>OV725077.1:179817645-181165145 GCA_928085145.1 Nezara viridula | reverse complement strand
CTTAATTTGTGATGGTTTTCAGAAGTTGAAAATTCAGAGATATATTGACTTGAAGAAAAACAAACAAGTTTTTCTCAGATTCGTATAACGTGTTCATAGCAATTACACACCTTCGAATGTCTCTCACACATAAAATTGTACGTTTTTTCCATTCTTCAAATCCGTTTTATCTCGCTTGATATCTCCTTATCAAATTGGGAGGATAAAGACTCTTTCAGAGGTGGCGCTGAGTTGGCTATCAGGACCCTCTCCGTCAATGGATCTAATTGCTCAACAGAGTTGAGGTGAAGGCCTCCGATGTGAAAATAAAATTGATGTAACCAAAGGGAGGAAGCTGATAGGAGCCCCTGCGATCTTCTTAATGGTCGTTATCTCGGGTAATTAGTCGCTTTCCCTCTCTGCAACAATCGCTTGTTAAGATTTCAATGGCAAAATTAATATTTACTAAATCCCTTATTGATTTTAATGGTCCTTTGTCAGTTTTGTGACGATTTCTGAGTAAAGTTGCCCAAAATCGGTCTTGGTCTTGCACTTTGCAAGACCAACACCGCCTATCTGTTGCAAGACCAAGACCAAGACTGGTAAAAAAAAAATGATTGTTTGAATAAAAATTGAGGCAAAATAGGTACTAATACTTGACAATTTTAGTTACTAAATGTAAAGAATTGGTGTAACTAATATACTTTTGCATTTAACTCTTCTAATTTTTCATTCAGACTTAGTTAGGTTACTCATGTCTAAAAAAATACAGTAGTATCTCTCTAGTAATAAGCTAATAGGTAAGTGCAAGACTGTAACGAGAGTCTTGCGCAAGACCAAGACCTGGACCAAGACTGAGTTTGCAAGACCAAGACTAGTCTCGGTCTCGCATTTGGGCAACACTATTTCTGAGTATGCATTGGACTAGCAGATCCAGGATTTCATTTTTTGGGGGAGGGGAGGGGCTTCAGCCCGAAAGATTCATTTTTTCTTAATATTACAATAATTACTTTGGAAAAATAGGAAAGAAACTATCTACCTATACCAAAAGATATTTAAATGATTCTTGAAGTACTATTAAATGTAATTACACAAACAATAATGCTTTTCACACAGTTCTAAGTGAAACTCCTTGCTGAACACATCTCCCTGAAGAAGACCTGCAAAGTCGGGTCGAAACGTTGGCTTTTTTTTTTTTTTTTTTAAATTTCTTTATTGAGTATTATAACAATCTGTCTGTTCGACATTGGTTATAGTGAGGTAGGATGACATTCACACCATATGTACAAAAAAATAAAATAAATAGAACAAAATAATAATCAAAAGTATATACAATAGACAATAAAATAAAATAACCTAAAAAATAAGAAAATTAAAACTAAGGAAAAAAAAAAAATAACATGCATACCTATATACAATCAGGCGAGGGAACTCCAGGAGAACCCTGCGCTACTCTTCCAACCGCGTCACTGGTACTAAAGCCAGCGGAGATTGGTCGAGAGCACTTTAGCCACATACACACATGCACATGAGTGAAGAATCTGGCCATTGCCAGAACTCCAATTTATATAATTTACAAAAGGTCGCGAGGCCACTGCCGTTTCAACCTTCTTGGAGGATTATAGGGATGGGAGATGCTTGATAGGGATTGTGCAAGAGGATTTGGGTGGTAAGTAAGGTTCTGGTGAAATTTGGAGAACTTTTCTGGGATAAGGTCTAGGACAAATGGGATGTTAAGGTCATGATGTAGGGTTTTGTTGGATACATAGAAAGGAGCATCGACTATTGTTCGAAGGACTTTAGACTGGAAGGATTGGATGCGCTTGATGTTAGAAAATTTTGCTGATCCCCACAGTTCTAGTCCGTAAGTCCAAATAGGTTTCAGTATTGTCTTGTAGATCAGTAGCTTGTTTTCAATAGAAAGTTTAGATTTTCTGCTTAGTAGTCGGTATAGTTGGCCGTATCGTCGGTTGAGTTCTTGTCTTTTGAGTCTAGTATGCGGGTTCCAAGTTAGTCTTCGGTCTAAATGAAAGCCAAGATACCGGACTGTGTCTGAATAAGGAAGCTGGATGGAATTAAAGAGTACTGGTGGACAGGAATTGCGTCGGAGTGTAAAAGTAATATGTTGGCATTTACATTCATTAACTTTAATGCGCCAGTTATTACACCAGTGCTCAATCAAGGTGAGATGACTTTGGAGATTTAAGGATGCTATTTCGGGATCAGAGTTGGATGATAAGATTGCGGTGTCGTCAGCGAATGTTGCAAGAAAAGTATCGGGATGAACAGGGATGTCAGCAGTAAAGAGGATGTAAAGCACGGGACCCAAGACGCTGCCTTGGGGAACACCGGCTTTAACGGAGTAGATATTGGAAAATTCTGTTCCACAGCGAACTCGAAAGGAGCGGTCAGAGAGGTAGGATCGGAGGACTAGGTACAAGGACTGAGGTAAATGGATTTTAAGCTTGGAGAGCAGTCCGGAGTGCCATACCCGGTCAAATGCCTGTGCAATGTCCAGAAAGGCTCCCGAACAGTATTCCTTGTTTTCTAGGGCTGAGTATGCATGAGGTCTCGCATTTGGGCAACACTATTTCTGAGTATGCATTGGACTAGCAGATCCAGGATTTCATTTTTTGGGGGAGGGGAGGGGCTTCAGCCCGAAAGATTCATTTTTTCTTAATATTACAATAATTACTTTGGAAAAATAGGAAAGAAACTATCTACCTATACCAAAAGATATTTAAATGATTCTTGAAGTACTATTAAATGTAATTACACAAAGAATAATGCTTTTCACACAGTTCTAAGTGAAACTCCTAGCTGAACACATCTCCCTGAAGAAGACCTGCAAAGTCGGGTCGAAACGTTGGCTTTTAATAAAATAGTTTTGCTACTATTTAGTCTATTTATGACCGCCACTCTGGACCATCTCCTTCCTTTATAATGCAACGGTCAACTATGAAATATTCAATAATACTTTTAGAGTAATTTTTAATATTTTTTTTTCTTAAGACACGGTAATATTTTACCAGTTTGGAGGAGACTTCAGCCCGAAAGCCTCTCCCTCCCTCTCCCCCATATATCCACCTGTGATGTATTGCAGTTCTGGAGGAACAACGAAGCAACTATAAAATTTTCGAAAAATGATTATACACATTAAATTGCCAGAAAGACTTTTTGTCTTTTAAGATGCGTTCCTTTGAAATTATACTGGGCCTTGTGTTTTAAATTCCTATTATGTTAGGAATACTTTTAAAATGTTTATGTTTTAAAAATTAAAATATCACTATTTCTGATATTATTCGACGAACTGAAAATCTATTGAAATGGTAGATGAAGGAGAATCTCATAAATTAATTCTGAATATATATATATCCCTTTTCCGACTTTAAAAAGTGATGAATTTTGACGAATGAGATATCAATAGAAAGGGAATTTTATGAAGAATGTGTAAATCGTAATTTTATACTAGGACTTATATAAAAGTTAACATTAATATGGGAGCTTTCAAACCATGTAAGTCGACGCACAGTGGGCCAAGTAATAGACAACCTGGGGGAAAATCGGCCAAAAAAAAAATATCTTTTTATAACTCTAAAAACTAGATAAACTGTTTAATTGATACTTTGGCAGTTTGTGAGAATATTTTTAGTTGGCAGAATGAACATTTTAAACTGTTTTTAGTAAATAGTTCAAACCTAGTTAATTTGTGGAATTTCATCATGTCCACGAAAACACGTCCGTCGTCCCACTGTGCGAGGGATCGAGACGTTGCGATGAATTCATAAATTGTGAACAACTGGAAAAGTACACGATTTTCGCCTAATTATACATATGAGTATTTGAAAGCTTACTGAATTCCCTACAAAATATTTTTTTTAAATCATCAATCGATAACAATTATCTCTAAAATATTTTTTATTTTATATTGAAATCTGATACAAATATAAGTTTTGTATGGAGTATTCGCAAGAGTTAGCTAGAAACTTTTTTATGTTTGTAATAAATGAAATAAATATCCATCCATTAAATTATAGGGATATTTTCCAGTGAGATTAATTAATTGTTACTGGAACAGTTGTGGTAAAGTATGAAGTTTCACAATATGTGTATGACGAATAGACTATATTGATAATATATTGTATATACCAATAAATATGTTCCGTAGATGTCGCTTAACAGGGAAGGATCTATCCAGTGTGAGTTCTCGCTTGTACAGAATGAAACCATTTACCCCAGTTCAATCAATTTTTAAAATTATGTTTTTTATAAATAAAAATTTCAGTTCTCTTCTTTATAAAATTGTATGATATGCAGTTATGTCAGTTTTCCACCAGAAGAGCGACATGGAGACTCGAAACTGAAATTATAGAAAAAGAATTGTAAATCCTAAGCTAATTTATAGCCTCTATTAAACTTAAACAAAGCATGTTCACGGAACACGTACCAGTAATAACACGTACTTGAAAAGATCTAGTCAGAAAAGGAGCATGTAAAGAGATCTCCATGAATAAATTTATGTAAGCAGAGTTAAAAATAGTGTACTGACATACCTCGTGTTTGACATGCAAAACCACTTTCAGAACTATACGTACTATGTCATAGCCTGAGCGACAGGGTTGAATTTATCAGAAAAATAAAAACACGGCTCCTTTTCTTAATATTTTATATAAAATCTCTTTTGGAATAACCAAAAGAGATTTTTTTTTTACCATACTATCTTTGAATAACCTCTGAGCCTTTCAGTTGACAGAATGAATATCTAGTTACCAAGTTAAAAATTGTTTAGTAAATAGTGATATTTCTAGTTGGAAAATTAATAATATCTATACAAAAAGTTTGAAAGTTGATTTCAACTTACGTGATTACAGTATTGAAATATGTAACTGTGAATAAAGATATAGATTTTACCACTTGAAATATCACTAAAATTAATAATAAAAATGTTAAAATCTGAGTTAGTTGTCAATTGAAAGGCTCATATGGTAAATAACAATTTCTCTCACTATCAGCTTTGATTGTTTACCAAAATATTGTAGATCTTTAAATAATTTTAGTGAACTTATTGTTCTATTGTTATTTTGTTTCTGATACATTTTAATGATATTGAATAATTAATTTCTGCTGTTTTCATTTCTTTTTTTTTTCTTTTATAGGACAATTTTTTTTCTCAGATTCCAAATTTTATTTAACTTAATATAATAAATATTCGGCATACCATTCTAGTTTATTTGAATGATGTTATCTCTGAATGTAAATAAATAAATATTATGCGTGTTTCCATGATTCTTATTAAATGACTTGTCAAGAAATCTTTTTTTAACTCTGGTTTCATGTTTTAATAAAAACTGTTTTTGGTGTATAATATTGTTTTCTACTGGAAGCACGACTTTAATAGTAATAGTTCTTTCACATTTTAATTATATAAAATACAATTAATTAAATAATAACAAAATTATTACATTATAACATTAACTTGTAACAATAGCAGATATAATTCAATTTCAAGTGAAATAAATATCTTTTATGTCGACATGCTTATGCATCCTATCGGCTATGGAATACCGAATGAGGATTGTGATCATACTTTTGAGGAAAAGGAAGTATTCCAAGATCTCTGTGATTTTCTTTAAACCATGAGAAGGTTTTATACAGTAACAAATAATAAAAAAATATATTGGATTGAATTTCTTGAATTTTTTTTTTTTATCGGTTTTGACAGAATAGGCGGGCTATCTGCAAGTTTCTAACCTACTTTTTAAATTCTAGTATTAGGAAGGAAGAATTTATTTTTTAACAGCCCATTCTATTATTAGGAGTCGATGACTTTGTTTTGGGTTCTTTCTCAAGGTTCAGAAATGTACTGTCACTTAAAAGGAGCATGCGATGAAGGTCACCTCGATTTTAGTGGAGCTGACAAACCTGTTTCTGGTTCCACTCTTTTAATAATTTACTTCTGAAGGAGTCGAGGATGACTACTGTTTATGTCTGGGATAAAAGACTTTCCCTAGTGTACTTCGCTGTTTATAAGTTTTTTATTTAATATAAAATAATAATAAATGTAAAATATATTTTAAAAAAATCTTATTTCCATAATAAAGTCGCAATATATAAGTTCTAATGATAGTTGATATGAAGAAATGTTTTAAGAATTCAATGTTTCCTTGAAGAAAGAAAGTTATTTTAATTAAGTCAAAACTTTTATTCGTTATTCATTAGATTTCTTCTTTGTTGCAACAAGCATTCCTTTTCTCCAATGCTACCTGCAGTTATGCACTTAAATATTTATTTTATAATTGATTTTTTAATAAATATTAATTGATATTCATAAAGTGAATGCTAATATGTTTTCATTTTTGATAACTTGTATGCTGAGTAAATAAAATAAATTTAACAAAATATATTGCACATTGAAGCTTCAAGTATTTCTTTTACAACTTGAATGTTATACTTACTCATTTTTAATCATGAAAATAATAATTTTACATTAATTTCTATTTATTGCTGTTCAGTCCAAACATATAATATTTGATCTTCTCCCCCTCACTTTTTCGTAATTATTTAAAAAAAAATATTAAATATAAGTTCAATAATTTTCTCTACATTGCATAATTAATTTTAAGATGAAAAAGTAAAAGTCACTATATATTTTTCTGTTAACTGTTTAAACTTCTGAACAATTTTATTCATTGTTGCGTAAGTCTAATCAAGTATTGGATTAAAATAGATTTTGGATTATTTTTCCTTACATTTCTAATATCTGAGAATTGTAGTGAAATAACTAATACTAATAGCCATTCCCTTATATTTATTTACTAAATTACAAAAAAACAAAAACTAATCTGAGTTATGCTACTATGATTCTCGAATATAAAACCATACCTTATTCTAAAAAATAAAATATTTTTTATTCTTCTTTACTTGAAACGGTTACTCTTTTATCAGTATGGCTATATATAATTTAGTAATTTATGATATAGCATTACAATTTCACAGTAATACTTCACATGGCTCATATATTATAAACATGTATTCAGAGTATTTTAAATCTATGAAGAAACCATAAATACGTTGTTTAGACTTTCTTTACTTTAATAGTTGTATTAATATTATATAAGTCCAAACGTAGCATATAAATATAAATTATGCGAGTGAGCGTTAGAAACTGATAAATAGTAAATGTCATGCAGAGAAACTGTGTCCGATTCGTTGGAATGGCGAGGAACTCAGCCGAAAAATCTATCCTTCTCCAAAGTCGTTGGAATCTTTTTGTTTCCTTAAAAAAAAGGAGGGAAACACACCTCTTGGCTACAAACTCTCTAATCCTTTGTTCGGAAAGGATCTCAAACCCATTCATGAAATACATTCTTTTGAATTCCAAAGCAAGCCGCACCCTCTACTTACAGCAACTGATCTTTAACTAGACGGCCCAAGGACGTTAACGTTTCCATGGTAGCCCCCTCTCCTCTTTAGATAAGGCACAAAGCATTGAGAATTAACAAAACAAATATGTCATATCTGAAGGATTGTTCGTATCTGCGGTAGAATACATTAAATTTTTTAAAAACATGCTTTGCTAACAATGAAGAACTATTTAAGAATATCTTAAACATTTTTTAAAATATTATTTCCCCCTCAATAATTTGGGATAAAAATAATTAAAATCAACAATAAATAAGCTACATGAATGAATATAATTTGTGAACTAATATCGATTTTTTATTTAATATTAATACATTCTGCCACATTGAAGGGCATTAATATTTAGCTACATTAATCATTCACACAATATGTACATACAAACAATAACTAAGATCGAGATAATAAAGAAAAATAAATATAGAAAAATAAAATGAGTAAATTAATATACCTGAGTACAAAAAAAAAAAATGAAATAATAGATACAATATAAAATCGATTAAGAAAAGTCGACTAGGTGGCTAGCCTATTGCCTAGTGATAGGTATGTAACTTTTTTATTAATACCTGAATGTTACCTTTATTTAACTTTTCTTTTATATTTAATGACAGTAATGTTTATGAAAATACACTAAGATTGTATAATTCAATCAGCCCTCAATTACACGTGACATCTTATTACATTTTCTCCGACAAACTAGTCGGACTATGAAAAACGTTTTATTTGAGGTTGTACACATTAAGAAATCAAAGATATTTTTACATTATTCATTTTTAGCTAAAGAAAGTTCTAAAAATGTACTGATGTTATAATAATCTGAAAAATATGTTATGTATTCAATTATATTTTTTAAAATACATTTTCAAGGATATATAATAAGTAAAATAAAAATAAATAGAAATCCTTACAATTATACAAATATATAAAAAAATTAATTTTAAATATTATAGTGATTCGTTTAACAACAATTATGTTGAATTTGTACACATAGTAAAAACTCGCGTTTTTACTCCTCTCTCTACTTCCCCCCCTCCAACCCAATCAAAATTGAAAGTCTTAATTCCGCCTGCGCTGCAGTCTGTTCCATGTTTTTCTCTGGTTTTAGAGTTAAAACATTTTATTTCGAAATATGCCATCTCGAAAATTTAAAATCCCGTCAAAATGTGGCACTCAAAGTTTGATAGTTAATTGGCGCCATGGAACCCGCTTCAAGACACCCTGATAATGTAAGGGTATGTGAATAACTATAGCTTAAGAATGACTTGTTAAGAAACTATTAAAACTCTGATTTTAAGGACATATTGCGACGGTTTTGAGAATCCCAAAAATAAATACAGTATGTCCGCATATGGCTCATTATAGTGATTTTAATATTATATTTATATTTAAAGAAGCAGAAGACGTTTAGAGCGCTTGAGGAAAAGACCTCAAGTTTATACTTTTTTTAACCATAAATTTATTTTCGCCCCTCCTCCAAATCTATGGGTTCTTTTATTGCTTGCTTCGTAACAAAGAACCATGCCTGAAAAGGAAAGCACTGGCCAAGCATCGACATCGCTTTGGTCCTGAGGCAGACCGGTAGCGTCTCCCACGCAACACCTTTCGGTCACACTGGCCTTTTATCTCTCATCTGTTATTCATACTCTCTGCTTTACCGTAACATTCATTTTAATAATTTCTTTCTCATCTTTTATCTTTATTATGTTGTTCATACAAATAATTTATAATATTGGTACCAGTCTACTATTAAGTATTTAGACAACAGCAGAACTTTGTTATGGCAAGGCCTCATAAGGTATGTAATGAATACATAAATAATATCTAGTCTCAAACTAGAAAAAAATTATAGTTATGATGTTTATTAAATTGTAAAATACAAAAAAACAAAACCTTAAATCTTTCAGATGTGAGTTAATAACCATCTGTCAACGTTTCGCCAAAAAGGGATATTTTATAAATCTCACTACCAGCTGGTAATAATGCAAATTTGGTTTGCTAATAGTAAAGCTCCTGGAAATTGGATAAGAGCAATGTACAAATGAATTATTCATGCTAAATCAGGTACCTACCTAAATACGATTAAAAGAAAAGACACAGGTTATTACGAATTGTGTATAAGTTTAGTCTATAATGATGTTATGCATTAAATATGCTGTAGAAAAATTCATAAATAAACTTAAAACTCTAATAAGTAAGGACAATCCATCTTATATTGATATAATAACAAACCCTAATTCTGTTCTGAAAATCTCACTTTGTAAACTCTATAAAGTATTAAATTTTAAAAATTAAAGGCTGTTAGTTAATGATCCAGCTAATCATTTGGAATGATTAACATTTTAAATGTTGGCTAACGGTGTCTAGCTAAAGCCTTGTATCAAATAAAATAAAAACGATTTCGCCAATTTAGACATTATAAGATAAGAAAAAAGCAAAATATTGCAGACCAAAACAACACTTCTCTCAGATAAGTGTGTATTGCTACAACCCATTGTCCCAACGTACGTTGATTACAACGTTCTGCTACCTTTGTAGAATAGTTTCAAAATTGTGGGATTTAACTCTATACCAACAATTCCCATTTAATTGCTTTTTACCCTTACAGGTTATGCTTCGACCCTAACCTACGCCATCCGTTGCTACAATTCTGCTATCATTTCCTTGGTGATAAATACTAAGGTCATTTTAAGTCATTTTAAGATTTTTATTGTTGCCTCGATAAAGTAAAATCAAACAATAAAAATCTTGAAATTACCGCTTTCTGACAATTTAATATCCGTGATATATAGAACAGTCCTTCAATAATTCTGTTATTATTTTCCGCTAACTATCTTAGAGTCGAATTAACCGCAAAAATCTCACGTTGATTAGAGCTGTAGGGTTGCGAAAATTCCTCAAATTTCATGTTTCCAACCCAATATCCTATAGAAAAATTTTATAATCTTATCTTAAAATACCATATATTTTAGATTTGGTGAAATACCTATTCTTCCAATAGGTACCGATCCTCTCTCTGCTTTGCTGAACAATTGATTTCGGAACTCCTTGGAGGCGTCGGAAAAGAAGATGGCCTCCATACATTCTAACCTAGGACACTTATTGTAGTGCTACTAATGCGTAGTCTCTACACAACCCATTGTAATGATACATTAATCTGTATCTGAACATTCGCTGACGGTGATTTTATAACTCAATGTACTATGCATATCGATATTTGATCCGTTCTATTCCGAGAGAATACACTGACCTGAAACTATTGCACACTTCTTTTTCCCTTCCAGTTTGAAAATCGGTTGTGAAATTGCCGAGGTGATAAAGAGAGGCACAATACACATGTAACTATTCATTGTTCTAACGCTATTCATCTGTTGGAACCTTGTGTCCCATTGAATAGTTCGTTACCGTCCTTCGATTTCTAACCGTCCTTTCGGCTCAGCGGCAGGTGCACCGTCACTCCTTCCATAATTTATAATGCTTGGGTAAACATTGGGGATCGGCGTTGGGGTCGCCGGAGTCAATCTTCAGGCCACTTTCCTCTCCAGAGGTCAGCATCCCACAGCTTTCTAAGGGATCTTAGGGAAAACGAAAATCTTTCCCAGGAATCGCCATGATTATACCTTCAAGACATTGAGGATTCATCCTCAGATTCATTTATTACAGGAAATACATTAAGAATATTCGTGATCTTTTGAACTTGCTAAACGAGGATGTTTAGATTAATCATGAATTTATCGATACACGATTAAACATAAATAAATAGTAGTGGAAAATTTATGAAAAAATATTATTTTTACAATTAGTATTATCTGTTCCCATTTCTCCACTAAGATAAGTGCACAATGCCACACCTGGAGTATATTACCGAAAATCTGACCCTGTGGTTTTTGTTGTCTTGGAGCTCTCCAGAGACTGAAATAAGTGGTCCCTTCATTTCTTGAAAGAAATTTGGCAAAACAACATTCACACCTGCGTTCGGTTAAGACATCATCTTCCTAAACACTGTAATTTTTTATAAGCTTCTGCCACTTATCTTTTTTAAAACAGAACCGTAAAATGTGCCGATAAGGGTTATGATTTCTGTAATATTCACAGTGCAATAGCAAACACAATACTAATATGATTTTAACAATAATATACAGAAATGGTTGTTGGAATCTTACATATACCATAAACAATCCACCTTTGGGATTAATTGGTCAGAAAATAAGTATAATGCACTGAAATAAAAATAAACAAGGAAATCGAAAGGATTTAATTGCCTACCCAACTTATATTTAGCTTTTCAACTTTATAGTCCGTGGTGCAGCCTCGTTTTTTTTTTTATGGAATTATTAACATCGACCTGAAACTTCGTAAATATCTTCACCTAATTCTAATTCGTATTTGTTCTATCTACTTTATTAATTAAATGTAAACATTAAAGTTCATAAATGTTAATTATTTCAATCAATGGATTGGCCGTGCAGGACCAGTGGCTAGGTCTGCACGCTGTCCAGATCTGACACCACTGGATTTTTTGTTTGGCGTGACATTAAACAAAATATCTATGCAAGCCCGGTCATTGAGCTTAATTTCTTACGATGAAAGATAATTGAATCTTGTGAAACAATAACACATATCCAGTGCCGTTCTGTCACTGCTGCTGTTGAATAAAAATGCCGAGCCTGTCATAATGCTCAAGGAAATCACTTTGAAAACATTTAATATGAATTTAATGTTTACATTTTATTAATAAAGTAGCTGGAACAAATAAATAAGATTTAATTACTTAATATAACGAAAATAATTCACAACAACGAAAATCTTTAGGTGTGAATATCGCCTAAACAAAGCGTTTGCGGACATACCTTCATAGGATTTTTTTCTTGTTTTGAGGTCCTTAATTCATATTTTCAGTTTGGCCACTTAATCCTGAAACATCCTGTAAAGGTAAAACGACCCAATATTTTTGTTGGCCATTTTTTTTATTTTCAATTTTTTTTATCATACTATCTTACGATTTAATTCAAAAGCAAATGATTATTTATGAGCTTTGAACCGCCCCATTTTCGTTGATGAAAGATTTGTTACGATAACGTATTGTTATTTACGAAGTTTTAGAAGGATGTTAATAATTTGATAAAAAGGGGTCTGAAGCACGGGCTGTTAGATCTCTTGAAATTGTGTTCCTTCTTGAAAAATTGATAATTATAATAATTCATCATCAAATGCGTTCATCGTGTTATTTTATTAGTTGATAAAAGTATAAAGAACTATATGAAGACAAAGCCTTAGTAGCACAGAAAGGTTGGACGAAGAGATATCATGAAGTAGAGGAACATGACTCGAATAGAAAAGGAAACCAAGCTCAAAGGGAACTGGAGTCCTTTACGTGCTCCGGAATCACTTACCAAATAACGGGCCAAACGTGCTCATTTCTCTTCACTCTTCACGGCCTAGAGAACAAAAGTGAACTTTTATATAGAACGACATCATCTTATAAAATAACTTTGAAATAAAATAATTTTTGAAAGTGTTATTGGAGATGAAGTAAGAAATACGAATCCGACATAGATCATTCAACCTAAAAATATATTCACTAAATAATGCTATTTTGAAATTATTCCGTTTGCAAACCATTGCTCTGATTGTTCTATGTTAAAACAAATATTGGAATTGAACAATTAGACCCCATTATAACAACAAACTGGTTACGAAACTTTTTGATAAGTAAAAATTCAAAGTAAAAATTTTGAATTAAGGAATAATAGATTTCTTCAGATGTAATTTTATTTATTTTAATATTTTAAAATTTTATAATAGCAATATTATATTATTGTGATAATAATTTAATATAAAATTAGGTGGACTATTGTATTGTAATATGTATATTGATAGTTGGAACTATTTTATTGAGCAATAAAACATTCTGTCGCAATAACGACAATAGTTATAAAACAAGAGTTCATTCACACCATATTTAATATTTATGTGAATTTTTTTAAAGCTATTTATTCATGATATTTACAACCGTATTCCAATATAAATTCATCAACTAAATGTGTAAACAGCAATATAATCACATGAAAACTCTGGTTGAGAAACTACTCGCTGATAGCACTCCAATAATATGTCTAAATAAGAAGATCACGAGGCCATCATCTTTTCAGACGCCTCGGAGGGTTATCAAGAATCGAAGAGGAAGCAAGCCTTGAAACGAGAGGATCCGGATGGTTATTAATTTTATTATGGAAGAATATCTGGATTGGATGTGAAATCTTGAAAACATTTTAATTTTCTACGGATAACCATTCTTGTTCCACAGCTGTCAGTTGTAAGGTAAAAATAATGAACATGGTTATTGAGGAATAAATGCTGGAGTCATGAGTCTTAAACTTGAAATAAATAATAAAAACTTAATTTCGAAAAGAAATGGGTTAAGATTACTTTAGTTTGGATCAATTTTTGATATACAAATTATTTTTGAAGATGTCTAAATAACTTCTCATACATTTCGTTAGTATATAAGACTTAACAAAACAAAATACGAATTCCTAAATAGTTTTGCGGACAAAACGATATTAAATAAATTTTGTCTGAAATCTTGTGAAATTAGAAATCGTTTCCTTCATGAATGGAAAAATCTCAACCACTAACCACAAAACTCTAAGCAACTTTATGAATTGTGGCTGTATTAAGTTTCTCATAGTCTTCCCACAGTTTCTATTGTTTTATTTTTCTTGAAATATCGACGGATGACATAATCAGTGTGAAGAAGCGAGCATCCATATATCGTTTTTAAATTAGAGGGTTGAAGGTATTTAAGAAATAAATGCATAAATAATAGGAATAAACTTAATTGAGACGTAATTAATAAACAGTTATTTTGGGAATATTATGTTAAAAATTATATATAAATATCGAATTAACATATATTATTATTAATAATAATGCATACATTTTGTTGAACATTATATATGTAACAGTTAAACTCTTGTAATTTTTCATTTAGTATACCTTAAAGGCGAGGAGTATGGATTTCCTCCTAATAAATAGTCCTAAGTAATGAAAACAAACTAAAAAATTGCTATCTTTATTCTCATTTATTAAATAAAACTATTGACAAAAGCTATACAAAATTATTGTTCAATTGCTATATCCCATCTGATAATAACTAAATAGTAAGTGATTGTGAGTGGCAATAATGTATGTAAATATGTCAATGCAGACTAGAATACTTCTCGGGGTCGAGTCGAATCGAAGTACGTTCATTCAATATAACTTTTTTTTTAATGAATATTATTATCGTTCCTAACTAAAATGCAGTCACAATTTCAAAACGGCCGATTTTACAGTTCGAAGGAAATATATATAAAATTTATTCGCTCAGTTACAGCTTCATAATAAAAAACTTTATTTGTAAACCAACAGATTTTTTTATCTTATATGTTGATTATAGAACTTTTAAATAACTGATAAACTTTGTATGATTTTGAAAATTTAAAAACTGGCATTTTTGAGTGGTGACTGTTTTGTATCTTAAACCAGAGCACGATAGGCTGCTGATCTGCTATTTGAACCGGAAGTCCACAATGTGGAATCCATTTGCCGCCAGTTATTTTAATTTCTAGTCGTTGGGTTAGTTATCTCTCATGGTTTTTTCGGCTTTGAGTATGTGAATTACCCAGTAATCGTATTGATACAATTATTTCTGAAATCTTTTAAATATATTAAATTTTAGGACGTACAACAAACCAAAAAAAAATACAACTGGACGAATCAATACGTTAATGACTCACCATTTCAGGCTCTGTTCACATATAACAGATATATCAACACTCCAAAAAGATAAAAAAATCTCCCTTCAAATGTGAGGTTTTACGTTCCAAGGTACGTGGAATCCGAAAATCTATTAAAAGAAATAGGCTCTTTCGTTGTCCACGATTTTTCTTCGAGATTACTGGAACTATTGTTGAGTGATTTGATATCAATGTGAAAGAGTACCAGAGGTTGATTGACGGAACTGGACATGACCATTTCCTTTTAAAATGGCGGCCGAATAGATAGTAGGGCTTAAACCGAAGCACCGGTTTCGATGAAACTTGACTTCATAAGTCTTCTGTTCGAAGCCCTGTAAATTTATTAATAGAACATACTTAAACGAAAAAACTGGAAAATAAACTAGATGTCCAAATAAATCACAAGCTTTGTGATTTTCATAATCAAGTGTTTAAAGGCATTTAAATTGTATATCAAAGGGGGAAAAAATTGTGGAAATTAGAGCACTATTTCAAAAGATATCGCGGCTTTAAATATTTCTAGTTTATTATGTTCAATAATCAAAATTTTAGGTTTTACGTTTCAAGATACGTAGAATCCGTCCATCCTCCGTCCTTCGTGAGCCGGGCACGGCTTTTCTCCGATACTATTGTTTTGAAATTTGGTATAAATGCCAAAAGGCACCTGAGGATGAACCTCAGAATTCGGCATTACCATCCCCCTTTCATTTTCGAAGTTTGTGCCTAAGCTCTTAGAAGAATATTACCATCCGTATACAAAGAACAATAAAGTTAAACATCCAGCATCCTATTACTTCGATGGAAAGACCTGTTCATCGTTGTCTGAAATCTAGAAGAAGCAGAACTTTTTTCCCCCTCCTTCGCGAAAGTTTAGTGAAAAACTATTTTTCGGTCTGATGATCGAAGGATTCGCATCGAAGGGAATAGCTTTCCAACTCATTCGGGTAGAATGCACTCTTTATTAGCGGAGCATCCTATTTTTAACAAGGTTACAAGGTCAGCTGAGCTGTACACTCATCACCAATGGGGTAGTTCCCGTTATGATGTAAATGATCCACTTAGAATATAATTTTCTCCTCTGATTAATGAAGCCTAAGTTTATTTATACAAAATGGGTACCGCATTTCATCGAATTTGGATCGCATTTCTTTCATAAATATTAAATTTTTAAAATGTGGTGTTTCTTAAATACGATTGCGTCTTAATTTAAAGTGAAGAATTTTTAAAATGATACTTAAGTCAAGTTTCACATTAAAAATTTGAATCCAAATATATATATAATGCGCTTATAACAACAACAATAGTTATTCGTAAGTACTTAAATATCACTCTTAAAACTTAAGTATGAAATACCATTCTCGCAAAAGATGTAAGAAACGTTTGGTGGCTACTAAGGGAGAAAGGCAAAGAAGTAGTGTTTATATGGGTCCCTTCGCATTGCGGGATCATCGGTAATGAACAAGCCAATCAAGCAGCCAACATGACAAGAAAGCCAGATACAATATCCGTGAAATCAATTAATGAAATTCCTCTAGATGATTACTTTAAAAAAATTAAGGAGAATGTGTGGAACATATGGAAAACAAGTGGGAACAAGGAGAATCGAAATTAAACCCCACTGTTTAAAATGGGAAACCTCTCACCGATCATCTCGAAAAGAGGGGACAACCCTTTGCACATTGCGAATTGGACATTGTGAGTTCCTACCTACTCCTACCTACTAAGAGGACTTGATCCTCCGACCTGCGAGAGCTGCAATTTCCAAAGGACAGTAAAGCACATTATTCAAGACTGCCCTACATTTGAACCTACAAGGAAAACGTTAGACATGGCACAGAGTCTAAAAGAAAATCTACAAGACAGTGAAAGTGCTGTAAAAAAAACTTTAAGGTTTTTAAAAGTGATAAAACTCTACAACGGAGTGTAATTCAAAGGTGTTGCCAATGAACCTACAGGGTAGAGGCAACAAAACATCAAATAAATAAATATCACTTTTATTTTTTTTAAAATAATAATAATAAGTACCTATTTTTATTGTTTCAGATTTTATTCATTCGTTTTTATCGAATGCCTTAAGTATCTATAATGCTCTTAGAAAGTTTGCTGTTTCCGATGTTGAAAGCACCAAAGGCTTCTTAATTTCGAGGGCATTACAAATTTGTTATGTAATTTCATATATACTATATGATATGAAAAAAATATTAATAATCTATTAGACTTGTATAAAATAAATATAAAAATAAAATAAAGTAAGAAAACAAAATATTGACAATGTTAATGTATTACATTTCATATATCGTCTTAACTATAAATTGTTTTGCAATGCTGATTTTTTTATTTTTTTTATTTAACGTGTTACTGGACTACGAAGACAAGAAATATTGGCCAAATACTACTGCACAACAATTACGATTGAGTTGTCTTATACCGGAAAGCGATACGTCACTTGCGATATAACTCTAAAGCTTATAAGTTTATAATAACTCACATATTTAGATAACACAAACGTTTCAACGATTCAAAAGATATTTCGAACGATACCCTTCACACCGACAAATCTCATTTGTACCAACTAAAACGGTTTCATGACAAATTACATGGACATATAAACGCATTTATGAAACAAATGGCATTCCTGAAGTACCTAAGGACCTCCTCTAATTTTAACTATTGTTTATGACATTCTTTAATCTTAGAGGAGAACAATATCATTAGTGGATCCAAGATTTAATTTTTGGGAGGACTTTATATATATATATATATATATATATATATATATATATATATATATATATATATATATATATATATGTATATATATATATATATATATATATATATATATATATTATATGTAATACTTTCAGAGATTTTTTTCTGCTTACAATTTTAGCAGCTGCGTTTGCATTTTAATTTAAAAAGTTATCGTATTTTGATTCTGATAGTCTCTTTAAAAAAAAAAAAAAATTGGAGTGCTGCAGTCTGAAAGCCCTTTCCCTCCCCTTAGATCCACCAGAGATCAATATTGATTATAGCATATAAAAAGGTCACATCTGATATCTAATGGTAGCTTCATATCTATAGCTGAAGATATCTATCAAGATACCAGACTGGCTGTCAGCTTTGCCTCCCGTCATCTATACTTCAATTGTAAGCCCTTCCCACTATTGCAGCAATCCATCGCGGTTCAAGGGCAATGCCGACGACTTCTAAGGGTCGATGACATTGGATATCTTTACACTTCCTAGAGGAGATACCGCTCTTCGGCCCTCAAGCATCCACGATCGAGAAGGCGGAAAGAGGAACTCACACCTGCGTTCGCGTCCGGGATCTTTTCCATTTGATTCGCCGTATTAAGGAATTCCTGCAGGGATTTTCTTCTCTTCCTCTTTAGTAGCCATTGCATATCCATTTTGCATACTTTAGGTATTCTTATAAATTTTAAAGTCCGTCCAATCAAATTTTGACATTTCTCCTATTTTGTCGACAAAGGGTTCTCAATTTATAATGTATTTATATAGAGCAGAATTTTCCAAACTACAGTTCGCGAATACTACTGACTTGGCCCATCATGATTCATTTTTTCTTACCTCGCAAAATTTACAATATTAGTTGACCATACAAAACAGCCCTTATTATTTTAAACTTGAAGTATTAAATATTTAAAAATAAATCACTCTTTTGTAGATTTTTCTTTATCAATTTTTATTTCGTCACTACCGAAAAGAATGCCATACAGCCTAATACCAT
Source organism: Nezara viridula (assembly GCA_928085145.1). NCBI lineage: Eukaryota > Metazoa > Arthropoda > Insecta > Hemiptera > Pentatomidae > Nezara > Nezara viridula. The sequence goes on along the minus strand of OV725077.1, from coordinate 181,146,219 downwards.
CAATTGAATTTTAATAAAACTTTCCAGGATTACGCGGATTGGCACCTGAATGGCCCCATATAAAGTTCACCTTATTCAAATAATTTTCAATTAATATTATATTATCAGTGGAATGAATGAGGCGTATTCATATGTTTATATTTCATGAGTTTCCATTACATGCAGAAAAAAGTAGTTTATATTCCACAATAATGACTATTACCAATACAAATTTTTGAAAACAGTTCATGTAAATAAAATTGTATAAACGTCAATCTCTTAAATTTCTTCACCGATTGTTTAGAAATTTTGATGAAACGTAGGAATAAAATACAAGTTTGTTTTTATATATATTTCATTATCATCTGGCCTTTCGTTTCAAAATGGCAGCCAACAAATTTGGATTACTATAGACTACATCGCCAAAACGGCTGTGACGATTCTTAGCATAGGTTGAGAAGGGACTTAGCTGAAGCCTTTTCCTTAAAGCCCCTTTAATTTATGTGTACTACATACTTCCCCAAAAAAGGTTGAAACAAAGTAAAAATGGATCCAGAATTTTATTTACGAATAAATTAAAAAGTATATACATGAACTGAACTATTTTGTAATTTAATTGCATATTAAAGAATATGTACGAATGTAGAAAAAAGTAAAAAATAGAATAGTACAAAAGACGATGTTGGAAACATACAAATTTTTATATGTTTCCGATAAATTTTCAGTAATGATTATGGTCGAATTTTTATAACTGGGCGAACTCTAATTTACTCAGGAATTTAATCAGGGAAGTACACTTAGATGCACTTGGTAGACATTTTTTAATAACGAACAATAATAAAATACAGTATCTGATATATGTAACGAAATATTTTAACACTGATTAATCATATGATAATTTACCCAAAAAGAAACAATAATGTCTTGTTGCCTGGAATTTAATAATAAAAATCAGTGTAGCTCTTTACGAAAAAAAACTAACACTTCTAAAAGTTCCCTTTTCTTTTCTAAAAATTTTTAATTTGAGTTTGCAGATGTTTCAAGCCATACGTGTGGATCATCAGGGCAATGTTTTAAGGTCGAACAATTTGGTTCGAAAAGGCAAACTCAATAAGACATTTTTGACAATACATCCTGACAATTTTTCATTCTTATAATTTCAACGTCCAGCTATATACCCATATATAAAAATTGCTTAATATTATGGCATTATTTATGACAATCCACATATGAATAAAAAATTGAAATATAAATGAGAAATGCAAGTAACAACAAGAATTAGTATTCATTGCTTACTAATAATTTAACTTTGCTAATATTCTTCACTTAATATTATTATATTAGCCACTTAATTGATCCTGAATTAATCTTTAGAAGCTGCTTGCCCTACCCACCAGCTCAGGGAAAAGCTCCATTAACGACTTCATTCAACTCCTAATCGCGGGAAAGGGAATGTTGTGCTAGACCACGGACTATCTCGTGGGAAGAACGTTCTGCCCTAGAGCGATGGAGAAGCCTAACCTCTAGGAGCACTTTCTCTGTTGGAAAACGAGCTTTTAGTAACAGCAATATCCTCCCATACTCATATTGCGCATCCTCTTTTGATGCAATGCCCATACCTTATAATATACATTTTACATTGAGTAGTGTGTATAGTTAGTTGGCAGTTATAGACACACTCGTCCATTTTGAAAGTTACACAGTTTCCTTTTTAGTTTGTAACATGGGGCAGCTAACTAATAAATTTCGGGAATTTGCTTATTCCCTCGTAATCCAAAGCAGTTCTGTGCGATTCTAGATCCGCTGCTTAATAACATAAACAATTTATATCATTTACATAATTGTCCAATTTTCATGCAGACTATTGTGATGCCGTGCGTTTTTTTTCTATTTTTAAAAATATATTTATTGAAATTCACAACTGTAATAGACAAAAACACAACTAGTAAATTTGAATCGGTAATATAACATAAACAACGCGAAGAGAAACTACCCATAGGTAGAATTCCAATTATAGTTCTGTTTTAGAAGGTCCCGAGGCCATCTTCTTCTCTGACTCCTCGGAGGATTATCGGGAATCGAAGAGGAAGCAAGGTTAGAAAAAAAGTGGGTTTAGGTGGGCTTGAAGTTTGTTATCTGGAATAGGCTAATTTATTAACATATGGAACATCAACGTTAAAAAATAAATGATTGGAACATTATTCTCGTATTATTACATCTAAGACTGATTTTAGATTACAATTACCCCCATACTAGTCTGAAACGACTAGAAACCGCCCGATGTTTTCGGCTACTGCAGCACTTACTAAACAAACGCTCAAACAATCAATTACAAACGACTCATATATATGACAATAGTAAGACCTATTTGGACTTACGGGATTGAGCTTTAGGACTCCACTAAACCATCAAATTCCTTTCGTATCCAATCCTTACAATCCAAAATCCTTCATAAAATCCTCAACGCTCCTTACTTTGACACAAAAAAAATCATCAATAAAGACCTTAATGTTCCATATGTTTCCGATTTGGCCCAATCCAGAAACCTATCCTTCCATAATAAACTGCAGAACCATCCGAATCCTCTCGTTTCAAACCTTGCTTCCTCCTCGATCCCTGATAACCCTCCGAGGCGTCTGAAAAGGAGATGGCCTCGGGACCTTCTAATATAGAACTTTAATTTGAGTTGTACCAATGGGTAATTTCTCTTCATGTTGTACATGTCATGTTACCAATGTCACATTTACTTGATGTATTTTCTATGCAATACAGTTGTAAATTTCAGTAAAATAAATAAAAGTAAAAAAAGATTACAATTAGCAAGATCAAAATATTAAATAAAACTAAAATTATTTTAGAAGAAGTTAATCGGGGATACGGTCAAATACTATACTATATATATATAAGAATAGAATTTTGTTAGATACGATAAAGTTTCGACAAACGTGGGTCTTCATCAGTTCTACAAAAAAATTATAAACATAAACAGGTACTAGGAAAAAATAAAATTAATTAATTATCAGCAGATATTAAACTAGTAAAAGTTGTCTGATAAAGAAATTACAGGACTTATAAAATGACATCAGTGATGTAGTGAGTGTCCATATAGTTAGAATACAAAGTATTATTTATATATAAAAAATGGACAATACAAAAAAAACTGACCGATCCCTTCTCAAATTGGAATCACGGTCAACCATCTCCACATTATTATAAAATTATTTTAATGATCAGCAGAGATGTCTCCCCTCCCTCACCCAAAGTTAATGACGCAAGATATTTTATTATTGTCCTCTTCTTAAAAGCAGTGCAAGCAAATTTAGAATTTAAAAAATCGTAGATTATATACAATTACACATCCTGCAGTCTGTTCCATGCTTCCCCTTGTCTTCTGGTTTCAAACGTTTCTTTCCGAAAATTCGTAACGCCGTCAAAATGTGTCTCCTCCAAAACTTTAGGATTTATTCAAAACAGCCTTCTTTTGGGCATCTCTGATTATCAGGCGAAGAACCTAATCATCAAAGAAAACAAAACAGTCTAATATTACCAAATAATATATTAATCTAATAAACTAATGTTATTACCTCCCGTTATCAAATATTTACTACCTACATCATTTCAAATTCTAAAGCCTAAAGACAATTGAACACGATTAGAATATTGTGATTAATAATCACCGAATTTTCACAGTAAGGTTACCGAAAATTCAATTGTTGTTTTGATAAAAAAAATGTAATGTTTTAAAATATTGGATCGTATGGCTCATTATGAAATGCGTTGTTTTAATATTATTCGGGTTCTATCGAGTCCAGCTGTGGTAGTTATTTATTCTATAACATCAGACTTAGATCGACCATTGGGTCGGACCCTTCTATGGCACAGTCATCCTATATAGGGTGAAAATATATTTTTTTATCATTCCCTTCGTCGCCTTATAGGATATATGGGGATTTTTCCGAGCCAGAGAAGAAGGTAGGAGGAGATTAATGCCGGAGTTAAAAGCCTCCTGGCATCAGGACAATAACTCCTGATTATTTTATATATTCATAAAATAATAATCACCCCCTTACTACAATCGTTGACCAAGAAACATTACTTCCTTCTAAAGTACTGAAGCCAAGTCCCTCTCTGTGTCGCAATCGTACAAGATCAAATAACTAAATCAGCTACTGTGGCCATTCATTTTTATGAAAATCTTTTAGTCATAAAAAATGTTATGATATTCGAAAAAAAAAAAATTGATATTATAAAAATGAAGCACTCCTGTAGACAATCCGAAACACTTTTATGGTAATGATAATGTTACTGTAAATTCCAGTTTTCTGGACTGATTTAATTAGGTCAAATGCAGAATAAATGACCTTTCCTATAATATATTTTAAGTAAACAGTAACTTCTCCTGTAATGTGTTGCAAATCACTTATTTTATCTTAACAGCGATACAAACCCACTCAGCCGACGAACAAAGCTTGCAAAACATCTACAAATCCTTTATACTAGCTTCTTCAACGTGATCCGTGTCGATCCTCAGATGTGTGCCGCACGATTTGTCCTCAATGACCTATGCTTCCAGAAACGATATCGTGCAGTACTGTAGTTACTATACTCCTAAACATGGTAATCAAAGATTGATATTAAAATAATTATTTTAGATCCACTAAAATCGTTTATATTTGATATTGACTCAATAAAAACCCGCTAGAGTATTTATTACTCTACATAAGTGATTGGCAAATATATTTATGTAGTTAGTAAGCATTCTAATAATTGAGGAAAATATGTTAGTACTTCTCTTAAAAACTGTCTGGAGTTACTTTATATTTGGGGAGCATTTCAATTTTATATTTAAAATGAGTTCCTAAGGCATATTTATAAAGCAGCTTTTTTTTTTTTTAATAGCTTATTTATTGAAATATATTACAATCTGTCTCAGGGACATTAATAATAGTGTTCACAGATCACATTCACACTCTATATACAGTAAATAAAATAAATTATACAGAAAAATAATATATATACAATAAACAAGAATAAAATAACCTAAAAATAAATAAATAAAAAGAACACATGCACACCTACATACAATATTTACAACTTGGCGAGAGAACTCCAAGCCAGACTTGTCCCTCCAACTGTGGAGGGAAAAGTATGACTCCAGGAGTTCTCTGCACTCCTCTCTCAACCGCGTCACTAGGGCTAAACCCAGTGGAGATTGAGCAAGAGTGCTTTAGCCACATACACTCATGTCGTGAGTGGAGAATCTGGCCATTGCCAGAACTCCAATATTTACAAACTATAAAAGATCGCGGGGCCACTGCCGTTTTAACCTCCTTGGAGGATTATATGGATGGGTGGTGCTGGATAGAGATTTTGCAAAGGGGTTTGGATGATGGGTAAGGTTCTGGTGGAATTTGGAGAATTTTGCTGGGATAAGGTCTAGGACAAATGGGATATTAAGGTCATGGTGTAGGGTTTTGTTGGTTACATAGAAAGGAGCATTGACTATTGTTCGAAGGACTTTTGATTGGAAGGATTGGATGCGTTTAATGTTAGTAAATTTTGCTGTTCCCCACAGTTCAAGTCCGTAAGTCCAGATAGGTTTCAGTATTGTCTTGTAGATCAGTAACTTGTTTTCAATGGAAAGTTTTGATTTTCTGTTTAGTAGTCGGTATAGTTGTCCGTATCGTCGGTTTAGTTCCTGTCTTTTAAGTCTAGTATGAGGGTTCCACGTTAGTCGTCTGTCTAAGAGAAAGCCAAGGTACCGGACTGTGTCCGAGAAAGGAAGCTGAATGGAATTAAAGTGTACTGGTGGACAGGAACTGCGTCGGAGCGTGAAGGTGAGGTGTTGGCATTTGGATTCGTTTACTTTAATTCGCCATTTATTACACCAGTGTTCAATCAGGGAGAGATGTCTTTGAAGGTTTAAGGATGCTATATCAGGATCTGAGTCGGATGATAGAATGGCGGTGTCATCAGCAAAAGTTGCCAGGAAGGTATCGGGATGGACAGGGATATCAGCGGTAAAGAGGATGTAAAGGACGGGACCCAATACGCTACCTTGAGGAACACCTGCCTCAATTGGATAGCAATTCGATAATTCACTACCGCAGCGAACTCGGAAGGTACGATCTGAGAGGTAGGAACGGATGACAAGGTACAAGGACTGAGGAAGATAGGTTTTCAGCTAGGAAAGAAGCCCGGCGTGCCATACCCGGTCAAAAGCTTGAGCTATGTCCAGAAATGCACCCGAGCAATATTGCTTGCTTTCCAATGCTGCGGAAATATGATCGACCACTCGGAGTCCTTGTTGGACTGTGGAGTGTTGTGAACGGAATCCAAACTGATGTGAAGGAAAATTTTGGGATTCTATAAAAGGTAGGATTCGTTTCAGGAGGATCTTTTCAAAGATTTTTGAGAGAATCGGAAGTAGACTAATTGGTCTGTAGGACGTTGAGGTGTTGGGAGGTTTGCCTGGTTTCGGAAACAGGATAATAGTGGAATGTTTCCACAAAAGAGGAAAGTGGGTGGTTCTTAGGATGGCATTATATAAGTAGGTGAGAAATATAACAGCATAAAGCAGCTTTAAATGTACTCTTCAGACAAGTCATATGAGAAGGGCGGGAGAGATAATTCCAGGCGCTCAGGCTCAGGACTTCGATAAGGCTTGATTATAAAAAATCTATCCAGTCAAAAAGTTAAATAAACAAATATATGCAAAAATTCTTTTTAAAAATAACTTTCCCTGACTCATTGCCTACCTGTTTTTTAAACCAACTATTAAATTAAGTTTTTTCACGCTTTTCAAAAGTTCTACCCCTACTTTTTTTTTTACGAAGGCTATATGATGTGCCAAATCCTTATTGATTCACGTTTATTCTTAAAGTATACGGACTTTTTATGATTCGCGAATCATTCCTTGCAAATAAGACATATGTGAATAACATCAAAGTTTGCAATGATCACAAACTATACAATCCATCCACTCTTCTGTTGAAAGAACCTGCTTGTAACGAGATAATGTTGCTTGGCCTGGTCTCCATATCTTAACAACGTTAAGACTGCTGATAAAAATATTTGGAACGACAGTGACCAAAAAGACTTGCTGAACTCTAGTCTATACAGGCTTGACAACACCTCGATTTTTTAACTCTAAGTAAAAAATAAAAATAACTAGGGACAATAATATTGAATCAGTCATTCATAATTCATAATCACAATAATCAGGAATCGTTCATAATTTACCTGTATCCATACACATTTCAGTTTTACTTTTACACATTCGTTGTATTTATTAATGTTCCCAAGTTTTTAGTAAAAAACAAAACAAAACAAGAAATATAAGGAAAAACCCAAGAAAATTTTTTCCTTCATTTTTTAAAGCTCTTTTTCTGTTATAGAAAGCAACTTTCTAAAAGTATGGGATATGTCAACTTTCATTCAGAAGCTCGATTAATTCTTAATCGAATTATAGTCTAGAGTGAAAATATACATGAGAAGATAACTCATAAACAACCTTACGTCAGGTATTCTATTAGCGTATGCAAGGCAGCTATAAGGAACAAAGAATTGGGCAAGAAACAGGTTTTGATCTCACATGTCCCTGGTAGGATAAACAAGATATCTTTGATGCTAAAATTTTCAAAGTTTGCTATGAAGTTTAGAAATTTCTTCGAATTTCTCTCAATTTTTTTAAGTTCCTCACTGTTATTTGAAATAAAACCTTGAAATCACGGCTAGAAATTACTTTGAATCATTAGAAATTTATTTTTCACTATCGAAATAATCAAGTGGTATTTTTGTTAAACCAAAAAAACAAATTGTCCAGAAACCAGAAAATAAAAGTATATATAGTTATGTCAATTTAAAATAAACAAAAATTCTACTTTATATTTCATACTAAATATACATAATGTTATTCAATTTTTTTAACCCACTTTTTGTAAAAATTGTTGTTGACAATTTCTCAATTCAACAGATTACCTGACTACATCAAACTGTGTTGACCATAATTTTCTCTATCCATTATAAAAATGGGTTCAAACTTACAGGGTTACCGGGCTAAAGGTTTATATATATATATATATATATATATATATATATATATAAGTTAACGAAAGTTAAACGAACCAGTAGCTGTTTCAGTGAGATTATAATTATTTAAAAGAAACATACCAAAATAAGCAATAATAGCTTGGGTTCGACTGCATAGGAAAGTCGGCAACTTGTAAGAAAAGTTATTTTATTTTTAAAAATGATAGGTAATATTATTTTATTTTTATTTTCACCATGATTCATCATTTAAACTACCATCGGAGAAAGCTGAAAATAGAGAAAGAAAGTCATTCAGATGTTCGGAAAATTCGTTGAAAATAAAATCTATAGCTCTGGGGAGTAAGTGACTATGGATACGTGACGAGAAATTATTTATTTATCAGCTCAACTATTCAGCCTAGTAAACCTTGGGCCACTATAGATATAATAAAAAGTCATGACCATAATCTACATGCTCGATAAAATCTACAGGAGGCTCAACAGAAGCAGATGATAGATTACCTCGCTTAAAATGGTATAATAAAATTAAAATATTAGAGGTCTTGCTAATGTATGCCGAAGGTCTTACTATTATTTTCCAACAGCATACTCACTGGTTATATGAAATGTCAATTTTCACTGGAAAGATTATTAATAAAATAACACTATGAAATCAAAACATTTTTATTCAAAATATTTACCATCATTTTTCAACTTTTAAATCCCAGAACTGGGAAATTTTATGAAATAATGAAGTCAGAAAATGCGTTTTTTTGACCTGAGAATCATTTTTAAAAATTTTACCTTTAAGGATATTGTCCAAATTCCTTAACAGATAGAAATCTGTTGGAGAAAAGTCTGGTGAATAAGGTGGCTGTGGAACGACTTCATAACACAGCTTGTTTAGTTTCTTTACTGACTATCGTGAAACATGAGGTCTGGTGTTGTCTTGTGACGGTATAAGTTCCTTCCGATTAATCAATGTAGGTTGTTTTGTTTTTTTATACGTTTTTGATGCATTATGCCAATATGACTGTAGTACGATGTGGATGTGATGATTTCTCCTTTGGATAAAAAGGAGAAATGAATTATTTCTGCTACTGACCACCGCACAGAAACCAATAATTTTTTTTTTTTTGGATGCAATTTGTTTTCAAACCGCCAGTGAATGGTCCCTTTTCGTTCTTATCTGTTATGTTTCTTGGAACTTGGGCTGCGTAGTGTCCACGTTTAAACTCATAAAAAAAAAAATCGGTCCAGTAGATTCGGAGAAAATGCACGGACGGCGAACGGCGGACGGACAAAAAATGTTTATTCGTTTTTCGAATTCTACGTATCCTGAAAGGTAATACCTCAAATTTCGAGTGGGGGTTAAGCATTTTGAATTTTTTATTCGGTCACAATGGTTCTTTATTGAAAATAATAAACCAAACATATTTAAAAATCGCGATATTTTTACTAGTAGTGGTTTGATTTCGATGAAACTTTCTTCATTTTTTAGGAAATTTAAATACCTTTGAAACATCTTATCTCAATATTGACAAAAAGCGTATACTTTTTGAGTTATTCGGAATCTAATTTTACCATCCCTCATAACATTTTTTCCAGCTCATTTTTGTTGAAGTATTTTATATAGACAAATTTAAAGGGCATCGAGAATAAGACTTGAGGGAAGTTTCATTGAAATCGGTACATTCGTTTGGGCGCTACAGTCTATAGCAACGCAGGTTTTTCGGTCGCCATCTTGAAAGGAAAAGGCGGGTAGAAATGTCGATAAAAGTGGATCATTCTCCGGTGACCTCTAATTTTAAATCCAAATTTGAAAAAATCGTTCCAGTAGTTTTGGAGAAAATGCGCGGACGGCGAACAGATTTTTATTCGTTTTTCGAATTCTACGTACCCTGAAGCATAAAACCTCAAATTATAAGAGAGGCTTAAGTTTTTTGATTTTTCGGTCGTTCACAGTGGTTCATTATTGAAAATAATAAACCAAAATACTACTCGAAAATCGCGTGTTTCCTCCTCAAGTAAATATTATCAAAAAAGAGAGGATAAAAAAAGATAAACGTAGTAAACAACAAAAGTCCATTAATCCCACTTTGGATTTTTGAAAAAAACTGACATTTCATATAAAATGATGTTTATAATATTTCTTTAGAGGAATCAAGTTTAAAAATAAGTTGATACTGAAATTGGTGATGAAGCGAAGAATATTTGTTAATTGACAGATATTTGAGACACTCTAGATTTTGTTTTTGAATACTTAAATTGAATCTTATAAATATCGTAGTATTTTTTTCAAGGCAACTAACTACTTTGTTTCTGGTTTGTCAGTTTCAATTGTAAACTGGAAAAAAGTTTCTAAACTTTTTTTTTTTGTTTGAGGATGTGACATGGGATTGTGTAAAGCGGTTTTACCCTCAGCGGAGGTTACCGACTGCGGTAGGGACATCTCCTCGAGAGAGAACAATGGTGAGGATACCGCGAAGCTCGAGGAAGAGCTTCACCTTTCACGACGGTGCTTTCTAACCTGAGGTGAAGGTGTGGTTGGCTGATTAACCAAGGCCCCACTGTTGACAATAGCCACACTATTTCACAACCTCACTCTGTGTACTCTTCGCCACTACGTAGTGATGTAGTGATGTTGTGGGCCTGCCGTAATGGAACCTTGGCTTCTTCCTTTCTAGTATTATCGGTTAGCCCAATCTCTCTCAGTGTTGTATTTTGGCTTTATAAGGAAAATGTAATTTTCCACCATCATTTTCAGATTCTAGAGTTTTTTTCAACTCTATGAAAGTGATGATGCCTTATGCATTATTGAAATAGAAACTCGTTTGGACGGAATCAGTATTGACTATTCCTAACCGTTACATTCAAATTTTAATAAATCTAATTTTGTTCGTTTGTCATGAAATTTCGATAAAAAAAAAAGTATTGCTTCTAATAATCTTATAGATCATTTTCCTTGACCACATAAGGGATGGATTTTAATGAATGAGGTATTAAACGAAAGAATTTTCATGAATATTGGGTCATGGGCGGATCTACGGGGGAGGCTTTCGGGCTGAAGCCTCCCCCCCAAAAAACGGAAAAATATAACTATGTTTTATGGGAAAAAAAATTAAAAAATACCTCTTAAAGTATTATTGTTCGTGTAATTACACTTAAACGTACTTAAGGAATTACTTAAACACCATTTTATATAGGTAGTTAGTTTCTTTCTGTTTTTCCAAAGTAATTATTTTTATGAAAAAAAAAAGGTTTCGGGCTGAAGCCCCTCCCCCCAAAATTAAATCCTGGATCCGCTAGTGTATTGGGTTAAATTTCAACATCAAAAAGTAAAGCCTTATTACAACTATAATAAAACTGATAGAAACAATTTGAAGTTTTTAAAAGTCAGATGATTTTAAAAGTCGATAGTTCGAGACGGGATAGATAAATATTGATAGATAAAAAGGATACTTATCAATGTTAAGTGCTAAAAATTAAAATATAGCTATTAATGATATTCTTCGAGATCTAAAAATCTATGATATCTTGGAAACTTCGAATAATATAGAAAAAAACGTTTTGATATGAGTAATATGGAAGAGGATTTGGTTGGGGTGTGCAGTCACAAGTAACAAAGTGAAAATAAATGAATTATATTTATTTAAAATTAATTTAATAAATATAATTTATTTATTTTTACTTTGTTGCTTGTGAATGCACACATCAACCAACTCCTCTTCAATAAGATATCCGCCACATTCAACTATTAATCCACTATAATACATTATAATATTACGTCCTCCATCATTCCCTCCTCCCCTCTCTCTTCCAGCTCTGAAGATATTTTTCTTCTCCTCTTCTTACAAACAGTGCCAGCAAATTTAGAATTTAAAAAATCGTAAATCATATTTAATTAAAATTTATTTATCTTCTTATTTTCTTTTTTTTACGAAGCTTCTGTTTATATATTTTTCTAAGGTTAAGGCAAAAATACTTCCAATTTTCTTCAGTCCTTTTAATTACATCTACTATATCTTACGTTTCGGGACAATTTTTTCATCCTCAGAGTATTCTTTATGTTTACATGCTTTTGTGATGTGGCACCAGTTGTCAAAAATTCAATAATTGTCATATCTTTTTACATATTTTTTGGTGCTACACATTCATTTCTTGTTCATTATTATTGCTTATTGATTGGTGTAATTATGAACAACAAATTAATGTGTAACACCAAAAAAATGTGTAAAGCGATATGACAACCATAGAATATTTGACAACTGGTGTCACATCACAAAGTAAACATAAGGAATACTCTGAGGATCGGAAAATTGTCCCAAAACGTAAGATATAATAGATGTAATTAAAAGAACTGAGGAAAATTGGAAGTATTTTTTGCCTTGATCTTAGAAAAATTAAAATTTATCTGATATTTTCCAAGTTTCTCAGTTGTCCCTTTGTTTGAAACTTATTCTAAATTTCATAGCCACATCGAAAAGTGACCTCCTAAGAAATTCAAAACCCCCTCAAAAATTTTCATAGCTTAAGTTGCGCCATGAAACCCACTTCTGGGCATACCTTAACTAGAGGAATATTTTCCAGTGGGACAAGCTGATTACTTATAAGTAAATTGTTTTTTTAACAGTCTTGATAAAGTATGAAGACTCACCTTTGTGTTAGTATAATATACTATCTTGTTAATGTCACTTATTCAATATTAAAATAAAATAAAACCAAATTTATATTATTATATATTTTTAATCTCAAAATTATTTTTATTAAGTAAATACTTATAATTATTGTTGCCTGAAATCGGTTGACCTCCTCATTGTTGCAAGACCAAGACCAAGACTGGTAAAAAAAATCGGTTTTTTTTCATAAAAATTAAGGAAAATAGTGACTAATACTTGACAATTTTAGTTACTATATGTGAAGAATTGGTATAACCAATATACTTTTGCATTTAACTCTTCTATTTTTTCATTCCGGCTTAGTTAGGATTTCCCTATTTAAAAAAAATATAGTAATTTCTCTATAGCACTAAGCTAATACGTAACTGCAAGACCGTTGCGTGACTCTTGCGCAAGACCAAGACGTCTCGGCCTCGCATTTGGGCAACACTACTTATAATTATAATAAGTTTTATAGATTGTGATTGCTTAGTGCACTTGTATTGTTATGTTGGGCCGAAATTTAGGGACTCAAGGTATTCTCTAGAAGGCACTTGCCCTGAACGAAGAATTACTTTCAGGTTAAGTGTGAAATATTGGTTCCTGCTTTTCGATTATTTTAACTTGAATTCATACAGTAAAATACTATAAAACTGTTAACTTATATGCCGAATGGAGTAGAAGCCGAATGGAGGTAACATACTCTGTTCTAGCGCTGTTGAAATAAGAGGTTTCTAGAAATAAGAAAATAAAATTTTTATTTCAAAAGCATATAAGTCACAAGATATTTAGATGTCCCAGATTTCTTAGTTCGGATAAACGTTAAAGACTTTAAATGTTCTTAATATAACTAACCTAGTTACGTTTTTCAGGTTCTTCGAAAAACCGTTAGGTTAATTAGATAAATACAAGTTTTTATTGTAACTGTTAAATAACTATTTTACCCTACTTTCTCTCAGAATTTCTTCCTTCGTTTCTATGGCAAAAAATAATTAATCCAATCATTGCACTTAAATGGAATAGTCCTCTCTACTTGATAAATACTTTGCGTTTATAAAATATCATGTTCCATGAAGAGACGTATATCTTTCTTTTTACCGTGCTGGATCTATTTACAAGAAGTAAAATGGCTGCTTAAGAAATCCCTTGGGCTGCGAACATCTTTATACCTTCGGTTAGGAAATACGGTGGATACGCCCATGACCCCTTTGTGCTCCGCCATGGCCTTTGGCACTGTAATGTTCTGTGTCCAACCACAAAGGCCAAAACAAAAAACATAAACATATTTCTTTTAGCAAACGAATAAATGAAACAAAAATGTTTATGTTTTTGTTAATATTTATTCTTACTGCAATGAGAAGTACCAACATTAGAGTATCAGATGTTTTTCCTATACATTTGTAAACACCACCAAAGAAAGCTGCTTGGCTAGGTAAGCCATGGAAACTATTAGCTTTTTTCATTATAAAAAAATTAATAGGCTTTTTGATAGGCCGTCGCCTGTAAAACTGAATTTTTGTATCGCTTAGAGTGGTGACAAGATATTTTCCACTTAACACACACACTCAAAAAAATAAATAAATAATTATTATTTTGATAATTAAGTTTTTGAACAGATATTTTCTCTATACTGTCGTTAATGGGCGTTTTATGTGATTTGTTTCAAAATAAAAAAATTACCTGATTTATATAAAAACTCAAGAATGAGGGCCTATATAGATAGATAGCTGAATAAAACGTTAAAAAGTTAAAAAAAAATATTTTAACAATGTTAAATTAATTTTAGTCTTAATATGGTAATAATTAAAAATATTTTTACTGAATATAAATTACTGCCTACCGAATTCTCTCCACCGAATAATTTTAAAACCCAAATTTACTTGATTAGTGCGTCATACTATTCTACTTACATCTCGGTTCTTAACTTTCAGTTCACTGCTAAACACTTTTAAATTGTTTCCTTTATCATCTAACCCAACAGGGAACGCGTAATCATTGCGAAACTGTCACTTTTATCTCTTTTATTAAATTTCATTAAAGGCTATATTTTCGAATAGTTTAAGAAGTTGTTGGTATTAAACTCATCCCTGGCAATATTTTTTTTTTCGACTAATAGTTATAATCATACTTAAAGATAATAATTAACCCTTCCCAGAAATACTGTTTAAAAATATTTTAAAAAACACATAATTCTTGCAATAACTTTATATTATATATTGTGACTCTACATTTAACAACCAGAACGCTTATTAGTAATAATAGTACTTCTGATACTATTCGCCTGACAACGAATCTTGTAGCAATAACAAGAAACATTCTCCCGCAAGGAAATCTGACCTAGATCAATTTTTTTGCTAAGGCTTTAAAGGTTGAGAGATTATCAACACTGAGTTTTTAACTGTTATTTATTTGCTGCACAAAAGTTTTTATCTAAGTGCATCCCTTCCTTTATGTGACTAAGGTTATTTAATAATTATTAATAATAATAAGCTACCGTTAAGAAGTGGATGTGCTCCAGTCAGTCGAGAAGAGAAGAGAAGTTGTAATAAATCTTTTGCGACTGCCTCCTCACCCACGGCTATCTGATGACAAAAGAGCCAGTCTAAAATGTCAGCACTGTCAGACAGCACTAACAATAAGGACTGTCCCAGGTCAGCAGAAAAATGACCAATTTAGATATTGCTTGATACCTCGTCAAGGTAAAAGCTGTTGACCTCCATTTCCTTGACAAAGCTACGAAGTTCATAAAGGTACAATGTGTTACACCATTATATGAAACTTATAATAACCATTATATTATATAGGTTTTTTGCCTTTTAAAACTAAAATAAGTAATAAAGAAAGAAAACATTTTTTAAATTATATCCCAAGATCATTTTTTTAAATTTATAATATTATCTGCCACACCCAAGGGCAACAAGCATTAGTGCTGAAAGTATCCATTTATAGTATATATATATATATATATACATAAAAGGAAAATAAATATAAGTAATTAAGAAATTAAACAAATAAAGCAAAAATCAGAGGTACAATCCATTTATGACCTTCCAAAGTACCGATTAATCTCAGAATATTGGTCGTTATCTAGAACCAGATTGTAAACATCCTTAACAAGATCCAGAGAATTAACGCGGAAGACATAAACATTTACGGAATTAGTTCTAAGTCTATTTTTTTTTAACAGTTTTTTTTTTAATATATGAAGCTCCCAGACCAGCGATTTATTTCTTACAAAAATAGCAGAAAATCATGTTTTAGAGTGAGCATGTAGGTATTTCTTTTTTTATTATATAAATTTCACTAAATATCATCAAAGAAAATACAGAACGTCTAAACATTTCTTATGACAGATCGAAATTCGGCGTCATATTCTTTATCCTGTTTTCAATTTCCCTTTCGAACAATTTTGTAAACAAGTTTGGATGTTTTAAGGGAACCTTTAACATTTACGAGAGCACGGAATTGGATAGGATTACAGTATTTATATCAATCCTGACAAATTTGAACTTATCCTAGGTCCGTTACGTAAGTCAGACATCTCTTGATCCAGGAGTCGGACAAACATGCGAACATTAATGATAGCTAGAAGGGCCCTTCTTTTTCGTTGGAAGGTACTTTTACTTTTACTCTATTAATTCGAATTCTGAAGGTTTTTTCCATAAAATTCAAGTCACCTACATTGTTTTTACGACGGCGGAGGCCATAAAATGGATCGGTTGCGTTAAGACGCATTTCACACGCTTAACATTCATATTATTGGTTACAAATTTACTAGTTTCGCTAAACTTAAGAGCTTTTCATAATTCAGCTTAGTTTCAGGTACTAAAAATATATTTTTGAATCTATACTTGGAGCCTCGAATAATTCACGTAATAAAAATGTAATAATTCCAAATCGTCTCAAAGATGACAGCTAATTTCAAGATCACTTCGAGCACTCAGTAGATGGAATCCCGAAGAATGCCGAAAACACTCGAGTATCGACAATCACGTTCATGTCGAAATGATATATTTTTGTCTGAAAGCTAATTACTGAGGAAAAACTGAAATAAAAAAAAAGTTTGTAGACAAATTTATAACTATTATAGAGTCTTTGTTCCTGGGAAATGTCAGTAAGAAATAAGACACAACAACATATTAAAGGTTATTTATGAGAAAAATAAATGAGTTCTTTGCCTAAGGGTTGGTGTCCAATTTACTGACAGTAATTAGAATTTTAAATGCTACCCGACTTGAGTTGCGCCTACTCAATAATGGAATTAATATATTTATTTATAATTTATCTATATTTCAAAGAAATATATAATGATCTGCTCTTCTTTTATTTTGAACGTTTTATCGTGAAATGTTTTAAGAACGATTTTTTAAAATAAAACCATAACAATTATAGAAAACTACGCGTCTTATTACAGAAACAATTCTTCACCAGGTTATAAATAAATATTTATATTTAAAGATCAATGTGAAGATTTCCCTATAAACGATTTATTTCTAACCCAAAACAATATAAATAAACTCAATTTGAAGTCTACATTTACTTAAGCTTGTAACGGTTTCGACTTTCATTGTTGTTAGTTTCTTATGACTTTGAAATAAGCTTTCGTAATTCTTAAACTATTCCTTTTTTTTTATTAAAGAATAATAATAGAACCCGGTACAATTAGGGGCAAAAGATATTGCTCTATGTGTCCAATCATTCTATATGTAAAATAAAAAAAATATATAAGCTAAAATACAAATTAAAAAATAACAAATAATAACAAATAAATAAAAAACATAAAATAAATAATAAAAATAAAAAACACTTAATGATAGAATAATTGGTCATATATTCACACCCATACACAATCTTTACATTCATTTTGAGGAACTGTGAACCTTTGTTAGTAGCCCTCTTTTGAATGGCAAAGCAGGACTCAAAGAGGTCACAGTGTTTCTCTCTCTGATGTTGATAGTCAGTGGTGACTAAGCGATAGTGTTATAGCCGCATACCCGCAGAACTAGAATGGAAAAGTAATTAAACTCAAATAATAGATTAGCAAAAGGTCTAGGAGTAATTGCCGTTTCAACCTTTGTGGAGGATTATGAGGATTATGCTGGGTAGATATTGGAATGACGAATAAACCTTTAGTTGTACGGGAATTCCTTATAAATAGGGGACACAGTAAAGGAATTCACTTTAATTAAACCACATTTTCGATCACAGGGAAATTTAATCTGTTTGAACCAATTGAAATCTTAAAATATTTTTTTACCAAAAACCATACCTTGGAAGAACTAAAGGAAAAAGAGTTAACTCTCGTAAAAATTAAATTTCCTTGCAACCAAATGTTTGATGCATA
The DNA here is from genome assembly GCA_928085145.1 of Nezara viridula. Taxonomy (NCBI): domain Eukaryota; kingdom Metazoa; phylum Arthropoda; class Insecta; order Hemiptera; family Pentatomidae; genus Nezara; species Nezara viridula. The sequence goes on along the minus strand of OV725077.1, from coordinate 181,128,207 downwards.
GTCCAGATGTTAGAACACAATCAACTATACTTATAGATAGAAACAACTCTGAACACTGCAAAGAGCAAATAGAAAAGGGTTAAATGAAATGCAATTATAAACATCCCGCTGAGGAAACAGAAACCTACTAATTAACTATTAAAGGAAGGGAAGACTGGATTCCGTCGACACAAGACATGTCATTATTTAATCAAAGGAGACACGCAAACAAAAGAAAACTTTCATTGGTTCTTTTACACAATCGTTTTCGCAAGTTTAGAGATTTAATTAACTATTCGTCGGTTAATTGTTTTCGGCAAATTATCCATACTATTCATACTTGGGCCAGGCCTCTTGTAAAAATCTCAAATACTGTTAGATTATTCCATATAGATATTTTGTTATATTTAATTTATTTGTTGTAAATAACTTCCCACTAGGCGATATATTCATTAATTTTGGTAACTTCCACTGGACCATGGAGCATCCATTCGTTCCAATCAGCAGCAATCCTGCTTGGCTCTTTCCATGACTTGCCAACCCTTCCTAATTCCTTCCCTGCGAACTTGCACCACATCTATCTTGGTCTGTATCCTTCCTTTTCCCTGAAGATTCTATGGTAGGGCTGTCCTTCCTATTTTTTGAGTGTGCCTCATCCAGTTCCATTTTGCTTCCTTATTTACATGTAAATCGAGAGCTGTTGATAGTTTTCCATAGTTCTTCATCGATATGCGGTTTGTCCAGTATATTCATTCTATGTAGGTATCGGTTAACAAAAGTCTGCAATGGGCGGGTGATGCTTTCCATGACTTTATAGGTTTCACTGCCATATAAGCAAAATCTATTTCACGGTCATTTTGAACCGTTTCTAGGAAGGTTTATATTCTTCCAAACTGAATATAGTTGAAAATAAGCCTCGTATTCATACATGAGCCAGATAGCCTTAGGTATATAGTGAAATGTTATTATATCTTTCATCCGGACGAGTTGTGTACGAGTATTAGCCCACTCGGCCTATAATTTCTTAATTCTTAACATAACAACAAAATTTTAATAGCAGGAAATTATGGAACATTGGTTTTGCGCAACAAATACAAAAATGGACATGGTGTTCTTTACCTCCGGAGTACAGAAATAATGGAATGGAAAAAAAAATGTTTTGTATGCTTTAATTTGCGATATTGTATCGCCGTATTATTGAAGGGCAAGGCAGGAAAAATATGTTTAGATAGAATAAAAAGAAAATTTACTTTCATTCTGAACTAGATTTTCCTAAAAATTATATCGAAAATGAAATAATAAGAGTAAGAATATCGCATTGTAAAAGGAAGTAGATAAATACAATTAGCATCTGAATATATACATTTAAACTTGAAACATTAAGACATATTCAATTTATAATATATAAGAAGTTTTATGGATAGAAGTGGTTTAGTTTATACAATGATTTGAGCTATTGACAGTGACTTGTTATTTAATGAGTGGCTGGCGAAAAAAATAGCAAAGAGGTGGAGAATGTTTGAAGATTTTTTAGGTGGTTTTTAAAAAAAAAAAAAAAAAACCGAGAATAGATTGCTCTCGAAGAGGACAAACCCACTTTGGGTTGTTTGTTTGCAAAGACGTCAGAAATGAATCTTACAAAGCAATTCATCATGCTCGTAAGACACTTCCTGCCCACTAGCAATCATGAGTCATTCTGAGAAGTAAGCAGAAACAAGATCATTCAAGTATTTAGAGAAACGTATATATGAAATTATTTAATGGAGACTAAAGAACTTCTAGAGATTATGAAAAAAAGCAAATTACAAGACGAATGTCAATCACGAGTGATCTCGATTATTTTAACCGAATTGTTGCAATGGATATGATTATTACTGAGTTAAGGTATAGGATGAATTGGAATGGGGGCCTAAATAGGACAGTCTACTTTTAAAATTTAAAAAGCTTTTTATATTTTCTACCTTCATCAACAATGCTCAACATTTCTAACATTCTAGTGTAATATACGCTCAAAACAATGAAACCAGGAAGAAGTGTTAATTAAACTTCTGATTGGATTCCATTGTGCAGCGAAATAGATATGAATAATTCGATTTTCACTAGGAAAGATGCAGATAATTAAATAATTACAAGATATCTCTAATTTCTATTCGTGTTTCGTAAGCAATCGATAACTCGAGATTCTACAATTTGTTTTATTAATTTAAACAAATTAAATACCGTCGATCGTGCCCTCGGGATCTTCACCACTATAATTATTTATTTATTCGTATAAGTACGTACTTCCTTGATAAACATTCTGGCCAAATGTCTTCAGCCTGTCGGTGGACCTTCATTTTCGAATTTACATGTTTAAAAATTAATAGCAAAACAAATTATGACGAACTGCAATAATAGTTGAAAATATTTTACCTATCCCAATTAATGTTGACCAAGTGCCAGACCTAGACGAGTCTTGGTCTTGGTCTTGCGCAAGAGACTTGCAGTTACCTATTGCATTGTTACTATAGAGATATTACTGTAATGTTTTAGATATGAGGAACTTAAACTAGAATGAAAAATTAGAAGAGTTAATTGCAAAAGTATATTGGTTATACCGATTATTTACAAATAGTAACTAGAATTATCAAGTATTAGTAACTATTTTGCCTTTTTTTTTATTCAAAAAATCGATTTTATTTTAACCATTCTTGGTCTTGGTCTTGCAACAGGTGGTCTTTTATGATCGCAAGACCGATTTTGGTCAACACTAATCCCAATGTGTAGATATAATATAATCAAGCACCTTTGATATGCATTATATCTTTAAAAATCGAAATATATGTAAATTTCATCAAAATAATTTCATTTTCAAAGGAGTTGTAGTAGACTTTAAAAAATCTTAATCTTTAACATATATATATGCATTTATTATTTAAGTATATCGATATATGCGAAATTAAAAAAAAAAAAAGAGGATATCTTATTAATGCACAATAAATGAGTCACCAAAATTGTCTGGTAATTTTCGAATGGCAATTCTCCTTAAGATTCTAACAAGAGTAAATTAAAACTTAATTGCGGGAATGAAATATTTGCGAACGAAAATGCGGGTAAAATCTAGTAATAAATTTCTTTAAAAAATATCACTTAAAAACAATATATTTGAATTTAAAAGAAAAAAAAAAAAATCTAAAAATCCTATCAACCCTAAGGAAATGTAGTTCCATAGGTACTCAAACATCTTGGTAGATTAATAAGAAAATTGACATCTACGAATATTTAAACTTGTTATCATAGCAGATAGTTGGTAGTTGGTTGGTATAGTATTCCGGTGTCTACCACACCCTAATCGAAACTCAAGAATCGTTCGGATGTTGATATGCACCGATACATGGAACGAAATTTATTTGTCAGAAAAAATAATTGACCCAACGGTGTCTTTTGCACACTTATTAGGAGGTAAGAATGATGTTACTTATTGTGAGACCCTGCCGCAACAACAACACATGCCTCAAAATTCTCAACCCCACCCTCAACATCTTAATCAAACTTCACCTAATCAACAGTTTTATCAACACCAAATTCCCCACATTCCTCCTCCCTCAAACACCACAGATCTTACCAGTTTATTTACATCTTTCCTCTCCGAATTCAGATCCCTTGTTACTCCTTTGATATCTCTTCTCACCAATCTTGTATCACATTTTATCCCTCCCGCTAAAAATCCTTAAATGACTTCCAATAAACCTTTATCCATTCTCCTTTGGAATGCGAATGGTGTTAGGAATCATACAAACGAACTAACTACATTATTACTTGACAAAAATATTGACGTGGCACTAATTACTGAAACTCGACTAACCACTAAACAGCACTTCAAAATACCACAATACCTGACATATCGTACTGACCACCCTGACGGAAAAGCACATGCCGGTACTGCTGTCATTGTACACCAATCCCTCTCCCATCACATACTCCCGTTAGCTACACATGATTTCCTACAGTTCACCGCTATCGTGATAAAAACCTTTTCCTTTCCGGTTACCCTTGCATCAGCGTATTGCCCTCCTAACCGATCCATATCCAATTCCCAATTCCGTTCTCTCCTCGACTCCTTAGGACATCACTTCATCTTGGGTGCAGACCTAAATGCCAAACATCAACAATGGGGTTCTGGAACCACGAATACTCGTGGCCGAACCCTGCTGTCTGCACTCAATTCCCAACGTTTTCACCTCCTTTCCCCCAACTCTCCTACCTACTGGCCTACAGATCCCAACCGTAATCCTGATCTCCTTGATTTCTTTATCCACAGCGGCTTAAGTCCCCTCGTGTAAGTGTAATTGTTCCATTACACGTCTAAATGAACTTTCCTCTGACCATAGTCCTCTAATCCTTAATGTTTCACTTGAACCCGTTCCCAAACCTTCTCCACCGTCATTTATTAGGGGTCCAGTTAACTGGGACCTTTTCCGCCAAATCATCTCCGATAAAATTGATCTTAACATAACCCTCAAAACTCCCGATGACCTTGATAGTGCAGTAAATTCCTTTACTACCACAATCCAACAAGCTGCCTGGACTGCCTCCTTCCCTAAAGACTCCTCCAGAGTTCCTAAAAAGACCATTCTATCCCAACACCTCCTTGACCTAATCCACACCAAACGCCGTGCCAGATTATTGTGGCAACGTACCCGACATCCTGCCGACCGCTGCTCCTATAATTATTACTGCAAAAAATTAAAACTGGAATTAGCCACCTTCAGATCACATTCCTTCAACTCCTACCTATCCTCCCTCTCTTCTCGCGACAATTCCCTTTGGAAAACCACAACCAAAATCCTAAATCCTCACCGCATTTCCCATCCCCTCCGACGAGATGATGGCTCCTGGGCAGCATCTGACGAAGATAAGGCTGAGGAGTTCGCCATTCACCTATCCAATACATTTATTTCACATCCGGAATCCCATCCTGCCCACACCGTAACAGTAGAAGAACTCCTTACATCACCAATCCCACTTTCCTTGCCCCCAAAAGCTATCCATCCTTCCGAAGTGAAATTTCAATTAAAAAAACTAATCCCCCGTAAAGCTCCTGGACATGATCTCCTTACCCCTCAAATCCTTCGACAACTTCCATCCAAAGCAGTCATATTCCTTTCATATATCTACAATTGTATCCTACGCACCACCCACTTCCCTCTGCTATGGAAACACTCCACTATTATCCTTTTCCCAAAACCAGGCAAACCTCCCAATATCTCAACATCCTATAGACCAATTAGCCTACTCCCAATCCTTTCAAAAATTTTTGAAAAGATCCTTTTGAAACGAATCCTACCCATTATAGAATCCCAAAATATTCCTTCCCATCAGTTTGGTTTTCGCTCCCAACATTCTACTGTTCAACAAGGACTCCGAGTTGTTGATCATATTTCCTTAGCCCTAGAAAACAAAGAATACTGTTCGGGTGCATTTCTGGACATTGCACAGGCATTTGACCGGGTATGGCACTCCGGACTGCTCTTCAAGCTTAAAATCCATTTACCTCAGTCCTTATACCTAGTCCTCCGATCCTACCTCTCTGACTGCTCCTTCCGAGTTCGCTGTGGAACAGAATTTTCCAATATCTACTCCGTTAAAGCCGGTGTTCCCCAAGGCAGCGTCTTGGGTCCTGTGCTTTACATCCTCTTTACTGCTGACATCCCTGTTCATCCCGATACTTTTCTTGCAACATTCGCTGACGACACCGCAATCTTATCATCCAACTCTGATCCCAACATAGCATCCTTAAATCACCAAAACCACCTCACCTTGATTGAGCACTGGTGTAATAACTGGCGCATTAAAGTTAATGAATCTAAATGCCAACATATTATCTTTACACTCCGACGCAGTTCCTGTCCACCAGTACACTTTAATTCCATCCAGCTTCCTTACTCAGACACAGTCCGGTATCTTGGTTTTCATTTAGACCGAAGACTAACGTGGAACCCACATACTAGACTCAAAAGACAAGAACTCAACCGACGATACGGCCAGCTATACAGACTACTAAACAGAAAATCCAAACTTTCTATTGAAAACAAATTACTTATCTACAAGACAATACTGAAACCTATATGGACATACGGACTTGAACTGTGGGGGACAGCAAAAGCTTCTAACATCAAACGTATTCAATCCTTTCAATCTAAAGTCCTTCGAACAATAGTTGATGCTCCGTTCTATGTAAATAACAAAATCCTACACCATGACCTTAATATCCCATTTGTCCTAGACCTTATTCCAGAAAAATTCTCCAAATTTCACCAGAACCTTACCTATCATCCAAATCCCCTTGCACAATCTCTATCCAGCACCACCCATCCTTACAATCCTCCTCGAAGGTTGAAGCGGCAGTGGCCCAGAGACCTTCTGTAAATAAGCATCTATTGGAGTTTTGGCAATGGCCAGATCCTCCACTCAAGCCCGAGTGTGTATGATTAGGTTAGTTCTTTTGTTTATATACATTTATTTTATTTTATTGTATTTATTTTTATTTTATTTTATTGTATTTATTTTTATGTTATTTTATGTATTTATTATTATTAAGTTTCTGTATTATTATTATTTTATTTATTTATTGTAAATAGAGTGTGAGTGTGTTCTCTGAACACTATTACAAATGTCCTTGATGTGACAGAATGTGATATTTCTAAATAAACAAATATATAATTATTTATTTGTCAGCACCTGTGATCCGTAGTAAAAGACACCAGACTACAACATCATGAATAAAAATACGTAGATATTAATTTCCCAATCAGTCGACCAAGATGTTTGAGTAGATATGGAAGTCCATTCCCTTAGGGTGGATAGGATTTCCCATTCCTGTAGTCGGTTTTTTTTTTGGGTTTTTTTTATTCTAATATATTTTTATTTTAACCTTTTTTGTATTTTAAGTAGTGTCATTTTATATTCAAATCATATGATCAAGATTTTGCATACAACAAACACACATTTGAGAATACTTAAAATATAATTAAATATTTTTTCAGTATTTTTAGCTCAAATTATTTCAAAACATCCACGAGATCTCACTGAGTGATTTGAACCATTTAACTTAAAAATCGCTAAAAAAAATTCGTAACATGCCCTTTTGCGACTGACTGATTACAAACATTACATACACTGATTTTTGGGGGTTTTTTTTTTTAGCCCAAATTGGTTCAAAACACTCAAGGGAATGAAAACTCTCTAGTCGAATAATTTAAGATATCTAACTTAAAAATCGATCAAGCCGTTCACTCAAAAAATCGTGACATGTTATTTATCTAATCGATTAACCATATTTTATTCAATCTTGGGACAGTTTTTTAGCTCATTTTTTTTTTTAATGCTCAAATAATCCAACCGAAAAATGTGAAATATCAATCTTAAAAATCGATTCAGACTTTCGCTTACAAAATCGTTACATAGCTTTTAGCGTATAACCCTCCACTCTTGTGGTTTTACTTACTCGGATAATAAATTGATGGGTAATTCACCAACGCTTTTCCAATGATCATTTACAAAATAAATTCCTTTTTCCTATCCGGATATGATTCCTGTTCTGTTTAGCGGCTCAACAATTCATGCGGAAGGAGAAGAAATGCAACATTTGCTGCAGCAGACGGGACAAAAAATAAAAATATATGAAAACGAATAAAAAAACATTGATATGAATCATTTCGCCTTGGAGGATGCTCCTGGTCCTGTTCCCCTTGACTCAATCCAAATGTCAGCAAAACAAGTGGACATCTTCTTAAATGTCATATTCTGGCCACTGCGCAATATCTTGCTAAATAATATAACAGCTGTAAACTCCTATACAACATACTATTTAAATTAATGATAGATTAAGTAATTGGTAATTGTTTTAACTTATATAGATATATTTATTCTTATAATCTTTTTTACTCATATCCTCATTGTTATATAACGAACGCCGGAGATTGCTGAGATAAATTCTCAAACTTAGCTCTATAATCTTCTAAATTTGTCTTCCATCCAAACAAACAACTGCGAAGTATAGAAGCACTAATTTTGAGTTTGTTCATCGATAGTGTACACAAGTATTCTGCATAAATTATGCATTAAAATCCTATTGCTCTACAACAGAGTACATTTTCTTTCAATCTCTTAAAAAATTAATTATTGCGATTTTGTGTATTACCTTTCCTATTGAATTGTTAATACTGTAACTAACTATAATATCTTACAATTGGAGGTTACGGACGTATGGATATCAATTTTAATGAAACTTTTTTTGGTAATACTACGTTGAAAATATTTATTAGAACCATATCCGAATGTTCTAGCCAATGCGCCATAGGAGCTGAGAAAAATATATAAAATTTAATTATTTTAGATTATAATTTTATGTCTTAGCTCTAGATAGATTTCTAGATGTCATAATGCGCAAATCGATTTTTTCTTTTGTGTCAAATAAGAATTTTATATAACCAGGTTTAATTTGTTTACAGAAGTCTCTTTTACACTGTTTGATGTAGCTCATAGGGTCCTAAATTCCGTCTAATATTGTTGTGGATAGGTGCCGTGTTGAAGGTATCGTAATTATTAGAAATTTCGTAAAAATAATATTTGAACCTACTTTGCTCCAAAAATTGTTATATATTGTACTCATACTATAGATATATCTCAAATATATATATTTTTCATGACATGATGAGTAGAATAATATTACCTGCAGAAAATCTCTCATATTCTTTCGATCCGGTCCGAATAAATTAAGTATTGTAAAAATTATACGAATCCAGAACCCATTAAATATTTTTTAAGGATAAATAAAGTTAATATTCATTTTTTGGCAGCTCGAAAAAAAACCTTAAATAAGATTGTTAATTGAGATAACCAAATGGAAATGTTTTGCTCAATATTACACCTTCAATTAGTAGTTCCTATGAGATCTGTATATATATCATTACTGTAGAATAAAAATTTAAATTGGTAGCTCCACCTCCATAACTCTCCCCTGTCAGTACAGTGGCGTGCTTGGATCAAGTGGCATCGAATTTTTCGTATTTTAAAATATTCAGATAAAACAGTCTTTTTAGTTTTATCAATTGCTGAAACTGTTCCCTGGAAAGTCTCCTAAAATGGAGTAGGAAACTAAACAGAATTCTAGAATAAATAAAAGAACAATTATGATAATAAGCATTTCGAGGAAAAGAATACTTATACTTATTAAATCACTCTAGTTATTTAAATATATATATATAGAAAAGTAAATCTATTTGTTATAAATTCTGTGCAATTTATACATATTTAAATTTATTATAGCACTCCTCCTCTTAACACTGATTTATTATTGGTGTTTTTTATTCGGGGATATAACTGTCCAATGTGTAGATTGGATGCGATCTAACATAAGATTTGTCTGTTCTGCCTCAGCTGAAGTAATGAGGTCAATATAGTAATTATTTCCCATTCCTTCTCACATAGTGTGTAATGAATTCATCGGCTTGTTTTGCAATGAGATATATCAGTAGAGACTGTTACGATTCTAGTATTATGCCTCTATGACATAAGTAGTTATGTAGTTGGTCTCGTGTGTTATACCACCCGCGAAACCATTTTTGGATTGGCTACCGTCCTGAAATTAAAAAAAGAAAGAAAGAAAAAGAGAATATCTATCTTTCCTTCGGCAGCTATTTTTTAAATTTTTTAATGATCTATCTAAGAATGACCACGGCTTAGGGATGCCAGAAATCCCGAATGACGAGTACGTTGTAGCACAAGTTCCGCTCGACGAAGTTCAGCTAACGAAGTCGAATTCCTCCGATCCTCTTCCTCATTCACCTAATGCCTGTCTTCGGCATGCTTCTTCCAACTCTTCCTGAATACCTGTTTCCTACTCGACCATAGCTTTAAGATTTATAGTTGTTTTCTTAGGTAATTGTTAAGAATGGGATAGGTCGTGAGCAGTGAAACACCGCAACATTCTGAGAAATTTATTAGATTGTTGCTCAATTTAATTTATGCTTTATTCTCAAGATTAGTAGCGACCAGAATGTCCTTCTTCTTCAATCACTTATAGAGGAGGAAGTAAGTTTATCGTTGAAATAGATGTTTTATAGATGCCATTTTTCCCCTCATCTTCCGTGTCCTTCGACATTATGCGGTTTCCGGAGTGTATATTCAATCTATTATCCTTTGTAAATGTATGTTATATTGGTCTATTCCTTCGTAATGTCGAAGCCGTATCCTTCAACACCATTATGGTCCGTTGATCTTCCAGGCATATCTCCTGCCTTCATGTCTTTATTAATCTCCTGTTCTCTCGTGGGCATAGAAACGCTTGCGCAGCTCTCCTCTCCTCTACCTACAACATTGATAAAAATAAAATTGGAAAAAAATATAAAAACAAATTTTACCAACAAAACAAAAATGGTTGTCATCGAAAGGTTTATTGCTTAAATTTGAATATTTTAAAACAAACTTATTAGGAATAAAAGACATCCCCAACTTTGATTTTATTTGGAAAAAACAGCTCTCTCCATTTTTAGCGCAAATTATTTTGAGCTGACTATACACTTAGGTTTTTTATATAGACTCATTTTAGTCATATACCAAAAAAAAAAAAAAAAAAATAGTATAGATCATTCTTGTCTTCATCATTTTATCTTTAATCATGTATTTCTCATTTACATGTACAATATATTATTGTAAATCTTAAATTATTTCTAATAACTTGTGAAGTTAGTCGTTTTATACGTGAGTCCAGTCATTTTTTCTCCTTAAAATAGAGTCAAATATGTTTTCTTCTGGATATAGGTTTTTTCAGGTTTTTATTTATGGAACGGCTTATTGCACTCTAGGATAAGAAATTTTCATTAGGAAAAACCATAAATGTAACGAATAGCAGCCATAATTTTCGGTTGAGGACATCATTCTAATACATCTCTAACTTTTAAAGTAAATACAAGACCGAATGAAAAAATATAAATAGTTAAACGTTACTGAACTAACCGTAAAAGTAAAAAATATCAACAGCTTCATGGCCTTGAAATTAAAAATGTTAGAGACTAAAAATGAGCATTATGACAGAAATTAGGATGAAACAAAAAGGCACCTTTCTTAAACAATCTAAATATTTAAATCAAAGCAGAGAAGAAGTGCTACTAAAAACTACATCTCCCCCCCCCGTCCATGCCTCATCTGTCATTATTTTTTGAATTGTCAGCCCATTTGCGTATTGTGCTAAACTGGTAGAAATAAATGTTAATGGACAAAAAAAAATTGTAATCATTTTGCACACAGGATCCCTTTCTATCTTCTATAGCCGTTTCATATTTTCCTCACGTCAGTTACTTGATAAAACTTTCATCCGTTATTCTTAAACCTCCTGCATGGGAAAGAAACTGCAGGCGATCATTGAACGAAGACGACGCCCCATCAACCCCTTTGAGGCAGCCCCCTAAAACGGCGGAGAAAAAGTCGATCTGATTTTGGCCGTTACCGTGAAATAACTGTTCTCAGCTTTCCATCAACTGTCGAAAAAACGGAACAGTCTCGCTTCTTATGAAGATTAAAATAACGGAACGGGTCTAAGTCAGGCTTTATCGTTTTACTTAGTTGCCTTGATATAATAGCCGACTTCCGTCAGCCAACAACTCTCCGATTAATTTTTCTTATAAGAGATAACTAGCCTGGATTGCTTCAAACAGATAATATCTGTCATAAAACGTTTTACGACCATTCTTTAAAGATTATACTATCGGAATTTAAAAATTAATTCATAATCCTTCTCACATTAAAATAGGATCGTGTGGAAAATAACATCCTTTTAAAAGTAATTCGCAACAAATTGTAATGAAGATAAAACAATGATTCTTTATGATTCTCCACAAAGTAACACATTAATAGAAACAGGCAAACATACATTTTATGAGTACCTTCATATTAGATATTTATACATTTGAAAATTGCTTATTTTACTTCATCAGATGTATATACACTTCCTTCCACTGATCGCCGTCCCAACCCAACTCCGCAACATCAGCCTTAACGCAATCCTTCCACCTTCGCTTCGGCCTGCCTTTCGGACGTTCATCAGTCGGCTCAGAATATATTAATCTTTTAAGTATTCTACTACTCAGCCCAACAAACAGAGTTGATCAAATTCAAAACGCTTGGAATTATATGTATATCTCCTTTTTTTTTGACAATAATGTTAAATAAATAAATAAATAAAAGTAAATAAATAATAATTAGTTAAGTAAACAAAATAAATATTGTTTTGCGATATTTTTTATGTTTTTTACTGCACTAACTACTCTGAAAATGGACTTAAGGCCATGTATTGTGTTTGTAAAATTTATTTATTAATATTCAAAAATAAATTCATTATTACTACTATAGTCTATAATTCACAGAATATTGCTCAAAAATGATGTCAGATTGCTTTACGAAAATCCACCAATGGTTATCATAAAACTTAAACATCCAGTCTTGTTTTTTCATATTAATGTTCTTTAATGTTTTTTTGCAATAAACTGACGATATTTTTGGTTAAAATAGAAACAAAACAACCACTGTACTGGATAAAGTAAAGTAATTTTATAAAATGTTGTATGTGTTTACAAATTTCTCGAGTCGATTTCGAATTTGCTGAAACAAATTAATAGCTACACATTGCTCTAACCTTCAATGTAATATAAATTGAAACAAATCGTCGACTACAAAAACTTAATATAAAAACCTAAAAGTAAAAGTCTAGTTTTTTAAAATTATGATGATCAATTTTCGTACATTTATCGTTTTTAAATACACTTTTGTGAATTTCGATCATATTTATCGATGAAGAACTCCTTGAAAGATTCAAAATGTCACAAACTATATTATTATATGACAAAAATAGTTACAATAAATGCACAATATTCTGATGAAGATAATAATTTCATGTAATCACTTAGTGATTTAATTTTCTAAAATGTTACTAATTGACTTTCTGCGAAAAAATGGCCGAATACTGTGTTTGGAAACATTTTTATTAATGAATTAGTCCGTTGATTTAAAAACCACTAAATAAGCTACCTACATTCTACACACCAATGCAATCTAGTTTCCTATTTAGGAACTAAATCGCACAGCATTTCCACTCTTTGGGATAAAACCTTGTAGCGGTAACTAGTGAATATGTTATTTATTTACAAAGTGAACACTAATAATAAATGAAATTCTCTGAAAACTGAAAAAACTATATTTCCTATTTAAACTGCAATATGAACACCAATTTTTAAAAAATGAAGAAATTCATTATGTGTAGAAAATATTTTCAAAAAAACCTTGATTATTTCAATAGTAATTAAAAAGGATTGAAACTTGAATAGGGTCGTTTTTGAAAGGATTTAACACCAAAATCCGTTTTTGAACAAAGAAGTTTGATTGTCGTTCAGTTTGTTGAGAAAAAATGATATGTTATTCGAGGGAGAAAAACGTTTTAAGAATTACACTATAAAAAAATAACTTTTTGTTTACGGTAAAATCATTTTATTTTTAAATTTCATGTGAATAAAACAGTAAACAAGGTTTTAATGAATTAGTTTTTAAGAATACTTTCAATTAAAAATATTAAGTCACATTAGATTTCTTGCAAAAAAAATGCCAGTTTCGGAAATGAACGTATTTCCACACTACTTTTTTTTTTTTTTTTTAATACTTAGGTTAATTTTGGTTTATTATTTTCAATATTTGAGGCTTCAGGATACGTTTAATTCGAACAACGAATAATTTTATTTTTGTTAATATGCACCATTGGATTCACTGAATATTTTTACAAAACTTATCTCTATTTCGGAAAACATCGATTAGGATTAACTTTGGAAATAGCTAAGCGACTCATATAAAATATTGTATTTTTTCTTCCTACTAAGAATATAATCTTTTGATTTGCATCTCTTTATACATTTTTAAAATTCCTATTTGTTTGTCCATTAAAATTAACTAGAATGGAGTAACAATAAGTTATTTTCAATGTTTACCATCGACATTACTTTACGATATTAGCGTATTTTTCTCTACAGGTGGACTAGTTCTTAGCTTTCAGGTTCTGTACGCCTCTTATTGAAAGTTGCTAACAGCAAGTAGTTATCCTTGGTTGCAGCGAGTATTTAGTCTCCACGTGATGTAAAACCCCACCAACGAAGGCTGGGCACCACCTAGACAGGATCAATTGACAATATAAAACAAACCTAGATCGAGAAATATCTAAACTAACTTATCCAAAGCTTTTAGTAATATCATATCTAGGCGGCAGAGGTTTAATTGTGAGCATTAGGTGACTATCAGAGAAATTAGGTCAGTGTGCCGCTTTCCTCTTTGCTTTCCACATTGTCTCTACGCTCCACTTTGTCATAGAAGACGAAAGTGTCTCAGTCTGCGCCCTGTCGTATCGTACTCTATCATCAACTTCTCTGATCCTCTAATCAGCCTAATCGCTTTTCAATACCTTACTTTTATGTTCGAAAAATATAATAAGACACATTAACCTCCATACCTAAATTTAAAGATGTTTTCCTCATCAGTATAATTTTGTAATATAATATTTTTATTATTCTGGAATGGAGTCAACAAAGAACAAAATTAAAGGAAAGCTCCATAATGGTCAGAACAGTGTGGCCGTACTGTTTTATGCTGAATATATTTTTTTTTATTTATAATATTTACAACTGTATTAGTCCTAACATGCCAATGCTTGCAGGATCCAAGAAACATTGCCTTCAAGTGCAAAAGATTCGAGAAACGAAGAAGAATTAGTTTAGGATCGCAAACCACGGATCATGAAGCTAACTTTCTTCGGTTAATGAATAAAGATAACGTCCGTGACTTGATAAAGTTTTTGAATGACATAAAAGCAGTTATATAATAAAAGTAGTCTCTTATTCTCATTTAATTGTTATGAAACTACCGTCACCTCAGTTTTTAACTATTAGTCTTTCTAGTTTAAGTTCTATATAAGTTATATTCAATATTTAGTTACATTCAGTGATCATCTATCTATAAATAATTAATAAATATCCAGTGTAATTTCACCTTACTATCACCTTTTACAAGTCTTAAAGCCAAGAAAGAACAAAAAAAATTTATTAGTATAAATACATCTAGTAATTGCGTGCAGAGGAATATAATCACATGAAAACGCTTGATGTGAAACTACCCATTGGTAGTACTCTACATAAGGAGATCACGAGGCCATCTTCTTTTCAGACGCCTCGGAGAGTTATCAGAAATCGAAGAGGTTAAAAATAAGTCGATTCGGATGGTTATGAAGTTTATTATACAAGTCTTAAAGCCAAAAAAAATCTTAAAAAAAAACTGTATTGGTATGAATACATCATGTAAATGTGTCCAGAGGAATATAATCACATGAAAACGCTTGATGTGAAACTACCCATTGGTAGTACTATAGTAATATGTCTACATAAGGAGATCACGAGGCAATCTTCTTTTCAGACGCCTCAGGGAGTTATCAGAAATCGAAGAGGTTAGAAATCAGTGGATTCGGATGTTTATGTAGTTTATTATGGAAGGATAGGTATCTGGATGGGCCAAATCGGATATACTGAATATTGATCCGTATTCATTAATACGAGTAAAATTAAGTAAAAATATAACATATATGAAAAGGAAATTTAAACATTGATTAAGGAAAAAAACACAACATTAATAAAAAAAAAAAAAATAATACTTGGAAAGTTGCATAAGAATGTAAGAATTTTATTTATAAGACAAGGGTGTACCTCCTATCCCCATCTTACAAATTATACAACTGTTCATTTAATTGAACTATTAGTTTTTCAAGTTGTACAACTGTAATTTACATGTATTCTGTAGTTCAGATTGTATTATTTTACAACATAAAATAAACGGAACGAAACCACAGTTAGGACAAATTTTTAATCTATATTATACATCGCGCCTTATTGCCAATTTATATAATTATAATTATTCTTGTTGTGAATATGTAACCGTAATAACAGAAAAATAGTTCTAGAATAAGAAGTGTGGTGTTTTCGTTTTGTTCTGTCCCACTTTGGGTATGTAAAATAAAATATTCCTCGGTAACTATTGTAAAAACTTTTTTATATAATAAAGTGATTTGATTTATTTTATACATATAGGAAAAAAATTAATTATAAGAAAAGGTATTTTTGTTTGATTTTATAAATTTAAGAGCACAAATCTGACCTAAGGAAACAATAGCAGAGCTAGCGCTCGGTTAGGGGGAAGGTGTTTAGTTCAGCGAAGCTCCTCCGATTAAGTTTTTATCTTAACCGCATTGCTCTCACAATTTTATTTTAGCGATAAAAATTTTTCAACAAGATGTTTTTATTTCATATATATTACGACGTTTTGTCATTAGTACCATTCGATAACAAATATTCTAAAGTGAAACAACAGTCATAAAAACGCATAAAAAATTTCGTTGTAAAATGCTTGCCATGAGAATATTATACATTTAGTTATGTTATTTTCACTACTAAAATTACTTAGCCTTTAATTTATCTTAGTAAAACCAGCTTTCCTGAAAATTATTTAAAATGACTTATTTTGTCACGGTAATTCAATAACTTATTTAATTTTTTTTTTATTTATTAATGATATTAACAACTAAATTAAAGAAATACATCTAGTAAATTTGTAAAAATGAAAATAATGGCATGAAAACACTTGCTGAGAAAGTACCGACTGGTAGCACTCTGATAATATGTCTACAATAGGAGATCACGGAGCCATATTTATAAAAAATATTTTTATAAAACATAAAACATGATTCCTCCTATATAAAAGAAAATTAGCAGGAATTTAGAACCACAAAAACTACACAAAAAGGCATAAAACGGATTCTCGTAAACATGCTAGAACTGGAAATGTACAATAAAAACCTGAGACAAGTTTTTATTTGTTTAGTACCTATGTAAGTGTAAAAATGATCACATATCTGAGAAATGACCGGGAAAAAAACTTATCCAGAAACTTCATTAGCAAACTCTAAAAGTATACATATTTTTTTGTACTTATAATTACTTGAAGGAGTACTAAATTCCTTACAAAACAATAAAAAAACTCATCGAATTCGGACCATTATTAGTAAAGTTATAGGTCATTAAATATTTTAGGGTAAATATGTTGGTTGAAAACATGAACGAATTTTTGAAATGATTTTTTTTCTTCGATCGATTACGGTTACCAAGAAAACGAAAATTGATTCCTTCAGCTTATGATTCGTTGCATTATTCATTCCCTTACTGTTCTGTCATTTCTTTACTGATTAATTATTATTCGTACTACTATCGCATTATTATAAATTATTCGCACTGGTCAACTAGTATAATTAAATTCAGTAAAAAGGTTGTTTTATTGAGGAAAACAATATCATGCATATTTTATTGAATTTCGGCATATTCAAGCGGTTCTTAAAGTTTTGTACATCTCAAAAGCTCCACCGAATTGAGTCAGAGAATTGGAATTTTTAAAGTGAATTAAGTTGCTCTTAGGGAAGTGTGTTATGGGGACAGTGTTGTTTTTATGCATTCACACTAGGTATTTGCCTGAGGTGAGAAACATTGTGTGAAATTATATTTCAATATTCAAACGAATTTTTAAATTCAAGATCAATGAATGTACTGGAAATAAATCTTCTAGAATTTATAATAAATAAAAAAAAATATCAATGAACTACCTCCTGATAGCTTCTCCGACGGACGTAAAACATATCCATTCATTGTTTAGGGACCACGGTGAATATTTCTTTTAATCTCTAAATTACACATTCCATCCCTCCAGCTTGCCAATAGGTTTCGGTCAATTTATTGTAAATAATTATTATCCCGTGTCTGCCACTTTGTTGTGACTTATTCCTCGGAAGTTTCCTTATGTTGTGAAATCTTTCCTGTTCTCATCTTCCAACCTACTGGGTCGTAACAAACTGAGTGACGATTTATTAAATTTTATAACCTATTTAAGATTAGTCACAACAATTATTTATGATGGATTGTACAGCTTTCTTTTCTATTTCGCTATATTTTAGTTTCTTCTTTGAGTTGTCTAAACTTGGAAATTTTAATCAAATATCAATTCATAAAATAAAATCCTTACTAGAAATATTTTTATTTTGTCTAATTTAAGCACTATTTTGAGATACATTTTTTATTGGTTCTATCCCAGTATCATTGTCTCATTTTATGATAGAAATATCTTTAGAATTCCGAATTTTACCATTACCGGAAAACTAATTTTAAAAAATCCAAAATTTGTTTGGTAATTGATATTCATAAATTAAATGCTCGTGCATCCATCGAAAGTTATTTAATGGTAGATTAACATCCGTTCATTATTTTAGCATTATTAGAAAATTCTCATTTAAGTTTGACTTATAACAGAAGACAACTAGTGAGCCCCCAGACTAGATTTTGATAATTTTTAAATCTTCATAGACCTGTTACAAATCGGAACATCTATGCAGTTAAAGGATTCCATCCCTTAAAAAAAAAATAGAAAAATTGAGGATAAATATTAATATATGAGAATACACATCAGTAAATCCACTAAACATTATTTTTTAAACTTAATATGATAGGTAATTTTATGATTTTGTTATTACTATGGACTTTAATCTTATGTTAATATTTCTTTTCTTTTTTTTTTTTTAGGTAAGTGGAAACAACAATATTTTGGGTCCTAATTAAGGTATTAAAAAATATTTTAAATGTAATTATATGATGTACATTATTATAATATATACATGGAGGTTATTTAAAAGAAAAAAAATGGCATGGTCTTTCTCATATTCTTCACTTTCTTCTCGTTTATTTACGAAATATGAATTCATGGTAAACATAAAAAAAAATTTCTGACATTTTAGTTTATTAATATGTTATAAAAAATTAAAATAGTACCTTTTATAAAAACATATAACGCGTTAAAAAAAAAAACAATAATGAATTTTTTTATTGCTCATACGTACATCAACCAATTCTGAAATAAAATTTTAACTTTAAAATGTTTTTTTTTTTATCGCTACTGTTGGTGCAAAACGTTGTATGTAACATCTTTTCATTCTTATCCTAATTGTACTAAAGATAATATATTGTAGTATACAACTGCTATAAGTAGTCTGCTACTAAAGAAAACAGCAGAGGTAAATAAAATATTAAATTATAGTAATAAATCAAAAAGTAAGAAATAATGCTATATTGTAACAAAATTCAATTTTCACGTACAACCTTTTTCACTAACTAGTAAGTAGTGATATAGTATTTTCAAACCATTCAGATCTAATAAATAAATAAGTTTTGCAATATCATTTAAATGGTGTTAGGAGAAATACTGGGAAACTTAGCAAGCTTTCGAAATTTTAGGGAAAAAGTATTGTGAGTACTCTACACCTTCCGCCACACCGATCCTCTTTTTAGGGTTGAGTGAGTTCTGAAAGGTTCTTCAACCGTGGTGTGTCAAATAGTCAAATATAATTGAATTGACAGATATCAATCAGAGAGACAAGATAGCTATTTTGAAATAGTTTATCGTTCAACTGAGTACTGAAAGTAAAAAAGGAGTCAAATAAATGTAATTTAATATGTTTTATTTCCCTTAAGAAACTGTTTTGAGTTTTTATTTTGATTGTGAAAATTTAATATATACAGATTTTCTCCTAATAATAATATATATATATATATATATATATATATATATATATATATATATATATATATATATATATATATATATGTATACATATATTTATTTATATAAATATATGTATATATTTTTAAATATTTATGGATAGACTTTATTACAATGCCCTTTAGGTCCAAAGCCTGCCAATTTATTTTGTGTTTTGAAATTAAAGATAATACCATGACAAATATTTTATTGCCACCTCTTCATTAGGGGTTCATGGTGCGAAATTAAAAGAAAAGAAAAGAGTTTTTAAAGTTTTAGTAGCGAAAAGTCATTCGGGTCCACATGTTTTTGAGAGAAACTATTAGTGAAAAACGACTTTATTTCATTTTATTTTTTTTAGAGGAAAAGTAATAATTTATTTTAATTATACGTTAACAGAGTGCAAAATTTAAAAATACATATAAATTATTAATACGTTATGTACAATTAAAACAATAAATAAAATATTTAGAAACTGAAATTGAGTTTAAAAAAATTAGCGTATTTTTACATTCAAGATCTTGAGCAATGTAACCGAAAGGAAAATCTCAATTTTGTTATTTGTTTTTTTTTTTTCAATATACAAAGGGATAATAAGCTAATAAATACATAGGTGTTATTTAGGCATTAGCCTTATGACAAATATTGACGTTGTTGCAAATAGTGTTCTCATTGAAAAGAAAATTATTTAATTTAATTAAATAGATTAATAAAGGAAGGAGATGGTACGGGGTTGCGGTCATAAATAGGCTAAATAGTGGTAAAACTATTTTATTGAAAGCCGACGTTTCGATCCGACTTTGCAGGTCTTCATCAGGGAGGTGTGTTCAGGTGTGAAGACGTGCAAAGTCGGGTGAAAACGTCGGCTTTCAATAAAATAGTTTTACCACTATTTAGCCTATTTATGACCGCAACCCCGGACCATCTCCTTCCTTTATAATGCAACGGTCAACTATTAAATATTCAATCTAAATAGATTAATCTATCAATGTATTTATCGTTCAAATAATTATAACTAAATTTTATATAACCAAGACCAATGTTGAATTTATCTACCACCTGGCTATTAACAACATGGCTAGGTTTGGATGCCTTATAGAACATTTTTACGGAGGATGTAGATAGTTTAAAAATAAAATAAAATAAAAAAAAAACTCCGCATAAAAATATAGCCATAAAAAAAACTTAAATAATTTTTATTAAGTATATAACTGAATAGTTTTGTAACTGAACGTCATGATTATTATATAGCAAGTATGTTTTAAATTAATTTGTTTATTATTTAGTTTTAATATAATGTGCATGCATTAATGAATACATGAATTGTGAAATCATTACATAAATTGAGTAATTTGTAAAACTTTCCATGATTGGCCAATCTGATGATCCCACAAGGTAATTGTATGCAGGAATGCTGCGTGTTACTGCTCACTTGAACTAATTAGAAATATGAGTTGATTGTATGAAGAAAATATTTTGCATTTCTACGCTGTAATACATTGCGTAGTACAATTGAATTATTTATCATTGATTTAATTTATTATAAAAAAAATAACCCTTTAGGTCTACAAAAATACCTTATTTCAGAAACTTAGGGTCTCAGAGGAGATTCGTTTATTCAAAGGATCTTAAATTATTTACTTAATTTTTACGATATTAAATTTAATGAAACATTCTTGAGATCTAGGCTTTAATACATTACAACTTGTGCAAGACATTATGAATTAAATACTAGACAATTATAAGTATTCAATGGGAGCATTCCATTAATTACGTTCACAAGTTGGTTCCCATTAGTATATACCATCATCAAGAAGAGCTGGTTAAGAAACAGTGAGAAATTTTCACATCCACGATTCAATCTAATCTAGTTCACTTTCTACTTTTAATTCTCGATTATGTTTACGAATCGTTTTAGTATAAGTCCCTTCGGCAAAGTAGAAAATTAATTTTTTTTTTGGTCCATATTTATTGTCCGTATTGTGAGTGGTCTGTGCTAATCACATAAACTATCACAACATAGGTATTAAATGATACCACGATTCAATGAAATCATTATGCCTAAAAGCATTATTGTTCCTGTATTTATCGTTTGTTTTTTCTCTTTCACTTTCACTTAACTAATAACCAAGTCCGGTAAAATAATGGAAGTGGCACTTAATATAATGGACTAAACACATTTCTACGATTTTCTCGGTAAACAGCTCTATTTTGATTAAATTCGTTATATCTTATCTTATCTTATCTTATATCGTTATATTATAAAATTAGGCAGTTTTAAATAAAATGTAGTTTTTATTCTGATTTATGTTCTCTAACAGGGCTTAAATGGCTAATTTTCAATATTGGCTTCCTCTAAAGTACCTTTATTTTTTTTTATTTGAAACAATTGATCATTTCACATTAATCTCTACTGCAAAAGATAGTTAAATATAAAATATGAAAGAATTTGATAATTACCTGAAGGAGAAAGAAAAGATAGTAACGGAGAATAGTTGTAATAGAGGAACCAAAGGAATACGAGCGCACCCGAGCTCACCCGAAAGTTTAGAACACGCTTCCATACGTATCATAAGCTAATCATATATACTATCATAAGCTTAATATAATACGGACA
The DNA here is from genome assembly GCA_928085145.1 of Nezara viridula. Taxonomy (NCBI): domain Eukaryota; kingdom Metazoa; phylum Arthropoda; class Insecta; order Hemiptera; family Pentatomidae; genus Nezara; species Nezara viridula. The sequence continues at coordinate 181,105,916 of OV725077.1, read as the reverse complement.
ATATTATATAAATATACATATGTGGTTTTCATAAATACTTTTTTGGTATTATTTAATATTTAATTGTATATTTGACAGCGATATAAATATTAAAATTTGTATATATAATGGTGCTTATACAAATAAAAATACCCACAATGAAATATAAATAAATATAGTCTATAATTTTTACTTTTACTTCCGCTTTGTCTGAAAATACCTTTTTCTGCTAAGAACAGTGTGGTTAGGGCACCGCATCAGATTTATTTTTTTAATTAAAACCTCATACTCAAACGTCATTATATATGGTTTCTTTATTTTTCTTCCAGATTAATTAGTGTTATTAAAAGAAAAAATTATAATTCCGCTACTGGGTCCATCGTATGGGTTTATACTGAAGTTATAATATGTATAGTTGTGTTTCATTTTACTACACTTATACATGTTTCTTTCCTGTTATCTGCAAACCATTTAGAAGAAAAATTACTCAACTTACTTCCAGTCGGGATCGTTCATTGGCCTAGCTTATCGTTCCAAAGTACCACTTTGCAGTGGATTACCGAAGGTGTGAACGATGCAGTTAGACTGGTGACAATCCTCTGTATTTCTTCTACCTCGGGTCATCGCCCATAGTTTGCTGGCGACTCACGTAGATACGGCTTCACGGCCAATCCTTCATTTCAGGGAATAAGTAACAGATTCTGCATTTATAAAACTCTAATCCTGTATTCTCTCTTGCATCCATGATTCGAAAATTAAAAAAAAATATATAATTGATTTAGTGTTTAGTCCGACGAAATTATTAACTAGGAGACATTACATGCGCTTATTTCTCTTAGACATTCAATATCTATTTTGACCCGAAAAACGGATGGGAACGAAATAGGTTATTGGAATAAAGGACAACAGGGACCTTTAGTAAAGGTATTTTGTTCGTAAAACGTTTAAATATTTTCTTTATCGATTCAAGAGGCTGTTAAAAAACTTGAACTTTTTTAGCTCGAAAGAAATTTTTGGAGTATGCTATTATATATTATATCGAATTAATTAATAGATATTCCATCAAGATCCCTGTCGATGTAATGAACGAATTAGGAACTCGTGGTGCATACGATGATCTAAGCAGTTGTTTTCCGTTGCATCAGATGAAATCATACAATATTCAATTATTCATAAAGTCACGTTCTGTTAATTATATACAATATTTTTTTTTTATCAAAAAAATATATTTCCGACAGTTTTGTCTGAGAATGAAGGAGTTTGAAACCCAGTCAACGAGTGATTACCGTTTTTCATGAACTTTCACAAAGTTTTCACACAAAATTAAATACAGGATAGTATGACAAACCACTTTATTTATAATTTTTTTTTTTTATTTGGGTTTTATACAACTTAAGGAGTCATATCCCCAACACCCAAAAGCCACTGCTCCCTGTCCATCCAATCTCCTTCACGAAGCCCTCTGGCTGCCATGCTTTCCTCCACGTCCTCTGTCCATTTCTTCTTTGGCCTTCCACGCTTCCTTCTTTCAAGTGGCATATAGTTATAAATTTTCTTTGGCCAGCGGTTCTCATCCATCCGCATTAAGTGGCTATACCACTTTAACCGTTTGGTCCCGATCAGGTGAAGGATGTTCTTTTGACATCCGACCTTGTCTCTAATAGCTGCGTTAATTGATTAAATGTAATTGATTATACTTACATTTTAGTTAAATAATATTAAGTAGGTAAATTGAAAACCAGCGATTGTTTGATAGTGAATATGTTAATAACTCATTTAAAATAAAACTTGGTTGGTTATTGCAAATTCAAGGGCCATTTCAGTTCGAATAAAGTGGTCATTACTTTTTTTTCATTGTGTGAATTGATATGTTTTTAAATAACGAGTGCTCATTCCCTCCCCTGAACCATAGCACAAGGACCCGCATCCTCACCTATAAAATTATATTTTATTGCCCTCCTCTTCTGGAAAACCAGGGTTAGAAATCGTTAATTAAAATAAAAATCAAATCTGATCAAAAATTTTTTCCGTCATTTTTAAAAATCATTTAATGTTTTTTATTAAGAGCTATTTTTATTTTTAATCATAGGTGATAAAAGTCCTGATAACACTCATATTTATATATGGACAATGGAGAGAAGTAGGAACCATATTAATGTTGTTTTATTATTGTATTATTGTATGTAATGACTGGCTGTATTTACTTTATATAATTTTTATTATAATTAATAATTATAATTTTGTGGAAAAAATAATTAACGATTTGGAATTCTGTTGAAAACAGTGCAAACGAAAGTAAAGTTCGAAAAATCACACTCAATTACTCTTGATATGATCTATTCCATGTTTCTTTCTTGTACTCTGGTTTGAAAGTTTCTCCAAATTGAAAACCTACAAAAATAAAATTCACTCCAAAATTCATAATCCAAAAAAATGTACCTCCCCCCTCAAAAATTTTAATAACCCCCTTTTAGAGACTTCTGCTGTCATTGGATTTTTCAGTTTAGATATTGCTTTCTCTTTGGTACTATTGATTTCAGGCCTTTTAGAGTTGCAAATACACAATTTATTTACAGACAGCATTAATATTTCAAAAGTATTCCATCGATATACTGAATATATAATCATTTCATCAATATATTGTTTAAGTAATTTCAGTAATACGAAACATTTTTTTTTTCATCCCCTTTTGGTTTTACTGGTCTTTAGGATTATAATGATTCTTTCTAATCTACGGAATTTATTGTATTTTTTTTAATACTGTAAAAGGAAGAATGTAAAATCTAGATGGATGGTAGGCATAACGTTTCTCCATAATTAGAATCTATTTTGTTTTCAACTTCCAGAAACAAATTTCCATTCCATAGTGAAGTAGTTTCAAGTTTTATAGAGAAGTTTTCCACAACTAGTCAATCCTTTAGTTTTTTCTTATGAAGAAATTATTCTTGGTATAATTATTACCCTCAAAGTCCTTTTTATTGTACCCAAAGAAAATTGCAGCATGAGCTTCCACGGGTCTTCATCGCCGTGAGAAATTTCTGTATCCGTTTATTATCTGATTTATTACCACGTCTTCTTCAGTCAATATATGGGTTAGTTAATTAACTCTTGTTACCCTCCATTATAATTACAGAGACGAATGGATATAAATCTGTTGTTTCATAATTTTTTTAAGTATCAATATAAATAAGTATAACTTATTTTATAAATTGATTGGTCAGAAATACTCTTACTACAATGTTCTAAATTAAGTTCCCGCTGTGAAACCTTTCTCGATATCTGTTCCTCATTGCGTAGGTGTGACACGGTGGGCGACTGTTCCAGAACTCAGACTTTTTTTTTTTTTTGTTTTTTTTATTTATCCGGAAAATTAAAAGGAATTTCACAAGGGCGGGGTTTTAAATGATCTCACGTTGCAGATTGAGTAGGTGGAGGTAAAATTTATTGTTTTGTCTATATTTAGACACGATAATTCATGTATGTATTAATTTATTATATAACTTCGTGATTAATTTATAGTGATTAAATAACAAATAAAATAAATAAATTTAATCATACTACATATGTCTAAAATTATTACAGAAGATCTGTATTTGAGTTTATATGAATTAAATTTTGATTCAATGCATTAATGTAAATCCTAATTTTATAGATCAATATTGTTATTAAAATTGTGATATTACGGATTGCGAATTTCATGAAAATATTGCCAATCTTTCAATATATTTCCCATATTTGATAATATAATTTGCTATAAAATTACAGGTCACATCGTCAAATAAAACCGTATAATACTTATCTGTGTCAAAGTCGAACTATTACTTTGTTTGACTTGCAAGAATTGTGTATTATATAACTAATCATTAAATATGAATTGATTGAGCTTTAGTTTGTTCATATTAATAAACTAAACTAATAGATAGTGTTAAAAATACTATTTAAAGAGTAATGACATGTCTATCAAATAATTCTCACCCAACAGATCCAGATGGAAGATTCATTTTGAGTAGAGGAAGGAAATTAGATACATATGTCCTTTAAAAAAGAAGAAATGTTCATAGAGTTGCTAAAAGCTATTTTATCATGGATTAAGTCGGTTTAGTAAATTTTTGTAAAATTTTATATCTGATTATATTTTTTTTAATGTGAATTCAAAAGACGTGCTCCTCAAGTCAAAGGTGGTTTCCAATACATTATTTTAAATAATTTCTTTTTTCGAACCTTGAATTAAGATCTGTTGCCCTGAAGATATTATCATATTTTCAATTCTTGTCTTTTCAAGATTTGTTTATGATCATCTTAAATTCCTCTGTCAAAGTACAGTCTGATATTTCATGTACAGTTCCCTTAAGGTAATAATTTCTTTGAAATTATTTTTTTCTATTTCAAAATCTTTTTTTATATTTACCATTTACTATATCATATACCTTTAACATTATTAAGGAACACTCCTTCTTAAAACAAAAGTATATCGATGCATTAATACTTAAAAAGTCGATGATAAACGTAAAAACGTAACGTATGTGTGTGATTAAATATTTAATTACACATATATTACTTGTTTTTTTTGTTAAAAAATTGATGAACTCACGCTTTGCCGCCTTAAAGCTCAAACTACGAAATACAAACTATGAATAAATATAAAATATTCAATAGATATTTGTACTATCTATTTAATAAGAATAAATATTAAATTATTAGGTTTGTGGCAAATGTACTTACATCATACTTACTAAATAATTATTATGTATTTATAGATATGTAGAGACCAATATACCGGTAGCACCTATTCTATATGTAGAACATTTTAGGTAGTAGAGAGGTTGGAGATGTTCAGAATTATCCTTAATTAGAATAGGTCGATATACCAGCAAAACACTCTTGTTTTTAACCAAACGTAAAAGATTAGTATCCATCGTTATGTTAAAATTTTAAATACAATTTTTTGTTACTTAAAAGACTAGTATTATTCTTATAATTGGTAATTGGTTGACTGTCGTGGATAATGAAGAGAAGAATAGTTGGGGTGCTCAGTCAAAAAAGGAAGGCAAAAAATAAATTATAATATTTATTTTTTACATATGCCGACGTTTCGACCTGAAGTTCAGGCCTTCATCAGGGCTTTCTCCTTAAGTGTCAAGGGGAGAATGTCTTTAGTATTATTCTTAATTAGAATAGGTTGTATGATGCACCAAAACACGCTTGTTTTCAACATTAAATACCTATTTTGAAATTGTTACTTAAAACAATACTTACTAGGTCATTTTCGTGTATCTTCTCACCTTGTAAACATTTTTGATTTACACGAAGGATCTTTGAGCGAGGTTTTGTCGTCATCCCTAAGAGGTCAGTCGTGACATATACATCAGCGCTCACATGTATTGGTTATGCCCCCAATAACCTTCAACGAATGCACTAGTCCAGGTTTCGAAGGTACAATTTAATATCTGCAGTAACGTTTGAATAATATAATTCTCTCACAATGATCGTGGATTTGACTAATTTTATAAATTAATGTCATGGCCTCTTTTTTTAGGAAACGGCTGTTTCGTAATTCTGTCAGCTAGCCGTTGGCCATCCTTGAGAGATCGATTGCTAGATGAATTTAATTATTATAATACCGGCGGTCAATTAAGATACAATAAAGGTTGCTGTAAGTGTGAGGTAAGGAGGTCGTGAGTGGCGAAGTAGGCAAAAACGATTTAACTGTCTTTGCAAGGTCCTCTCCCGCATCTTCACTTTCCATTTGCTCTTCCACACTCGTCGCCTCCCCCAGTTCTCTCTTTCTAACCTTAATCATTCCTTATTTCTACAATGATATAAATGCAATTTTTTTTTCGGTAGTACATTATAAAAATTGAATGGATGTAATTTTATTACATTTTGACTTTTAATTAATAGTGCGCCGAAAATGGTCGAAATTCGACCATAGTCATTATTGAAAATTTGAGAAAAACGCATGCATTTGCATGTCTCTTATACGTTCGGTTTCATTGTACATCTGAGAGCAAACACTCTCATATAAAACAGTTCTGTACCGTTTGTGAACGTTTTAAGTTATTCATAAATAAAATTCTAAATCGTTACTTTTTTTTCAGACCCTTTTCGTGGAAATACTTTACATACATGAATTAAAAGGACCTCAAATAGAACACCCTTGCCAAGTTTCATTAAAATCCTTTTCTGTCGTTTTGGCGCTATATTCTATAACAACCCACGTTTTTCAGGCGCCATTTCAAAACGATAGGCCGGGTGGCAATGAAATTTATGTAAACACGTTTCTGAATTTTTCTCAATAGTTGCATCAAAGTTTCAAAGCAATTGATGAAGAAATTTATTTTTACAAATGCTGTTCCAATTTTTTATAACACTAAAGTTCGTCAACTAAAGAAAAAAACATCGATTAAAAAACAGGGGAGAAATAGGTTATAAACTGTTTTGTCTTCACCTATGTATAAAATGATATATATCATATCATTTAAGTCATATAATTTCATCATTTAAGTCCATACCCATGCACATATTATATTTATATGCTGTATAGTTAACATTTGTAATTAAACAATTGCTTTGAATTGAAATAGGATAGAAACTGAAAAAAATATATGACAAAAGAAACAAATAAATTTTTTTTTTTTTATTTATTTATATGATATTTAGAACTGTATACAAAAAATACATCAGGTAAATTCGCATATTGGTATAAAGACATGGAACACATGTTGAGAAACTACCCATTGGTAGCACTTTAATAATATGTCTATATCAGAAGATCACGTGGCCATCTTCTTTTCAGACGCCTCGGAGTGTTATCACGAATCGAATAGGAAGCAAGGTTAGAGACAAGAGGGTTGGGATGGTTATGCAGTTTATTATGGAAGGACAGATATCTGGATTGGGCCAAATCTGATACATAAGGAACATTAAGGTCATTATGGATAATTTTATTTGTAACAAAGTAAGGAGCATTGAGGATTTTACGAAGGATTTTGGATTGTAAGGATTGTATGCGAGAGGAATTTGAAGGTTTGGTGGAGCCCCATAGCTCAACTCTGTAAGTCCAAATAGGCCTTATTATAGTCATGTAAATGAGTCTTTTATAATTGATTGGAAGGTTAGAGCGTTTGTCTTGTAAGTGTTGAAGTAGTCGGAAACGTCGAGCTGTTTCTTGTCGTTTCAGTCTGGTATGATGATTCCAAGTTAGACGTTTGTCCAGATGGAGTCCTAGGTAACGGATTTGTTCAACAGGAATAAGTGAGGTGTTGTTAAAGGATACTGAAGGACAGGAAGTCATTGGTTTACTTAAATCAAAAAGTTAAAATTAAAATTATGGTACATAGCTAGGTTTGAAGTAAAATAAGGTTTCTTCAATAAACATAATAGTTTGTGATATAAAGATTTCTGTAAATCTAATTATTATTGGAAATTACGAATTTGAGACAATGAGAGAGGTAACAAAACAAGAATAAAATAATAAGTGTAAAAATATATACAATCAGTTGAATATAGAAGTAATTAAAAGCAATAATATATATTATACAAACAAAGATTCATTTAATTAAAAAACAAATGAATTGAAATTTATTAAGAAATAAAAATTCAACTAAACGAAGTAAAATTATAATAAATAATGAGCACATTTATCGAAATTAAACATTTGGCTATCCTAAAATAAATGAATGGATAGTTTTAAAGAAATTATGTACAGTTAAAAACTTTACAATTGAACATTGACTAATGTGCTCAGTTGTGGCAAAATGTAATATCAGTGAATAAAGAAATGTTTTAACAAATATATTTATTTTTATTTTTCTAAATAATATAAAGTGTTCTAAAAAACAAAAGGCAACATATTTTCGATCATAAAACTTTCATAAAAACGTAAAATAATTGTTTTGAAAAAGATTCACGTTGTTTTCCAGTAAATAGAAGACTGTGAACAATAAAATAATTCGGTTATAAAAATCGATATTAAACTGTTGGGAACCGATACAGACTGGTCACATTTAAATCTGTTATGTTAAGTAAGCTAATAGTTCGGTATTCGCGAACGGAGAAATTTATTCTTCTTTCCGCTTGTAATTATGTAAATACGTTTTGAGAGCGTAGAACTTTTGAATCATTCCTCTATAAATAAAAATCTCAGATACGATCGAACTGGTCGTCAATGTACCCTAATGTAATTTTGAAAAGGTTTTTTAGATGTTAATTTATTTTTGTTAAAATCATACTTTTTGTTGAAACTATGTTTTCTTGAAGACTTAATTTATTTGTTTCGTATTAATAATTTCTCCTTTCATCCTCTCGTAATGAACGATAATGAAAAATTAAAATTAATATGAAAATTTTTTTTTTTGTGTATAGGTATTCTATACATTATTGTTTCTATAAATCACATTTTAATCGATTTATAAAGTTAAAGAAGTAATTGATGCCTTGCTTCTCAAGGACGTGTATCATATTCAAACTAGTTTACAAAGCATTCTTACCTTATGTTACCAGGTAATATTTTCATTGTTTACAAGTCCTTCACTAACATCATATTTTTAGATATTATAATATCGAATATTATATGTATGTTTAAAGAATAAAATAATCCATAGTCATGAACGTAATTTTAAAATTAAAACATTGAATTATTAAAAGTATTCATATTGTAAAAAAGCAACTATTTATTTAAATTATACGAGTGCGAATTCGACTATTATTATCCATCTAATATTTTTTAATATGTAGCTTTTTGCTATAGAAAAATTATATTATAGTTTGACACCCAGTGATTTTAACCAAATTATTATAAAGTTATTTATTTACTTAAATGTGTATAACTGTTACAAAATCAGCTTAAAAACAATATATTTTATCTAATGATAAAATTTATTTTAATCAATACAATCGGATTAAACAAGTGGGCTGTAGCCTACAAAAAAAAAAAAAATTAATATTTCTCTTCACTGTTCTATTTTTATATATATGAGTAATCTGGACTAAATATTTAAACAAACACAGTATGTGAACAATCATTTTTCTTAAATTATAAGACATGCATTGCCGAATCATCGCAGGAGTACCGCATGGCTGTATTTTAGGTCCAGTTCTGTACTCTATTTACGCTTCTGCTATTCCACAGAAGACAAACACACTGTCACTGTCATTGAAGCCAAACTACCACATTTATACGTCAGCAGAGAGGATCTGTTTTGGTGAAGTGAAATGCGGACAGAGATTGATACATATTGGAAGGAAAGGTCATAGAGAAGGAACCAGCAAGCTGTGCCCAGAGCCTGGCAGCCATAACCACCGTTGGCATTGACATTTAGCACTCAGCCTTCTTACTTTTTGCATATGTCTTTCTCATTTAGGTTCCAGTCCTCCTGTTAAAGGCGTCTGTCTGATCCCTTTGTAACCAGTTGTTAATAAATAATTTTGGTGCTAATCAAATCCATATAGAATTTGAAAATGAAAAGATTTAATTTAATTTTAAAGAAATGTCTTATTACTATTTTTATTATTATTAATATTTATAAAAATTATTGTAAATTTTAATTGTAATAAACTCATAAAATCTCTCTCATTCTCTCTCTCTCCCTCTCTCTCTCTCTCCCTCTCTCTCTCTCTCTCTCTCTCTCTATATATATATATATATATATATATATATATATATATATATATGAGTTGTAAGTTGATAAGCTTTTCATCGTTGGCGTTTCCTACAATATCCTTCAGTAATATTCCGTTTATTCCTGATTAGATTTTCAACCTTGGACTTCATCTAAATTAGATTAGACCATCTAGACGTTCGTCAACATAATTATAACTAAAACTATTTGATCTTGTGCAGTTAAGGTATTATGCTATTAAAATCTTTACTTGTCCATAATTCCTTGCTTGCCTGCTCCTTATCTTGCTCTTCTAATTCAAGATAAGTTTGTATTATCCTTCTTCGTCGTAACATCGTCTTGCAACAACCTAAAATTAACAAATGCGTGATATAGTTCATTCTTTTAAATAGTCTATACATGGTAAGAAATCTACTATGATGACATTTACTAGGCTATCGGTGTTTTGTATCTTTTTAGAGTTATATAACATTCTGCCACAATTATGGACTTTAGTAAAAATACAGTACAATCTAAACTGCATTGATTTGATCCCCAATTCGTAAGTATCCACGCGAAAACTGAGAAACACTTCTCACCAGTTTGTCAAGAATATTTCCTCATTCGTTTCAACGTCAACACAAGGAAAATAAATATAATTTACGTTTGGTAATTCTATTGACTGCAACCCCTAATCAGCTACTCTTATAATTAAAAAAAAAAATGTTATTTGAAAATTATCATAGATTCATTAATTTGATTGGGTATTTAGTAAAAAAGTATTAAAATTTTATTCATACATGGTCATAGTTCACTCATATTATTTTATTCATTTAATATTACATTTGTAAAAATAAATAAATTTAGAAGTACATTGAAGTAACTTGATATAAAGTTATTTAAACTTTTATGTTTTTTAGTTAACCGCTGTAGTTTAAATGTTTGCTTGAATTAGCCTTTTATTTTTTCAGTTTGTGTTAATTGATTTCTCATATAATACAACTAATTGCTCAGGTTCAGAATAGTATGAGTGCTTTTAATGTAATTATTTATCATCTCCTATGCTTGTACCAATTTTCTCAATTTTGTTGAAAAAAATTAAATAAACTTCAAAATAACACATTTCAACATAACTCCGCTTCAGAAATAGAAATCTTTCTTTCAATCCTAGAAAACTTGATATTCCCTTATACCCACTTTTGTGTTTCCAATCTTCCTTCCCACTTATTATGTGAAACTTACGAAAAAATCTGGTTTCAGAATTTACTTAACGAGGTTTTTTTTTTTTATTGATTGAGTGCTATTTTTATTTTTCCCCTCCCTCACTCTCGGCATCAGGATGTGAACTCGTTATTATTATATCATATTATATTCGGTTAAGCAGTTTAGTCGGCAACGAGTGTTTTGCACACGCGTCAGCCCTCTCGGCTACCCCGCCTCCTTATAAGTTACTTTAATAGTTTCTTCAGAAGTCACGGTCAAGGCAAATCAATCTGGCAGAAATTATGCTTATTGTATTTTTCATGAATTGAATCCACGTGAAAAAAAAATCTGAATTCTTTGCTATATAAATTAACTTTAAATCATAAGTGCAAAGGAATAGAATATTTTAATTAATTTGTTCCTTATTTAATTACAAATAATTAGCTCGTTATCATTTAAACTGAAACAAATTTGATCAACCTTTATGAGCCATTATCCAATTTTCACTAGTTTGGTTTGAATCATTTGCCCAAATTTTGTACAGTTCAACTTATTACTTGATTTTACTCCCGATTATGATTTCACCTTCAATAATGGCGCGCTGCCGAACTTTCAATAACGGAGTTTGTTAATGGCATGTCAACTCGATTAGCTAACTGTTACGAAAACCCTTTTCAAATGACAAAACAAACCCCACGTAATTAGAAAAGGTTACAAACACTTTTCGGGAAAGAAAAACGCCATTTTCCGAAAGGTCACTGGCTTCACGTTCTTTCAAAGAAAGTCTGTATCGATCACATAACATGTTATTACGAACAGTTGCCATGCAATCTAGCGATTGAACAACATTTGAGGACTAAAGAAACATAATTATTTGTATTAAGGTTGCAGGGAGGTATCCTTGTACCCTTAATTACTCCAAAACTGGGGCAACGTCTGTCTTATTGCATTTCCACCTGTCTGTGGAACATGTGAACTGCTTCTGTAACCGACCGACTAGAAAAGTTACCGTTATCTATTCGTTGGACAAATGAAAGACTGGATTGTAGAGTTCTATTTAAAAGAGAATATTACAAAAAAACAAAAAAAAAAAACGAAAGTCTGAGATGAAAAAATAGCCAATTACAAACGAGAGATTTTTTTAGAAACAAATAAAGTATTTCTGACTGACCCCCAACAGTGCTACTAGTAAAGTCGAAGCAGATTACTTTGCTCTTTAAGTTATAACATTTCCCCAGTGAAGTCAAGCGTTTCGTATTGCTGCTGGCACGGCCGTGGTAATCTAAGACTTTGAGAGAAAGAGTAAGAAAAGGGTAGAAGAATATCCTCTTGAGTATTCTTGAGCCGATTTTTTCTTTTTATTTATTTCTTTTTTTGTGTTTACAAATCAATATTTAAGTTATGGTATATATTATTAGTATATATTATTGTATCCTTAATTAGGGGAGGCCTACAAGTTGTAACACTTATATGAACAGACTTTATATTAGAAGAGAAGAAGAAGAAAAAGTCTTTTTATTTATCAAAATTACAAAACAATGCAAAATAATTTTACTATAGTATAGTATAGTATATATTATCAGATTTTTATGAAGTTATCCAACCGTTTATGTTTTAACATAAAAAATATTGCTTCTTCTTTACTTATTTTTCTTTTCTCCAGGATTCGCTCTCTCTCTCTTTCACTCTCTCTCTCTCTCTCTCTCTCTCTATATATATATATATATATATATATATATATATATATATATATATATATATATACATATATATGCCTTTTACACAAAAATTAAATTAAATATTAATATTGTATGTATACGTTTTTAATATAAACCTTTTTAAATATTATATTTCTGAAATCGCTTTAATTGTGCACGCGGTGCCAGCAATATATATATATATATATATATACATATATGGAGATGGTTAAGCTAAGGCCTAAAAGTAGGCACACAAGTATTTTACCACTTCCTATGCATTTAGTCCATCACTCTCCCCTCACTCCCTCCCCCAATCAGAATGGAAATTCTGCGCCTATGTCGCTCATTACTCATAGCATTAAAAGCATAAAATTGCCTCTATTAATTGTGATTTTTTAAGGAATTCCAAACTTGAGAAGAGTAGTACCAATACTTACTGTCGGTCGGCGATAGAAACATTAACAATATAATTGTGTCCTTGGAACTGCCCTAATCAGGAAAAAGCATCTACCAGCCCTTTCTTTTGTAAATTTGTAAGGTTAATATTGAATATTATTTTTAAGTGTATTTTCATTAATCTGAACAATGTCTTATATTCAAGATAAATTTAAACATTTTCTTTATATTTATATACACCAATACACAAATTTCCTCAGTTGCCTGACAGGGAACGATTTCTAAGAAAATTGTCTCGTTTTATTCGACTAGTATTGGAATAAATATTTTAAAATTATAGAATTATTATAGCAATTGAGTGAGTCCTGAAAATTCCGAAGGGAACCGAGGACAGAGGAGTGATCGAAGGACGACTGGTTGTCGGTGGCGGAAGTGGCAGGATTGGAAAGCTATCCTGTGACTTAACTCCTGCTTTCCCTGTCAGTTGTCGAGGAAACCTATCCCATGCAATTTCTTATAAAAATAACCCCTATGAATGACTAGACCAGGGATCTACTCTATTCGGGGCCAATGAACTCTCGTGATGGAAAATGAAATGCTAGTTGATATAGGTAATGAAATAACGGACTTCTGGAGGAACAAAGTAAATGTTTTTTAAACACAGACATATCAGTCAAACAGTGCAAGCAAAAATATAACTTTAGAAATTATAGGTCATATGAATTACACTTTCTGTGGTCTGTTCTATGCTTTCCTCTTGCCCCTGGTTTGAAACTTTTCATTTCGAAAATTAATCCCTTCGATATGTGCCCCTCTCAATAATTCAGATCCCTCTCAAAATTTGCCCCTTCAAAAAATTGTATGCCGCAACTTACGCTATGAAACCCCCTTCTGGGCACCTCTGATTTCAGGACATACTTGTTCCAAATGGAAAATTGAAGTATTTATGGATCATTTTATTTGTGGCATAATAATGTGCACTATGGATTTCAGATTATAAGCATTAATTATGTGAAAATTTTCAAGGTATCTTCAAAGAGCTTCTAAACTCAATTTCGTACATTCCAGGGGGCCTGATAATGGTAACAGTTCATTCCATTGAATTCACCTCAGGGCTTAACTAACATGATTTTTGGAATATTACTTTTTTCTTCTTTTTTTTTTATTTTATTAAGTGTTAATACAGTCTGCCACACTGAAGGACATGGGTACTAGTGCTATATTATAAATTCACAAAATATGTACATAAGAAAATAAAATAAATAAAAATAAGCAAGTAAGAAAAAAAAAAAAATATATATATATATATAAATATATAAATAAAAAGATAAAGTAATATACAAGATAAGTAAAATAAAACAGATTAAAGCCGAATGATAATAAAATAAATAAAACACATTCACACCTATGTACAATATTCACATTGGCCCAGAGGACTCTGAATCAAGCTTTGTCCCCCAAATGTGGAAACCAAAGCAGGACTCCAGGAGATCCCAATGCTTCTCTTTCAGCCGCGTCACTGGTATTGTAAGCCAGTGGAGACTGATATATATATATATATATATATATATATATATATATATATATATATATATATACATATATATATATATATAAGTAAATTTATCTTCAATTCACTTAACTCGCTTTCTACTGACACATAGCCAAGCTAAAAACAGAAATAACCAACAAAATTAAAAGAAATATGACTTTCTAAGAGACATTTTGAAGTTTTAGAGCTACATAAAAGGAAAGTGTATCTGTATCGAAGATAAGTACGGTGCCTGGGCGCTAAACGAGGCAGATTTAAAAATACTCTAGCTAACAACCTGCCTCCTTTGTGGCCAAAGTGTCTTATTGCAGTGTAAGAGAGAAAACTGTCGGCCATTTAGAAGCCTTCCTTTTGTTAACGATCCTATAAGAGTGGATATAATGAGCAGAAAAAGCTATTTTCCAACTTTCCCTCACTTTTTCCTCTAACGCCCTCCTATTGAACCGATACTATTATTATATTTTTTTATTGTGAAGTGGTTTGTCAAGCGAATTGTAATCGTGTAATCAATTTAAAAATCTATTTTTTTCGTTTGTGTAGTTAGTATAATGCATATTATTATTGCAACTGAAGTAAATTAAAAAACATTTGACCTTCTAATATTTTAAGATTTTACGATATTGGATATTCATCCAAGCAATAGTGAATTCAGGAATCAGTTAGGGGGAGGGAGTCCAAACTTTCTTTTTAATAGATAATATATATTTAGGTTATTTTTTTTTTAATTGTACATAGTTCTTTTTTATTATTATTTAGTTATTATTTTACTTTTGTTAATTTTGTATTTTCTGTATATATGGTGTGAATGTATTCATTTACACTATAGTTATTGTCCACGAGACAGAATATTATATATCTAAAAAAAATAAGTAAAAATATAAAATAAATAATAATTGCAGTTATTGAAACATTAACAATAGTGTTTTTAGGGATTTTCTGTATATATGGTGTGAATGTATTCATTTATCACTATAATTATTGTCCACGAGACAGAATATTATATATCTAAAAAAATAAAATAAATAAAAATAAAAAATAAAATAAATAATAATTGCAGTTATTGAAATATTAACAATAGTATTTTTAGGGATATGTATCTTAATATATAATATATGTATATATATATATATATATATATATCTTTTATACTTGACATGTGCCTGCATTTGCCAGCACAAATACATGCTTTTTACAACGGACTAACACAACTTTTTAATAAAAATTCGGTACTTGTTTGATAGCCTCACTGGACCGACCTTTTTTTTTTTGTTTGTTCTTCCCTACCTCGCCTTTTAGGCTATACGGGATTTTCCCGGGCCGGAGGGTGAGAGCAGGGAATTTAAAATTCCCTCCGGCACCGGGAAGCGAACTCGTACTTTATAAATCTTCTTAAATCTGTAATCCAGTTGCCAGGCAACTCGCGGTGTTGTGCACACGCTTTAGCCCATTCGGCCACCCGGACCCTTCACTGGACCGACTGCTATCCATTAGCGGATACAGCCGGACGACGCGCGACCCTCCCATCTTCCCCCAGGAGGCTGCAAATAAATTTTAAAAAAACTTCCAAAAAGCAGCTACTTAAAGAAAAGAGAAATATAGGGAAAATTCATCCTCATAAACTGATTCCTATTTATATGAAAAAAATAGGATTAGTATTTCCAAATGTAATATAAAAAAAAATTATTATCATGACCAGCACTAGCGAATTCTGCTAGGGGGGGCGCCCTAGCTCAGGTATTGGAAAAAAGAGAAATGTAGAAAAAAAACAACAACAATAAGAAAACACTTTAATTTTACAACACATAAAGGAAGGTTTCACAAAGGTAGGTTTCGCCCAGTCCTCCTATGATCCAGTCATTCTAGACAAGTACCAAAAATTCAAATATTTATCAAAACTAGAAAGATTTTTCAGTTTCTTTTAAAATTTTCACTTTCATAAAATTCAGTTTTTTAATCGCTATTAGTAAGTAATCAACTTGAAAACTCTGACTTATTATCATCTTTTGACTTCGAACATCTGTCACCAGCAGGTACCGCAGCCTTCAACTCCAGACTTGTGGTACGGAAATTTAAGGGCGCTCTATTCCTCGCGTATTCATGATGATCGAATAAAATATTTCACTCTTCGTAACAAAGGTTGCTTTGAAAGAGTACTCAAACCCCAATCAATGGTATGTACATGACGGCCTGGATTTTGATTTTGTATAAGCTTCGGATCATAAGGTTGTGTTTATTATCCTTCAAAGTACGTTCTCAAATACACGCCTCTTTTCTAAATCATCTTGATCTTATCCTTCCTTTGCGTATATCAATTAGTTCAATAATTTCATGTAGACATATAAATGTTTAATAAGTACAGATTATATACTGCCTCATCATCATTATCAGTCATTGTATATAACTATTTAGAAAAAAAATGTTGTTTTTTTTTTCAGCAGAATTCTCAAACACAGTACAATTCAAGAATTAAAAAGTTTCTGTTTTCGCGTAACCAAAATCATCTTGATGGTGATGATGATTGTGTACAAGTGGATAATCGCTAATTGTTCATGAAGAAAAATTAAACCTATTGAAACATTATTTTTTAATGATTGAAATTAAAGGCAAGCTAGAGATTCGAAATGTATTGAAGTGCAAAATTATGAAATTTGCAAAGGCTTGAAAATCGTTAGTAGCCAATTTGAAAGAGTGATACAGGACGCTCCTATTGCCTAAAATCTCGCGATGGACGCCCACCAATCTCCTTACAGCTAGCTCTTAAGGCAAAGGAACCGATCTATCAAAACTAAAGTTTTGATTAGTACAGGTCTACTTCCAAGCCAACGATATGTTTTTCTAACCGTTTATTACCTGGCAGTTCTAGTATATGTTTTTCATCGTCCTTTTCATTATTAAAGTCAAGGGTTACAAAGATACTAGAATCTTGGGCAGTAATTAGGATCACGCTTAATTCCGCCGGCCATACTTTTACGCCCTCCTCTCCTCTTATTAAGGTCAAAACTTGATTCTTTGACTGGATCGAAGCCAAAACGTATTTACAAAAATATGTTCAAAAATAAAATTTCGTTCCTAATTTGCCATCTGAAAGGTGTTTCATTTGCATCCCCCAGTTCCCGCCCTGGTTGGACTACTTCTTAACAAAGGCTTAGTACGTTGGAACATCATAACTCACAATAGTTATAATTATTTTAATGAACCTTTATTAAATAAATCAGGATGATAAATTACTACGACACCTCAGTGAGAGTTCTTTAGTAGATAGCTAATATCCCTCTACATCGGAGAAACATCTTCGTATATACAATATAATATTATCAAGATTGTATATTCAATACACATATTTTAAAGTAACAATTTACTTACTGTATGATTGGAAATTTGTTCCATTGGAAAATGACCCTCCAGATTAATAGTTGGGTAATAAGACACAAATATCCGTTATACTAATCTACTATAGTATTCAATCAAGACCTATATATAATGTAGATACTTATATCCATATAAATCATATCTATGGATTCATATACAGATTGTACCCTTCTAATTAAACTAGATGATTGAAAAGACTGTCTCACCTAATAACGCTGAACAACTCATAGCTAAGATGAGGAGAATGGGGGAGGATAGAAAGGTGCAGCCTTCTTGTAATTAGGAGGTTCTCTCTTCGAGGTCGGTCTCTTTATTATAGTACTCTGTTGGTAACTGTCTAATTTGCAATAATCTGACAGCAATAAGTCCTCTCAATGTCGGTCTCACAAGAACATTTCTTGTTTCCTCTAATGTAGTCCTTAGTACGTGTATACGTGCGCGGTCACTAATACGTACAAGTCACTAATTCAATACTTAATTGTATTTCAAGACTCATTTTTTTTATTTCATGATTATATTTACTACTGTCTTAAAGAAATACATTTAGTAAATTTGAACATACGGATATAATGACGTGAAAACACTTGTTGAGAAACTACCCAATGGTAGCACTCTAATGATATGTCTATATTAGGAGATCACGGAGCCCTCTTCTTTTCAGATGTCTCGGAGGGTTATCATGAATTGGAGAGGAAGCAAGCTTAGAAACGAGAGGCTTGGGATGATTCTGAAATTTATTATGGAAGGATAGGTATCTGGATTGGGCCAGATCTGAAACATAAGAAACATTAAGGTCATTATGGATGGTTTTATTTGTAACAAAGTAAGGAGCATTGAGGAATCTACCAAGGATTTTGGATTTTAAGGATTGGATAGGAGAGGAATTCGATGGTTTAGTGGAGCCCCATAGCTCAACTCCGAAAGTCCAAATAGGTCTTATTACAGCGATGTATATGAGTTTTCTGTAATTAATTGGAACTTTAGAGCGTTTGTCTAGTAAGTGCTGAAGTAATCGGAAACGTCGAGCGGTTTCTTTTCGTTTCAGTCTGGTAAGAAGATTCCAAGTTAGACGTTTGTCCAGGTGGAGTCCTATGTAGCGGATTTGTTCAACAGGGTTAAATGGAGTTTTGTCAAAGGAAGTCATAAGTTTACAACGAAGGGTAAAAGTAATTTGGTGGGATTTATTAGAATTTTTTTTAATTCTTCAGTTTTGACACCATTCTTCAAGGTTTATGGTGTGTAATTGAAGCATTTGGGATGTAATAGATGGGTCGTTATTTACTGATAGGATACATGTGTCATCGGCATACGTGGTGATGACAGTGTTGGGATAGGTTGGGATGTCAGCTGCATAAACTGTATAAAGGATAGGACCTAGGATACTACCTTGAGGAAAACCAGCGGGCTGGGAAAAAGAGAGATAAATAAGCGTTTTAAATTTCATCTTTAAATTAGTTCTCATAACTTTGAAAGTCTCAACCGTCCTAAGTCCTCACCAATCTATATCTAATTAATTTTTCGACGTTTTATGAAAATCCTAGAATCAAACCTGTCAAATCTTTCGAAATATTAAATACCCGCAACAAACTAAGAATGTAAAACATCTATATTCTTACTAAAAATAAATTTACTATTTTTTCTCTACTGAAAATAAATGAGTTACAATTTTTCTTATTATATTTTTTGCCATAATTGGTGCTTTTTTTTTTTATTTTGATTTTCTTTTCATTGATATTGCAAGAATTTCACAGTAGGTTGGAAACATCCTGTTACAATTGTTATCTTTCAACAGTATTTTTTTTTTTTTCAGCTCCTCTCAATCCTTCCAATTTTTTTATCAAAATGTGTTTTACTCTCACAAGCTAGAATTAGAACATTATTATTATTATTTAGATCAAGATTTACAAATCGTGCACAGAATATAAACACCCAATTAACGGCTTTGGTTAAAGTGGCTTGTATTTCATAAGTTTTAATGATTTAGAAATCATTACTCATTTCAGTTGCTGGTCTGCCGTTGGAGAAATCGTTTGGTTTCCTAGTCAGTCATGTAGAAAGCATTGTAATCGCTTCACACATAACATACATTTTATTATCCATTTGGAAGGTAACATTCCACACCGTTTTCCTTCTTTATTCTGATATTTTTATTTTTTTAGATTAATTTACCAAGTATCAAATATATTCCTTTGGCTATGCGGAACCAAACCAAGGTGACGTACTCTTTGAGTCCTTTCTATATTATAAGGGATTATTAATATACTCTTAGAAGTAAATACATTGTCTGTCATTTGTTGGAATATTTCCTTCATTATTGATAAATTTCATATCATAATACCAGAATCAATTATGATAATATTTTGCAATTAATTTACAACAGGACCAACATTTTAAAAAGTACGCTAGAGAATTTGTTAACTGCATGTTCTTTACTAAAAAAGAATCAACAGACTTCATGTGAACAAATTTATATAAACTTAATATTATCTGATTGTTTTTCTCTTGCAACTTTTTTTGAACAATAGTTGCAAAATTTCTGTTTTTCTGTTTGTTGTAAAATATTTCAAAGATTTCAATTATGAAAAAAATAATCCACACATTAAAATTAATAATATTTATAAATTATTTATTGTTAAAAATACAAGCAACACATTGAATTTCAGTTAAAAGTATTTATTTTGATTTGACATAATCAATTTTTGTGTAAATTCAATTGTATGAAACCCGAGCTCAGCTACAAAGTGAATATATTAGTTTTCTTGGCTAAAGTTTACGTGTTCAAACAGTCGATTTCGATCATATTTCAGGACCAAATATATAATTTTAAGTACGCATTCTACGCTTTATTTGATGTTCTTGTCCATAGTTCTTGAAAGAAAAGAGTTTTCGCAATGAAGCATTGTTTTTAACTTATAAATTAATAAGAGAAGGAGTTAGTCGAGGGTGCGGTCAAATAAATAAAAAATTAAAATATATTAATTATTTTAATTTTTGCCGACGTTTCGACCCTCTTTGGAGGTCGTCTTCGGGGCTACAAAAGATACAAAACATGTTGAAAATAAAAAATAAATATAATTATATATAAAATAAGAAGAAGTTGTCAGATACAGAACTTCTTTAAACTTCTTCATATTTTATATATACTTATATTTATTTTTTATTTTCAACATGTTTTTTATCTTTTGTAGCCCTGAAGACGACCTGCAAAGTGGGTCGAAACGTCGGCAAAAATTAAAATAATTAATATATTTTAATTTTTTATGTATTTGACCGCACTCCTTCTCATATTATATCAACGGTCAACAATCTCTACATCATTATAAATTAATAAGTTAAAAAAGTCCAAAAATTGCTAACATTAAAAATTAGTAATGAAAATCTTAGTACTAGTGAATTAAGATAATTTAAATAGGCCAAAAGGTGACCTCGTATCGCAATCACGGTCAACTACCTCTTTCAAAACTTGGCACACTGTAATTTTCCAAAACACTTGACTGTTTTTTTACCAATTTATTTCCAAATTATGACAATGCCAAAACAATTTTTGTATTAAGATAATATTTTTATTGTAGTTATTTACCTCTGGGAAACCTTGACTCCTTTAGTTACTTAGTGTGGTAAGATACTAATTATCCTCTTTATGGAAACTAAACTCAACCCTAAAAAACCAGAGCACCTTGAATTCATCGTTCATTTTTGCCTTAATGCTATAAGTCATTTTTCGTCCATGCAAACAACACTATATATGTTAACAAGAAGAATAATTATATTTGTTGTTAGTAATTATATTTGTGTCCTTTATTATTATATAACAAAATAAATATAGAGGCACATTTTTTGCTGCAAAGCTTTGGAAGACTTGAGGGTACAAATGATTTTTTACCGGATTAGTTTCTTACCCAAGGAAAATGGAGAGGACATGTTGTTTTTTTATTATGATAACGCCATTTGCAAAAAAAATACAAAATTTGTCTATAATCAGAAGAGACTTTTTTCAAATTTCTCTCCGTGAATCAAGGATGGGAAAATACTACTCTGAGTACAGAATACGAAGTATTTTAATAAAATACTGACATTTTTTGAGTACCAAAAAATTGAATTACTACTAATGTCAAACGATTAACTGGAGTATTGATTAAATTCCCAATTAAATTTGAGTAAAATTCTTGGTACTCGGTACTCTGAGTAGTATTTGCCCAACTCTGCCGTGAATTGATTTTATTAATCGTATGAGAACAATTTGATCAAAGAATAATAATCTGTCAAGGAACCAGAGCACATAATATAGAAAATTATGTATTTATTATTTATTTGATTTGTTTTCAGAAATACCTATTATTATACGTATGCTCATTATAAAATCTGACATCAGAAAAAATTGTTATGTAATGGAAATAAATAAACATTACGAAACAATACAATTTTCTAAATATTTATTTTTTTAAGGAACTCAAAATTAAGTACTCCAATTACTAATTTTGATACTTACAAATTTCTTTTAATTAATTACACTGTTGAATTTTGTAATTTTAAAATTAAACATTTTAATTTGAGTTTTATTAATAAATCCTAAACAGCACTACTTTTGGTAACCTCGATAATCTTCCGCCATTCACTATCCTTGGCAAAGATCCTCTCTTGAAGAATCCATCCGTTTAATACAGCTTCAACCATTCGAATCTCCTTGCGCAACACAACAACCCCCATCCTCGTCCAACGACCTCAGCTGTTAATCCGTTGCAAAGTCAAATGGTCTTTAGGCTAAAAAACTATCTCATCTAATCGATATTGATATGAAGATTTTGATTTACAACGCACTGTGTAAAACTCTTACTCTGGACACATGAGAATTTTATATAAAAATATTTTAGTCTGTCACTTAATTCAGACATATATATATATATATGTCACTTAATTCATATATATATATATATATATATATATATATATATATATATATATATATATATATATATGTTTATTATGTAATGTTTATTTATTTCCATTATATATCAATTTTTTCTTATGTCAGATTGTATAATGAGTATACGTATAATATGAGGTATTTCTGAAAACAAATCAAATAAATAATAAATACATAATTTTCTATATTATGTGCATTGGCTTCTTGACAGATTATTATTCTTTGATCAAATTGTTCTCATACGATTAATAAAATCGATTCACGGCAGAGTTGGGCAAATACTACTCAGAGTACCGAGTACCAAGAATTTTATAATAATAATAATAATAATAATAATAATAATACTTTATTTATTCTGGGACGAGTCCCTTTAGAATAATACAGGAAGACAGAAATGAGGGCTAAGGAGCCTCAGAGATATATAAATAAAAATACAGAGTAATTGAACAGTCTTGGTTAAAAAAATAATATATATATATATATATATATATATACACATATACATATAAGTTGCTTTCCAATTTTGATCAGTTGATAATAAAAGAGAAAAAAAAAATAGATAAACAAAAATTGGAGAACAAATAATGAAGAACGAACTAATATCTTATGTACATATTTTCAGTAGTATCTATTTACGATTTTATGGGGACTGGATGGATAAGAAATGATTGAACAGGCGGGATTTAAAGGTAGGAAGGGTATTAGATTGACGGATATGGGAAGGGATGGAGTTCCATAGAGATGAGGATCGGATAATGAACGATTTGTCGAAAGCAGCGGTTCGGTGGGCCCTTATGTATAAATCAGAAGACCGGGAACGAGTATTGCGGGAATGAACAGATGATTTGAATTGAAGGAGCTCGGAGATGTATGAGGGACGGTGGGATTGGATGACTTGAAAGAGGAAGGATGCCAGGAAATACTTACGACGGTAGGAAGGATAAAGCCAATTTAACTCCGCGTAAAGATGGGAAACAGAGGCGTCCCTTGGGATTCCGAAGATGAATCGTACAAAGCAATTTATCAGACGTTTTAGTTTCGCCTCGAGATCCCCAGAGAGGCCCCCATATACCGTACAGCAATAGTCAAAGT
The DNA here is from genome assembly GCA_928085145.1 of Nezara viridula. Taxonomy (NCBI): domain Eukaryota; kingdom Metazoa; phylum Arthropoda; class Insecta; order Hemiptera; family Pentatomidae; genus Nezara; species Nezara viridula. The sequence continues at coordinate 181,082,102 of OV725077.1, read as the reverse complement.
GGGGAAAAATTAAGGAAGTGACTAGGAGCCTACGGGTTTCAAAAGGAAATAGGTGACGGGAGTAGTTAAGACGTTTTAGGATGGAAATGGTACGGCGGGAAATATTGGATATATGATTTTTCCAAGAAAGCGTTTGATCAATGGTTATTCCAAGATTTTTTATGGTGGGGTGAAATTTGATGGGGTTATTATGTAGGAACAGAGTTGGAATAGTAGGGACAGTTTTAAGGAGGTGATTGGAGCCTATTAAGATTGCCTTTGTCTTATCCGCATTCAACTTCAGCTTGTTTGTTCTTGCCCAGTCACAAATTCCATCTAAGTCTTCTTGAAGTTTGTCTGTGGCAGATAATAGGTCGGAGGGCGGAAAGGAAAGGTATATTTGGAAATCATCTGCATAGATGTGGTATCGGGAGTGACTGATCTGGAGGGGAAGATCATTGATGTAAATAGCAAACGGAGTAGGAGAGAGAGAGGAACCCTGAGGGACACCACAGGAGAGGGGAAGTGTGTTTGAAGGAGGTTGATCAGGGACTACTACATACTGAGATCGATTGGAAAGGAAGGATTTGAACCAATGCAGGACACTGTTGGATAGAGGAAGGTTTTGCAATTTGGTAAGAAGGATGTTATGGTCAACTGTATCAAACGCTTTGGAAAAATCCAGAAGGATGAGGATAGTAAGGTTTTGGTGTTCAATGGAGTTTTGTAGGTCATGGATTATTTTAAGGAGAGCAGATTGCGTTGAATAGCCGGGTCGGAAGCCAGATTAGCATGGGTTGATAAAGGAACGCTCCTCTAGGAAGTTTGAGAGCTGATTTTGGACAAGGCGTTCTAGCGGCTTTGAGAGGTTGGATAGGAGAGAAATACGACGGAAGTCGTGCAGTGAGGTATTATATATTCAATCTCTCTGATAAAATCTACTTACTATACCAAATTGTAACTTTAGATGAAGTTTTATTTAGTTGCTTGAGTTTTTTTTTCGAAAGTTGGGTCAAAATATTTCACTCCAATGTGTTTTTCAATAAATATTTATTCACCATTTTTCTTTTTTCGAGACTTGTACTTTCATGATTTACAGCCAGGCATTTGTTCTCTCCACATATTCTTGATCTTTCTTCATTTTTTTTTTTAATGGATTAATTTTTCAATAAAAAAAAAGTTACATTTTCTCCTCAGTAAGCGAAATCCCAGTTAGATACTTATTTGAGGATCTTATAATTAAAAAATGTAACAACGGTATATATATATATATATATATATATATATATATATATATATATATATATATATATATATATATATAATATAGGTATATATTATTATTAAATTAATAACGTTTTCATCAATTATCAATCAAGTTTTCGTAAAATATAATGTTATTTTTCCCAATAGAATTATCCTTGCATTAATCAATTATAAAAGTAATTATTAATTGATGCAGTGCAAATTATAATTTTAGTTAATTAATTAAAGCCTCTTATTATGGAGCCATCATAGTATATAGTAGGTTGAGCCCGTGACGGACATCTATTTCTAGGTAGGCCAGTGCTTCAACTGCCCTAATGAAAAACTTGGTACAAACTTGGTGTGATGAATTGTAGAACTCCAAATGACGGAGTTTAGATATTTTGGCTTTACCATCCTCAACTGTTCTCTGTTCAATATCCTCAATAAATATGAGTTTTCTATTCATGACCTAACTTAATGATTGATTCATTGATGATGACCTACCCTCATAATCAGCGGCGGATCAAGATAAGAGGGGGCCCAAAATAAACAAAAATTGTTTCATGGGAAGCCTCATAAAGTTATAAACAAAAAAGAAGAGTAATAAAAACTGGATATCATAGACATGCGTTAGACGTTCTTTTCGCTGCCTCGCTCAATAGTTCAGAAAGCTAAATATAGTATTGATGGTGTACATAAATATTAATTTAATTTCTTGAACTCTGAAATCAATTACCATTAAAGTAATTTTATAAAATAATTAACGGGCAATATCAAATATTTAATGAATGAAACAGTTAAGAGTGCAACATTTAAGGTCTTTAGGTAGTAGGCCTAAAACATTTTAGACCTACTTTTTAGTTGACATTTCTTTGGTGCTTGATATGTCTTTTTTTCTTCCATGGACTGTTCATATTCCTTCGTTATGTTTCTAGAGCACAGGCGTTATTATACTTTCTCCAATTAATGAACGGCATGCGCCCACTAGGAGATACAGTTGGCGTTGGATAACGGCTTAGAGTCGAAGATAGGAAGGAGCGACCAGCGTCCAGCTGACACCGCCCACTCTGCAATAATTACCAAAAGGTTCGGAACGTAACTGCCTTTCGTCAGCCGTAATGAGCCGCTGAGCCATCGACGGCCGACAATGGCCCACATGAGCAGCGCTTCATTAGGTAACGCTGCCAGCCGCTGCCGCTTTCCATTAGATCGCCGGTGAAACGCTTTCCTGGCCGGCATTCAGCTCTTTATGCCGATTGTTCTTTCCCTTTTATCTCCTCAGCGCGTGCTCTTACACAACCGATGCAGCATTTACTTGTAAAAAGCATTCCAGATGCAACATTCATCGCTGCATAACGTTTGAGCTGTGGACGTTCTGCCATTTATCGGTAAAAACTAAGGTACCTTTATTATAAGCATCTTTTCATCAAATTATTAACATTCGTCTAATACTTAGTGATTGGCTTTGTTTTATCGTAACCTTCAATTTAAATTACGAAAATCTTAAAAATTTGGGTTTTCTCATTAAAATTATTTAATGTTGTCTGTCTGCCTGCTGTCAAATGTGACGGGCATGTCTCACCTAGTACCGTTCATCCAATTCTCAAGAGATTTTCAGGGATTGTGCGGATTGGTGTCTAGATGGTCCCATCATATCAATTTTATCAAATTCTATCCAGCACTTCCGCTTACTCACGCGCAAACGTATCTTTTTAGATATACTTATATTTCAGAAACGGTTCGTTTGATTTCGCTCCAAGTTAAAAAAAAAGGCAGGTATTGATAAAAAAAATTATGTGGTATGGATTGTATTGAATTGTGTCCTCTACTTTCTTTTATATACGCGTAAACGTGTTTTCCTTGATACGAAAATATCTCTAAAACCGCACGTTTGATTTGATTCAAATTCGGAGGGAATATAGCGATTGGTAAACAAAAATCAATTATGTATAAATTTTATCAAATTCTATACACTATTTTCAATTTATTCAATAAGTAAATTTATACTGTATTGTTTGGTCGATTCCATACGTTACTGGCATGACACAAAAGAACCTAAACACTTTTTTTAGGATATATAAGATATCACTAGTGGATCCAGGATTTAATTTCTGGGGGCTTCAGCCCGGGAGTTTTTTTTTTTCATATATATATAACGATAATTACTTTAGAAAAACAGAAAGATACTAACTACCTATATGAAATGGCGTTTGTGTGATTCATGAAGTCCTATTAAATATAATTAAACGAGCAATAATACTTTTAGACATAATTTTTTAATATTTTTTACGATAAAAGATGGTTACATTTTACCTTTTTGGGGGAGAAGCTTCAGCCCGAAAGCTCTCCCCCGTAAATCCGCCTGTGTAAGATATAATACTAACTGAATTTTGAAGGAAGTTTACTTTTCGACATATCATGGGTGATAAATATTCAGGACGCATTCAGTATAAATTTTGTATTGGCGCCGACGTTTCAACCCAAACATGTGGGTCATCATCAGCGCTAAAAATTGTTTAATACATTCAAAGATATAATATTATACGACAGATAATGGTTAATAATAACAAAAAAGTGATTGATGATACATGAAATAGGCTAATGAAATAGACGGAGAAATACATATATCTCATGTATATATTTTGAATTTTTTAGTTAACAAATTATTTGCATGCTACAAACAGAAATGTAACCCTCCTCCCCGCCCCCCGGTCTCCCCTGACTATGATTACCTAGCTTTTGCTATCTTATAAACATCTGGAAAATTCTACACCAACCCTTTATACTTACCTACCCATGTGTCAGTACTTCAATATCTTCAGTGCTCGAAACATGGTTAGTAACAATGAATATTACAATTTTCATAAATTCATTATATGCATTATTTTTAGTTTATGTATCTTTTTATACATTTCATTTGCCTATTTCATGTATCATCAATCACTTTTTTGTTATTATTAACCATTATATCTCTGAATGTATTAAACAATTTTCTAGCCCTGATGATGATGACCCTCATGTTTGTGTTGAAACGTCGGCACCAATAAAAACTTTATAATGACTGTGCCCTGAATATTTATCACCCATGATATAATACTAACATTATCTTGTTTCTCTAACTGCACATATGTAAAATAATATATAATATATTATATGGATGAATAAAACATTCACAATGTAAGGGTTAACACTATTTGGAATTATTACTGAGAAATCAAAATAACATTTATCAGTTTGACCCATTCGTAGAGTTCTCATATAGTATTACGGTACGATTTTCGCAATGGTGATAAATGCCAGCTAGATTCTCGTCCGCCATATTACGGAAGAACTCGATGTGAATGGCTAAATGTTATTTAATTAATATTAATTGTCTCACTACATGGATTTGCCGTGGAGGACAATTGGCTTACCCTACACGCTTGCCAGATCTGAAACCAGCGGGATTTTTTCTTATCGATGATATTTTACAAAACATCTATGCAAGCCCGGTCAATGGCCTTAATAAGACATATCTAGTGCCGTTCAGCAACAGTTGTGGAAGAGGGATGTCGAGCCTGTCTTAATGCTGAAGGTACTCCCTTTGAATACAATATTTAATATGAATGGTAACTAATTTCATTCATAAATTTCTTGTAGCACACATTAATTTATTAATTACAACCTAAATATTTCGTAACAATGAAAATCTTTTGACGTGCATTTCTCCTAAACAAATCGTTAACGGACATACCTTCATATGATTTATTTTTCTAGTTTTGAGATCCTTAATTCATATTTTCTTTTTTTCTACTTCAGGTGTGTGTTTGTGTAGGTGTATTGATGTTATAAACAAAGCACTTTAATGTTTTACTTCAGATTAAAAATATCAAACTATTTCATATCAAGTTTAGCATAATGGAATCTTCAATATTTTCTTATTTGCTGTAGTAACTTCAATTTTCAAGTCAAACGTGCGTTCTTGTATCCCAACTTTATACTTGAATATTAGAATGAAAATTTTTGGTTATTATAACTGAGGACAAAATTTTAATTTCCTAACTTCGATAGGAATAATATGTTAATGTTGATCTATTTAAATGTAGGTATCCAATGAACTTCTTCATTACTACTTTACTAAGTTTACTTTCCCTCAAGTCGGTTAAATAATTGAAAGAGAAGGTTAAATAAAAGCGCATTAAACAATCTAATCTAAATTTCTTAAAATTTATTAAAAGTTCCTCCTAACTTAAAAATGGCTTATAAAGATCATATGCTATTAAATTAATGCTATACCTGGTAAAAAATATTGTAAACAAATTTCTTGAATAATAATAATTCAATAATTGTATTTTCATACTCCATGAGCTTTAGGTTCGATGTCTGTTCATGTTTGATATATTTACAAATATATTTAAAGTGTGGTTGATCAGATTTATGAAAATATATAAATATTTTGTAACCATGTCTTCAATTCCTGAATGTTAATAATACGAAAGTATTGTTGCAAAAACGGCCTTCAACTATGATGTAAATATGACTGTAGTCGGTTTGTATTGCAATGATTCTACGCTGCATGAGGGAATGTACTGGAAATACATCCAGAGGTTGGCTTCCACCTTGATGCCAGTGACCTTGACCTTTACGAAATGTTAAATTTATGCCCACGATTACCTTATCTTGTGGCAATGAAGGATGATATTCAGTCCCTAAGAAAAGTTGCGATGAGGAGCAAGGGCATGCGGGGATCACAAACCTTAATTTATTCCCAGGGAGGGAGAGATTGGAGATATAATTAAAATATATAAGTTATAATTAAAATAGAATCTCTTTTACCTCTTAAATTAGTTAAACCTATCTTTTTCACACAGCTTAGGTACATTATAGTTTTCTAATTCACGATACCCAACTCTAATAACAAGTCCGACAAGCAAAACAAGTCTGGGATAGAAGCACTGCAAGCTCCTGAAGTCCTGGTTTTGCTTTTTATTATTTAAAGAGGACATAACTTGAATATTTATATTAATAAACCAGCTTTATCCGGCCACGCGCTGCCATGGCTCAGTCTGGCAAAATGGAAAAGAAATAAAATAGAAATCACATATGAGTGGATTAATAATGGACATCTGTCATTTTTAAAAAGTTGGGAAACAAATTAGTCTGTAAAATGGTTTTAATTTAAACTGATTCTAATGATTTTTTTTTTCATGATTCAACTTGAACATTCTTAAATCATCAGAGTGAATACGCCGTCATTCTTAATCATCAGAAAGAGTCTGAGTTGAACTTATAAAACTAATATTGACATTATCTCCGCTTTTTTTCTGAAAATGATAGAGATCCGTATTTGATATGTAGCTAAAGATATTTGATTCATATATTTTCATGGTTAATTTTATTTATTTTTTTTAATATTTAATGTACTGTTTAATTTTCAACTTTGTTTTGATCATTTTATGGAAAGTAAAAATGTTAATGTTTGTTCAAACTTATATCTTGGAAAGTTCTTCACCCATTGCCATGTGATTTTGGTTTAACGTCGCATTTGAATAGGCGCGTGGTTTAATATATCTACTATTATAAAATATAAGGTGAAACTATGCATTTTTATTAAAAATGCACCATCAGTTGGATGTATAAGGAAACAAATGCGGTTCAAAATATTTTACAATACTGTTTTAAAGTTAAAGATTTTCAAATACCAATCGTGGCAATGCATTGAAATTGCGCTGTACCATTTATCATTGCGTTCATTTCGTGTGCAGTAGAGCTGCCTTCCACCTTTCTAAAACGATTACGCATACCTCTCCAAAATAGTTGATTGTTTGCTTCTTCTTAATAACAACTTGATTAAATATAGAGTTATAAAAATTGTAGCGGAAAAATAAACCTTGCTCATTAAAGAAACTCTGCGGTAAAGGGCACAACTTTATTCCAACGTAATGCTAGAGAAAATAATTTATTATAAAATAAAATAAACTGAAATCAATAAAAAAACTGATTTATGAAAGGAACATAAAAGGTGATAATAATTACTCAAGAGTTAAGTATTTTTAAATAATAGCAAATCAAATATTTGAGATGTATCATACTACTTCCAGAATACATTAGAAGGAAAATAAAAAATGAATATGGAGAGCGTATAATAGTATTGACCTACATAAGCAGAATCATATAACTTCTACAAATGATAATTTCAATTACTGTAGCAATTATAAAATTTTTGACTAATCAATAACAAAAAAAAGAAGGGAAATGACCTTTTCTGAAGAGAAAGTAGTAAATGGTTAAAACACTATAACTCTGGAACGAATCGTCCGATTTCGATAATTATTTTTTTATTTTGTAAGCAATTCAGGAATCTTTCAAATAAATATGGGCATTGTCCATAAAAAATTGTGTACTTTTTTAGTTATCGGCAAATAAAATTTTGAATTCATTCGGAAAAGTATGTTATACATATAAATAAAACGGGTTTTAACGGGAAGACTTTAGCCAACTTTCGTCAAAATCGTTAAAGCCATTTTGGCACTACAGTTTATAGCTACACTTTATATATAATGTAAAGAAATGTGTGAGGAAATGTATCAATATATAGAAAATAGAGATGGAGATATGGAAAATATAGTCCTCCCCATCTCTATTTTCTATATATTGATACATTTCTTTACATTTAATTTTTTTTTATGATAGATTTTACAATATCTTAATGTTCTATTTATATCTATTATTTCCTTATATAACTCCATATTTCTTTTCTCTGTTTTACACTTTATTCTAGATTACCATTTTCATTTCTTATGTTAACTAATATTTTATTATGCTTATTTCATTGGTCCGTATTTTGTAACCGTTTTTATTAGTTATCTGTTACTGTTATCATTATATCTACTTTGTTATACTTTAATGTTCATCCTTTTTTTATATTCGTATTTTTTTTATTGAGAAAAAAATACATTTTGCCTCAATTGAGGGCACTGAGTATTTGGGATGTATGAAACAGTTCATTCTATCTACTTCATTTTACGTCAAGTTTTTCTACCTTAAATGATTAGTCTATACCTTTCACCTTTTTTAATCTTAATTCTGTATTATTCAATGTTTATGGTTTCTTATACCTATTGTTATCTGGTTCTTTTCCTAGTCCTGATGAAGGCCTGAACTTAGCGCCGAAACATCGGCAAATGTAAAAATAAATACATTTATTTATTTTTAAGATTTTATTTTGACTAATCACCCCAACCATCCTTCTCTTCATGACTTTCTTATATTGAAATTGTAAATATAAGATTATTTTTGTCTATGAACAAATTATGCGTAAAAATTCATTAATGATACTATGTATCTAATATGTACCAATAATACGTGTTTTTATATACCTATTTAGGCCTGATACTATCATGACGTTTATAGCATGTTGAGGCACAGCAATCATGGAGATGGTGACGCATCCGAAACTACTACCTACCGTTGTTTCAATGATTCTACGAAGTATGGTTCTGTAGCAGATATTCTACAGCTACAGACTACATCTTGGAGACCATTTATCTACTATCCTTCAAACATTTAGGTTCATAGACATGACAAATCGGTCCACATCCCATGACTGCTCATGGCCAGCAGCTTTCCTAGGATATGACTACAAGTCCTTCCTCTAGGTAGACCCGTCCATGGACCAAATCCCCAAATGGACGCATTACCGTGCTAGACAACAGATCAAAACACGAATTTATATTTTTTGTTAAATTCTTTACTTTCACGTAATACGGTTACAATAGCTCGGATTCCGTAGCCACCATTGCCTGTTGGTCTTCATATACTGGTGATGAAGGATTATTATTACTTTTCAATCTCGTATAAATTAACTCATCACCCATCCAAGATCATGCTCCATTTACATTGTAAAAATTACCGTAATAGTTTTTGTAGAGTTTATGTATTTTAATATCTTGTTCACAGGTCATTACTGACAATTTTTTCTTTTTGTTTCAGGTGAGTAATCCCAAACCGTTCTTTAACTCTCCATATGTGGTAAGAACAGTTATGAAATCTTATTTAACAAATTTATTGAGTTTTAGTTGTTATTTTGATTAGTTTAATTCTTTTGTTTATATACATTTACTTTTATTATTATTAGTTTGTGTATTATTTATTTTTATTTATTGTAAATAGAGTGTGAATGCACATTGCTCTGTACACTATTATAAATGTCCTTAATTGTGGCAGATTGTAATATTTCTGAATAAATAAATTTAAAAAAAATAAAAAATGAACAAATTATGAAAATTAGATCGAAATTAATTTATTGTCAAAATAAAAAATAAGGTGTGATCTTTAGACCACACGTTAGAATTGAAAACGTCAACGAGGCGAGATTAATAATATGAAATATCAATATTATTAAAACAATTATAATAAATAATTTTGAATGATAGCCAATTACAGGGATGATGAAATGATGAACATTTCCCTCGCTTACAATATACAGGTCCGATTTTTAGTTTCTGAGATATTTTAATCCGTATGCCAAAACTCTTCAATTAATCGACTCTAGCCGACTTTACCCGAGCGTTACACGTCGGAGATCTGACGACTCAATCTAATTCACTCTCCGCAAAAAAAAAAAAAAAAAAAAATGCTAAACGCGCCTAAAGAAGTTTTCATTTCAATAAAGGAATAAAATAATATATTTTTCCTTTCATATAAATTCAATGTTGGTTTCAAGACCGAGCTGATAGAGGAATCCAATTGGTATTTACTTAGCATTAACAGGTCTGTCTTATATTTACCAATGTGCTGCGTCCCGGCTGCGTATTTACAAACCCTATACCGATTCAGACAACTCAGCGAAGCCTGCCCGCTGGGAACTTGCGTCGCTTAAAATTAATATTATATGTAATATATTTTTTTTTTATTATTATTTATTCTTAGCACTTATTCCTTTAAACTTTTGACGGTATTGTCTGTCAGTTAAAACTATTTAAAACAAAATTGATACTTTTGTTTATATTATATATATAATTTATTTTTTCTAAACAGAAAATTATTCAATTAGTGTCAATCAATATCTACATTAATTTAATAAAAAGTCCTTATTATTATTTTCTTAATTATTTTATTATAATATATACCTTATTAATTTATCATTGTTATTGATTATCATTTTTTTTTTCTTAACAGAACATTATTAAATAACAAAAAAAAAAGATAAAAAATATAAATAATTAATAATAAATAAATATGTGCAGTCAATACTCGATTGCTTAGTAGACCACTATGGCTAGGGTTCAATTCCCGTACGGAGACGGTGTATATAACGTCCCCACCCTGAGATTCACAGGAAGGTGAGAGCGACCCCTGTCTCTAATAACATAACCTCCAGATTTTGAAGGTTAGGCACAGGGTTAACAATTCTATCCCGTGAAAAATAACAACAGGATAGAAACGTCTGCAATAGATTGCTAACCATCCTGATGAAGAGGGAGTGATTGTGATTGCGTCAAGTTATTATAAACCACGTGCTCCCTGGATATCATCTATATAAGAAGATACCCAAACGAATTGCAGCTTTATCACCTAGAACAGGATCCGTTGCTGCGGGAAGACTAATGGCGTGAGGCAATAGAGTCAAGAGGTGTTAAAAAAAAAAAGATAAAGGAAGGAGATGGTCCGGAGTGGCGGTCATAAATAGGCTAAATCACTATTCACCACTGTGAAACTATTTTTATTAAAAGCCATCGTTTCGACCCGACTTTGCAGGTCTTCTTCAGGCCTAGAACGGCCAAGATACAAAAAGATAGAGAATTGTGGAAGTTACATAATATTTAGACAAAAAAATATAAATAATGTGAATAAGCTTGTTAAAATTATAAATAGTAAGTAGATTAAAATATGAACAGAGTAAGCTAAGTAACAAGATCCTAAACTGAAGTAAATATATGCTAACAATCGTTGTAGTGTAATATATAATAAATGCAAATGTGAATATACTTCTACAGATCTACAGGAGAGATTTAAAGAAAAGTAAAAAGGATATAATATGAAATAATAGACATAAAGGAATATTGAGAAAGAAAAGAAAAAAGACAACCAAAAAATTAAATAAGTAAGTAAATAAAATTAGAAACTTACAGATGTGTTCAGCTAGGAGTTTCACTTAGAACTGGACAACCAGGGTAAGGGCAAGTATAGGGGAAGCTGACTTGTTTGGGTAATAGGGAAAACCTAGAAAATTACAGTATCTAAAATTTGAAGATATGGATAGATACAATGGAAAAATACTATATCTATGAAATATATTTTTTTTATTTAACTTTTATTATGATATTTACAACTGTATTAGTATGAATACATCAAGTAAATGTGTTTACATAGGAATAAAATAACATGAAACACGCTTGTTGAAAAACTACATTGGTAGCACACTAATAATTTGTCTATATGAGGAGATCACGAGGCCATCTTCTTTTCAGACGCCTCGGATGGTTATCAGGAATCGAAGAGGAAGCAAGGTTAGAAACAAGAGGATTCGGATGGTTATGAAGTTTATTATGGAAGGATAGGTATCTGGATTCGGCCAAATCGGAAACATATGGAACATTGAGGTCTACGAAATATTAAATTATAAATATAAACAAATATATATAAAATAGAATTGAGAGATTATAGATAAGAGTACAATGTGAAAAAAATTATAATTTAAATTGGTATCGATGTCCACTGTGTCTTCTGTTAAGGTTTTCAGTTGCCTCATTATGTATAATTTTGAAATAAAACAACTCATCCTTTTTGTAATTGCATCTACAAATAAAAAAAAAAGATATCTATCTTCCGGAATTGTTAATAGCAATGTGAGGAATTAAAAAAGTAATAAGGCACTTAGGGAACGTTCAAAGCTATGGGCCATTTCATAAGTCGGTCTCTATAAATTTACGCAACATATACAAAAAAATAGCGTACGAAGAAAAAAAAAAAGAAAAACCAATTTGAAGCTGCGGTAGTCTTGTGGCTAAGTGAAAATTCGGTTTATATTTGGAGGCTGTGTGCGGTTGTCTTAAATAAATCCATATGGACCGAGTTGTAGAAGGGCGACTCGAGACCGGTCCGGGGCTATCTGGGTTAATTGCCCCCGGGCTGGATTATATTGCATGCAATTCTGCCCTCATTCTCCCAACCCTACTCTTAAATAATTTTTTATCAGTTACTCAACATTATATTCGATACAGCGGCTGCCCCAACACCGGGTATTAAATGTATCTTATACTCTTGTTCGAGTAGTCTTGGCGTCTTATTTACTTTCTTCAAAAATAAAGGACTTAAAAAAAAATGTAAATGCATTCTTTATTTTCTGAAAGAGAATTATATGTGTTTTTTTTTGTTTTTTTGTAGAAATTAATATATTAGATTTATTACTTGACAAACGCTCAAAATGTTTAATATTCTTCAAAAAAACTCATATAAACTACCATCAGCAGAACCATTTCTTTATACGTATTTCATCTTCGGGACTCCACTTTATTCTCAATCGAATACAATCCAGTAGTATTCCAGTCATGTCAGCACAAAAAAAATTAGTCTAACCTGCTAAAGTAATCCTTTTTTTTTTTTTTTTTTTTTGTATATTGTTAAGAGTGTGGTTAATATAAAAATAAATTTAGTGCACTTTAATATACAATAAACATGGCTGAGTTACGTTACCTATAGAAGTAGATTATAACCTAAAAAAAAAAAATTATGTATTTTCTTGTCAATTTTCAAAACTTTGCCCATTTTGAAAGAATAGTTCGCTTGCTGTTGGTCAAAGAAAAAGATGTTTCGGACAAAAATATTAGAAAAGTCAAAGCTCTTCAAAACTGAATATGATAATTTTTAGTTATATCGTTTTAGAAAAGAGTTATTTAGCGTAATTTAAAAAAAAAATAAGTACAAATTTTCCGTGGTTTTTTGGAGCACTACGTTGAACCCACATGTCTTTCAACATCGAAAACATTGATTTTTATATTCACCATATAACTAACAATACAAAAAAATTGAATTACCCGACCTTTTGTAAGAGAACGTGTCTAATTTAACTGGGCTATAGCGAATCCAGGTTCTAATATTTCTTTTTAATAATGGTAATTACTCTGGCAGAAAAATGGAAAACCGCCTATATGAAATGATGTTGAAATGGTCTTTGAAGGCAAAAAAATAAATAAATGAAATGAAATATTTTATAGATAAATTCCTTATATTTTTTCCTGATACTTGCATGCATTTAGTAGATGTATTATAATTTAAGAAGATAATATATTATGATTGTTTAAGTGTTTAGCTTAAATCACTCTCATAAACAAACATAGACCAATAAAAAAAAATTATATTTTTTTTCCGTTTTGGGTTATTATGATGACTTACATTTATAGACACAATTTTTTTGCGGTCTGGCCAAGTTGAAATTAATTTCGTGTCCGACCCTCGGAATTTATCCTAAACCATCCAACTCCGGTTGGAATAGGTTTTATTGTACCGCTAATACAATCCCCCTTATCCCAGAAATAGAGAGGTAAACAAAAAATCCATAAAAACCAGTGGCAAATCTACTTAACTGCTCGACTTCACCAACATGGTAGAACAATTTAAGATGAAAATCGTGTTTTTATTATATCAGGCTTATTAAGCATAAAAAAGAAACCGATTTATTTATTATTTTTTTTTTTTGCGTAATTTTAATATTGTATAATAGAACGCAAAATCATTTTCTCTACTTTCCCTCATTAGACTACGGATGATTGAGTTCCATTAATTTCGAAAATAAATGATCCTAAAATATTATCTGTCAAATATTGTGTAATTAGATAAAAGAGGAATTTTCAATATATTATATAATTTTATAAATCTAATTATTGTTAACTGCGTTTATTTGAACTTTTTATCCATCATTTCTGCTTCGATTCTCAATGAATCATAATGGATCCCCCCCGTATTTTATATTATGTTTTGTTTCTTGTTTTTTTTATTTTTCACATCTATCTTATGGACTATACATCGAAACGAAAAAATTATTTTTTAAGAAATTAAAGAATGTTACATAGTACGTCGAATGAGTAATCAAACTTAATACTTTGTTTAAGCGGTTATGTCGAATACCAAGGCAAAGGAACGATGGGTTTTACCAAATTTGTCCAAAAAATATTGGACACATATCCCTGCGTTCTTTCCAACTGGGTCTAGGAGCCGAGAAAAAATATTTTATATAATTTTAAACAAAATGTATGTTACTTATTTGTTGGCTTTGCTTTGCCCAATTCCTTAGGTTATTGTGTATCAATCAATTTCTTTTTTTGTACAGAATAAGAAAAAAATATTGAATATTTTATTAAATGAGTTTATGATGCATCATATATTACAAAAAACAAAAGTCGCATTCAGTAAAGTAGGCCAAATTAATTTTTATTATGAAAAACCAAGTTAGATTCGTTTTGATGGTTCTTTAAAACTCTTAAATACGAATTTTTATACAAATAAAAACATACAACCTTTAGTACTTGATTTTCTTGGATCATTTGTTTTCCGGCCGTCAACCATGTCATTTCTAACTCCACAGAATGTTCTTCAAACTTAACTATAATATAATAATTTGATAGCTGAATTACTGCAATGCCAACCGACATTAATAACTTTTGGATTTCTTTTAAAACTATAAATTAATAAAAATTTCTAACCCATTTTTAGTTTCTATCTTTAGTTCTCATTTGTTTACGAAGGTCAGATTTATACTACTTCGAGTATCATACAGAGGCCGAAATTCCTAATAATATTTGTGAGGATCAGTGAAGCCGTTCTAAATTTATCACAATTTTTGTAGATGTCGACAAAATTTTAAAGGATTCTGCCTAGGCTAAAATGTCGTACAGAAAATTTTAATTTTTCAATCGTTATAAAAATTCGTATTTAAGAATTTTTTGAGGTGCGAAAAACGAATATTAAATCTGTTTCTCCCTAAAAAATATCCAGGTTCGCAACTCAATTTTTTTTTTTTAATGACAGTTTAACTATAAATTAACCTTTCTGAAACTTAAACTTGCAACTCCATCTACTGCTAAGAGTGCATAAATATCTTTAGAGAAATAATAAATAGTCATAAGCCTACGATCAACATCTACATGGTCGCAGCCTTGTCAGTGACACCATTGATTGATTTCGACATAATGGCATCCTCACCTTTCGAAGATGGTCTTCGGATGAAGTTGCATTCTTTATGTTAAAATGTTTAATTTTATTAAAAAATAGAATACTATCCTGAAGAAACTGGGTTCTTATCTGTTACAGTTACACATTCACTTTCACTTGTTTGGAAATTTCGTCAATTATTTTTGTAACTATTTCTTTTTTATCGTTATGCAAACTTCAATATTCTAAAATAAAATATGTTTTTATTTTATGAGATCTTCCAGAATTTATTAAATATATCCCTATTATGTTTGCATAATTTCATCTTTTATGACTAACAAGCATTTAGGACCAAGTTGCAACTTGGAATAAAAATGGCTACAACAAATTACTACAAAGTTTATTTTTTTTCCCATGGTATGGGATGTATTATAATAATCACAAATGCATAAACACTTATTTTAACTACTCAAAAGTCCTCTTTAAATTATTTTAACAATGACAAACTCTACTTCCATTTGAAATAAATTTACCTACCTTTTATCTAACTTTGAGCCAAATCGAACAAGCCCTTTCTGAAATATTGGCATATCTAAAAAAATACGTTTGCGCGTGCGTAAGCGGAAGTGCTGGATGGAATTTGATACCATGGACTAGATGGAGACCATCTAGTCACCAATCAGCATAAACCCTGAAAATTTCATGAAGATTGGATGAACGATACTAGGTGATATGCCCATCACATCGATTTGACTACAGACAGACACCGAACCAAATTTGATCCTTGATGTCTGAAACGTAAAACGCGAGTGGAAATTTTCGATTCTGAGCAAAAAAAAATTTTTAATCTCTAGCATGAACACAATGCTTCCCTACCGTCGGTAGTGAGGAAGCAATATGTCACTTTAAAAAAACGGAAAAATTAAATTTTCTACTTTACTGCGGAAAATTGGACCAGAGTTTATATAAATTTGTTTGTAAATACTGAGATTCACTATCGCCTCTTTAATTACGGGACATCTTGAATATCATTTCATGATAGAAGGTCCTGAATCGTAAAAGTATTAAACCTTAGGGACCATGTAAATCTGGTTTATTTAAATGTCAATATAACCTAGCGACAATAATATTCCAACAAAATACGAGTAGGCGAAGAAAGACAGTATCCTCCTTTTTTTAGTGCTGTCGCTCAAAGACTTATTTGTAGTTTAATGACCAAGTTGGGATTGGCAAGTGTCTATTGCAATACATTTAGTGTTGATGGCTTATTCCTTTACTTGATCAACCCAAGCCCTTTTAATTTACCTCATTTCTGTTAATCTAGTTTCAGTCCTTGATATTGTGATTAATATTTATATCTTCAGTTTATTGAAAAAGTCACAAAGTAAATTTTCCTAGGAGTTTAACGTTTTTAGTTATTTTTGTGAGTCTTGACGTTCTCCTTCGTAAAAAAAAACACACTAATTACAAAAAGGCTGGACTGGGAGATCTCTTGCCTGATTGTAAATATTGTAATTAAGTATGAATGTTTTTCTATTTATTTCTTTTACTTATAATTTATTTAATTTTGCTTCGAATTTCTGTATTTTATTTAATTTTAACTCTAAGTTACATTTCCTTGGTTTATTATAGTTTTTGCCTTTGTTATATAGATGTATATATATATATTTTTTTTTTATTGTATATATGGTATGAATGTGCCTCACTCAGCCTTAGTACTCAGTGCCCTTAAGTGTGGCAAAATGTATTATTTCTCAATAAACAGATTAAAAAAAAAATTACAACAAAGTGACATGAACCCTTTTATGAGAGAAGTTAGTTGACAATTTTTAGTACACAACACAAAGCTTTAAACTTGGGCACAAAGAAAATAAAAAGAATTTATGTGTGTATACTTCAATAACTGCATTCCCTAACAATCTTCTCTCATAAAAATCTACTTTCAACAATTTCTCCACCAAAAACACTTTTGTGTACTAGAAATAGTCATTCTAAGCGCGAAATGCTTTTATTTTATAGAATAAAATTCATCAAAGTAACTTATGAAACTTTATTTAACGACTTTTTGAATTAAACCAATATTGCAAATCTGACAAGATATTCACCATCATGTCATGTCTACAAAAAACATTATATGAACGCTTCTATAAGTCCACTTTCTGAAAAAAAATCCCTAACAGTTAATAACATAGGCTTTGTCTCATTCACCTGTTAATGGTTCATAGTACACGTTAAAATTACACAGTAAATAGCTGAAAGTGAAAATATCCAGTTAACTTCGTGCAGTTCCAGCTACTCTTCGCATCGCGTGTACGTCGAGAACGGAACAACGCTTGGTCATTATTTTCCTGGTAGCGTTTAAGAAGTCAGAGAAAGTTGCAGAGGTATATATCGTAAATATTTTTCCAGTAATGTGTAGAGGAATCAATATTTTGTTTCCTATTGTTTGTTTTCCCATGAAAGTTATTGCAAGCATTCATTGGAATAACAGAATGGTCATAAGCTTTAGATCATTATGCTATTCTTATGAATGGAATGCTGATTCAGCATCCATTCCTGTCGTTCTTTAGAATACAATACAGTATAAAAATCTGGTGCGCGCTACACACAACTTTCATTTACTGCTCTTCTTTGAATAGAAATTATTTTCTGGCAATGTTGGGATATTATTAAATTTTTTAAGTGCATTTAAAAACGGAGCTAAAGCTTAAACATTACAGATAACAAATTATTATGACCATTAAAATTACAAAAATCTATTTATTATATCGACAGTAGGCAATAAAAATCTTAGTCACTCCGTATGTTTTTATAAACCACATAACTTCAGTCTCTGAGCGTTTCTATTGACAAAATGACCAACTCCAATTTCAACATTTAGTAATATTTCTAGTTGGAAAAGTTATATCTATACAGACAATGAGTAAGTTGATTACAGAGAAGGTGATTGCAGTGTTGAAATAAAGACTGTGAATTAAGGTTTGAATTTTTCCACTAGAAACATCAATAAAATTGATAATAAAGAATGTTGAAATTGGAGTTAGTCATTCTGTCAACTGAAAGGCATAAATATGCATTGAGAGTTTTAAAGTACATTTGAATATTTAACCTATAAATGATTATGGATTGTAGGACTATTAGTTATTAAAATGTGATTTTCCATTGCAAAGTTTACTAAACTAAAATTACTAGATTTTCATTGCCTGCCATAGAAAGATCAAAAGTCATCACAGTAATTGTGGGTGGATAATGTTGGGATTTCACAAAGAGAAAATTTATAAAATTATTCACAAATTTAATTTTCTAAAAAGTTACAGTATGAATTTTCGAAATAAACGGACGATAGATACCTAATTATTTAAATATAATATTATATCTTGAGTTATTAAACTACAGTAAATGTATGTAAGGTTATAAACATATCCATGCCTTGATTTGGAAGGTTTTAAATACTTTTATTTTAAACTTTTAAAAAATTGTTAAATTTTACCTTAGAACATTTTGTTTAATTTCCTTGGAAACATGTGGTTTACGTTAAATAATGTTAGTTTTCTGAATATATTGTTCACGGGCGGATCTACGGGGGGGGAGGGGGGCTTTCGGGCTGAAGCCCCTCCCAAAATGGTAAAACATGACCATGTTTTATAGAAAAAAAATGTTTAAAAATACCTCTTAAAGTCTTATTGTTCGTGTAATTACATTTAAAAGAACTTAATGAATCACTTAAACACCATTTCATATAGGTAGTTAGTTTCTTTCTGTTTTTCCAAAGTAATTATCGTAATTTTCATGAAAAAAAAAAAGCTTCCGGGCTGAAGCCCCCCCCAAAATTAAATCCTGGATCCGCTAGTGATATTGTTTATATTTTTTTCGCCACTCTCCGTTACATTCTACAACTTTATTTATTTGATATCAGTTTTTCTGAAATTCTGTGCTTTCCAACGATATATGAAACGTATAATTTCTGACTATTATTTCCGGAAGTTCATTTTCGATCTGAATAAGCATTTTTCTTTTTTTCTCCAGTTTCAAATCATCATATTCTTTCAAACTTTATATTTTCCATTTTTTAAAGTTACAGTCACTAAAAGAGTTAGTTTTTTTTATATAAACCATATTAAAGATACTTTAGAGGAAGACGTATATGAACATTCGGCATTTAAGGCCTGTAAAGTGACAGCAATGAGAATTAGACCTAAATGGTATTAAAGAGCACTTAATTATAAAATGGTACACCGAGTTTAATAAAAATAATTTGAGCCATTTTTGAGAAAATCGTAAATCATGTGTTTCACTGTTGATATAAAGTGGCACTTCCGGTTAGCCGATTTTAAGCAAAAATTTGCCGTAACGTCTCAGTCATACACCTATCTTAAATACATAATATCAGTTCCGTGTGAGTTTTCGTATTTGAGCTAGACTGTTCACATATACACAGACCATTTTCCGGTACTTAGTTATTTGGGCTCAAGGAACCTCAAAACGTGTGTTTCCCTTCAAAACGATTCGAAATTTTTCCCTTACTATACATTAAATATATAGGTAAGTGAAAGTAATAATTTTTGGATTGAATGAAGCTTAATTTTCATAATCCAGTAACTGTTATGTGATTAAAGATGTTTGAAATCATTTCCGTACCAAAATGTAAGCGAGCAAGGCAAAAGAAAAGCAGAAACATTGATGGCGAGTTAAAAAAAAAAGTATTATTCATACTAGACAGGAACTCCTTTAGTGATTTCTGTCTGTAATCCAACTCTTAATGAGTCTGAATTACTTGAAGGATAGCTGTAATATTTATTTTCATAAACAAGTTTAATTTAAAATTAAAATAAAAAAGAGCTACCCTTGTTTCCACTATGGTAATCTTTCGACTACCATCGACTTCATAATAACAACATAGGTTGAAGAAGTTTTGCTCCTGCCATTAATGCCTAGCGAACCAGAGTCTACTCGGCCATGAAACTGTTCATGAGCAGTTCTCCGTCCTTGCGACTACTTCAGCCTTCCTCCTTTCTGCTCGTCCTACCCGCTCTCATTTCAATTCCAGATAATATTACTCAAATTATTGAATCGTAGCAAAAATTCCAAATGTCTCTCGATCTTGGTCGACTGTGGAACTTGTTCTGAAGCTAATTTCCAATCCGAAGTTTAAAAAATATGTTGACGCCTTTAAACTCTGTAATATTTAATTTTATATTATAATCCATTGTAAT
The DNA here is from genome assembly GCA_928085145.1 of Nezara viridula. Lineage (NCBI taxonomy): Eukaryota > Metazoa > Arthropoda > Insecta > Hemiptera > Pentatomidae > Nezara > Nezara viridula. The sequence goes on along the minus strand of OV725077.1, from coordinate 181,061,532 downwards.
TATCGATTACATACATAGGTTATTAACGCTAATTTTAACTGGAGAGCAATTGATTGGTTTTTAAATCAATATGATATGTTGTGGTATGTAAATAGCAAACCGCGAAGGAATTGTTCGTGTTAAATTAATTACAACTTCCTAGAAAGGGCCCGAGGTTAGCACATGACTGCCCAGTTACGGAACCATTGCTCCAATAAAAGAAAAACACAAGTATGTTCCTATTTGTGTGAGACTGCTGCACGTGAGTGGTAGCTTGCTGGACATGTGATTCCGATTAGAAAGTTGTCTCAACTTGTTGCCCCTTGCCATATGTTTCTGGACCAATTGTTTCAATATTTAACCAACCGGTTCTATACCGTACTTACTTCAGTGATCCTAGGGCTTACAACTGGTATCTTTATCAATGAATCTAGGCTGTGGCCGAATTGGTTGGCTTATCTTGTATACACAATTTCTCACACTCATGTAATACAGAAATAGACGGAGAGGACAGTATAAATCACTTGACAGTATAAATCATATCGGTAAAGATATTAAATAGTAATATCTCTTTAAGTATTTACAGTATTGGGCTCCAAATAACTTTATGCTCTCTTGAATGATCAACTGAAAAACGCTGCATCAAATGTTATTTCCAAACAGTTTAACATCAAAATTAACATTATTTTCCATGTTGCATTAATGAAATAAATAAAAAGGAATTCCTAACATTAATCTATACAATTCTCTATTTTATCATTGATAATTTTCTTTAAAAAGTAGACAACATTACTACAGTTGATATAAAACTTTCAAATAATCAAGCAATAGAACATATTTAGAACACCATATCTTCGCTCCAAATTATCTGATTTCATCGATTTTTGTTTTTTTTTGTTTTTTTTTTAAATAAAACTCGAAAACGTTTAAATAACTATCTATTAATCTAATTCGACCACCCCTCATAATTTTTTTTTCTAGCTTCTTTTCGTTGAAGTACGTCATATAGATAAATTTAAAGGTCATCGATGAGAAGGCTTTACCCGAGTTTTATTGAAATTGATACATTCGTTTAGGCGCTACAGTCTATAACATCACTGGTTTTCCGGCAGCCATCTAAGAAGGAAAGGGCGGATTGTAATGCCGAGGTAGGAGGATCATCCTCAGGTGACCTCTGACTTCGATTCCAAATTTGAGAAAAAATGGTCTAGTAATCTAGGAGAAAAACCGCGGACGACGGACGGACAAAAAAGTTTCGAATTCTACGTACGTGAAACGTAAAACCTCAAATTTTGAGAGGCGGGCGTTAAATTTTTCGTTATTGAAAATGATAAATCAAAAGAAACCATATAATACAATAATTATAAAAATCATATATGAATATGGCCAATCATATATCATATATGGCCCCCGGTATTATCTAATGTTTGATAAGTACAAAACATTTTCGAAAGATTATTAGGAAATTTATTGTTTTGAGATCACAATTGTGAAGAAATTTAACCTCATAACTGGTTGGTAACAGGAAATTCATCTAGAATTTAACAAATCACAAATTTAAAGGGTGGACAGGATTAATTTTAGTTTTCCGGAAAGTTAATTGTTTTTAATAACGAAATGATCCATATCATAAAAGCTTCAAGTCATTTCACAAGGATTTAATATTTCCAAATAATCATATATCGAATGTGTGTGCGTGACCCATCACAACAGTTTCCTCACCACATCGAGAGAATGTGCCATATAAAAATTGTTTCCTAATATTTGATGGTTTAAGATTCTTTTAAAATGAATATAGAGATTTATATATTCTTAAAATGTCCATCTCGAATGCTTCAATATGGTTTTGAATAGATAAAAGTGCAAGACAAAGAAGATCGGCTTTGCATGCGTACATTTTTATTTATTTTTTGTTTGTAACCAAACACCCTACTATGGGTTATATACATATAAAATTTAATTAAATTATATGTATTTATAATTTTAAATTATATATTCAATTTTAATATATATATTTATTTTTAGTTATATACCATATGCATAGTTTAAAGAACTTCGAAGAGAAGACTTTTAGGTAAGTTTAATCAAAATCGCCAGAGCTGTTTTGGCACTACAATCCATGAAAATTAAATAGAACTGATTTTTATTCAGTTTTCAAACTATCTATAGAATCAAGAAACGTCAAACCTCAAATTTTGAGTACATTTTCTATCCTTGGCTGACTACGAAGGTACGACATTGAAAATAATAAACCAGAATTCGATGCTATTCTTATTGCTATTCACCCAAAAGTACTATTCAATACGAATTGGAATCGAGTTTACATAGTGGATGACAGCGATAGTGTTATATTTTCTCATGGTCAAACTCCTGAACCCTGCTTCGGTCGTCATTAAAGGCGAGCGGAATTCCACATACTTCCTCATGTTCAAGGAGAGCTATTGGGTGTGGTCTCTGACTTAACCTCCATCCACGCCTCATAATGATTGTGTACCATATCCACCTCCGAAGTGCCCTTTGCAGTTTCGGTTTTGAAAATATCAATCTGTTGAAAGAAGCCTTTTTTCTTAGTAGTTGTTTTACACTTACTAAAAAGAAAAAATATATACAAATATATTTTTATTCTCAGAAGAAAACATAATAGTAATAGTGATAGTAAATGTGATGAAAGGAAATCGTAGAAATTAAACATGTAAATATAGTGAAAATAGCAATGACAAAATATATATGCAAGGGTGCCCAGAAGAGGGTTTCATGGCGTTCAAGTTGCGCCATCAAAATTTTTGAAGGGAACATATTTTGACAGATTTTTTAATTGTTGAGGGGGGGGGAGAGATTTCGACGGAGTTATGGATTTTCGGACCAAGGGACAAGGGTAAAAGCATGGAACATACCGTAGCAAGTGTAATTGTATATGATCTACGATTTTTCGAATTATACCTTAGCTTGCTCTGTTTTTAGGAAAAGGTGAGCAATAAAATATCTTGGTAGGAGGATGGGAAGAGTTAATTCCTTGCACCACCGACCTTGGGGGGATGGGCACTCCTGAATGTATGTAATTACAGGATGTCCTGTAAGTAGAAGGAAATATTTAAAACCTTGATAGTATACATCAAGATGTACAAAAAAGCCACTATCACTATTTATAAAGGTGTTGTGGAGGGTATTCTGAGGTATGCGTTTCCCTTCTGGTTCCGAAACCTCACACTCAGACAAAGAAATAGGTTAGCGTTGACTCAGAGGACTGCTCTGCTTCGGGTCACCAGAGGATATATGCTATACCTGTAGGTCTATGTCGCATGAAGCAGTACGGGTCTTAATGAGGGTGGTGCCTCTCGATCTCCTCCTGCCAGAAGAAGTGACCAGGAACGATTAGAAGAGGGAGAGCTCAACAGAGCTGTCGAAGAAACTACGGATGAGGATTATTGAAAACCCAAATAAATGGAAAACGATTATCCGGGAGGAAAAAATTGAAGATTGGAGCAGACGGTGGGTGACGACTCCGAAAGTCAGTACCTTAAGAAAATACTTTCCCACCGTTGAATCTCGGTTGCAAGCGAAATGTATCCTTCCGGACTATTGGGTTTCACACGGGGCATGAGGGTTTCAGAGCTAAACTTCATAGCCTCGGACAGGATATAGATCCCCACTGCCCCGCTTGTGGTGTTCCGGAGACTGTTGAGCATGTGGTCACGGCCTACCCTGTTTTCCACGGATTAAAAGTTAAGTTAATGAGAACCACGGGAATTTACGTCCGTTTCCTCAGTTGGTAAGTGAAGAAAACTTCCCGTGGTACAAAGAATTCATAAATGGCTGGAAGACGGCGGTGGGTCCAGCTCACTTCAACCTAGGTGCCCGCAGAAGGAGAAGAGGACCAGTCCCACAAAGACGTCCGGATTCAAGAAGCCAGGCCTAATTTGCTGAAGAATGAGGAAAAGTAGAAGAGCTAGTTGTGTGCACTGCTTAGAATTTTGTAAACTGATATTATGGCAGTAGTGTGTTATTTTACATTAATGCTTAACATCACACTACTGCATATTCCCATATCGCCCTGGTGGCATGTGAGGGTGGAAAATAAATTAAAGATGTACAAAAAAGTTCTTATAAACAATCGCCCAATTTTCAACAGTTAAGTAGAAATTTAAGATTTGTGTTTTTTTAGGCGATTCACGTTTTTTTTTTAATAGGAAGTGATAACATAAAAAATATTTTATTTATGTGATTAAATATTGTTTCATAGTAAACAAGAAAAAATTTAATTCGAACGATAAGTAGAATTTGACACTGTTGAAACATTTTAAAGAGGGCTATTGTGCGAATAAACACTGCTAAGTTCCGTTTAAAAAGTCATAAATTATTTGTGTTTTTTTTTTTTTTTTTTTATTACCCTTCAATTGTATTATGTTTACCCCACTTTTAGAAAAACTCCCACGTTTAATAAGCTTTGTGTCTATATTAATTAAGTTGAGGTTGGATAGCGCATATCTACTGACATGCATTATTTCTCTTTTAGTTAATTATAAAATTCTTCCATAGTCTACATGTATATTTAACCATTTTTATTGGTTAAAATATGAAATGGTTAATTAATATATTAATACATATCCTATTAATAAAGCAACTGAATCAGAGAAATATTGAATAAAATAAAATACAAATATTAAATAGTATAAAACAGCTTAGAAATAAATTTAATTTTTTTAGTAGGGAAAGATGTCATCGGCCGGGGGGCATCGAATGTCTAAGGCCCTGCTATACTGTGGAAGCCATTTTGAAAATTTAGCATTTAAGCCATATCACACAATTTCAATGAGAATAATACCTGTCTAATATTAAATCACACTGAAATGACGTATTAATTCAAATTTATTGGAATCATTTTTATAATTTAAAAAAATGTGTAAAATCGATTATGTGACGTGCCACTTCCGCTAGTCGAATTTAGCAAAACATTGCTGCAAGATCTCTAGCATATACCTAGCTCAAAGGCACTAGCGGATCCAGGATTTAATTTTGGGGGGGGGGCTTCAGCCCGAAAGCTTTTTTTTTTCATAAAAATAACGATAATTACTTTGGAAAGTAAGAAAGAAACTAACTAGCTATATGAACTGGTATTTAAGTGATTCCTAAAGCCTTTTTAAATGTAATTACACGAATAATTATACTTTAAGACATCATTTTTAAAGATTTTTTTTGATAAAACATGGTTATATTTTACCATTTTGGGAGGGCTTCAGCCCGAAAGCCCCCCCCCCCCCGTAAATAAAGGCGTAATTCTAGTTTCTTCTTACTTTTAGATTTTGAACTAATCTGTTCACAAAAATAAACAAATTTTACTGACAAAAATATTTTATCTTTGTTTGTTGAGTACAAAAGTGAAAAAAGATAGAACCAATGGTCACTTAGAAAATCAGTGAAATGAACTGCATATAATTCAAAACACTTATCCTCAATTCCACAAATACAAAGATTTATTTAAGACTGCATAGGTTTTCTGAAAGTTGCATTTATAGCTATATGTTTTATGTGCACTTCCATATTAATTATAATTCATGCCCATTTACTGTATCAATATTCTGACCATATAACTCTTCTTTATTTCATATAATTTGTTTTCTTATATTCCATTTTTCTTACAGGAATGGAGAATAGGATTAAGCAGATTATTCTGTCTACTCCTACTATGCGCGCTGTTGACAGAAACATACTCAGAATCATCAACTAACAGTAAGTAAATGCTGACAAATATTCGAGCTAAATTTTTAATATTTTATGTGTGTGTATTTTTTATTTTATTTATTGTCATGCGATATTTTATGTGTTTTTTAAAAATGTATGACATAGTTCATGATATTCAGATGAGAGTGTCATTTCTGTTTTCGCAACTAGCAATCGGTTCTACTATAACTAGTATGGCATGATTCCATTGGAGAATTATTTCATCTAGTAAATCTGATTTATGGATTTCCAATGGTCTCGAGGGAATACCTCTACAAAGTTTTTCTCATTTTTAGTTCTATTGCCTGTTTCCTCTCTAGAGATTAACAATATAGGTATAGCATTTTACTCAAGTTGTATTCATCAACCAAAATAACTTTCTTAAATAGAGGGGATGTTCACCAACTCCCAGATTTTCAAATGGGGAGGTTGACAATGCTCCAGTACGAATTCTTAAAGCACTATTATATACATCCCCAATTGCATCTTGAACACAGTACACGGGCGGATCTACAGAGAGGGCTTTGGGGCTGAAACTCCTCCCCTCTCTCCGAAATGGTAAAATATAAACATGTTTTTTGGAAAGAAAATATTAAAAAATTATCTCTTAAAGTATTATTGTTCATGTAATTACATTTAAAAGGATTTCACAAATTACTTAAACACCATTTCATATAGGTAGTTAGTTTCTTTCTTTTTTTCCAAAGTAATTGTCGTTATTTTTATGAAAAAAAAAGCTTTTGGGCTGAAGCCCCCCAAATTAAATCCTGGATCCGCTAGTGACATAGTATTGTATATTCCTAAACAATAATCTACTTTGCCTCTTATGGAAGAGTAATATACATGTAATAGACCAAAGGGTTAAAAGCAACCTGCTCTCCTAGTCATGTAAAGACATCTGAGCAAGCCAATCTTTATTAAACAATTAAATCAGATTAATTAATTTTATATTCAATATTCACCTATGTAAATGCCACTACTGCATTCTAAAATATATAATTTGTTTATTACTGTCAGTTTATACAGAAATATGTAACAAATAAATATATTTATGTTGTTCAAATATGAACTCTGTCAAATGAATTATTCTCTCTGAAAATTGCATATTCAAATCGGGAAAAATCAATGAGCTTAAAACCTTTAGAAAAATGCCAGATCAGATCAGTATCCTACAAACCATATAAATCTTCTTAAATGGATAAATGTATGCCTTATATGTGGGAAAAAAAATAACAGCTTTTTCATCGCAAACTAAGGCTTATACATAAGGCTTATTTAGTCACCATTTAGAATAATTAGTTAATAATCAATTTGCTGTACAGACATCATACAAATTTAGTTTTTATTCTCTGTTTTGCATATAAGTGAATATTTTATTTACTTTACACAACTTTTTGTGAAAAAAATTATTCAATTGCTGTATACCACCTAACTTTGACCATTTTTCAATACTGGAGACTTCCAAATGAAATAAAAAAAGGTGCCAATTTATAATTTGAGAGGTGCTGTATCATAGCATTAAGGTCTTAAAACTATGCACACAGGCCATATTTATCTGTTTAGCACCTCTAATCCATTCCACCATAGTTTATTTTGATTTCATTATTGAATTGATATTGAAAATGTTTGTAAATTATAAAAAAAATAAATAAATAATAAAATGTATGCACTTAAAGACCAGTTAGGAAAATTGATAATTAATAAGCATATTAAAACCACAAATTTTAATTTTAATTAATGATACTGGTACATTAGTATAATATTTAGGTCTTTGTCTATATGACTTTGAGGAGGCCCTTATGTTGGAAACCCCTAGTGTAATAAATGTAGGGACAGAACTATGGTCTATGAAAGAAATGTTTTTTAATTAAGACAAAAAAGTTTTAATAATGCTTAAAAATCTTTTTAATGTTCTTAGCTTTCTATTTACTCCTTCACTATTCTTCCATTTTCAAAATTGCTCAGTTTTTATACTTTTATACTATACTTTTATTGAACCTCTCTTAAAATAAGTTGGTCTATCAGAGGAATAACATTTGCCTATTTTCTTTTTTAGCTGTTAGGCGAAGATTGAGAAGGCCAAGTGGAGCAAGCAGAGTACGAGATCAAGAAACCAGTGCAAGTGTGAATAGATTTAAAGTTCGAAATCGCATTTCACAGAATTCAACTCCAGTAATTTCCAGAAAGTCCAGTAATGAAGGATCATCCACTTCTTCAAAAGACTCTAAAGATGGATACAAGGTATGCCACCGTAGTTAACATTCCTGAGATTTACTAGTTAGTTATTGAATTAAATATTAATTACTTATTGTAATTTTATTATATTTGTTAACAGGTGGTTTGCTATTATACAAACTGGTCCCAGTACCGTCCTAAAATTGGTAAATTCCTTCCAGAGGATATTGACCCAGACCTTTGTACTCACATCATTTTTGCCTTTGGGTGGTTGAAGAAAGGAAAACTTTCATCATTTGAGTCCAACGACGAGACTAAGGATGGAAAAATTGGTTTATATGAAAGAATAAGAAATCTTAAAAAAGCCAACCCTAAATTAAAAACACTTTTGGCCATCGGTGCGTAAAAAATATGAATACAGAAGTGCATTGTAAAAAGTCCCCAAAGATCTTTTAAAATATTACATATGCTAAATCGGTTTACTGCTTTTATCAATATTGAAATTGACAAGACAATGTTTAATTAATTAGAGAGTTTAAGAATCTTGAACATTCATTTTATTACTATAGTTGAAATTATTAAAATAACTTTTTGCTCCTAACAGGTGGCTGGTCCTTTGGTACCCAAAAATTTAAGGATATGTCTGCTACAAGATACTCAAGGCAAACCTTTATCTATAGTGCGATTCCATTTCTCAGAGGAAGGAGTTTTGATGGTCTTGATATTGATTGGGAATATCCTAAAGGAGGAGATGATAAGAAAAACTTTGTCCTTCTCTTAAAAGGTAATGTTTACTTCTTGCGATAAGATTTTTCTAATGAACTGTCTAAAAACTCTTTTCAAATGACAAACAAATTCTTATGAACTGGGAATGGGAAGAGATGGGGGCAGATTTTATATTTTTACCTGGAAGGCAAGGATTTATTCATAATTTTTCCTTATATAGCATTTTGAAATTTCATTCAGAAATTAAGCATGTGAACATTTGTCCTGGGTGGAAGAGCAATTTTAATTTGTTTTTTTTTTAAATTAAGATTATAACAAGCCAGCAAGAGATTCAAGATTCATCGACCATTGATGGAAATTCATGGGTATAAAACTCACAAACATAAGAAAATTTTTCAGTGAAACCTGGCCAATTTAGGATAATGAGAGGAGATGCATGGTAAAAATCTTATCCTAGATGCCTACAACATATGCATCAGTCCTATCTATTATTGATACCTACATATTATACCTTGTAAAAGTAATAATTTAACATCTTCAATCGTGTACCATGCTATTATTTATTATTATGATTGTGATTGGTTCTTGCTTTAAATGAATTTTGTGTTACATTTTTTTCTAACTAATTCAGTCAAACTATCTGTATTATTAAATTTAATCAATGTAAATGTCATTCAATAAGAATTACCAACCATTCAGACTTCTTATTAACGAGTGTTGCCCGCTATAGATTTATTCTGTCTCTCACTAAATAAAATAAAATTTTCAGAAGCTGTGACTGAATTAACATCTGTTTCTGTTTCCACCATGCTGATTTCCTGTTCCATTGTAGAATCTATTTGAAAAATATAGTAGATATCTTGAGATAGAGATTATAAGGGCAAATTATATGTCTTTTTGCTAATGTTTAAAGAAACAAGCTGTATCTAAGACAAATGAGTCATTTATACCAGATATGAACCCCATTAGAAATTATTATAAACTGTTCAATTAATATATTATTAGGTCAATACCGCATCAAATTAGAAAATTATCTCAAATAAAAAAAATACCTCTGTTCTAATTCAAATTTTGCCTAAAGAAGAAAAAATACAATGTTATTTTCTCATTTTAATTCTAATCCTAATAAGTTTGTTATTCATTGTTATATACTGCAATAATAAGAATTATTAGTCAATTAGGAAACCAGAAAAAAATAGTTCTTGATTTTCAAATTATTTCTGATAGCACAATATGTAAATAAAGGTTTTTATTTGTTTTAGAATTGAGGGAAGCTTTTGAAGCTGAAGCTCAAGAAGTGAAAAAACCTCGACTCTTACTCTCCGCTGCTGTTCCTGTTGGTCCTGACAATGTGCGTGGAGGTTATGATGTACCAGCAGTAGCAGGGTAAATGCTAAAAACAAATTATTTTTCTTAACATACAAACAAAGAGATTACATCCTATTTTAGCTAAACAATTTTATATAAATTTACTCATTTGAGATAAAAATTAAATATGAATAAATAAATAATAATTTAGAAATGTCGAAGTCAACGGCAAAATCTTGAAAAATGTCTAACAGTTTCATTAACCCATTAAGCAATTAACTAACTATGCATAATAGGTATTTATGATTTAATTTGTTAATGAATATTATAACAATTATAAATATATTTGTTCAGGATAACTGGAGACAATATAATCTAAGAAAACATTAACATTTAGAAGTAGTATTACACATCCTGTTTAACATTTCTTCAAATATCTTGTAATATTAATTTATTTATTGCTCTTTCACGATGTTTCTCACTTCTTCTTCGGTGCATACTATTTATTTTAAAGTTTATTTATTATCAGCCAAATTTACACCAATTTTCAAAATTTTGTCATCTTAATTACTATAAATCACTCCATTTTCTCGTCGAGCCATTTTCAAATCTAAAAAAAATTTTCAATTTACAATCATATATTAACTTTAACATATTTCAAAATATAAAAATTCTTTTCATATACCTAAAATACCCATCATGTACCTGTCCATTTCACTTATGCGAATTGCATGCGTCTACTCATAATAAAATTCCTTTTTCTGGTCATGTCCACCTTTAATTATTTTACAACATTATTATTACTCAATTCTTTCCTATTAAATGATTCAAATAAGTTAAAATTACCTTGTTCATGTGTCACCTACCTGTCATCCATCTCCTTTCTATTCAGTGACTGGTTATTCTTATAGGAGTAGGAGAAGAATATTCATTATAAACATATACAATGATGTTTCACAATATTATATGTGGACCTATTTTAAGTAATATTAGCTAATTTATTTCAAATTTTGATTTTTTCAATTCAACTCGTGTAAAATGTATTCATATTTATTTATTGCATTATCAATTCCACTGTTATAGATACTTAGATTTCATAAATCTTATGGCCTACGACTTTCATGGTAAATGGGAAAGGGAAACAGGACATAATGCTCCTTTATATTCGCCATCATCTGACTCAGAATGGAGAAAACAGCTGTCAGTTTCTGCAGCTGCAGAGCTCTGGACTCGACTTGGAGCACCTAAAGAAAAGCTAATTATAGGTTACTTGACTTCTATTATTTGTATCTTATTAAAGAATGTTAATTTTTTAATTATAATTTTTAAGATTCATGTTTATTTCAATTTCACTGATTTAATTACATGATTCTCAGTGATAAATTTCATTACTTTTCCTCATTAGGTATGCCTACCTATGGTAGATCCTTTACAATCTCTACCCCAAAGAATACAGTTAACTCACCAGCTTCAGGTGGAGGTAAAGCTGGAGAATATACAAAGGAAGCTGGGTTTTTGGCATATTATGAGGTAAATGATGTGAACCAATAAATATTTAATATGTGTTATTTTATTATTCTTTAAATTATTTATTATTTAATAATGTTTAGATTTGTGAAATGCTGAGAAATGGTGCTGCTTATATTTGGGATGATGAAATGAAAGTACCTTATTGCCTACAAGTATGTTATTTTTTTATTTTATTAGAACAAGTTATATCAGATTCATATTTTAAAATTGTGGTTTGTGAAATTGTGTTTTAGGGAGACCAATGGATAGGTTTTGATGATGAAAAATCTATACGTTACAAAATGAAATGGCTTAAAGAAAGTGGATACGGTGGAGCTATGGTTTGGACCATTGATATGGATGATTTTACAGGAACTGTTTGTGGAAATAATGTAAAATATCCATTAATAGGAGCTATTAGGTATTAAGAATCAATTTTTATTTTTAAATTAAATAATTCATATCCCATTACTATACATCTCCTTAATTTGATTTCAGAGAAGAACTGAGAGGTATAAAAAGAGGTCCAAACGCTCAAGATGTAGATTGGGAAAAAGTTGCTCCATCAAAAATTGTACAAGCTGTCAAACCACAAGCAATAAAAATACCAGTAACAGAACTTCTCTCAAAACTGAACAAAGCAAAACCTACAGTCTCAAATTCAATTGTTCCAATTCAAGATACAAACAGTAATTATTTTAATCGCTGATTAAATTTATAAAATTAGTTAAAGTTCATCTATTTTAATTATATGATAATGATTGTAGCTAGAGAAGCACAAGTGTTCTGTTATCTTACATCATGGTCAGCAAAAAGACCAGGTGCCGGTAGATTTTCTCCCTCAGACCTTCAGCCTAATCTCTGTACGCATGTTATATATGCATTTGCTACTCTCACTGATCACAAATTAGCAGCAGCTACAGGAACTGAAGACCAATACCATAAAGTTGTTTCTCTAAGGGATAACAACCCTAATCTGAAAGTAAGTAGAAGAAGCTAATTTTTGTAAATGCATTCTGATACTTATGGAGCAGCAAGCCCCTATATTTAAATATCTAAACCTAGCATAAAGCAAACCTGTGGGTAATAAGACTGGTGTAGAGATGAATAGTTACGTTTATGTCTTTAATGTTTATTTTGTTACATAAATTAGCCCTTTTGTTTATACATGTTAAAACTGTCTAAACTACTTGTCAGAATAGCATATCAAAAGTATATCTGCAAAACCTTGTAAGTCACATATATATTTAGTTACTAACTACAGTACTATTTTTCAAGGTTACTTCCTTAGATTATCATATAATGCTTTTTTTAAAAGATAATATCGAATCTTTTTCCCATCATCCATTTATTTATAGATCTAATACAGATAAAACAATGGTTCAAGCTCTGTTGTTTCATTATTAAGACAGTCCATTTTAAGCAATAAAAGGAGAAAGACTGCCTGGCATATTACTTAACTTAATTGGCAAGCATTTTATTAAATGCTGAGGAAAAATGTACTATGACATGAATTGTGTTTTATGGTAGGACTATCAAAAAATATTTGATTAACAAGTCATAATTGAATGAGGAAAGGAAATGTGAAGAATTTTATATAACTTGATAGTGAGCCAATGGGGCTCGAAACATTGTTTTCATGACATATGGATAAATGGATGATACGAAAAGGTTAATTATTTCCTTTTAAAAAAACTTCAATTCACATTTGTATTAAAATATAGGTTTTTCAACATCAAAATGAAAGGTTTAAAATTGAGTCTTGCATTTTTACTTATAAGATTGTAATTTTCCTATGACTAGTTATAATGACCTTTTAAGTTTAAAAGGTTCCAAAGGGGTAAATTTGTTTTTTTGGGAGGTGAGTTTGTTAACTGAAAAATAATACCGGAAGTATTTAGGAGCTTTTGCAGATATACTGTCATTATGAAAAATTCTCAGAATCAGCTGATGTCACAGAGCATGCTGCACAAATCAGATTGTGCAACATGGCGAGTAATCATGAAATTTTAAGTTGTGGTTCAAGATGACAAGTCCTAACCAACTTGGCTGGGTTAGTTAAACTTGTGATAATTGATTTGTTTGTTAGGTTATTGGGTAGACAAATAATAATATTTAAATTTATTGTTTGTTAGTTTTCCATTCTCTTTTCTAAGTGCTAGAGCAAAGAGTAAAAAATTTGATACAAGTTGTGCAAAACAGTGAGACTTTTGCCTCTCTTCTCTTAGCTCCATTAATTCTGTATAAAAATTATAGATTTGAGTTAATATCTTAGGACTGAACATTTCTAATATAATTTCATTTAAATATGTATTGTGGTGCCTGAATTATATAAATAATAACTAATATGCTGCTGGCATCTGGCTGGCCAGATTATTATTACATCAGATTCAGGAATAGGTTACATTTTTAAGTAAGACAGAATCAATATTGATATCATCATTGATATGATCAAGTTTTGATACAAATGACTGTTCAAAAATGTAATTGACAAAAATAAATTTATTTTTGACTAAAACATTTATTTTATATTCACTTTGTTGATTTCATTTATCAAATAATGCTTAATAATATTTACGATGAATGATATAATTTTTATTCGGGTAATTTTTGTTATTGGAATAATATTTTAGTTAAAATTTTTAAATATATTTAACTGAATCTGTATTCTTATTTCATTTAGTATAGTTCTTTTGTCGCCGTAATTTCAATAAAATATTAATGCTTAATGATGTTAAGCATAGTTTAATGTCAATAAGTTTTGTGAATTAATAAATTTAGTGGTTTTAAATGTTCCTTTTGCTTATTTTACAGATACTTCTTGCAATAGGAGGATGGGCCTTTGGTTCAACACCTTTCAAAGAATTGACTAGTAATGTATACCGAATGAATCAGTTTGTTTATGAAGCTATCGAGTTCCTCAGAGAATACAAATTCAATGGTTTAGATGTTGATTGGGAATACCCAAGGTATTAGATCATTTAGCTTTTATTTTATTACAATTATAAAGTAATTTTTTTTTTTATAGCTGATTTATTTTAGGGGAGTTGATGATCGCGCATCATATGTTAGTTTATTGAGAGAGTTAAGGACAGCTTTTGAAGGAGAAGCAAAAACATCTGGACAACCAAGACTTCTTCTAACTGCTGCTGTTCCTGCCAGTTTTGAAGCTATCGCTGCTGGGTAAGGGAAAAAAAAATACAAAATAAAACAAAAACAAACGTAAATGAATTATCACTTCATAAATTTAATTCAAAGCTAAAAGTATATATATTTAGACCATAAACAAGTATTACTCATAAATTGATATTATCTTCAAACTTTTCTTGTTTTGTTTTTTCATTTTCTTAAAAATTGTTGGCTAAGATATCTTCTATTTTTCTATAAAATATCTTAATACTGCCATACCTTATAACAAAACAAGTTTTGTTTCAGTATTAACATCCTCAATGAAATATTCTATGAGCTAGATCTCTCTCCTTCCACATCCATATAAATTGCATATTGTGTTCCTTGCATCTGGTTATTGAAAAAAAAAAAAACAACCTTCCCAGAAAAAACAGTGGCCGCACTATACCATTGTACAAATTCTAATCATTTGTCTTAAGCTTATTATATCAACAAAGGTTTTGAATGATAAGATTCAAAGATTTTATAAAAATACCATTGTGCATTTAAGTTTTGAATAATATAACATTAAAGTATAAATTTTACAAATTGGTCATAAGATTAAATTAAATAATTACAAATAATTAATATACTCTCTAAAATATCGTATATCAACTATTTATTTTGTCCCATAGCTATGATGTACCAGAAATAGCAAAATATCTTGATTTCATAAATGTCATGACTTATGATTTCCATGGACAATGGGAAAGACAAGTTGGACACAATTCACCTCTTTACCCGCTTGAGAGTGCTACAAGTTATCAAAAGAAATTGACAGTGGTGAGTGTGAAACAGGGGATGTTTATAAATTTTGGTGAAATTTATCCACAATTTATTTACTTTATTTTTTGTATTATTAATGTAGGATTACAGTGCTAGAGAATGGGTTAAGCAAGGAGCACCAAAAGAAAAGTTGATGATAGGAATGCCCACTTACGGAAGAAGCTTTACTTTAGTTGATGAAGAAAAATTTGATATTGGTGCTCCAGCTTCTGGTGGTGGAAAACCAGGAAACTATACAGCTGAAAGTGGTTTTATGGCATATTATGAGGTAAAATTTTAAAATATAGAGTTTAAAGTAACAAGTATTTTTTGGTTAGAATTAAGATCTTTGCAAATACGGATAAGACAAAATATATGGTTAGAAGCAAAAAAAGTGACATTTTAGGTGATATCAAAATAGAAGGGAGTATGTTTCAACATGTAGAAAACTTTAGGTATCTAGGATCTACAATAACTAGAAAAAATTAAATTGAAAATAAGATTAAGTTAAGGTTGTGGGAGGGTAATGCTTGTTATTTATTTTTGACAAAACTACTTAGCTCGTGCCACCTGTCCTGAAACTCAAAAATTAGAATTTACAAAAGTATTATCCTACCTAAGGTTCTTTATGAATACAAAACCATGGCCCTTTACATAAAAGGATGATTAGCACCTTAAGATCATCTAGATAGAGTTCAACTGTTTGATTCCCTAAAAGAATTTAAAGTTTCGTTTAAATTAATAAATTTAATAAAAATGAAAATGTCCCAGAAACAGGCTAGTGTAATCATTGGCAATAGAGTTAGCAGGAAAATACATTTTTCCTCTGATGTAAGGCAGGGAGACCCCCTCTCTGCTGTTTTAATTAATATTGAGCTTCATAAACGACTACAAAATATCGTGTCTGCTGGCAGTCTATTATCACGCTTATGTAAAATACTTGGGCACGCAGATGACATTGTCGTTCTGGCAAGAAGTGAGTAAGCATTGAAAGAAATTCTGGCAAAGATTGTGCAAAAAGTAAAATCATGGGTCTTGAGATAAACAAATCTAAAACTAAACACATGGTAGCAACAAGCTCTGAGGCAAGAAGAAGAAAGCAAGATTTTAGATATGAGGCTATAAATTCGAAACTGTTGACCGCTTCACGTATCTTGGCACTCAAATAAACACTGTGGTTAGGGTGAGTGACGAGATTATGAAAAGAATAATGTGTGGCAACAAAGCTTATTATGGTCTCTCTAAGTTGATTATATAAGGCCCTTATCAGGTCCATTGTGTGCTATGGCGCAGAGACGTGGACGTGGACACCGACCAGCAAGCCCTTAGAATATTCAAAAGGAAAATGAGATGTCCAATAAATGAACAAGATATATGGCGCATTAGGTGTAATCAAGGATTGGATGACCTGATACAGCATGAAGATATTCTAAGGTTCATTAAATCTATAAAAATCACTAAAATAAAAAAACACGTCATGGACAAAGAAGGATAACGAAACATTGTTGGAGAGGCCGAAGTTCATCTTGGACTGGAGAGTCAGAGAAGAAGAAGAAGAAGCATCTTAAGATTTTTGAAAATACAGTGTTGCGTAGAATATTCGAACCAAAGAAGATGAGTTAACCTAAGAATTTAGACAGTTACACAACCACGAATTAAGAGAAATGTTAATATAATTGAGGCAATTACATTGTAGAAAAATAAAATGGGCATGTAAAATTGTTGGGCTTGGTTACAAAAGATTTCCTAAAAGATTAATAATCACTGTTCCACCAGGTAAATGTTCAAGGGGTAGACTGAAGCGAAGGTGGAAAGATTGCCTTAAGGCTGATCTGGTGGGGTTGGGTTTGGATGGTGACTAGTAGAGGGGGAGCTGTGTAGACAGTGATTGGTGGTGTTGGCACCAAACCTTCAGGTTTACTAAGCCTTTTATTGTTGTTACTGTTATTAAGATATTTATCATTATCCAATTCTTATGTTATAATTGTTATCTAACTATTCTATTTTTATTGAATTTGACTTTACACTTAGTTTTTTGATGAATTAATACTTGAATTATCAAAATTAAAATTGATTTGTATTTTAAAATGTTATTCTTACTAAAGGCATATCATAAAACCGGTATGGTGTAAAGAACAGATATTTGTTGCTACATGTGCCTTGCTATTGAAATCTCTAAAGAGTATTTTAACATCATAATTATAAATTTAATCAAGAGTTCTTTCTAGCATGTTATAAACTCTTATTTATATTTAGTTGAAACATGAATACTTATTAGGGAGACATTGAAGAATTTCACTTTCAGCCTCAAATTCTTTCATTTACTCTATTTCTATCTAGGGTCAAATGATCAAGTTTCTTTTTTACTATGAATCCTGCCTCAACAATATTGGCTTCATGTTTACTATTGAAAAGGATATAAAGGTTGAGTTTGACTATTATAGTCTTTCTTGGTCTAATCTGCTCCAACACAACTATATGCATATTTTACCTGTCTGGCTAATCTTCCAGCATCCAACTCTTACCCATCTCCATTAGATTTCATATGTGTGTATAATTACTAGCCTATTTGCTTCTGATTTTTTTTTTCCATATATCTGTTCAGTACTGAGGCTTGAAGTATGTTTCACTATATAGTTTGTTTGAGAGAAGTGGATAATTGGCCCAGTGCCCCAAGTCAGATCAGTTGCCACCTTAGATAGAGCATCCTAACCTGCTTCCCTCTCTGTGGCGACTACCAAGAGAAGATGACCCTTGGTTATAAATTGATAATGATCTTTATCTATAAATATGCAATGTGTTTAGGGTATTGAATCTAGAGTAGTGTGTGTGTTTAGTTTAGGTGTTCCACCTACTTGGAAGACAAGTGGCTCACTGCAGCCTGATGGCTGTGTCATGGGGTCCCCACTTCCTTACGTCATTCTCAATCTTATAAATACCTATCTTATCTAATTAATACCTTTATACCTTGTCATAAATTATACCTTATAATGTACACCTTAACAAAACTGCAACATGCTTCTTTGTCATCTGAGGTAGGTTCATCTTTATCACCTTTAAATCATTTGATGTCCAAATGCATTCCCTCAGGTTGTTTTCACAAAAGGGGGAGGGGGAGTGAATGATCCTTCCTTGCCTCAGTTCTCTAAAACAAGGGTGAATTCCACACCCAAAAGTATCAGGCAATTTAGCTACTGTCAACTTATTATGTTGAATATTAATTAGATTTCATTTTTTTCACATTTTGTATGTTAGAAATAAATATTAATTTTTGTAAAGTTTTAATTTTTAAACTATTCTCAGGTTTGTGACTTTTTGCATGAAGATAACACCACTCTAGTTTGGGACAATGAACAACAAGTTCCTTTTGCTTATCGAGGAAACCAATGGGTTGGTTTTGATGATGAAAGAAGCCTTAAAACAAAGGTAAAAAAAATAATCATTAGTTTATTAGTTCTGTTCCAATTTGTCTTAAATTTACTTGTTCTGGAAACTTTTATATAAGCTCCCTTTACCTTTATATTTCTACTCTTATTCGTTTTAATACAGTCCAGATATAGTAATTTTAATATCTAAATAAACAGAAACCCATACAATAAGTTATGTTGAATTGGCTAAAATGTAACTTTAAGTTGGCACTTAAATAAAATTGGTATACATTGTGCCAAGTTGCTGTTATGTTGCTAATATTTCTCAAACTTTTTATTTTATTATTTCAAAGTGACCTTAAATTTATTCACATTTTGGTATAAATTAGTTCTATTTGTGATGATATATAATATAGGTTTGAATAAAATTAATAATATACAACAAAAAAAAAAATCATGGAGAATAGCTACTAATCATTAAGTATAACATTAAATTTACATTTGATCTTTTAAACATCATTAATTTACTTGAAAATTTATAAGTATTGTATATATATATCTTGATAAAAATATGATTACGATCTTTTAGATGGGTTGGTTAAAAGAAGAAGGTTTTGGAGGCATTATGATTTGGTCTATTGACATGGATGACTTCAGGGGTGTTTGTGGTAATGGTAAATTTCCTCTTGTCAATGCAATGAAGGCTGAACTTGAAGAATATGCAATTAAATTAGAATACCAAGGACCATATGAAGGGCCTTCAAGTAGTGGTGCTTACACTACCAAAGACCGTAAGTTTTGAAAACTAAATTGGAAAGTTATTTGACCTTTTTATGTGAAAAATAATTTACACTAATTTATGTTGTAGCTAATGCTGTGACATGTGAAGAAGAGGATGGACATATCTCATATCATCCCGACAAAGCCGACTGTACAATGTACTACATGTGTGAAGGAGAAAGAAAACATCACATGCCTTGTCCTTCAAATTTAGTATTTAATCCAAATGAAAATGTATGTGACTGGCCAGAAAATGTTGAAGGATGTACACAACACACACAAGCACCTCCTCCTTCTCGCTGATCAGAAGTTGTTCAATCATTAACTAAAGACCTTCCTTGGACAGAGGCACTGTTAATATTATGTACCTAAAATGGACAGTCTTACAAACATGTATGAAGTTGAAAGAGGAGGTACCAAAGTTATGTGAATATTATAATGAAGTAGATATTGTGATTTAAATATTGTAACACTACTTTCGAAGGTGTTTCTATTCGAACTTTTTTGAGATGACAGGTTTTAAAATTCATGTTTCAGATGTGAAAAGTGTATATTTTTAATTTTAAGTAGTTAAAAAAAATCTTTGTATCAAATTTGTAAATATATTTTTGAAAAAATATTTACAGAGGCAAAAAAATAATACCTGTTATGGTAACAATTATATTATTAAATAGTTAATTTGTTTAAACTGCCATGATGTAATTAAACTGTAATTATTTTTTTTTTTTTACAAATCAATTTATATTCAGCAATACAAGAGTGATTATATTTATTTTATTAATCGTAAGAATCTAGCTGTTAAGTGTGTTATTAAATAATGAAAAGAACAGCCACTTCCAGCAACAGCACGAATAAATTTAAACAGCATTTAAAGCAAGAAAACTCTGTAAGAAAAATATTAACAGGATCATAAATTGATGAGTGGTAAAATTTTAAACCATAATGGTTCATAACTAAATTTGTACCAATGCCAGTAATGTAAATATTTATAAAAAATAAATTAATATTCTAAATTGTTTTATTTTATTTTTCATTTTTATAGATCCAACCATTACAAGTTAATTGTTACAAATGTAGTAATAAAATTTCCCATGAAAAAATTAACTACACTGTGTAAAAGTTAGGACTGAATAATTAAATAGGAAACCACTGCATTAATATATATTGGAAAACACTGTAAATTATTTAGATAATGGTTTATTATTTCTAAATAGTTATGTATAAAAATGTCTTGTGCATCCCATTACACGACTTTCCTCACCCTTTTGGGTGAAATACCAATCTAGAAATTGTTTACTAATATTAGCATGATTAAGATTTTTTTTCAATTGAATTAATTTCTAATGAGCATTTTGAATGGTTCAGGATACATAGTTTTCCAGATACCTAAAACTGACCAAAAAATAATAGCTTTCTACTGAAATATCTGCATAATACTTTAGAAAATGTGTGTGTTGTTTAAAATGACAAATTAAACTTATAATTTAATGATGTATAGAACAAAATCTGGTGGTGCATCATGAACTTAAGCTTACCATTCTACGTTGAACATAAATTATTTTCTGCCATATTTAGGCAATTAAAAAGTTTTTGAAGTGCATTATTAATGAAGCTAAACCTTAAAACCACAGAGTTAACCTGTAAAAACTCATTAAGACCATTTAAATAACACAAACCCCATTTCTTACATAAACTCTAACTTTGATGGCGCTCGTCAACATTTCTATTTTACTCGGAGCGATCCTTCCTCCATAGCTTTTCTCCATTCTATCACTGCCAAAAGCTGTAGGTCAGCCTTAACATTTCCAATAACTGTAGCCTGGGTTTACCATCCAGGCGTTCCTCTATTATCTTCCTTGGAAGTCTTTCTTGATCCATTCAATATACATGTCCAAACCATCTTATGTTTCCCTTTTTGATACATGAAACTAAATCTGGGTCACCATACAGGTCACTAAGTTCTCTGTTTGTTTTTACTATGTATCCATTTTCAACTTTGTTAGGACCATATATTTTTTTCAAGATTTTACTCTCCCATGTATTGAGGAAATTTTCCTGACCCTTCATAAGGGTCCATACCTCACTGGTATATATCACTTTTGGCTGGAGGACGACGGTCTTATATGTTCTTATTTTGATTTCTCGGAATACATTTCAATTTAGAAGAATTTTGCTGAGTATCCAATAGCATTTCCAAAGTAATTTCCATGGGACTCTATTGTATGCTTTTTCAAGAACTATAAAGATCATATCTACTAGTCTCTTTGATTTTTCAGCTTGCTTTTCTAAAATCTTTCTGAGAGTAAATATATGGTCAATGCAGGACCCTCCTAGAGTAAGGCCACACTGTTCTTTGGACTGAGCAAAATAATTCTTTAGCATGTTTTTTATTATTCTGCCAAGCAGCTTCATTATTGGATTTGTCACACATTCATCTACAGTTACCCCTTTCCTTTCTGTCTACTTTCTTGAATGATAAAGCCTAGCTTCATCTCTTTTGGCATAGGGTCTCCCTTTAGAATTGCATTAATACAGTCTATTAATTGCTGAGCAACTTCACTACCACCATATTCAATTTGCTCACACCTCCTGGGCCAGAGGCTTTCCCATTATTCAACTTCTTGATTTCTATACCCAGTTCCTCTTGTGTAATAGATAGAGAAGTACCAGTGAAAAGATCTCCTTCTCTTTCCCTAAATTCATCTACCTACTCATTTAATATTATTATAAAGCAATGAGATCAATCCTCCATTTGTATTAAATTTAATTTTGTTTGTTGTTTTTTTTCTTTTCTCAATCCTCTTAGTGCTGACCACGCTTCAGCTGCTTGTCCAAATCCCAATCTACTATTTATGTTTGCACATGTCCTTTCCCACCATTCATTTTTGGCTCTTCTTGTGGCTTTAATCAGTTCCTTATTTTCCTTTTTATACTTGTCTCTGTCCTTGTCATTCCTTAGCCACTTGAGGTAAGCTTGCTTCTCCTATTATCTTCTGGTATAATGTTTCTTTCTTACTAATACTTTCTTCATGTAGCAATTCCACCTTATATCGATCCACCATCAGTTTGTCTGAATTCCCAATTTGATTTCTATTAATTTATTTGCATAGATTTATCCACGGGAAAGTACAAAGGGATTTCAGAAGGTAATGGTCCGAACCACATTCAGCACAAATGTATATTCTTGTGTCTTGATAGAACTATTTTGCTTTGTAATTACATAATCTATCATTGACTTACGTCTTCTGTTGTCATTACGCCACGTGAATTTGTGAATGTCTTTATGTTCAAAAAAGGTGTCATTTACCTTTAAGTCCTGTTGTTCACAAATCTCAATTAGTCTTTTTCCTTTGTCATTTATTACTGATTCACCAAATTTCCCAATCACTTAACTGTTGTAATCTTTACAAACCCGTGCATTCATGTCACCTAGCAGAAATATTTTCTTCCTTATCGGAATTTTTTGGAAGACTTCCCTTAAGTCGTTGCTTAACTTGTGTTTGGTATAAGCATTTTTGTCATAACTTGGTGGGTAAACGCCTATGACGGGTTTATAGTTAAAATTTGAAAATCTTTTTTTGGGATGGATTTTGTATTATGGGGGGAGGAGGGGAGGATCCAAATTTAATTTTATAAAATTGGGTGGGTTTTTTTTCTTTGAAATTTTTTATGGTGGAGCTTATGAAAGTCAAGGTTTCGCAATAGTCATAATAAAAACTTTGTTATTCGGCTATTTGTTTACTTACCACACAACTAAACCGACCACCACCGATCCATTAAAATTGTTTAAGTTTTTCTTATTTATTTAAAATGACGCGAGGAGATTGTGGAGTCGATTAAAATAATCAAAAAGATTTGCAATTTCTCCGTTTCTTTAAACTCTGCTGAGTTTATAGCTGGCAAAATAACCAAAATAGCATTGGACATTGAGTCACCTACATTCGTGTAAAATTAGAAATTGATCTAAATATTGTGGCGAGTGGGGTGAAATTTTTTTTCCGATCTCGGGTTAATCCGTTTGGCTAATCCTAAAAATGTAAACGACATTTTTTAGGGTCAGAAAGTTGAATCGAATCACATCTTGAACGGGAAGATCGGACAAAGTTGAAAAATGAGTGTTTTGCCCGTGTTTTAAGCGACAACGCGTTGTAGATGTTCGGGATTTCGGATTTTTCCCGTTGAGTTGTGATAATTTTTTCTATCAGTTGAATAGTACAACTTTTAAATGTGGTTGGCAGTAGAGTAGGTTGGGATGAGAATCGAAATAAGTGAATGTCTAACTGGAATCTCTAGACAAATTAAAATTATCTCTAAATTGATTATATTAAAGGGATCTCTAAACAAATAGCCTAATAAAAAAGTTTATATTGTGAATATTGTGAAACCTTGACTTCCATAAGTCCCCATATAAACAATCCTCTCCCCCAGCCAATTTGACGAAATTAAATAAGGATCTCTCCCTCCACAATACAAAATCCATGTCAAAAAAAGATTCTCAAATTTTAACTATACAACCGTTAACGACGGATACATCAACTAGTTGTAAAATAAATAGTTCAAAGTATTATATTAATGTGGTTAAGAAAGAAAAGAAAAAAAAAAAAAAACCACAGCCAAGTAAGGTCAGTATAGCTTTCTCACCGTTTTCATTGGCTAAAATATATCTATATTACAAGGTATAAAATTTTTCGTATGAGAATAAAATCTCTGGGAGAAGCCGATTCGGAAATACAGTTACCCTTCAACATTCGCGGGTTTGATATCCACGAATTTTGTTTATCGCCTAATATTAAAATGCGAAAGAGTGCCATATTTGAAGATTCCATATTGATTACACTTGATTAAAAAAAAAAAATACCAATCCATACTGAACATCCATTTTACTACTGATATTGCAAAAGGTCATACGTAAAAACCCATTATTAATTTATACTCTATTGGTATAATTTCATATTTTATTGTCCTCTGCTATTTTACATAGTAGCAGACTACTTATATCAGTTGCAGACTACAAAATGTCACCTTTAGCACAAATAGAATAAAAGTTGAAAATGTTTACATACGACCTTTTTCAATAATAGTTGTGATATATACTTAATAATCAGTTCGTAAAGTGGATGGAACTAGAAAATGCATAGGAAAAATTCAGCTTGCTGTTTTTTCGGAGTTAACGAGACCAATACTTTTCAACAGTCAGAACAAAATTAATTAAGCTAGAATATAAAAATATGGGTGAAGTTCACTCGGCTTCGATATTTAAGGAGGAAATAAAGATCAAGACGAACTGATTGAACTTCATTGGAAATAAACACAATTACAAATAAGACTTTTTTTTTTACAAATTCAGAATAAAAATTACTTTAAATTTACTGAAAATTGCACGAAATCTAGCAGTAAGTGTCATGACAGTAACGTTTGGAATCTACAAAACAATACAGTATCAATTAATATTTTGAATAAAGCCTAAAGTTTTAAAACCCCATAACAATATTTTAATAATCTAACTCCCACTCCATATGATCAGTGCCTTCCATATTTCAGAGCCATTATATTTTTAACAATTATTCATATTAATTTTAATTATTATATGGAATTCAATGAAATTGATACTAAGTAAATTCTATATTGTTCTCCAAATTTCCTTTAAGTTTAGGTAACATCGAATGCGTCGTTTTCTAACTATAGGCAAATCAGATAACACATTTCCTGATCTAAAAGCGGAAGTGTGGTTTTTAGGAGTAGTAGATAGAATTTGATGATATTTATGCCTATTTCATTTTACGTTTAGCAATCCCTAAATTTCCCCCAAATTGGAGCCAAATCGAACTTGAAGTTATAGAGATATATACTTACTTACTTACTTAATCCACTGTTACCGCTGAGCAGTGTGAGGTTCCTTCTGATAGAGCCCGATCGACGAATCTCTATCCTGGGCCAGCTGTCTTCAAACTATAGGCAAAACAAATAACACATTTCCTGATCTAAAAGCGGACGTATTGTTTTTAGGAGCAGTAGATAGAATTTGATAAAATTTATGCCTTTATTCAAAATATTAATTGATACTGTATTGTTTCGTAGATTCCAAACGTTACTGTCATGACACTTACTGCTAGATTTCGTGCAATTTTCAGTAAGTTTAAAGTAATTTTTATCCTGAATTTGTAAAAAAAAAAAGTCTTATTTGTGATTTTGTTTATTTCCAATGAAGTTTAATCAGTTCGTCTTGATCTCTATTTCCTCCTTAAATATCGAAGCCGAGTGAACTTCACCCATATTTTTATTTTCTAGCTTAATTAGTTTTGTTCTGACTGTTGAAAAATATTGGTCTCGTTAACTCCGAACAAACAACAAGCTGAATTTTTCCTATGGATTTTCTAGTTCCATCCATTTTACGAACTGATTATTAAGTATATATCACAACTATTAGTGAAAAAGGTCGTATGTAAAAATTTTCAACTTTTATTCTATTTGTGCTAAAGGTGACATTTTGTAGTCTGCAACTGATATAAGTAGTCTGCTACTATGTAAAATAGCAGAGGACAATAAAATATGAAATTATACCAATAGAGTATAAATTAATAATGGGTTTTTACGTATGACCTTTTGCAATATCAGTAGTAAAATGCATGTTAAGTATGGATTGGTATTTTTTTTTTTAATCAAGTGTAATCAATATGGAATCTTCAAATATGGCACTCTTTCGCATTTTAATATTAGGCGATAAACAAAATTCGTGGATATCAAACCCGCGAATGTTGAAGGGTAACTTTATTTCCGAATCGGCTTCTCCCAGAGATTTTATTCTCATACGAAAAATTTTATACCTTGTAATATAGATGGAAGACTGTTGCGAGACTTGCACAAGACCAAGACCTGTTATGGTCTCTCATTTGGGCAACACAAGTTGTGGTGTTCAGTCGCAAGTAACAAATAAATTATATTTATTAAATTCACATTAAATAATTTATGTTTATTAAATAATTTATTTTTATTAAATTTACATTAAATAATTTATTTTTATTAAATTTACATTGAATAATTTATATTTATTAAATTTACATTAAATAATTTATATATATTTTTTTTTCCTTTTCTTCGCCTCTACCCTAAAGGGTCATTGGCGTTTTCTATGATTTATACTCTGTTATAGTAGTTTACAATTTTTAAAAAATTTAACACGATCGAGACTCTTTCTTCATTGTCTTTTAGTATTTCGTTTAGGGTTTTTCCTAGTTCTATTTTTTCTCTGAGCCTTTCGAATTGGGAACATTCTACTAGAAGGTGTTTCACAGTTTGCGGTGCATTGTTACATTTCTCGCAAGTAGGAGCTTCTAGGCCTCTTAAAAGGTAACTATGAGTGAACTGGCAGTGCCCAATCCTTAGGCGGCACAGTATAATTATATAAATATATTTGTGAAATTTACCAATGAAAGAATTAGATGAATAAAATGGAAATCATAATATGCCGAAATTTATTGAAATATATTTTAAAAGAAGTTAAATAGAAAAAAACAAAATATTGTTCTTTGATTTTATTATTTATTTTCGCGTGATATAAGTGATTCATATGTTTCACTCAATTTGCCCAACTCTTATTCTATCTCCCAAACCATTCTAGTTAATAGTTTTTTACAATAATTACTTTTTAAATTGAAATAACAAAGAGAGACTATTCAAATATTAGTTTCCCGCCGATCCAATATGGCCGCCCCATCCGTATAACCGCACTGTACTATAATGAGTTGATGGACTGAGTGAGTTGGGTAGGTTCCTGAACTCAGTACTTAGTTCATCGATGTTGAGAGATTTACTCGATGGCATCGATGAGCTCAACGCTGATCAACAACATGCTCCTTCCTGATGGAAGGTAATCCTGGTGTCTGTTCAATCTCGAGTGGAACAGTTAATTGTTGAACTCTAGTTTTGAAAAAGCACGAATTTCAGTTGGTAAGTGTAATTGGCCTTGTAGAAGCCCACTAATTTGTATTCGTTTTAACACGTTTGCTTTTTCCAATACGTTTTTGGCATTATTTATTTATTTTTGTAATTTTTTAGTTACACTCAAAGTTACACAGTGAAACAGATATCCAAATTGAGTTCATTGCGTTTGCTTAAAGAAAAAAAAAATGCTATTTGCATATATTAATGATATTACATTTTAAACTCTTAAATGAATTTGTTTTGCATTGTGTTATATTTGTTTTTAGTACATTCATACCATGTTTTGAAATAATATTAGCATAATGAATACATGTCCACTTTTATTTTTACCTCCACCTAAATTATATTGTTGAATTAGCCCTATTATCTATTGCCTTTTAAAATATTAAATACCTGATGAAGTGCAATGTAAAAAACAAGAATTTGGGTAGGAGCTCTTAACATGTTTACTACATGTTTTTTTATTACTATTTTAACTCCTTACCACATTTATGTTGATAACTGATTGAATTTAGTTCTGGATTTTTCAAGGAAATAATTACAAAGATATTTAGGTAAGGTTATATCACATGTTTTACATTTTAGTAATATCTGAGTAATAATTGTTTGTAATTTAATTGAATTGTGGCCTACAAAATCATTTATCACAGTTATATGCCAACCAGCAAAAATATATCTAAAAGATGACTAACAGATATTATGTCCAGGACATGGGATGTCTAAAGAATGTATCGAAAGACATCAAAAAGATGGTGTATGCATCATTTTTGGCCCTCTTAAGGCCATTCCAAAAAGTATGTCTAAAAGACATCTGGTTTGGGACACCAAAATATAACTTAATCTAAAAGTCTTCTAAACGCTAAATGCAATATGTCTGAAAGATGTCTTTTTCATATCCAAAAAAGGTCATCTGAAAGACATTTTGAAATCGTCAAGAAGATCTTTAAAAAAATGCTTTAAAATAAAAAATAAATAGAAACGTCTTTGTTGAACTATAGTTTATTTATTTAAAGACATATCAATGAAATACAAAATAGGAAATTAGAACATAGCAACAACTATTATATCATCGGGTTTATTGCAAAAGTGTATTTTTTATATAGGTTAACTTTCAAATATGTTTTTGTGAATTTAGACTTCTTTTATCATATGAAACCTGAACTAAAGTTATGAATGTGTATTATGACCATATGATTATTTCAAGGATGCTACCCAATTTATATCGTGCAGAAGGATGTTTTTAAGGCATATATTAGTGACCTATAAAACTTCATCTAGAAATAGTCATCTGTTTTTAAAGATGACTTAAAAAAGATATTTTTTTTATGCCTCAAATATTGATACTGGGTAGGATGTTTCTTAAGTATGGTATAACTTGATTATAAGCCAATGGGCTCAATACATTTCATGATGTTTAAGTAAATGGATGTTAAAGTGATAGGGCTAATTATTTCCTTAAAAAATAGAACTGATATCAAGAACTAAATAAATAATGATTGCATTTTATTTTTGTTCTAGTTTTTTTTTTTATTCATTGTAGGTAATGAATTTTGGCAATACTAGGAATCAAAGGAGAAGGATATACTTTGGGATGCCAAGTATCCATCAGATAGATGGTGGTCACTATCTGGTTCTATGTTCCAATTCTACAATGTAAGACAAATTATTTATTTATTTATTTGATTTTGCCTCTACCCTATAGGATCATTGGCGTTATGCTGTTTGTTTCCCCCATATTCTTTGGTACACTCCGCTAATTTGCAAAATATTCATAATTTTTCCAATTATTTTTTCATTATCTTCCAGTACCTCTTTGATATTTCCTGATATCTTCATAGAGGTTCGTGTTATTGAATTTAATGCAGTCTACTAGTGAGTGTTTTACTGTCATTATAACCGAGCACTCTTTGCAAATGGGTGGGTCTAGTTTTTGCAAAAGATATTCATGAATGTATTGGCAATGGCCAATGCGAAGATGGCATAAATTAATTTCTTTCTGTCTGGATTTTTTCTCACTCGTCTTCCATTTGCAAATTGCTGGTTTGATTGAAATCAGATTTTCCATTCTTTTAGTAATGCTTGTGCGATATCTTGAGTCCAATCTTCTGCAGAAACTATTTTGACCTCTATAGCTTCATGGTCAATGTTTTCCCTTGCCTTAGTAGCAGCATAATTAGCTTCATCATTGCCTTTTATACCTGAATGACTAGGTGCCCACAAAAGTATGACACTTTAGTCGTTTGACTCTAATGACCAGAGAGTATTTTTGATATCTTCAATTAATGTTTTTTTTTTCACAGTTATTTTTTAATGCCATTAGAACACTCATGAAATCCATTTTAATTGTCGATTGTACAATTGCCGCTTTCTGTATATGTTCCAGGGCTTCCACTTTAAAAACTGAACACATACCTGGCAATGTGTACAGCAATAACTCATGTCTATTACTGCCTGAAGTTCTCTCCATTGAGGTCTTAATTTTTTTGGAAATTGAAGTATATTGTTAATATTTAAATTAGATTTTGTCATCATTGTGTGTATATGTCGTCCGTAGTAGCTGTTTCCTATGTTTGTTGTAGTTCTGTTTTCATTTATACTATCGAAAAGAATAGAGGTTATAAAATGAGTTCGATTGGCTGATATTTTAACTACATACTTAATTTAGGAGTAATTTTCTGCGTAATTCAAGAAGGTTTGCCAGATTCAGCTTAAAGGTTGTTCACTGGAGAAGTTCTGTATGCTCCTGTACATATCCTTAATGCATTATTATGGATTATGTCTAACATTTTTAGAATTATTTCGTTTGCTATCCCATATTGCTCCATAATCTAATTTACTTTGTATAATAGATTGGTAAATTTTGATAAGGGTGTTTCTATCTGCTCCCCAGTTTGAGTGTGAGATGGATTTCAGAAGGCTCATTGTTTTGGTACATGTTTCTTGAAGATATTTGACGTGGTTGATCCATTTTAAATTTTTATCTAGGTTTAGTCCCAAATAACGATTGCTATCGGAAGTAAACATTGAAATAGTATATAGTATATATAGATGTATATTATAACCTTATTTTCTGTCCAAAATTGATTATTTTCATTCTATAGTTTAGATATTTAAAAAAAAAAACTGAAATTATTGTAATTTTTAATCCCTCCATAATTTCATTTTGATTTTAAAACATTTTGTAGGCCCATCAGTATATTTAAATACATTAATTACTGGAAGATTAATAAAAAGAAGTAATTAGTAAGTTTAGCTTATTTAGAGATTAATTACTGTATTTTTCATATTTTTTTTCTACATATTTCAGGGTTTTTTTACTGGATATTATATGGCATATCTCATTAAATCAATTAATTTATGAAATACTGTAAATTCATAAATACCTCTTTGCTTTGTACTTGAATCGTAATATAATTTGAGTACAAAATAAAAAAAAAAGATAAAAAAAAACAGGGGGCCTACAAAAATATTGGGCTGGTTGGCCTATATAACCTTGTTATTTTGACATGTAGGTTAAGGCCACGCCATACTACCCAATATTTTGCTGGTCACTTTTTTTCTCTATATTCTGATCAAATATCTTACTATTCAAGTGAAAAGCAAACAAGTGATCATGTGTTTTTAATACCTTATGAAATAGAACAAAGTTTGCCGTACTCCAGATTGAAAACGTCCCAATGTACTGTACCAATTTTATAGTTTTGTTCTATATTTTTGCCATCTCAAGGTTATTTGGTCAATAAATGAATTTACCACACCCCCTTAAAAAAATAATAAATTACTTTCCAATAGTCCAACTACCCTCCAAATAAAAAAAAAAAGATAGTTATGTAATACCAAAAAATATTTTTTACTGTAACAGAAAAAAAAAAATTAAATACAAAGCTAACAACTAAAATATAAAAAAAAATGTCTATAGATAAGGATGGGATGAAACTATTACCAAAGTTTTTAGCATATGTTAATAATTTGATAAAAAAAGGGTATGTACCACAGACTACTAGATGTATTTTTGTTTTAATACAGTTGTAAATATCACGAATAAAAAAAATAACATTAATAAGAATCATAAAATTGAACAAACAAAATTGTTTTTTCAAAGAGCTTCTTAATTAATTTATATTAGCCCTAGTACCAATACCCTTCAGTGTGGCAGACTGTATTAATACTCAATAAAAAAAAAAAAAAAATTTTATGCATTACAAAAAAAGAAATTAGTATTTATTTATTTGATTTTATTGATAGAATCTGTAAAATCTTGTATCCGTAATACACTGATTAATTAACTTTTTTGCACAGGCAGAAAAAAGAAGACATTTATCCAAGACAACTTAAAAAATATATTGAACTATCATTTTGTTCAAAGGATTTTGGATTGTAAGGATTGGATACGAGAGGAATTCGATGGTTTAGTGGAGCCCCAAAGCTCAATTCCGTAAGTCCAAATAGGTCTTATTATTGTCATACATATGACTCATTTGTAATTGATTGAAAGCTTAGAGCGTTTGTCTAGTAAGTGCTGTAGTAGTTGAAAACGTCGGGCGGTTTCTAGTCGTTTCAGTCTGGTATGGGGGTTCCAAGTGAGTCATTTGTCAAGGTGGAGTCCTAAGTATCGGATTTGTTCGACACGGATAAGTGAGCTATTGTTGAAGGATACTGTAGGACAGGAAGTCATAGGTTTACGACGAAGAGTGAAGGTAATTTGATGGGATTTATTGGAATTTATTTTAATCCTCCAGTTTTGACATCATTTTTCATTTTTTGGAAATTTTAATATTAATCAAAATAGATTAAAGTATAAAAATACCACAGTATCCCTATACATTTTTTATTAATCAAAACTTTAAATGTTTTAAAA
This sequence comes from Nezara viridula, assembly GCA_928085145.1. Taxonomy (NCBI): domain Eukaryota; kingdom Metazoa; phylum Arthropoda; class Insecta; order Hemiptera; family Pentatomidae; genus Nezara; species Nezara viridula. Next base: position 181,029,237 of record OV725077.1, on the reverse strand, counting down.
CATATCATTGACCAACTAGTATTGATCATTTTCAAACAATCACACTAGGTACTTTATTTATAATCAATCAATCATTAATTTATTTTATAATATACTTCTTCAGAGAATATTTGTTAAAATTAAAAAACAAAATACAATACTTTTTTAAAATTGTTTTTATTAAGTCCCTGATTTTCCTTATTGTTATTTATTTTTTTCAAATTCAAGTAGAAGTTTTATTCAAACTCAAGTTCTTGAAATTTTCACATTTTTTTGTTCCTGGTGGTTACAAAGTTGAAATGATTGGAGTACTCATTACGATAATGAGCAGTTTTATTTGTTTTGTTTATAACCAAAATATCTGGGTAGTTAGGCGATACCCGTTATCATTTTTTCATTCCAATAAACTTTTACAATCCTGTTTTCTATAAGTTTTTCTGGGGTATAGCGATAGTAGGATAGTTCATTGCCCAGTAGACCTAAAGCTCTGAATACACTTTAGTGATATATTTTGGCAACATTATTATGTCTTATCAAGTATTCTGTGTGAGCCAAAGTCACATCCATTGGTTACATGTTGAATAGATTCATGCGTTTTAGACCGTAGGCGACATTTGTCTGTGACCAAGTTTTCATTCAATGTATGTTTTCTATATGCCCTGGTTGAGATATCTTGATTCTTAATTGCCATAAAAAAAAAAAAAAAAAAAATTGGTGTGTCCATTCACACAACTTTCCTACCTATTTCAGAAAAGTTTTTATATCTTTGCATGTGTCCATCAAGAAACAAAATAAAAATTTAATTAGATTTATTTGCTTGAAAATGGATAAAAGAAAAGATTTATTTGATAAACTAAAGCAATGTAAACCGGCTTAAGGTAGGTCAGTGTAAAACTTTCAATTCCCTCATAATATTGCTGATCAAAAACTTTTTGCCATAGCCTAATTTTGTCAAACAATAATCTTTTTTCTCTCATTCATCCCTTTCTGAAACCAGGATATGTACCTGTAATCTCACATTGGAAATTGAATAGCTGTAACTTTGTTACTAGTTGCCTGAAATGAACGATTTCATATAGTTTTGCAGGTAATTTCATTAAAAAACAGGCTAAACGGTGTTTTTTTTCGGACCCAGGGAGCTCTGAAATGTTTAGATACATTATAGGAAAGTTTCATCAAAATCGTTAGAGCCGTTTTCGCGTTACAGTTTATAATAAAACGTGTTTTTAATTTATTACGCATGGAGCACCCAATTTCTGTCACAGACATCAATAGTCTAAACCCTACAAAATAAAAAAAGAAGCAACAAAATCTATTTAGTAGTTCCTGAGAAAATCTTGGCACAGACAGACCTGAAAAAAGTCTAAAAATGTGTTTTTTGGACTCAGGGGACTCTGAAACGTATAGATCCGTCAAAAACCGCATATCAGAAATTTGACCCGATTGCAATACTTTTCGTACATAGTATTGGTGGGAAATTAATAAATTAAAACATGTGTAGAAAGTAGAATACGCTGTATCATCGCTAATACTAGTTTGATTCCGATGATTTTTTTTTCTGGTAATTTAATTACCTTTCAAAAGTTTTATTATAAATTTGCCATAGAATATATACAAACGAGTTAGGCCCCAAAACATTTTTCTTTTCTTTGTAACTTTTTTTCTTAATTTTTTTCGGGAATTTAGTCCATGTACAAAAATTGAAAGGTCAATTATTAGAACATTATAGGAAAGTTTCATCATAATCGTTAGAGCCGTTTTCGCGCTACAGTCTATAGAAAAACATATTTTTAATTTATTGCGCATGGAGCTCACAATTTCTGTCATAGGCATCAGTAGTCAAAACCCTACAAAATAAAAAAAGAAGCAAAAAATTGGTTCAGTAAATCATGAGAAAATCTTGGCACTGACAGACAGACAGACCAATGGTTAAAAATGTGTTTTTTGGACTCAAAGGGCTCTGAAACGTATAGATCCGTTTAAACAGCATATTGGAAATTTGACGCGATCGCAATACTTTCCTTACATAGTATAGGTAGGAAAGTAAAAAAAATCTTTCAGTCTCACCATCCTTAACCATTCTACTGAGAAATCAGTATCAATCTCATGCTCTTGTAATTGATGGTAAAATATCCCATGCAACTCCTTCTCATCGTCCGAATCGAATCTTTAAAATTGAGGACAGTGTAACTTTCATCCAGTTCTATGAGGATGATAATAGCAGAGGAATTTCCCATGAAATATTCTTTCATTGAGTTTTCTTGCCTTTGGCATCTTCAATAGTCTTCAACATTAGAGACTTACTTGAAACAGGACTTCAACATTTCTGAACTCGATAAAAACATTATGACAATATTTCAAAGCAATCGATTGAAATATTGAAAAGTTTCGGAGATTAGCGGTTTTGAACAAACGAACATTTATGTTTTTATTAATATAGATTGTAAAATATGTATGTTTAATGTTCATAGTACTCTTAATGTTCACAACTTACTGATTTTGTATGAATTATTAAAAATTTATTTTTGTCAACAGGTTATGTTAGAGGTTTTTAAGAAACACGTTGGCGTTGATTACAAAACAGAAATTGACGCTCACTTCATCATCTATTGGTTCCTCAAGTACAGAGCAGTTTTGTAGTATGACTTTTAATTTGTAGACTTGTATTCTTGTACCTGTTATTTATTTAATTAAGGCATACTTCAGAATGAAAAGAGAGATGATGAGCCTCTGATGTTTTTAATATGCTATTCTATAATTGAGAAGTGTGATAACTTAGTGAGTAAGGTACTGAGCTATTTTTCTGGACTCTAATATAGTCCAGCTGTGATTAGTAGTTATTTATTCTGTGATAACAGCCATGGATCAGAATGTGGGGTTGGAAAACCTCCTTAGATCACACCTAGCCCCCATAGTGTGTAATCTTAATTAAGGTGTAAAAAACCTCGTGGTCGAGCATGATCCCGATTAAATAACTTCCTTGCATAACTGTTGATCTTGAAAGAGGATTTACTTACAAGATGCTGAATCCAAGATCCATCATGGTTTTTTATATTTATTTTTTTTTGCTGTTTTGTATAATTGAATATTAGCAATTCAACATTAATTTCTAGTTGTTAAAACAGTAAGAGATGATATAGTTTTACTTAATAGTCATATTATTGAGGTTTCTTGTTCAATGATATAAAGCAATGTTTTCCAAACTACATTTCCGGATCCAGATCCCCCCCCCCACTTCCAATCCTGCCCTTGAAAGTTTATTTGATTGCATGGTAAAATTCTAAAAACTATTTGAAACATCTGGTGTGCGCAACACACAAGTTTCACTTATCTCTCTGCTTTGAATAGACATTAGTTTCTGGCAATGTTGAGCAGTTATAACATTTTTGAAGTGCACTTTTAATGGGGCTATATCTTAAAACTTACAGCTAACAAATCATTGAGACCCCTCAAATAACAAAATCTCTGTTAATTATATCAACGGTAGACAACATAAACATCGTTACTCCATCTGTTTTTGTAAACCACATAACTCTAAGCTCTGAGCTATATATATACACACACATATATATACACACTAGCTAGATTCCCTGTTTTCTGACAATTATTGCAGGTGTATTCCCTAAAACGGCATTTGGCCGGGTCATGAACTACTTTACCACAAATGCTGCATTTTTTTAAATATCTTTTATTAGTTTGCCCCCTAGAGACTGATAGTCTATCTTTTTCTCTACTAAAAAAGTGCACAGGTTCCTATTTAACCACTATATCTAGAATATACTGCCTAAACGTAGCATCTTTTGCAGTAGCTATTTCTATAGCCCCGCGCAGTAAAATATTCGCAGGATTTTCTTCGAACAGCCGATCCCTTGTCGGTCCTTTATTCATACCTATAACAAATTTATCTAACATAATAAAATAAAGATTGTTGAAAGCACAGCGGGAAGCCAGGTTCTGAATGCGGGCTACCCATTCATTTATTGATTAAGTATCTTCCATAGCTGCATTATAGAATCTGTAACGGGCTCCGAAGAGTGATTCAGATGTGACAAAATATTCATCAAATAATTTTAAAATTTCTGAAAAGGTTAAACTTTTTCGTTCCTTGGGAACACTTAATGTCGTCATAAGCATAAAAGCTACATCATCTAACGAATTAAGAAATAAATCGCGCCTTTGTGTTTTGTTTTGGATACTATTTGCACCAAAAAAGCTATCCATCCGTGACTTATATAGAGTCCAGTCCATATTCATGAAAAATTCTCTGAGTACCCCTATAATCGGCAACATAACCGTCTCTGTAGGCTTTACTGACAATTTATCAGGAGATCAGGAGGTGACATAATAGTGAATAGTGTTCACTTACTTTCAGAATTAATCCTCGTTGCCAACGTAATGTATCAATGAATTCACTGTAAATCAAACACAACAATTTCCATTTATTGTTTTTATTACATTAGTAGTTTTTAATAACTCAAAAACATGACTAATTACAAAAAAGATTGAATACTAAATCCATTAAATAATATTAGTTTTCACAAATTATTGTTTATGATTTTTCGTCACTTTCCGTTATTTTCTATATTAGATATTGTTTTTTTTCTGAAATTCTCTGCTTTCCAACGATATATTATATATATGTTGTAACGTTCCTCTTTCCCTCCAAAATCAAACAACGAATTTCCTTTTTCAATATACTATTTATTTTGACATATAACATAAATCTCAGGTTGGGTTCTGACAACTGAACACTCATTTAACATTAAATAACTATAATCTACACTAATTTACTAATTACTAACTACACTTATATATAATTTAAAATAGTTTTATAAAATAATTTGTCCCGGTCTAAACTTTTGGTTCTATCACTCTGTCACATAAATGGCATTGTTAGCACTCACCCAAATGTTTACACCTGTCAGCGAAATAATCTCTTCTTACTTACGAATGTCCCATTTTCTGTACCGCTTAATTAACTTCTGCTGTGTTCTCTTCCAACATAAAATAATCTCCACTAGTGGCCTCTATCAACACTCGAACCGGCTAGTACTCCTTTTTCTATTTTCTCAGCTTGTCACCTTCTCTCTTGACAGCTTGTCACATTCTCTCTTGGCGGCTCATAACCTTCTCTCTTGGCCGCTATCACCTTCTCTCTTGGCGGCCCGTCACATTCTGAGTTACATGAGGCTTGCTTCCCCCACCATCCGCACGCACTTTCTCCCCGTAGTTCGGGTTGTTACCACTTTCGCGCCACTATTTAAATGCCATGTAATGTTGACATTACAATTTATATATTATACCTTCTGACTAGTATTTCCGGAAATTCATTTTCGACCTAAATAAACATTTTTCATTTTTTTTCCGTTTTTCTATTACCAATTCTTTCAAAAGTTATATTTTGCATTTTTTTTGTAATTCTTAATAATGAGAGATAGTTAATTATTTAAAATAAACCAAATTATAGGTACTTTAAAAGAAGACATGCTGAACATTTAAGCTCTGTAAAGTGACATCAATGAGGATAAGACCTCAATGATTTTAAAGACCACTTAATTATAGAATGATATACCTAGTTTAATCAAAATCATTGAAGCCGTTTTTGAGAAAATTGTAAACATGCGTATAACTGTTGGTATAAAGTGCCACTTTCGGTTAGTCGATTAAAACGAAAAAGTTACTGTCACATCCAAGGTATATATCACTGTTATGTTCAACAATGACATATTCCTGACTGTTGGGTGATCTTGATTCCTTCTCTGTTGGATTTTATAAACAAAATTCGCCATCACCTAATGTGAAACTTTTGAAGTCTTCCTAATTGTCTTTTGATATTGCACATTCAGGTGATTTAAGCCTAACACAAAAAAAAAAATGTTTAAAAACGTAATATATCTCAACCGAGATTTTTAATTTATAAAGAAAAATATCAACAGATATTAATACTTAAGACTACTTCATTAGAATTTTTAAAATCCGCCTTCCGCAAATAATTTGTCGGGTGATTCTTTAATGTTTATCGCACTTTGTGAAAATCATCAGATTAATTGAAAAATCATAAAATGTACTCATATATCACGATCAACTTGAGGCAACTTCTTTTATGTTAGCTATTTTTAAACATCTTCAATTCATATTCATAGAATTCATATTCATAGAAAATATCTATTTTTTCTTTGCTTTTCATTCAAATGAGATAGATATACTCACAATTTTTATATGAAATCTGAGTTACGGTTTGAACTTGATGTCAATATAATTATTTAATGCATGTCATCCAATTTTCATCGTGCAAAAGATGAAATTTAGATATCTAATTCAAGATGTTTTTAAGACACCTGGTTTAAGAGATTTTTAAGACATCTTTTAGTCACCTATAAAAAGTCATCTAGAAATTGTCATCTGTTAGATATCTTTTTTAAGATATATGACTAAAAAATGATATCTTTTAGATATTGATGCTGTGCGAGCAGTTCTACAAATTGCATGGATTCAATAAGAAGTCTATTGGTGCTGAAAGTTGCAATGTATCCAGATTTATCAGAACTGAAGAAAAACTAACTATATTTTTTAAATAAAGGGTACAACAGAAATCAGGAGGAGCAGAAAAAAATGTATTTATTTGAGAAAATACTGAACATATTTTATGTAAATCACAAGACGTTTAATTGAAAAGAGCATAGCAAACTGATAAACATAAATATGAAGAATTAAAGACAAAATGTTTGTTTACTTTAAGAGAGAATATCAATCTTTCCCGTTTTCCATGCATACTCTTCATATAAATAGTATTCAAAGTAATAGGTTAAATAAAATTATATATAAAAACTTCTGAGCTTTCAGATCGATTTTTTTGGCAACTTCTTTAAAAAATTAATGATTTTAAATACTTATCATGTGAAATGTTGTACCAGGTTGTTCCAATTTATATTAGAATAAAATTTCACATTTTATTTATTTATTTAACAAGTGCATCTACCCATGCAGGGTCATTAGGAAACTACATAGTTTTTGATATTTACAATTTGGGTATTTTTCTACATGAAGTATTACATATTAAATGATATCTATAGTTCTATTTCACAGATAAAATTTTGTATGTTTAATTTATTTAAGTAAGATGGTACTATTTAGATGTTTTTAAAACTTAATTAAATTTTCAAAAGCATGTAAAGATACTATAAAAGGCTTCTTCAAAATTAGTTTTAGTATTTTTAACTGACTTTTATAATTTATTTGACTTTTTGCTGGCCTATTGAGTAGTTTTCATTGATTTAAAGTCTTGGAAATTTTCCAATGAATGTTTACTGCGCCTTCATGGGTATCTAATATCAGGTGTAGTCCCATGGTACTGTGGAAGAAGGAAGGCTAGAGTGACATCATTTGATGCCAGAAACCTATTTAGTGATAATATTAAATTATTGCTGTTATCTACAGCTGTTTCTTTATTATATTTGATCTCATATAATTGCCTTTGTTGTGGTTAATATCACTATGGTTCCTGGAATTCTGTTTCTTGGTCTCGTTGCTGATATTGTGGACATTGGCTTCTGTTGGTATGGAATTGTTATCCGGGTGACAGGCTAGGAGTGACTGTGCAGTAATACTACTGTTAGTTAAAGTCTGATAAGTGGTATCTACAATAGTAAAGAGTGATTGGTATTTGTTATACTTCATATTAGAATTAAAATGTATTACATTACTTTCAATTTCATTGTTTTGTGAATCTTGAATGTTATAATCATTTTCGCACTCAGGGCAGTCAGTGGATATATGACCGGACTGCTTACAAATAAAGGAAGTAATGATTTCTTCAATAATGATTTCTTCATTGAGAAAAATATGATAGGATATATTTTCGTGCTTGATTAATAGTGACGATGGGTGTTTATTCAGGTCGTCTGGTGAAATATAAACTTAGGCCAATCTTGGATCTTGGCATCTGGCCCTGAGGAAATGCATCGGCGATATAACCTCAAACCTATTTTTGTAAGATCTCTTTCTATGTGTTTATGTTCTGTAGTATTGACAGGCAAGCATTCGAGATCATGACACCTTTTTCTGGATTTACTAGTCGTTTTATGAAAATTTCTTTACCATCTATAACTATTGATTTGTGTTTTTTAGGTTAGCTACTACTTCGTTATAAACTGAAAAGTATGCAAAATCGAGAGTTGGAAATTCTTGATGTGTAGCTGATAAATATAGGGTCAATGAATGCTACAATTTTAAGTACGTATTCTTTCTGTTTGATTCCAAGTCGTGTGTGTAAAACGATGGTATTTTCTCATTTGGAAAAACTTTTGGTAGTGGTGGCTTTGGCATAGCTGGTTGTTGCTTCTGTCGAGTTGAGGTAGATGGGTCTTTTGGATTTGGATTTTTCCTGTTGTATATTGTAAGGTTACGTTCGCTTCGAAAAGTAAACAAACAGTTTCTTAATCAAATAATATTTATTTTATGCAATAATAAATTCCCAAGTCGGTTTTTGACAACTAACACTCATCCTCAATTATACAATATAAAATCATACATTAATTATTCAGCACATTTATGAATTTTCATTGTTTGTCGGGGTCTAATCTTGGCACCCTTTCGAACTGTCCATTTATATTTGACTCACCCTGTTCTGAAGTGAATCTTCCTCGGTATTGTATCCAACTTCTACAACTTTCTCTTCTATTAATTTCTTGTCTTCGTCTTGTTGTAGACACTCACTATTTGTTAAATAACATTTTCTTCTCACCGATCCTCTTTACTAGCCGGCTGGCTTCTCTCCAACATACAGAACTCTTCCCCCACCATCTGTCATTCTTTGTCCATTTTTGGCAGTAGTTCGTGACATCACTACCATCATGCCACTATTCAAAATCACTATGTAATATTTACATCACAATATTTTCCATACTTTTTTGCTTTAGACTTAATGGTCTCTTTGCATTAAGTGTAATTGAGGGCATATTAGGCCGGGACCTGTTGATATCGCTGAAGAGTCAAATGCTCTGGACAACTATAAAGGGTGTTTAAACACTCCAGGTTTTATAAATATGACAATTGTCTATTGATTTTAGGAAAATGTACCCTCAAATTGTCCTAAATGAAGAAAATTAAGTCACTTTTTACATTAAAAAAACAATAAACATTTTTAAATGACTAAAACTTGGAGACTTATCAGAAGTTTTTTCTTGTTAGAGGTCCCATACAGCAATGATCAAAGAAAAAATCTCATTATTATCCGGGGTTAGCTCTTCTTCTTGTTTCACATGAATAAGCCCACTTGTAGACATAAATGCATACATTATATTTTTAATAAAATGTTTAGTGTTGATATGTTTATCTACACCAGACCTGGGCAAAAAGTATTTTAATTATTATTTTAAAATTTAGTATTTAAAATACAATGTATTTTGTGTATTTTAAGTACCATGTATTTAAAATACTTCTGAAAAAGTATTTTAAATACAAAATACTTTTCATATTTTGTTATTAAAATGCAAAAAAAAAACAATTACAAAATACACTCGTCTCAAGTACCTAGTTGCACTTTACAAGTGCTTCCTATAAAAAAAATTATGAATTAAAATTTTTATTTTTTTATAAGAAAAGCAATTATGAAAAAAGTGCATGGATATAGTTTTAAATTATTTAACTGATAACAAATATTTTCTTTAATCAATGTTTTTTTAAAGAACAATTTGTTAAAAAAAATTTTGCTGCTCGATAAACTTGTTGTAACATTTGTACTTACACATACAATCATGGCCAACAACTCTGTATAATTTATCTTTCCTACTTACAGTTTTGTATGATTTACCTCCAGTTACTTTCCATTTTCTTACATTCACTCTGGCGCATAACTTTCCGCTCTTCACAGCTTTGGTTTCATGGTTTCACAGCTTGGATTGGCTCGATTTTGCTTTATAGCATTTTTTTTTTTGTTGTAAAATGGTACTTGCCGATACTTGCCTTAAAAACAGGCTGCATCTGATCAATGGTTAGGATAGGTATATAAACAAATTAACTCGAGCTCTTTTGAAGCCATTTTTTTTTTAATTTTAAATAATTTAATTGAAAGTTTTTATTTATCTCTAATTCTTTTAGGTTTATTTCCATTTCACATTCTGCATTATTTTTTCTTGCAGAAATTACATTGCAAATTGCAGAAGATAGAAAAAAATGTTTATTAATCATCAGAATAAATTATTTAAAAAATAAATACAAATAATTTTTTGTTAATCTCTCTCTCTCTCTCTCTCTCTCTCTCTCTCTCTCTCTTTATATATATATATAAGTATAATTACCTTGAATGGTTCCTCATAGCATACCAGTTCCTTCCCCCTATTAGATCCGACCCTACGATAGACTATCGTCCCTATCTTCAATCCCTCCATTCTATCTTTGAGGTTCAAATTGACCTTCTCCACCCTTTTCCGTTTCTCTCTATCTATCTTCCCTTTCATTTTTTCCCACACTTTCCTTATCTCCGCTCTGTTACAGGTTATCTGTTGAGCTTGTTCCTCGTTCGTGACTGTTTCCTTGTAACGGAGTGGATCGAATGATTGTAGGCTGCTACTGCCCTCTTCATGGCTACATCCGCTTCTAATCCCTGTTCCCCTTGGTAAATACGTAGATGATCGCTTAGGGTGCTATGCAACCTCTCGATACTTCCCCTGCCCTTTGGATGTCCCGGTGTGTTGAAGTGCCACACTATATCCAATCGCTTAGCTTCCTCTCGTATGGTAATGCTGTCGAATTCCCTCCCTCCGTCCGACGTTATGCGATCCGGCACTCCGTAGAACTGAGCCCATGTTTAGTGAGCTCCCACAACAGCCTCCGACGACTTATCCTGTACCCGATGTACCATTGCTATTTTACTGAAGAGGTCTATCATTGTGACCCATTTAAAATCCCTCCATGTGAATGTGTCGATTTGCACATCCTTCAATGGCGTATCTCCTGTAGGGGTTTCCTCCTGTAATCCTTGAGGTGGCCGTCTATCGTACTTAGTGCGCGCGCACACTTCGCACCTCCCAATGACTTCCGAAATCGTCTTTCGCATGTCATCCCAGAAATATCTCCTGCGCAGTGCCTGAAATGTTTTCTGTACTCCCCGATGATTTGTCTTGCCCTGGTGATGTGCCAGTGTTACCTCCCTCTGCTGGTCCCTATCTGTTAACATTTCGAATAAGTATCTACATCTAATAAATGACCTGTCCATGCCTATTTTTTCTGATCTCCAGATCTTCTCCCAGATTGTTGCATTCCCTACGTACAGATAGTGAATTTTTTCCCGGCTCCGAAGCGTCATGCAAGGCCTTACAAATCTGTTCTTCCTTCACCCCTGGTTGGGACCAAATGGTGGTAACCTTCTTCTTCCCATATTTACCAAAGTCTATCTTCATAAGCCCCGACGTTCTGGTCTTCCAGATCACCTGTCGTCGCTTATCATTGATTATCTCCTCGCATTCCTCCATGTCTGTTGGCCTTTCTTCTACTGAGCTTTCTTCTCCTCTTGATTCTCCTGTTCCAGCGTTCTCGGGCTCCCCTTCGCCCTCCGGTGTCCACGCTCTCAGGAACTGCCGCACATCCCACGATGACTCTCCTTCTTCCTCCTCGATGGCATTTATCATTATGGCTCTGGACAGCCAGTCTTCTACCACATTCTCCTTACCTGGCTTATACCTGACTTCCATGTTGTATTGGCTTAAGAACTGCTTCCATCGAGTGACCCTTGCGTATGATTCCTTCAGGTTATCTACCCATTGCAACGGTTTGTGAATCCACCGTTGGTGATTCTGGGGGTAAGGGGGTCTGGCCCACCGTGTACATGTATACCTGGCAGAATGCTTCATCCAGTCCCCTCAAGAATTCGTCCATAAACCTCTGGAAGGTTATAGGCGCGTTCTTCAACCCGAATGCCATGCAAGTAAACTCATAATGCCCCCTCTCAAATGAAAATGCTGTTTTGTGTTGGTCCCTGGGGTGCATACATATTTGATGATAACCTGCCTTTAGATCAAGAGTACTAAAGATTGTGGCCCCACTCAGTCTGTCAATGATATCCTCAAAACGTGGAAGCGGGTATTTCTCATCCAGGGTGTTTTCGTTGAGCTTTCTGAAGTCGACAACTACTCTATACTTCTCTTCCCCTATTGCGGTCTTCTTCTTCATTGCCCATAGGGGACTATTGTATGGTGACGTGCTGTCCACGATGATGCCTTGCCTTTTCAAGCTCTCTAGCTCCTCTTTGATATGTCACCGTAGAGCTTGTGGATAACGTTGTTCCTTCACGTACGTCACTTTTTCTTGTTTTAGCGGAATCTCATGCACCGTCTTCCCTGTCGCAGTCAACACTTCCCCGTCTAAAAAAAATATCCGTGTACTCCCTCTTTATCCTCTGTATCCAATGTTCCCTTTTCCTTGGCCAATATACGTGATATCACCCGATCGCCTCCCTTTAGGAAGTGATTCAACTCATCTACTCCTCCATCAAATCTTTCCAAATCGGATATCGCTCTCCTCAGGTCCTGCGATGTCGCCGTTCTCACCTTCAGCCATTCTAATGTAGTCGCATGTGCTGATGCTAACGTTTCTGTAGGTAGCGGAGGAAAATCCCTTGCTAACGCTTCTGACAGCAGAGGAAACTCCGGCGGTGAAGCCAACGTTGCCGCCGGTGGCGCAGTCGGCTGTGCTACCTGTGGTGTAGTCGTTACTGGCGGTTGTCCTATTCTGTTCGGCATCCTTTCTCTTTATTATTTCTCCTGACGTGAATAAAAAGAAAAAAAAACTATCTCCACGACTAAATCTAAAGGTCCCAGGTTTCAGCACCACTTACGACTGTCCAAACAGGAAATAATAAAAAAAAAGAAAGTAAGGATACGAAATGAAACACTTGATTGCTCGATAAAGATTGCCTTTATTTTCTCAGTAATGCTATATATATAGTATTATGGTTTGTTTACAACTCATGGATAGGATTAACTATTATACAGTCTTACATCTAACCATAACTTATATATATATATATATATATCCTGTACAATAAAACTGAATCTGTGGTTTCAGTTTTTTGTACAGGCATCTTATTGCAAGTATTTTGGTCAGCAAATGTAATATTGATAGTTTAAAAAAAAAAACTATTTCTATTTATTTTGTCAAAAGTTGATTCAAGATCCATGAAAAACAAATAAAATTTTTTAATAGAATAAAATTTTATATTTATTATATTGTATAAAGTAAAAATATCTTCTGTGCTGTAGCCGGGACGGAAGCCAGTGTAAATAACCTACAGGAAGTTAATTTTAAATGATTGTTTTGGCGGGAATAGGCGCATAACCTTCCGCTTTTATATCGGGGCTTTAAGGTTATTTACACTCGTGAATTATTAAAACAAAATCCCGGCGCTGGATATCGACTTTTGAGGGTGTTTAACTGTGATTGGGGATTCGGGGATCTATTACCTTTTATGACACTGTGTGAGAAGAAACAATAAGAATATATATATATGAAATGTGGGCCTTAGTAAACACTTTGAATTGACTCACCTGGTTTATTCTTCAATCATGAGGCCTATAGGACAACTAAATAAAAGGACTATTCACTCCGGTATAATAAAACAATTTAGTTTGACAATTGATAATAAATGAATATATATAAGTGAACGGTCGGCTTGATAATCTTGGTCTTCAATGTAGTAAGCCGCTCTTCCCAGATGACGTCTTCTTGTGTTGGTGTCCAGGCCTAAAGTGTTTGGCGTAGTCCTGGCCATCTGTTGCCAGCTACCTGATCGGACCTTTTCTTCTATTCGATTCTTTATCAATGTCAGATTTTCCAATGAGCAATTTGTCCACTGCACAATTGAGTACAATTCACAGTGCAACCTCACATTCCTATATATTATATCGTCACTGGAAAATCAAACCGGCATATCTGCAAAATGCATATTTTTCACCAGAGCACTTTAAAGTTTTCGCATGTGATATTTTCCACTTAACGTCCGTTTGGTTCACCTCAATGCCACCTTATGCACGAATAAAATTTAGACGAATACTGCTTATTGACGTAGTAGTTGGAAATAAATCGAAAATTGCTTAAATTTTGAGATATATGCAGATATGCCAGTATGACTTTAAAATCAGTGTAATATTTGCTTTTGTGCCACAGTGGCTTCTTCTTTTAGAACCTGTTTCAGGTAAAAAAAAAAGATAATTTTGTCAATGAAAAAATAATTTATTGCTTCACATTTTTTTTTAAACAACAATTAACACAATATTGCCTCTGGTAACTTCAAAGTTTCACAAATTTTTATAGAAATCTGAATAAATTGGCGGTATTATCCCGACAGTGACTAACTTTAGGATACCCTTTTTCTTTTTCTCATCGATGGTAAGTCTCTTGGAATAAGCTTGCATAAGAACAGGATTCACGCCCCCACTGCCCCGTTTATTCCTTGTCTTCGCCTCCTCCCAGGCATGTGATCCGTAGGATGTTTTGAAGTAAAAGTTGCCGTCGTCTTTAATTACTTTAAACATTCGAATGTCCAAGATGGGTAAAATTACTTGGGAGTCCTTAAGAGCTTTTATGTCAAAAAAGTCCTCATGACTCAACTCATGAACCTGGTAAGGCTTGCCACTTTTCTTTGCCGTTTTCATAGCCATGGCGTATTGGGAAGGTAAGTATATTGGTCCACTTCGGAGTGCTCTTTTAACTTCTCTTTCAATGGTTGAGTGAGCCGAATCCCCCTCGTTTTGGGTGTGGCCCTTTACTAAAAATTTGTATGTGATAGATTTTATGTTTTTTAATGTTGTAACAGCATATTTGTACATTGCCATCATAAAGTTATTTTTTTGTTGCCCACAACAATTATCGCTATAAAACACAACATCATCTATTGGACAGTCAGCTTTGTCATTTAAATGTTGCAGATATTTCAGCACACAGCTCCCAATCTCAATCACGCCTCTTCTTCCTTGTGTCTCATCCCAAGTGTAACAGTTTACCGTTTTGTCACCCTTCAGTTCAGCAATTGTTAAATTGTAAACGGCTAACTTTGAAATGTAGTAGTAGGAAGACGCCTCCCCCTGCGGACAGGACAGCACTGCCTGAAGGTCGTATACTGCTACGATGGTCGAATCTGTGGTTTTCTTGTCATTCTCCTTTTCCAGTCTGGACAAGTCGTTTTCTATAATATGATTCTCATATTCTGTTGTATTTTGTTTCGTGTTTTGGTATGAGACAAACATCACACTGATCTTTCTTCGGTGTGAAAAACGAAAGGTTGTATGACTTGAAAATAGCTCTGTACTTGCATTAGCTGATTCCTGCAAGGTTTGACTCCTTTCTTTCTTTTAGATAATCTCTGTGAAGTTCGGCGATAGATTTTCCACCATCAACATACTCCCGAGAACTTTGCGATCTGCAGTAATAAATAGGAATTCTGGGAACTTTTTCTATGTGATCCTTTTAGGCTATACGGGATTTTCCCGGGCCGGGGGGTGATGGCGGGGAATTTAAAATCTCCTCCGGCACCGGGACGTGAACTCGTACTTTTTATATCATCTCAAATCTCTGTTATCCGGTTGCCAGGCAACTAGCGGTGTTGTGCACACGCTTTAGCCTATTCGGCCACCCCGCCTCCTCCCCTTTCCCTTTTACGATTCAACGTAATCCTCTGATACTTGGGAACAACTTCCTGTGTGCTATCTTTTATGAATTCTCTTTGCCTTTGCAAGTCTCCCATTCCCCAAAACATTGCGAAACTCTCTTGCCGATAGTTCTCATCAATTTTTTCAGAGCACTTGGGTTTACAGTTGTGGCAAGGAGGCTTCATGCTTCGTTTTTTCACTCTTCCTCGGGTTTTAGACTCGTATTCCTCACCGCAGTTTTGCATCTTCTTTGCTAAAGTTCTTTTATTAAATTTACCTCTTTTCCTTTTTCTTGTAATCAGTTCGTTTGCATTTTCCATTTCAATTCCAGTCACTATTTCATCGCTACATTCACTGTCACTTTCAGAGCCAGAACTTGATATATTATAATTAGGGTCAACTTCATCGTCATCAGAATTATGAAATGGGTCTTGGTCTTCCTCATCAGTAGAGTCCGTGTTAATATTGTTGTTGACACTGTAGCTTTCAGTCCCCAATAATTGACCCGTAACAATATCGTCGGCCAAACCAGACTTCTGAGCTTCCCGTGCCATTTGTTCTGTTGAAACTTCTACCGGATCTACTACAGTCATGTGAGTGATCGTTGGTGCAGTAACTTCACATTCTAAAATTAAAAAAAAATATATATATTTATCTATAAGCCACCAATGGTCATGCAAACGACGAACAGTATTGATTTATAGATATCAAAATGGCAAAAGCCCGAACTTACCAGTCGAAGGGGAAGTGTGGTTTTCAGTATTTTTTTGTATAAGGTCACATTCCACCCATTTATCATTAGAGAGTGGGTGTAGTTCAGTCAAATCAGTCTTGCTAGGAACATTTTTAGTAGTGCTTTCTGTATCCATAAATAATGTTGGAAGCAACGGATCAGGCAGCTTATAACAATCTTTTACATCCATTAGCCCTATAGGAACTTCTAATGGAACTATAGTAGTCAGGTCAGTGTTCGTTGATGCAGTAACTTCACATCCTAAAAAATATATTATAGATAATATTATTATTATATTATGGGGAAAAGTTTGAAAATTATGATCTATGAGTGAGTGATATCTTCCTATATGCTAGTATTGACTACACCAATGCTTATGCAAGTGACCAACAATATTGATTTATTTAAATCAAATGACTAAACCTAATCTTACCAGCAGGAGGGGATACGTGGTTTTCAGTCTCTAATTCTATATCAGTCTTGCTAGTTTCAGGAACATCTTCAGTACTGCGTTCTAAATTGACTCGTGTCGGAGGCAAAGCATCTGGCGCAATCACTTGCCACCGCCTTTCATTTTTTGTCGCAAGTTTTAATATCAAAGCTGTACGTTTTTTCCTTGAACAAATAACAATAAGTAATCTGAGGAAAAATATTGAAGCTCTGTGGTAATTAGTTTAAGTATTTACGTACAAGGGTCAATTCTGAGCCTTGTAAGCCGTAAAACATCTTGCATAACGATACGTAAGGATAACAAACAGGCATATCTTCAAAAACATCACATGAAACTTTGTTTTGATACAATTCAAACTGAATTATTGAAACATATTTCGGTTTTAATTAACATTTTGTTTTATTCGCCGGGTGAAAATTTACCCGGAAACCAACGTTTTGGCAAATATGCCGGTTTGTTTTAGTTGAGCCTGTTAGAAACGCATTAATGTTGAGTGCAAACCGGATTCGACATAAAAATAGACAGGAAAAAAAGACATTTTTTGACACCAACAACTCAAAAACTCAATTTTTGCAGATATGCCGGTTTGATTTGACAGCGACGATATATACCTTCTCATTCCCTCACACATTGTCATCTAAAGGGGTAAATACAGGGGGATGTCAACTACACCAGCTTGGCATTCATTAATTAATGCCCATTGGGTAAGCCTATTCAAGATTAAGCCGGAATAAATTTTTGCAATGGTATCGGATCAATGGGATGAAAGCAGTAGTTCTTTACATTGTTGATCTCTCCTTTTTTATAAATTGGCATAATAATAGATTTAGTGAAATTATCCAGGATTTTATGGCCATTCCAAAATTTGTTGAAAATTACAATCAAAGACCTTAAGATCTTTTCAGGGATATTTTTCCGAAATTCAAATGGTATCCCGTCCAGGCCTGGGAGGCTTTCTTATTTTTCGATTTTCCTCAAATTTGTGAATGTTCCTCTAAAGTAAAGCCTGTGTCTAGGTTTTCATTTTATAAACTTATTGAATATATATATAAGTTAAGCGTCGGCGGACTTCAACAATAAAAAAAAAGAAGGAAAAGGGTTGAGATACAACACTCACGGCTTCTGAATAAACACTGCTTTATTCATCCAATAATCCTACTTATATACTTTTATCATGTTTATTTACATTCCAGGATGGTATTAAGGCTGATATCGCCAGTCTCCGGTCTTTATCTCCCCCCCACCAGTTTACGAATAGGATTTTCGGAAACTTAAATTTTCCTAGATCGGAGCCAACGGTTCTCAGCCTTAACACCTTACAATTGTTCTTACCAGTATACACTTAAAAGGAACTAAAAACTAAACTCACTTTTCCACATCTGTAACGAGAAAGAGAAAAAAAAAAAAAAAAACAGAAACAAAACAAAACACCTGTTTACCACGTCTTATTAATAAGGGAACAAAACTCTTAATAAACTAAAAAAAAATACTACAACTTCCTCTCCTGTCTTGCTATAGTTCTATTTATATAAAAAAAAAATGACAACATCTTTATGTTTTGACAACCAAACAAAAAAACATGTTTCTTATCTACAGCGGTGAGGGTACTACGAATCCGTTGGTTTATGTTCCGGGTCTATCATTGGGAGCTTCAATTGTTCGATGTGAACAGTTCTCCTCTTTTTAGGTTCATTGATTTTAGGTTCATTGATACTTTCAATGGTTAGCAGATTATGCTCCCTAATAGTAACCACTCTGAATGGACCCTCGTACCGTAACAATAGTTTCCCTCTGTTGGTTCCTACTCTACGGTACACTATTGTTCCGATCTTTAGGTCTCCCATTTGGTCACGTATCTGAACATTCTGCCTCTCTACCCGCTTCTTCTTTTCCCGCTTAATTTTCCCCGTTACTATTCCCCACGTCTTCTCTACCTATACCCTATTGCTCTGGATTTGCTCTACTCTCGGTTCGTCGATCGTTGTTTCCCCGCAATCTCGCCTTGGCCTGCGCATCCCGAATAGTACTTCCACGGGTGAAAATCCCGTTACGGAGTGAATCGAGTGGTTATAGGCTGTTACCGCTTTCTTCATTGCAACATCCGGCTCCAACCCTTTTTTCCCCTGATGTGGTCACTCAATGTGCTGTGCAACTGTTCGATGCCGCCTCTACTTTTAGGATGTCCCGGGGTGTTATAGTGCCAAACAGTCTCTAATCGTTTCACCTCCTCCCTAATCGCGGCATTGTCAAACTCCCTACCACCGTCTGATGTGATCCTCTCGGGGACCCCGTAGAACTGCACCCAGGTTTGTAGGGCTTCCGCAACTGCGTTGGCTGACTTGTCCATGACCTGATGTGCCATAGCTACTTTGCTAAAGACGTCGATTATAGTGACCCACTTGAACCCTCTCCAGGTGAATGTATCACTCTGGAGGTCTTGTAGCGGCATATTCCCTGTAGGTGTCTCTTCCTGAACTCCTCTGGGAGGGTGTCGATCATATTTTGTGCGCATACATACCTCGCATTTCCCTATGATTTCTTGGATGGATCTTTTCATGCCCCACCAGAAATACTTTCGACGTAATGCCTGCAACGTCTCGTTCACGCCTCGGTGGTTGGTTTTCCCCTGGTGATATGCCAATGTGACTGCTTGTTGTTGCTCCTCGTCTTGTATGGTTTCCACTGAATACTTGCAACGGATGAATGTTCTATCCACGCCTATTCGCTCGGACCTCCACATCCGCTTTATTTTGTCCCATACCGTATTATTCCCAACATAGAGATAGTGCGTTTTTCCCGCTTCCGTGGCGTCCTTCAGTGCCGTACGGATTTGCTCTTCGCTTACCCCGGGTTGCGACCAAATGACGCGAATCCTACTTTTCCCATATCTCCTGAAATCTATTTTCATGATCCCTGCTGTTCTCGTTTTCCAGATCACCTGACGATGCTTGTCGTTAATGATCTCGTCCTTCTCCGCTGCTCTTTCCTCCGCTGAGCTCTCCTCTTCTGGGGACTCCTCCCTGTCCTCTATACCGACGGTATCATCTGCCCCTTCGCCATCAGGAGTCCATTCACTCAAGAATTGGCGCACGTCCCGCGATGGCCTCCCCTGTCCTCTTCTACCGCGTTGATCATGATGACCCTAGAGAGCCAGTTTGCCACCACGTTTTCCTTTCCCGGCTTATACACCCCCTCTATGTTGTACTGACTAAGGAATTCTTTCCATCTCGTGACCCTAGCTGAGGTTTCCTTCAGTTTCCCTACCCACTGAAGGGGTTTGTGGTCGGTGAAGACTCGAAACTTCCTCCCGAATATGTATGGCCTGAAATCGTCGATAGCCCACACTATCGCGAGTAGCTCCCTCTCCAAAGCGTTGTATCGTGATTCCGCCGTCGGCTCACGTATGCTATCGGACGTTCACCCTCAATTCCGCCCTGGGATAAAACGGCCCCTAACGCGTATTCGCTCGCATCGGTGGTGACATTAAACTGCTTCTCAAAATCCGGGAACGCCAACACGGGCTCTGCCTGTAACCTATTCATGCATTTCCGGATATTGTTCTCCATTTCTGGTGTCACCACAATCCTCGTGCCTTTCTTCAGTAAATTGTTGATAGGTACCAAATATTCTGCCATCTCAGGTACGAATCTCCGGTAATAGTTAAGCGTCCCGAGAAGCCTGCGGATTCCTTTAACGTCCCGTGGTACCGCCATCCGTGTGATTGCCTCCACCTTCGCCGCATCCGGTCTGACCCCCTCGCTAGAGATAGTGTGACCTAAAAAATTAATCCGCGCGTTTATCCCAGCAGGGACTTCTCGCTTGACAGTTTCAGCCCGAATTGCCGCAGCCTTTCGAATACTGATCTCAAATGCCCCACGTGTTCGGTTTCCGTTCTACTAAAAATCATCAGGTCGTCCATGTATACTTGACATACCGAGTCGTCAATACCCCTCAAAAATTCGTCCATCAGACATTGAATGGGCGCATTCTTCAGTCCAAACGGCATTCTGGTGAATTCATAATGCCCCTTTCGAATGTAAAACTACCCAGGATGACTCCTTTGTATATTGTCATGGTTGCTGGGTACCTGAGGCCCCAGAAGGCACCTCCGATTCTTCGTAGGCCATTCATCGTCAGGGTCACCCTACCCCTTAGGTAGTCTAGGTGAGGAGTGACGTCGAAGTTTCTTCTGATTCGTACCGCTAGGTATGTCGCCTCCTCACCTACCCTGACCCTTGCACCTTGGATGTCCAAATTGATAGGGTGAGCCCTGTCCGTGGAGCCTCTTACGAGTATGGCTTGCGTTTTTGCAGCGGCCATGGTTAGTTTCCGCTTGACGCACCACTCTGAAACTAGACTGGAGCACCTCTCCGCTTCCGTCTTTAGTCTGGCTCTGTTGTTCTCAGCCACGATTACCGCCAGGTCGTCGACGTAGGCCGTGGCAAGGAAACCCCTGTTTTCCAGTTCCCCCAGCAACTGGTCGAAGAGGAGCTTCCACAGGGCTGGACCTAGGACTGAGTCCTGCGGACAGCCCCTCTCTATCCTCCTCTCGACGTCGTAGTAGTTACCCCTGACCCTGACGGTTCTTTGACTGAGGTAACTGCCTACTAGTGAATAAAGGTTACTGGGGGTGTCGAGCTCTTGCAACCGCTGGAGTACGCAGGGCCACCATACACTGTCGAAGGCGGAGGATATGTCAAACAGTATCAGGAGGACGTACTTCTCCGCCTTCCCCTCCACATCCCTGCGCACTCTAAGCAGTGCATCTGTGGTTCCCTTGCCACGTGTCGAGCCGAACTGCCGTGGATGGCTAGCTGCATTGAGGATCGGTCTCAGGCTAGCGGCCATTATTTGTTCCAGGACCTTGCTGACAACCGGGAGAAGGCAGATAGGCCGATAAGCTTTGTGCGATTCCTTGTCCTTGCCTCCTCCCTTGTAGAGCAGTCTCAAGTCTGCAATCCTCCACTTGCTTGGGAAGTACCCCTTGTCCAAGCATTCATTCATGATAAGGAGGAGTTCTTCTTCTATGTGAGGGGTACTTTTCTTGAGGATCGCAGCGTCTATACCGTCAAGTCCTGGAGCTCGGCCGATCCTCTGCTTCTCCACGGCCAGACGAAGGTCCCAAATGTCCCATGGTGGGCATAGGTCGGTACCAGGCGGGTATGACGTGGTGCGTCTCACCATGCTATCAGCTTCGCTATCCTGGGACGGGTCATCCCTGGGGTAGGTGTAGTCCACATAAATCGCTGCACATTCCTCGAGGGTGGCGGCCTGGACTCCAGCCACTCTGATAGCAGCCATCATCTCCTGCTGTCTTACTTTGTCCAGTGCCAACCTGTATGGTATACGCCAGGGATTCTTTTCCGACTCCTGCCCTATGAACTCGTCCCAGGATTTCTTCTTCTCGAGACGCACGCCGTTTCGGTATACCCTATACATATGCTTCGCCTCCTCTCTGAGTGCAGGTCTTCTTTCCTCATCTCTGCACTCTTGGCACCTACGCCTAGCCCTGTATTCTCGTTTCAGCTGTGTCAGGGTTGGCGTCCACCATGGGACCGGACGCGCTCTCGCCCTTCGGCGCTGGAGGGAATTTTCCGCTGCTTCCGTGATGGCGTCCATTAGGTTCGCCACCCGCTCGTCGATGTCCGCCGTTTCCTCAACGGGCACCCTCTCCTCCATTATTCCCTCCAGTGTACTGGAGTAGGTATTCCAGTCCGCCGAACGGGTCACGAACCCCCTCTTGCATATGGGGACTCTGCCTTCCTCCTCCACCACACTGAAGGCTATGATCCGGTGGTCGGAGCTCGTGTCAGACCGTAGGGTCCAGTCAGCCACCCTCCTTGCCATAGCGGTCGTGGCCAGTGTCACGTCGATATTGCTACTCTGGCCCCCTGTTCCAACAAATGTGGTCCAGAGGGCTCGTTCATTACGACGAGTTGACATCTCGTCACGAGTTCCTCTACCGCTCTTCCCCTGGCATTCGTGCTGACCGAACCCCAGGCCGTGCTCCAAGAGTTGGTGTCGGAACAGACTATCGTACTTCTATATCGCTGTACGACAGCCTCCATGGCAGTAATATTCTCCTCTATGTCTGCCTGCCCAGGCGGCATGTATGAGGAGACTAGGGCAAAGGATATTTTTCCCCATTTGACATAACATGCCGCCTGGTCCGCTGTGGTGAAATTCTTCAGTTCCATTACGTCGAGGGTGGGGTTCACTATCACTATCGCCGCTCTGGGCCTCCTCTCTCCACTGCCCAAGGCGACCACCCTCGACCTCACACCAAACCCTACCACCACGTTGTTTCGACACGATGGTTCCTGGATGACCATAATGTCGATTCCTCGGGCGAGAGCTCTCAATTCGTCCGCCACTACTCGTCTTCGGCCCATGTTGAGCTGCAAGATCTGGAGCTTATCCATATCTGGTCAGTTTGGCCTGCCTGACCATCATCTCCAGGTGTATCGGGCACTCCCTGCTGCCCGCACAGTGCTGGGAATTTCCCCCCTTCCTATCTTGCGCCTTGCACTTCCGGCAGCATGGTGCCACTTTTTTCTCCCTTTCTGGGCATTCCCTGGCTTTGTGCCCGGACGCCGTGCACCATCTGCACACCAACTCCTTCATGCAGGACTTTGCGGGGTGGCCATATTCTTGGCACCTCAGGCAGATCAAGGGGTACAGGTAGTCCCTGATGGTCAGGCTCCACCAACCTCCATCCAGGTCGGCCCTTGGGATGTTCCTCAGAGCCGTCCTAATTATTGGATGCACCTCTAGGACCCACATCGAAGTTATTCCTCCTCTTGAAGGAGTTGAGAAGCAGGTTCGTATCCAGCCTCTTCTTTCCTCGGTCTGGTTTCCTACCCCGCTCTTCTTCCATAGGAACTCCTCCAAGAGTCCTGCGTCCCAGTGCCTGGGTACTCCCTTGACCTCCAGTCGGGGGCGTCGCGATGTGGTCAGCCTCGCCTCCAGTCCTTGCTCCTTGAGGCGATCCCACTCCAAGATTTTTTGGCCTGCACCAACCCCTCCGTCCTGACTAGGACCCCTTTTCCATAGCTTAGTGGTCTAACAACTTTGGCGCTGACACCAATCTCCCGCAGCTCCTCCTCGGTTGGCAGCTGCTTGTGGATGTCAGCCATCGTCCACCCCTCCGTCACTCCCTTGAGCGTGATGAAGGTGTTCGTACTGTCTTTCTTCTGTGAGACGGGCACGCTGGCCAGGACGCTGGCAAATGTGAGCTTCTTCTCTGTGGTGTTATTCCCTTCTTTCTTCATTCGACGCATTTTTTTCACCACGCTCCACTGGGTTTCTTCATCCCTCATGGGCTCCTCCACGGTTCTACCCCTGTCGGTCGGGACTTCTATCTTCCTCCCATTACCCATTACTTTTTCCTCCCCACAACACCCTTAATACCACCAAACACCCCCCCTTATATCCCCCAACTAATTACCCTCCCCTACCCCTTCAATACCCTCCCCAATCTAATACCCCCTCTAACCTAACACATCAAAACACCTCACTTTACCATCCCCACCCCCAACCCCCCCACAAATAATTAACAATCCCCCCACCCAAATTCCAACCCCCCACCATACACACAAACTACCCCCCCAACAACCAATCCTACTACCAAACTCCCCTCATCCACCACCACCCTCCAAACCCCCCACTCCCCCAACTTTATTATGTTCCCAAACCCCATCCCTACTTTCCCAACCAATCCCTTCAAACAACAACCATACTTCTCAATACCCTACTTACCCCACCACCCTTAATCCCACACCCATACTCCCCATTTCTTCCCACAACACAACCCCAAAACCCCACCCACCCCACCCCACCCCCCAAACCCCCCAACCCCCCCCAATCCCCCCCCCTTTCAACACCCCCCCCCCAACACATCACCCCCACCACACCCCCCCCCCCCCCCCCCCCCCCCCCCACCCCCCACCACCCCCCCCCCCCCCCCCCCCCCCCCCACAACCCACTACCCCCCCCCCGCCCCCGCCCCCCCCACCCCCCCCCCCCCCACCCCCCCCCCCCCCCCCCCCCCCCCCCCCTATCCCCCCCCCCCCCCCCCCCCCCCCCCCCACCCCCCACCCCCCCCCCCCCCCCACACACCCACCCCCCCCCCCACCCCCCCCCACATAAAAACACACACACAAACCCCCACAACACAAAAAAAAAACCACACAACAAAAAAAAAAAATACAATTTAGTAGATGTGTGAATTATACTCAGAAGTGGGTAAAATAGCTGGATGAATATGAGCAGAATGTCAGTCAGGAATGTCAATCACAAGCTAACCTAGCAGGCCACGTGGAAACCACGTGGTGAAACAAAACTTAAGTTTTACCTTACTTCCAACGGCCCGATTTTGTCCAAATTTATGGGAGAAGTGTAACTCAATGGCCCGAACAAGGATAGGCTCACAGAACACTTATAATAAGTTCTCCGTCTGAAAAATAACAGGAAAACTAGTTGTTTCAGGGCCACGTGGGCGACGCTTGATGTTATTTTCGCTAATATCACTGTTATTTTCAGGTTAAACACTTTTACACGAAGGTGCACGGACACTAATTAAACAGTTTGAGAACGTTTAAACTAAACAGCGACACTTTTCGCGAACGAAAACGCACATATGCTGAAGAGCGTCCTAACCCAACCTCACTCGACGACTCCTGGAACACAACTCCAATAATTGCCAATCAGCATGGCTTACCTCTGATACTGTTGCATGTTGCTGTGCGGTCGCCTCTCTGCTGACACACTCCTCAGATGCCGCCCCGCTTCCTCCTTACCGCCGTCGCTCGTCGCTGCTCGCTCCGTTGGCTGCTCCTGCCTCCTTCGCCTCCACTGCTGCCTGGTTCGTCCGTCTCCGTTCCCGAAGTTCCCGACTCCTCGGTTGCCTCCTCCGAAGATCCGTCCCTCTACTGCATCCTAGCTCGTCTTTTCATCTTTTGCACGTTCACCTCCATCGGCTCGTCTTGAGGTCTCTCTCTCCTACGAAACATGTATGGGCACTGTCTCGCAATATGCCCTTCGGTCCCGCACTCGAAACATCTAGTGCGCGGACATTTTGCTACCAAATGTCCTGGCTTTCCACACCCATGACATTTTCTATCTTCCCTCCGGGGTCCATTCCTCGGCCTAGACTGTCCGGATCTTCTTTCACCCGTCGTGGCCTTTTCTCCATTCGGGTGCCTCATTTCCCTCTTCTTCCACCCTATCGGGGCTGTCCGGGGTCGTCTGTCATTCACTCGGATCCACCCTGGTTCTTCTACGTCCACCCGAGTCTCTTCCTCTCTTGCACTCAGATCGATCATTTCCTGGGCACATTCGAGGAACGATCGCTCTCTGGGCAGTCCGTCCCTCCCCGTTTCCTTAGCTAGCTGGACTTTGAGTATCGTCGAAAGGAACTCCATTCTGGCTTCGACCTCTCCCACACTCATTGTTTCGCCCATTTTCTCAGTTATGCGGTTGTACTTTGCCACTAGTACCCCCGCGTACTGTCCCCTCGTCTGTCGTTGGGACCGGCGCTCTCTAAACATTTGGAAGATATCTTCTTCCGGCGTCCATCTGCCTCCTCCAAAAGCCTTCTTCAATCGCTCCTTGATCACCGGCCATTGTGTCTCCTCGTCCGCTTGAATTTGGTTCAGGATGTTCCTCCTTACAACACGAGAGCTGCTTTCAGTGCTTCTGCGTCCCCTAGGTTCACAAGGTCCTCCGCCACCTTTTCCTCGATTCTTGACATGAGGCGGTCTCCGTCTTTCAAGAAATGGTTGAGCTCACTTACCTCGCCCCTGAAGCGTTCCAGGTCCGCAATGGCTCTCCGTAAGTCCTGCGTGGTCGCTGCTCTTATTTTCATCCATTCTAATGCGTTGGCGTGCGCTTCTGCCAATGTGTCCCTTGGTAAGGGAGGGATCTCCTGGATCTGAGGGATCTGCGGTACCTGAGGGATTTGAGGTATCTGAGGGGCCTGCGTGATCTGAGGTATCTGAGCGATCTGAGGAATTTCCTGAGGTTGAGGGATTTCCGGTGCGCTTAACACTCCCGGTCGGATTAAGCCCTCTGTCGGCATCTCACCTTTTCCTTATGACTAGGGGAAGAAAAAAAAATGAACTTAAATAAAAAAAATTACTTCTATGTTCTCCTGACGTTGTCCCGGGTTTCGGCACCAGTTAAGCGTCGGCGGACTTCAACAATAAAAAAAAGAAAAGAAGGAAAAGGGTTGAGATACAACACTCACGGCTTCTGAATAAACACTGCTTTATTCATCCAATAATCCTACTTATATACATTTATCATGTTTATTTACATTCCAGGATGGTATTAAGGCTGATATCGCCAGTCTCCGGTCTTTATCTTATATATATATATATATATATATATATATATATATATAAGTTAAACGTTGCGGGCTTTAAACACTTTAAAAAAAAGAGTAAAGGCTCAACAAATAACACGCATGAAGTCAGAAACAAGACTCCTTTATTCCTCCTTATAATCCTCTATATATACATTCTAAGTTGTTTACATAAATGCTTTTGGTATTAAAGCTAATACTGTCCCGCTCTGTACCTTAACTCCCCCGCACCAGTTTACGGATACTCTTCGTAAACTTAAAAAAAATAAAAAGACATAAAACAAAAAAAAACCACTCTTATATATACAACGACAAGATTCTCTTGCCCACATTATAACACAGGTACGGAGTGTTCAGTACTTACAACCTAATCTAATGAAACACAAACAAAAATATTCCTTATATATCAAAATAAAAAAATCGAGCCTAATTTGCGATACACTATGGACCCGATTTTCAACCCCCCTGTTACTTCCTTCACTTTGAGATTTTCCCGCGCCACCCTTTTCCGCTTTTCCCCCTCTATTTTTTCCTTAACCTTCCCCCAGAGATTACCCAGTTCCATTTTGTTACTAACCATTCTTTCTGTCATTTGGTCCGTCAGCAGCTGTACCTCCCCAGTCCCGTTGCCGTCCGCGTAATCCGAAGAGAATTTCAAATGGAGAGAACCCTGTTGTCGTATGTATAGAATGGTTGTACGCTGCCACCGCCTTCCGCATTGCCACATCCGGTTCCAACCCTTTTTCCACCTGATACACCCTTAGATGGTCACTAAGAGTGCTGTGCAGTCTCTCTATACTTCCTCTGCTCTTGGGGTGCCCTGGAGTATTAAGATGCCACCTGACACCTACGTTCTTCATCTCCGCTCTGATTTTGGCATTGTCGAACTCTCTGCCTCCGTCGGATGTTATGCGATCGGGTACTCCGTAACATTGGAACCACGTGTGGAAGACTGCGTCTGCTGACCGCTCCTGTACCAGGTACGCCATTGCCGCTTTGCTAAAGAGGTCTATGAGCGTGACCCACTTATACCCTCTCCATGTGAACGTATCCACTTGCAAGTCGATGAGTGGTGCATCGACCGTGGGTGTCTCCTCTTGCATCGTTCTTGGGGGTGCCTATCGTACTTTGTGCTCGCGCACACCCTGCAGGACCCTATGAGCTCTGCGATCGTTTTCTTCATCCCCCACCAAAAATATTTCCGACGCAACGCTTGAAACGTCTCCTGCGCCCCACGGTGGTTGGTCTTGCCCTGGTGGTAAGCAAGTGTTATGTCCTTCTGCTGCTCTTCATCCCGCACTGTATCCACCATCAGTTTGCAACGAATGAACGTCCTATCCATCCCTAATCGCTCATCCCGCCATAGCCTCTTTATCTTCTCCCAAATCGTTTCATTTCCCACATATAAGTGGTGAATTTTCCTTGCTTTCGACGCGTCTTTGAGAGCTCTGCAGATCTGGTCCACGCTGGCCCCTGGTTGTGACCAAATGGTTGTTATTCGGCTGTTGCCGTACTTACTATATAGTATCTTCATCAGACCCGACGTCCTGGTCTTCCAGATGATCTGGCGGTTCTTATCGTTGACGATTTCCTCCCGTTCTTCCATGTCCACTGGCCTCTCTTCCGCTGGACTTTCTTCTTGTTGGGTATCAACTCCATCCACATTTTCTTCCACCACTTGTACCCCCTCTCCCTCTGGCGTCCAGTCCCTCAGGAATTGTCTCACGCCTCCTGATGATTCCTCTATGGCATTTATAGTTAGCGCTCTCGATAGTCAATCCGCCACCACATTCTCTCTTCCGGGCTTGTACACAATGTCCATGTTGTACTGGTTAAGAATCTCCTTCCAGCGTGTGACTCTAGTCGAAGATTCCTTTAGCTTGCCTACCCATTGTAGGGGTCTATGGTCCGTCTGCACGCGGAATTTCCTCCCAAAAACATATGGTCTAAAATGGTCGATAGCCCACACGATCGCTAACAGTTCTCTCTCCAGCGCACTGTATCGCGACTCTGCCTCCGTAAGTCGCCTGCTGGCATATGCTACGGGACGATCCCCCCTATTTCCATCCTGGGATAACACAGCCCCCACCGCGTATTCGCTAGCGTCCGTTGTGATCGTAAACACTTTCGTAAAATCCGGAAATGCTAATACTGGCTCCTCTTGCAGCTTCGCCATGCATTTCCGAATGTTGTCTTCCATTATGG
This sequence comes from Nezara viridula, assembly GCA_928085145.1. Classification (NCBI taxonomy): domain Eukaryota; kingdom Metazoa; phylum Arthropoda; class Insecta; order Hemiptera; family Pentatomidae; genus Nezara; species Nezara viridula. Next base: position 180,999,865 of record OV725077.1, on the reverse strand, counting down.
GGGTTACTATCACCTTGCTGCCTTTCTTTAATAAATTGTTGAGGGGTACGAGGTATTCCGCCATTTCGGGCACAAATCGTCGATAATAATTAAGGGTTCCTAACAATCTGCGGATCCCTTTTACATCCCGAGGCATTGCCATCTTCTTAATCGCCTCCACTTTCCGCGCGTCAGGTTTTACTCCTTCACTCGATATCGTGTGTCCTAAAAAATTTATGTGGTCCTGCCCTAACAAACATTTCTCGCTGGACAGTTTCAGCCCAAATTGTCTGACTCTCTCAAATACCCTACGTAGATGCTCTAGGTGTTCCGCCTCGTTTTTACTAAATACCAATAGGTCGTCCATGTAAATTTGGCACATCCCTTCGTCAATTCTCCTTAGGAACTCGTCCATTAGCCGCTGGAATGTTATAGGGGCATTCTTGAGACCAAATGGCATTCTCGTAAATTCGTAATGCCCCCTCTCGAACGTGAATGCTGTCTTCAACTGATCTTCCGGAAGCATCCTAATCTGATGATATCTCGCTTTCAGGTCAAGAGTACTGAATACCGTTGCCCCGCTTAACCGATCTAAAATGTCCTCAAACTTTGGGATTGGGTATTTTTCATCCACAGTATTCTCATTAAGTTTGCGGTAATCGATTACCACGCGGTATTTCTCCTTATCCTCTCCGGGCGCGCTTTTCTTCTTAACTGCCCATAGCGGGCTATTATAGGGCGACGTGCTATCGACAATTATCCCCTGCTTCTTTAAACTCTCCAACTCTTCCCTAATGTATTGGCGAAGTGCCTGCGGATACCTCCTCTCTTTCACGTAGCTCACCTTTTCGTGCTTCAGCGGGATCTCGTGCACCGTTTTGCCCGTCACCCCCAACGTATCTCCCTCCTTGAAAAAGATGTCTTCGAATTCCCTTCTCACGACTACTCTCCAATCCTCCGCCCGACTTATAGCTCCCACACGTGCTCTCCGGTCCTCATGCCCCTCTATTGCCATCGTACTCGTATACCTAATTCTCCCCATCCTTATTTTCCACTCCTCCCTTCTATATGCGATTCGCACGCCCACCTTCCCCAACATGTCACATCCTATAATTACCTGGTATTCCCGCGGCATTTCTCCCACTACATGCACCGTAAGTTTACCTCCCTTGGCTGCCCACCTCCTCAAACCTATCTCCACTTCTCCTTCTACTCCACACGGGCCACCCAGGGTGATTAACTTACAATTACATACCTTGACTTGGAGTGTCCTCTCTCCATCGTACAGCTTCTCCAACACTCCCCGTGTCATGATGGTATTGGAACTCCCGGTATCTACCAGGCATCGCACTCCTCCCACCTCTATTATAGGTAACCAGCAGCTTTTACCTCTGATGTTACAACTTACTAGCGTGCGGTCACCCCTCGCCTGACACTCTCCTCAGATCCTCTCCACGGTTTGTCGGCGTCCACTCCTTCCGCTGCTTCTTCCTCGACTCCTCTCGTTCTCCCGGCCTACTGGGTCCTCTATCTCTTCTTCTGTCTCCGTGGCCAAGGATTCCTCCGACGAGTCTCTTGATGACTCACTCCTCCTTGCGTGTATCCTTCTTCTCCTCACTTCCTGGGCATTTACCTCCATCGGCTCAACCCTCTGTGAGCCTCTTCTGGAATATATGTACGGACATTGCCTCGCAATGTGTCCTTCAGTCCCGCACTCAAAACATTTCGTGCGGGGACACTGTGCCACTAGGTGTCCGCTCTTTCCACAACCGTGGCATTTCCTGTCCTCTCTCCGTTGGCTACCTCTTGCTCTACCTTGTCCTGGTCTTCGTTCGGCTCCGGTGGTCTTTTCTCTCCCGTTGTGTGCTGGCTCTCTCCTTCTCCAGGTCGTTGGTGAACTTCTAGGTCTCCTATAGATCACTCTGTTCCATCCTGGTTCCTCCCCCTCTAACCGGGCTTCTTCATCTCGAGCACTGGAATCTACCATTTCTTGGGCGCATTCAATAAACGAACGTTCCCGGGGTAGGCCATCTTTCTTCCCCGTTTCTTTCGCCAATTGCACCTTCAGTATGGTGGACAAAAAGGTCATCTTCGCTTCGACCTCCGGAGCTCCAGCTGTCTCCCGCATCTTCTCGGTGATCCGGTTGTAGTGAGCTACTAGTGTTGCCGCATACTGTCCGTTGGACTGCCGTGAAGACTTCACCTCGCGGAACATCTGGTAGATGTCTTCTTCTGTAGTCCATCTGCCACAGGCTTTCTTCAGTCTCTCCTTGACCGTTTCCCACAGCGTCTCTTCATCTGCCTGGATGTGGTTCAGGATACTCCGTTTTACCCTGCACACAAGGACCGCCTTAAGGGCCTCAGCATCCCCAGCGTTGACGAGGTTCTCATCAATCTTTGCATTGATTCTAGCCACGAGTCGATCTCCACCCTTTAAAAAATGATTGAGCTCACCTATTTCTCCAGTGAAGCGCTCGAGATCGGATATAGCCTCCCTGAGGTCCTGTGAAGTGGCTACCCGTATTTTCATCCATTCTATCGCATTCGCATGCGCCGCGGCAAAGGTTCCCTGCGGTAACGGAGGGATCTCTGGCACATTCATGGGAGCCGGCTGCCCTAAGGCAAATTCAGGCATGCTCGTAACGGTTCTCCTCTGGTTTAAAAAAAACGTACCTATGCACTCTCACCTTCCCGGGTTTCGGCACCAGTTAAACGTTGCGGCCTTTAAACACTTAAAAAAAAGAGTAAAGGTTCAACAAATAACATGCATGAAGTCAGAAACAAGACTCCTTTATTCCTCCTTATAATCCTCTATATATACATTCTAAGTTGTTTACATAAATGCTTTTGGTATTAAAGCTAATACTGTCCCGCTCCGTACCTTAACTTATATATATAAATATATAAATTTCTGCTCTAGGTATTCTAATAAATTTTCGATTTATTTAAATTCAAACATTGTACTAATGTACTTAGCTTCCTCAGTGAGGCGAGATAAAACTTTAGAAAGCAGTATTTTTTCATTAATATCCCTAAAAGTATTAGTGTCATCACAAATAATATTTTTAGCACTTCTTACAGCGGTTACAAACTTAAATAAGTTATGTGGTTTACCATTAAAGTTTGGTATGTGATCATAGTCCACTGAATTTATTTGGATTGATGCCATTTTAAAACAATTTTTAAATATTAACTTTACCACAAAATACTTCAATTAAACTTCAATAGCCTGTTCTTAGGCAATTAATATTAATATCATTTTAAAAAAATTCAATAATTCCATAGAATTCAAAAAAATATAAAATTAAACATAAAAATTACAAAATAAATAAACATTACAAATAAAATTCTTACTGCGGTGATGCTAACGTTTCTTCTGGATCTGCAGTGAAGTCCAGAGAGACTCAGCGAGACATCTCGGGTGAGCAGTGCCATGGCTGGAGAGGTATCCCTGATGATCTTTTGTAGTTGGGTACTTGGGTGTAGATCCACTCTAGAAGCATCTTCAAGGGTACAAACTGCGAAGTTGATCAAAATCTAGTTTGAAACTTGCAGTGCCTGATGTGGGCGCCAGTTAACGGATCGGAGACAGTGCAGACTTTATAAGTAATGGTTTTATTCATATTGTGTGTTACAAATGGTGTCTAACATACAGAGTAATATATATAGTTACTGGATATATAGTTTGACTACACGAGTTCACTCCAGGTCTCCTACAGTGAAGAGTGTGACTTCAAGAATGTAACTACATGAGTGATTTGTTCTTAGGAGCATGAGGTTTATGTACCCAAGAATAGTGGTGGGGGGGGAGGGGTGAAAGAAAGTCAGAAGAGGACGGCAAAGGAAGTTATGGATAGTTAATATTCTTAAGAGGGTCAAGTCTGTGAGAAAGTGCCCTTTTGCTGAAATCGGTTATTGTTCCCTAAGTCTTGATAAGTGTCTTCTGTCCAGTCGGTGCATTCTAGATAACTATTTCTAAGCTATCAGAGATAGCTTGACCTGGCTATCTAGGGATGCTTTGTTCTTTTATCCTTTGATAAAAGTCATGAGAAAGGTCAATGCATGATTCACCAATTGGCATATTAAATAAAATAAAAGTTAAATTAATATTATTATTATTATTATTTGTTACGGATTAAGTCCATTCCGTAACTATATATCAGGTTGCCGAGCAACGGCAGTGCTGTGCACACGCGTTAACCCATTCTGCTACCCCGCCCACATTCAGACCTGAGCTTGAACAACCTACTCAAGTCGTGCCCAGTTAAATCCCAACAGCAGCCATCCACAAATTTTAAAATTTGAAGATCATCACTCAATTCCCTATACATTAGAAATCGATCAGAATTCAATGCTGCTAAAGTCATCCATGTCTTTCATGGTTTCGTTTCCGAGCGAAATATCATAGTTAGGACTGAATTTATAAACATAAAATTTAATTTAGTAAGGATTTTTCAAAAATTACTCACTAATATATCATATTTTGATCTCGCTACAGTTTTCTTTTCCCGTGGCTGTCGTTATTGTAAAGTTTTCTTTGATTCTTTTTATACATTTAGGAATAATTTCAGGGTTTATATAGTTGTATTTAGAGCCCATATCAATAAGCCATTTCCAGTTAGTGTGGTCCTTAACATATGGTAGTTAATGAAAATTATTCGTTTGCAATTCTAATGTTATGTTACATTTTCTTCCCTTTAGCTGGAGCCTAAAAAATGTTTTAATTTTGCTTCCAATTCTTTTATTTTTGACTCGCGAGGATCTTCTTCCGGTTCATATTCGATTTCGTACATGGGTTGTCAATTTGCTTGTTGCGAGTTGACAGTCCTCATTGATACAGTTTTTCCTGTCGTACCGTTGTAGGGTTGTTGCCTGAATTTATTATTGTATTGGGTCTTTGAAAATTTTTCCGGTGTTACCCTGGTGGTGGATTCAAAAATCTTTATTGATCTTGCGAGTTCCATTCTTTATTATTTTGAGGGGGGTCGTTGGTGGTAATTCGGATTGTAATAATAATTATAATAAGGGTTGGTGCACATAGATGCTGTAAGCTGGACCAAGCATATGCTAACAGTAAAGTAATAATTATTTTGATTGTAATTGTTAAATCCCCAATTTTGGTGATGTTTAAAAAATTGGTTTTTATGTTCATATTTTTTATCGACAAATTTATTTTTAGCAAAATTGTCTTCACTCTGTTTTTCTCCCGCCTTATTCATTGATCAGGAAGAAAATGTCATCAAAAAGTTGATTTTCATTTTGCATCAAGTTCCTTAAATCGTCCAGATTTTTTATTTTTGTTTTAGTCATTTAATAAGTTCTCACGTGAATGGGCATGTTTAAAAATTATATAGTAATTGACTTTCTAAGTGTGCAATTACCGCTTCTTTATTGACAGTTTTGTCGATACGGTGCCGTGAAATGATTAGAGTTCTGTTTTTTTCAAGTCGATGGAGAAAATCTATGAGGTTCTCTTTATACTTTATTTTTGTATTCAGAAGTTGGAAAGTGAGTTGTTCGATCGATCTAGATTCTCTGAAAGTCCTTAAAAGATAATCTAATACGGCTTCTATTGTTTCAAATTCGTAAATGGTTTTGATATAATCGTACTCATCCGTTACCTTGCTTAATAAACGTTTTTCTTTTAATTCCCTAAAAGTATTATTTTTTCCACACTCTATATTCTTAACTTATCTTACTACATTTACAAATTTTAATAAATTATGAGGATTTCCATCGAATTGAGGAATATGATCATAGTCAGCACTTTTAATCTGAAATGATGCCATATCTTATATTTGTTTTAAATGTTTAAGTTGTTCGGAAATAATATCTATAGACGGGCTTGCATAAATATCAATACAAAAAAATAATAATAATAAATATATATGAATATGCAAATGAAATCATATTAATTTAATAAAATGTAAATTAAACTTACTGAAGGCCAATTGAAGACGTCTGTTTAGGTAGGATACCTCGCTTGAGTGATATTCTAAGACTGGATGTTTTCTGAAGAAAAATTGGTAGCTCGTTGTTAAGTGGGCCAATGTCTAGACCTTGTAAAAGTGACTAGCAGTGATAAGCAGATACCTTGAGAATGTGAGTCTTCAAGTCAAAGTTCTTTAGTGTTCAGTGCAGACAGCGTAGATACGAAAATACCTAGTAATTAGTGAAAACTCGAACTCTAGCTGCACCTGTTTTGGGGCGCCAAATAACGAACTCACAACAATAAAGACTTTATTCTTACATTTATTGTAAAATATAAAGTTATATTGACATAATGTTAGTGAACTTCTTACAAACTAGCCTTGTGAGGCCTAAACTAATGTTACACAAGTTACTCTAGTGAAATATTTACAGATAGAATGAATTCTCTAAGATTAAGAGTGTTAATATAATCCAAATCTGGGATGGGGATAGGAATGGCCGGATTTGGAGAGGAGGTGATAGGCGTTATCTTAATTTCTAAGAACGGTTTTTTAGGACGGAGAACTATATATAAGGGTTGGTGCACATAGATGCTGTATGCTGGACCAAGCATATGCTAACAGTAAAGTAATAAGACGAACTTCTTCCGGGGGAAAACCTAGAGAGTTAAAGAGAAACCGATGGTCAGTCGGCTCATATTCGGGTGTCCCAAGTTGACGTTGATAAACTATAACTGTTTGCACTTGGGCGTATGAGGGGTCATTTATCTGGTCAAGATGTCCAACAGACTTATTCTCACGGGAAATGGGCACAGAATGCTGCAACTCATTTGTTAAAGCGGGTGTGCTAATTGAAAAAAGATGTGATTGGAACCAGAGAATACAGCAACATTATAAGAATTATATTTACAAAGACTATTATATTTTATCTTATACGTATCTACGATTTAAAACTCCGCGCCGATGGATGCCTTCCCTTGCAATGTGAGCAGGAGATCTTAAGGGGAGAAGTAGAATTTCACTGCGGAGATTCGTTATGTGACCATTTACGTATGGACTCACTCTCAAAGTCTCTAAGCGGAAACGCTCGCTTGAAAGTAGAGTTACATAAAGAACTAGCTTTCATCCTTTTCGAGTGCTGGGCACGTGACGTGTCAGAAGGTGCAAATTAACGAACTCGTACAACAGTGAAGACTTTGAAATATACTTTTATTGTAAAATATAAAGTTATGTTGACATTACGGAATGAATTTACTTTATTAAAATGACATTTTTGATCTTTTGAAGACCAATTTTTGTAATATTGAGGTGAGGTGTAACTTTCATTTTTATTATAGTTATTTATATGACCATCAGAAATTTTATTTATCGCCTTTGAAGCGGGTTTTAATGGAACTAGCTCATCAAAAAGCAGATGATTTTCAGTTTTGTTAGAAACTCTCAGATCATCTAAACTCCTTAACTCCTCAATTCTTACCATTATATTAACTCTGACGTTAATAGGCATATTTGCACAAAACTAATATAATATTTTTCAAATTGGACGTTCAAATTGATCTATTATAATGTCTTTATTAATTATATTATCAGTATTGTATCGGTGCTTTATTAGATTTCTGGTATTATCCAACCTTTGAAGAAATTCCAACAGATGTTCATCGTGTTTAATTTTTATTTCTATTAAATCTAATGTTAATTGTTGAATTGATTTGGTAATGCTAAATGTATTTTCCAGATAATTTATTAAATCTTCAATTTTGTTAATGTTATAATTAAATTTATAAGTTAAATTTCTGTAGTATCTCTGTAAGATTAACTTCTGCATTTAGTGATTCTATTGGATAACGAAATAATGAGGATTCAATAACAGTTGTCGAATCATCTAAGCGGCCTTTTTCCGGAATAGGATATATTTCTTTATTAATATTAATATTATATTCAAGAGAATTTCGTTGCTCCATTTGAATTTTGATTTGATTATTATTATTTTCTGATTGTATTTGACATCCAAATATTTCATCTGATTCTGTGTTATTCTTTCATGTGTTATTGTTCATGTTCACGGATGTTCATCGTGTTTAATTTTTATTTCTATTAAATCAAATGTTAATTGTTGAATTGATTTGGTAATGCTAAATGTATTTTCCAGATAATTTATTAAATCTTCAATTTTGTTAATGTTATAATTAAATTTAATATATTCTGCTCCTTCGGTGAGGTGAGCAAATGCCTCATTTAATAAAATGTTTTCGTTGAACTCTTTGAATGAATTATTCCCCATGCAGAATTAGTTATTCAATTTCCTTAAGAAATTTATATATTTTTTTAAATATTTTAATTCGCCATTAAAACAAGGCATGTTAATATAATATTTTACTTCAATAGGTAACGATACCATTTTTATTATTTTTTTACTAATTCATTCAATTTAAAATTATTTTCTAATTAAAATTTTTTTTTAATATATTATTTCAATAAATATGTTATTAACCATAGGGTTATTCGTTTACCTTTATTTAATTTTTTAATTTAATTTCAATTTAAAATTATTTCATAATTTCCTTTTTTAAATATATTATTTCAATAAATATATTATTAACCATAGGGTTATTCATTTACTTTTTGTATGATATAGGAAATTCAAAACAATACATAAATATAAATATACATAAAAATAAAAGTAAAAATCTTAATCTTACTGATGAAGTTCGGTTATCTTCTTCTTGGTATCTGGGAGCAGTAGGCCAACTGAAGATATCAGTTTCAAAATACCTCGGTAGAGTGATTTTCTGAAACTGGAAGTTTTCTGAAGAAAAACTTTCTTCAGAGAAAAATTGGTACCTCTTGTTGAGTGGGCCAATTTCTAGACCTTGGAAAAGTGACTAGCGGTAACGAGCAGATACCTTGAGAAAGTGAGTCTTCAAGTCAACGTTCTTTAGTGTTCAGTTCAGCGTAGATACGAGAATACCTAGTTAGTAAATAGTGAAAACTCGATGCTAGCTGGTCCTGTCTTCGGGCGCCAATTAACGAACTCGTACAACAGTGAAGACTTTGAAATATACTTTTATTGTAAAATATAAAGTTATATTGACATAATGTTAGTGAACTTCTTACAAACTAGCCTTGTGAGGCCTAAACTAATGTTACATAAGTTACATCTAGTGAAACATTTACAGATAGAATGAATTCTCTAAGATTAAGGGCGGTAATATACCCCAACTCTTGGGTGGGGATAAGATTGATCGGAGTAGGAGAGGGGGTGATAGGCGTTATCTTGATTTCTAGGAACGGTTTGTGACGGCGGCAAACTAAGGGTAGGTGCCGGTAGGGGTGCTATAAGCTGGACAAAGCATATTCAGAAGTAAAGTAGTAAAAATTAAGGGCCAATTTCTAGACCTTGGAAAAGTGATTAGCGGTGACGAGCAGATATCTTGAGAAAGTGAGTCTTCAAGTCAACGTTCTTCAGTGTTTGGTTCAACGTAGATACGAGAATACCTAGTTAGTAATTAGTGAAAACTCGATGCTAGGTGTTCCTGTCTTCGGGCACCAATTAACGAACTCGTATAACAGTAAAGACTTTGAAATACACTTTTATACGTTTACATAATATACTTACATAAGTTACATCTAGTGAAATATTTAGAGATAGATTTTTATTTATTTTTTTTATTTTGTCCTGTCCCTCTGAAACAAAACAAATCATGATATCAGTGCCATATTGGACCAATGCACTAGCGGAACGATACTCTGAATTACTTTGACCTTTTTCTACCTGTGGTATTTGAAGGTGCGTTGAATGATTTTGGTAGGTTATCTCTTCCTGCCCACTTAAGGTGTTGATAAGGTGTTTGGAGTTGAGGGTCCTCCACCAGTTAAGTGATAAATATATAAAATAAAATAAAAATTAAGCATAAAGATAAAATAAGGAGGGGGGGAGGAATAGGGATATGGTTAGGGATGGGGAGGGGAGGACTGGCCGTGAGGCGGGTTAAATGATTATGTTGGTGGGGTTTATTGGATCCTTACGGCCTTGCCATTTGGCAGGGAGGGGGGCTGGGGTGATGGATCGGAATAATGGGTTAAAGGATGTGGGGAGGTTGTCGAAGAACTTGATATGTCTTCTTGATATATGTTGCACAAAGTCGAGTTGTAGTTCCTTATGGATGTGTTTCATGTTTCGCCTTTCTAATGTTGTCCCTTTGCAGATCTTCATGAGTATACTGTTCTCGTATTGTTGTAGTTTCTTCAGGGCTGTGAGATATAGGTAGTGTAGGAGGGGGGCACCGTGGAGAAGTGAAGGTCTGAGTATGGCTTTATATATGAGTAATTTGAGTCTGAGTGACAGCCCTGGAGAATAGAGTAGATGGCGGAGTTGATATGTGGTGGATTTTACTGTTTGTATTCTGTGTTGTATGTGCGCTGTGAAAGATAAATGTGATTCGAGTTTTATTCCTAGGTATGTGAGATGTCTTTTTGTTTTTATAGTTTGACCGTTAAGTTTAGGGTGTTTTTCAGTTGTTTTCTTGTATGAGAATGTGATGGCGTCAGTTTTTGCGGTGTTGATGTGGATGTTTATATTTTTAAGTTGGTCTATGATCAGTTGGGCTGCATTTTGTGCTCGGCGCATTGCGTGTTTAGCTCCTATGCTTGCTGTGTAGATAGCAATATCATCAGCATAAGCAGCTATTTGAACTTGGTCAATTTTGGTCTCAACTATTTGGGCAGTGTAAATATTAAATAGGATAGGCACTAGAACTGAGCCCTGGGGGACGCCACAAGTAACTGGCCTAGGGGGTGACATATCAGTTTTGACTCGAACTGAGAAGGTCCTGTCACTGAGATAGGAGCCAATAATATCGACTAGTTGTACGGGGAATTGGTGATGCCTGAGTTTATTGATAAGGATGGAGTGGGATACAGAATCAAAAGCCTGTCTGCAGTCAAGGGAGATCATGGATGTGGTAAGGTTTTTATTTAGATTATTAGCTGTTTCGTACTGTAATTTAGCCACGTGATGATAACAGCTAACTCCGCGAGAGAAACCCAGTTTGTTCATTGGGTATAATGTCATGTGAATCGCAGTGTTTTCAGATGTGAATGAGGATTAGTTTCTCATATATTTTTGAGATGTGGTCGAGGAGACTGATCGGCCGATAATCTTCCGGGATCGCTCCTCGTTTCTGGGGTTTGAGGAGTGGAACGACAATAGCATGTTTCCACTCCGTTGGGAAATATCTGAGGCGTGAGCATGAGTTAAAAATGTTAAGAAGAAACATTAGGGTTTTTCGGGGTAGTGTTTGATGAGGACAGAAGGAATATTGTCCTTTCCTGCAGACTTGTTTCCCTTTGTTTTTCTCAGAATTGCAGTCAGGTCTTTATATGTGGAGAATATTGAGTTATTTAAGTTATCTGTGTGGGGGATGTGATGGTAAATGGTATCAGTACGGGCAATGTCTCGTTCTACGTAGTAGTCTAATAGAATGTTTGCCTGATCTGCAGGAGTGAGAAGCTCATCGCCTCAGAGGATTTTCACCGATTTGGATTTGGTGTTGTGGCTAGGACTAGCTTCCAGAATTTTTTATGGTCGTTGTGGGTCCGGCGAAGTTGTTCATGCCATATTGACGTTTTCCACTGCGACATAAGGGATGTTATTTGTCTAGTGAGGCTGTTTATGATAGGTTTGTAAGTGGGGTCTTTAGTTCTGTACCAGCAGTTCTTGATGTTGTTACGTTGTTTTATGAGTGATAGGATGTGTTTTGGTGGTTGGCGAAGGTGAATTGGAATGGGGTTGAAGGTGGGTATGGTGGTGTTAGCTGCATTACGGATAATGTTGTGTAATGTACTAATGGTGTTGTCAATGTTCTTGTTGTAAGTGTCGTGATGTTTGGTGTGTCACTATATACTTGTGTCTTGTATTGTTTCCAGTCAGCGTGTTTGAAATTGTATTTGTAGTCTATGGGTTGAGTTAAGGTTGAGTCGTGTCCTAGTTCGTATAGTACAGGTATGTGGCCGTTATTGCTAAAGTCAATCGTGTTGCAGTTTGTGAATCTGTGTGGTTGTTGTGTGGGTAGTAGATCAAGTGTGGACGTGATATTTGGGTTAGCATGATGTCTATAAGTGTATGCATTAGGGTGTATGATTGTATAAGTGGATTTGGTCAGGAAGTTTCCTAATGCATTAGAGTTTGTACAGTTCCATGTATGGTGTTTGGCGTTGAGATCTCCTAATATTATGTGACGTTTGTCTGTCTCGTTGTCCTTCAGAAATTGTTTTAATATGTCAGGTTTTCCACTGGGACTACGGTAAATGCATGTAATTTTGTATGTATGTTCAAGTTTTACTTGTATAGTAATTGCTGAGTATTTGTCATCATTTAGTGTAGTGTTGTTTATTAATCTGGAAGGGACGTCATAGCGCACCAGAAGTGCGACGCCACCATGTGATGGGGAATCTAGTCTGTATATATGGTACCCGGGGAAGTATATGTGAGTTAGTTTGTTGATTTGTGTATCAGTCAGTGCAACGACTGATGGCTTGTGGGAAGCCAGGAGAGTTTCTAGCTCAAGTTTACGAAGCATGAGCCCTGTTATGTTATAATTTATAATCAAATGTATACCATTGATATTTTTTTGAAGTATAAGGTTTACTGTGTTTAATAGGGTTGTGAACATGGACTTCATGTCCCTGAACATGGCCACGAGTTCGGAGACCCATGGGAGCTGTTCATAGGGTGGGGATTGGGTGGTGGGAGGGGGAGCTAGGTGGGCTACTCCCGCATAAGAGTCGGGTCTTGAGGTGGTGGGCGGAGCTTGTGATGCTTTACCCTTTTGTTCTTGTCTGGGGTTTGTTGCTGTATTTCTTCCAGCATGAACCTGTACTATGTTTTGTAATAGTGCAAGTCTCTTTTCACAATTGCGATAAGAAGCCACTTGAGGGCCCTGACAATTTGCGCATTTGAGGGGGATGTTTCTGGAGCATTCGCTGATGTTGTGGTGTTCACCACATCGTACGAATTTTATCTTGCGGGCACAGTAATTCTTTGTATGTCCAAATTGCTGACAGTTGTAACACTGCCTGGGACTATTGATGTTCCTCAGTTTCTCAACTGAGTACCCCATATGGTCGATTGGACCAACTGCTTTGAGGTTGTCAATGGTAGTGTCAGGGTCTGCCGTGACTATGATATGTGGCAGCTCTATTTTGATGCCATCTGTGTCAGTCTTTTTCATCCTCCATATAGATTTGAGTCCGGGTAAGCGGGCTTGGAGGGTTTCTGTAATTGAATCAAGGTCATGGTCAAGGTCCAGACCTTTAATGATAAATGTGGGGAGTAAGTGTGAAAATCAATTTCATCGCTGACGTTTAAAACATGTATTGCAGCTTCGTAGTCAGGTTTGAAGTCCAAATACAATTTGGTTTCATCCCATATGGTCGATTGGACCAACTGCTTTGAGGTTGTCAATGGTAGTGTCAGGGTCTGCCGTGACTATGATATGTGGCAGCTCTATTTTGATGCCATCTGTGTCGGTCTTTTTCATCCTCCATATAGATTTGAGTCCGGGTAAGCGGGCTTGGAGGGTTTCTGTAATTGAATCAAGGTCATGTTCAAGATCCAGACCTTTAATGATAAATGTGGGGAGTAAGTGTGAAAATCAATTTCATCGCTGACGTTTAAAACATGTATTGCAGCTTCGTAGTCAGGTTTGAAGTCCAAATACAATTTGGTTTCGTCCCTATTTGAATGAATGGTGAATTTTTTAATTTGTGCATTTAAAAGAGCTTTTCGTAATGCCACAGCCGACATTGCTGGTCTGATTATAATAGGAGGAGGTTTGAACGTTTTTTGCGTGGTAGAGTTTTTGTTAGGTGTATTGTTGCTACTGGGTGGTGTATGATCAGTGTTATTATTAATTGTCTGTAGTGCAGAGAAACTGTTGCATGTTCTCGTCGGTATGATAGTTGGTCTTGGTGCATACGAAATTTTCTTAGGTATAATGTAGCCTTCAAAGTCAGTTTTTTCGTCCTGTTTGTACCTTTTCAGTTTATTTGTGGGAGAGTTGAGGTGTTCCATTGGGGTATGTTGTATCTGTGGGTTAGGTTCTGAGTTACTGTTAGTAGGTGTTGGCGTCATGATGGTATTTTAATAAAATAGTAAATTAATTTTAGACAAATTAATTAACCAATAAGGTTAATAATAAAGCTATGTACTTACGTGAACCTCACATAATGCAGGAGCACACAAGAATGAGGAGTAAACAATACGGAAAACCGTTGAAAACTGTTAAATGAATATAAATGAATTCTCTAAGATTAAGGGTGGTAATATACCCCAACTCTGGGGTGAGGATAAGAGTGACCGGGGTAGGAGAGGGGGTGATAGGCGTTATCTTGATTTCTAGGAACGGTTTGTGAGGGCGGCAAACTAAGGGTAGGTGCCGGTAGGGTAGTGATGCTATAAGCTGGACAAAGCATATTCAGAAGTAAAGTAGTAAAACCTATCTAAGGGTGGAAGCCTTGACAGTTCAAAAGGAATCCGATGGACAATTGCCTCATGTTCGAGGGTTGACCTCCCAAGTTGACATGCACGGTCATATATTTGGTCACCCAACGGACTTATTCCAACGGAAAAGGGTCATAGGATACTATAACTCATTGGTCAAAGAGAGCGTGCTTAATTGGAAAAAGATGTGACTGGAACCAAGGATACAGCAATATTCAAAGAATTATATTTACACAGGCTATTGTCTTTTATCTTGCAGACTCCAACTCTTGGGCCATCTTAGAGGACGAGGACATTATCCGATGCCTCACAAAAGCGAAGACCTCATCCGCGGTGGGAAACTCATTGCTCGCGTAGAGCCAAGGTGGACATAATAACGTCTTCCTCGTTGTTTATAGTCAACCCGCGGTAGCTCTTCACCCACGCAAGATTCGAGAGATAAAATAAGATTTAATAATAATAAACATGAGCTCAGTACACTCTCATCTCGTGACTCAGTCTAACTCAATAAGTACAATATGAAAATATGAAAAATACATGTTGCGACGACTTCTACAATATTTAGTAAATTAGAATTACAATATCAATATGAATACCTCTTTTAAGAAAATCCTTAATTTTGTGGCAATTAATTATGTGTTCTGCATTAACTGAACTCATTTTGTCTTTAAACAATTGTTTTAAATTACCTCTTACAGAGATTATTTGGTTCATATAGGTTTCGAAAATGGCTTCTAATTTTAAAGTGAAGTAAAATGTGTTTTCATTACTATATATAGTAGAGTACTATATATGGTATATAGTAGAGATGAGAATTTTGATTCTTTTAACTGAATCAATTTCTAACGAATCACTCATTGTAAATCGATTATTATGTACGATTCTTTTATTGATTCTTTTTTCCTTTTTTTAATTAAAATAAATAACCTTTAATTAAAAAAAACTAACTTCCAGGTTCAATCCCAATGATGGTCCAAAAATAAATATGAATATTAATTTAAAGTTGTGTTCAAGCAATTAATTTTGTAGTATAGTGCATACGAGGTATAGTGCAGAGAGTATGCAAGTTACCAGAAGGCCTCGAAAGTGCGTGTTTGGTATTGAAAGGTAAAATGACTTAGTGGATGAAGGAAGATGTTTAGAAAGATGACCTTAATGGTCAGGCGGATCACCACCCAAACCGCTCTTGGTTTGAGATGTAAGGAATCAGCCTTAACACTCTGCAAGGATGGTAACCATAACTGGAGGGATCAATTTCCAGACGTGTGGAAGAATGAAATACTAACGGAGGGATCAATCTCCTGACTTAGTATTTAGGACCTCAAGCGGACAGGATCAGCATCCAAACTTGCATTGAGTATGAGAAGAGAATAGTGTAAATGAAGAGGATAGTGTAAATTAAGGAGAGCAGACTGATGAGAATAAAAAGTGTATATGAGGCATATACTGCTCATCTGCGTAGTTGTCTACACCCTGAAGGGGTGGAGATCCAAAGACCTAACAACATTTTTTTTTTTTTTCTCACCCTCTCTAAGGATTATGATACAAGTATTGTAATGTCATCGTTCCCTTCAAAAGTAAACAAACAGTTTCTTATTCAAATAACAGTTATTTCTCTCACAATAATTAATTCCCAGGTTGGGTTTAGACAACTAACACACATCCTCATTTATACTATATAAAAGCATACATAATTTTATAACACTTATTTATAAATTTCCATTCTATTTGTCAGGGTCTATTCTTGGTGTACGTTCAATCTGTCCAGTTATATATTCTTCACTCACCTTGTAATGCAGCTACTTCTCTTCTGTACTGGTGCATTCAATTTCCACAGCCTTTCTACTGTTGACATTTACTACTTGTTCTTACATTTTCTTCTCACAATGCTCCATCCTAGCCGGCTGGCTACCTTCTGCCTTTAACTGCTTCTAACTTCTGACTTGCTTTCCCCGCCATCTGTCATTCCTGTCAGTAGTTCGTGATGTCACCACCTTCACGCCAATATTCAAAAACACTATGTAATATTGACTATATATATATATATATATATTGTAACGTTCCCTTTGTCAACAAAATCAAACGAGTTTCCTTTTTCAATATACTATTTATTTTGACATATAATATAAATCTCAGGTTGGGTTCTGACAACTGAACACTCATTCAACATTAAATAACTATAATTTACTAATTAATAAATACACTAATTATACATATAAAATTTATTATTGTTTTCATAAACCTTGATTGTCCCTGTCTAAACTTTGTGGCTCTATCCCTGAATGTTCCGGCTAGGACTCCTTTTTCTATTTTCTCAGCTTGCTGGCTAGCACCTACTCTCTTGACAGCTTGTCACCTTCTCTTGGCGGCTCATAACCTTCTCTCTTGGCGGCCCGTCACATTCTCAGTTACATGAGGCTTGCTTCCCCCCACCATCCGCACGCACTTTCGCGCCACTGTTTAAATGCCATGTAATGTTGACATTACATTTCTCCTCCGTTCCAGTTTAAAAAGAAATAAAAATGGAAATTTAAAATTCGGTGAAATATTTACATTTTTTTTTTTTTCATATAAATTAGTAAATTTAACTTTTGACATTCACACTTTTCACAATAGATTTCCCAACCTTGTTAGCAAACATTTACAATTTTATAAAGAAAATATTGAATTATTTACACTATATTACCTTAATCTACATACAGTAATTACATAACTTGTTCATCTAATTTATGTACAGGAAAAGTAGATTGATATACAAATAATAAAATAAGCTGAATACATTATTTACCAAAAGAATTTTACCGTACAATTCCTATATCTTATGTATAGTTAACTTACAAAATAACTGTTTAAATTACTTATATAACATTCAAAAATATATTTTAACTTGTATTATAGGAATAATCAGAGAGAAGACACTAATTAATTAAGACAATTTTTTAACTTTCTTCTAAAATTTGGATTTTACCTAGCAATATCCGGCCAAAACAACTTATTAAACTTTTAGATATTAATCTATTATCCTATCTGCCAACAATGTAATTAGACTATTTACAATATATTTATAAGTTATCCAGATTGAGTAACCTAACGATGGTTTCGTCAGGACCCTATAGCTCGTAAACAGAAGGGACGAGTATATATATATATTTTCTCCAGTGGAATTTACATTTTCTTACCCGGAGGTATTTTAAGGTGGAGTTTGGCTAAGTGTGCTGAAGGCACTTGTAACACTTTTAACATCAAGCAGGGAGGGACATATTTACAATATGTACAATCAAATATTTACTTGATGCAATATTTACAGTTGGAATGGACTCAAGGGTCCAAACCACATCTTTAGGCGAATATTTCCACCAAAGGGAGTTTACCTTGCCAACTCCCCGGTCTGGGTGGTGGTGAAATCTCATTAAATAGTGGGTTGGCACAGGCCTTCAGCCCATCAAATAATATTATGTGCCTCCGGTCTATGAAGTCAGGTACCGAGGGAAGCTGGAACTTCTCTCGTATTGTTTTATTCTTAGCCCTTTGCAGGGTGGTACTACATAGACAATTCGCCGAAGGATGGAGTTCTGGAAGCCCTGTCGTCTCATAAGCGTAGATTTATACAGGTAGCACAGGAGAGGGCCCCCGTGGAGCATGGTGGGTGTTGTATTATTTGTTAATGAATTATAAAACTCCAATATTAATACTCCTTTACTTATATACACAAGTTTGTAAGCCAAACAACTAAGTCTCACATTTCTATAACCGCCAGGTTCCACATTATTATATTAGTGTTATCTTCTCTTAACTCTTAATATCCCTTCTTTTATTTTAGTTCAAGATCAACAATAACAACAAAAAATAACCCTCCTGCAGGTCTTCATCAGGGTGTGGCATGTGGCACTGCAGGAGGCAGTTGATAGACTGGCAGTTTAAACAGGTCTAGTACACATACATACCAATAGTTTTCTTCAATAGTTGGGAGGATTGTTCTTAGCTGTCTGCTCATCATTACTTGTGATGGGCTTTCTGACAATCCAGTAACTGGGCAGTTTCTATACTCCATTAATACTAAATTGAAATCTTGTCCCGATTCGTAGCATTTTTTCATGAGGCTTTTACAAATACCAGCTGCTTTCTCCACCATTCCATTTGATTATGGATAGTGTGGGCTGGTGTTAGTTAATTTTATTTCCCATTCTTGACAAAATTGATTGAACTCAAAGGATGAGAAAGGCATATTATCAGCCACAATTTCATCAGGTATGCCATGTGTGACAAATATTGGTTTAATAGCCTTGATTGTTTCTGATGCTGTCTTATATGGCATCTTTACAACATCAAACCAAGATGATAAATAATCTACAATTATTAGATAAGAATAGTTTCCTAGCTGAAAGAAATCCATACCTGTTCGTTGATAAGGTCTTGATGGAACCGGGTAAGGCAATAAAGGTCCCTTTATATTTTTATTCCTAAATGTTTCACATATTTTACATTTTATTACACAATATTCCTCAATGTCTGAGTTCATTTGCGGCAAGTAAAATATTTGTCTTGGCCTTGCTTGTGTTTTGCTGAATCCTAAATGCGGACTATGAAGCTTCTCTAACATTTCTTTTCTCTAGGAAAAAGGCACCAACAGCATTCGGCCAACAAACACTAAATTTCCACTAGCGCAAAATTTGTCTTTAAATTTGTAATATATTTTTATTTCATCAGGCATAGCTTTACTATTTGCAGGCCATTCCTTCATATAGTACTGCACTACACCTTGCAATGTCTTATTCTTGGTGATTTCTTCTTTGAGAATCTTTTTTCTTCTAGGTGTGACCTGCAATTGATAATTATTCGATGTTACTTTATGATCTCCGATGCTACTTTACGATCTCACTAACCGAATTTTCTTCAGAACTGATATTCTCCTCATTTTCACAAGCTCTTAACAGCAAATCTGCAATATATAATTTCTTACCAGGCACATATCTCAAATCTAAATCATATTTAATTAATTTAAGAATCATCCCCTGCAATCTGGGTGATGGTATTTCTCAACATTCTTTTTAATTAGAGACACAAGAGGTTTGTGGTCTGTTCTGACAAAAGTTTTACGCTCATAGATATAGAAATGAAATTTAGATGTTCCAAAAAGAAGACTTATTGACTCCTTTTCAATTTGTGCAAAATTCTTTTCTTTTGATGACAACGATCTTGATGCAAAGGATATAGGTTGTCCCTCCTGCATTCAACAGCATCCTATTGCATCCTTAGATGCATCACATTCAATCATAATTTCCTTAGATGTATTAAAATGTGTTAATACTGGAATTTTTGTAATTAATTATTTTAGATTTTTCAGAAGCATTGAATGAGCTTCTGTCCAAATAAATTTTACATTACCTTTTAAAAGGGTACGCAAATTAGACGTTGAGTCAGCAAAATTTAGAATAAAATTTCTTATGTAATTAAGCATGCTCAAAATTCTCTGTAATTCCTTCTTATTACTAGGGTTCTCTAAACTTCTAATAGCTTCTATTTTCTGTGTATCAATTTTCATACCATTTATACCAAACTCAAATCCCAATAACGTAACTTTATTGGTTTTATATTGAAATTTACTAGGATTTTTTTTTTATTTGTTTATTGATAAATATTACTATCTGTCCCAATAAAGGACATTTATAATAGAGTTCTGAGAGCACATTCACACCATATTTACAAAAGAACAAAATAAAATATCATAGTGAAGGAAGAAAATATAAATAATAGTAATAATAGAATGAAAATAAATGAATAAAATAGAATTAAAATTATCTTTAAAAAAAAAAAATAATGAAAATAAACATCTTAGATGCAGGCATACCTATTTACAGTCGGCCATGGGAACTCCGAACCATACTTATCCCCCCACATGTGGAGGGAAAGCAAGGCTTCAAGAGATCCCTGCACTTCTTCCTCAACCATTTCACTGCTATTAAAAGCCAGGAGATTGAGTAAGGGCGCTACAACCACGGACACTCATGACTTGAGTAGAGAATCTGGCCATTGACAGAACTCCAATATATACATGTTACAAAAGGTCACGGGGCCACTGCCGTTTCAGTCTGCGAGGAGGATTGTAGGGATGAGTGGTGCTAGATAGGGATTGTGCTACGGGATTAGGGTGATGGGTAAGATTCTGATGAAATTTGGGGAATTTGTCTGGGATAAGATCAAGAATAAATGGAATATTAAGGTCATTATGCAGGGTTTGAGGACTTTGGATTGAATGCGTTTGATGTTAGAAAATTTGGTTGTTCCCCACAGTTCTAGTTCGTAGGTCCAGATGGGTTTTAGTATTTTCTTGTCGATTAGTAGTTTGTTTTCAATAGAAAATTTAGATTTTCTATTAAGCAGTCTATATAGCTGGCCATAACGTCAGTTAAGTTCCTGTCTTTTCAGTCTAGTATGCGGATTCCACGTTAGTCGTCTGTCTAGGAGAAAACCAAGGTACCGGACTGTGTCGGAGAAGGGAAGCTGGATGGTATTAAAGTAAACTGGTGGACAGGAATTACGACGAAGGGTGAAGGTTATATGTTTAAATTTGGAATCATTGACTTTGATGCGCCATTTCTTGCACCAGTGTTCAATTAAGGATAGGTGCCGTTGCAGGTTTAGGGACACTTTTTCAGGATCTGAGTTAGAAGAGGATCGCAGTGTCATCAGCGAAAGTTGCCAGGAGTGTATCGGGATGGACGGGAATGTCAGCGGTATAGATGATATAAAGGATGGGACCCAAGACACTGCCTTGAGGAACTCCAGCCTCAATTGAATAACAGTCAGAAAATTCTGTACCACAGTGAACTCGAAAGGAGCGGTCGGAGAGGTAGGATTGTAGTATTAGATATATGGACTGTGATAGATGGGATTCGAGTTTGAAGGGCAGTCCGGCGTGCCACACCCAGTCAAAAGCTTGTGCTATGTCCAGAAATGCACTCGAGCAAAACTGCTTGTTTTCTAGGGCTGAGAATATGTGGTCAGCAACTCGGAGTCCTTGTTGGACGGTAGAACGTTGGGAACGGAATCCGAATTGATGGGTAGGAATTTTACGGGAGTCTATTATGGGTAGGATTCTTTTCAGGAGGATCTTTTCAAAAATTTTTGAAAGAATTGGGAGTAGGCTAATTGATCTATAGGATGATGTATTATTGGGAGGCTTGCCTGGTTTCAGGAAAAGGATGATGGTGGAATGTTTCCATAAGAGAGGGAAGTGGGTAGTTTAGGGGATACAATTGTATATATATGGTTAAAAATATGAACGCTTTGGATGGTAGTTGTCGTAGGATCTGTGGAGTTAGAAGGTCGTATCCAGGAGATTTACGAGGAGTAGTTTTGCGTAATAGGTATTTGACCTCAGAGGGATTAACTGGGAGGGATTAGGTGGTAAAGAGAGTGGGATAGGTGAAGAAAGGAATTCTTCTACTTTTACTGTGTGGGTAGGATGAGATTCTAGATGGGGAGTGAAGGTATAGGAAAGGCGCTAGGCAAATTCCTCAGCTTTGTCTACATCATACGCTGCCCAGGTACCATTACCTCGACGAAGGGGATGGGAAATATGATGGGATTTCAGGATTCTTTTGGTGGTATTCCAGAGGGAATTATCATAAGCAGAGAGTGTGGTGAGGTAGGAGTTGAATGATCGGGATCTGAAGGTGGTTAATTCTTGTTTTAATTTTTTACAGTGATAATTGTAGGAGTGGCCGTCGGCGGGATGCCATAATAATCTGGCACAGCGTTTTATATCGATTAGGTCAAGGAGGTGTTGAGGTAAATTGGGTTTCTTGAGGATTTTTGAGGAATGATCAGGAGAGGAAGCCGTCCATAATGCTTCCTGGATTTTAGTCGTAAAGGAATGAACAGCATTGTCCAGGTCTTCGGAGTTTTTCAGGGTTGCTCTGAGGTCAATTTTATCGGAGAGGATTTGATGAAAGAGTTTCCAGTTAACTAGGCCTCTGATGAAGGATGGTGGAGAGGGTTTAGGAATGGGAGCTAATGATACTTGAAATATTAATGGGCTGTGGTCTGAGGAAAGCTCATCAAGATGTGCAACGGATTGGTGGAGGGTACCTAAACCGTTGTGGATAAGGAAATTGAGGATATCGGGATTACGGTTAGGGTCAGTGGGCCAGTAGGTAGGTGAATTGGGTGGAAGGAGGGTAAAACATTGGGAATTGAGTGCAGACAGTAATGTTCGACCAGGAGAATTCGTGGTTCTTGAACCCCATTGTTGATGCTTGGCGTTTAAGTCTGCACTGATGAAGTGGTTTCCTAAGGAATTTAGGAGAGAGGTGAAGTGGACATTGGAGATAGAAAGGTTAGGAGGGCTATATGCTGATGCAATGGTGACAGGAAAGGAAAAGGTTTTGATTACAACTGCAGTGGATTGTAGGAAATCGTGATTAGGCAATGGGAGTATGTGATGAGAGTGGGATTGATGTACGATGACAGCAGTACCAGCATGTGCTCTACCGTCAGGATGGTCTGTCCGATATGTTAAGTACTGTGGTCTTTTCAAAAGCTGTTTTTTGGTCAGTCGAGTTTCTGTAATTAGGGCTACATCAATGTTCTTGTCTATTAGTAAGGCTGTTAGTTCGTATGTGTGATTTCTAACACCATTCGTATTCCATAGGAGAATGGATATGGGTTTGATGGAAGTCATTTAAGGATTTTTTAAAGGAGGAATGAGATGAGATAATAGGTTTGTAAGAAGTGATATCAGTGGGGTGACAAGGGATTTAAATTCGGTAAGGAAGGATGTCAATAAACTAGTAAGATCTGTGGCATTGGACGGTGGGGGAATGTGAGGGATTTGATATTGGTTAGGTTGTTGAGGTTTAGGTAAATTAGGAGGGATATGATATTGAGGTAGGGATTGAGTTGGTTGTTCCGGCAGGACCTCACATTCATTAGTCGGGTCTCTACTTCCGAGTAACTTAGCAAAGGAAACTTTAAGAGTCCACGATTTTAGCGGGTCCTCTTCTTTGTTTAGATGTAGCATCATGGTTCTGAGGCTTGTATCTAGCTTTGAGGTTTTTATAGATTTCACAACCTTTATAGTTGGCCGGATGACCCGCCAAGATAGGGCACTGACTGCAGGATCTTTTATTGGTTTGGTACATTCTCCAGATTTGTGTGATTCGCCACACCTCACGCAGTGCGGCATGTGGTGGCAATATGACTTAGTGTGGCCGTATGCCTGACAATTGTGGCACTGGACGATTTCTTTTTTCGGATATGGTTTTTCAACCTTTATAATGTTATAGTATAATCGATGTATGTCGTATATTTTTTCCACCCCTGGTGTTGGCTCCAGATCCACAAAAATAAGGGCAGTGAAATTTTAGTTTTTACTCCTGGCTGGTCTCTATTTTCTTTCAGAACGTTTGTTATTTGGCGAACATTGAACCCTAACGTCGTTAGCTCATCCTTGATAACCTCAGTTGGGGTTGAGGAGTGTAAGTTTCTTATCACTACTCTTAATGATCTATCCTCCCTCACCTGATATGTGTGAAAATCCGCTCCTGTTTCGGTCAAATACTTGATTATTTTTTGATAGGCTTCAGATGTGGCCGGTGTTATTTTTGTGTCAGTAGTCCTGTTAAGGCATGAAAAGCTATCAGGACAGATTTTATTTAATTGGGTACGTAGTAATTGCAAATTTCTAATATTTTTGATAAAGATCAGAGGAGGCCGTGGTTCTCTAGGTATCGGTGCAGAATCCATCTCCTTTCTGTCATTTTGAAACACCTGGTATGGATTGGGTGTAAAAAAAGGAGATTCAGAGACCATTTGTTGTGAAGAGGTACTGGGTTGCGGTTGAGGTGTAGAATCTTGAATTTTTGCTGGAGGAGTTCCGGGGGGTGTCGATCGCTTACTGCGACGAGTTTTTTTGTTTAGGTGGTGAGTTACGAGGGGTGGAGCCAGCAGACCAAGACCTCTTAGTGGACATCACTTGATGAAAATATCGCATCTAATATAATAAAAAATAACGAAAATAAAAATTCGTCTGCTTGTCCTTGAACTTGGAGAAACGACTAGCGCAGCTCCATCCGTCTTCATCCATGGCAGAGCCACGACTGCTATAGTGGGGAGTATCAGACCTACGTCTGGTAGATGAAGCGATAAGGCACCTCGGACACTGGTTTCACTGACTATAGAATACACAGTAAATATCAACACTACTCACTGTGGTATTAGTCCATTGTTGTTGCTGCTGTGTTGATCTTGGCGTTACTAGTTTTTGAGTAAAAAAAGTAAACTTTTTCCACTTAAAAAAGAGAAACTGTGGGAGACGATGTAGAAACGTGGCAATCAAATCTAGTGCATGCGCAGAACTTTACTAGGATTAAATTTTAAATTACTTGATCCTGGTCCCTTTCTAATACTTTATGTAGAACTTCATCATGTTCTTTTTCTGTCTTAGTTGCAATTAAAATGCCATCAAAATATATTATAAGTTCAGGAATATCTGAAAATATGGAAGTGTTTACTCTTTGGAACTCCTCAGGGACGTTGGATACGTCGAAAGGGAGTCTGAGGAACTTATAGCACCCAAAAGGTGTTGAAAAGGCTCACACCTTAGATGATTCTTTGTCCAGTTTAATATTATAGAAGCCATCCTTAAGATCAAGTAAAGAAAACCAACATTTACCTGCTAACTGAGAAGTTACTTCTTGCAAGGTAGGTATTAATTCGGGTGTTTTAATGATGGCTTTATTCAGATCAGTTGGATCCAAACATACTCGAAGTTCGCCATCGAATTTTTCAATTACTACCAGATTGCTGAGCCATGTAACTGGACCATCCACTTTTTCAATAACTGTTTCTCACTCTCCAAAAGGTTTAACTTTTCTTGCAACCTGTCAATAGTTAAAGGTACTCTTCTAGGAGGTCTGATAACTGGTGCTAAAGATTTATCCACTTTAATGTGACACTCATAATTTTTTATCTGTCCAGTTTCATTAAATATGCCTTCATTTCTCTTCACAATTTCCATTTTCTTTTGATTAATTAATGTAAGATTATTTATTCTTTTGATTAAATTTAAGTTAACACGACCATCCAACCCTAGTAAGGGTTTAATTTTATTATTTGTTTTTGATTTTGTTATATCTTTCATGAGTGCGTTAATTTGATTATTATTAAAATCTTTTTACAAACATTTTTTTTAAGTTCGTTTTATTTTCTTAATTTTACTTTAAGATTATTATTTTAAATTATTATTATGATTGTTGTTTATTTGATTTTATATGAGTTTTGAGTTCCTGTCTTTTCATCCGAGGACATAAAGTAGATAAATGGAAAAGTTGAACTTGTTAGGTCCTCCTTTGCTCTCTTAACTTAAGCAATGCTGGGATCAATAATAGAGTATATATAGAAATAAACAACGTAGTATAAAATGTAGTATATTGAAACACCAAGTAAATTTTCACCGTAATATTTGCCCATTTTTTTTTTATTTAAGAAGAGAGTTAAGCCTTACCAGTTATAATTTGTATTGTAGTTATAATTTATTATACTGCTCTATATATACTAGGTATACTCTATCCACCATGGAGTAGACCTTAAGCACAATATTTGTTTATTATTTTCGCTTTTAAGAACTGTTCTCTATATTGGCATCCGTCTGTAATATGGAGGTGTATGTCTAATGTCGCAAATCGGGCATCTAATGTGTGATAAGCCATCACCATCACTGTAGAGCACTATTAAAGTTGGAAGGTATACTATTAATATCAAGGAATGCTTCTTGTGCAGCAGATTTGAAGCTCGATTCATGCAAGGCTGAAGCCGTCTTGTAGTTCTGGAGGTTTCTGAGATTGTCAATGACGTGTCCCATAATGTCTGTACAATTCTGTATGCTTGTATAATATAAAATTTATTATTTATTATGCTTGGTACTGTCACATCCTACCGCCATCATTGCTGGTATAGGCATGACCTGGTTAGTATTGAACTTTTGTGTTAGGTAATAATGAAAGTGCACCGAGAAAGCTCTGTTGTTAACATAGTCTACTAAAAGTTTAATATAATTAACATTGCCTGAGTACATCATTGAACAGTTTCCTCAGCAAAATTATTTTTCTTTCTTTAATAATTTTTAAATTATTACTATTTTTGATTATTTTTTAAAATAGGATATCGTTGTATAATTAATTATAATTATTATATTGTTTTTGTAAATATATATTTTTATTTATTAGCATAAGACATTTTGTTTCTTACAATTCACTTTTACATCAGTTGTTATTTTAATTTTGATATTTCATTGATTTTATTTTATTAATTTGTTTTTTGCTAGCTTCTTGTTAATTTTTTTAAAACATAAAATAAGATATATATATATTATTGAGTAAAGTATTTGTATCTTAAAACATCTACTTTTAAAATATCTATTTGTTCATATTATAGTATAAGTTATTAATCCAATACACTTCTTGTACAGTAAAATTGAGTTGAATTCATAAATTCTAAACTGTCAAACTCAATTGTGATCTAAATGAGATATGTAACTAGCTAGATTAGTTTCTTCATATCCAATCAAATGTTAACAATGCATATGTCAAATATATCATTCCAAGATGTTTTGAAGTTGAAATATGTTAATAATTACAGAACGGAGGTCATTAGGAAGAAATTTAGCAATTTTTTTTAATTCTGTTTTTTTCTTCTCTCATAATGTTATTAAAATAGAGTTAGTTGGTTTTAGAATTTATATGACAAATTTCAAGTTTCTATAAATTTTAGAGTATAATAAGCTAAAATTTATTATCAAGACAACAGGAATTTGTACAAAGGAATAAATAAACATTGACTAAAGAATGCTTGTGTATGAACTATAATCCCTCACACATTAAATTAATATCCTAGAAAGAAGGGGACACAAGTAACAGAAACTAAGTTTTGAGTAATGGATCATTCAAGTTAAACCTGTTCTGTAATTGCAATGATTTTTTTACATATTTAGAAATGTTTTAAAATGATGAGTTGCACTTATACCCCTTTGCTACCAACTAATTTATTCAGAATGGTGCAAAATAACTATATAATTACTATAAAAAACATAAAATAAATAAATTATTTATAATTATTTATAAATAAATAAATATATAAAATGAAATATTTAAATACTATTATTCGATTTAAGGCTATTTCTTAAATCGTCAGACATATATAAAAAAACCTATAATTAGTTCAAGATTTGGACTCCTTTATCGATATATTTTAATTTATCAAATTTCTTCAATATTAAGCCTAACTTTTGGATTGGACTAAAACTATTGTGGACATTTTTTATGAAAATACTATCAATTTTAAGATAGTGACATCACATATCATGTTATCTTAAAACCAGTAAAATTTTCAAGAACCAGGCATAATTTTATAAATACAAAGACAAAATATATTTTTAGAGTTATTAATTATTCAATAAATTTACTTATATTAAACAAATATTTTTCTATTGAATAATAGATAAAGTAATTTTAATATTTTTTTTTGATAAATAATGTATTAATTAATTATTATTTAAATAAAAGATTGGAATACAATTTTTTTATTCATTAATCAAATCAATCAATTAATCAAATAAAATGTGCCCTACAGTGGCTTATGTCATTTTGCTCTGTAAGTAAGTATCATTTGTTTGAAGATTAAGTGATTTAAAGTTCCTATAATGTCGGACTGGGTTAACAGAACCCATATATCTCTTAACTACAAAGTGAATTGACAATTTTTTTGTATTATTATATTTCATAACTTCATTTTTTAATAATATCAATACTAATTATGCCGACATCTTAATTAAATTTAATTAAAAATTAAAATTATATTTCATTTCAGTTTGTTTCTTTTTTTAATGTTTATATTTCATATATTAGATATTTTTTCTATTACATGTTTTCATATTAAAATTTATTTTTAAAAATTAAATAATAATAATTAAAATCAAAATCAAACCTTTTACTTTACATTAGGATACTGAATATTTTTGCAACAACAGTTCACTTCTAACATGACTTCCTGTTGGAAAAGTTGACATACAATTGTTTTGTTTTTGTATACTATTATTTTATATGAAAGAGATATAACAGACACCTTGAAATCACAAATATACTACTACATTGAGAGGTACAAATGAGGAAGATAAAGAACAAGACATAAATTAGTAACATTAATAGTTTACAGCAGAGGCCTCCGATCCTGCCAGCTCCTCTAATGTTCCTTGCTTCTTTGGTTACATGGTAAAATTTTAAAATATATTTAAAAATCCCTTCGTCGTAAACCAACGACTGCCTGTCCTACAGTTTCCTTTAACAATACTCCACTTATCCCTGTTGAGCAAATCCGATACCTAGGACTCCACCTGGACAAACGACTAACTTGGAATCATACTAGACTGAAACGACAAGAAACCGCTGGACGTTTCGGATTACTGCAGCACTTACTAGACAAACTCTTTAAACTTTCCATTAATTACAAAAGACTCATATACTTGACTATAATAAGACCTATTTGGTCTTACGGAGTTAAGCTATGGGGGCTTACCATCGAATTCCTCTCGCATCCAATCCTTACAATCCAAAATCCTTCGTAAAATCCTCAATGCTCCTTACTTTGTCATTAATAAAATTATCCATAAAGACATTAATATTCCTTATGTTTCAGATCTGGCCCAATCCAGATACATATCCTTCCATAATAAACTTCAGAATCATCCCAACCCTCTCGTTTCTAACCTTGCTTCCTCTTCTATTCCTGATAACCCACGAGGCGTCTGATAAGAAAATGGCCCCGTGATCTCCTAATGTAGTTATATCATTAGAGTGCTACCATTGGATAGTTACTCAGCAAGTGTGTTTATTTAATACAGTTGTAAATGTCATTAAGAAATAAAAAAAAAATATTAAATTTAGTGAATTACTTTTTACAGCAGGTCCCTACAACGTTCATTGCATGAATTGTTTCTCATGCTCAAGCTATCTCAACTGAAGGGTCATTTACAGAACAAATTTTTTTACAATTCATGGTCCACAGGAATTATTGGAGGTCTCTATTCAAGAAGATTGAAGACACCTGGTTTAAAGCATCTGTAAAATGATTTTATCAAATAATGTACAATGAAATAAATACATTAAATAGATAACAAGCAGATTTAATTCATAATAAATGATATTTAAATAAATACACTAATACTTAATGAATTTTATAATTAAGATATAGTGTAAATGAACATAAAACATACCAAACTACTATACAGTTATATATATTCTTTCTAATATGAAATAGAAAATAGTAAGTTTAGTAGTATCAGTTTTGTATTTTTTAACAATGTCGACAATAATGAAATTATGCATACATGTTGTAAAATTAAATAAAACATTTATTATATATAACACCTCGAAAATGTTAGACTTAAATAGTAAACTTACACAAGAATTAAATACAAATATTGCTATGCATTCTCACTAAGAGAAACCAAGTTCAAAATTCTCACAAATGATCAATATGATGTAAAATCACCACTATTTCCTTATTGTTCTTACTCTCTTAAAAGTAAAGTTAAAGATAATTATAAATATTGTACTATGGGTAAATTACACAACAGTATTAATAAAAAGTCTGTGTGTAAAATAAATAAATCAGAGTTAATAATGATGTTGATGACCAATAAAGTTTTACAATACTAAATAGGAACAAATTAACAAGCTATAGTATTATTAAGTCATCAAAATAAAATATAGACCATATTTATAGAATTAAATTGGGAAAACATATTATATCACTAGCAAAGGCTTTATTTACTATCTTATTGAATTAGTGTTTAATAAAACAGGATTTCAACCCATTTAGATTTACTCCACTTATATATTAAAAATTTGAGGATTCACACTTCTAAATATATTTATATTTATAAAATAGACCCATTAAAACTGTTGGGTCCACCTTAGTTGTTAAAAGCACTTCTATAGTGTATGAATTCAGCAATTATACACCTAATAATTAAGAGTATTATTATAATAAATAAATCATGATATAAGCCAGTCAATACTTATAACATAAATTATCTAACTAATACAAATTATGTTAAAAGTTATAATTTGCTATTAACTTGATTGATAAATATATATAACCAATTTTGTTAATCATCTTAAAATGCTTATGACTTATAAAGAGATTGTGGACTTTCATTTTCTTTCTGAGCATGATAAACAAGTGGTATATACCAATTATTTTAGCCTCAAAACAAATAAAATTCAATTATGTTACCATTGAAAATCTGAAGAAACATAATAGAATTCATATCATATTTTAGTGTTTATACTTGGGAGTTAATTTGTATATTATTTCCACAGTGAACCCTAGTCATCAGTTAATGCAAAACACTATTTTCTGTTCCCATCATAACTAATATTATAAAAATAATAAATAAGGAAATTCTTTCTTTGTAGCGATATTTCCGATAATCACTGATTATTTCAATATTAATTAAAAAAACATTGAAGTTTAATTAGGGTCACTTTTGGAAAGAATTAAACTTCAAGCCCTGTTTTTAACAGAAAAAAGGTTGATTAGAGCTCAGTTAAAAGAGAAAAAAGTAGATTAGAGCTTAGTTTAAAGAGAAAAATGGCCTATGATTCCTATACCCGCTCCCGAATCATCCAATAATCTCATGTATAGACTTCGTCTGGATTATTGTCAATAGATCTGTCATTTGATCAAGTAGTATTAGTTAAATGTAATACTTTTGTAACAGTGCGAAATAAAGTTTTTTCACACAATCTTCGGATTTGATGACTGGCGCTCCAGAACAGGAACGACGACGTACTTTTGGCACCATCGTTTACGAGAAATTATGAAGACTTTTCAAGTCTGCCCACTCCAACAGAGGCACCCACAGCTCCGAATGTCACTCTAGACCAACCAAATAAAAAGTTTGATTTTTATAATTTCAAGATAGTAAGAGATAAAGACATTAGGCTGCTTACTTGTTTATTTTTGAGAATTAATTAATTTCTTCACAGACGCGATAAAAATAGAACATATCATTAGTTAGAGAAGTGGACTCCTCGTCGAAATTTTATGACTTAATTTGTAAACAGATACCAGTGTCACCTCGAGGATACTGATCTGGCACAACACATTAATGCTTGCAAACTGCATCAATGATAACTGAAGTTGTCTTCGTAGCTTTCCCGATATATGCCCGCTCCCGAATCATCCAGTTATATTATGTTCAATCATCTTCTGGTTTATTGCCATTCGACCTAATGATTTGATCAATTAGTATAAGTCCATGTAGTTATTTTGAAACAATTGCAAAATAAAGTTTCATCTTCATACCCAGATTTCTCATTTGATATCTGGCGCCCCAGAGCAGGAACGACGTCCTATTGGCACCATCGCTTGAGAACTTTTCAAGTTGGCCCACTCTACTTACTAGAGGTACTTTAAAGTCGCAACCGTACGTCACCTGGGCCATTCGAATAGCAGTAGAAAGCAACACACTGTATGACAAACTTTATTTTAATATTTTGTTTAAAATCAATAAAATTAAAACAATAATTCTATAAATAATTGATTGTTAAACAATTTTTGTTGATATTTATAATTGTAAGATTGTATAAGGTAAAAACATTAAGTTTATTATTTTTTAATGCTATAAACGCCTAAATAGGCACCTTTAGTAGATATGGCATCATTTCAAATTATGAGCGGTGATTATTATCACATTCCTTATTTTTATCATAAAGCGGAAAATTTATTAAAATTTGTGAGGTCCGTTCGTCAGGTCAAAAACATTGTATGCGGATAAAATAATATTTTTCAAAGATCCTTATGTAGGTCAATACTATTATACGTTCTTTATATTAATTTTTTATTTTAGTTTTATAGGTTCAACCTAGAGTGTTTCTGATGATTATGAATGACGGCGTATTCACTCAGATGATTATGAATGTTCAATTTGAATCATGAGAAAAAAAAATCATTAGAATTAGTTTAAATTGAAGCTATTTTACAGACAAATTTGTTTCCCAACTTTTTAAAAATGACAGATGTCCTTTGCTATTAATCTACTCGTATGTGCTTTCTATTTTCTTTCTTTTTCATTTTGCCAGGCTAAGCCACAGCAGAAAGCTAGTTTATGAATAAAGTAATGCTAGAACTAATTGTCAACTGGTGAATCTGAAGGCCTTCTCGCCCAAACCTCTCTCTTCTAACACTCTACTGTGAGGGTTAAAGCGAACTTTGAAAATTTACTAGGCCACTTTTTAGATCACCAACTATCTATAAAAAGGTTGATATATTACATTTCTCATATTTTGGACCTTGTTTTTGCCCTCCTAGATCGGCGATCGGCCCCACTGTGCCTTAGTATAATAAATAGGGTTTATGTTATTTGTATGGCACTGTTTAAAGCTTTAGTTCCGTTAGAAATGATCTTCAAAAAATTGTATAATAGCCCAACATTGTCAGAAAATAATTTCTATTCGAAGTACAGAGGTAAGTGAAAGTTGAGGTATGAGCTCGCCAGATTTTTTTTTTTTTAATTTTGCTTGGCTACAAATTGTACATTTAAGGCTCATTTACACGGTGCCAGTCAATGGTGGCAGTCGCTGGCATTCCAGTCGACTGGCGATTACGGTTAAAGCTCATTTACACGGTGCCAGTCGCATTCCAGTTGACTGGCGCATACATTTTACACATTCCCGTTAATGTAGAACAATTCAAGTGTTATGCGGGTCTTTAAAATACGTATTTATTTATTTAGTTTCTACAAATGGCCGAAAAACAGTACAAATTTGCAATTCAGAAACCTGTCCAGCAATAGTTTTTAAACATGGAATGATAGGTGGCAAAAAAACAACAATTCTTTCCGACATATTTCTTTATTTGAACACCAATTATAAATTCAACACAAATCTTATCAATATTTTAAAAATTGTTAGCATAACAACAAAAACATACTTTTTTATAACAAATTAAAGTATAAAATAAAAATTTTAATGTAGCAAGAGTTTTCATTTTACCAGGATAGTAGTCCTTAGCCCGAACGGTTATTATCCAAATGAACATAGAACCCCTCTCCAGAGTCCAGATTTAAATCCCATCGAACGTTTATGGACTTATGTCGACTAATAGCTCAGAAATCAAAATATATGGAAAATCCTATTCGACTTCAAAGAAGATCTAATCAATGCCCAATTGGTACTCTAAAACGAAGAAATGTATCCAAAATATTAATAATTTAAAATTTGTTTGTAAAATAAATTATTGTATAACACAGCTATGTAAAAAAGTTTTGCTGCATTAAAATTCTTTTTTATACTTTAATTTATATTAAAAATATATGTACTTACTGTTAGGCAAATATTTTTGAGTAAATTCATTCGATTGATATTGAAGTTATTAAAATGCGTTTAAATTTTAAAAAATCTATATAAAAGAAAGAATACTTCTTACTGATTTTTATATCTGGTATCATCCCGTGTATGAAAATGTTTTATGATCACTGTATAAGAAGAGCATTTAGAAGTAAGTAACAATTAGAAGTTATAAGTAACAATTCAGTACCCTCCATTCTCTCAGCCTTTAGCCATTATCTTATAGTATCCTACAACTCAACCATATATACCTAGTTCTCGGAGTCCTGGCTCGATCTGCTTGCCCTAGGTTCCATTGACAAACTTCTTCATACATTTCAGCACCCGATCCCGTTTCTATCTTACCACGGTCTCATCCAGATTTCTTACAATATCCCTATCCTATCCTTTTCTCCTCGACGGATATCCTTCCGAAACCTAAATTCTCTCACTCACGAAACATTGTCAAACGATTTTGACGATATTCAATGGGATCGTATTTACTCCTCATAATCCATCGACACCATGGTAGAAACCTTAAGCACTCATCTTCACTCCATCTTCGACCGACATGCTCCTATTATCACAAACAAAATCCTCTCGCTCCTTGGCTGACTCCTGCTGTTATTTTTAGGAACATAAATCTTAAATATTGAAAATAAAATGAGAAATAGTTTATTTATTACATATAATTATAGTTTTTATGATATAACTTATACATTATTTCATAGTAATAGCTTTTTAAATGTAAAGATAAAAATGGAATATAAAAAAAATCGAAGTTTCCAAATAAGTACCATATTCTGGAAATGCAACAAAAGTGTAGGTATTCACTATTACATCTGGTTATTATATATAATAAATTATTTTTACTATTTTTTTAAAGTTCTATGAAGTAGATGTACTTCATATTTATATTATATATAATAACCATAACTTTCGATTGAAATTCATGTATTCGTCACAAATAAATAAAAAATAAGACTTTTATGGTTAAATTACTTAATTTAACATTAATTTATGGTAAAAATATATATATTTCCAGAGCAAAAAATTAACAGTAACATAAATAAAAGAAAAATATTCTGTACAAATTAATTTAATTGATTTCTTCATCCTCAGTATCAACATCCGTTTCTGACTGAAGTCCTTCATAATCGCTTCCTAACTGAAATTAAAATTTCCCGTTTATTTTCTTAGATCTTTTCTGTCCTTGTTTACACAGTCTGAAAATATTTGCACTGAAAAATCCATAACTCCATAAAAATGTGCTCCCTCAAAATTTCGTTGAGGCAACTTCCGCCATGCAGACCTCTTTAGGGAACCTCTGCTATATTATATATTTTGTTGTATTTTTAGCATAAATTAATATTACATTAAGTAATTTTAACCATAAAAGTCTGATAATTATTTATTTGTGACGAATAAATGATTCCCAATCGAAATTATATCTATAACTATAATTATATCTATCATATGAAGTAATTTTTTTTTCACTATTTAAAAAAAATATCTGGTGCGCCCAACACACAACTTTTATTTACCACTAAACTTTGAATAGAAATGATTTTCTGGCCATGTCGGGCTATTATAAAATTTTTGAATTACATTTTTAACCGAGCTAAGGCTTACAGATAACAAATCATAAATATCATTAACATAACAAAAGTTCCATTTATTATATCGCCGGTTTATTATGGATTGTAAGATCTGTTGATTATGGATTGTACGATCCGTAGATTATGGATTGTACGATCCGTAGATTATGGATTGTACGACTATTAGTTATTAAACTGTTATTTTCCATTGCAAAGTTTACTAAAATGGAATTACGATATTTGCACTATCTGTCATAGACAGTTCAAAAGTTATCACACTAATTGTAAGTGGATACTGTTGGAATATCTCTTCTTCATTCACACAAGTACAATGACTTGTATCTTAAAGAATGTCATTGCCTTTAATCCGTGGATTTAAATACTTTTTCATACTTTTTTATTTATTTGGAAATATAATAATCTGTCACGTGGACAATAATTATAGTGATATATGAACACATTCACTCCATATATACGAAAACATAAAATTAACAAAAGTTTTTTTTTTGTTTTTTTTTTGTTGATATTTACAACTTTATTACAAATAAGAATAAATTCAGTAAATGTGAACAAAAGAATATAATGACATGAAACCACTTGTTGAGAAGCTACCCTCTGGTAGTACTCTAAAAATGTATTTACAAAAGGAGATCTCGAGGCCATCTTCTTTTCAGACGCCTCGGAGTGTTGTCAGGGATCGAAGAGGAAGCAAGGCTGGAAGCCAGAGAGTTTGGATGGTTCTTAAGTTTGTTATGAAAGGATGGGTATCTGGATTGAGTGAAATCGGAAACATATGGAACTTTTAGGTCGTTATGGATTATTTTATTTTTTATAAAGTAAGGAGCATTAAGTGTTTTCGATTGTAAAGATTGGATTCGAGGGGAATTCGATGACCTGGTGGAGCCCCAGAGCTCAACTCCGTAAGTCCAAATAGGTCTTATTGTAGTCATATATATGAGTCTTTTGTAATTGACTGTAAGCTTAGAGCGTTCGTCTAGTAAGTGCTGGAGTAGTCGGAAACGTCGAGCGGTTTCTTGTCGTTTCAGTCTGGTATGAGGATTCCAAGTTAGAAGTTTGTCTAAGTGGAGTCCAAGTTATGGGATTAGTTCAACAGGAATAAGTAAGTGGTGTATTATTAAAGGATACTGTAGGGCAGGAGACATGGGTTTAAGACGAAGGGTAAAGGTGATTTGATGGGATTTATTGGAATTTATTTTAATCCTCCAGTTTTTACACCATTGTTCAAGATTGGTGGTTTGTGATTGAAGAGTTTCCGACGCAATTGTTGGGTCATGACTAACTGATAGGACACATGTATCATCAAATTAACAAAAGTTGAATAATAATTAAAAACTATGTACAATAAAAAACAAAATAACCTAAAGATAAGTTTACTTATTTTTCAAACTTAAACATTTTTTTTTTAAGTTTACATTTAGTAAGAAAAGTTCATTTAATTACCTTTAAAAGATGCGATTTACGTTAAATAATGTTAGTTTTTCGAAATTATTACTTATATTTTTTTCGCCACTCTCCGTTATGTTCTACAACTTTCTATATTAGATATTGTTTTTTTCTTTTTAATTCTCCGGTTTCCAAGGATGTCTTATACTTACACCTTCTGACTATTATTTCCGGATATTCATTTTCGGCCTGGAGTATTTTTCTTTTTTTCTCGTTTATTCAATTATCAAATTCTTTCAAAATTTATATTTAGCATTTAGGCAACGACTTTCTATACTTATTAAACCATTTATTATTATTTGATCTTCTATTACTCCTAAAACTAGCTTTGTTAGAAGAGTTATAAACAATATCTATCAAAATACCAATATCAAGATTGAAAGTATTATTTTTTAAATTTGTTTATATGTTTTCCTTATATCTATTTTTATTTTGCATACCACAATTAAGTTTAAGTAAAATTGGTATTATAGTCTCTGTTTTAAATTCACCTCTAACATTATATTCCACTAATATCAATAAATGGTCCGAAAAAGTTTGATCATCTACACTAAATAATACAATTTCGTCAAGTATATCTCTAGCAACACAATAATAATCATCCACTGATCACCCCAGCGAATCTCTCTCACTCTCTCTCTCTCTCTCTCTCTCTATATATATATATATATATATATATATATAAGTTAAGCGTCTCCGGGCTTTAAAAATAAAAAAAAAAAGAAGGAAAGAGGAACGAGAAACAATACTCACGGCTTCTGAATAAACACTGCTTTATTCGTCCAATAATCT
Source organism: Nezara viridula (assembly GCA_928085145.1). NCBI lineage: Eukaryota > Metazoa > Arthropoda > Insecta > Hemiptera > Pentatomidae > Nezara > Nezara viridula. The sequence goes on along the minus strand of OV725077.1, from coordinate 180,962,214 downwards.
GCCTTATATACAATTGCTATGTTTATTTACATTACAAGATGGTATTAAGGCTGATATCGCCAGTCTCCGGTCTTTATCTCCCCCCCACCAGTTTACGAATAGGATTTTCGGAAACTTATAAATTCCCAGATCGGAGCCACCGGTATCAGCCTTAACCCTTTACAATTATTTGTACCAGTATAAACTTAAAGTACACCAAACCTCACTTCCACTCCGCTGGAACGAGAAATAAATAAAAAGAAATAAACCACAGAAAGTAAACACACAACGTCTTATTAACAATGGAACAGAACTCTTAATCCTATAAAAATTACAATCACCTCTATTATGCTGCCATATCTTTATTTACAAGAACAACAAAAATAATAAAAAAAAATGACATCATCAACAGTAATAATAATAAAAAAAACATATTTTTTTTTTTTTTATAATACGCGATAAGGGTACTACGAATCAATTGGTTTCTGTACCGGTTCTAACATTGGGAGCTTCAATTGTTCAATATGAACAGTTCTCCTCTTCTTAGGTTCGTTAATGCTTTCAATGGTTAACAGATTATGCTCCCTAATAGCAACCACTCTGAATGGGCCCTCGTACCGTAACAATTGTTTCCCTCTGTTGGTTCCAATTCTACGATACACTATTGTTCCGATTTTTAATTCTCCCATTCGGTCACGTACCTGCACATTCTGCCGCGCTACCCGCTTCTCCTTTTCCCGCTGAATTCTCCCCGCTACCTTCCCCCACGTCTTTCCTACCTCTACCCTAGTATTCTGGATTTGCTCTACGAGATGTTCATTGGTCGTTGTTTCCCCCCAATCTCTCCTTGGCCTGCGCATCCCGAATAGTATTTCCACAGGTGAAAACCCCGTTACGGAGTGGATCGAATGGTTGTAAGCTGTTACGGCTTTCTTCATCGCAACATCCGGCTCCAACCCTTTCTCTCCCTGATATACACGGATGTGGTCACTCAACGTGCTGTGCAAGCGTTCGATTCCTCCTCTACTCTTAGGGTGTCCCGGTGTGTTATAATGCCACACAACCTCTAACCTTTTCACCTCCTCCCTAATCGCGGTATTGTCGAATTCTCTACCACCGTCTGATGTGATCCTCTCGGGAACGCCGTAGAACTGTATCCAGATTTGTAGGGCTTCCGCAACTGCATTGGCAGACTTGTCCATGACCTGATGTGCCATAGCTACTTTACTAAAGGTGTCGATGATCGTGACCCACTTGAACCCTTTCCAGGTGAATGTATCGATCTGGAGGTCTTGTAGCGGCATATTCCCTGTAGGTGTCTCTTCCTGAACTCCTCTGGGGGGGGTGTCGATCATACTTTGTGCGCATACATACCTCGCATTTACCGATGATTCCTTGGATAGATTTTTTCATTCCCCACCAGAAATACTTTCGCCGTAATGCCTGCAACGTCTCGTTGACGCCTCGGTGGTTGGTCTTCCCCTGGTGGTATGCCAATGTAATTGCTTGTTGCTGCTCCTCATCCTGTACGGTTTCCACTGCATACTTGCACCGGATGATCGTTCTATCCATGCCTATCCGCTCGGATCTCCACATCCGCTTTATTTTCTCCCATACCGTGTTGTTCCCAACATAGAGATGGTGTGTCTTTCCCGGTTCCGTGGCGTCCTTCAGTGCCGTACGGATTTGCTCCTCGCTCACCCCGGGTTGCGACCAAATGACGCGAATCCTACTTTTCCCGTATCTTCGGTAATCTATTTTCATGATCCCTGTTGTCCTGGTTTTCCAGATTACCTGTCTATGCTTGTCGTTGATGATTTCGTCTATTTCCTCCATCGCCTCTGGTCTTTCCTCCGCTGAGCTATCTTCTTCCGGGGACCCCTCCCTGTCCTCTATACTGACGGTATCATCTGCCCCTTCACCCTCAGGAGTCCATTCCCTTAAGAATTGGCGCACGTCCCGCGATGGACCTCCTCCGTCCTCTTCTACCGCGTTGATCATGATGGCCCTAGAGAGCCAGTCTGCCACCACGTTTTCCTTTCCCGGCTTATACACCACCTCCATGTTGTACTGACTAAGGAATTCTTTCCATCGCGTGACCCTCGCAGAGGTTTCCTTAAGTTTTCCTACCCACTGAAGGGGTTTGTGATCGGTGTGGACTCGAAACTTCCTCCCAAATATATATGGCCTGAAATGGTCGATGGCCCACACTATCGCGAGTAGCTCCCTCTCTAACGCGCTGTACCGTGATTCCGCGCTCGTAAGTCGTCGGCTCGCGTATGCTATCGGACGTTCACCCTCACTTCTGCCCTGGGATAAAACGGCCCCCAACGCGTATTCGCTCGCATCGGTGGTGACGTTGAACTGCTTCTCAAAATCCGGGAACGCCAATACGGGTTCTGCCTGCAACCTATCCATGCATTTCCGAATATTATTTTCCATTTCCGGTGTCACCACGATCCTCGCGCCTTTCTTCAGCAAGTTATTGATAGGTACCAAGTATTCTGCCATCTCAGGTACGAATCTCCTATAATAATTCAGCGTCCCGAGAAGCCTACGAATCCCTTTAACGTCCCGTGGCACCGCCATTCGTGTGATAGCCTCCACCTTTGCCGCATCCGGTCTAACCCCCTCGCTAGAAATAGTGTGGCCTAAAAAATTGATTCGCGTTTGTCCCAACAGGGACTTCTCACTTGACAGTTTCAGCCCGAATTGTCGCAGCCTTTCGAATACCGACCTCAAATGCCCCACGTGTTCGGCTTCCGTTCTGCTAAAAATCAGCAGGTCGTCCATGTATACTTGACATACGGAGTCGTCGATCCCCCTCAGAAATTAGTCCATCAGGCGTTGAAACGTTATGGGCGCATTCTTCAGACCAAACGGCATTCTGGTGAATTCGTAATGCCCCCTTTCGAATGTAAACGCCGTCTTATGTTGGTCCTTCGGGTGCATCCGTATTTGGTGGTATGCATCCCGCCTTGAGGTCCAACGTGCTAAACACCACGGCCCCACTCAACCTATCAAGTATATCTTCGAATCTAGGGATCGGGTACTTTTCGTCTACCGTGTTGTCGTTCAACCTACGATAGTCCACTACCACTCTGTATTTTTCCTTATTATCCCCCGGCGCTGGCTTCTTTTTCACTGCCCACAGGGGACTATTAAATGGCGAGGTGCTATCGACTATGATCCCTTGCTCCTTCAGGCTTTCCAATTCCTCCCGAATATGCTGCCTCATCGCCTGCGGGTATCTCCTTTCCTTTACGTAGGTCACCCTATCTTGCTTCAGTGGAACTTCGTGTACCGTCTTCCCTGTTACCCCCAATACCTCGCCCTCCCTGAAGAAAATATCTACGAACTCCGCTTGTAACGCCTTTCTCCAGTCCTCCACCCTGTTCACCGCTCCTATCCGCACCCTTCTTTCTCTCGCGACCCCTATACATCCAAATTTCCTCTTTCCCAGCCTGATACTCCAAGCTCCTCTACGGTTTCTAATGCTTACCCCTACCTGTCCTAACAGATCACACCCTATTATGACTTGGTACTCCCGCGCCATGCTCTCTACCACATGCACCCTTAGCTCCCCCTTTTTCCCTGCCCACCGGTCAAGCGTAATTGACGCTTCCCCTTCTACTTTACAGGGACCACCCAGAGTGATTAGCTGGCAGCCACAGTTTTGTATCCGGAGTACCCTCTCGCTCCCGCACACTCTCCCCAACGCCCCCCGAGTCAAGATAGTACTCGAGCTCCCTGTGTCCACGAGACACTTCACTCCCCCATCTACTTCAATAATCGGCAACCAGCATGGCTTACCTCTAATATTGTTGCAGGTTGCTGTGCGGTCGCCTCTCTGCTGACACCCTTCTCAGATGCCACCTCGCTTCCTCCTTACCGCCGTCGCTCGTCGTTGCTCGCTCCGTTGGCTGCTCCTGCCTCCTTCGCCTCCACTGCTGGCTGGCTCGTCAGTCTCCGTTCCCGACGTCCCCGACTCCTCGGTTGCCTCTTCCGAAGATCCGTCTCTCTGCTGCATCCTAGCTCGTTTTTTCAACTTTTGAGCGTTCACCTCCATTGGCTCGTCTAGAGGTCTCTCTCTCCTGCGAAACATGTACGGGCACTGTCTGGCAATATGCCCTTCAGTCCCGCACTCGAAACATCTAGTGCGCGGACATTGTGCTACCAAATGTCCCGGTTTCCCGCACCCGTGACATTTTCGGTCTTCCCTCCGGGGTCCATTCCTAGGCCTGGACTGTCCGGATCTTCTCTCGCCCGTCGTGGCTTTTTCTCCGTTCGGGTGTTTCATTTCCCTCTTCCTCCACCCTATCTGGGCTGTCCGGGGTCGTCTGTCACTCACTCGGGTCCACCCTGGTTCTTCTACTTCCATCCGCGTCTCTTCCTCTCTTGCACTCAGATCTATCATTTCTTGGGCACACTCGAGGAACGATCGCTCTCTAGGCAGTCCGTCCCTTCTCCCAGTCTCCTTAGCCAACTGAACCTTGAGTATTGTCGAAAGGAATTCCATCCTAGCCTCGACCTCTCCCACACTCATGGTTTCACGCATTTTCTCAGTTATGCGGTTGTACTTCGCCACTAGTACCCCCGCATACTGTCCTCTTGTTTGGCGTTGGGACCGACACTCCCTAAACATTTGGAAGATATCTTCTTCCGGCGTCCATCGGCCCCCTCCGAAAGCCTTCTTCAAACGCTCCTTAATCACTGGCCATGGTGTCTCCTCGTCCGCTTGGATTTGGTTGAGGATGTTCCTCCTCACTCGGCACACGAGAGCTGCCTTCAGTGCTTCTGCGTCTCCCAGGTTCACGAGGTCCTCCGCCACCTTTGCTTCGATTCTTGATATGAGGCGGTCTCCGCCTTTCAGGAAGTGATTAAGTTCACCTATCTCGCCCCCGAATCGCTCCAGGTCTGCGATTGCTCTCCGTAGATCCTGCGTGGTCGCTGCCCTTATCTTCATCCACTCCAATGCATTGGCATGCGCCTCTGCCAATGTGTCCCTAGGTAAGGGAGGGATCTCTTGTATCTGCGGTACCTGAGGTATCTGAGGTATCTGCGGAATCTGCGGAACCTGAGGGGCGATCTGAGGAATCTGCGCTATCGGCATTTCCTGAGGTTGCGGCATTTCAGGTGCGTTCAACACTCCTGGTCGAATTATGCCCTCTGTCGGCATCTCGTCTTTTCCTTATGACTAGGAGAAGAGAAAAAAAAATTAAAATAAAGACAGAAAAAAAAATTTTACTTCCGTGTTCTCCTGATGTTCTCCCGGGTTTCGGCACCAGTTAAGCGTCTCCGGGCTTTAAAAATAAAAAAAAAAGAAGGAAAGAGGAACGAGAAACAATACTCACGGCTTCTGAATAAACACTGCTTTATTCGTCCAATAATCTGCCTTATATACAATTGCTATGTTTATTTACATTACAAGATGGTATTAAGGCTGATATCGCCAGTCTCCGGTCTTTATCTTATATATATATATATATATATGTTCACCCTCAGGATCAAATTCTGACCATCCATTTAATATAATGAGATCATATTCATTGAGAAACTCTGATAAGACACCATTTCTTTTTAAAATATTATTTATACACAGAACAATAATTTTTAATAACTATTTACCAAATTCTTTTCCTCAAGATAAAAATTTACGTCAAACCTTTTTACAACCTCTTATATTCAAATTATTTTAAGGGGTCAATGTCACCCCAACCCATCCATGTGTACAACCATGCTCATTTTCTTTATAAATTTTGTGTATTCAATGATTGTTCTTGAATAATATGGAGCACATTTATTGTCTTGCTAAAATGTGGTATATTTAACAAACGAACTCAATTATAACTAATTCTGTACATGTTGATATTTACATATCTCAACTTCGTTCCGTGGGCCGGATCGGGCCCGCAAATATTTCTAAAAACTTACTTGATTTACATTTAAATTTTTTAAAATTATTTACGAAATAACAATTTAATAAATCATTTAAGCACAAGGATATTAAAAGTTTATTACATCACAACTGTAGAATTATCTATAGAAATATATCTCAGTTTTTTGACGTAGTTGGTAAAACCCATCATTTATTTCTAAAAAAATCCCTTAACAACATTTATTTGATAATTGAGAAAAAAATTAATATTTCTTCGCTTATATGAACCGTTTAGTACTTATCTCATTTTAAAACTTAATTGCCGTACTTTCATTGATTTTATTTCTTTTGACGAAGTATGGCAACTTTAAAACATGATTTTTTTAACATATCAAAATTTTGAAAGTATCAAAACACACCACGACGGCTTAGATCTTTACAAAACGATATATCAAAAGCCGCGTTGCAATGGCTTGTAAGTACAAAATTAAAAATACAACGTTTTTTACGCTAAATTTATTTTCTGTTAAATTTTTATTGAAGATTAAAGACAATGATGCGAGAAACCAAAAATATCCTAAACAAGAAGTTTTTTTGGTTGCTTTAAATTCTCCTGTCAGCTCGTGTTAACTTTTTTTGTTTTTTATATGTTTGTACACATATCTTCAACACAAAATATAAACACTTTTACCTTATTTTTCGGTACACTATCCAGTTTTCGAATTTTAATATTTTGGTTACCTAGAATTAGTTGACTGGTCTAACTAATATTTTTAAAATTAACGGCTTTGGTATGGCAAACAGGTTTGATTTATATAAAATAACATGCGTTTTAGTAATTCTTTTTTAAATATATTTCTCCAATGATTACTCTGATTTTATCTGTTTTAGATCATTTTAAATATACCATGAATATGAAATTTGTTTCTTTAAAAAAAAAAAAAGATTACTGAATGATCCAAAAAATATGTTAAAACCAATTATAAACAGCTTTTAAATAACTATTAGATACAGAAAATAGAATTAAATAACATCGATATTTTTCGGTGGATGTATCGATAATATTGATGTCGACTTTCAACATTTTTGAAAATCGATATTGTTGTCATAACAAGCCTTGACCCGAGATATTTAGTGGAGATCTCAATATTTTGAGGCCCTCTCTTCTAGCTCTGCCACAAACTGTTGTAAGTATAAATGTTTTTTTGTGATCAAAAACCTTTATGAAACCCGATTGTTGACCCTAATTATTTATCAATTTATCATAATATATTCGATAACTGTTTGAGGCTATCTTGAGGTCAAAGGGAATCCCCTTTTTCTGTAAGAAAGGTGGGGGCAGGAGTTGAAAGAACCAGTCCAACAGATCAGAGTAAACAAGATGTGGCTGCAACCTCTTCTTCTTGTCCTAGCCGCAGGTAATTTTATCGGTTTTAACTTTTTATTTAAATATGATAGTGTTTTTCATGTTTATAAATATTAGTATTCTATATAAAACTTTATCGATAACTGTTTCATAATCTTCTTCATATTTAATAAAGGATGAAATCTAAGTAAAACAAATGATTTTATAAATCAATGAAAACTAATAAAATAAAAGAGTGAACACTTAAAAGTAATAAATCTTATAAAAATTACTTGATATAAGAGAAATAATATTGCTTACGCTGCATATCCAAAAATCTCTTTCAATAAGGATAAATATATAATACAGACAGTAATAATAATGATAATAATATACATAGGTATAGACCATTTGCTTTATTTTACGTCGATTGATGTAAGAATGTAAATAAATAATTTATATGAAATCAATACTTTGATCAAATCAAAATATATGCTAATTTTGTTGTATTTATAGTTAAATCTTCATATCGAAGACAATAAATAAATATCTCATAATTAAGTTTTGCCAAATTTTGTAGAAGAAAGAAATAAGTTGATAAATAGTATTTACTACAGATATCGAGATAGTTTTTAGTCGTTCATAGATAATAAATGTCTGTGTGCATTAAAATTTCTATTTGTTCTCTAGTTTTTATGAAGTGATGAAGTTACGAAGTTTGCATTTCCTATCATCTATACCTACTAAATACATACTAACACTTATCAAAATTTTATGAAAGTTAAAAAATTTGAAGAAAAAAAAACAGATACAAAAATATCGCAACCTCACGTTTTCATACACCATGAATAAATTAGATCAATCATAAATGTACAATACAGTAAAAATATAAGTTATCATGTAAATATCAGAAAAACTATCCGATATTACAGACATAACAAAGGCCTTTTGAAAGATTAATTACAACCAACGCTCTTTGCAGAAATACATTTCTCACGTTGGTGGCTGTTTGATCAAAACCGGTTTCAGTAATAATTATACTCGCCAATTCATTATATGGAGTCAACGTAAAAAACATCAAGATTCCTTTAAAAATATTTGATCTTCAGAAAATATTCAAATTTAGTGTTATTTTATAAGGTAAAAATAATAAAATAAATATTGTATTACATAGCTGCCAGAACATGGTGGAAGGCAAGAAGGCCATTAAGTTTATAGCTATAAAATAATAATTATTTGTTCGGAATGTCGAACTTTTCTGGACGTAACATGAAATATAATTTTTTTTTTGTTCTATATTTACAAAGTAATAATATTTAGAATACATACAATTATAGTTGTGTATAAACTATTTTTATTGTTTCATAATCAAAAAGTAATAACATTGACACTATATGCAATTATAATTGTATATTAATTAATCTAAAAAACTTTGCTCTGACTGATTGCCGTTTGTATCATGTTCTAAAAATGATCAACATTATTTATCAATCAATTTATTAATTTATTATAACTAAAATCCGTGATAAATACTCTAGTTTGAAATCTATTTGCTAAATATTTTTAAAAAACTCCATTATTTTTAAATATAACTTGTATAACGGGAACATAATATCTTATTTTTATAGGTAATTAAAAAATATATCTATAATGAATTCTACTAGTCGGTTTCTAAATTCTCTATGGTATTTAAATTTTAAGATATTTTAGTCCAAATGTTCAAAACAGTCATTATTATTTTTTTTTTTATGGCCCTATCTTTTTCCGTTCCCGGCTATCTGACACGGCGTCATGTAAAAATACAATTTTTATTTATAGCTCATTTTAATGAGGATAAAATGTTCAAAATTTCCTTCACTTACAATATGCAGATCTGATTTTTAGAGTCTGAAATATTTTAATCCATATGTTCAACAAAACTTTATCATTTGGTTTCCGACACTATTTTTCCCTTTCCTATTTTCTAACTCGGTGTCACGTCAAAATACGATTTTGAATAATAGCTCATTACAAAGAGCAGGCAGTGCTGGTCTTAAACATTCGGCGCAATAATATTAACAAAAACTATTGCTCATAGAATGAATTATAGTTCCACAGGATCGGTCGATGTTCAGAAAGGAAGTAAAAAATATAGGAAAGTAATCGCTGAGCTTTTACCACTGAAGGATGAAATCAAAGGGAAAGGTTATGATAAAGACCAGGACCCTAATCAACTGGTTGAAAAATTTGAGATTTTTACTACAGACTCATGTACCAGAAAAATAAATTCTAAAGGTTGAGAAGAGTCTGCGAATGATGGGTATAATATTATAAATAGTGACATGATGGGGTGGGGAAGGAGTTGTTATTCATTGTTTTGATTGATCTCTCACCATGTCCGATATCAAGACACAGGTAGTCGAAGAATCGCATAAACCGGCTAGACGGTTCTTTCACAGGAGGAGGATGATTCTTAAGGGTATCGATGACCTGTGGATGGTAGATTTAATCGAGGTGTGTTAATACGCCAAAGGAAATAGAGGTTATAAATATATTTTAGCTGTAATCGATTGTTTTCCTAAATTTGGATGGCTATCTCCATTGAAGTCGAAATCTGGTAAAGAAATAACGTCAGCTTTTGAAAAGATCCTAATCCAGGATGGTAGAAAATCACGTAACTCACAATCTTATCGAGGAAAAGAGTTCTACAATTGATTTTTCCAAAAATTAATGAAATCCAACAAAATAAATCATTACTCTACTTTTAGTGATATGAGAGCTTGTATGGTAGAAAGATTTATAAGAACGATAAAAAATAAGATGTGGAAACAGTTTATTCTCCAAGGAACATATAAATAGATTATGGTATATGAAGACCTAGTTAAAGGGTAAAAAAAAAGCGCGCCCAAAAAATTTCACTTAAAAAAAATCTCGGTTATTGCGATCAATTATCTTTTTTTTTACTTCATATCAGACATTGTACCTGTCGACAAACTATGATGATCAGAAAACGGTCTGACAATAATCAAATGCAAGGAATGGGGAAGGATAACAATCAGCTATATCTCTTCTGTGACTTAATTCGGTTGCACGGGGACCATTTTAGATATATTATATAGGCGTATCATTATACGTTTGGGCTTCCGCAAGTGGAAGTAGTGATTAGGTTTTGATGAAGTTGATATCTGACTATCCAGGTATCAACTTGCACAATCCGTGAAAATTTCATCAAAATCTGATTATTGGAAATAGGTGATATCTCGTCACATGGATTTCATATTGGCAGAAACAGAACCGAATACATTCCTTGATATCCAAACATAAAACACGAGTGAAAATCTTCGATTCCAAGAACAATAATAATTTTAACCTTCCGCACGAATACAAAGCTTCCCTATCTTCGTCAGTGAAGAAGGATAAGAAGTTGAAAAATACACAAATAATACCAAATCCAATTTCGATTAAATTATTGTTTTCTTCACTAATGACAAACATAAATATTTATTTGGATTTTTTAAAATTATTTTTTAGTTCTTTTTTAAAAAAAATATTTTTTGTTATTTATGTTTAGTCTTTATACTAAAAAGGTTGTTTAAGATCGATAATAATTTAAATTACTTACAGCAACACGGGGGTAATCTTGGTCCTTATACCCCCTTTCCTAATTTTCTTTTCTCTAAAAAATATTAGGAGTGTTTACTGATATTGAGAACTTTGTGAAAAATAAGACAATACTTTTTAAAAATTACATTTTTAATCAAATTGCTTGCGTACTTGCTCGATGCTTCAAAGCCATATGGCTAAGAAGAATTTGACATATTCATTTCTACATAAACATACATTATATCACGGGCGGATCAACGGGGGAGAGGGAGGGCTTTAGCCCCCAAAGTGGGAAAATATAACCATGTTTATTCGAAAAAATTATCTCTCAAAGTATTATTGTTCGTGTAATTACATTTAAAAGGGCTTTAGGAATCACTTAAACACCATTTCATACACCTGTTGAAACTACCTAGTTAGTTTCTTTCTTTTTTTCCAAAGTAGTTATCGTTATCTTTATGACAAAAAAAGCTTTCGGGCTGAAGCCTCCCCCAAAATTAAATCCTGGATCCGCTAGTGCATTATATATAAGATTCTGATAAATTAATTATAAAAATATATTTATATATAACAACAGGTATAAAATAAATTAATAATCAAATATATGAAATACAAAACAAGACCTCACAAAAAGTTTTCCACGTTGTATTTTTCCAAAATTTAGTAATATATTCGTATATATTTAAGACGAAACTTAAATCAGTCTTTTTAATAAAAAAATAAATTTTAACACTCTGGCCGTAATTTATTTTTGTGATTAATTTAGCGTTTTATTATAAGATATCTATGATTAAGTCCTATGTTTATTGTTCTGATAATCTTGAATGTTTCCGGGTTGAGTTCATTCTATCCTTATCCCTACTATTTCAACCTCAATTAGAAGCCAAATTACCTGCCGTCGTACCATCACCCATTTTTTTCTCATCTAACTATTTTTGCCTTCTGTAATTTTCATTCTCATGTCCTTGATGTTTTGTTTCAGATAATAACAATAACGATCCTCTGATTTAATGAGTGTTATTTATATCATTAAATTAATTAACATATTTATTTTATTTAAAAAAATTAAATTCATTAAATCTGTAATTTAATATATATATATATATATATATATATATATATATATATATATATATATATATATATATATATATATATTAAATATATACTGGACTATTAAATTATTAAATATTATATTTTTAGTAAGGATCTTGATGTTCCATAAGAAAATCAACATATATATTTTAATAATATTTTGGAGCTTGATTGTTTTATATACATGCCCTGCAGTAATTTTTTTTTTGTTGTTGTTGAGATTTGTTTTGAAAAATAATCATTACACACTAAAATTACATATAGTACTAAATTAAGTTCAATGGAAAATATTGAAGAAATCGTATTTATAATTGCTGAAAATTAATTTTCAATACACTCAACGATTAAGTAAATAACGGGGTCAACAAATGTTAAATTTTTAGTTAGATTAAAACAATTTAACTATTCATGAGTAAATAATTCATGGAAACTCCTTTAAAAAAATAATATCTCGACAATTTAAGACAGGAAGGTGCAGTTGGCGGCACGAAACTACATTTGGGTACATTGATGGCATCAGATCCATCTCTAAACTGGGCGATACTCAAGCTCAGCGCTGAGTTTAGGAGCTTGTCCAAGCTATCCCTCCCTCAAATACTGGCGTATCCCCCTGGGATATCCTTTTAAAGTAAATTTACCAAACTAAAAAAATAATGAATTTAAAAACAAAAACTTCTAAACCTAATAAATTATTAATTGTAAATCCAAAACAACACTGTTACGTTGAGTCAAAATTTATAGAAGGCGAGGACAATACTTAAAAACTTGGTCAAAAATTAAAAACCATGTCGGTATTTTGTTCTTTCAGGCAAAATTTTTATATTTCCTTCATATGAACTTTGACAAGAGAGTTTGCAAAGCAGATTTAAGTACCTAATAGGACAAAAAAGAAAAAAAAGAAAAACACTTCATCACATCGTAACCTACAACGATTTTATTTACGAAAACTCTTGGAATTGGGGCGTATTTAATCTGGAGAGGGGTAAAATTTGTCTATTAAATTAGGTATTAAAAACTCATAAATACTCATTTACTTTCTACTTGGTTCGTAAGATAATTTGAACCGTTTGACGTGACCTACACTCCCAAATTTTCAAAATAACAAGGTTATATTTGACAAACGGCCCAATATTTTTATTAGCCACCTTTTTTATCGATTTACGATCAAATTATATTACAATCCAAGTAGAAAGCAAATGAGCATTTACGAGTTTTTGGTACCTAATTAAATAGACAAAGTTTACCGACCTCCAGATCGAAAACTCCCTAATTCCGAGAATGTTCGTAAATAAAATATATCTAGGTTACAATAAGATGAAGCTATTTACGAAGTTTCAGTCGGATGTTAATAATTTGACATGAAAGGGTCTGTACCACAGACTATTAGTTTATTAATATGAACAAACTAAAGCTCAATTAATTTATATCTAATGATTATTTATACAATACACAATTTTCACAAGTCAAAGAAAGTAATAGGTTGATTTTGACTCAGATAAATAATGTATCTCGGTTTTATTTTACGATGCGACTAGTGAATTTTGTAGCAAATTATATTATCAAATATGGGAAATATATCGAAAGATTCTCAATATTGTCATTAAATTCGCAATCCGTAATAACAATATTAATCTATAAAATTAGGATCTGTATTAATGAATTGAATAAAAATTTAATTTATATGAACTTAAATACAGATATTGTTTAATAATTTTAGAAATATGTAGCATGATTCAATTTATTTATTTTGTTTGTTATTTAATGGAAATAAATTACTCACTAGCTTATATGAATAAATCAATACATACATGAATTATTGTGTCTAAATATAGACAAAACAATAAATTTTACCTCCACCTATTCAATCTGCAACGTGAGATCGTTTAAAATCACATCCTTGTGGAATTCCTTTTAATGCCCCGAAATTCTACTAAAAGTTGTAATAAATAAGCATAGTAATGAATGTAAATAAATCAATCAAATGTATACATTATTGCCGCTTTAGGGTGGACGAATTAAAAGTTAGGGGTGGTAAATGCGATATAATTAATAAATGCGAAATTTTGAATGCCGATAACTCAGCGGGATACTAGTAGAACCTGACCAAATTAGATGTGTTTTGTTTACTATTTCATGTGAAACAAAATTACATAAGTCACATTCTATTAACAGCCCCGCCTTAAAAGATATTGTGATTTTAAAATCTTAAATTTTCATGGTTTACTTCCTCACTACCAAAGGTATCGAAGCATTGTATATTTTAGTTATTTTCCATAATGACTTTCTTCCGAAGAGGTTTTCGCAAAAAAGTAATTAAGTATTTTCTTCTCAGAATTATATTTTCTATGAGATGTCATAAAAAAATTGAAATTTTCATTAGTTTGGAAAATAACTAAAACAATTGTTTTTTCTTTTTACCCTATTAGGTACTTAAATGTTCTGTACAAACTCTAATGTAGAAGTTCATATAAAGGAAATATAAAAATTTTGCCTCGAAGAACAAAATGCCGAATAGGTTAAGTTTTGACCACTGTGGGATGGGGTGGCAAAAAAATAAAGAAAGAAAGAAAATACCTTACACAAGTTACATTAGTGGAGTGACTGTAGTAGGAAGAAACATTTGTTTATAATTATCTTGCATTTAAATTATTGAACTTATTATTTATTATTAAACTCTAAGGGCCAGTTTTACAAGTGAAGTTCAAGTCAAGTTTAAGCTTACAGTCAATAATTCATGATTTTCATGGTTTACTGTAGTTCAAGTTTCAACATGATTTGAACTCCAATTGTATAACTGGCCCTAAATGATAATAACATACATACTTACGTTAGTTTATTATAAAAAAGAAATATAAAAAATAGTTGTAATTTAAAAATCGTTTAATGATTTCGCAGCACAATGGATCAGTGGGGAATATCTGGGCTGTTTCGAAGACAAAGGTAATCGTGTGATGGCGGACTATCGAATGGAGCTCAGCGACATCAACAACCCTCCCAAGTGCATGAAGATATGCCAGCAGCTCTCATACCCATACGCTGCAGTCGAATTTGGGTAATAAACCTATTTGTCATAAATATCCTTGATTTAGCTTCATTATTCTTCAAATTTGAATCAAGAATGAAGAAGATTAGTAAAAAAAAAGCTGATGTTGGGTAGAGTTTAATTATTTTTATTTTGTTTATTCATTATCTGTTCTAGAAAACATTTTACCTAAACGTGCTGTTAATCTGAATAAATTATAATTAATTAAAATAGGAACTTACTAGAAACAAACAAAATTTATTAATGAATACTTAATAGTTGACTATTGTATTATTAATGAATGCGAAGGTCCGGGGTGGCCGTCATAAAACGACTGAATAGTGGGAAAATTATTTTGGTAAAACCAACGTTTCGACTCGACTTTGCAGGTCTCCTTCAGGGAGGTGTGTGAAACTCCTTGCTGAACACACCTCCCTGAAGAAGACCTGCAAAGTTGGGTCGAACGTTGGCTTTTAATAAAATAGTTCTGCCACTATTTAGTCGTTTTATGACCGCCACCCCGGACCAACTCATTCCTTAAAAATTATTACTAATAAATGATAGTATTGGGTTGGCAAATAAGTCCTTTCGGTTTTTCAGGGTGAAATAAAACTCAAAGTATTATAGACATAAAATTTATTTTAATATACAATATATTGACCATTATTTAATACGACCTTTTCCCAGCTTTCCACTAACTGCATAATGCCATGTTCATAGAATGTCTGGAGATTATTGTTAAAAAACTAATCCAAGTGGATTTTGGGTATCCTCTTCCTTTTGGAATTTCATTCCATTCATGGAGTTCTGCAGAGACCGGAATAAGTGGTAGTCACTTGGAGCTATTTCTAGTGAATAGGGAGGGTTGGGCTAAAGATCCCATCCAAAGCTCAATAATTTATTGCGAGTGACCAATGAGGTGTGGGGCCGATAATTGTCTTGGTGTAACACAGCACCCTTCCGATCATTTAGAACTCTTCAGGATATTCTCCAAATTTGATGTTATTATATCCGTCGGGAAGCTGAATTATTTGCTCTTAAAGCCGTATGAAGGGTTTTTTTATTTAATCCCTACATATGGAATAAATTAACAAAAACTCCTTATTGGTTTTTATTTGTTAACTCCATTGGTAGTTTGTTTACGAAGGTCCTGTTGAAATGATGTAAGGCCAAGGATTCGTAGCCACACAATGCCACGTTGATTGTAGTGCTGCATGCCTCATGTCATTGAATCCTCATGCCTCATGTCGTCGATTTATGATCTCCATAGTCCAGAGAAGAGTATATAATATATAACAATATAATTTGTCAAAGGTGTGTTTTTGTCTGTAGGCTATATATCCGCCAATTCTTGATCAAATCTAAAGATGGAGCGATCATTTTGAACATTTCTTTCTCCTTCAGATGAGAAAAATAGCCATAGCACCCCTAAAATACTGGCAA
This sequence comes from Nezara viridula, assembly GCA_928085145.1. Lineage (NCBI taxonomy): Eukaryota > Metazoa > Arthropoda > Insecta > Hemiptera > Pentatomidae > Nezara > Nezara viridula. Next base: position 180,945,870 of record OV725077.1, on the reverse strand, counting down.
AAAGTTATGAAGGAAAAACAGTTTATTTCTGAATAACTAAAAAAAATATATACTTTTTTTAATTATACTCATGATTAATTAAGAGATAAGAAATTCCGGACAAAACGAAAAAATATTGAAATCAGACCATTTGTCATTATATGTATAGACATTTGTAATATATGGAGTTCTGAATTCTGTAATCGTTGTTTTCTTTCGAAATGATATCTTAATTATATGTTTTTTTGTTTTGGCGAATCTATAAATCTACTCTTTGAGTCCTAATTCTTGTTTGACGATTTTTCTAATTTTCTAAATAGATTATTGAAAATAAATTAATATTATATAAAAATATTTCTTAAACTATCTAATCTTAGCGAGCATATACATATTGAATTTAAAACTTTTTGAATACAATAAACCGTTGGGTTCTTTTTAAAAAGTATAAAATAATGGGAAAATAAAACCTCAGTGACGTAGCTCAGCTGCTCAAGCTTTTATATTCTTCCTTCAGTCGGTACCAACTGTTTCAACATTGTACTTATACTGTAGCTATATGCCAAATATGAGTTAATGTCAAATAAATTGGGCTATAATAGAGTTTCTGTTATTATTAGCAAAGACAAAACTTATTGTAATTTGTAAACATATTGGTTTAAAACATGAATGAAATTTTAAATTAATTTTTACTTCCTTGATCGATTGTAATTACTGAGGAAATCAAATATCTATATTAATATATCAATATAATAGTATAGTGCATTTACCTATTTTCATCTGTTCTCAGACCAATTGTACAATGTGAATTATTCTCACGAGATAACTAGACATAATTATTGAAGTTATTGCAACATTTCCTTTACTTCTGTTTCTTCTTTCACATCCTAATATTTTTGCAGTAGTCACTGCTTCTGTAGCAAAGAAAAACCCAGTGAATCCTTGAAGAAAAACGAGAACGACTGCCGAAGTAGATGCCCGAACAGCAATCAGATGTGCGGAGGTACTTGGAGGCTGGCTGCTTATTCTGTACATCCATATGTCATCCCAATCGAAGGTAACATTAGAACACACAAACGTTTTATAACTGCCAACTCTGAACAGATACTAATGATTTGCTTTGTTTTGTTTTTTCTCTAAATATTTGATATTAATGTAATGGAAATTCCTAAAATTTTATTATTTTCTTTTCTTTTAATTTGTCGTCGCTAAATTTTCGGAATATTCTCCTGAGAGACGAAAATCCCTGACTTTTCCAAAAGAATTAAATTCCCTAACTTATAAAAAACAACAAGGTATAAAAAAATATTAGTAAATGGTGTATGGTCTCATTTATTATGAAAAAGAGCATGAAAAATGCCAAGAGTGAACCTGCGAAAAATTTCGACAAAATCTTAAACGATGTGGATTGGAAAGAGTATTGAGATGGTTTAAAGAGTAATCGTGGTTCTGCAAGAGGTTCGCTGGCCAAGGGAGGGCTCGATGAGGGAAGGAAAGTACACTATTTGGTATGGAGGAAGCGGGAATCATTGTTTAGGTACCGGGTTTCTAATTAGGAATATATTGCTATCCGCTTTGAGGGACGTACAGTTCTTTAGTGATAGAATTTCAGTAGCTATATTTCAGGGCCGTTGATTTAAAATCGTGTTAATTAACATACATTGTCCGATCGAAGACAGTGACGATGAAGTCAAATGCGAATTTTACTATAAACTCGAATGGGTCTTTAATGAACTACCGCGAAACTAATTGTAGGTGACGCAAACGCAAATGGAGGGAGGGAAGAAGTTTATGTTCCGCCGATTGGTAAAGAAAGTTTTCACGAATATAGTAATGATAATAGAATCCGTCTGATAAACTTTGTCATCTCAAAAAATCTGATAATTAAAAGTAATTCGTTTAAGCATAAGGATATTCATAAATATATATGGACATTGCCGGATTCGCAAACACGAAATTAAATCGATCATGTCTTGATACAACATAGCAACAAAGCAGTATAATTAATGTACGGTCATATCGCGGAGTAGAATGTGGGTCGGATCATAAATCGCGAAACATCAACAAAAACTTAATATAAAAAAGAGAAAAGAAAACCGTTTCGATTTTAAGAATTTTAATTTGGAAAAATTAAAAAATCCACCAATTAGAACTCAATTCGAGCTAGATGATAAGAATAGGTTTGAAGCTATAGAACCTTCTGATGAGGGCCGCGAGAATATTGACAAGTTATGGGTAGAGATCAGGGATAATATTAAAGCGGTTGGTAACTCGTGTCTAGGAAAAAAGGAAAATAAGAATAACAAACCGAGATTTGATGAGGATTGCTGAAACATGTACGAAAAAAGAAAAGCCGCTAAATTAAAAGCTCTAAATAATCCTAGCGAGGACAAACTGTAACAATTCCGAACACCAAAGAAGGAAACGACAAAATTGCTCAAAAATAAGAAAAAGAAATTTCTTAAAAATAAAAGTACTCTGACCGATTTGGTTGACATATTAAATAAGTTTAAGAACCATTTTGACAGTATTTTAAATACGGGAAATCATGATGTGTATCCTTCTTCTGAGTACCCGAGTGCTGAACCGTTATTAGAAGAACCGAGTAAAGAGGAAGTTAAAGTAGCTATGGGAAAATTAAAATCTTATAAAGCAGAGGGAACCGATAATATTCCTAGTGAACTAATTAAGGCATGCGGGAAAGCTGGAGTTTTTAAAATACATTTGTTGGTTAAAAATCACCTGAAGAATGGAAAGAATATATTGTTATTCCGATTCACAAAAAGGGCCCGAGGACAGATTGTAACAACTCCCGAAGAATTTCACTCCTTTCGGTATGTTATAAAATATTCAGTTTAATCTTAACTAGTCGAATTACGGAATACGCCGAGAAAATTATTAGAGACTACCAATGCGGATTTAGATAGAATCGTTCGACTATTGATCCAATATTTTCTTTATGGCAAATATTGGAGAAAAAATTAGAGTACAACGGTGTTGTTGACAAGCTGTATATCGTTTTCAAAATGACTTACGATTCTATTGACCGCCAGAATCTGTATGATATTCTAATCGAGCAGGGGATTCCAAAAAAACAAGTAAATCTAGACAGGATGTTTTTGAAGGTGACATTCAATAAAGTTAGAATCGGTAATAATCTATCTAAAAAGTTTGAGGTTCGTTCGGGTTTAAAACAAGGTGATCCCCTTTTGCTTGTCCTACTCAATTTGGCATTAGAACATACCATTAGTGAGGTAATGCCTACCGAAAAAGATTTGGATCTGGGCGGGACAACACCCGTGCTGGGCTATGCTGATGATCTGATCCTGTTAAGCGAAGACACGGAAACTATAAAACTAAATATGACAACGTAAATGAAAGCCGGTAAAGAACTAGGAATCGAAATAAACATGGATAAGACAAAATATATGGTTAGCTCCAAAAATGGCGATATTACTGGTTATATCGATATAGATGGTAATATGTTTGAACAGGTGGAAAAGTTTAGGTATCAGGGTCTACGATAACTAGAAAAAACGAAATTGAAGAAGAGATTAAGGTTAGACTGAAGGCAGGAAATGCTTGTTATTTTTCTGTGACAGAACTACTTAGCTCGCGCCTCTTGTGCCGGAACTCAAAAATTAGAATCTTTAAAATCATTGTCTTGCCTACAGTTCTTTATGGTTGCGAGACATGGCCGCTTACATTAAGGGATGAGCAACCTCTTAAGGTTTTTGAAAATAAAGTATTGCGTAGAATATTCGGACCGAAGAAGGATGAGTTAACCGGAGAGTTCAGACGGTTGCACAACGCCGAATTGCGTGAACTGTATCCGGTTTGGCTTAGAAACGAAAGAATTCCTAAAAGGTTAATATTTGCTGTACCGAATGCTAAACGTCGGAGGGGTAGATCGAAGCTAAGGTGGGAAGATAGCATTAAAACCTATCTGAAGGATGTGGGTTTGGATGGGGAACGGTGGAGGGAGGTGTGTAATAAGCAATTGCTGGGGTCCATATTGAACCCCATATATTATTATTTATTATTGAGTTGATATGGAATGACCCCTCTTTATGGATCATGATTTGTAGCTTATATTAATGTTATTAATAGAATATAATCATGGGTGTCTGATTAACCACTAAAACTTTAGTATGTATGTATGTATGTATGTAGTTATTATGCTTAAGATTTAATTTCAAAATTCTATCTTAAACGATATTGTGTTCTAACTTGTTCTGTAGATGAGGGAACATATATTGGATGCTACCAAGACTCTGGGGAAAGACTTCTAAACGACTTCAGAATCAATTTCCATGAAATTAACAACCCGAAGAGATGTATACATGTATGTACTGCTCTCGGTTACCTATATGCAGGTACAGAATTTGGGTAAGTAGAGATCAAGTATATATTCCAGTTATTTATATGCTAAATGTTTTATTAATATTGTATATATTAACAAATTTGCATAAGCAATGTCCATTTAAATATCCAATCCAGCTGAATTCTTATCAAGCTGGATTCACAGCTTTCCAACCCAAGGAAATTTTTCTACTTAAAAATGTTTAGAAATAGCTGTCCATCGACAATATTAGAAAGTTTTTGAACATATTGAAGGCTAAAAAGAAATACATCATAACTGATAACAACAAAAACGTCATCAACTGGTGAAACTTCTTCTTTATAGGAAAGATAGAGATATGTTAAAAATAGAATATATACATTAAAATATAGAACATGATTGAGTAATCAGTATTTCTGGTGACAACTTATACTGTCGCAAACAGTCAGGAATCAGAAAAACATTATTGTATTTTAAAATGCTTCCTTAGAGCTTAGTCATAAAAAATACAAAAAAAACTTGGATGATTTTGTATAGCGTTTCAAAACAGATTTTAGTCCCGACTGTAGTACAGTTGTTAAGCAGTTAGGAGGTATTACTTAGTAGCCATCAATTCATAATATCAAGCCATCAAGATGATAATATAAACAAATCCATTTATTTACTCAATATACAAAATAGTTTATTCTTCCAGAAATGAATGTTTCTGCGGCAACAAGAAACCTTCTGATGACAACAAGAAAGGCGAAAACGAATGCAGGACTTTTTGCCCACACAACCGACAAGAATATTGCGGTGCAACTTGGCGGATTGCAGTTTACAGGACATTAGTCGATCCAAACACACAGACAATTATAACAGGTACATTTGCTGTTAATACTTCCTACTAACAGCTGTTGTCTGAAGCAATTTTCAGTTTAGTTCATGAAATTTTTTGGGGTTCTAAAATACATAGCTAAAATGTTATATGGAAAAATGCCAATCTGGAATTATCATTGTCCCCTATTTATAATGACTCATCAATGTATTAAAATAATTAACTGATTCCAGAAACTATTTAGGACATTCAATAACTCAAAGAGTTTGAGAACAAATATTTGTGATGAAGAATTAAGCCGTTAATGTCACAAAGAAGAAAGTTTTCAATATTTGTGTAAAATACAGAGCTATTTATAAAATCAATCAGGACAAAAGTCTATGGAAATAAATTAATTTTTACTTTGTTTATAATAAATAAAATTATTTTTACTTTGTTTCAAAAAAAGTATTTTAATCTAGAAAATGTTTTGTAAGCAATTACAAGATGAATGAACAACATATTTCATTTCTGGCTTCTGGTGACAGCAATAAATAAACAAAATTAAATCAGGAAATGGCAAAAAATTACAGTTTGTTAAAATAACATAATATTTATTCTTATAATTAATAAATGATTAATTTTAGACAGTAGCGGATTCAAGGTTTATTATTATTATTATTTTTTTTGAGATAGAGAGAGAGGGGTCGGGAGAAGTGCCACAGACGTGGTTTTTAGAAATCAAGTAGAGCAGGTTGCCGAGGAACTGGATTAACAGAATTCTAGAATGAACCATATCTACTTCAAAAATGAATCTTAAAACTAGATTAAAATGTAGTCTGATTGAATCATGAATATAATTTAATCCAAGTCATGAATTAAATATAGCAATAAGGAGATTTTAAAAATAATTAAAATGTCAAGATTCAGATAAATGAGAAAAAACATAATTACTTTATCCAAATAACTTTAGATTGCTAAATAAAAAATATGATTCTGATATGGAAATGAAATTTGTTGTGGAAGATTTCATATCATTGGAAGTTTCACAAATTATTAGGAATTATAAAGCTTTGAATTTCGCATTTTATTTATTTTTTACATACCTCCATGTTATAAGAAAAAAGATATATCAATATTTTTAAAAAATGTTGAATATTAAAAAAAAATGATTTAGTTTATTTACCTACATAAAGATGAAACAAAATAGTCAGAAATTTTACTCAAGATATTTTTACTAGGTTAGCCAACATTTTGATCCAAACATGCGGGCCATCCTCAGGGCTATCGTTCGGAAATCGAGACGATGACAGTTTTAGATTTATTAAAGTGAATGTATAAGAACCAACAAGTGGAGGCTACAGTCTGTGAATCACCGATTCCAACCAATTTCATTCGGTGATAATACATGGAAAAATATTAGACAAATATCCCGGCGTTCCAATGGGCTCTGCAAGCAAATAAAAAAAATATATATACTAAATACACTGTTTGATTTTAAAATAAAGTCAAATATGGATTGGCAAGCTAACCTTTTTTTCTATATACACTGTTTATCTTTTGTGGCACTAAATTCATTTGTCTTCAAATGCTTTCCAATGTTCTGCCAAACACAACTTCCAAAATAGTGACACTTTCTTCTACTCAACTCAAGCTCCCTGGGAGATCCTCTCTCATGTAATTCCAAACAACTAGTCTCTCTGCCAAACAACAACTTCCAAGATGGTAATCTATTACTGGATTTTTCCCACTGGAGCCAGGATAACTTCTGCTATCCTCTCTTCACTGCAGTCACACAACAACTGTTTGCCAAAACAAAAACCTTTGTCCCTTTCCTCTTTGGGATTTTCCTTCATGGAAAACTACAGAGCAGCCATTTTCTTTTCTCTGAACTAGTGAAACTAGATTAGCTTGCCTTTTAATTGTTCAACATTAATTTATTAAACCCTTTTTACTCACTTCCAATAAAGTTGTATATTAAAATTACAATATATACAATTAGTACAACTGTTGGAAAGCTGGATTACTGTTCTTCTAGTCCACAGTACAAATATTTAGATTTCAGTCCTTTTAAACAATAATATAATATAATATGATTATAATATAATATATAATTACAATCGTGAAAATTTTTGAATCTGAGTTTTCAACAGAAATTGACTTTTTGAGGTCCCTGAGTCCAAATGAACAAGACCCGCAAAATAGTCTATGTCTTTGTGTACAGTCTAGCTCAAAAACAAAAAGTCATATGAAAATGATATTATGTATTTAAGATAGGCATATGACTTATCAATAGTGGACAATAAAGATCTCGCAACTCCATTTTAGTAAACTATGCAATGCAAAAATAAGGATTTAAGAATTAATAGTAGTACAATCCCTAATCATTTATAGGTTAAATATACATAAGTACTTTCAATTATCTCTAATCATGTACAGCTTAGAGACTGGAGTTATTAGGTTTACAAAAACAAACGGAGTTGCTAGGTTTTTTTTACTATCATTGATATAATTGTTGTTTTAATGGCCTTAATGAGTTGTTAGAAGTCAGCTATAAGCTTTAAGGTTTAGCTCTAGTAAAAATGAACTTTAAAAAATTATTAATATTGCCATAAAATAATGCCTATTTAAAGTAGACCGGTAAGTAAAAATTTGGTGTAATTCGCGCACCAGATTTTTCTCCATCTTGTTTATCTAATTAAAAAATCATAGATTATATATATACAATTGCAGTTGCTGCGGTCTGTTCCGTGTATCCCTCGGTTTGAAATTTTCATTCCCAAAATTCATTACCCTATCTAAATTTCCTCCTCTCAAAAATACAAAACCTATCAAAATGTGTCCCCTCAAAAATTTCGGGCAACCTTGCGGATACCTATATGTGACAGTTCTCATTAGTATACTAGCACATATATTAATATTTATGCAACGTTCAGTGCTGTATGCTACAGATAAAAACAGAAAATTGATAACTAAAAGAAATATTGAATTTGTTTCAGATGAAAACTTAAGCCAATCAGCCCTTGGCTGCTTTGAAGATTCTGGAAAGAGACTGTTATCAGAGTATCGAATAACTTTGAACGATATTAACAGTCCCAAGAAGTGTTATTATTTATGTCAACACCTTCGCTATGACTACGCTGGTGTGGAAAATGGGTGAGTTAATAACAAACTTAAAGTTTTTATTAATATAGTACAAATTATTTTTTAATAATTATTTTAAAGGAAAATGAAAGAAATAATATGAGATATTTAATTGATCATTGAGGTAGTGTTGAAATATATACATATATTTTTTCCTTTACACATGCTTACATTTAGTAGCTGTATAGGCATTATAGTTTAAAAAGAGAAAATATTGTTTACGTTGTTAAATATTGTTTAGAGAACATTTTATCTAAAATAAATCAAAGAATTGCACATTCTTGTAATAGAAAAAAATGACAGGGTATTTTCAAAAGATTAATAAAATGCAATTCAAAATATACAGCCAATAACTCTTTTGGATAAACAAAGTTTTTCAGCATTATCAAAAGTAAAAATTATGTTTAAGTTTTAACTTTTCCTCAGTCCAAATGGGTTTTTGTGTAAACAAAATATTAGAGAGCTGTAAAAGAGATAATATCCCATAAGTAAATAAAATAATTGATTTCATTACTGATAAGGGACCAATGCTTTTGTGGAAACCAGAAACCAAATGAAAACAAGAAGAAAAAAGACAGCGAGTGCCAGTCTTCATGTCCTCACAGTAAAGAGAAATGTGGTGGTTCATGGCGGCTTTATGTTTATTCAACTGACTCATATCCACCACATTATGAGACAGGTAACTAAAAAAAATATTATTAATATTTGGTCAAATAATTTCTATCATTTTGTCTTATTTTAATAATATGAATATAGCAAATGTCTGTGAGAATACATAATATTCATTATAACCAAGAGATTTTGCTTCAATAAAGCTCCTTAGCACTAATAAGTTTTTAAATAACTGCCTCTCTTTTTTTCTGTATTCAACTCATCAGAAAATATATTTGTTCTTCGAGGCCCCATCTCTGTTTACTTGTGATGAGGATCAGAGAAGTAGAAAATTAAACATACCTACATGGTCTGTGTATGTCACCTTTTCATTATTCACCATTGAACAACTAAATCTTCTAAAGAGCCACTCACTGATTTTAATTAACCTAAAATACTAGTAAAACTATGAAAAAAATTTGACTTTTTTTTCTTAGTGCAAAGATTTACTATTAAGACTGAAAAATATCTCCTTTTAAACAATTTAGATAAGGTAACTTTGCTGATAAAAAGAAGTGTGTTTCACATATTTTTTATAATTTGGCAAATATGCTATTACATTAGATTTTGAAAGCATATTCAACATCATGACTACATTAATATGCAACTTTTTATGCAAACCAATTTCTTTTTCTGATTTAATAAGTATTCGTCCAGTAATTTTTTGCACTACTATTCACAAAATGCTGGCATCTCTTTATCCCTGTTTGGTAAAAATTATAATTTAATTTATTTAGAATTAAAATTTTTGCTTATTGATTAATATTATGTTCTGTCACATTTAAGGACACTAGTAATAGTGATAGAGTAGCTCAATTTATAATTAAAAGAACAAGAATCAATTATTTTCTTTATTATACAAGTATTATTATTATTTCGGCATAACAACCGTTTCTGATATAAAAAGGTTTTGAAATGCCTTAACCAGTGCCATGTCTTTATAAGGTATGAGCTCTGCAGGGAATCCATTGCACCTTGGAACGTTGTGGTTCTTCAGCCTATCTACATCATCCCCAATCTCCTCCTGAAATATACTAATCTATATATTGTAACGTTCCTCTTTCCCTCCAAAATCAAACAACGAGTTTCCTTTTTCAATATACTATTTATTTTGACATATAACATAAATCTCAGGTTGGGTTCTGACAACTGAACACTCATTCAACATTAAATAACTATAATCTCCACTAATTTACTAATTACTAACTACACTTATATATAATTTAAAATAGTTTTATAAAATAATTTGTCCCGGTCTAAACTTTTGGTTCTATCCCTCTGTCAACATAAATGGCATTGTTAGCACTCACCCAAATGTTTACGCCTGTCAGCGAAATAATCTCTTCTTACTTACGAATGTCCCGTTTTCTGTACCACTTAATTCTTTTCTGCTATGTTTTTTTCTTCCAACATAAATAATCTCCACTATTGGCCTCTATCAACACTCGAACCGGCTAGTACTCCTTTTTCACTTTCTCAGCTTGCTGGCTAGCACCTTCTCACTTGGCAGCTCGTCACCTTCTCTCTTGACAGCTTCTCACCTTCTCTCTTGGCGGCCCGTCACATTCTGAGTTACATGAGGCTTGCTTCCTCCACCATCCGCACGCACTTCCTTCCCGTAGTTCGTGCTGTTACCACTTTTGCGCCAATATTCAAATGCCATGTAATGTTGACATTACAATATATATAAAAATTAATGTATGTCTGTCTGTCAGTTTGTCCTTTATGCATTACTAAACCATTCATTTGATCGCCATGAAACTTTGAGAAGTTGTTGCATACACTCCCGCAAAGGTTTCTGGCATAGTACTTCTGTCTCAGTATATTTTTATATCTGTAAACAAAATAAAAATGTAAATGTTTTTTTGTTCAAAGCCGCTATGCTCCGAAAGTTCTTCACCGATTGCTTTGAAATTTTGAGACAGCGTTTTAATAAAATTCTGGAGTGTTTTTGAACATGTTATTACCATCTGGGCTTTCGTTTCGAAATGGTGGCCAAAAAACGTGTAGCTATAAACTGTAGCGCCAAAACAGCTTAAACAATTTTAACGAAACTTGGCTACAGTCTTCCCCTTGAAACCCTTTTAATTTATGTGTATAATATACTTTCCCGAAAACAAGCTGCATACATTTTTATCATGAATTCAGTATTTTATTATCGGTATTAACTCAAAAAGTACACATTTTTTTAATAATAATACCCATATTCATTTGAAAGCGTCCTGTCCAGTTACTGCAGTAATTGAAATTATCATTTGAAGAAGTGATATGATTCTCCTTATGTAGGTCAAATATTATACGCTCTTGATACTCATTTTTCATTTTTCTCCCAATGTATTCTGAAAGTATTGTGATACATCTCAAATATTTGGTTTGGTATTATCTAAAAATTTTTAATGCGGCCAAAAAACGTGTCGCTATAAACTGTAGTGCCAAAACGGCTTAAACGATTTTAACGAAACTTGGCTAAAGTCTTCCCCTTGAAATCCTTTTAATTTATGTGTATAATATACTTTCCCGAAAACAAGCTGCATAAATTTTTATCATGAATTCAGTATTTCATTATCAGTATTAACTCAAAAAGTACAAATTTTTTTATTGATAATACCCATATTCATTTGAAAGCGTCCTGTCCAGTTACTGCAGTAATTGAAATTGTCATTTGAAGAAGTGATATGATTCTCCTTATGTAGGTCAATACTATTATATGCTCTTGATATTCATTTTTTATTTTTCTTCCAATGTATTCTGGATGTATTATGATACATCTCAAATATTTGGTTTGGTATTATTTAAAAATATTTAATTCTTGAGTAATAATTATCACGGATATGTTCCTTTTAGAAATCAGTTTATTTTATTTTTTATAAGGTTGTGCCATTTATCGTAGGCTTTCTTTCATGAGTAAGGTTTATTTTTCCACTACAATTTTTACAAATATATATTTAATCAAGTTGTTATTAAGAAAAAGCAAACAATCAAATATCTTAGGAGGGGTATACGAAATCTTTTGAGGAAGATGGAAAGCAGCTCTAATGCACACGAAATGAACGATATGATAAATGGTACAGCGCATTTTCAATGCATTGCCACGATTGATATTTGAAAATCTTTAACATTGAAACAGTATCGTAAAATATTTTGAACTGTATGTATAGCTTTTACATCCTACTGAAGGTGTGTTTTTAATAAATGTGTATAGTTTCACCTTATATTTTATAATAGTAGATATATTAAACCACACATGTATTTAAATGCAACTTTAAGCCAAAATTTCAATGCAATGTGTGAAGAACTTTCCAAGATTTTATAGTTTGAACAAACAAACATTAACATTTTTATTTGCCATAAAATGATCAACATAAAGTTGAACATTAAACAATATATTAAATATAAAAACAATTAAACATGAAAATATATGAGTGGCTTCATATCAAAGACGGATCTCTGTCATTTTCAGAAAGCGGAGATAAAGTCAATTTTAGTTTTATAAGTTCAACTCAGACTGTTTCTGATGATTAAGAATGACGGCGTATTCACTCTGATGATTAAGAATGTTCAAGTTGAATAATGAAAAAAAAAATCATTAGAATTAGTTTAAATTGAAGCCTGAGCCTCAACAGTGCATGGCCAGGAAAAGCTACTTTACAATATATATATATATATACGAAAATTCATCATTTAGGCTATTGGTGATTGTGAAATGAGGAATTTTCATCATGTGGATGAATTTCGTATGTCTTAAATCTAGTCTCTGCTTCTAGAAGTTGTTTGTGAACTTTCTTGATTACCTTGTGTTTGTTTTTTAAGGAACCAACATTAGATGAATCATGAAATCTTAGAAATTCTGAACATACCCTGTTCCTCCTCATTGTACCTCATACACAGACAATTACTATGTTTTCTGCAATATCCATTTTTGAGGAACCATTTGAACCTTTGTGTATTCTACTGGGATTTACAAGTGGTGCATAATACTTTATTTCTTAAAAAGCAATGGTCTCAACATTTTCTGTATTTCCTTCCACATGCAGAAGGAAAAAATTTAACCAGTCTTCCCTCTATAATTAAATCAATTATTGATAGTTATCACTGGAGACTGAATCTTCGTGCAGTAAAAATCTGGAAAACATGCAGTAATATATAATGTTTTCCCCTTAACCTTCGTCTTGTACCTTATTCTCCAACCCATCACACGCAATTTTCCGACACTTGGTTAGATCTCTATATCTCTGACTCTCTCATCAAAATCCTTTCCTCTTCTCAACATCCTGTTCCATATTTTTCAGCACATGACCTGATCCAAATTATATACAACCTTCCCGTGAAATCCTTCACTCCCAAAATAGTTTCATACCGCAATTTAAATCTTCTCTCCTATGAATTCCTTCAACCAGACCTTAATTCTATCCAATGGGACATCATATATTCCTATAATTTCATTGATCCTATGGAATCCATCCTGACCTCAAACCTACAATCCATATTTGACATCCATGCTCCTCTGAAAATCAACACCTTATGCCGTCCTACTGCTCCTTGGCTGACCAATTGAATAAAAGAAATGATGAAAAGAAGAGATACAGCAAGGCGCAATTACTGTAGAACCCGTTTACCTGTGGATTATGCATCTTTCAAGGCACTTCGCAATGGAACCCAATCCACAGTCCGACTTGCTAAAGCCACCTACTTTAATGATGCCCTTGCCAATGCTCCTGACTCCAAATCCAAATGGAAAATACCCCGTGATCTATCCTTACCAGAATACAATTATCTTAGTTCCTTCTCTCTTTCTCCAGATGATCTCAATAACCATTTCTTATGCTTCACTCACAATTCTTCTCCTATTTCTGATATTAAACATCACAATTTCAATCCTGAAGACTTCTTTTTCTCCCATCTGCCCTATGATGAATTACTTTCCACTATCCTAAAATCCCACCACTAATGATTATGGTCCTGATAATATTCCAGTAAAACTAATAAAATCCAGCCTTCCTGTCCTTTATCATATCTACAACTTCTCATTGCAAAATTCCATATTCCCACCCTCCTGCAAAACTGCTCTAGTCTGACCTTTGAATAAAATTTCTAACCCTACCTCATTGCACGACTTCCATCCTACTTCTATTCTATCCAACCTTGGAATAACTGTTGATCAAATGCTTTCCTGGAAAACCATATATCCAATATCTGCCGGCATACCATTTCCACCTTAAATCGTCTAAATTACTCCCCTATTTCCCTTTGAAACCAATAGGCTCCTAGTCACTTCCTTAATTTTCCCCCCACTTTGACTATTGCTGTATGGTATATGGGGGCGTTCCTGGAGATCTCGAGGTGTTCAATTATTTCTATTTCCTTTTTTATATCCTATTCAATTATTTCTTATCCATGCAGTTCCCATAAAATTTTAAATAGATACTACTGTAAATATACATATAAATTACTAAATCGTTCTTCATTATTTTTTATTAGTAAATGATGAAAATTAGAAAGTAACTTATATTTTTTGTATTATGACTATTTCATTACTCTGTATTTTTGTTTATGTATTTCTAAGGCTCCTTAGCCCACATTCCTGTCTTTCTGTATTATTCTAAAAGGACTCGTTCCAGAATAAATAAAGTATTATTATTACAGTATCTAAGTACTTCCCAGAGACTAATTCAATTTATTTTAGTTTCCTATGTCTGTCTTATATATATGTACAATTTTCTTGTCTTTTTCTCTCTCTTCTTTAGTATTTTTATTTTTAATTAACTCTTATTGTAAATATATAATTTATTTATGACCACACAGACATGCAATCTGTACTTATAATTTGTTCAAAAGGGACAACAGTCCCAGAATAATAAAATATATTTTCATTTCATTTCATAAATAAAACTCAAAATATGGAAAATCGTTTATTAAAAAAGTGGAAATATGTGCAAAAATCATCTATTTTGTTTAATTTATTTTATTATTACATCGAAATGTGATCAAACTTTGGGTTAAGCTCCTGAGTTAAAATAATGTGTAATGAGGAAAAATAAAAATAAAAATGCAACATTGCAAATGAAATTCTTAGAATACTTTAGAAATACACGGTAATATTTGAAATTTTCAAGCATTTAGATTATATTACTGCTGTTAATTCATCACCTTTTTTTAGAGCACTAATGTTTTTAAAAAAGCATTTGATTCTCTAACATAAATATTTGTTCTTACTGGTTCTACATATGATTTTCAGTCACACCTGATTGAATTTTCACAGAGCATACAGAAATAACTTTTTTTTATCAAATTTCAACTTGGGATAATATCACATCGACATTTTAATATTTTACAAGAAATCAGATCCTAGTTTCGGCATTATTCAATTTTTTTTTTAATTTTTAATAATTAAATTACTACCATTCACTTCAAAGCCAAAAATGATACTGAAGGGCTGAAGAATGAGTGAAAATTCAAGTCAAAACAATAACAATAAATCTCTTTCTAACAAAGCAGATTATTCTAGGAAGGCAATTTTTTATTGTTTTCCATTATTTTAGGCTAGTTCTATTCTAAGAATATTTCCCAATTGTGCTTACTTCTTCCTTTTGTTACCATTGAATTCAAACCATTGTTATTCATAGAATTATTCACCTTCCCCACATCTTTCTATATTATAAATTTAATATGGACACGATAGTAAAATAAAAAGATTAGTAATAAAAAGATAATAAAATATTTACACTCACATATATATTAATTTTTTTGAATCATTTCAATCTGGTATAAAAAGTGCATTTGATGCAATGAAAATCAAAATTGTGCGATTTAGGCCACAAATAGCAAACATGCTATATCAAATTTCAATATGTAAATCTACAGATCGTGAAACAGATAGATTGTCGGGTTTAAGTTTTAATATGCAAGAGAGTATAATGTGCAATGACATGAAAATGCGGTCTCTAGTTATCACATATTATATATCGCCTAGTAAAAGTATGTAAATACATTTATCATATATTAGAATGTAACTAAAAAGATATTACGATCATTATATTATGTATTTTAATTTTTTCTAGATTCTGGAGCTTTATACGGACATCCTTGATTTATCGAAATTCTCCAATAATATAAAGACCAAGGTTGGAAAAGTGGCAGTTAATAAATATAATAATTTATTAAATCTAATACATTTATTTTGTTATCCCAATGTTATCATAATTACATATACTATTTTTAATGTAACACTAAAATCCTTCTCTCAAATTAAAATTAATGAAACACATTTTATTATTTGGTTGAAAACTGCAAAAAAAAACCCTAGTTTACTATAATTTAATTTTAGGGAACTTTTGAAAGCAGTGTCCAGTTTATTTTTATAAAGATGTATTTTAGATGAATATCATGGGTCTCCTCTTGTTTGTCTTGGATTTATTATTTTAATAAAAGAAAAAACAAAATTGCAGCTTAAGGTAAAACCAGAAATGTTTGTGCGTTTACAACTTAAAATTACTAAATTCCTTAAACCATTGAAAAAATCTGCTAGGAGAGAAACACTTTATTTTCATAAAATATAAAATATAAAGGATTGCTGCCCAATTACATTGGGTTGCTATACACACAGCATACTCTTCTATCCTTAAGACAATATATGAACTTATATATAAATATACAGAAGTATTAGTTAATATTAGTAAAACAGAAATATATATATATATATACATTTTTATTATTTTATTTATCTTTATAATTTTTTTTTTTTTTTTCCTTTTTCCTTCTTCTCATTGTTCATGCTTTTTTTTTTTTTTTTTTATTTAACATTAAGTTTCCCTTTCTCTCACTTCTCTCTCTTTATCGCTATTGTTTTCAATTATTCACTAAATAAATAAATAAACAAATACATAAATTAAAACTCTCGGGCTAGCCATGCACGTGGTGGTGAATGATTCCCAGGGAGTCGAGGACTATATTTTCAGCCAACCTCGCTACGTCCTTAATGTCGACACCTAGTTCCTCGAGGAAGCTCCTTGTTCTTTTTGGGATAGTTCCGCGAGACCCAAACCAGAGGCCTCTCACGGTGAACTCTCTCTCTCCGAAGGTCTCACGGAATTTCTCTTTTAGGAAAGGGATACATTTATCGTACGTGTTCTTCTTTTCCCTTTCCACTTCACCCGCCTGATCGAGGTCATTGCTCTCAAAGCGGACAGTTGGATCCAAGATCAGCGCTGTCCTTCCTGTCTTGGGAAATGCGACGATATCAGCGTATCTCGTAGAGCCCTCACTATCGATGCAATATACCTCGTCAAAGCAGGTGAATTTTTTTTCCCTAAGGAGCCTCATCAATTCGAACTTGACCCGGTGGTGACGACGTGTTATGAGGAGGGAGTTGTTGGGGCATTTTCCCAGCACATGTGCTGGTGTTTCAGACTCTCTGCCGCATTTACGGCAGAGGGACCCAACTTCTCTGACCTGTCCGCTGACTCCTGGGACTCCACGCAGGGGTGCATAATTAATGTTTAGTTTTAGGGCATTCGACCATTCAGACCCAGAAAGTACTTGCTTTTCGTAGATGTATCTATTCGCTTTCGGGGTCTCTTTAAAATGGCGAACACCAATACCCTGCCACCTGCAGTTGGCCCATTCCTCAAATGCATTTTCTCGTAGCGACTGCCGTAGAGCTTTCACATTTCGATGACCCTGATCAACCCCCAATCTCTCGGCACATTCAGCAATTTCAGCCGAATAATCGAAGGTAGACTGAAAAAGGGCATCTGGTACATTGGACAGTCGCTGAGCAATGGACCAATGTTGAAGAGGAGCCTCCCATTGGCAGCGGATTAATCCCAATCCTCGGTATCTCCTGGGGGCATACAACATCGCTGTGGAAGTATTCGCAGGCAGTCCAATAATGGCCTTTACGCTCCTGCGAATCATAGTGTCGATGCCCTCCAGTATAGCAGGACGTAGCTTTGTTAGGGGCGCAGTTTGGAGAGGGTAAGTAAGACCCGGGAACAGATATTGATTGACAATGTTGAGTTTCTGCTCAGGTTTAAGTAAGCAAGAGGTTACCAGCTTGTTTAGATTATCATTCAATTTAGTCACCGAATCTTCGTTGAATTGCAGCTCTCCCGAGAATGTACATCCTAAATACTTAATCGTATCTCCATTCTTCAATGTTTGGATGTACTCACCATTCTCAAGGGAGAGCACCGTAGTTTCCAGCTCTCCTTTATTTATAACGATGCCCATACTTTTTAGAGGATTTATAGCCAGACCAATTTCTTTAAATGTTCTTTGTATGCTGTCAATCACTCTTTCTGCAGCCCCCTTGTCACGCGCCGACACTGCCTGGTCATCCGCGAAACCTGTGAGGACCACACAATCTTGCTCATTCCTTAATTTGTATCCAAATTTCTTGGAAAAGTCCTCGTCACACAGGTCGCGGTAGAGATGATCGATGGCCAGGTTGAAGAGTGAAGACGACAGGGGGCCACCTTGGGGTACACCGCGCAGCACTTTGATCTGGCTAGTTGCATGGACACCGTTGCCAATCTTTATGGTGTTCGTGCTAAGGAGAGCTGATATGACATTTGTAAGATTCGGTGACACACCTCTCGCTTCTAAGGAGCTTACGATGTGTTTGTGCCCAACATTGTCAAAAGCACCGACAACGTCGAGGAAAACTATCGCACAGTCATTTTTCATTTTTTGTGCATCTTTTAATACCGCGTCGATGATCCTCGCGTTGACGTGCGTTCCCGGGAGGCCTTTTATAAAGCCTCTCTGACTCTTGTGGAAGGTGACCTGCTTTCTTAACTCGTAGTCCAGAACCTTCTCTATGATTCGGCGCACAATCGAGTATATGGTGATCGGTCTCCAGGTAGAGATATTGTTTATATCACCTTTGCCCTTATATATCAATATTGTGCGCCCTTGTCGAAGTGGTTCCGGAACATAGGCCACCTTCAGCATTATCTCTGCAATCGTTTTAATAATGCTTGATACCTCAAAATATTTTATTGTGCGGATCAGAACTCCATCAGGCCCCGGCGATGTGTCCATTGATGTTGATTTAATGGCTTTCCTGATAGCTTCTATCTCAATGGACAGCAAATCCGGCATCGGGGTACACTGTTCGTAATCCGCACGCCCGCAGAGATTTTCGTTCTCAAAGAGGTCTTTATAATGCCTCTCGATATCGGCCATTTTTAGAGGACACCGTTTAGGAGCGTCGGCATTCATTACAGTTTGCACAACCTTTTTTCTTTTATTATAATAATTATATTGGGCAACCTCGTACTGATACTGCTCTTGCCGACGACTCCTGTCTACTTTGTTTGCCCTCTGCGGATTTGAGACTTGTCCAGCACCCTTGTCAGCCATTTTCATTTTATTTTTTTTCCTCATCCTATAAAATTTTACGGCTGGGTGCTGGGGACCTGGCAGTTCCGCATTAATGACTTTGAGGAACTTTAGGAACTTGCCTACGGCCTCATCAAAATCCGCAGTATTCACCATTTCTTGCTTTAAAAGGTTCTTGAACGTAGTAGACCATTCAACAATGTCCTCTTTTATTTTTGATGACTCACCCTCTCCATTTCTAGGACCTATCACGTTCTTTACTATGCCCCTCAATGTATTATTATTCGCCTCCCTGGGATGTTTTTTTGCAATGTGGGTTCCGAGACCTCGTTCGCCCTTAAAAGAAAGCCCGCATATCGGACAAACTTTATCATCAGGGCGTAGAGCTTCATTTTGCCGCTCACTAAGTACCTCTGCGACATTCAGCGGATCATATGGCAATCTGGGAAAGACATCATCTATCGACACCGTCTTTCCCAATACTACACCTTCTGTGTCAGGCCATTCCACTTTAACAAATTTATTATCTCCGCCTCCTGCAGTAGCCACAGACATCACAGAGGCAACAACCGCCTCTTTTACAGGGCCTCCAGTTCTCACAACCCATACCTTTTGTCCAACTTCGATCTTCTTCGTTGGTATTTTGTTCATTGCAATATTTTTTTTTTTCGTTCTAGACTATGCCCACCACGCGCATGATTGAAACAATCTGTGCATAATTAAATAAATAAATAAATACAACGTTATAAACTATAAAATTAAGTGTTAAATAGTGTTATAGTTAAAATATAAAATCGATAAAAGCTTAAAAAAAAAATATACATCTATCAAATAAATTGCTTATAAATAAGTTACAATATAAAATCAGTAAAAAGTTTAAAGTTAAAATTTAAGTACAAGTTAAGAATAAGTGAAAGTTAAAATCTAAAAAAGTTAAAATCTAAGAAAGTTAAAAAGTTAAAATCTAAAAAAAAGTTAAAAAGTCAAAGTCTAAAAAGGTTAAAATCTAAAAGGTTAAAATCTATAAAATAATTTCCTAAAATGAGTTAAAATGTAAAATCAATTAACTGTTAAAACGTTAGAATCTAAAAGAATAAATAAATAAAACAATAAAAATAGTAATTGCCTAAATCAGTTAAAAATCAAAAGATAAAAATTTAAGTAGTTATAATCTAAAAAAAAACAATATACAAACCTATCCACATCACATTATCAAACCTAATATATAAAATAAATTACAAAATATAGGATCATTAAATACTTTTAAAAAAAAGAAAAAATTCAGTTCAGCAATAGTAAAAAAAAAAAAAAAAAAAAAAAAAAAAAAAAAAAAAAAAATGTCCACTTTAAAACGTTCTATTAATAATAAATTATGATAGTAAAAACTTATTTTTTTCTTTTTATATTTTTGAGAGAAAGGGATCGAATATAAAAGTTACTTAAGTGTCAAATTAGTTGGGCTCCGTCGATGATTGTATTGATGAGACGACACTGACCTTGCTGAGCGGTGGAGGGGGCCGACAGGTTCCAGGCTGCAGAGTGATAAGGCTCCGGTCCCACAAGTATTATCACTTTCGTTGCCTTCTTATTCTGGCTAATATCCTAGCTCAATTTTCATAAGATCTCATATGCAGGTCTTTAACATACAGCTCCGTCTAGGTGTGAAATTGCAGCTCAATTGGATGAAGAATACCCAATAATAGACGATGATGACGTGGAGCCGATCCTTTCTTTCTCACCGGCTCGAGCCGACTATTACAGTGGCGGATATAAAAAGAGGCAAACCAGAAACTTGCTTTATGTTTGCTTAAGTACTAAGCATTGACCAAGGCTAGAACTAACAGGGTGAGGGAGAAGAGGTAAGGATATATGATCTGGGTGGCAGTATTTAGAGTGTGAGAAGGTTTAAGTGAATTTTGTCAGTGCCAGCCTTAGACATTTGATACCCTGAGAAATGATGTGCTTTCTATCCCAAAAAAATTAAATTTCATTCTTAAGCTGTTATCATATTAAATAATATGAGAATTTAATTTCATTGATTCAGTTGTTTTATTAATAGCCTAAAATTAATTATTTTCATATATTTTAAAACTGGAAATACGCCAAGCCACCAGTGCATACCTTGTACAAGGCACCACTGTCTCTAATTCAGTTGCTAATACATTTTACTTAGCCTTAATTCAGTGTAGTAGACATCCCCCTGTATTTACTCCTTTAGTTGACATTGTGTGAGGGAATGAGAAGGAATATGTAATATATAGGAATGTGAGGTTGCACTGTGAATTGTACTCAATTGTGCAGTGGACAAATTGCTCATTGGAAAATCTCATATCGACAAACAATCGATGAAGAAAGAAAAAGGTCGGGTAAGGTAGCAGCAGCCGGAAGAGGACGTCAGGAACTTGAGGCTGAGACGTGGAGGCGTGAGGACATTACCTGAGATGAGAGAAGTAGAACATTGAAGACCAAGAATATCAAGCCGACAGTTATAAGACTTTTATACATTCATTCATCACAGTTGTAAAATAAATTGTTTCATCATACAGGAGTGAATAGTCCTTTTATTTAATTGTCCTATAGGACTCAAAATTGAAGAACAATAAACAAGGTGAGTCAATTCATTCAAAGTGTATTTACTAAGTCGCACATTTCACATATATATTTTTATTGTTTCTTCTCACTCAGTGTCACAAAAAGTATTAGATTCCCGAATTCCCAACAACAGTTAAACATCCTCAAAAATTCTATATCCAATGCCAGAGTTTTGTTTCAATTATATCAAGTGTAAATAACCTAAATCGCTGATATAAAAGCGGAAGGCTATTCGCTATTCCCGCCAAAACAAATTATTAACATTTAACTTTTAGTAGGTTATTTACATCAGTCAGTGAAGTTATTTATTTATCTCTTTTTCAACTCGTGCAGCCCAAAACCAAAACATTCATAACTGTTTGCAGATTTTTTTCAGATCTAGTGCTATTTTGGCTTTCCACTACTAATATTTCCAATCATTTAATCCAAAAATATTATTATTATTTTTTTTTTTTTTAATTTTAAATTCCGGTGGAAAAAAAGACTGGTATTTTTTACTTTTTTTTAAAAAAGGTATCCAAAAATTAAATAATATAGTTACCAGAAACAAAAAGATACAAGAAGGAATAGACAAAATTAAATAAACACATTTAGTTGGTTATAAATGTATATTCTAAATAAATAAAAACAACAGTAAAACCTGTTTGAATTATTAACTGGAAATAAATCTTGATATCACAGATTAGTTCAGTCAACTACCTAGCTATCAAGAAGGAGTAATCTGCTTGGGTGGGGCCTTGATGGCAGGAGGTGGAGGCGTCGCCTGGTCTCGGACCGAATAGGAGACTCTGAACAGGATCTGCAGTTGTTGAAGTCTTGGGCATGCAGTACTCAGAGCACGAATCCATGACAACACGGAATCGGGGGTCGATGTACCAGAGCATGCTACTCCTAAGATGACTGCGTTGTCCTCCTCATGTACAGTGCGATCTGGTTGCTTTGGTATTAGCTGGGATGATAAATTTGAGACATCTAGAAAAACATAAAAAAAAAAAAAAAAATACAAATAGGAAACTAAAGATTCTAAAAAAATGTATTAGCATTATTAATGATTTCAATAAAAAAAATTAAATAAATTTAAATTATTGGAAAAAGTAACAACTTTTTTTAATTTTTATTCGTATCTACCCTAGAGGGTCATTGGTGGTAATTCTTAATTTTTATATTCTGTTGTAGTAATTTGATTCCATTAAATATTGAAAGAGAATGACAACATCTTCCTCCTTGTCTCCCAAAATATCCTTCAATGTCGTGGACAACTTTTTTTTATTTTTTAATTAAAAAAATGAACTCCGCTTTTGTTGGTCCACAGTCTGAATCAAAAAGGAGGATGGGAACAATAAAATAGGTTAATAGATAAAAGCAAAGGGTCAATAATGAAAGATAATGCACAAGTAAAAAGTATGTGGTATGGGACAGTATGCGAGTAGCCGTCTCACTTAGTGCTGTGATAGATGTAAATGCAGCAGTAAAAAGGTTAATACTTCATCAAATTCAATGATTGAGCAATCATTTTAAAGATTATCTTCTCCTTCAGTCCCAAAAAATAAGCCTATATCTTCCAAAAAATCAGGGGAAAAGTTATAAGAAAAAGAAACATTTATTCATGACTTACTCAGAAAGTATACTATTTATGTTTTATTATATCCATGATAGTTAGAAAGGGTCTTAAATTCTCTACAAAAAAATATTATTGAAATTGGACCATTATTGGCAAAGATTGCTTGTTGGAATATGTGCAAGTTTCGCTCATTATTTTCATTATTGAAATGTTCTAACCAACAGACAGAAAAAATAAATGAATTCCTCTTGTTTCTAAAATGATTTATTATCATATCATATTATTGGTTCACTCACTAATATACCATACTAATTGTTAGCAAAGGCCAACCAGTAAGCATTTAGTTGAGATGATAGAAAATGAAAAAATATTACTTACTTAACTTACCATCATAGTTTTGTTCCTCAAACTGACGGAATGGTTCTGTAGAAAGAGTGAAGTAGGTAATTGCACGATCTTTCAACCATAAGCGATAACCCCCATCTACATACAAAGTTGCTTCCTGCGGCAACCAATCAATGAGCAACTGCTGTGTTTTACTTTGACCACTCACAATCCAAGTATCCTCTAGTGAGTCTGCTATATCAGAAGTCTGGTCAAAATAAAAAAACAGGGCTTATACGATTGAGAATGAAAAACAAACTTAATTCATATAACAAACCAAACTTATTACCTGGTAAACAGATATGTCAGTTGTGGGATCAACACTGGTCATTCTGCTGACTGCCAGTTTTGCAAGCTCTAGAGTATCATTGGGTAGATCCTGGGGTAGTAACCATGGAGAAGCATTCTTAAATCGTGGCATCCAGTACATCATGCGCCAATATCTCCGCACTGGGTAGCCTCTCTTCCCGAACACGCTTACCAATTGATCTTGCATGCTCCAATCCGGCATCACACCTGGTGGGAACAACCTAAATGTAATTAAAATACCAACAGTAAGTATTTCAGAAATGAAATATATTATATTCTTTATCGGATCTTATAAATTTCAGGAAAGGGTTAATGGTTTTATTTACCACAAATTACACAAAACATTCATTTTAGACAAAAATTATTTTTCACCTTGGCTAATTAACAAATAATTCTTGTTCACTATTTAAACAAAAAATTCCTAAAGGTGTCAGTGAATGGTATAATAATTAGATGGCAGGTGAACTAAGTTTATATTGATCACACTCTACATAGAATATCAAAATTAGTTGTGTGAGACAGCCAGATAAAAGAAAATGTACACATTCCTTCAAAAGAACAAGCTTTGTTCAGTTAAATTAATGGATGAATAATTAATTTTTATTTCAAGATTAAATAAACGGAATACTACTTCATGATAAACTTACAAGAAAAAATACATCAAATTCACTTTGGGTACTTTTTGTCTAGAGGGCCGTTTTGAAACCTCACTTCTTATCTAACGTCACATCACATAACCTCCCTCTTCTTATCCCGCCAAACTTTTGAGTTATTGCATTGTTTAGTTTTCAGTTATTCCCTTATTACGTTCACTTATTAAATTCTTTACTTTTGGCCCGTTTGTGTTTATTTTTCATAATTTTTAGTTTTTGGCCCGTTTGTGTTTATTTTACATTTTTTTTTAGTTTGTGGCCCCTTTGTGTTTATTTTTCATTTTTTTACACATATCATGGATCTTCTTAGAATATGGGATTTACCATCTTCAGAAGAACAGGCAATTCAGTATTTTCAAAATGTTGGGGTACTTGCCGACGTGAAATTGTGTGAACGAGGTCATCGAATGAAGTTAACCAAGAAGGGCAAATGGAGATGCTTTTGTAAGACTTGTGACACAAAACTTTCAATAAGGAAAGGAACATGGTTGGAGGGCTCGAGGATTTCGTTTTTAACAGCTTTAAAATTGATTTATGGGTGGTCCCATAGTTTGACAACGAGGAAGTGGGGCAAAGAGCAGTTGAAACTATCCTACGGAGCTATGGTAACGTGGAACAAATGTCTAAGAGAGGTTTGTGCCCATGACATGTTATACAGGAGAAGAAAAAAAATTGGAGGACCTGGCAAAGTGGTTGAAGTAGACAAAAGTCTTTTTTCTAAACGAAACAATCATGTGGGGAGAGTTTTACCTCAGCAGTGGATGTTTGGTGGAGTTTGCCGAGAAACAGATGAATGTTTTATCGTCAAAATAATTGACAGAAAGGCAACAACCTTATTACAAGCAATTAAAGAAAATATAGAAGAGGGAACGACCATTTATTCGGACTGTTGGAAAGGATACAACACCCAACAACTGAACGAAGCCAACTATGACCATTTCTAAGTGAATCACCGGTATAATTTAGTCGATCCATTAACTGGAGTTCATACTCAACACATAGAACGATTATGGGACTCAGTGAAGTGGAGAAATAAAGTACATAGAGGAAACTGCCAGACAACACCTCGTCATGTTTGTGCGAATTTTTGTGGCGGCGGGCTCACAGGGAAGAGAAGCCGTTCCTCGCTATTTTAAATAGCATAAAACAATTTTGCCTTCCAAAATAATTTAGACAAAAAGAAGTGAATAATTAAGTGAAAATAATTTGTACATATGTTGTTTATAGTATTGATATTTTTTCTTTTCTATGTAAATATATTCTTTTAAATGTGTTTTTTTATTATTTCATTTTGATGTTTTATACATACATATCTTCTTAAAGTGTTTTTTTATTATTTTATTAATATATGTCGTCAAATAAAAATATTTTTTTATTACATTTGTTTTTATATCTGTTAACACTTTCAATAATACGAATTTAATACAATAATATGAAGATATAAAGTAGGAGAAGGCTTATCACTGCGTTATGGGAGTTATCAGTTTCGGGAGTTATTATACCATTATTCAAATTAATATCTGTATGATGTCAAATGATTGATTATGTTGGTTAATAATATTAAGTTGAAAAGCTGAATTTAGTTTCTGATTAAACATTCTTTCGCAAGAAAAAAAAAATGTGCCAACAACATACTTATAAATTAACAAGAGTGTAATCGCAATATCGTGATGAATACATCTTGTATATTTACCTAGTTCTTCCATTTGTTCTAATAGGTCTATAGCACACTGTTGATGTTTTGGGTAGTGCATGAATTCCGCTTGAAAAATATTCCTCGGGACCATTTTCTCTTGTGGAAAAACTTCAATCAGCTTCTTGTATACTTCTAGGTCTTTTTCTACACCAAAGTCTTTCATATATTTAAGGGCTGCATAGATGAATTCCACTTGTCCTCGTCTATCTCTATCTTTGTTCATAAAAATATTTATCATTTCTAAGTAGGTTTCTTTATTTTTGTTCTTTATATCAACAAACCCATAAGAGGGAACGAGATGCTTATTAATTGATTTATTTGAGTATAGCCTTAAGTGGTTGTAACAGTTCCAATTTGCTACTGGTTTAGTGAGGGTTCTGACACTGTGGTTCAAATAAAATAATCTTAAAACAATCGAATTAGACATTTTAAAAATATTAAGTGAACAATCAAATATGTTTTAATGAACCATTATCATATAAATTTTGGTTTCAAAATGTTGAAAACAAAACAAAAAATTGCATACGAATTTTAGTAGTAGGAAAACTGTTATAGCTAACTCTTGAACTGTCATGCTAAACCTTTAGCCGTTCAAAAGCGATTGTTCATTAATGTTACAAAGAGGTCAATATGTCTAACATTATTCAACTTCAAGTAGATTAGGGCCGTTTTTATATAATTCCGATAAATTTTAAAGTTCTCTTCAAATTATGTTTTGTTTATGAATGGTGCCCTTCTGCCACATATTTATTAAAATTTATCAGGAATATGTCTAAGTGGATCTTAAAATCTATTTGTAAAGATTTTTTTTTCAAATATTTTTCAAGTAAAGTGGTTATAAACACACAACTTCAGTTTCATAACCATTGAAAAATATTTGAAAAAAATTCAGTAAAATGTTTACTAAGCAATTATATTTATTATAATACATCCCAGATAAAGTTTTTCTAAAAATAGGCTAACTGTTGTATAGTTGGATGATGATAAAATAAAATTATTAAATAATTTATGATTTAAAACAAAAAAAAAAAAATATATATTATATTAATATTTATTATAATACATCCCAGATAAAGTTTTTCTAAAAATAGGCTAACTGTTGTATAGTTGGATGATGATAAAATAAAATTATTCAATAATTTATGATTTAAAAAAAAAAAAAAGAATTTGATTTAGTTTAGCTGCTCAATAGTGCTCTTTGATTAGATTTAACGATGACAAACTTAAATTTCCTGTTTTTCTTCTGAAAATCGGGCCATTGTTTATTTAAACCTTTTTGTAGCTCTTGAGGTCTCACCATCCCTTTTAATATTTTCTTCTACTTACGGGACACCCTGTTTACAAAGAGATATAATGATGTTAAAAACATTCCTTTCATTCTTAAAAAGCATATCCTTTTGTTGTTTATTGTTAGTATAATAATGTGATTCATATTCTTACTTACCTTGAAGATAATACATTTTCCTCATGTCCAATATTGGTGTGGATATTTTCATTTAGATCTATTATAATTGATTTTTAAAATTTATTTATATCTACTTAGGCAATCTGTAAAAATCTGGCCCGTTCTTTTCTGTAGGAATTCATAAATTCCATGTTCCTATTGATATTCACTTAATCATTTATTTTCCCAGTTGTTAGCCACGCCATTTTTTTTTCAATCCACACCACCAGATTCTCAATTCATTTTGTAATCCAATAGAGATAAAAAAATCTAAATTTTCTTACACTTTTACTAAACTGAGGCCGAAACTCGTGATTCCAAATCCTTTTTGACACTTTCAAATTCGACCATTGCTAACTGTTTAGTTTAATGATGTGTTGTTTTCCTGCTTATTAATCTACCCTCTTTATTGTACCAGGGCAATAGGAATTAATTTCTAGAACCCGAAGTGATGAGTATCCAAGTAACAGTCATCATAGGCGCACACTTTTCATTCTGGTTGGGAAGGGGGGTGATCGACCTCCCCTCCTCCCAAACATGTCTTAGAAGTTTATATTACATCACATAAAATGGAAGGGCGCACACGAACAAATCATAAAATCCAAGGATATGTTGCTACACTTAAGTATCTCTAAAATTTCAATAATAGAAATATAGGAGTTGGTAAAATACTTGCGTACGTACTTCTAGGCTTTAGCTTTGCCATATAATTGATTTTTGTTAATTGATATTAATTTAAATATTTTATATATTCATGTAGATTAATTGTTATTAACTTTTATTTTATTTTTGGTTTTGAAATATTGAAGGGCAGAGTGGAGGAGTGAAACGATATTCTCGCTTCTTCCCTTTTTTTATTGAGGGCCTCCCCCTCTCCACCCACTCCGAAGTCTGACCCTATGAAAGTAATGTTTTATTATAAGGACACTTATCTTAGCTTACTTTGATTTTAAGAAAAGGTGACTAATAAAATATCTTGGGAGAACCTTTGGAGAGGGGGAGGAGGATGGGTACTTCATGTTAGTAAGTGATATTAATAATTAATTAATTGAATTGCTGAAGATGAATTCGGAAACATTCGAAACAATAAAATAAGAGACATGCTCATCAGCAAATAGGCAGTTGAATCCAATACTATTGATACTGTCATTCAGTTTTTGGTATTGCAGAAAAGAATGACCTCAAATGTAGTTCAAATGCTATGATACTAATAAATAAATATTTTCAGAGAAACATTGGATTTTCAATTAATTATTTGTTATATATTTAAAATAAATAATATTTTCAAGTTAATCCACTATCAGCCATATTTACACCAATTTAAAAAAATTTGTTGTCACTTAATGACTACTCATCAAAATGACGAGTATGATAAAAAAATGCACAACCTACTGGATGAACGCCTAATATATAGATGCCTTAGGAAAGATCCTTCAAATGAAATCCAGGATAAAACCTTGACATATATAAATAAATTAATGAAAATGAAATTTATAAATGAAAAGGAAAAAGAAAAACTCATAACTAGACATTATACTATACCGCGAATACATGGTCTGAGCAAATTACATAAAAATGACAGACCTCTTAGACCAATTGTAAATAATATAAATGGCATTACTGAAAAATTGGCTAAATTCCTAAACTCAGCCTTAAACAACTTAAACAATAATAATATATACGATGTGAAGAATGCAATGCAAGTAAAAGAAAAAATTAATAGTATAAATAGGATAGAGGAAAACGAAAATCTAGTAAGCTATGACGCGGAATCCCTTTTTACGAATGTTCCACTAAATGAAATATATAGAATACTGGAAAAACGGTGGGATGAAATAGAACCGTACACAGAAATAAAAGATAAAAACGTTTTTATGGAAGGAATCAAATTAATTTGCGAAAATGGCTATTTCTCCTATAATAATAATTATTACAAAATGAAAAATGGTCTACCGATGGGCGGATGTATGTCAATCAATCTTTCGGGCATATATCTGAACAATCTAATAGATAATGCTATAATTAAATGGGGAAAAAAACCGAAGCTTATTATAAAATACGTTGACGATATACTTGCAATAATAAATAAAAATGAATCTGTTAATTTTCTGGATAAACTAAATTATATATCAGATAAACTAAAATTCACAATGGAATTGGAGAATAACAACAAAATAAGATATCTTGATATGTATATTCACAGAAATGAAAGCGGCGATCTTAGCACGGCATGGTGCAAAAAAACAATAACTAGTGATAGAATCCTAAACTGGCACAGTAACCACAAGAAACATATAATAATTAACACAGCTAAAAATTTAATAAATAAGGCAAAATTAATAACAGATCAAAACCATATAAAAGAAATCAAAGCACAAATATATCAAATTCTATTAGAAAATTGGTACCCCATTCGATTAATTAATAAATTATGGTATGAAAATAAAAAGTTAATTATAAATGACAATAGTAACAAACAGATTATTGACATTAGCAATGATAGGAGTGAGAAAGTGAAGCAAAATATTAAAATTAATAAAGAACCGAATTTAATAACAAATTATTTTAAAACTGAAAATGCAGTAAAACAAAAACCTTCCATGAACGATATACATGACATTAAGACACAAATTGAAAAATGTAATGGGAACAAACAACAACCTAAAAAATATTTTAGCGTCTCATATATTAGAAACTTAACTGATAAAATTGAAAGAACATTTAAACAATACGATGTAAATGAAATTAAATTTGCAAGCAAACCAATTAATAAATTAGATACAATTTATTCGAAAACTAAAGATAAAGTACCTATCGATAAATTAACGAATATTATTTATAAAATAAATTGTAAGAATTGCGACAACAAAGCATATTTTGGACAAACATCCCAATGGTTTGAAAAAAGGCTTAAACAGCATAAACAAAATTGTAATTCAAAAAACACAAAAATTAAATTAGCTACTGGACTCTCACAACATAATATGCAAACTAAACATGAGTTTGATTTCAAAAATGCCAAAATCCTACATAATGAAAGAAATACGAATAAACGTAGAATTAAAGAATCAATATACATAACTAAAAACTTAAAAAACTCAGTAAATAATCATACAGACGTGGATAATATGAATACTTTTTATGCTAGTTCTATTGAAAAAATCAAAATTTGAAATAAATCAACTAATATTACTTAAAATAGATCCACATGTAATATTGAGTAACAGCATTATATATGTTCATAATAAATAGTCTTCCCCTACTCCTATAAGAATAACCAGTCACTGAATAGAAATGAGATGGATGACATGTGGGTGACTCAGAAACATGGTAAATTTAACTTATTTTGAATCATGTAATAGTAAAGATGAGTAATAATAATGTTGTTAAATAATTAAAGGTGAACATGACAATAATAATGAATTTTATTATATTGTAGACGCTTGCAATTCGCATAAGTGAATATGACAGGTACATGATGGGTATTTTAGGTACATAATAAGTATCTTTATAATTTGAAATATGTTAAAATTTAATATATGATTGTAAATGAAAAAATTTTTTTAGACTTGAAAATGGCTCGACGAGCCGAAACGTCGTCATTTTGATGAGTAGTCATTAAGTGACAACAAATTTTTTTAAATTGGTGTAAATATGGCTGATAGTGGATTAACTTGAAAATAATAGTATGCACCGAAGAAGAATTGAGTAATATTGTAAATAATATTAAATATTTCTTGAAAACACCGCTGTCAGCCCATAACTGAATTGTTACCAGCTGCTAGGTGGTACAGGTTGTCTAACAGTCTCAATTGTGCCTACGGTTACAAGTGACAACACGCAGAATAAATGGTGCCCATTCGCACCCTGGGGATTACTGTCTTGAGCGAATCACTAATGTTCTTTCTTTAGCGATGTAGCAATAAATACATTTTTTGATATTGTCGAGTTAATAAAATAAACAAAACAAATAAGCTAAAAGTTTAATGATTATTATTATTATCTAGACTTTACAAAAGAAAATGTTGTGAATTTATTTTTTTATTAATCGGTTCACAACAAGAAATAGAAAAAAATCAAAGTCAAATCCAACTAATCATTGAGTACCTTGGTACACTGATGTATCTAAATTCACTCCAATATCCACGCCACAAAAAAATATAGATATTTTTGTTCTCCTTTGTTGACGGATTCTTCTTGTACTAAGTAAACTATGTATTGCCTATTAACATTGCCTTGTCAAATCTTTGTCTTTAGTTGCCTTTGATGCTATCTGGTAAAAGAAATTGCCTCTGTAAGTAGTTAAATCTTGTCAATTTTTTCCCATTTTTACATCCCTTTTTCCTTACTTCTTTCACTTATCACATTATTATTATTATGTATTTTATTTTGGGACCTTAATATTTTATTTGAAGTTAATGAATGATAATTTAAAAGTCCTATTCCATTCAATTTTAAAATTAGTATTATTTATTTATTATTTGCTCTTGTAGATCCTTACATTAACATTTTAAAGATTCTTTTAGTAAATTAACAGAGCAACATACATTTTTTTCTAGCAATTCTTTTTTGAAAACCCAGTAATGATTTATGAGGGATCATTGTGAGGGATGAAAAAAATAATTCTGACAGACAAAGTTTATGATTTAATTTAAATTATTACTTAATAAGAGGAGGAATGAGTATTCTATATGTTATTATGATAATTTTTTTTAAGGAAAGTGCTTTGAGAACAAATTATTTAGGCTAATGTTTAAATTAAATAATGTATATTAAAATTATATCATATCACAAATTATTAAACAATAATAGCAGCAGTGGATAAAGTTTTTCTAGTTTTCTGGTGCCGTAGGGATTAATTTCAAGATGATAGGTCCTTCGCATGCGGTAATGTTGTTCGAATTTTTTACTAATTTCAGAGGTATGCTGGTTTTATCACAGGGGAGCACTTGGAAATTCCTAATTACAGTGATCAGACCGACTTTAGTCTGCAAGAGTCCAAACCTATTGCCTATGAAAAAAAAAAAACATTACTTTTTTGATCTTACTATCATTCAATATCATAGATTGAAACAAATCCAACGCTGGCCAGAAAATAATTATAACCATCTTACCTATACACATTCTAGGCCCTCCTCCAAAGGGAAGGTAGGTATAAGGTATGATGTTCCTTTCGTTTTCCTGAGAGAATCTCTCTGGGTCGAACTTCTCGGGGTCGGGAAAGTACTGAGGATCATGCTGCAGCGACCAGATTGGAATGAAAATTTGGTCTCCTTTCTGTATCTTTCCACCATCTGGCATTGTGAATGGTATAACGCACCTTCTCATTAACGCTGGTAAAGTCGGATATTTCCTCATGGTTTCTGGATAACATGTCAAAGTTTTAATGATAATTTCATTATTTAAATAATTTGATTAACTAGAAATGTTATAACAAGATTTACCTGACACGACCATATGTAAGTATTTCATGTCATTCACTGCCTGGTATGTGACTTCCCCGTGTATTTTGATTACTTCTTGTATCTCATTCCTCAATTTCTGTTGGATATCCTGGTTCAAGGCAAGCTCGTAAAGACAAAAAGTCTGAACGGAACTTGAAGTTTCATATCCGGCAAAAAAGAAAAGAAAGCTTTGTGCAGCCATTACATCCAGGTTGATCTCTGAAAGATTGATAATCATAAGAACAATTGAAAGTAATAATACTGAGGTCAATAAACCTGGACCCACCGAAGTTTTCTTCAACCTCTTCCTTTCTCTCGTCTTTGAGAGAACCCTTATTCTTCAACTGGATGAGAAGTTCCAAAAAATCGTTTCTTGTAATTTTGTTCTTTTCTCGATATTCCACCGTATCCGATATAAGTTTCATGATATAATCTTCAACCGACTTTGGCGTGAACCTTAAACAAAGATCTAATAGTCACACTTGCTTTCAGTTTTTCATATTATCATTGGAGGTATATAATTAACAAAGAATAATAGCTAACCAAATCTATACACACTATTCTGATTGTTTACCTGTTAAAGGGAATTCTGAATGGCGAAAGTAGAGTTAACAATAATCTGAATTTAAGGTAGAGTGAATCACCAAAGGCTAAGAAGTCTGCTGCGGCTTTACGCAGTGGATGGTTGGGTTCAACAACAGTATTGGTTTGGAGTCCGAAAGCACAACTGCATATGACGTCTGTTGTAAATCGAGCTACCGCATCCTTCACGTCAACAATCGACCCCACTCGTGACCAGAGCAAACTGTTCAGGCCCTGTCGGTTCATAACAATTATTAATTATTCTATTTGAAGTAATAAAAGCACGTGTAATATAAATACGTACTTGGGCACAGTCCAGGAAGAGTGGGAACATAGCCTTCATTCTCCCGCTGGTGAAGGTGGGAGTGAGCTTAGTCCTCAGGGCTCGCCATTTGTTTCCGCTAAGAGAGAACAGCTGATAGTGGAGTAGCGGATCAGTCTTAGGCCTCGAAATCAAAAATACATGTAAATATTCTGACAAAATATTAATTTGTATATCTATTGTATACAGAATATATCAAGATGGTCGGGAACTATCAACAATTATATTTATTTATGCTACTACCGTTTGGAAAATGAATATGATTAGTAATTAGATCAAACTCACAGTCCCGTATACGTCCGATCTATGAAATGAGAGAACTCTTTCGTTAGGATTAATCTTATCACTTCGGGATCTTTCGCGATCAGTATGGGTGATCTCATATCGTAGAAGCCAAAATATGGATGGTTTGTCATCTTATAGTAAAACTGGAAATTAAATTTTGAAATTATTAAATAGCTAAAAGAAGATGGATGAAAAACCCAAACAAAGTAAGGTACCTTGTCCAACGAGAACCCTTGGTATTGTCTCATATGGGAGCGGCTGGAGTAGCTACCCCAAGGTACAGATCCTGGTATTGCTGGGATACCTCTTTTATCCCAGTGACTGTAAAAGGAGCGGTAACGTCTATAATAAACTACAGCAGCGATGACAACCAAAGAGATTATTATTGCGAACATCTCTGGAAACAAGAAAAAAGTTATTAATGGATATTTAAATACACATACACACAAACAAACACACACACACACACACACCGCATGCACGCACGCACGCGCACGCGCACACACACACACACAAACACACACACACACACACATATTTATATTTGTTATGTTTTTCAATCATTTCTTTATTGAGAAATATTACATTCTATCACATCCAAGCACATTAGAAACATTAGATTATTTCAACCAATTCGTCTCATTCCTTTTCCTACGATTATCTTGAAATAACTCGCGTTGACACTAATTAACTGACAGAATTTAGTTCCTATGTTTATTTGGTATACCTTTTGTCAAAACTAATTGGTATAGTTTCGAAATTTAGTAGTGAGAAATTTTTATCTTATCTCTGGCACATTTTTGAAAACAGTGATTATAAATCGTCTCTTCTACCTGCTACCATAAATGGCGATTTTATTTTAGAAAACAAAATAATTTTTAATTTTAGAACAACTGAATTGGCTTTTTATCATTCTTTTTCATTGGGACAAAATTAAACATAATGAAAGTAACATAAAAAAAAACAAAAAAACATTGTTTTGAAATAAATAAAAGGCCCTTGAGTTTCCTCTGGATTTTATAAATTGGAATATGTTCCTGTAAATAGAAAAAAAAAATTCAACAGAATGGATTTCTCAGCTCAGCTGCTCAGCATTTTAAGCATATTATTTTTTATTTTTTATACAGAGCATTAACATATTATTTTTTGTTGTGAGTTGTTTCACATTTGCAATACCGCCAAAGGTCTGTATTTTGGTTTTATAATTTTGATTTTTGAGCCGCATTGATTTATTTTTAATTATTTAAAAATAATATGCCACTTGCTATAAGTATTGTCCCGATAAGTGTCACCTTTTCTCGTTCTCCCAGTTGTCCCAATATCGATTTGTGTGGTCATGATTTTTTAGCTCTGTAATTGTAAGATTTTTTTTTTGTTTCTTCGCCATTTACTATTATTAATAAATATTGTATAAAACGAAGGTAGAATGTTTTATTGTAAGATTTGAAGATTTCAACTAAACTCAGGACTTATAATAACAAATGGAGGCTACAGGTACTACTTCGAAAAATGTTGGACACATATCCCGACCCTATGAGGCCCTAGGAGCCGAGAAAGTTGTCAAATAAGGTCTGTATAGCTTCCTCACCGTTTTCATTGGGTGAACAATTACCTATATTTCAAGGTCGATAATTTTCGTATGAGAGTAAAATCTCAGGGAGAAGGCGTGTTCAAAAATACAGTAAAATACAATATCTCAACATTCTTGGATTGCATATACACGAGGTTCGTTCATCAGTGAACACTAAAATGCGGAAGGGTTCCACATTTGTAGATTGGGTATTTGATGAATCGTGATTAAAAAAAAATCTCAGGACATACTGAACATGCAAATCGCTCGCTATTGTTAGTGCAAAAGGTCGTATATATAAATTTAGTTTTTTCCTGGCATAAAACTAATTATTTCGTTATGATTTAATAGTGTAATCTCATGATTTCTTGTCCTCTGATATTTTCCATCGTAGCAGACTACCGATATCTATTGCAGACTGCAAAATGTCTCCGTTAGCATAAATATAATAAAAATTGAGAACTTTTACAAACGATATTTAGCACTAACAGTAGCGATGTATACTTAATAGATATGTTTTCACTCGTAAAATGGAAGTAAAAAAAATAGCCATTGCAAAAATTCAACTTTTTGTTTGTTCAGAGTTAACGAGACTAATATTTTTCTTTATTCAGGACAAAAATAATTTAAGCTGAAATATAAAAATATGAGCGAAGTTCACACAACTTTGATGTTTAAGGGAAAAATCGAAACCACGAAGGGCTGGTTGAACTTCGATAGAAATAAACACAATCACAAATAACATTTTTGTTTTTTACAAAACAAAGGTTCAGCGTCTCACAAGGCTCTCCCAAGAAACATATCAAAGAAAAAGAAGCATAAAAAAGAAACATATCAAAATGAAAGTCGGCTGTTCTTTCAGAGAATAAACTAGGGTAGGTCACCTTTCAGGCTCAGAGTGACAGCATGCAAAGACACAGACGAAACTCTTATAAGCCACAAAGATGACGTACTAAAGAGATGGGTGCAACACTTCAAAGACACATTAAACAGAGCCAGGAGAAGTAAGGGTAATGAAGGAAGACTCCCTGAATTCTATTGAACCCCCGAATGAGGATGAAATGGAAAACGCCCTGAGGAAATTGAAAAATGGAAAAGCGCCAGGTCCGGACGGAATCTTGTCAGAGCTGTTGAAATGTGGAGGTGAAGAACTCAAGAAAGCTCTGTATGATTTAATGCTGACCATCTGGGAGAGGGAAGCTATGCCTACGGAATGGGCTACAGCCATTATCTGCCCAATTCATAAGAAGGGAGATTAAACGGAATGCACTAACTATAGAGGAATCTCACTCCTTTCGTGTGGTTACAAGCTGCTCTCTAACATTCTTTTTGAGAGGATCCTCACGTATTCTGAAAAGGAACTGGGGAAATATCAGGCTGGATTTCGACGAGTACGCTCAACCACTGATCAACTGTTCTCTCTCTGGGTGATCCTAGAAAAGATTATGGAGCGTAAGGTAGTCACCCACCATTTATTTCTGGACTTTAAAGCAGCAGACGACAGCATTGATAGAACACAACTATACTATGCCTTGGAGGAGCTAAGTATCCCTTAGAAGCTTATACGCTTAATCAAGATGACCATGGACAGCTCGAAATGTAGAATACGCGTCGGTTCTGATGACTCCGAAGAGTTTAAAGTGAGCAGTGGGGTTCGGCAAGGGTATGCCCTCGCCTGTCTATTATTCAACTTGGCAGAGTAGAAAGCTGTAAGAGATTATTCGGTATTCAGACCAACGATATAATCTTCAATCGCCTGACACAGCTCCTTGGTTTTGCTGACGATATTTAAATAATAGGAAGGTCTGAACGGGCTCTCAGAGAAGCGTTTATAGCCCTTGAAGCAACTGCAAGACGACTTGGTCTAGAAATCACTGAGAGGAAAACTAAATATATGAGAGTTGATTGTGAGGTGGATCTCAACTCTCCATTTGAGGTAGGCTCTTTTAAGTTTGAGAGAGTAAAAAGTTTTATATATCTTGGGTCTGAAATGACAAAAAAAAAAATTACATGGCTCAAGAAATACAGAGAAGGATCACGGCTGCCAATAGATGTGTCTTTGGCCATGGCCGACACTTAAGAAGTAGGTATCTCTCAAAGAAGACCAAGCTGATTCTATACAAGACCATTGTAAGCCCTGTTTTGACATATGGCTCAGAGGCTTGGACGATGACGAAAACTGATGAGATGAAGCTGAGAGTGTTCGAGCGAGGAGTCCTCAGAAGGATTTATGGTCCAGTCAAGGAGGGTGATGTCTGGAGGAAAAGAAAAAATAGGGAGCTCAGTTCTCTTTATACAGACATCTACGTAGTCACCTATATTAAACTTGCTAGACTAAGGTTGGCAGGGCATGTGGCCAGAATGAGCACCGTTGAAATACCCAAGAAAGTAATGATGGAGGAGCTGCACCTCGCAAGACGGGTAGGAAGGCCGAGGACGAGATGGTTGGACAACATGGCCCATGATGCGAGAATCCTGCTTGGTGTACGGAACTGGAGAGCTGCAACAGAAGACAGAGCCAACTGGGGGAGGTCTTGGAGGAGGCCCAGTCTCGGTAACGGGATGTCGTGCCACATATGTATGTATATATGTTTTTTACAAAGTCAGAGTAAAAATAAATTTAAATTTACTGATAATCACACGAAATCTAAGTAACGCCAGTAAGTGTCATACCAGTAACGTTTGGAATCAACCAAAAAATACAGTATAAATTAAATTTTTTAATAAATCCTACAATTTTATAACCTCATAAAAATATTTTATTGACCTAACTCCCACTTTATATTATCAATGCCTTCCATATTTCACAGCCATTGTATTGTTAACAATTATTTATATTAATTTTAGCTATTAAATGGAATTCAATGAAATTGATACTAGGCAATTTTTATACCATTTTCCAATTTTCTCCAAAGTTTGGGTCAAATTGAACGACCTTTTTCAAACTGTAGGCGTCAAATAATGAATTTTCTGGACTGAAAGTGGAAGTATTTTTTTTTTTAAAGTAATGGATAGAGTTCGATGAAATTGATACATACTTGATTATCTGTTTACCAATGCCTAACCTCTCTCCAAATTTGAGCCAAATCGGTTTTAGAGATATAGATAATATGTATCAAGGAAAACACGTTTGTGCATGTTTATGAAAAAGATGAATCGTTTCTGAAATATTGAAGTATGTAAAAAAATTCGTTTGCGCGTGTGTAAGCGGAAGTGCTGGATTGAATTTGATGGAATTGATATAGAATCTCTAGGCACCAACACGCATAATCTCGGAAAATGTTATGAAAATCGGTTAAACGGTAGTAGGTGATATGCCCATAACATAAATTTGACAGCCAATTGTTAATTTGACTTGATCTATGAAACGTAAAAAGCGAGTTGAGATTTTCGAGTTTGAGAACAAACATTTTTTCAACCTCTCGCACGAATACCAAGCTTACCTACTTTTGACCGCGAGGAAAGAAAATATTCTATGTAATTTAAAATAAGATTTATAATATTTTTTTTGCCATTGCTATCCCTAAACTTTTAGGATATTATACATCAATCGATTTATTTTTTTGTGCAAAATAAGAAAAAAATATTGGTTTCTGTAAAGAAGTTTCTGTAAACTGCTTTCTTTAAATATTAAAACGTCTGCCAAGTAAGGTCAGGATAGCTTCCTCACCGTTTCCACTGGCTAAAAAATATCTATATTACAAGGTGTAAAATTTTTCATATGAGAATAAAATCTTTGGGAGAAGCCGTTTTCATAAATTCAGTTATTTCTCAAAATAAACGGGTTTTATATCCACGAGTTTTGTTCATCAGCGAATAGTAAAATGTGAAAGAGTTCCGGATTTGCAGATTGCACATTTCATGGTTAGTGAAAAAAAAAAAGACAGTGTCTACTGAACATGTATATTGCTACTGTTAGTGCAAAAGGTCATATGTAAAGATTATGTGTTTTACTGGAGAACATAAAAACTAATGATTTATTTGTATAATTTCATATTTTATTGAAACGTAAAACGTGAGTGGAAATTTTCGATTCTGAGCACATAATTTTGTATTGGTAGTGAGGAAGCAATATATTTTTAGGGATAAACAAAGTTGATATTCGTTTTATTGTTAATTATATTATGAGTTATAAACTCATTATAATAACAAGTTATAATGCATCATAAAATACAACAACAAAAATATTAGCATATTTCGAATGCCGCCAATGGTCTGTAAATTTTGATTTACTAGACTCATCGATTTAATTTTAATTATTAAAAAATAATATCGCACTTGCTAAAAGTATTACCACCATAAGTGTTACCTACCACATCCTCCACACATTGCTCCCAACCCTGTAAAGTAGGATAAAGAAATCTTTGTTATTAAAAAACAATTCAGATTAGTTTTTAGTCGCCTTTGAAACTCTCATATATGAAATTTTATAGAAATTAATATAAATTAAAAAAATTAATATAAATAATGAAACCACATATTTGATCACTATAGTCCCACTTTATTTGTCTTAAAACAAATAAAGCAGGCCAATAGTGATCTACTATGTGGTTTTATTATTATTACTAATATTTGATTTTATTAGAGTATTTTTTTCTCGGCCAATAACTAAAGCATTCATAACTTATCTGAATATTCTCCAAATTGAACGTTGGTATAACCGTTGGAAAGCTGAATTACTGTTTTTCCAACTGACATCAATAACTTTTAAATTTCATCTTTTTAAATGAGAAATTAAGAACTTTCCAATCATTTTTATTTTATATCTTTGGTTTTGATTAGTTCACAGAGGTCAATTCTGTTTCATTTTGTGTAGCATCCAGAACATTACATCCCTAATGATTTTTGTGTTGATAGGTAGAGCCGTTCCAAGGTTATCAAAATCTTAGTTATTGACAAAATTTCGAAGGGTCCAGGCTGGGAAAAAATATTTTCATTTTTCTACTGCTGTGAAAATTCGTCGGAAAGGAGTTTTCGACGTGAGAAAAACAAATATCAACTTTGTTTCCCCATAAACAATTATGTTTATATTAACTAAGAGCAGTTTACAGAAAGCGTCTTTTCGTTAATATAAGTTATGTTACATTAGTCAAAATTTTTTTCTTAGTTTGCATAAAAAAGAAAATCAATAGATGCCCAATATGCCCGATGGAACCCGTAGGACTCTCAAAAGAAGCTGGATGTGGAATCTCATCCACTAACTATAAACATAAAATCAAGTTAGGAAGGGACGCCGCAGGGCAATCCTTTTCCTCACGCCTGCCGTCTTAATCTATATATACTCTTCTTTCTGAAACCAAATTCACTGGTTGTTGGTATTCCCAACAGGAGTGTTTAAATATAAAGATGAAAAAAAAAATTAAAATTAAAATCCAAGAATACAAATGGGATGCCTAAGAATTTTTTATATACACTGCATACTTAACAATATCAAAAAGAAATTTGAATTACCTGACCTTTTACAAGGTAAAATGTCTAATTTGATTGGGCTGTATATGAAAAAAAAAGTTTGAAAGACTACAAAAAAAAAAAAAAATAATAATGAAGACCTGATTCTGTTCCTAGGTACATCCTCTCGTATTTAGACTTATTTTATTTTTTTTTATTTATTTATTTATTTATTTAGACATACAATATTCTGTCACAGGGACAATAATTATATTGATAAATGAACACATTCACACCGTATATACAAAAAAGAAACAAAATTAACAAAAGTAAAATAATAACTAAATAATAATAAATAAAAACTATATACAATAAAAAAATAAATAACCTAAATATAAGTAAATCAAAAACATAAAAATACAGTCATACTTATATACTTATTAAATCTCAAAACGTACTTACCGTTGAATGTGTGGACCTGCTTCAATGAGAATAGCTGAATGAAAAAAAGCGTATTTAGATATAACCAGTTATCAAACAATCTTATCATAAACTGTTTTATCGAGGCAATTGTGTATTAAATAACACTTGTTTTAAGAAATCAACTACTTTTTCACTAATTGTTTATTGAGTGACTCAGAGGAATAATTACAGCCATATATAATGCACGAAATGAATTTAAAACGTTTCTTAAAGCTATCAGATTAATTAATAAAATCGACTGTAATTTTAGTAATTTAAAGACATTCGCAATTTTTATAAATATTAGTATTCAATGTAATAATATGAATAGTAAATTATTTTAAAGAAAGTTTAACTAACAATAATATAAATGTTTATATATGTCATTTACACAAAATTAAATAATTTACTTAATATAAAAATATAAAATAATAATAAATATATATATATATATGTATGAATTAATTTCTTTTCTTTAATATTACAATAAATATGTATATATTTTTAAATTAATTATTATAGATTAACAATATTTAATAAATAAATTTAACAATGTATTTATACACCTTTTATTAGGTTACTTATTTAAATTGGGATATTAAAATGTTTCTAATAATTAATATTTATTGCAAGTATTTTATAAATTGCTAAATTTCTTGACTTAATTATCAAAAGCGTTGCGACTAAGATAACAAAAGCGTTCGAACGGATGGGAATAAGATCCTGAACTTGAGAAATTTTTAGGCTTTGTCCCAGTAACGTAAGAATAATTTTTGAGACTCGTGACAGAATAGGTTTTTAGGCCTCCTTTGCTTCTTATTCACGGTTTAAAGATGTGATATTCTCAACATAGTCTCCGTTGGGAGTATCGTTAGAACACCGTAGATATAATATACGAGACTTCTTTCTACGATTTAATAAGGGTCATGATCATCTGAAGAATGGTGGTCATTAATGACTAAATCAGCGGGATACATTCTTAGGTCCTTGTCACTTCGGGTTAAATGGAAATGAAACTGTTTTTAACTGCTTTTCGTGGTAGCAGTTGTAATAATCATCAAAAACAAATGAGCAGAACCGATACTCGTGTTGGTCCAATCAGATACACCGCCCAATTTTAGCTTCGATATCTCCTAAGCAGATGTGATTAGCTCCAATCAATGCATTCCACTGGTTGCAAAAATTAATGATTGTCATAACTCAGCTGAACGTGTTTCTGGAAAGAAACACGGAGGATATCCTTTGTGTGTCAAAAAATATCCTTACTCTTCGGCTCAAAGAGAGAGCGTCGAGGTCTTTATCCAAGTATTTTATTATCACTTCTTTTTGTGGCAGTCTTTTTTTCTTTTCTTTTTTTCTTTTCTTTTTCTCTTTTTTTTTTTTTTTTTTGTTGCGTAGACATTTTTATAGCAGAGTTATTTTGTTTGAAATATACCTATTTTGGTTTTTAATGGAAATCAGGAAAAATTGAAGATTTTTAATTTTTTTTTTTGTAATACTACTGAGTCTTCAGCCTCAAATTCGAGGCCCGTGGCATTTTCACCAGTTCTTTATCCCCTTGAGCCGACGTAAACATTGATTAGATGGGTGCTTCTTATCATAACCTGCTTAATGTTTTTTTTGGCAACTTTAAGAATTTAAGTATCGCTTTTATATGGAGAAAATATAAACAAATTTTTTTAGACTATCGTGTTGTACGGGTAAATTTGTTTGAAAATGGACAAATTGGAAGGAGTGTTGATTGCTAAATAGCTATATGAATTTTATATTTTAATTTCATAAAACGTTGTCAATAATTTTACTAATTTGTTTTATCCTTAAAATAAAGAGCTTTACAGTTTACATTAATGGTAGCAGTACAGTTATTAATTAATTATTAAAAACATTTTACTATTTTAATTAAAATGAGTAACCTAATAAATGAAGAAAGAACATTTTTTTTTTTTCATAATTATAATTTAATCGAATTTTCACAAATTGGATTCATTCTTGTTTGCTGGGTTGTTGGTTATATTATCACTATTGCGGTTTGGATCGGAAGTGTTGATTGGCATTTGCGACAAAATCATGTTAGCTATGCCAAGATACAACGCCTCATGCGCTTGAGACATTGCTTCGATAATCAAGGGCTTGAAATGCTTGTTCAGGAACTTGTTCATGATGCTGTCTGAAAATAAATCAGTTATTTTCATATTATAAAATGAATTTACAAATGGGTCCATATTATTATGCGGTAATATTGATAATATT
This sequence comes from Nezara viridula, assembly GCA_928085145.1. Taxonomy (NCBI): domain Eukaryota; kingdom Metazoa; phylum Arthropoda; class Insecta; order Hemiptera; family Pentatomidae; genus Nezara; species Nezara viridula. The sequence continues at coordinate 180,901,678 of OV725077.1, read as the reverse complement.
ATTTTAATCAATATTAATATTTATTAAAATAGTTTTACCGAACGCTTCCTCCCCACTGACGAGATTTTTTACGTTCATAGTAAATTTCTCCGGATTATTAGTTACGACCATATTTTCCACTTGATAAAAATTATTCCCTTCTTCTATTACTTCCTTCAAATCAGCAGCTAGAGTTACTGTCATATTTTCTAAAATAAAATTATGAAACACACAAAATAAATATAATCAGGCAATAATAATAGAAAAATTAAAAAAGAGCATTTCTATTGATCAATCAAGTTGATAATATGACAATACTAAAACATGCTCTTTTTTTCTATTTACGTCATATAAGTTGAAAAATTATTTGTGAAATAAAATAAATATAAATACTGACCATAAATGAACGAACATGGACCGCTTAGGGAGATTGGCATTATCATGAAACTGGCATTCAAATCGTAGTTTCCTTCAATCTCCAGCTTGTCTATGAAGTAAGTGATCTCCAGTTTCTTCAATTTGTTTCTGCTATATTCACATTTTAAGATAGTAATTATAGTCGGATATAGGTCATGAAAGACATTCCAATAAATTAAAATAGCTCTTATTTATTCTAAACGTTTCGATCCCTGGTTTTTAAATAAATAATGGGATCCTATTGAGTTCTGGAAAAACAATACCCACAACTGATACAACAATCGCACGCTGACCTGACAGCAACAACTATCAAAACTCCTTACGAGGACGTCAGCTTACTGGCCGCTAGGCGCACCCCGATCCAGGAGCCCGATAATAATATCAATACCAATAACAATTGTGTACACAACAATATTGTAATTAAAACATTAAAATTAAAATTGCCAAAAGCAATGAATTAAAACAATCTCACATGTATTTATAACAACGTCAAATTGCTAAAACTAATACACAAGTTATACACAATAAATATACACAGCCAGTCAGATCCTGACATTATTATTGTCATAACTAGATACCGGATTTTCGAGTAGTAAAAATTCGGAAAACGTGCAGTAAAAAACTCAAAATGTGCAAAATCGTGCAGTAAAATCCAAAATACGTTGACACTTAAAAACGTGTAAAATCATCAATATTATTTAATTTATAACATTAATTCATCGAAATCTTATCAGACCTTCAGTTAACCGAGAGATTTTTAGAAAAAAAAAAATTGAAATGTTACCTTGAAAGTGAAATTCCAGATTATATTTTATTTATTTATTTATCACAATGGCGGGGCTCCTCAACTTCTTACGGGTCATTTTAGCCCTTACAAAATATTTATTTTACATTAATTTTAGATGAAATTAAATTAAACAATAAATTGAAAGCATAAAATATTTAAAATAAAAAAAAAAAGAGTCAGCAAATTTTAAATTTTGTTGTATAGGTGCGTTATTTGAAGAAATGTAAATCATTTTTTTGCCATTTTGGAGGTGTTGTTCGAAATTTCACTTATATCATTCTCCAATTCGACTTCATTCCGTTGTGTTTCATATCCATAACATTCAGTAAAAATGTGCCTGACTGTTAAATTGACCCCACAGCAGAGACACTGAAGGGGCGTCCCCTTTGTCATTAGTTACTCATGGGTTAGCCGTGAGTGGCCGATTTGGAGCCTTGTCAGGATTATTTCTTCTCTTCTATTTATCTGAAGGTCCGCTCGATTTGATCACTCTCAACTTATTGCCTCTTAACACATGCCAGAGACCCTGCCATTTTTCTAGAGCCTTTCGCTTCACCAAAGCTATTACTTCATTTGGTAAAGCATCCCCTACTGGAGTTCCTTCTGTAATTGCTTGTTTTGCCATGATATCGGCTACCTCATTACCTCTAATACCTGAGTACCTGAGATTATAATCAACTATTATAATAACGATTATTATCAAATAATACAGAACATTGAAGGTTTGAAGGAATAAATGAAGGAAGGAATAATAGATACTTATATAGTATATAGACCAGACCAAATTTTGGATATTTAACTATTTTTAAAAATAATAATGAAAATTTTATTTTTTAATAGGGTTGAAATTTCCAATATTATACATTCCAAAACGCTTTTGTTAAAATTTAAAGGATTTTTTAACAACATTGTAATAGACGATATTATACAAATATTAGTGTTGAAGCTGTTTTCCTATATCACTAAATAAAATATTTTGGAGGATTACGTTCTACAACTCCTCAAAAAAAAAAAAAATAATTGTTTGGTAGGAATATGTTTTTCTTACGTGTTTCACCATGAGAGTCTATCAGTGATTTTCTATCGCCTGGTTGATTGTTCATAAGATATATAGAACTTTCTCATCAAATTCTTTGTCCTCACATTTCAAATCAGAGTATTTTTATATCCATATTTTAATTTTTATGAAGAGACTAGGTTTTTCTTTTAGCATTATCAATTTTTTTTTTATAATGAAATTTCTGCAAATCAATTTAAAGCCAGAAGAGATACTGAAGGGTTGAACGATGAGTGAGGATTCAAGCCAAAACAATAACTATAAAGAAGAGATGAATAGTTGGGGTGCTCAGTCAAAAAAGGAAGGCAAAAATAAATTATAATATTTATTTTTTACATCTGCCGACGTTTCGACCTGAAGTTCAGGCCATCATCAGGGCTAAGAAAATAACCAGATAACAAGGTATGAGAAACTTAAGTAATGATGGTAAAAAAGATAATAACAAAAAAAAGTGAGAAAATAAAATAGATTAGATCTAGATAAAATAGATCTAGATAAAAGAAAAATAAAATAGATAGATATAAAGTAAAATAAAATTGTTAGAATAATGACTAAGAACTAAGAGATAAATAATACAGACTGTTACATAGTGTGGAATGATGAAGTAGGCATAATCAAAAAAGGGGGTGACAAAAGTGTTACATTGGGAATCTTAGAATAAAATGTAAAAACATAAAAAAGAAATATAAAGTTATATAAGAAATGAGAATAAAATAAATAGTAAAATGAAAACATTGAGAATGGAGTATCTATCTATCAAACTACTCCATTCTCAATGTTTTCATTTTACTATTTATTTTATTCTCATTTCTTATATAACTTTATATTTCTTTTTTATGTTTTTACATTTTATTCTAAGATTCCCAATGTAACACTTTTGTCACCCCCTTTTTTGATTATGCCTACTTCATCATTCCACACTATGTAACAGTCTGTATTATTTATCTCTTAGTTCTTAGTCATTATTCTAACAATTTTATTTTACTTTATATCTATCTATTTTATTTTTCTTTTATCTAGATCTGTTTTATCTAGATCTAATTTATTTTATTTTCTCACTTTTTTTTGTTATTATCTTTTTTACCATCATTACTTAAGTTTCTCATACCTTGTTATCTGGTTATTTTCTTAGCCCTGATGATGGCCTGAACTTCAGGTCGAAACGTCGGCAGATGTAAAAAATAAATATTATAATTTATTTTTGCCTTCCTTTTTTGACTGAGCACCCCAACTATTCATCTCTTCATTATCCACGACAGTCAACCAATTACCAATTATGAATAACTATAAATGTCTTTCTAACTAATAAAGCAGGTAATTCCAGGAAAGCAGCTTTTTAATATCCAATACTTTAAGCAAGTTCTATTCCAAGAATAAATCTCACTTCTTTTTGTAATTAATACGATTTTTGCTTTACACAGAATTATTTGTCTTCCTCATATTTTCTATTTTGAACAATGAATTTAATTTGAATAATATAGTAAGATAACACACTCACTTATACAGTTGTGTTTATAAATCGTCTAATTTAGCACAAAAATCAAAATCGTGCAATTTAAGCCAAAAACGGCAAAACGTGCAATATAAAATTTAAATATGTTATTCTACAGGTCCTAAAACGGATTAATATTCGGGTCCGAAGTTTTTACACGCAAGAGAATAAAAAGTGCTATGACATGGGAATCCGGTCTCTAGTCATAACGCTCAATAATCATGTATGTAATGACTGGTTATGTATATTTTATTTTATTGTTATCTTAGGATTATTCTTAGAACGTGTAAAAACTTTTAATTGTTGTACCAGTAATGGGTGTTGTTTTTCCAGAACTGAAGAGGATCCCATTATTTGTTTAGGAAAACAGGAATCGGAACATTTTGTATAAAAAAAGAATAAACAGGAGCTATTTTAGTTTATTGAAGTGTGTTTCACGACCTATTTACGACTATAATTACAAACTTAAATTATAATAAATATAAAGGTTGATTAATACACATATTGCAATATTATATATATGTACTTATAGAATAAAGGTCGAAAAGATAAATAATAATAAATTTGATATAGAATGATTAAATAATGATAAACTATTTAGAATCGTTTGGTAACAACCCGCAAAATTTCGAAAAATTTATAGCAATTCTTTTAACACCTTCGATGTGAAATGTGCACCTTTCAGAAATGTTAATAGCACATCTTGCGCCATTCATCCTTAATATCCCACAACTACATACATCTATATAGCCAAATTAGCATGAGAGGGTGGAAATCCCCTTAAACAAAACGATCTTGTCACTTCTTTTGCATAGGAGTAAGATCTTATCTTATCTTTTCCTTGATAAGACTATATGTAATAATCTCTTAAAAATCGGGACTGTTATATTCCAGAAAAAACATATGAATCCCCTACGCGAATATTATCTTCGTTTTCTAGTTATGGGGATTCCATGAAAGTAAACTAAGTGGAAAACAAAGATTTTTCTAAACCAATGTAGTTTATTATTTTTAATTACATTATATACATATATAATCTACGATTGAGTAGAGAGAAATCTTGATAGGAGTGATAGCACACCTCAAATCACCTCATTTCTGTACAAAACTTGAGGAGAATCTCAAAATTTTGCCTAATAAACCTCAACGTGATAGATATAAACTTAAGCCTTGTCAAGCTAGTTAGTTTTTCTAAAATTGGAGTAACAGTAGTATAGTTGGATGATAATAAAAAAAAATCGCGAATAATTTATGATTTTTTAGAAGACAGAACTTAGTTTGGTTTGTCATCTTTAAATGGTTTTAGTAATGATAAACTGCCCTTTCAACTAAAGTAGATTAAAAATAAATATTTCTTTAGTTATCGCTTCCTATTCAATGTTTAAATAAAAAAACGCGACTCTCTTTAAAAAAAAAAAAAAAGAAATCTGCTGAAAATTGGCAAATTGGTTATATAAACTTTTTTGTATATATTAAGATCTGCTATGGCTCCTATCAAAATTTCCCTCTACTTACGAAACACCCTGTATATATTTAAAGTAGTAAGTAAAGTTAAATTAATTTTTGTATTCAAATCGCATATAACTACGTATTATCTGTGATCACTTGCGGATCCAGGATTTAATTTTGGGGGGGGCTTCAGCCCGAAACCTTTTTTTTTTCATAAAAATAATGATAATTACTTTGGAAAAACAGAAAGACTAAACTACCTACATGAAATGGTGTTTAAGTTATTCCTAAAGTACTTTTAAATTTAATTACACTTTAAGAGGTATTTATTTAAATTTTTTTGCCCATAAAACATGGTTATATTTTTCCATTTTGGGGGGGCTTCAGCCCGAAAGCCCTCCCCCTCCCCCATATATCTGCCCGTGTCTGTGATTGTTTAGCTAGTTGTGTTCGTGTCTTTTGAAGGTCAACATCCCAAGATCACTGAAGCCTTGATTTCTATCTTAAACTTGTATGTTCTAAGAAATAACGAGTCAAAGTCAACAGCTTTCTGAACAAGATATTATTGAAGGATTAGAAGTAGGCATTAACAAATAATGACAATATACCTAGTTCTGCCATTAAACTGTTACGAAAGTTGAACTTTTGTCATTATTTTGTAATTGGAAGATTGGAAAGAGTTCATTGCCCTTCCTCAGTGATGGTTTGGTGGGAAGTTAGCTTTGATGGCACCCCAAAGCTCCATTTTTATGAAAAAGGTGTTAAAACAGCCGCAAAAAAACTAATAGGACGATATTTTGGAACCTCTCTGTTTGCTGGAAGTCATTGGGTTTTCCAACAGGATTCCGCTCCAGCTCACAAGGTCAGATCAACTCAGCAGTGACTGCAAAAGATCATTCCAGAGTTTATCTCTGACTCAGATTGGCTCTCAGGTAGCCCTGATCTCAACCCACTGAATTATCGGCTTTGGTCCGAAGTGGAGAGCCATAGCATACTCTAACTTGGAAAGCCTCAAACAATCTCTGTTCCGAGGAGTTGAGCGCTTTCCTCAAGAACTGGTGCGTTTTGGCCTCGGAGATTAAATGCCTGTGTCAAGGCAAATGGAGGACAGTTTGAGTAATTTCATTTTTGTTTTACTTTCTATAGATATATATTTTATTTACTAATAAAGTTTCGGTTGAAATCTGTATATATTTCGTTGTAACAATATTTATGACAGGACTAGATATAGGCCTTCTTTTCATGAAACTTCTATACCTCACTCGGATACTTATACTCCTTCAGTCCAAAAAGCAGTTATTCTCAAACGCCAAACCACGTCCATCACATGGATTTATCTACTGAAAAACATAAGACATATTCCAAAGGTGGCAAAGTTTCATCAAAGGGCATGTCAAAAAACTCAGACAGCAGTTGTGTCACTATCAATCTGTCACCAATATTTCATTAACTATTCATTTTATGAATTGGCTATTTGTTTCATTGTGATCAAGAGACTTTTTTTTATTAAAATACCAGTCCAATCCTTCCAATCCAAAGTACTTCGAACAATAGTCGATGCTCCTTTCTATGTAACCAACAAAACCCTACACCATGGCCTTAATATCCTATTTGTCCTAGACCTTATCCCAGCAAAATTCTCCAAATTTCACCAGAACCTTACCGATTATACAAATCCCTTTGCATAATCCCTATCCAGCACCACGCATCACTATAATCCTCCAAGAAGGTTAAAACGGCAGTGGCCCCGCGACCTTTTATGTTTTGTAAATATTGGAGTTCTGGCAATGGGATTCTCCACCCACGACATGAATTTATGTGGCTAAAGCTCTCTTGCTCAATCTCCACTGGATTTAGCTCCATTGATGCCGTTGAGAGAGCAGTGTAGTGATCTCCTGAAGTCATGCTTTTCCCTCCACAGTTGGAGGGACAAGTCTGGTTTAGAGTTCTCTCGTCAGTTTGTAAATATTGTAAATAGGTATGTATGTGTTCTTTTTATTTATTTATTTTATTCTTATTTATTGTATATATATATATTGTTTTTCTGTATAATTTGTTTTATTTATTGTACAATGAGTGTGAATGTGATCTGTGAACACTATTACAAATGTCCTTGAGACAGATTGTAATATTTTTCAATAAATAAGTTACAAAATACAAGTAAAATTATATATATATATATATATATATATATATATATATATATATATATATATATATATATATATACACACATATATTCAATAAAATATACGGACAGGAGGAAAAATATAAGTTTAAACCATCTTACTGAACATCAGTAACGCGGAGCTTGGAGAGCCCTTTTATGGTGACATTACTTAGCTTCACGTCGACGGGTAACATATTAGGACCTTCCTTGACAATCATAGATTCCAGAAGTAAAGGGTCAAAAGGTGGAAGAACCGTCTCTGACTTACCTGTTGTAACAATTCAATAAAGAATATAAAAAATATATACCATTTTATCACATTTTAACATATATCACCGTGTTATCAATTTTTTTTATTTTATTTTTCTTATTTTTTATTATATACATTACAACATGTCATACTGATAAGCTACATGTTTATGGTTGCATTAACCTTACACATGACATAATGGTGGTTTGAATACTACTTAGAAAATTGAAATTAATTTTTTACAGTAGGAAAAATCACATAAAAACCTACATAAGATATAAATGAAAAAAAAATTATGTTACAATCATTAAAAGTACAAGAAAAACTAAATATAATTTATGTGCAAAAGGAAACTATATATATATATATATATTTACACATACAATACTTACTCACACAACACACACACACATATATATAGATATATACACACAGAAACACACACATATATAAACCGTGTTATCTTTATCTAGCTGCAATGTTGAACTTTTATACCCCGGTTTGATTATCATTGGCTTCTTGAAATACCTTTTCTGCTATAGAAAGTTTAAGAAGCAGAAATATTCAATTCTATGTATATCGTAAAGGAACTTAAAGACTTCTTAAAGAAAAAAGGAAATATTAACTGTAGTTATAGAATCAGAATCTGTTCAAAATTAGTGAAAGATGTGGATCAGTGTTTTACAATGGAGTAGGTATGAGCAGACTGCGATTTAGAAAGGCATAGTTTAGAAGTTAATTAAGAGAGAAATTGATCCGATTTTATCACCATTAAATCATAACATTTTGAATATAGCTAATGTCTTTCTACATGTTGTGTGCCATATGCAGCTAACCAGTTGGGTGGAAATGTAGGGATATAGCTAGATCATCTGCACATGTTATTGAGAAAGCTTTATTATCATTCATCTGTATGTGGTAATGAAGTTGCAAAATAAGTTAATAAACGAAGATTGGTGTATTTGAGTATCTCTTAAAGATGGAAACAGATTTATTAAGAATAAAAGTTTTTTGGAGCAGAAAAGAATAACGAATTTATAGATAAGAAGTGGTTATAGAGCTCGAGAAGAGAAACTTGTAACCAATTGCATCTTTTAAAGAAATTACAAACAAAAATCAGGTTGGTTACTTTCTGCCTATCGAAGGATCGATTTTTAGCCATATAAGAGTGGAGTCTTGATATTCGAAACCTTTTTGATGAAGATCAAACAGTGGTTGTTATTTTTTTGCATATAGAAGATGTGCTGAAATTTTATAAAGGTAGGGCTGAGGACAGATGTTAGAGATAAAGTATTAACTTTAATTAATAAGCGAACTAAGGTAATTAAACTTTCCTAAGCATTGGGGAAAATGAAATTTTTATTAATTATATAAGTGGAGAAGAATTATGGAAGTACGAATTTTTACAGTAATTAGGTCCGAACTGTTGTATTAGTGGAATTAATTATTTTGTAATCTTATTACTATTGTAATTTATTTTCGGACAATATTAGGAATTAACTTACCTTCATTGTGAGAACGTAGCACGTTATTTATCTTCTCCTTTAAAATTTGATTGTCGGAGGAAACAATGGGCTGGCTCCGTTTTTCAGCTGATCATAAAGAAAATGAAAAGTAATATTATTAGATTATAAAAGAAAGAAGAAAAATCTTCTCTTAGTTGCAACAAACTTACAATTCCAACAATAATTAAAAGAATGAATACTAGATTTGCTATAATTTATATATATTATTGATTGCCGAAAAAGAAAAGCCATTTGGAGCTTCAATGTAGAGAATGCAACACGATGTCATCGTTGGGTAGTGCACTTAGCAGAAAGTTCCAGAAAGCAGAAAATTATTAACAGAAATGTTAATAAGTCGATAAAAAGCGGTCTGTAGTATCGTTTACTATAATAAAGAATGGGTACCCAAGAAAAATGCTTAGTTACGCCACTTACGAACACACATTTGAAAATGAAATAGGTTCTACCAGATTACGGGGTCTCGGCGGCCGTGGAACGCCAGACAAAGTTATTTTATTTATTTTATTTTATTTTCCTCCCTACCCTGCCTTTAAGACAATACGGGAGTTTGCAGCAGTGACTTGATACACATTGTATAACAAATCACTGTTGCATGTTTATCTATTTACATTTTTAAATTGCTGTGCACACAGCCTGCTTGATAATTTTGTCACTTAGTTATTGTTCTCCATCTTCTTCTCCTGTCCTAATTAGCGGCCTTCCAGGTACTGCTTCTTCACGCCTTCCCAGGGAGAAGTGGGTTGGGCCCACAGTTTTTTTCCAGCCGCATACGAAACTTTTAAAGTGCGGGTAGTTTTGTTCAGACATTAGTTGGGGTAATTGTCCTTCTGTAAGAACGAAAAGCCCTGTATCCCTCATTAATTTGGCCCTCAGTGCCTCATAGCTGGTGCAGGCTACAAGGATGTGCTCAGCGGTTTCAGGTACTCCACAAGTGGTACTCCACAAGTGGGGCATAAGGGGTCGATATTTTTACCGTGTTTAAAAAGTTTTGCTCTGAAACCCCCATGCCCCGTGAGGATCTGTGAGACCCAGTAGTCCGGGAGGACCCATTTCTTTTCTAAGCGCGATTTAATGGTGGGAAAGAATTTTCTTAGTGTGGACCCGTTTGGGGTTGTCACCCATCGCCGATTCCATTGTTCCAATGTATCGTCCCGGAGGATCATCTTCCATCTTCTGGGGTCATCACAAATCCTCTCCCGAATGTTTGCTGGTAAATCCGCCAAGTCATCCCTCTTAATGATGTACCGATAAAGGTCTTCCCGCAGAAGGAGGTCGAGAGGAATACCTCCTCCTAAGACCTGCACCGCCTCATGGGACACAGTTCTGTATGACCTGGTTACTCTAAGCAGGGCCATCCGCTGGATTGTTGCCAACTTGCGCTTCTGACGGTACGAGAGATTCCGGTTCCATGCGGGGGACGCGTATCTCAGGATACCAACAACTACTCCTTTATAAATGGACATAGTTGCTGGATATCTAAGGCCCCAAAAGGCCCCCCCTATGCGACTGAGACCATTAAGGGCTAAGGTTATCCTATTCCTTAAGTAATCCAAGTGAGGCGTCACGTTGAATTTTTTCCCAATCCTAATTCCAAGATAGGTGACTACCTCACTTGGACATATTCTGGAACCTTGTATCACCAAGGTTATGGGGTGTGCCCTATCGGTCGAACCTCTCAAGAGGATGGCCTGAGTCTTGGAACCCGCCATCCTTAACTTCTTTTTCTCGCACCATTCTTCTACAAGGTCAAAGTTCACCATTCTTCTACGCCAGACAAAGTTCTTTTACTCATAATAACATACACTTTTGTAATTTACAATCAAATCTTCGCCTGCGATGAGGTCGATTTTTGGGCCCTGGCTCTCCCATGAGCTGAGTCTCCCACGAGCTCGGCCCAGGACAAATTAGTATTACTTTTGCCGCTACCATTTACAATTGCTTCTGCTTTATTTTTGTCATTAATATCAATATATGTATACATGTACAACGAAACTAACTACAACGTTACAATAACCATATGTTATTGGTTAACGCAAAATTCAACACTTTATTTACTTCATCTTCCACAAGACAAGTGTTGCTTCATTTTAATTGTTTTTGTTGAAAATTTCTGCTTTTATATGGTTGAAATGGAAATTACCGTTTCCAGATAAACTAAATGCAATTTTCAATAATAATATAACAATATAATTAATATTTCATTAATATTCATTAATATAATTAACAATATATAAAAATATTTTTTTCCTGCATGTTAAACCAAATAGATTTTGTTTACAAAATATCCTAATTTATAATAATTATCGTAAGTTTGAATATGTAACTGAAGTAATATTCTCAAGTTGTATTAACTTTAAAAAAAAAAAAAAAAATTCTACACAAATTAGGGTGGTAAGTGAATATTGTGTGATGTATCCTCTGGATTTTTTTACTTTAGTTTAGCTAAATAAAGTAGGTGAAATCACTGCCGATTTTACTGGTGACCATTTATTTCGAAGTTTAATGTTTAAATAACTTCTTACCCCTTGCAGTTACTTTATCCTTTTCAAAGTTGGTACAATGTTGATATTAAATATTAAGTATTCAGATTAAATGACAAATGCTGCTGCACATATAAATATAATTTATGTTATACTAAGGTTCCTTGCACCATACAAGCAGGTGTCCTAAAACGTAAGTAGTTCCCAGATCCGTCTTCAAACATTTGTCCATTCCAATCCTTGGTCTTTTTACCTTCTGGATACCTACACATATCATATTGTAAGAACGTGCTGTATGAAGGTTTTCTAATCTCCTATATTCGTGGCTCAATAAAGTCGTAGGCTTTTTGTAATCTATCTACAGACGATGCTCTATCCTTTTGCTTTAGATTTAAAGTAAGTTTTCCTGATACTAGAAAAATAAATTACAAGTATGTAAGATTTTTTCTAATGAATATGTTTACAAGATGGATAGAATCTAAACACTACATCAATTAATAAAACCTCAAGGAATAATTATAAACATCTTATTAGCCTGAAGTTTTTAATTTGTGGCCAGCTGACACAGAAATTGTTAAGTACGGTCTGTTATTGATGAGGCAGTGAATCACTTGACCGTTTTCAAGGCAATTTGCCGTGATAAGGCAATTTAAGTGCTACTTACCAGAAAATTCGTTAATTGGTTCAATTTACAAAATATTTTACAGCATTAATAGGTTTCAATCAAATTTAAAAAATAAATAAAATACAATGACAGTCATTATGCCTCAATTATTGGTGGTAGGGCATAGACGAAGATGGTGGAGGGAGGGGGCTTTCAGGCTGAAGCTCCCCCCAAATTAGTAAAATATAAACATCTTTATAAAAAAAATATTTTTAAAATATTATTGTTGTATTGTTATATATATATAAATATTATATGTTATTTACATAAACGCCATTTCTTATAGATAGTTAGTTTCTTTCTTGTTCTTCCAAAGTATTATCGTTAAATGTATATATCCTCTCTCTTACAGAATGATTAGAGCACAATAAAGATTGATATTAATTTTGTCTTAATCTTTAAGAAAAAGAAATGTATTTGAAATGGTTTGCAACACTTCAATAAATCAGATAAAGTCTGAGTTCTACCTGAATGGGACATTGACATTTGCAATGCTTAATATTTGAAATAAAAAGGGCATTTAGAATCCCGTCACGGCGTATTAAAATTTATTTTGTGGCAGATTCCACAGGTTACCAACTCTGAGAATAGGTTTATAATCTGAAGGATAAATCTTCCTTATTGGGAGTACATAAGGACTTTCGACCCCAAACAACCAAACGAGGCAAGGCTAAGGATATCAATTATCATACAACAATCTATTTTTGAAACCAAAAAGTGTGATGTGACGTTAGTAATCCCATCTGTGACTCCCCTACAATAATAATAGTCAACTTATTAATTCTTATTTCACTTGTTAATATATACATATTATCCAAATTTCCATTTATGAATATATGAGACCATTATGAATACACGAGGCAGATAAAATATAAAATGGAATTTTTTTCTTTTTTGCAAATTCAGGTATCATCATAAATTCATCACTTAACTAAATACAATTTTTTTCATAAACTATTCAGTTGTATATTCATAAGTGCTTATTTTAGGTGAACATTTTTTTAATATTATAAAATAAGGCTATGCTTTATTTCTTCACCATATTTATTTTAATTTATTTCAAATATCAAATATAAAATGGAATTTTTTTTCTTTTTTGGAAATTCAGGCATTATCATAAATTCATCACTTAACTAAATACGATTTTTTTCATAAACTATTCAGTTGTATATTCATAAGTGCTTATTTTAGGTGAACATTTTTTTAATATTATAAAATAAGGCTATGCTTTATTTCTTCACCATATTTATTTTAATTTATTTCAAATATCAAATATAAAATGGAATTTTTTTTCTTTTTTGGAAATTCAGGCATTATCATAAATTCATCACTTAACTAAATACGATTTTTTTTCATAAACTATTCAGTTGTATATTCATAAGTGCTTATTTTAGGTGAACATTTTTTTAATATTATAAAATAAGGCTATGCTTTATTTCTTCACCATATTTATTTTAATTTATTTCAAATATCAAATATAAAATGGAATTTTTTTTCTTTTTTGGAAATTCAGGCATTATCATAAATTCATCACTTAACTAAATACGATTTTTTTCATAAACTATTCAGTTGTATATTCATAAGTGCTTATTTTAGGTGAACATTTTTTTAATATTATAAAATAAGGCTATGCTTTATTTCTTCACCATATTTATTTTAATTTATTTCAAATATCAAATATAAAATGGAATTTTTTTTCTTTTTTGGTAATTCAGGCATTATCATAAATTCATCACTTAACTAAATACGATTTTTTTCATAAACTATTCAGTTGTATATTCATAAGTGCTTATTTTAGGTGAACATTTTTTTAATATTATAAAATAAGGCTATGTTTTATTTCTTCGCCATATTTATTTCAATTTATTTCAAATATCAAATATAAAATGGAATTTTTTTTTCTTTTTTGGAAATTCAGGCATTATCATAAATTCATCCCTTAACTAAATAAGATGTTTTTCTTGAATAATTCAGTTGTATATTACTATCTTCCAGTTAAAATATCTTTGTTTGAAGTTCTAAATAGTTTAATAGAATCATTACATGAACATGATTCAATATTATTTAACGATCCTTTGAAAAAACTCACAGGGTATTCATCTTTTTCTTGATTATTTTTAGGCAGATTTATTAATTTGTTGAAGTTTTACAATCTATTATTCTTAAATTTTTAACTTTATTATTAGTTTTAAAATATTACGTTTTTTTCAAACGATTAGACCAATAATCACATCTCGCATGTAACACGTAAATTAAATGGAACAAATAAAATCAATCAAATACGCAATCTTACCATAATTATGGTTTGTTTATGAAGAAAGTCATGAAATGAATCATGAAAGTCAAATGAAATGAATATATTATTATGGGAATGTTGTCGAATGAATGTTTAAAATAAATTATAAATAAAGAGTAAATGTCAGTGTGACCATACGTTAAAATAAATATTTAAAAAATAATAGCTAATTAAAAATAAAAATATAGAAAGTAAGGGAAAGAGAAAACGGGTACAAATATATATATATATAAGATAGGAAGATAAAATAAAGTAAACAAAATAGTTTCTGGGGGTACTTAAAGAGTCCTCTAGAAGTAGACAGATTTGAAAGACGAAACTGAATAGTGCGTGTCGAATATTGGGAAGGATTAAGATCCAAAAGGAGACGGATTGAGTTACAAAGAATGTGTCAAACGCAGCAGTTCGTCGAGGAGATGGATAGAGGTCGGAAGTATGGGATCTAGTGGGACGGGATTGAATGGAGGATTTAAATTGTAGGAGAGTCGCTGAGTTTAATCATAAGATAAAGTCATCAGAATTCCTTTTTGTGTCTTCACGAATCTGTTTTTCTTTTTCTATTTATATAAATACAGTGAAATGACATTTCGGCCTAATATATTGCATTGAAATGGTTAAGGAATAATACCACATAAAAAGCATATTTCATTTTTTTATGTCATTATATCATAAAACTACAGGCCACCGGCTAACGAAATCTCGTATTTGAAAGCGAAACCGAAATGTGCGAAAAATATGTCATGTGACACCAAAAACCTGACAGCAATCAATTTTCACGGTGACAACTTGTATTATTCCTAACAGAGGAGAATCGAATTGAAACGATGTTTACGTTTAGATGTGAAGAAGAATTTTTGAGTAACGAACTGCTTTGCCATCGAATAACTAAAATAATTATTAACATACCTGGATCAGGAGTATCTCGGGTAGAAAACGGGCACTTGCAATAGCCCCAATCAAATGCACTATGAACTGAAAAAAAAAACATTGTTATATTTAAAAGAAATTTTTACAAAATTATAATTATATAAATAAAAAATATGAATATATGACATATTTAAAATAATGGTGTTTGTGTTAAGCTTTCTCGAAGATACGAACGAAATGGTGGGACCGGACACGGTCAGATCACCGCTAGCACGGAATATTAAAAGCCTTGGATTAAAAGGAATATGCCATAAAATGCACCTGGAAGAGTGTTAAGGGGTAATTTATAAATAAGGTTTAATTACGGCCTGCTAGTTCATTACCCGTATTAAGCGAAGAATTTCTGTCTTAATCCTAAATTTTATTTTTCTACTATCCCCCGAAGTGTTATCTCTCAGCTTCGATTCACTAACACATTTGAAGTACCATATATATTCCGTTTATTGTAAAAAGTAACTAATGTAAGTACATTTTTGATAGAATCATACTTTTATGTTCGTTTTTGTGAATTTAAACCTTATTTATTGAGGCATAGATAAATAGGTACTGAGAACATCAAAATGAGACAAATATTTTTTATGTATTAACAATACTTACACAATGTTATAATTTCACACAGAGAAAACACATATCTCAAAGATTTAATTGTAGGAAGTGCTACGTAATGGTGTTTTCCAATGGAATATAGATGTATAAGTATATATATATATATATATGTATATGAGAATCTCGACATAATAAAATATAAGATTCATAATATATTATATTCAGAATGTTTATAAAACACACAATTGCTGACTTTACAGTTTTATAATAAATTTGTTAAAATAATAATTTACTGAATGAGTAAATAAAAAAAAAAAAAAACTGTACCATTACAACCCATGAAGGGTCTTGGTTTCAGTAATATTTAGAGAAAGCACTGTTTCTTGGTCTACTGTTGTGCAAGGAGGTGATTTAACCGAGATCACGCTCAACGCCAGGTTTTTCTCCTTTTATAGATGGTACCCGATTTATACAGGCTGGGTGAGCCCCAGGAGGGTCTTACCTATCCTGAGTCGCCCCACGCCCAATGAAACAGAATAAATAATTTTTCTGCAATGAGCCGGGATTCGAACCTGGGACCTTCAGCATTGGAAAATCAGTATCCTACCACTTAGCTAACCCACTTCCCAGAATCCTAACTCTCCAGAAAAATGAGTAAATAGCTTTTTCAAATGTTAAATGATCCTCTAGTTTAACCATCCAGCTTTACTAACTCAGTATTTATTGTACTGCAAAAATCCTAACAATTTTCCAACTTTCGCACAATTATCTTGTTTTGATCGTGATTTTTTTTTTAAAAGATTATTTTTTCAGTAATACAGGCTTTAGTTTAAAGTAACTACATATAAATATGTATATACATATGGCCGGTATAGAAATTTTTTATTTCCAGGCTTGAACATTTTTGGAGCCGAACGCACTGTTTCTTATATTTCATTTTCGATGATTCTATTCTTTTCCAAATGGGCTTCCAGATATTCATAACTTTCTAATTTTCTCCATATGTTTGCCCTTTAATCTTATTAATCTCATCATTTTTTTTGTTACTATTTTCTGGTGCTTAAAGAATTCTATTATTAAGACTTATACCAGTACCGTTACTTACAAGAGCTACTATATCATAGGGAAAAACTATTTATAGGTAGGTAACTAGTCGTAATTATCTATATACCAAGCCGGTATGTATCATCTGGACTTTGCGGAGTCTTCCCCAAATTGAAGATGATGCGATCATGCGAGATCATGATTTCTATAAACCTATATTGCTCTTCCAGAAATTGTAGCTACACTTTCTGTTTTAAACTTTTCTACGAAATCTTGAAAAATATTTTGCTTGTGATGTTCAAAGGATATTGTGGAGCTTTATGGGTAACTTTACTTAGAAATCTTAAATATTTAATTAATAATAAACAAAACAATTCATGAGTGTTTTTGAAAAGTGGTACATACTTTAAAATCATATTAAACCGAATCGTTAAAGGAATTGTAAATATTTGTTGATAATTATTAAACAAATATTTATTTGATTTCGTACAATGGCATATACTTACTTGTGTGCGTGTATAGATCAATATTATTATATAATTGTGACTGTTGAAAATTAAAAGTTTATTTATTGATTTTGCTATCTAACATATGTCCACATGATTCCTCTACCGTCTCTTATCCGATGATGATTCATTTTAATCAGATTATTAGAATATATCTTATTATCAAAAAGGGTTTTTATGTTTTAAAAAATAATGATAATTTTTATTATGAAAAAATAATTTATTTTATTTTCATACATTGCTTTTCTATCGTAAAATAAATTTATTAAATGTATAAATGTATTTTTAATGCGATTCGCAGTCTCTTCAAATTTATTTCAGTAGTGCAGTATAATATTACACACTCCTCTTTTAAGATGACTTTTATCCAACGTACAAGGAGAGTAATGTTTTGAGGTTGATCGGTTTTAGATACGTAACTAATTTTTTGAGCTATCACACAGTACACTAACTTAAGCAATCCAGTGAAATATAAGTAACAATATTGGTAGTGAATATTTTCATGGAAAATTACATAAAACATAAATCATAATGAGTTGGTGTGGTTAGGAAAAGAATAATTAGTCAAAACAAACAGAAACAGCAAGTGTATACATGATGATAAATATTGTGCCCCAATTACTCATAGATAGTGAGCCAGTAACGTTTTTTCCGCAAAATTTAAAGCTACAATGCCTTTATATTTATAGTATTTGCCATTCTAAAACAGAATTAGAAGATTAGAAATGAACATGAGTTAGTTACTCCATACTCTGTGCTTTCAAGTAGAAAATTATAATTTACTATTAAAAAAGTTCACTTTTTCCCCCCTTCTTATATCAGGAAAACTATGTGTTCTTGCCATGATAATGGAAGCTGACAAATTTTCATCAGAATTGATTATATTCGTGTTTTCGCTAAATTGTATAGTTTCCCAGATATCCGTCCTCATAATTTACTAGTTTCGAAAAAAATTAATTTTTGCAACATAATATGACAAACACAATTAATCAAGATGTTATAAAAATTTAAATTTAAAGTATATCAATAAAAACATTTACGAAGTTTTATTTTAAAATGATATATACAAATATTCTTTCACTTCGGAATCGTCCAAAGGCTATTTTAATTAATTTAGAGTCAACATGAGCATTAACTTTACTCTCTATATGATGTAATTCATTATTAAGGCTCCTAAATACCAGTGGATCCAGGATTTAATTTTTGGAGGGGGGGGGCTTCAGCCCGAAAGCTTTTTTTTTTCATAAAAATAACGATAATTACTTTGGAAAACAAGAAAGAAACTAACTACCTATATGAAATGGTGTTTAACTGATTCCTAAAGTCCTTTTAAATGTAATTACACGAACAATAATACTTCAACAGATAATTTTTAAATATTTGTTTCCAAAAAACATGGTTATATTTTATTATTTTGAGAGGGGGGAGGCTTCAGCACCAAAGATCCCCCGTAGATCCGCCCGTGCTCCTGGATAAATTTCTATATCTATAATAGCCTTTTAGGTGAGGAGATTAAGCGAATTAAACTTCCCACCGGCACCGGTATTTGAACTCGTAATTATTTTTTCATCTCTATCTTCAGCTATCACGTTAACAGGCAACGCGCAGTGATGTGCACACGCGTTTGCCCGGTCGGTCACCCCGCCTCCCATTTGCTCTTACCTGTTGGCATGTTATCTATTCAGAACAGAAACTCTTGCCCTTTTCTCAATTACCCGTTTCTTATCCCTCCTCTCATGATCTCATCAAATTATCATACAATATCCAAACTCTCACTTTTCTTACTAAAACCGCAACTTTCCGTAATCATGACACTCTAACTCGTAACACAATCCTACCTGATCTTGAAACTTTAAATTAGAATGATATATATTCCTGTTTAATCCTCTATTGATCATATATGATATGTTAGGCACCCTCAATTCTAATCTTATTCATATCCTTGGCTTTCATAACCGTCTTAAAACCTCTATATACCCTTGTGTCAAGAAATTCGTGACATGAATAAGAAACGTGCGGCAGCCCGTAGACGCTTCAGACGTGCAAGACTGGCAGATGACTATCAAGACGATGTATTAATACTTCTCGACTTTTCCAAAGCTTTCAAATCCTTAGATCGCTTTATCCACTATTCTTTTTCTATCCACTTTTGTCGCCTTAACAAGCCTACTCCATCTGTACCTATCTTGGGCTATTTCCTTATTTATCTACGAACAACTCTATTGCATATTTGCCGATTCTATCCATCCATCTGTTTTTTGGTGGTTTTTTGACTTCTATTGAGGCATTCATTGTAACGTAGTGGCTTCCAGATTGATCGCTACGACCCACATGACTACCCATCTTAACCTCTTTTCCTTCATATCATATGATATTGATTGACCAGTTTCTGTAAGCAGTTCTTTATTGTTCTTATTTCTCCATGTGTTAATACTCTGATCCCAGATCGCTCCGGTTTTCGTGCGGAGGATTTTTCTCTCAAATCTTTGAAGACTTTTTTCTAGGGTGCTGGTTAGTGTCCAGGTCTCGCAGCCATATATTAGAATTAGTTTGTCATAACATTGTACATACTTAATTTGAGATTTCTTGAGATTTTTCGGGATTTTAATACCTTTGAAAGCAAGGAGAACTATTTCTACATCCAGGATATCTGTTTTTTCAACCTCTCTCTATTCCCTATATTACATTAAAATCTCTCTCTTTCCAACAACTCTATTCTTTGGTTTCAGTATTTTCTTTCCGCCCGGACTCAAGCAGTTAGTATTCCAAACAAATCCTTGTCTTCCCATTTAATGCTGGTCTTTGGAGTGGCCCAAGGATCGAGTATTTCCCCTCTCTTCTTTAATTGCTATATAAATGATCTTCTCAATTCCATTTACCACTGTGCACACCATATATGCGCTGAAGAGTTCCAAATTTATTGATCCTTTCACCCTTCTGAGTTATTAGTTGCGTTCGCCAATACTCTGGCAGTCTTAGATAGGATCAGTGCATCAAGTATCATCCTATTACATTCAACTCCTCTCTTAAAATACTAGGGTCATGAAAGAAAATGTATAAAAAGAATTTTATTTGTGGGGAATGGTTGTTTAAATTTCAATTTTAAGAATCAACTAATGTTTCTAACGTTTGTTTTTTATTTTTCCTGATTTTTTTATATTTTAATTAATTTTATTCCCAAAATGTTTTTACTTTCTGTCGTTTATATATTGTCACTGAAGACACTGTATATCGATAGACAAAGTGCAAAACCCTGTAAGGACAATTTTCTAGGAAAATGGGGTTATGAGCTTTTCTGGTGAATCTTGTCCTGGCAAATACTTCAATGTTTCATTTTTTCTCTACGGCCTTGTGAAAAAAAAAAACCTATAAGTTAATACCTGAAAATCGTGATGTAAAAGCCAGTAAGTTACAGTGAAGGTTATAGAGATTGTGTTGTTATCGAAAAAAACGTAATGAAATGAAACGTTGTCATGTGAATATAGAATGTATAAAGCGTTTAGCTCAGAGACTACAGTATCAAAAATCGTTTGTGAATTCACATGCGGATTTGAGAAGTGGTTTAATGTCTTTATCAAGTACCTTGGATACAAGTTAGATTCAATATTCATTGACAATAGATTCCTTATAAGTTGATTCCGTTTTATTTTCTTCTCAGAGATTAAAAATAATAATGGAGTTAAAGAAAATCAATAACCCGTAAATTATTAGCTTTATGAATGAGCTAAAATTAATTATTCTCAT
Organism: Nezara viridula; assembly: GCA_928085145.1. Classification (NCBI taxonomy): domain Eukaryota; kingdom Metazoa; phylum Arthropoda; class Insecta; order Hemiptera; family Pentatomidae; genus Nezara; species Nezara viridula. Next base: position 180,880,344 of record OV725077.1, on the reverse strand, counting down.
ACTGTTTATATATTTTTTAAAATTCCTAACAAGTGACGGATGCCTCCAGTTCGGTGTCCCTGCGCAAATGCCCCGTTGCCCGGCCCCAAAGCACCCACCATCTTCACTTTTTGGAAACTGAATTTGTTTCTCCTGCCATGATTTGGTCATTATTAGCAAAGTTATAGATGCTACTACAATAAATTCGATTGATTTTATTTAACTAATATATATTTTTCATAACAGGTAAAATGCTGTAAGTTAGAAGTAAATGGGTCTAAAAGACTATTTTGCAGAAATAAGATCAAAAAAGTACTACAGAGCATTCCGGACTTTGTCTCACGTTTTCAAAAATTGAACAGAAAATATGATGTTCATAAAATAAAAATTACACAGCTTTTTTCGTCTCGTGAACATTTTCAGTTTTCTTTTTTACAGGCTTTTGCAGTGTGTCCACAGGCGGATCCACGGGGGAGGGACTTTCGGGCTGAAGCCTCCCCCCCCCAAAATGGTAAAATGTAACCATATTTTACAGAAAAAAATACTATATACTATCTCTTTAAATATTCTTGTTGGTGTAATTACATTTAACAGGACTTCAAGAACCAGTTAAACACCATTTCATATAGATAATTAATTTCTTTCTTTCTTTTCAAATTAATTATCGTTATATGTATAAGAAAAAAAAAACTTTCGGGCTGAAGCCCCTCCCCTAAAACTAAATCCTGGATCCGCTAGTGAGTTTGGCTGTCGATATATTGTTTAATTTTTATTAATTTAGTTTTGGATGGGTTTTTTTTTTTTGTAAATAATTATTATTCTTGAGGGACCTTGTCCCAGAATAATGTTTATTTTCTATCTATCTATCTAAATATAGTGGCCTTCTTGCCGGGCTAAAAATATTTTGTGGCGTTTAATTATTTAATATAATCAAATAAATAATTTAAATATACAGTCGTTAAAGGAAATAGTGAACAAAATATAAATATAATACATTAGATGGTTGTGAAAAACATCTGTAATTTTTACTTTCACCTCCTTTGTCTGAAAATACTCATTTCTGCTAAAAGATGGTGAAAGTGGTGCACGTTGTGTGATGTGCGCCCCGCATCAGATCTTTAGTACTATAAGGATGTTACAATCGTTTATAGTAATTTTATTTCAATAAAGTAGTGAGATATGGAGTTCTCATAGTAGTTCTATTATCTAAAGTTGGGCAATAGGATTTCAACAACAAACTTTTGAAGAACTAAAAAGTTACTAGGAAATATAGATACAGTGTGTCCCAAAAGTAGGGGGAAATATTTAAAGGGATGATAGAAAACCTCAAGAGCTACAAAAAAATTTGTGTATGCAATAGTCCAATTTTCAACAGAATAATAGGCCAGAATAGTATAAATTCCCCAAAAAAATCATGTTTTTTGTTGAATATTAAACGACAAATAAAAAAGAAATTAATTTATGTGATAAACGAGTTTGTTATTCGTGAAACCATTTAATGGGAACTTTTGAGCAGCTAAACTGAGCTTTAATTTCAAATTAATTAATTTGATGGTTTATTATATTATTATGGGTTTAAAAGCGATATGAGAGATTTAATAAATGAATCAAAAATATATTAACTTCAGCCATTAAAAAAAAAAAATTTTCTCGATCGCAATACTTACCTTACTATATATTACATATATACGTAAGTGAAAGTAATAAATCAATAATTATAAATAAGAGTAATAAAAACATTTTATAATACATGTTTTCATTAGTATTATTTAAAAGATATGAAGAAAATAAACAAAGGCAGTACATGTAAGTATAATCCTATGAAGACTCCTGTTATAGCAGAAAGTATAAAATAAATAAACGAATTATGTTTCAGTCCCAATATTTGGATTAAGAGTATTAATACATAGATAATATTTAAAATGGTACATGAAAATACTAAAATAAAACAGTTAATTTTTAACATCAGGTAATAATAACCCATATAATTTAATATAGAGAAAAAATAAATTACCACATGAAGACAGAGAAAGATACACACAGATAAACGATAAAAAAATAATTAATATAGGAATCAAATTAAAATGGAAAATGTTTGTAGCTCTTCATGATGAGGCTTGTTATCGAAACGTTGACGAACAAATATAATAATTTAACAATAAAATGACAAAAGGAACATTTTATTCTCCTGGTGTCAGTAAAATATAAAACTTATACCTTTATAGTAAAATATAGATTAAAGTAAATCGTTTGTTTTGTTTAAATCGTTGATTATGTATATCTTATCGAACAATCAGACAAATTATAACAATTAGAATAAAATAATTTTTTTTTTTAATTTAGGAGAAAATTATTAAACTTCACTTATGGCAAAAATAAGTTAAGTTCACCTTCGAATGATAAACATGTAAATATCACTTCTAAGTAACGTATAATAGTTATATAAGTTAGCAAAAAAAAAGCTATTCCATGATAATGCTATGTTAAATAATTAGTCGAAAGTGAATTAAATCAAACATTTTCGATAACCAATATTTACATTATTTTTTAATTTAAACATTTTACATATTGTTTCTTAATGTATTCTTAAAGCATACAGTTATACTTCACACTGGTATGAGTGCATCAATAGTTTTTTCCAGGTAGTGTTGAGAATGACTTTAAAAATTAATTATTATTCCAAAGCTATCTTAAAAATGTATTTAAAATTAAGTAAGCACTTATTTAATCGTTTAATTAAATGCTTTACCAGTAAATAATTTAAAATTTTTTTTTCAGTAATTTACATTGTTTCTACTTACGTAAAACAGCTGACATGGCGCCTGTCGCTAGTAAAGCAATAATTATGGGTGACGATAGTTCCATCGTAAGACGAAGGATAATATAACAACTACAAAGACCAAATGCCGACGAAGGATAATATAACAACTACAAAGACCAAATGCCTTCGAAGGATCATGGCATTGCGACTGTGGCGCTTGGAGCGATAGATGTTATACCCAAGGATACATCTCTGTCGTCGGTATTCATGAACCTTTTTTTTCCACTTATGTCCATTAGAAAAATAAAAAAAATATTTTACTTAGTTTTTTTTCGGTACTTTCTCTTAATACTGCATCGAAACTAATGATGAAGCCATAAGTTTGAAAATTAACGCCACCTCTAATGTACTATAAGAAGAAAAAATAATAATGATCCACTATATATTAATTCCGAATATAAATAGGTTTTCCGGCTCTTAGGAGCGATGTATTTTGATGAATGAGGTATAAAAAGATAATTTCACGTAGAATAGGTGAATCGTTACTTTGATTCTAAAATTTGTACTTGGGCTTAAATAAAAGTGAATGTAAAATGTGGGAGGTTTGCTAATTCAAAACGATGCTAAGTCGGCAGATTGAAACGGAACAAAATGGGATTTAAAGATTTTGATGCGAATGTGTATTTCAAAATATAAAATAACTACATATTTCATTATATAACATGTCAACTGATTAACAAAAATTATTTTTTTCGATTTTTATTTTCTTTATGAGGCGGGAACTACACTCTCCCAATTAGATAAACAATCCTGCAATAACTTGACAACTAAAAAAAATCAGTTTTATGGTTCGTTCGCAATTATTTTTAGGATTTGGGTAAGTAACATATTTTAATAATAATAATTATTAGTATCATTTTTATGTTAAAAGCCTCTTCCGGAGGAAACACATTGAAGTTCATCTTTAAAACTATAATTATTGAACTTAAAATATTGGATTAGCAAATAAGCCCTTTCAGTTTTTCCATTTATTTTTATGTCACTACGATATACTTCTTATCTGATGAATTAATCCCTAAGGTGGATTGTTTATCCTGTTTCTAATATTTCAACAATTATATCTGTTAACTCTTGTTCAAACTAGCATAGTATTGTGTTTGCTATTGCACTGTGAATATGGAAGGAAATATCATTCCTCATCGGCATATTTTGTTGCATTATTTTAAAAAAGTAAGCATGCTGCAGAATAGTGTTGCCCAAATGCAAGACTTGGCTAGTCTTGGTCTTGATATTCCATTGTTCACACTTGATCTTGGCTTGGTCTTGGTCTTGCACACTCAGCCTTGGTCTTGGTCTTGCAGCAAGTCTCGCAAGTCTTGCAATTACCTATTAGCCTATTGCTATTTATTAAACACGTTAATTTATGTCTTAGAATAACACAGAAGAATAGATACATTAGAGCCTGTCTTTTGACCTAGACAAAGTTCAACCAAATTGACTTGAATATACATACTTTAAAGACATTGTCAAGATAGGTAGTGATACCTCCTCACCTTAGATGGAATGAAAGGGTTGTGGTATAAAGACATTAAATACAATGTTAGCATTTAGTGAAATAAAAATCTGGTGCGCGCAACACACCACTTTCACTTACCGATCTACCTTGTATAGACATTATTTTCTGGCAATGCTGGGCTATTATAAAATTTTTGAAGTGCATTTTAAACGGAGCTAAAGCTTAAAGCTTACAGATAACAAGTCATTAAGACCATTATAACTACAAAATGTCTATTTAATATATCGACGACAGGCAATAAAAATCTAGTCACTCAATCTGCTTTTATAAACCACACAACTTTCTTTGCTTTTATAAACTTCAGAATGACTAACTCCAATTTCAATATTTTTAAGTAATGTCATGTTAGTGACATTTCTAGTTGAAAAAGTTATCTATTCAGACAAGGAGTAACTTGATTCCAGACGTGGTGAATGCAGTGTTGAAATATAGAGCTGAGAATAAAGGTATAAATTTATGTACTTATTTCTTATGAACGATGTTCTTAGGAGGGACTGTTTATTAAATATCTGTAGAAAAGAGGTGCTTTTAGTCTCAACAATTAAAAAAATATATTTTAAATTTATCCAAATTTTCGCCTCTTCAGGGAAAAAAACTTTCCTCCTAATTTTCCGAATTTAACGATTTTTTGGTGTGTTTTTTTTTAGGAAATTCCATAAACTTTTAAACTTTTTAGACTATTTATCTTTTTTTCCATCTTCTTTTCGTTGAAGAATGTTATATAGATAAATTTAAAGGGTATCGAGAAAATGACTTAGGCGCTATAGTCTATAGCGACGCAGGTTTTTCTGCATTTTTATTTTTTTTCTCTATCTAATAAAATTCTTTCAAAAGTTATATGTAGCATTTTTTCGTAACTCTGAATAATGCGAAATGGTTAACTTTTTAAAATAAACCATATTAAAGGTACTTTAGAGGAAAACACTATATGAACATTGGGCATTTAAGCCCCGTAAAGTGACATCAACGGGGATGAGACCTAATTGATATTAAAGATCACTTAATTATACAATGATACACTGAGTTTAATCAAAATCGTTAAAGCCATTGAGAAAATTGTGAAAATGTGTTTCAACGTTGATATAAAGTGGCACTTCCGGTTAACCGATTTTAAGGGAAAAGTTGCTGTCACAACTAAGGCATATACCTATCTTAAATACGTGATATCAGTTTCATAGGACTTTTCGTTTTTGAGCTAGACTGCTAACATACAAACACAGTTCATTTTTCGGGACTTGGTCATTTCGTCTCAGGGTACCTTCAAAACGTATAAATCCGTCGAAAACTCAGATTAAAAAATTTTCTCGATCGTAATACTTACACATACTATATATTACATATATACGTAAGTGAAAGTAAAAATATTTTAAAGTCTACTAATAGTGTTTTGATTTCGATGAAACTTCTTTTGTTTTTTAGGCAATTTAAATACCCTTGAAACATCTTAACACAACATTCCCAAAAAAGTGTATACTTTTTGAGTTATTCGGAATTTGTTACCATCGTAACAATACCTCGTAACTTTTTTTCCAGCTTCTTTTCGCTGAAGTATGTTATATAGATAAATTTGAAGGGTGTCGAGAAAATGACTTTAGCGAAGTTTCAATGAAATCGGTACATTCGTTTATGCGCTATAGTCTATAGCCATGCAGGCTTTTCGGCCGCCATTTTTAAAGTAAAATGCAGATAGTAATGTCGATGAAAGAGGATCATCCTCGGTTGACCTCTGATTTTATTTCCAAATTTGAAAAAATCGGTACAGTAGTTCCGGAGAAAATGCGCGGACGGCGTACGGACAAAAAAATGTTTATTCGTTTTTCGAATTCTACGTATCCTGAAACGTCAAAACTCAAATTTCGATAGAGGGTTAAGTTTTTGAATTATTTGGACGAATGATTTTTGACGTGCTCCTTCATGGTCAAAATGGGAAAAGAACACAAATATTTCAATTTTGGGGATTTTCAAAATTGATTCGGGGGGAGGAGATGAGAGAGAAGGGGGCGCCGAGGTAGAAACTTGGATTTAGGTCATTAGTCACATCCCATGCAAGAAAAAAAAGGAAACCTTCTACTACCCATTCCATGTAACTTACCCCCTTTTTTTACCCGTTTTCATGAAAAGGTTACTGGGCTATTGGGGGTTTGGAAAAAAATTATAGCTTATTGTACTTATTGTGCACACTTCGATTTTTAAATACTTATAAAACTTCAAATACAAAATCCTTAATAATAAACCTTGGGTACCGAAGACCTTCTCTGATTCACCTTTTATAAACCATTTAACATCGATGCGTTCAAATCGTCCCTAATTTCAGTAATATTCTTATTTTTTTAAATACTAATAATTTTTACAAGGTAGACAAATGAAGGAGTTCAAATATCACATTAAAAAAGCAGTGGCTTATATTTTATTTTGATAATCTTTTTTTTTTTTTTGTTTATCGTTCATTTTCATTTAATAAACGATACATTCTAAGTTCTTACATACATTCATACATACATACATACATATAATACATACATACATACTAAAGAATTGATTTGACTAATTGTAAGATAAAATTTTAAAAATAACAGATTTTATCATCATCGAATGAATGGGCGATGAAAATAATTAGACCTAGCTTCGCTCCTCAATCGAGGTCAACTTTAATAAGATAGGCCCTTCGCAGGTGGTTAGGCTGTTGTTGGTTCTGACCAACTTGAGTGGTATGCTGGTCTTCTCGCAGGGAAGCACTTGGAAATTTCTAATTATAGTGATCAAGCCCACTTTGGTTTGCAGGAGTCCAAATCTGTTTCCTAAGAAAAAACATGACTTTAATATAGTTTTATTGGTGTATTACAGCAGGGTATACAATTATTATTAAAACTGATAATTATAAATAAAATCAATACGTGGAATTGCAAATAAATGAATTTCTTACCAATACACATTCTAGGTCCTTCGCCAAAGGGAAGGTAGGTGTACGGTTTGATATTCCCTTCATTTTCCGGTGCGAATCTATCTGGATTGAACTTATCGGGGTCAGGGAAGTACTGCGGGTCATGTTGGAGCGACCAGACTGGGATGGCTATCTGGTCTCCTTTTTCTACCCTTCCACCATCCGGCATCACGATTGGTTCCACACATGACCTTACTAACTGTGGCAGAGTCGGGTACTTTCTCATTGTCTCTGAATTATATTCCAGCAGTTAATATTTTTTAAACATGTTCAAAGTAAAAATAATAAGACAATACCTACGGAATCATTCAATTAAAATACAATAAGCATTACCCGATACGACCATATGTAAGTACTTCATCTCATTCACTGACTGATATGTGACTCCCCCATGTATCCTGATCACTTCTTGAATCTCTTCCCTTAATTTTTGCTGGATTTCTGGATGCAAAGCGAGTTCATAAAGGCAGAAAGATTGGACTGAACTAGATGTCTCATTACCGGCAAAAAAGAAAAGAAAACACTGTGCAGCCATCACTTCCAAGGTCACTTCTAAAAGATCAACATATTAAAAATAAAATCAAAGTTAGCTAAAATTAAAATCAAAGGTCTAAAAGATTTGGACCCACCGAAAGATTCTTCAGTCTCTGCAATCCCTTCTTCACGCAAAGAACCCTTGTTTTTCAATTGGATTAGGAGATCCAGAAAATCGTTCCTTGTAACCTGGTTTTTTTCTCTATATTCGACTGTATCTGATATCAGTTTCATGATGTAGTCTTCAACTTCCTGTGGTGTGAACCTGCAACATTGAGGTAATGATGAAGCCAATTTTTATTCAAGAAAATTATAAATCGTATATTCTATATTTATCAACCTCTTGTAAGAGGTTGGTTGAGTCGCTCTACAATCAGATCAATTATGTGGACCATCAATACCATGAACTGTAAATTGGTCTGTTTTATTGAACACTTTATAGCGTTACTCCTTATTTAACAACTCACTCCTTATTTTACTTTTGTCTATTAAAGTCGAATGAGAGATCCAAGAATCAATATAGAAACTTCAATTATGTTCAAATTAATCGTTTTTAACTATTCAATATGTCCTACCAAAAATATTATACTATTCGTGTGGAACACTAGCGGATCCAGGATTTAATTTTGGGGGAGGCTTCAACGCGAAAGCTTTTTTTTCATAAAAATAACGATAATTACTTTGGTAAAAAAGAAAGAAACTAACTATATGAAATGGTGTTTAAGTGATTCCTAAAGTCCTTTTAAATGTAATTACACGAACAATAATACGATTAAGAGATAATTTTTTAATATTTTTTTCCCAAAAACATGGTTATATTTAACCATTTTTTGGGGGGGGGAAGGAGGTTTCAGCCGCAAAGCCCGTCCTCCCGTAGATCCGCCCGTAGTCTGCCGAAATTAATGGTTAATTTTATTTAATTTCTCAATACGATGTTTAAAATGATTTTTTCCTGCTATTGGTCTAGAAAAAGTTAAACCGCTGGATCACTCCATTATTATAGATGAAATTGGCAATTATTACTTCTTAGAGACTGTTGAATATTTTTATTTATCACATTCTTTTACATGCATATCAATGTAGACCCATTCGTTTACCTGCTTAGAGGCAGAATGAAAGGAACCAGCATACTGACTATGAACTTAATTTTGAAGAAGAGTGAGTCTCCATTGCTTAAAAAATCTGCAGTGGCTTTCCGAAGTGGGTGATCTGGTTCAGCAATGGTGTTAGTCTGGAGCCCGAATGCACAACTGCATATGATGTCTGTCGTAAATCGACTAATCACATCCTTTACATCAACAGCGGAACCCACTTGGGACCAGAGAAGAGTATTAAGTGCCTTTAAATAAAAACCAAGAGATATTTTAACATAACATATAAGTATATACAGAGAAATATATATAGTATATACACTACTACTCACTTGGGCACAGTCCACAAAGAGCGGGAACATGGCCTTCATTCTCCCGCTGGTGAAGGTGGGAGTGAGTTTGGTCCTCAGAGCTCGCCATTTGTCTCCGCCAAGAATGAACAGCTGATAGTGGAGTAGCGGATCGGTCTTAGGCCTCGTAAAAATATGTTTATGTAAATATATATCTACATATATAATAAATATATTTAAAGAATATAATCTTTTAGAAGAACTATTTATATAAATTTTATGTTAGAATACATCTTTCTTTTCAACAAATTTCGAAGATTAAGCATTATTACAATTTCGAAAGTAGTAATTTATTAAACTCACATTGGCCGAGTAAACCGATCCCTGAAGTGAGAGAACTCTTTCGTAAGGACAAGCTTTAATACTTCAGGATCCTTAACGACAAGCAAAGGTCTTCTCATCTCATAGTATCCGAAATATTTATGTTTTGCCATTTTATAATAAAACTGAAAATAAAACGTTAAAATTATCTTCGGGCTGTAAGGTAATGGAACGTATGGCTCAAACAAAATATGGTACCTGGTCCATTGCGTAGCCTTGAAACTTTTTTGTATCGGAGCGCCTTTCGTAGCTTCCGTAAGGGAAATATCCTGGCAGTGAAGGAACATTTCTCCTTTCCCAATGGCTGTAGACGGTTCGCAAACGCTTATAGTAGACTATGGCTCCAATGACCACCAAAGATATTATAATTGTCAACATTTCTGAAGAAAAAAAAATCATTTATAATTAGGGAATTTAATATTGTCGTTCCACAAGGTAGTGGGTCCTTGGTCCTATCCTTTACACACTTTATACAGCTGATATCCCAACCCATCCTAACACTGTTATCACTACCTATGCCGATGACACATGTATCCTATCAGACAATAACGATCCATCAATTGCATCCCAAACTCTTCAACCACACATCACACATCTTGAAGAATGGTGTTAAAACTGGAGGATTAAAATAAATTCCAACAAATCACCTTTACTCTTCGGCGTAAACCTATGACTTCTTGTCCTACAGTATCCTCTAATAACACACCACTTATCCCTGTTGATCAATTACGATATCTTGGACTCCACCTGGACAAACGTCTCACTTGGAATCCTCACATAAGACTGCTCGACATTTCCGCTTACTCCAACACTTACTAGACAAACGCTCTAAACTTTCAATTAATTACAAAAGACTAATATACATGACTATACTAACACCTATTTGGACTTGGACGGAGTTGAGCTATGGGGCTCCACTAAACCATCAAATTCCTTTCGTATCCAATCCTTACAATCCAAAATCCTTCGTAAAATCCTCAATGCTCCCTACTTTGTCACAAATAAAATAATCCATAATGACCTTCATGTTCCACATGTTTCCAATTTGGCTCAATCCAGATACCTTCCAGTTCATAACCATCCGAATCCTCTTGTTTCTAACCTTGCTTCCTCTTCGATTCCTAATAACCGTCCGAGGCGTCTGAAAAGAAGACGACCTCGTGATCTTCTTATATAGACATATCATTAGATTGCTACCTGTGGGTAGTTTCAACAAGCGTTTTCAAGTGATTATATTCTTGTGTACACATTTACTTGACGTATTTATATTGTGATACAATTGCAAATATCTTGAATAAATAGTTTAAATCATACATAGAACATAGACATACTGAAAGTGTTTAAGAAAGTCAGGGCCATCTCGTGGGTCGAACCTTAATAGTTCACTAATAAACGAGTTGTTAGTAGCGCTCTCTCACCTTCTTCTGCTTATCTCTTATTAGAAGTATGATTTTCTGTGGTTCTGCATGGTTTCTTGTTTGTAATAAATAGTCTGTACAGTCTTTTTTTAACTGTTTTCTGTTAGAGAATTTTCAACAGTTCTTTAAATTAGAGGAAAGAGTGTATTTCAATATATTACAATCAATTAGATGATAAATACATTTAGTCCAGGAACTACCAAAAAATTAACACGTGATAAACGGCGGAAAGGTAGAAAATTGAAAACATTAGAGATTACAACCCTAATACCAAAAATTCTAGAGTCAAACGCTGGAAACGTTTGGCTATAGTCGAATAAAAAAAAAACAACGAAAAAAGTGCCTAAAATTAGGTGATCAGTAGCAGGGAACAAAACTTATTGAAATAGTTTCAGACCACTTAGTAGATGCATTTAATTTTATTATAATTATAAATTTATTGTGTAATTTAATAAAGTCAGATAAAATTATTTAAGCTTTTTACAAATCTGAAGACTTTAAAAATTCCAAAACATGACAAAAATTACGTCATCAGCAGCAGGAAAAGAAAGTTTACAATACTTTCAGAACATTTCATTATTGAAAATTTTATAGAATGTGAAAAAAATTTGGAAGCTTTAAACGAATCCAACATGAAAATTTAAAAAAAAAAGTGTGCAATCAGTAGCAGGCAAAAAAAGGTTTATGTAGTTTTAAACTGCCTAGTTGGTAACTGATTTAATAAAATCTGACCAATTTTTTTAAGCTTTTCGAGAATGTGCCACTAATTACGTGCAAGAACACATGACAAAAAACGAAGATCCGTTGGTCCAAGAACTTTCCCTGTTGCCTATTTCAATCTATCTGTTACGTTTATGAAACATGTTGGTCAATCTAATAAACTCAAGTACAAAATAAACAAAAAATTAATGGCACACAAAAACCATGTCATTATTAAACCGTTAACCATGTAGTGTGAAGAAAAAGTTATTTTTTTTAAAATATTTGATGAAATTCTAGTTATCTATTTACATATAGTTATCTATATCGACTGATAAGCAGCATATAAAGAAATGAGTGTTTACGCACGCAATCATACCTGTAATTTACTATTTGATGTACACTCTGGTGTATGAAGTATTCAATAAAAAAAAGGAGAGATGCGGTTTATATAAAAAAGAAAAAGGCACTAAACTGTAATAAAAAATTCGTTTATAAAAATTGCTAGAAGTAAGGTGAAAAAATGTCAGTTGTTCTCGTCATTATTGAAATCTATTTCTTGTTCAATGTCATATTCAGTTTCTATGTAGTCGATGTTATCCAGTAAATGAGTTCTTTCAAACTAGAGTGGAGTTAATCACCTTCTCAAATTAACCACCCACCGCTATCTGGCTGCACGGTACACAATAGCGTTCCCCAAAATCGGTCAAGACCAAGACCAAGATTGGAAAAAAAATTGATTTTTCGAATAACAATTAAGGTAAAATAGTTACTTATACTTGACAATGTTCATTACTATAGGTAAAGAATTGGTATAACCAACATACTTTTGCATTTAACTCTTCCTATTTTTCATTTAGGCTTAGTTAGGTTTCTCGAATCTAAAAATTTACAGTAATGTCTCTCTAGTAATAAGCTAATAGGTAACTCCAAGATTGTTGCGAGACTCTTCTGCAAGACCAAGACCAAGGCCAAGACTGAGTTTGCAAGACCAAGACTCGCCTTGGTGTCGCATTTGGGCAACACTAGTGCACAATGGGCTGATTCTGCAGGCTAGTGGGACTAAAGTCATAAAGAGCATTTTAATGAAAAATTTTGAACTTTTTACTAGATAACTATGTTTATTTTATTCTCTTTATATGTTATAAAGAGAATAAAACATGTTTAAGCTAAAATTTCACTCACTATATTTTTTGAGACTATTATATTAAATCAGTTTTGATTTTGTCTTCGTATTTTATTTTTTAAAAATTAATTTAGAATAGAATAGAATAGAAAAATAATTTAATTCTGGGACGAAGCCCCTTCAGAATAACAAAAAAGTACAGAAATTAAAATTTTATATCTTGCCAGATAAAAACAAACATAAAATGTTAAGATGAAGATAGATCATTAAAAAAAAAGAAAAAAAAATATTGGTTATACATACTATATACAAAATAAAATAAAACAATCTATATAAAAAACTCTTGAAACCATACTTAAAACTATGTACAACGTTAAAATATAAATAAATCCTTTTAGAAAAAATAAAAAATACAGAAAAAATAAATGTAAATTCTTCTTAACAGTAAAATCTGTTTCTGTTGAAAAAAAAGAAAGTCGAATCTATAATAAGTATTTAGGTTATGAGCTATATGTGAATAAGTTATTATAAATAATATGTAATTTTACATAAAAGGTTAGCTGGTACCTGACTGTTTTTGGGACAGGAATTGGAATAGGAGGGTTTTGAATGTAGATAAGGATGAAGAATGTCGAATTTTGATAGGAAGGGAATTTCAGAAACTAACAGAACGAGCAATAAAGGAGTTTTGGAACGAGGCAGATCTGTGAGAAGGAATGTAAAGGTCGGAAGGTCGAGATTTTGTGGAGATGGAGTGGACTTATTTTGTAGTAAAATGGAATTTTGTAGTAAAACGTAAAAACTAATTTCGTACTTCAAATATCTTAAAAATATAAAATATATCATACTATTAGGCAAGCTATAAATTAATACGTAATGGCGTTTTACGTGAACTTAAATCATTATCATTATTATTTTCTTCCCTTTGTGCATTGTGCATGTGCTGTGCACTGGTAGTGTGTATCTAGAAACTGTTGCATATAAAATAATTCTTCAGTTTATATTCGTTTGCTTAATTAAATTAACTGATCAAGAGCTTCTGGAGTAGCACATTTATCTTCTTTCGTGCCGCCTTAGGAAAACCACACTCAAAAAACTCTCGGAGGCTACTATGAGAACAGGTGAATCAACGCTTTGAAATTTTTATATATGCCTTCCAACCAATTCGCATGTAGGACTATGACGTGATGTAATTAAAATTGCTCTATGTAAAAGTTTGAGGGAAGAATCCAAAATTAGATGATTTTCTTGCTTAAAATTCTTAACCATTACGATATTGTATAAGTTAATTAAAAAGTTATATTAACTCATTTTAGAATCTTTTGTATTCATCAATACTGTATTTTTATCCTTTAAATGATCAAAAAGGTTGTTTCTTATAACCACAATTATTGGAATTAAAATATATAAAATTTAATAATTTCCAAAGCCGGAAAAATCAGAGTCTAAAAGTATTAAATATTTAAAATGTGGTTGAATACTCTAGTTAATGAATCTATAATCAGTTGAATATTGATTTGCAGAGATGTTCCTCGTTAGGTATAGTATTTTGAAATAACATATTTAATATTTTTTACTGTAACTTATAAAAGTAGAATACTTAATATTTAAAGTAAAAAAATAATTAAACTGTCATTATTAGTGTTGCCCAAAATCGGTCTTGGTCTTGCACTTTGCAAGACCAAGACCCACACCGTCTATCTGTTGCAAGACCAAGACCAAAACTGATAGAAAAATCGATTTTTTTAAATGTAAATTGAGGCAAAATAGTTATAAATACTTGACAATTTTTGTTAGTACTTAGTTAGGTTTCTCATATCTAAAAAAATACAGTAATATCTCTCTAGTAATAAGCTAATATGTAACTGCAAGACTACTACGAGAGTCTTGCGCAAGACCAAGACCTAGACCAAGACTGAGTATGCAAGACCAAGACTCGTCTTGGTCTCGCATTTGGACAACACTAGTCATTATATTGATATTGATATTGTAAAGTACTGATAATGATATTATCTGTTTTATTTTACATATTTTAAAAAGTGGTAATATGTACTCACTCTTTTGTGCTGTAGTTTACTTCATAAAATTTCTCCCTAAAGGAGATTTTGTCAAATATATTGATGTCAATAAAGCTCATTATTATTATTATTATAGAGTACATAACTTTGGAATTAGTATCCATATTTGAAAAAATTAAATGAGGTAACAGAATATGCACAAACAAAAGTTGAGCATTGGCTGCGTTACTTACGTCTGGATAATTTATTTTCAACTTTCATTGTTTCTAATCATATTTACTCATATTGTTTGTTGGGCTAATTCTCCTTTTCCTAAAGGCACATATATATAAAAAGACGTTTTATGTGATATTCCAAAAAATACGATATTTTGACTTTTGTCCCGCTAGATTATCTGAATCAGCCCGCTGAGCGGCGGTTGGCAGTTGTGGTCGTGGTATGTCCGCCTGTTACCATATAAAAGACATATAATTGCATATTTTGATTTTTTGGAGTAATTATATCTTGCGCACCGGAAGGCATGCAGATTCAACTTACGATGTGCTACACACAAATTTTTAAAAAATGTTTCAATCGTACCTAAATAGAAAAAAAAATGGTGAGCCAGACACACAACTTTCACTTACCGCTCTACTTGAATATAAATTATTTAATGTGGGACTATTATAAAATTTTTGAAGTACATTTTTAATCGAACTAAAGGTTAAACCTTACAGTTATCAAATCATTAATACCATTAAAATGACAAAAATTCTATTTAATATATGGACGGTTGATTGTAGAATGTACTATCCGTTGATAATATATGGCACGACTATTAATTATTATTTTTTTTTTCCATTGCGAAGTTCACGAAAATGAAATTACGAGATTTGCATTGCCTGTCATAGAGAGGTCAAAAGTTGTCACACTGATTGTAAGTGGAAAGTATTGGGATATCACAAAGGGAAACATCATCAAATTATTCAGGATCATTCCATGCCAAATCACCCAGGGCCCGTAATCCACCCCCCTCAGATCTTAATGAAAATTTGTAAATATGCATGTAAGTAAAACTGCCCACTTTTAGCGAATTCTAACGATTAGTTTCAGGATTATGGGCTTTTAAACTTTTAAAATGTTGCTCAAAAACGGTCTTGGTCTTGTTCTTGGCCTTTGGAAGACCAAGACCAAGACTGGTAAAAAAAATCGATTTTTTGAATAAAAATTGTGACAAAATAGTTACTAATACTTGACAATTTTAGTTACTATATGTAAAGAATTGGTGTAACTAATATACTTTTGCATTTAACTCTTCTAATTTTTCATTCAGACTTAGTTAGGTTTCTCGAATCTGAAAATTTACAATAATATCTCTCTAGTAATAAGCTAATAGGTAACTGTGAGTTTGTTACGTGAGTCTTGCGCAAGACCAAGACTGAGTTTGCAAGACCAAGACTCGTCTCGGTCTCGTATTTGGGCAACAATAACTATTAGATATTAAGCTGTTATTTTCCATTGTAAAGTTTACTAATACTAAATTACGAGATTTGCATTGCCTTGCCATGGATAGGTCAAAAGTTGTTTCACTAATTGTAAGTGGATAATGTTGGGATTTCACAAATGCTTCAAATTATTCCCTAATTTAGTTTTATAAAAGATTACTTGATGATTTTTTGGAATAAATGGCCGATAGATACCTAATTATTTAAATATAATATCTTATCTAGAGTTAGTACTCTGTAGTAAATATATTTGAGGTTATAAACATATCTATGAAATATTTTTATATTACATTTCTTCTTCCACACAAGTACAATGAAATAGTATTTTAAACAATGACATTGGCTTGATTCGGTGGATTTTAAATACTTTAAATCAATCCTAGAAAAACATTTAAAAGTTTACATATATTAAGAAAATTTCATTTAATTTCCTTGAAAACCTGTGATTTACGTTAAATAATATTAATTTTAAAAAATCATTGTTAATAATTTTTTCGAAGCTCTACGTTACCTTTTACCCAACGTGCGAACTTTAAATAGCTAAACTTTAATAACAATAAACAACTTTTAACCTTAACGTGTATTTCACATTTTTTTTTATTTTATCCAATTCTTAATATTTATAACCAAAAGATATAATAATATATAATTTTAATCAACGGCGTTGATGACCAACAGCTTCTACGCCTTCCGTTGAAAACTCAGATTCAAAAGTTTTCACGATCGCAATACTTAACCTTACGTATATATTTCATATATACGTAAGTGAAAGTAAAAAAATGTCTGTGTATTGAGGTGTCGGTATGGTCAACGAAATAATGTTTGTATTTATTAAATTGGAGAGTGAATAACTCTTAAAGTGTTTGTAGGTAGAGGTCATAATTTGTTTAGAGACGTATTACCACAGAATACTTGACTCTTGTCTCTAATCTATGTTTGTCTATTTAATTAAGTATTAAAAACGTATTTACCCATTTGCTTTCTACTTGGATCGTAAAATAATTTGAGCACAAAAACGAGAAAAAATGTGACCTACAAAAATATTGGGCCTTTTGTCGATACAACCAAGTTATTTCCACATTTTGGGGAAGTAGGTTACGACAAAAGGCTCAATATTTTTGAAGGCCACCTTTTTTCTCGAGTTTGTGCTCCAATTATCTTACGATTCAAGTGGAAAGCAAATGGGTATTTACGAGTTTTTATTGCCTAATTAAGTAGACAAAACAAAGTTTGACGATCTTCAATATTAAAAAAGCCGCTATTCCGAAGATTTTCATAAATAAAATTGTTGTAGGTTACGATGAAATGAAGCTATTTAAGAAGTTTCAGGGGGATGTTAATAATTTGATAAAAAGGGGTCTGAACAACGGACCTAATCTTATAGGTTGCTTTTTTTTTCACTCTAAAATTTCTTATAGAGTACTTTAAGTAATATACGTAGTGTATATCCGACCAGTTTATTGTTTAATCATAACCGTAGAAGGTATGCCGTGCAGAAGTGAGAATAATACAATCTATAAGACGTTATATCATATTGATAGAATAAAACTAATGATGTTAATTTTACCAGAGCCAGCTTTGGTAAGACTAAGATAAGACAAAAGGAATTATAAAAATAAATAAGGATAGTAATTAATACTCGTGATTTCATGGGATTATTGCTGAATATAACTCCAGTATATAATTTTAATATATTTTGACCTCTATAGTTTTGACTTCTACTCCCTTACCTTCTTCTCACTTTTAACGATTAAGGAGTCATTCACTCTCCAATTCAATAAATTCAGTATTTCGTTGACCATACCGACACCGCAACACGCAGACTTTTTTATTAATATTATAATAAATCTCATTAAACTCAATGGCCCCCTCCAATAATATTTTTGTAGCAGGAGATTTTTAAAAAATCTACTTTTCAGCCATATAATTCAAAGTGTCCTAATTTTAAAAAGATTTATTTTTTTAATTTCACCCTTAAAACAGCTTAAAATATCTTACGAAATGTCTGTGATATACTTCAAAAACCAAAAAACAAGCCTACCATATATTCTTGAAATAGAAATTTCAAATTTTGGTCAATTTCACGAGTTTTCACTTAATGTGCAGCATATGATTAATATAGTTTTGGAGATAGATTCGGTTTATAGAAATTTAAGATTATTTTGGCATACATCAGACCTAACCAATCTTGCATAACCAAACGCTAATGTAAACATTTAAATACGCGCGTATACATACAGGTAAAGATCTATAATTTAACATCTACTGTATCCTTGAATGTAAGGACGAATAAGCAATACCTTTATGGTCTTTCAGGGTGACCATGATAAACTATTTATAAATATAGTCCTTTGAAACTTGAAAAAATATTTAATTTTATATTTTTTTCTTTCCCACCTTAGAAGATAAGGAAGCTTTGTATTCGTGCGGGAGGTTAAAGAAAATTGTGTGATTAGAATTGAAAATTTTGACTCGCGTTTTACGTTTCAGACATCAAAGAACAAATTTTGCTCCCTGTATCTTTATAATCAAATGGTTATAACGGGCATAACACCTAATACCGTTAATTCTACAATATTTTCGTTTTTGAAGATTGTGTGGGTTAGGATTTAGACGATCCCATGTCAATATCATTCCATCCCATGGTTAATCATAGAGGCAAATAAGGGAGACTCGCCAAGACTCTGATAAGAGAAGCAGAACAAATCGGTCTACAAGGAAATAAAGATGTAACAAAATATATGTCTGCGTAGGAAGGAAATCGTTTCAATGAGTAGACAAATTCAAATACCACAGCTCCACAATAATCTCAATGAATGAATGACCAACGGTTAGAAATAGACCAGCTTACAGCAAGCGCAAGCAGAGCTTCCTTCACTATCAAAGGTATGAGTCTGTGGGCCAGACCCCCCGACCGTGCACCTCCTCCCCCCCCTCCACAACCCACATCCTTATAAATCGCATATCGTGTTCCTTTTAACTATTTATTTTTAAAAAAACAATATTCCCACAAAACAAAGTGAACGAACTTCTCCAAAATGGCGTCCAAACTTGGCGGATTGACGAATTTGACTTTAGTTAGTTTTTTTGTTACTAAGAATCAGCATTTGGCTTAATTTCGTCATAGTTGGTGTTTTATTAAATTTGGATAGTCAGACAATAAGAAAACATGAAAAAATATTAAAAACTAATTGGCTTAGTCAATAAAAAAAAAAAATTACAAAAAAATTTTCAAGTTGAAAACCAAGCGTCGTTTGTAATTAAACGGCCAACAATAACGCAAAACGTGCTGAAATAACACATCTGGGAAATAATTTCTCTTTCTAAATCACTGATTACTTTTTAAAATATTTGAAGCAGTTCCGTAGAAAATGCACATAAGCGGAAGAAAAGCGGTACTGGCGTGGGTGCCTACATGCCTCTACCACACCATTCAGTACTCATAAAAGGCTTAGTTATAGTTCAATAATAATGTTTTTGGTACATTAGATTGATTGTATTTACGAACAAATATTAATGCAATTAATTAATTGTAAAAAAAAATTAATTTTTTTTTAATTTTAATTTTTTTTTTCAAATATAATTTCCTTTATTCTATATGGAGGTCATTTAAGAATGCCTCTATTGTAATAATGATATAATTATAATAATAAAACTCAATTCAAAAATACTTTGCTCAATATCTCAATATCTAGCTCAATTATTTATTTAACGTTTACAATTTAACACTTTGTTTTGTATATTTACTGATCCTTAGAGGTAATTTAAATTGTATATAATTCTCCGGAAATGAGTCATATTAATACCTGTTTTATAAAGTAAAATAATATGTACCTAATCTGAATCATATATAATGAATATTTGATTGGTTGTTTAGTAAAACTCATGCATCACAAATAAAAAAAATAATTTTTATTTCCTTTATTTTGTTCGGAAGTTGGACCATATCATAAAAAACAGGAAATTTAAATATTGAATGCATTATTTTTTCTGCACAAATAAGATGAAAAGAGCGAAGCTGTGAGCTCTTCTATTTAACCGGAACTGATTGTTAGTATTTGGTCTCAAAATGAGTGAAAACGCGATATTGAACCCAAAAATTGGTAAAATACAGTAGCGGGCGAGAAAGGAAGTTGTAAAATCTCAGAAAAGAAAACAAGGATCAGTATCAATTATATGGCTAAACGAATATATAGTAGATAGATGAACAGAATATTTCAAGATGCAGCTAAAAAGAGGTCAAATGCTGGAGCAGTTTGGATGATATTAAGGGGACGATGCAGGTTTATTATGGTGATGACCACTTTATCAGCAAGAAAGATTTGTTCGAAGCAAATGGCAAGTCAGCTGTAGTCTGGACGAAGTAAACCGAACTGCTCAGCAATGTTTTGCGCGAACATAGGCAATAAATATTATAAAATGACATGAAAGAACTATAGTTGTGTTCCTTTATAAGAAACGAGATACTAGTAAATGTAATATTCATCGAGATTCATTCCTCATCGAAATCCTGTTGAGTGTGCCCAAGAAACTATACTCAAGAATCACAGAAGCTAGAATAAGAAATATTATCGATTGCCAGGGAGATATGGATTGGGAAACTCAAGTTGTACATTGGAAGAGAATTTGCAAATTGCGACTGTCTTCACTTTAAGGTAGGTTGTAGAGAAATCGTTCAAGAAAGGAAAATAGCTCTCTATCGCTTAGTGCCTCACACTTTGGATTGTGCTAATATCTACAAGTCTTTCAGAAAAGCTCGTTTTCCTATCAGATTCCTTCAAAAATCTTTTGCAAATGCACTAAACAGAAAGAGGGCCATTTCTCTTTCTCGATAGATCTCCCTGTAACATGCTTCAAAGTGAAGATAGTCCCAATGTGCAACTTCAGTAGCAATTGAAAATAGAGTGGTTTTCACCATAATAAACCTCATTTACTTAGTCCAGACAACAGCTGACTTGCCAATTACTTCGAACAAAGTAGCTGCGATTCTGCAGTAAAGTTTCTTAGGTACACTAAACAGGAATGAATTTCGATGGATATTAAATTTCCTAATATCTCCTTTCTTATAAAGGAACAAAACTACAGTACTTTCATGTCATTTTCTAATACATATATTGCCCATGTACGCGCAAAACAGTGCGAAGCAGTTCGGTTTACTTCGTCCAGACCACAGCTCACTTACCAATTGCTTCGAACAAATCTTTCTTGGTGATAAAATGGTCTTCAAATTAAAATTTTGTCGAAATTTGTTGCACTCTAAATTTAATAAACCTGCATCGTCCCCTTAATATCATCCAAACTGCTCCAGCATTTGACCTCTTTTTAGCTTCATCTTGAAATATTCTGTTCATCTATCTTCCATATATTCGTTAGCCATATGATTGATTCTGATCCTTGTTTTCTTTTCTAAGATTTTACCACTTCCTTTCTCGTCCGCTTACTGTATTTTTCCTGTTTAAACTGTTCCTGTAAGAACTGTTTAAAGAAAATGATCATTTAACATCTCAGGGCATGTAGCACGGAGAAATCCAGCAGGAAACATATACACAGCAACCTCAATAGACCACGTGCAAGGAAAAAAAACAGATGGATAGATGGAATCAACATGAGATGCAATATACTTCAGTCAATTAATGATTATAGAAGGAAATGGAAGGAGCACAATTTTTGTCTTTGGGACTTTATTGGGAATAGTTAAGTGGTAAACATACTTCAAGTTCCCTCTCCAAGAAGATGAGTCGGGTGTGGGAGGGGAGCACCCGGAGTCACTTTTTTCAGTTTATCAGTTACATTAGGGAAACCATGCATCCTAGCGATAAAGACGTTCGATGCAAAATTATAGCTGATAAAATTTGAAACAATCTTTAAGCTATTAATTTCCACGATAACGCGCGTAGTTTCCGAGAGATACATACAGTATAATCGTCATCGCTGAAAAAAAAACAAAGTTTTTATCTATGTTTTTTATTAAGGATTTTTATAGGATAAATATTTATTTATAGGATAAATTTTTATCTACGTATTTTGTCACTTTTTTTTTTTATCTTTTACTAGCTAACCCTTTTTCTATTAAATCTACGAAATAGTCATGAGGAAGACAGTTGTTAAGTAATAAATGTTTTTCAAGAATAGCCATTATTTCACTGCCTTATCTTCAATCTTTCAAAGATTAGAGCAATTATAATTTAATTTCAAGATTTTACAAAATTTTTTCAAATTCTTACTGCAATAAATCTTTATGTAATCTAGTATTTACGTATTTGCAATATTTATTATATTTATAAGTAACACTTAGGTAAGTTTGTTATTACTAGTGTTCGCCCAGTGGTCGAAATTCGACCATAGCCATTAACAATTTGAGGAAAAGTTATAATTAAATAAAAAGTAAATTAAATAAATAAAGAGAAAATCACGATTCAAAAATCCTCATTTATTAATACTAACAAAATTTCAATTTCAATTAAAAATCGAGCTTAAGTAATTTAAAATTATTTATAATTAATACAAAATATACTCATTCAAAAATATTGAATTTTAATTTTAATTTATGTGTGTTCTTATCACAATAAATTAATGTTATGATTAAGCAAGTAAAAAAACAATTTAAATTAGCAATTTAAATTAACTTTAAATCCATTTGTATTCAGAACTTCTTTGTAAATTATGTTCTGATATTGTTTAATGCATAGCCATGCTCATTGCCATTGAAAATTTAAATTTCAATATTTTAAATGAACGTGCTCTAATTGCTGCCACATATAATTGTCCATGCGAAATTACTGGACGTCACAATAATATACACATTTTTCCAAAACTTTTATCCTGCGATTATGGTCATAGCAAATGCACCTATTAATAGGAACGTTGTTCTTTGAAAGTTGAATCTAAGTATAGTGTCGGAAAATGTTAAATTAATTTTTGGAATTAAAATTCTTTAATTTAAAGTAGCTCCCGTTAATCCTTCAGTCTCATTCCTGTTCCATTAACTAATGCTTGTGCAGTATTCAAGTTAACAATGAGTATAACTATAGAATATATTTTTAAATTTAATTTATTAGGATTCCACTAACATTGCATGATATTATCTCTTCAAATAATAGACCCAATTACCTTAGTAAATGAAAAGTTTTCAATTAATAAAAAAACAAAATAAAAGAGATCGAATTTGGAAGGAAAAGAAAAAGTACTAAATGTTTAAAATGATATATCTCTGCAACAAATAGTCCGATTTCGATAGTTTTTTTTTATCATTTTGTAGGAAATCAAGAAAGCTTTCGAATAAATACTGGTATTATCAATAAAAAAATGTGTACTTTTTGAGTTATTCGCAAATAAAATACTGAATTCATCATAAAAATGTATGCAGCTTGTTTTCAGGAAAGTATGTTATATACATAAATTATAAAGGTTTTCAGGGGAAAACTTTAGCCAAGTTTCATTGAAATCGTTGAAGCCGTATTGGCGCTACAATCTAAAGCGAATCACGTTTTTCGGCCGCCATTTCGAAAGGAAAGGCCCGATGATAATGAAACGTATAGAAAAAAACTTCTAAATATTATTGCGACGTTGTGTCAAAATTAAAAAAAAAAATCGGTGAAGAATTTTCGGAGATAAGCGGTTTTGAACAAACTACCATTTATATTTTTTTCACATACTATTTAATATATTTATTTATTGATAACACTAAAACTCGCCAATATCTATTAAACATAAAAAGAATGAAGAAAATCGGTTGAATAATAGAGGAGTAAAAGGGGCTGAACCGATTTGTGTTTGCCTATTTATATAATGATTAACGATTTTTTTACAACTTAGTTGTTTATCGTACCCAAAAGTTTTAGCCACTTCTTTCGGTCATTACTTAAATAAATAATACATATTATGTACTATATTTTGAGTCACATTTGTACTTCTATAAATATAATATTGTTTGGTATTTTTGAATACTGTTCTCGATCCTCAGAATCCAAAGGGTGCGAAAAATGAATACATCTCCGAAAAGTAAGGAAAATAAAGTTTTGAATAAAAGGAAACATTATTTGCGTATAATTGGAAAAGTATAAATTCATGGCTGATTATACTCTTAAAATTTTAAAACGTCTATAAATTCGCAACACGACGAAAAAAAAAAATGCATAAATGGATGTATTTTTTTTTTCTAATTGTCAGCTTCATCGAATTGGTACTTTTTCCTGAAAAAAAACAAACAGAAATTTTCTGTTGTGTCCACACCACTAGCGGATCCAGGATTTAATTTTGGGGGCTGGCTTCAGCTGAAACTTTTTTTTCATAACAATAACGACAATTACTTTGAAAAAATAGAAAGAAACTAACTACCTATATGAAATGGTGTTTAAGTGATCCCTTAAGTCCTTTTAAATGTACTTACAGGAACAATAATACTTTAAGAGGTATTTTTAAAAACTTTTTTTTCAGAAAACATGGTTATATCTTACCATTTTGGGGAGGCTTCAGCCCGATTTTTTCTGGTTTATTTTATTCAGGAGAGCTTTGTTAACAATTGTAGGTATCCATTTAATTAGCAACTACAATATTCCAGAAGATCTATAGTTTTGATTACTTTAAAAATCAATAAAGAGTGAAGTGGTTTCTAGAATAACCAATTAAGAGTTGGTTTTATTAATATTTTATCAATTACAAATACAGCATAAAAAAATGTTAAATTATACTTGATATTTTTTGTGAGAAATTTTGTAACTTAATTTCATGTTACTGTTTTTGTTTTTGTTTTTTTTATTGAGTGGTTGGTATAAATGGATTTATACTGTTCTTCTTCCAGTGAGTTAAAAGAAGAAAAATCTGAGGGATTGCTTTTCTCCATTCCAACTCCCAGAAATAATGTAGATTTTCATTCTGAATCCAATTATATCAATAAATCAATTTTTAAAAAAAGTGATTAACCTTTTTTTTCTTATCCTTCATTTAATGCCCTCAAAAAGCAATCAGCTATGCGTAAACTTATAAATGAGTATTAATATTTTATTTCATAAAGATAAAGTTATTTTTAATAAATTTTCGAAACATTAGTAAAATAAATTCAAACCACGAACTCCAGGCTTGGTTTTTTTCATATTTCATCATGGTCATAAGATTGATAAAATTCTTTTAAATAAATATGAGTGAGTGGTAAATATTTACTTTTGATTAGAGAAAATGAATGTAATATTTACTCGACATGAAACATACTTAACCACTAAATAATAATTAAACATTTTATAACTAATTTAGTTTATTTAATCAAGACAATATAAAACTAAAATATAATGTAGAACTAATTATAATTTGAAGTAAAATATAATGTATAACTAAATATAATTTAAACTAAAATATAATCAAAGAATATAAAATACACTAATGATAATAAATACAGGTAGAGACAAATAGGTAAGTAAATAAAATAAATAAATTTATGATATTAATATCATGGACCGGAGAAGGAAAAAGGACTGTATTTCATGGAGGTGATTTTAGAGCTGCATCAAAATAAACCACACAATAACAAAATGTACCATTTTAATGTGCACCAATGTTTTGGCAAACAGACATTATTAATTTCACTTTTTCTTTTTCTGAGCCATGGTGAAAGACAATAACTTTTGCCGAAACATTAGTACACACTAAAGCAGCATATGTAATTATTAGATATTCAATTTCTGATCTCAACTCCAACCGTCTTCACTTTTAAATAAATTAAAACAAAACTTACTATTTTGGTAGAAATAGTTTTCAGGATAGTACTTTTTAATTTTGAAATTACTTGTGAATAAGTTTTTCACTCAATTTAATACATCTAATTTAAATAAATTTAATTCTTGATTATCTATAAATAATAAATTTAACAAATCATTATTTATCCACATTCCACAACGTTAAACAACAGATAAATACAATTTTCTAAAATCGGGATATTTGTCAGCAACCTTTACTTGATAATTCTGCACACGATGACATGTAGAAATAGCAAAGAAGCTAATTTAACAGGACTATAGCCCTTGAGATGAATCATCAAGTTAAATATCCTTAAATAGAATTTTTCTAATCATCGAACCATTTTAATTTTAGATAAAAACCAACAAATTAAAAGTTTTAGCAGATGACGATTTTTTTATCAACAAAATTAACAAATTCCTTACAGGAAAAGTATTTAATTGCTTGAAAAAAGAAGTAAACTGATTAAAAACAATTCTAAATCCTGAATTTAAATACACCACATAATTTTAGATTTACTATCTGATAAATTAAAATATTTTTTGCCTAATCTTGACAAGGGAGAAGATGAATTTTGAAGTTTTAAACAAAACTTTTATGAAAAGCCTTAACTTATTATTATTATTTTTAATACAACTTATTCTGTGACTAAAGAACCAATTTTTTATTTATGTTTTAGAAGTGAGGTTATCTAAACCCAATTGAATTTCAGAGAGAAGATAATTAAATGAAATGCGAAGATTGTATGATACTTGCTTACCTGAGTAAAATTCAGTATAAATCTCTTGGATCTTCTTTGCTCAGAAAGTAAACTTCAGTTATGACAGATAGGATACAATTGGTTACCTAATTCAGTAGTGCAGGCCAAACAATACTAGATGGCAGTATCAATTGTCAGCTACATTTTTAATTGAAATGTCTAATATTTATTGTTATTTTATTTGATATTAGAATTTTATATCATTAGCAAATGCTTATGATAGTAATAATAAAAGCAAGGCAGATAATTTAATAAAGATTGTTTTTAAGAAATATAAATATAATTATATTATAATATACTCTATTATAAGTATGTTATAAATAATCTAATTGTTGTTGTGTTTTTCAATAATTCCATTATAGTAAACAAATTAATATTTCTTTATTTATAATTTACATGCTATTTTACTTGACTAATAATAGATTATTACAGCATAAAATCCTTAGAATTTGAAGTCGAAATCTGAAAAATCTGCCTGAAATGATATAATACAAATCAAAAATTTGGTATAAGAAAAATATGTAATATTTTGTCCACTAATGTTAATATATTACCAATAAATCTCTATGATGAAAGTAAATATGATCATTCACATGAAAAATGTCAAGACAATTTAAAATCAAATATTATTCAATGCCAAAATTATCATAATATAATAACTAAATTATTTTTGTCTGGAAAAATAATGATAAAAACTTGTTGTCTATTTTCCTTCGGAAATAACAGACTGTTTGCACTGTATCAAAAGTCTTCAGTGGAAAACCGGGTTGCTGTTTCTATCTGTTTTGAAACCCTCAGAACCACTATCATAGAAGAACAAGTCTTGGATAGAGAAGAATGGAAAAATATCTTAAAAAGAATAATTAGGTCAAGGACAACCACAGTAATGGGAAATTCCTTAATATATATATATATATATATATATATATATATATATATATATTTTTTTTTTTTTTTTATCACTGCATTTCGTCTTCCCCAGCTTTTTGGGCTAGAACAAATTTAGAAGACATTTAAATTTTCTAAACAATCAAAAAACTTTCATCGAAATCCGTACAGTTTCTTTAAGACAAAACAGTCACCTTCAGATTACAAAGAAAAATTCCACAAAATAATCATCACGTTACCTGAACATCTTCTAATATTCACCGACGGATCCAAATCAGATACATCTACTGCTTCAGCCTTTGTCTCTCCTGATACTAACTACAAATATAAATTACACCATCTTTGTAGTGTTTACACAGCAGAGATTAACGCCGTAGCAATGAGTCTCCGATACGTCATGAATAAGCCAGTTGCAAATGTGGTTGTTGTATCGGATTCCCAAAGTACTCTGAAAGCTATGAATAACATGTATCCAGACCATCCAGGGATACACTGCATTCTAAGTCTTATAAAAATGCTTCATGGAGTTGGAACAACGGCACATTTTATCTGGTCCCCTGGCCATATAGGAATTAAAGGAAATGAAATGGCTGATAGAGCAGCAAAGGAAGCTCTTACTCTTCCAGGCCGCAGTAAAGTTTTTTTGACACCATCTGAACTTGCACGACCTCTGAGAGAAACCATATTCCAAGAATGGCAAAGACGGTGGGACAACAGCGCACCTAGCAAATTAAAAACAATAAAGAAAGAGGTGCAACCGTGGATCAGCTCCAGACGCAGCAGTCGTAGAGAAGAGGTCGTCCTCAAGCGGCTGAGGATCGGACATACTAGACTGACTCACCTCCACCTCATAACAAAAGATTCTATCCCCCGATGTCAAAAGTGTAACCAATCACTAACTATAAAACATATTTTGGAAGAATGCCCTTTTTACACCGCAAGATTAAAAGATTTTGGAATACCCCAGAATATATCAGCATCCTTGGAAAATCAAGAAGAAATCGTTACCAAAGTCATCAAGTTCCTGGATAGTGAAAGACTTAAAACATATTTGACAGGCTTTTATTTATTTATTTTTTTATTTATTAATTTTTTTTATCTACTTACTTTTATTATATTTTCTCTTATTATTATTTATTTGTTTTTTCACTTGATTTCATTTCATTTTAATTTCATTTGTTTATTAATCTCAATTCATTTATTGATTCTACTGCTATTTTTTAAAGTTTATTTATTTATACATTTTTTATACATCTTATTACCTATAAATGTCTATTATTATCCTTATTTATTTATTTTATTCTATCAATCCATTTTTTTTTTTTTTTTTTTGTACCAATCATCCAAATAGTATTAAATGATGTTATTTAGTTGATCGGGCGCTTATGACCTGGATGTTTTGCGCCTAGACATCGAAACAAACAAACAAACAAGTCACCTTTAGAACATTCAGTAATTATTTAGAACAACATATCTTTTCTTTAAATTGTCTGATTTTTTATTTTTATTTTTAAGTATTTATTACACTTTCAAAGGACCATATTCAATATAAACAAAAAAATTAATATTGTTTGTGTTTTTCGGATATCCAATGTTAACGTAGTAATTGTTTTTACCACCTTCTTTTGGGTGAAGTTTATTTTAGACGTAAATTTCAACTTATTCGTGGAGAAAACTTAAGCTGTCTTTCATTAAAATTGATCTGTT
The DNA here is from genome assembly GCA_928085145.1 of Nezara viridula. Classification (NCBI taxonomy): domain Eukaryota; kingdom Metazoa; phylum Arthropoda; class Insecta; order Hemiptera; family Pentatomidae; genus Nezara; species Nezara viridula. The sequence goes on along the minus strand of OV725077.1, from coordinate 180,850,962 downwards.
TTGGCTCTGCATTTCTTTTTTATGTATATCTCAAAGCTATCCTTAAAGTCCTAATTCTTATATGACAATTTTTATAATTATATTCATAGCTTTTTAAAAAGAAATATTATCAAATAAATGTTTTTTTTTTTCAAAAATTCTTTTTTAAGATATATTACAATTTGTCACATCTAAGGATGGATAATAGTAATAGTGATAGAAGAGCATGTTTCTTAAATGTCCTAATCTTTGCGTATAAATGTGAATGTAGTAAATAAAGTCATTTGTGGGGATACGGTATACATATTGAACTTATAACTATTTTAATATAATAAACCATTGGCTAATAATTTTCAATGCTTTTATTACTCTATTTAAAGCCAATAAAACAATTTAATTACTTTCTATATATATATATATTTTTACTATACTATTACTACTAAGAGGAAAATAGAACCTTAGTGACGGGACTCTGCTGCTCACGGGTTGTTTTTTTAATAATTTATGGATTACTAAATAAAATTAATTAATTTTTTAATATTATTGAAGATAAAAGTTATTAGAATATTTTACAAAACCATTGGGTATTGTTGTTATTGTTGGGTATTCTCCAAAATTCATAATCCGATATATTTATAAATAAGTTGATCATTGAGTCCTAATCTTCTGTTTTTTATAATTTTTATTTTTTATTTTTTTATTTTAGTGAAATAAGTACTATTGAGGATAATCATAACATAAAAAAAGTGGAATTTTAAGACCAATCATTTTTCAATTTTCAAAGCCTTTAGGAAGAAGCAGAATGACTTTTTTAGCACCTAGCCAGTGAATAGAGATAGCTTATGAAAACTGGACCAGTTATTTTGTAACAGAATATTAGAATATTAGAACTTTGGACTGATTGCTCAGAAATAACAGGTACAGTATAAACCAATGTTTCCATTGTAAGAGTACTACTGCACAGAGCCGCTAAATGAATATTTTGTCCTAACTTTATAATCTTCCTTAGATTATAAAACTGATATCAAATACCTAAACCAGTGTTTTCACCAGTACTGCTTACAGCCACTACATGAGTACTTTCCCTACATGTTCCAGAAATACTAGTTTTTTTTTTTTTTACAACTTTAAGTGAACTTGTAAGGATTCATTTTCTTTCCAGCCAGTTACGACTATTTTCAATAAGTCTGATGGTAGGTCAGGGATCCTGAAAAAAACTTCATGGTGTTACTGGAAACAAAACATTGAAGGCCGTTTTTACAAATGGCATCTGGATTTATTTGACCCGTTTTGTGCTTCTTTTTTGTCTTACTATTTTAAAGTATCTGTCATTATTCTCTTGGTTCTTAAGGATCATCATAAAAAATTGTTAGCACCTAAAAACAGCTCTGATAAATGCTCTTGATATCTGAGGAACATTTCCATTACACTCTTTGAAATTTCCTTTTTGACACTCATACTCTTTTAAATTTCTCAGAGATTGCATGTCATTTCTGGAGCAGTTCATACAGATTGTAATTGTAACCAGCTGTTAACACAAGATTTTATAACAAATGAGCAAATTATACGGATTTGTGTTTATCCTTATTAAGTGACCTTGAACTGATCTTTGGATAATATTCTTTGAGAGAATATATTGCCTTTACCATTCATTGGACTCAATTAAATCCTCCTGGAGCTTAAAAATCAAGATTTCAGATCCTATTCAAACTCTAATTTAGTTTTTAATTACGCCTGTTTTAGTATTTAATAAGCCAACCACAGCTTTTTTTTTTTCATATTTGTTCTATGAGGATACATGCTCTACTTTAGATCCCAGTATTAACCGAAGTATTTAATAAAAAATAAATTAAGAGTACCCAGTTTATAGAGGCTGAGTGTGCACCAGAGGGTCTCTTGATCCAGATGTTAATCCACAGTAGATTTGCCCCAGAGGAATTTTCTGATCCACAATCCACAGCTGATGTAGAATAAATAATTACTACTGTTAGACTCGAAGACAGGATCTTGAGGAACAATGGCTTACTTAGCTACCCTATCCATTCTCACAAAAAGTAATATTTTATTTACTTCTTATCACTTTATTATTTTCTTCAATTGTGCTTTTTCTCTATATGATTCACTTCTTTCATCACAAGGTTTTATAGACATCCTTTTACTTGATCATTCTTTTTGTCTTTGAGCAAATGAAAATTCTTGATTATCTTAAATATTTATCGTATTAACAACATTAGCATGACCAATACCAAAAAGGCCTTCTAAGCATATTTTCCACAATACTGTTCTTTTTTATGCTTTAAGCTTTCTAGTACTTTGTTGGTTTATTTTCTTTCACTATTTTTAGAACAGTATCTTCAATTTTATCAGCAACATGTTTTAAAAAAAAAATAAGAATATTGACCTCTTATCAAATTAAAACTCTTGCAGTGAGGTGGGTCTTCTATATTTAGAAGAGAAGATTGGTTGGGGTGATCAGTCAAGACTAATAATAAATAAGAAATAAAAATAAGTATATAAGTATATTTATAAGTATATTTATTTTTATTATTGCCGACGTTTCCGCCCAAAGTTCAGACCTTCATCAAGGCTAAGAAAAAAGACATAACAATAGGTATGAGAAGCTATGAACATTAAAAAGAAAGAATAATTAAACATAATGAAATAATTTACCACCCCAACTATTCTTCTCTTCATTATCCAAGACAGTCAACCATTTACCAATTATGAATCTATCTACACGTGGCCAACGACCAGATAACAACCGTCTTTACTTATGTTTCTCATACCTTGTTATCTGGTTATTTCCTTAGCCCTGATGAAGGCCTGAACTTCAGGTCGAAACGTCGGCATATGTAAAAATAAATATTATCATTTATTTTTGCCTTCTTTTTTTTGACTGACCACCCCAACTATTCTTCTCTTCATTATCCACGACAGCCAACCATTTACCAATTATAATGAAATAAAATATGAATTATAGTTTGGTCTATGTTATATGATCCTGTAGTTTGGCATTACATTTATTTTCATAAGTTGGTGCCTATGATTAAAATTGTTTCTTAGTTACTAAAGCTGTACCCCAGAGGTAAAGGACAGAATGTCACATTTTTCTATTTGTTTGGAAAGCCAATTTTCCATAATTTTGAGCCATTAAAATTTGTTTTTGTTAAGTTAATAAATTATTTAATTAAAAAATGGATATGTTGTTCTTTACCTCCAGGGCATAGATATGTACCAATTATCATGTACTAATAACCATATATAAAGTTAAAAATAGTAAACCAAACTGTATTTAAGAATTATTAAAAGATGTACTTATAAAATAGTAAAAACTATCCTTAAAAATTTGTAAAAACAATAAATGTAAGTAAAGTTTAAATTATTGTTAAATGAATATATTATATACAGATGAGCACAAATTCTCCTTATTATATGGAATCTAACATAAAACAGCTCTCGAACCAGGTTTTGGATGACTGTGCTAAGTATGCCTGTGGCACAAAACACTTGTTTAGGCATAAACACTGGCATAAACATTGCTGTCCCTAATCGTACAGTAACAAATGAATAAGTTGTAATAGCAGATAATTTACTGACATAATTTAATAATTTATTCGATAATCTTTTTTTTTTTTTATATTTGTTTATTTAGAAATATTACATTCTGTCACATCAAGGACATTTATAATAGTGTTCAGAGAAAGCACACTCACACTCTATTTACAATAAAAAATAATAATAATACAGAAACTTAATAATAATAAATACAATAAAATAAAATAAAAATAAATACAATAAAATAAAATAAATGTATATAAACAAAAGAACTAACCTAATCATACACACTCGGGCTTGAGTGGAGGATCTGGCCATTGCCAAAACTCCAATAGATGCTTATTTACAAAAGGTCTCTGGGCCACTGCCGCTTCAACCTTCGAGGAGGATTGTAATGATGGGTGGTGCTGGATAGAAATTGTGCAATTGGATTTGGATGATAGGTAAGGTTCTGGTGAAATTTGGAGAATTTTTCTGGAATAAGGTCTAGGACAAATAGGATATTAAGGTCATGGTGTAGGATTTTGTTATTTACATAGAACGGAGCATCAACTATTGTTCGAAGGACTTTAGATTGAAAGGATTGAATACGTTTGATGTTAGAAGCTTTTGCTGTCCCCCACAGTTCAAGTCCGTATGTCCATATAGGTTTCAGTATTGTCTTGTAGATAAGTAATTTGTTTTCAATAGAAAGTTTGGATTTTCTGTTTAGTAGTCTGTATAGCTGGCCGTATCGTCGGTTGAGTTCTTGTCTTTTGAGTCTAGTATGTGGGTTCCACGTTAGTCTTCGGTCTAAATGAAAGCCAAGATACCGGACTGTGTCTGAGTAAGGAAGCTGGGTGGAATTAAAGTGTACTGGTGGACAGGAACTGCGTCGGAGTGTAAAGGTAATATGTTGGCATTTAGATTCATTAACTTTAATGCGCCAGTTATTACACCAGTGCTCAATCAAGGTGAGGTGGTTTTGGAGATTTAAGGATGCTATGTTGGGATCTGAGTCGGATGATAGAATGGCGGTGTCATCAGCAAAAGTTGCCAGGAAGGTATCGGGATGGACAGGGATATCGGCGGTAAAGAGGATGTAAAGGACGGGACCCAATACGCTACCTTGAGGAACACCTGCCTCAATTGGATAGCAATGCGAAAATTCAGTACCGCAACGAACTCGGAAGGTACGATCTGAGAGGTAGGAACGGAGAACAAGGTACAAGGACTGAGGAAGATAGTTTTTCAGCTTGGAAAGAAGCCCGGCGTGACATACCCGGTCGAAAGCTTGAGCTATGTCCAGAAATGCACCCGAGCAATATTGCTTGCTTTCCAATGCTGCGGAAATATGATCAACCACTCGGAGTCCTTGTTGGACTGTAGAGTGTTGTGAACGAAATCCGAACTGATGGGAAGGAAGAGTTTGGGATTCTATAAAAGGTAGGATGCGTTTCAGGAGGATCTTTTCAAAGATTTTTGAGAGAATCGGAAGAAGGCTAATTGGTCTGTAGGACGTTGAGGTGTTGGGAGGTTTGCCTGGTTTCGGAAACAGGATAATAGTGGAATGTTTCCACAAAAGAGGAAAGTGGGTGGTTCGTAGGATGCTATTGTATATGTATGTAAGGAATATGACAGCTTTAGGAGGGAGTTGTCTAAGGATCTGAGAGGTAAGGAGGTCGTATCCAGGTGATTTACGGGTAGGTAGTTTTTGTAAGAGGAATTTGACCTCAGAAGGATTAACTGCTTTAGGCGGTAAGGAGAGTGGGATGGGTGAATTAAGGAATTACTCTACTGCTGACGTGTGGGTGGGATTGGATTCTGGATGAGAGGTGAATGTAAGGGAAAGGTGTTTGGCGAATTCTTCGGCTCTATCTTCGTCAGATGCTGCCCAAGAGCCATCACCTCGACGGAGAGGATGTGATATATGATGGGGTTTTAGGATATGTTTGGTGGTCTTCCATAGGGAATTGTCATGAGAAGAGAGGGAAGTGAGGTAGGAGTTGAAGAATTGGGATCTGAAGGTGGCCAATTCTATCTTTAGTTTTTTGCAAAAATAATTATAGGATTGGCGATCGGTGGGGTGTCTAGTACGTTGCCATAATAATCTGGCACGGCGTTTGGTATGGATTAGGTCTATGAGGTTTTGAGGTAACTTATTTTTCTTAGGAGTTCTTGAGGAGTGGTTTGGAGAGGAAGCAGTCCAGATTGCTTGTTGGATAGTGGTGGTAAAAAAGTGTACGGTATTGTCAAGGTCATCTGGGGTTTTCAGGGTCATTCTGAGGTCAATTTTATCGGAAAGGATTTGGTGAAAGAGTTTCCAGTTAACTGGGCCTCTGATGAAGGACGGTGGAGAAGACTTAGGAATAGGAGCTAGAGATAATTGGAGTAATAATGGACTATGATCTGAGGATAGTTCGGCAAGAGGGGTAAGGGAATGATTGAGGGGACCTAAGCCACTGTGGATGAAAAAATCAAGGATATCGGGATTGCGGTTAGGATCTGTGGGCCAGTAGGTAGGTGAGTTGGGTGGAAGGAGACTGAAACGTTGGGTATTGAGTGCAGACAGAAATGTTCTGCTACGAGAATTCGTGGTTCTTGAACCCCAAACTTGATGCTTGGCATTTAAGTCTGCACCCAGGATGAAATGATGACCTAAGGAGTTGAGGAGAGAACTGAACTGGACTTTGGATATGGATCTGTTAGGAGGGCAATATGCTGATGCAAGGGTGACTGGAAAGGAGAAGGCTTTGATTACAATAGCGGTTGACTGTAGGAAATCTTGAGTAGGTAATGGGAGTAAGTGATGGGAGAGGGATTGGTGTACGATGACAGCAGTGCCGGCATGTGCTCTGCCATCAGGGTGGTCAGTACGGTATGTTAAATACTGTGGGATTTTTAAATGCTGTTTTATGGTCAGTCGAGTTTCTGTAATTAGGGCTACGTCAATGTTCTTGTCTTGTAGTAAAGCTGTTAGTTCGTCAACGTGATTTCTAACACCATTCGCATTCCAAAGGAGAATGGACATGGGTACATGGGCATTATTGTAGATTCGATAATCTAATATAATTTTTGTGTTTACCAATATATTTTAATTTATTAGAAATTTAAAAAAAAAATCTTCAAAATTTTAAAGCTCAGTAACAACTCCTAACAAAAATTAGAAAATCTACAATTTTAATGACAATTTTTCTGTTTATATTATCAAGCAAAACATCAGATAAATTTTTAATGTTTATTTTTAAAGACTAGTTTACAGTGGTGTACAATATGTATTTGCTATAAATTTTTTATAACATATATTTGAAACAGGTATACTGTAACATATATTTGTAACAAGTATTGAGTTGTCTGGAAAATAATGCAGAATTTTGGTTTAAATTTAAAGAACGTTAAATTGTGCGTCGAACAAGTACCTAAACTTTATAATTTGATTAAGTGATATGGCGGATAACCACGGTCAGCGAACACTAATTTTTGACAAATTTGTCAAAAACTAAGATGGAATACCATAAATGGCCATGCAGCTTGGAAATGAGTCCTCTAAGAGGAAAAGCTCAGAATTAATTCCGATTTCGATCTCGATCATATTCAGATTCAAATTATATCGGATACTAAATTATTAGTACCTTGCTTACTTCATGAAAAGTTCCCAATAGCAGCTATTTTAAGAAAAGAAAAACACTTTCTAATGAGATATATACATTTTTTTTTTTTTTTTTATTGAATAATAATACAATCAGCCACTGTTGGAGGGCTATAAGTATTAAGGCTAGAAGTTCTCATTCATACAGTATATACAAGTAATACAGGAGTAACTATAAATATAAGAAGTAAATAAATTATACTTATAAAAAAAAAGTAAATCAATAGGAAAAAAAAAATAATAAAATAAAAAGATAAATAAACAAAAAAAAAATAAAATAACAACTTCTAAATGCATTCATACCTATATACAATATATACATTCGCCCAGGAATCTCCGAGCCAGGCTTTTCTCCCTACATGTGGAAAGCAAAGCAGGACTCCAGAAATCCCAGTGCCACTTTTCCAGCCGCATCACTAGTATTAAAAGCCAGTGGAGGCTGAAGGAGGGCACTAGAGCCACAGATGCTCAGGACTTGAGTGGAGAAGCTGGCCATTGCCAGGACTCCAGAAGCATATTTACAATAGATCTCACGGCCATTGCCGTTTTAACCTTCGAGGGGAGTTGTAGGGACGGTGGGAGCTGGATAGGGATTGAGCTAGAGGATTTGGATGATGGATAAGGTTCTGGTGAAAGTTTAAGAATCTGGATGGGATGATGTCGAGGACAAATGGGATGTTAAGGTCATGGTGTAGGGTCTTATTTGTGACATAATATGGGGCATTGGCTATTGTTCTAAGTACTTTGGACTGGAAGGATTGGATGCATTTAAAATTCGAATGTTTAGCAGTTCCCGACAGTTCAAGTCCGTAGGTCCAGATAGGTTTCAGAATTGTCTTGTAGATTACAAGTTTATTTTCAATCAAAAGATGAGATGTCCTGCTTAGTAGTCTATATAGCTGGCCATATCGTTAGTTAAATTCTTGTCTTTTAAGTCTCGTATGTGGGTTCCAAGTTAGTCTTTTGTCTAGAAGGAAGCCAAGGTAACGGACTGTATCTGAGTAGGGAAGTGGTATTGAATTGAAAAGGATTGTGGGACAGGATCTGCGTCGCAGGGTGAAAGTAATATGTTTGCATTTTGCTTCATTGATTTTGATGCGCCAGTTGTTATACCATTGCTCAATCAAGGAGAGGTGAGATTGTAGGTTTTGAGATGCTATTTGAGGATCTGAGTGGGAGGATAGAATGGCAGTGTCATCAGCAAATGTAGCTAGGAAGGTATCGGGATTTGATGGGATATCGGCAGTGAAAAGGATGTAGAGAACTGGACCCAAAACACTGCCTTGTGGAACACCAGCCTCAACTGGATAGTATGTGGAGAATTCGGTGCAGCAACGGAATTGGAAGGAACGATTTGAGAGATAGGATTTGAGGACTAGGTATACGGATTGGGGTAAATGGGTTTTGAGCTTGAAAAGCAAGCCATCGTGCCACACTCGGTCGAAAGCTTGCGCTACGTCCAGAAAGGCACCAGTGCAATATTGCTTGTTTTCAAGTGCAAAGGATATATGCTCCACAACACTAAGGCCTTGTTGGACAGTGGAATGTCTTGAGCGGAATCCAAATTGATGAGAAGGGATGTTGTGGGATAAGAGTATGGGTAGGATGCGTTTGAGGAGGATTTTCTCAAAGATTTTTGAGAGGATAGGGAGTAAGCTTATCGGTCTGTAGGATTATGTGTTATTAACGGGTTTGCCTGGTTTTGGAAACAGCACGATTATGGAATGTTTCCACACCAAAGGAAAGTTGGTTGTGCGAAGGATGCAGTTGTATAGATAGGTAAGGAATATGATTGCTTTTTTGGGAAGTTGTCTGAGGATTTGTGAAGTGAGGAGATCATATCCAGGGGATTTTCGGGATTTTAATTTGTTTATGAGGAATTTTACCTCAGAGGGGTTAACAGGTTTTGGAGGTAGAGAGAGAGGAATTGGTGAAGAGAGGAATTCTTTAACTTCAGCAGTGTGGGTGGGATGGAGTTCGAGATGGGGAGTGAATGTGTAGGATAGATGTTTAACAAACTCTTCAGCTCTATTCGCATCTGACGAAGCCCAGGAACCATCATCACGGTTTCAGTTACAGTCCAGAGGGAGTTATCACTAGATGATAATGAGGAAAGGTAGGAATTGTAGGATTGGGTTCTAAAGATATCCAGTTTCTTTTTTACCTGTTTGGAATAATAATTATACGATTTCCGGTCATCAGGATGGTTCTTCTGGTTCTTTGCCAGAGGACCCTAGAGCATCGTTTGCTATGGTTAAGGTCCAATAGGTCTTGGGGTAGAGGATTTATACTGAGGTGTTTTTTGGGACGATCAGGTGAGGATGCAGTCCAAACTGCTCGCTGGATCAGGGTAGTGAAGGAGTTCACTGCATCATCAAGGTCTTCAGGTGTTTTTAAGGAAACTCTGAGGTCTATATTATCATCCAATATTTGACGGAAAAGGTTCCAGTTAACTGGTCCCCTGATAAATGAAGGAGGCGATGATTTAGGAATGGGTGATGTGGAAATGGTTAGGACTATAGGACTGTGGTCTGAGGAAAGATCATCAAGCCTTGAAATGGAACAGTGTAATGATCCTAGACCTTTGTGTAGGAAAAAGTCTAGAAGGTCGGGATTGCGGTTGGGATCTGTTGGCCAGTATGTGGGAGTATTAGGTGAAAGAATGTTGCTGCTATGGGATTTAAGTGCAGAAAGCAGTGTTCGCCCTCGGGAATTTGTGGATCTGGCTCCCCATTGTTGGTGTTTTGCATTTAAATCTGCACCTAGGATGAAATGGTGTCCTAAGGAATTCAGGAAGGAAATTATTTGGGATTCGGAAATGGGTATTTTAGGCGGGGAATATGCCGCAACTAATGTTATTGGGTAAAGGGAAGTTTGGATTATTACGGCAGTGGATTGTAGGAAATTATGGGTTGGTAAGGGAAATAAATGATGGGAGAGAGATCGGTGGATAATTATAGCAGTGCCAGCATGTGCTGTTCCATCAGGATGATCGGTTCTATAAATATTGTAGCCAGGAATGTTGATTTGTCGTTTGTTGGTTAGTCGGGTTTCAGTTATTAGTGCTATGTCGATGTTTTTGTCATGTAATAAGATTGTCAGTTCGTTGATGTGATTTCGAATACCATTCGCATTCCATAGGAGAATGGAGAGGGATTTGGTTGAGGACATTTATGGATTTCTCGGCGGTGGAATGAGGTTGGATATAACATTGGTAAGTAATGAAATAAGAGAGGTGATGAGGGATCTAAATTCAGAGAGGAAAGAAGTTAATAGGCTTGTGAGGTCAGTGGAATTGGAAGGAGGAGGAATGTATGTCTGGGTATTGAACCTAGGTTCAGGGATGGATGGATATGGGTCTTGAGGTTGATGTGTAAATTCTCGAGGTTGAGGTTCTTGTGGCAGGACCTGAGATTGAGTGTTTATAGCGTCTCCTTTGAACATCTGAGCATAGGTCACTCTTCCGTTCACTGTTCTAGAGGGTTGTCTTGGTGGATCCACTTCAACAGAGCTCCCTGGTGTGGCTGGTGGAGTATTTCTTTTCGAACGTCTTGTTCTTTTTTTAATAGGAGAACTCATTGTAGTATCGAGGCTCCTGGACCTAGTATTTTTACTCTTGCTCGACATTAGCATATGATAATATCGCATTTCATATTATAAATGATAGGAAAAATTGTTAAATGAAAAGCGATAACAATTTTTTTTTTTTTTTAAACACGGAAATATATACGCGTGCTTAGAGAGGACTGGTCGGCACAAAACCTCCTCGGACGGAGAGCCAGAGCCCACTGGTGGGATTAGCGATGTTATGGTCGGCCGTCATCAGTAACTAACCGGAGGTCTATTTACACTGTTCACTATTGAGCTGTAAATAAGTGATTACTCACCTTATTCTTTTGTTCAGTAACAAACTTAATTGTTAATATAACAGGTAACACTGTTGTTTCGCATTGAAGTTGAACACTGCCACTATTAATGAAGGATTTTGTAAGAGACGACCTGACGTATGTTTAACTTAGGCTAACGCATGCGCAGAACTCATTCTTAATATTAAAAATGAAATATGTAAAATACATACATACATACATTAGAAAGTGTTTTTCTTTTCTAAAAATGTAAATAATAAAATCACAATATAATAATTTTAACTTGAAAAAACAAAAGAAAAATATTATTGTATAATGAACCAAATTTATTTAAAAATCAACATTAAATTATGAAAAGTACTATCATAATCTGAAATGAAAATTGATGTTTATCATTCATTCGACTAAAGAAACAATCAATATTGATGTAATAGTGCACATAAAAATAAATTTAAAAAATATGTAAAAAAAATGTTTGCTATAATTTACTTAATTTAGCCATCAAACATGCTACGCCATCCACATTGACCAGCTGAGCAATAGAATGCTAAAACTGTATTCATCTCCTTATTCTCTAAGGTCTGGCTTGATAGCTGGAAAAACAATGATTATAATCCAGAATACCTGAGCAAAGAAAAATAGTAATTAAGTAGAGAAAACTTAATGCTCCTGGCTAAGTGGCTGGATCAACTAGGATGATCTAGAAGCCCTGAGGAGAGAAAAATAATAATTAATTAGAGTAATATGATTTTCTTATGATGGCTTCTTCGGTGTTTGAAGCCCCTAGGATGAACTGGAGAGACCTATGAAGGGAGTAATACTTGAAGAAAAAGTGTTTCTACAAGGTATATTTTGGAATATATAAAAAGGGATGTACCTAACCAGATAGTTGGCTTCTTGTGTTTATGGAGTGGAAAGGATGTTAGTTCTTTCTTAGGGAGAAATGAAGAAATAGGGAGAACCAAACTAATGATTCCAGTGGTAGTGCAGCAACTTCATTGCCTCTGGAGTCGCTACTCTATCCAGGGTGGTTTCTTCCGAATTCATCGGAAATGAATGCAAAGCTGGGTACTGTTCGTGTGTGCCTGTCAGTGTCTTTGATTTGTTTGTGAACTGATCTGGTAAGTTTGCATAGTGTACTGAGCTGGGGTAACCCGTGGTGCGGGGCTCCACAAATGCCCGAATGCAACAGAATGCAACTCCTTGCGGTATTTATATATAATTTATAATATTTATTTACAAGTAAATTATTGAAAATAAATTATTAAAATACACCATAGGTGTCTTTTAGATATTCGGTTAACATTTCTTGATTCAGAGTATGATATGTGTTTTCAAGACAAAACATTTTTACAAGATAATGGAAATAAATTATAAGCAGAAATTGAAATTAATGAGTCCCAAATACCCCTTCAATTGTTCTATGATTATTAAGGGGTTTTGAGAATAATGATACTAACAAAGCATTCTAAACAGAACATACCTCCCTTTATAAAACAAAATATTAGAAATTATCATCTTTATTTAGACATAAAGTAATTAAATATGTATAAATACTCATTGTCATAAAACAGTGTAGTGCACAAAGTAGTAGTGTGTATTACAAAAAAATCTAGTAGTTTCTGATAATTAAATAAAACGGACAAGATAGTTTTTACAAGACAGGACCCACAGACCCACCTGTAGCAACAAAAATACAGCTGCCGAAGCTATTATCTAGAAATAATAAAAACATTTACATTTAAATTATATTTGTAACAGCCCGTAACGAAAAGGAAAACTTAAAATAGATTATAGTCCCAAATACCCCTTTAATTGTTCTATCACTATTAAGGGATTTTGATTTTTTTTTTCCTATACCGAAGTCATCAGTGATTCGACCATCCGATATCTTGCTGCCCACTAGTATAAGTTTGATTTTTTTATATATTCATTTCCAAATGTTTTATTTCTTATGTCCATCAAAGCAGGATATGTGTCTAGGTGGTCTGCATCCATTTTTGCTTGATCACATAATTTACATCTAGGATCCTTAACCACGCTTGGAGATGACGAAGACTATCTTGTGGAGATGACTTTGTAGATAGTCCTGACCAGGGGACAGGAGGAAGCAGGCAGTAGCATGTCTTCTTGGAAAATGGGTTTTTCCATCAAACATTTGTAACTTCCACCGTGTCTCTGTATTTTTTTTATTTGTTCCTTCATTACCATAATCACCATTCACAGAATTGAATCGTAAGATTCCATAATGTAAATGTATTATAAATAATGAGATTGGTATTATTGTTTTATTAATTATTGTTGTTTTCCTTTTGGACCCTTCAAACATTTCATATACACAGTTTTTTCTTTTAAATTAAATCCTGTATGAAATAGTGTTTAGGTGGTTCTGAAGGTCCTATAAAATGTAATTACACAAACATTAATATTTTTAGAAATAATTTCTTAATATTTTTTTTTTTGCGTAAGACATGGTTATATTTTACTATTTTGTAGAAGGCTTCAGCTGGAAAGACCTTCCTCCCTCCCCCACCATAGATCTACCTATTCTACATCTATCTAGATGGTCAATATACTTTCTTTAGATGCCGTCAAAATAACATCTTTTCCTCGCATTTGCGCGTATTTCTCGCTTTATATCCTACCCTTTCTTTCCTCATGTCGGCGTAGAATTCGCGTATATCTCCTGCCTGCCATTTGTCCTCGATGGTTTGCAATATTTTTTTTTTTTTTTTTTGGCAGCTCAGTTCTTGTCCTGAGCAACTTGATCAGTTTTAGTTAGGCAGAGGACTTTCATTTTTCTTCTTTCCTCTACTGCCTTTTGGCATGCTTCTGTGAACCATATCTTAGCTTTTCGTTTCTTCTGTATACCGATCACTTCCATAATTACATGATTACGTGATCATTTCCTACGATTGCATGATTACGCGATTATAATCAAAATAAAAAACCGTGATTACGATTACAATCGTGTAACCAAATAATTGTGTTGTTTTTTATTATAATCGTAATCACAATCGTTGATAATGATTATGTCCATCTATGATTTTTAAGGATATCACAAGGTGGGAAAAACAAATCTCAACTTTGTTTCTCCTTATAAAAAATGTTTGAACCCACTTTGCTCCTTCCGTCGGGACAAATCGTTTCAATATTGTACTCATCATATATCTGCTATGAGTAACTAACATGGCGCTCGCCACATGTTACAAATTAAAAATAAAATACAATAATAATAATAATAATAAATTTATTTATTGAGCAATTTTACAAATGCCTTTTGGCATATTTTGTAAATGTGATGTTCGTTAGCGAACCTCCTCTCCGTGATTAGCGCGAATGCGTAATTGGAGGAACCTCCCACGGAAGGCACTCCTAACGTGACTCTTAATGCAGCAGATCCCTGCTCCAGAGGCGTTTGAGTCTCCTTGGTGTATTCTGTGGTAGTGTGTCTGTTAGTAATGTTTGTACAAGTGGATTAGGATGTCCAGCTAAGGGGTCAAGAAAATTGTTGTAATATTTTTTAATTACATCAGTCACTTATGGTGTTTGTAGGACTTTATGAAGTGATTTATTGGTTATGTAGAAGGGGTAATGAGTGATATACCGGAGAAATTTAGATTGGAAAATTTGAATAGTCTGTAAGTGTGATTTTTTGCATGAACCCCACACCTGAGAGTAGACCTGGGCACTCTTGAAATAATTTATTTCTGAAATAATTCACATGGTTACACTAGGATCCAGGATTTATTTTTGGGGGGCGGCTTCAGCCCGAAAGGTTTTTTTTTTCATAAAAATAACGATAATTACTTTGGAAAAAAAGAAAGAAACTAACTACCTATATGAAATGGTGTTTAAGTTATTCCTAAAGCCCTTTTAAATGTAATTACACGAATAATAATATTTTAAGAGATACTTTTTTAATATTTTTTTTCGATAAAACATGGTTATATTTTACCATTTTGGGGGGGGGGGCTTCAGCCCGAAAGCCCCCCCGTAGATCCGCCCGTGCATGGTTATTCCACGAATGAATTATTTCGGGAATAACGGTTATTTCTGAAATAATATTTCAAACAGTCAACGAAATAATCTCGATGGAATAACTCTGAATTTATTTCTGAAATAATTATTTCACTATTTTAACATTCTTTGGAATAATGTAAATTATTCTGAAATAAATTGAATAAAATGAATTATTTCTGAAATGAATTATTTCATAACTGTTATTTCAGAATTATTTATTTCATAAATAAATTATTGCATAAAATCAAGAAATAAATATTTCAGAAATAACATTGTTCTGAAATAACATAAAAAAAATAACCGATATGCACCATTTCGTTTCCTGTTGTTAGGCATTCTTTAGGCTTCTTATTTAATGCTGTTTGATACACATTAATCTTTGCAAGGATGAGAGCAATTTCTTTTTTTCAAATGGCCTTTTTTCATTTCCTAGGCTTAGGCGGATTTAATCGATATCAGGGTGGCCATTTATGTTTTCGGGGTATCTTTTTATTAAAATACTTGTGAATTTGCGATTGCCCCCCCCCCCACCCTTACTCGCATCGCCTTTTTGCAACTTTTCCAATTTAATCGATATCAGGGTCGACTATTATGTTTTCGGGGTCGCTTATTATGAAAATACGGTCGAATTTGAGATTGCGCCCCCACTCACCCGCATCGCCTTTTTGCAACTTTTCCAATTTAATCGATATCAGGGTCGACTATTATGTTTTCAGGGTCGCTTATTATGAAAATACGGTCGAATTAGAGATTGCGCCCCCTCCCACAGTACTTTGCATAATTTTATTATAATAATTTTATTCTCAAATTCGACAGTATTTTCATAATAAGCTACCCCGAAAACATAATAGTCGACCCTGTTATCGATTAAATCGGAAAAGTTTCAAAAAGTCGATGCGGGAGAGTGGGAGGGAGCGCAATCTCAAATTCGACATTATTTTTATAAAAAGTGCTCCCCCCCCCAAAAAAAAACATAATAATCGTCCCAACACTGGGTGGTTAGGTGAGGTCAGGTTTTGTTTTGTGGACTTTTTTCTAATAAAAGTCCTCAAATCATAAAAGTAATCGAGTACTGCCCATCTCTAGTATGGGGGGGGGGAGGGGAGGGTGATAAACGGGGGCATTAGCGAAAAGTAAAGTGATAGGTTGTTAGAAAGTGATAGTTTGTTTTTATGGTGTAGCATTCGTCTTAGTAGTGACAATCGATGGTTCAATATCTTTTTTAATGTAGTCACGTGTAATTTCTAGGTCAGCCGTCTGTCCATTGTGAGTCCTGGATATTTTGTCTCTGTATGATTTGGCAAAGGGGTGTTGTAAAGTGTAAGTGGAGGGCAAGTGTAAATGTAACCCGATTTTATTTTTGAATGTTAATTTTTATGTGCCATTTATCAAGCCAGTCTTGTAGAAGATTTAAATTAATCTGTGCTTTCTGAGATACTGTGATCGGATTAGAGTCAGTCGAGAGTATGACAGTGTCGTCTGCGTAAGTTGCGAGTAATGTGCCTGGTGTCTGTGGAATATCAGAAGAGTAAATTGAGTACAAAACCGGACCTAAAATACTGCCCTGCGGTACTCCTGCGCCGATTCGGCAATAGTCGGATTATTTACCATCCTGGTTAACAATAAAAAATCTATCCTCAAGATACGATCTGATGATTAAATAGTATGTATACGGAAAGATCGGTTTAATTTTACAAAGTAGACCATCATGCCACACTTTATCAAAGCCCTGTGAGACGTCTAAGAAAGCTTTTGTGCAAAATTCCTTCTTTTCCAATGCCACTGCAATTGTATCAATCACTCTATGACATTGTTGTATGGTAGAGTGTGCAGGTCTAAATCCAAATTGGTGATTAGGAATAATATTGTTTGCTTCTAAAAATGGATAGAACCGTTTTAATAATAATTTTTCAAATATTTGGGAAATAAGGGTAAAAGACTGATAGGCCTATAGGACGTGACTCGGTCTAAAGGTTTGCTTGGTTTCGGTATCATTTTTATGATTGAAAATTTCCATACTAGAGGAAAGTAAGTAAGTCGAAGGATAGAATTGTAAATAGCTGTCAGGATGATTAATGTTTTTTTGGGTAGAAGTCATACAATTTTAGGTGTGACTAGGTCAAAACCAGGAGATTTTCTGCGAGGTAATTTTTTAATACCAAATTCTATGTCCGAAGGAGTTATAGGGGGAGGAGGTAGAGAAAGGGGAACAGGAGAAATGAGGATTTGTTAGACGTCTGAGTAGTGCTGTTGGTCAGGCAAGTCTTCATGTGGATGAAATACGTCTGTAAGATGAGTAGCAAATAAGTCTGCTTTATCTTTATCGCTTCTAGCCCATGAGTTGTCTGGTTTACGGAGTGGAGTCTTTGTTTGGTGGTATCCTTGTATCTTTCGGGTTTGTTGCCAGAGAGTATTGTTACTTGTCTGTAAGATGGTCAGATGTTTTTTGTAAGTTTCCTGTTTGTATTGTTGTATAAGTTTTCTAAGTTTGTTAGAAAGTGCGTTTAGTAGCTGTTTGTCACTAGGATAGCGAGATCTTTTCCATTGGTTGAGAGCACGTCGGTTTTCAATTAGAAGTGATCGTATTTCCGGGGGTAAGTAATGTTTGTCGCAGTTGGTCTCGTACTTGTGTGCTGATTGCCATGCGGCAGTTTGTACATTCTTAGTAAGCGTCTCTACTGCATTGTCAATATCATTTTCCGTCTTTAATCTTGTGTTTAGATTAATTGTCTTATTAATAATGGAATGAAATTTATCAATTAATATTGGCCCAGGAGTTAGTGTAGGTGTGTGGTTGGTAGTAAACATGTGTCTAGAGAGAGAAAAAATAACCGCTGAATGGTCTGATGATAAGTCGTTACTAATAGAGATATGATGGTGCAGTGTGTGTAGGCCAGATGTTATAAAGAAATCAAGTAATTCTGGTTGACGGTTTATGTCTGTCGGCCAGTACGTCGGTTCAGGTGGTAGTATGCAGTTATAGTCCAGTTCCATACATGTATTAAAAAGAGATTTTCCTAGAATTATTGGTCCTATTGCCGAAACGAGGATGCTTGACGTTAAAATCTCCTCCACATAAGAATTTAGGTCCTAAGCTGGCAAGTATGTCTGTAAACGTTTCCTGTGAAACTCTTTGCCTATATGCACTGGCAATAGAAATTTTGGTGTGATCGATTTCAACCGAAATAGTTGATAATTGAATTTCTGGTAAGGCAGTCATTTGAAGAGGATAGTGGTATAATGTTCGTTTAACGACTATTGCCGAGCCACCACGGGCAGTACCGCTGGGATGGTCAGCGCGGTACACTAGATACCCTTGTATGTAAAATGTTGTAGTTTGAGTAAAATGAGTTTCTGTTAGTAATGCAATGTCAACGTCATTTTCATTTAAATAAATGTCAAGTTCATTCCTTCGGTGTAGGGCTCCATTTGAATTCCAAAGAAGGATTTTTAGAGAGTGTTGTGAGATAGAATTAGGGACTAACATGAGGAATAAATTTGGTAATTAGCGTGGTGAGAAGAGTGATGAGCGGAGTTATTATAGATTTAAGATCATTAAAGAAGGAATTAAAATATAATGAGAGATCTGGAGTATTAGATTGTGTATTAGATGTTGTGTGATGAGGTCTTGAGAATGAGATTGACGTGTATTGAGATTGGGTATAATGACGTACTGAACGGTCAGGGATTATCCTCGTTTGTTTTATTGAGTGCTGAGGAGTTATACTTGTAGTATAAGGAGTAGAGTATTGAGGAGATATATTTGAAGTTTGAGGATCTGTAATTTGAGGAGTCGTATGATGAGGAATGATATTGTGAAGGATTACATAACGAGGAGATTCATTTGAAGTTTTGGTATTTGTAATTTGAGTTGTATGATGAGGAGCAATATTGTGAGAGATTGTGTAGTGAGGAGTTACACTCGTCGTTTGAGCAGTTGTGAATTGTGGTGTTGTGTTGTAATGTGTGGTTTTAGTACACGTTGCCTGTGCGTAAGTCATGTTGAGTAGTTTTTCCGAGATAGGGACGGTGTAAGTAAGACGGTCGTGTTTCGCCTCTGGAGGCAGGTGTTCTGTTACCTCTCTACTCGAAGTGGCCTGGCTCCACACATTGAGTCTTCTTTTCTGCAACTCTAGATGCACTACGCATCCCCTATAATTCGCAGGATGATTGCCACTGCACAACGCACAAACAGGTGGCTCTTCAAGTGGTTTCTGGCACCTATCACTAGGATGATGTTGACCGCATTTCACACATCGTGGTTTGTGACGGCAAAATGTTCTGGTGTGCCCGTATTCTTGGCATCTCATGCATTGAGCAATATTTCTTCTTTTTTATGGTTCTTCAATCCTAACTTTTGTATAAGCCAAATTAGTAATATTAAAAACTTCAGCATTGTTTGGAGCTGGCTCTAAGTCAACAAAGAAGAGTGGGAGTGGTTCTTTTGATCTCGGGTGTAACACATTAGAGATGAGACGGATGTTGAATCCTTTTCTTTCAAGGTCATATCTTATCATTTCGTGTGGTGTTGAATAATGAAGATTTCTAATAACAAACCTATATGGTTTGTCTTCTTGAGATTGATAAGTGTGAAAGTTGTAATTATTGGTTTCTAAATATTTAATGCAGATTCTATAGGCTTCACTTGTTTTAATTTTTAATGTAACAATCGATTTGTCAGAAAAAAATTCAAAATTATTTTCTCCTAAAAGGCTTACTAAATTCGTGCATAGAGTTTGGAAGTTTGTTATGCCTTTTATTTTAATTGGAGGTGGTTGATGAGCAACTGTTGTTTCGTCAGGTTCGTCTTCCATTTCGGTAGAAAGAGATTCAAACCTATTACTGACCGGAACGTTAGGGATACTATTTATTGTTGTTGGCGTATTTGTTGCAGTTGAGCTCTGAACAACATTTTCTGGCACCCCAGTGTTGTTAGCATCATGTTCTAGTATACATTCAATGATATGTATCGTAGAGTTATTATTTTCAATAATTGAATTGTTCATTTCAGTATTCGTGGAGTTAGAGAGGTTATATGAATTAACATATGTTTGCTTTTGGTTAGGATTTGTTGGTGTATTTTTTATCACAGAATTGTTTGAATTCGGTCTCTTTTTCTCATTTGTACCGTCTTTCGATGAAGTACTTGAATTGGATCTTACTTTTCTCTTCAGCAGTTTTGACAAAACGGCCTGATCCGACAGTCCACTCGAGCCAGCTAACTGGCGTGCACTCATAAGTAAACTGTCTGTTTTCACTTTAAAAAACTATACAAACAGATTATGACTTTAAAGAGAACACATTTTCACTATAAGACACATAACAAATACAAGAATTCAATAATTTATAAGAAGAAGAATTTTTTTAGCAACCGCACTGTTCAATCGTTAAAAACAGCTGATCTTCAAAAATAAAATACAAAGCGTATTAAAATTATTAATTTTAGCTTACCAATAAAGCAACTGTATTAGAAAAATGTTGAATTAAATAAAATTCCAATATTACATAATATGAAACGGGTTAAGAAATAAATTTAATCATTTTTTGGGAGAGGGAAGACGACGTTATGTGCCGGTCTTGGGTCAGCACTGTATGAATATAAAACTAACTTTACTTGTCCCATTGAAGTCCGAAAATAAGAATAAACAAAAACCACCATATCCTTCAAAAAATCGACAAACTTATATGTTTAAGAATGGATGGAGATGGAAAATTTACAAGTTAAGGATTACTTAAAAAGCTCAATTAAATGAGGCACATACACCGTGATCAAACTTTTTATTTGGCCAAAAATTAATTGTTTGTATTTTTTTTCTGCTATATTAGTGGTTGATTAATGATTAATTCTTACGATTCAAGTGGTAGTGGTGCAGGGTAATGGAGACAACTTAAAAAAAAAAAAACAGAATTTAATTATATGGTTATAGTATATAACATTACTACTGCCATTATTAAAGACCTTTCTCTAAATTATAATTTTATTTAACTATGAAATGAAAAAGTGGTAAGTGGTGGATGATGGAAAACTGAAGCGATCTGTGAGGTCTACTTCATAACTGCTGGCCTCTGATGACGACCGTTGACTGCTCCCTGTTCTACAGCAGCCTGCTTTTCGGAAGAGCCGATCCTCAACGCTGGAAAAAAAAAACATATGCTAACTAAGCAGTCACATTTATAAATTGTATTAACAAGTCATCATTCATTAGATTGTAGTATTAGTTATTTTATTGAGTGATACAAGGGCGTAGCCAGAAGGGAAATAACTATTTAAAAACAGTTAATTTAATTTGGGGGAATTAGTCATTATTCCGGGTTTAGTTTATTTCGGAAAACAAATAATCGAAAAAAGTAGAATAAATAGTCTGTAGGAATTCAAGCTGTTGGCAGGTGTGCCTGGTTTGGAAATAGGATAATAATAATAATGCTTTATTTATTCTGGGACGAGTCCCTTTAGAATAATACAGAGAGACAAAAATGTGGGCTAAGGAGCCTCAGAGATACATAAACAGGAATATAGTTTGATTAAATAGTGAAAAAATAAATAAATAAAAAAAATAATAAAAGAAATTATTAGTTACTTTCTCATTTATATCAGTTAATAATAACAAATAAAAAATTGAAAATAAACAAGAAGTAAAAATAATAAAGAACGATCTAATAATCGTACAAAGATGAATCGTACAAAGGAATTTATCAAACGTTTTAGTTTTGCCTCGAGATCTCCAGAGACGCCTCCATATACCGTGCAGCATAGTCGAAGTGGGGAAATATTAAGGAGGTGACCAGGAGTCTACGGATTTCAAAAGGAAAAAGGTTTCGCAGGCTATTTAAGTATTTTAGGGTGGAAAAGGTACGTCGGGAGATATTGGACACATGTTTTTACCAGGAATGGGTTTGATCAAAGATTATCCCAAGGTTTTTGTTGGTGGGATAAAATTTAATGGGATTATCATGTAGGAACAGGGTTGGAAAGTTAGGAACAGTTTTGAGGAGGTGATTGGAGCCTATTAGGATTGCCTTGCTCTTTTCCGCATTCAACTTCAGCATGTTAGCCCCTGCCCAGTCATATATTCTATTTAAATCTTCTTGAAGCTTTTTTGTGGCGGCTAATAGGTCAGAAGGGGGAAAGGACAGGAATATTTGGAAATCGTAAATGTATATTTGGAAAGCATAAATCTGGTATTGGGAGTGATGGGTCAGGAGGGAAAGATCATTAATGTTTCGCATCCCGGTGCCAAGGGGGTCTTTTAAATCCCCGCCCACACCCTCTGGCCCGGGAAAACCCCGTATAGCCTTAACGGCGAGGAAGGGGAGGACAAAAAAAAAAAAATGTCATTAATGTAAATAGCAAACAGAGTAGGAAACAAGGAGGAACCCTGAGGCACACCATAGGAGAGGAGAAGTGTCTTTGAAGGAGGTTGATCTGGGACGACTACATACTGGGATCGATCGGAAAGGAAGGATTTAAACCAACGCAGGACACTGTTGGATAGAGGAAGATTTTGCAATTTAGTAAGAAGGATGTTATGGTCAACTGTATCAAACGCTTTGGAAAAATCTAGAAGGATGAGGATAGTAAGGTTTTGGTGATCAATGGAGTTTTGGAGGTCATAATAATAGTGGAATGTTTCCAAAAAAGTGGAAAGTGGATGGTTCGTAGGTACTATTGTTTATGTAAGTGAGGAACTGACAGGTTTAGGAGGAAATTGTTGAAGGATCTAAGAGGTCGTATTAAGGAGATTTACGCTACTGGTATTGTTTGTGCAAACATAGTTCCCAATTCTCTCGTTACGGTGAGTGGTGGGGACAGTGTAAATAACATGTTAATTGTTAATATTCCTTTTGGCGGGAATTATAAATATTCCTTCCTTTTATCGGGGACTTGGTTATTTACACTCGTGAATATTAAAACAAAATCCCGGCACTGCCTGTAGACTTTTTGATGGTGTTTAACTGTATTGGGAATTTGGGAACCTAATACTTTTGTGACATTGAGTGAAAAGAAATAATAAGAATATATATACCTGAAATGTGAGACTGAGCTGAGTAAATACACTTTGAATGAATTGACTCACGTGGTTTGGTATTCTCCGATTGTGGGGCCTTTAGGACAACTAAATAAGTAAATGACTTTTCACTCCTGTCTAACAAAACAATTTATTTTTACAACTGTATAAATGAATCTATTAAAGTCTTTTATAACTGTAGGCTTGAAAATCTAAGTCTTCAGTGTAGTAGGTTTCTCTTCTCAGGTAACGTCCTTTCGTCTTCGTGTCCCGACCTCAAGTGCCTTCTCTTCTCTCCAGCGTCCTTCTCGAGCTGCTGCTACCTGACTGGACCTTTTTCCTTTTTCATCAATCGTTTATCGATATGAGATTTTTCAATGAACAATTAGTCCACTGCACAATTTAGTACAATTCACAGTGCAACCTCACATTCCTATATAGTATATATTCCTTCTCATTCTCTCAAACAATGTTACATGAAGGAGTAAATGCAGGGGTCTATCTAGTACAACAGATCAGAAGATCTAAATGATAAGATTTAACCCGTACCCCTTCAGGGTACGCTCTCTCCATTCCAGCAATGATATCCACAGAGGCAAGACTATCAGACTTGAGGGCCCTCAGGTAACTATAGGATGCCTAAGCCAGCATAAAAATGTTAAACTGTTTTTGCACAATTCATATAATCTACCAATCCATTAATATACAGTCCACTGCATTAATAAGTAGAATATCGCCTATTAAGAACTCATAAGAGTTGTTTGCCTTGCCTTAATTTAAAATTTGGAAAGTTGCCTAAACAGGTATATACTATAAACCATACATACTATATTCTTATTTTCGAACCGAATCCTGACCAGGATTTATGCATGCAATTTTACCCTAGACACCCATTAGGTTCAGAGAAAAAAAAAAATTATATTTGGTATACAGCCATGGTATGAGTACAATATCGATAAAAATTGTACCGACCGAAGAGTGTACAAATTTTTTAGGAGGCACAAAATTGAGATTTGTATTTCGCACCTCGAAAAAAATATTAAATACGTAATTTCATGGTAATGGAGTTAAAAAAAATTGTGTAAGACATGTATGGATCCTTTGATTTATTTTCGAAAATCAAAATTGTTATTACTTCAACATAAATCTACACGAATATAAAAAGGGATTTAGTGCCCTACAAATTAAACCAAATGTCGCATAGTAGACCTTCGTAATCAAATTAGAACTGGAGAAATTAATAAAAAAAATTGAGAAGTTTTTCTTTATTTATTTCTTTTAAAGGCCAAAAATCTAAAAGTTATTGATATGGTTTCGAAGAGCAATAATTCAACTTTTCCAACGGTTTTAGTAATATTGAATTAGCTTAGAATTAGAATTTTATTTGAATAATAATAATACAATTACCATAATTAAGGGCATTGAGTATTATGGTTCTATGTTTACATTCATAAATAACATTGGATTAAAAACAAAAGTCCTAAGAAGTTATGAATACGTTAGTAAACGGCATGAAAAAAAATCTTACTATAAAATCTTTTGTACTTGATTTTATAGTAAGATTTTTTTTTCATCTGAATGTATTTTTCGAGATTAAAATTTATTTAGTCCACTTTACTGGAAACGACTTTGGGTTTTCCAATTTATTATATATTTGAATTCGTTTTATACAACCAGCAATATGTTTTTTTTTACACATAAAAACAAATCGATTGATATAACCTAAAAATCTATGCAGAGCAAAGGAAGAAAATAATGATATGAAAAAATGTTAATGTTTTATAAAATATATTATCTCGGTTCGTTGGACGCATGATAAGAGAGCACTTGGACATGGGTCTAGTATTTTTCTAACTAGTTCCGCCAAAAAAAGGTTTCATTAATTTCGGTGACCCCATGTCCGTAACCACCCCTTGTAATATATTAATAATAAATAAATTTTCAATGTTTTACATGTTCCATGCGAATCCTCTTATTGTATGTTAACATTTTTAATCATGATATTGATTTGTATAGCAATTTTAAAAACCATAAAAATAATCACGAAAATAAGAAGTATAAGCAAAAAGCTACATCCTTGTTTAAATGTAAATTAACATTTTTAAATTTACTTAACATTTTAATGTGTTTAATAACTTCTTGTTTGTTATTGAATATTGTAAGTTCAATTCACCTAATTTAAATTGAAATTATATATATATATATATATATATATATATATATATGCGTGTGTGCATTAAAGAAATTTTATCTAGATGTGACGAATTTCACTTTTCGTTATTATAAGTTGTTTGTTCAAAATGGTCGGTTATCTTTGAACTGCAAGTGTGTGCTAAATTAGCTTTTGAAAAAAATGCTTTTAACAGAGCTTCGATTCGGAACACAAGTTTTTCTTATATACTTATGTAAAGCTTCTGAAATCACTGGATGGAAATATAACTTCATGTATGTGAAGTAAAGCATCTCCAATGCAATCTAAATGTTATCCTGGCATTATGTACTCTTAAGTTCCTCGGTATTTCTACTCAATCATATAACAACTTAATGTTTTAATTTAAATTTGGACACAATGTGGAATAATCAAACAATATTTTGAAAAACGCGAAGAAAATTTTTGATGATATCAAAACCGAACGTGAACGATTTTAAATGATTTTTCAATGTACAAATTATTTTTATAATTTTGTGTTAATTAT
Source organism: Nezara viridula (assembly GCA_928085145.1). Lineage (NCBI taxonomy): Eukaryota > Metazoa > Arthropoda > Insecta > Hemiptera > Pentatomidae > Nezara > Nezara viridula. The sequence goes on along the minus strand of OV725077.1, from coordinate 180,825,209 downwards.
TTGCTGAGAAATTTACAAGAACTACGATCGAAAAATTCCCGAGTTGTAATAGAACTGATCCAAGCATTCTTCATTTGATTCTAAAATCTTCAATAATGAATTAATTAATATATGAAATGGCTAATTACCTGAATTTGATTCAGTTGTAAACTTTTGAGTTGAGTAAACGTAAGTACGCATGTTGCCACCACACCTTTCAGAGCTGTTAGGACAAGAAACTTGACATTCATTTTCATTTCTCTTCCTGCTTGGACTAGGCATTACGTTGCCGCAGTAGCAGTCAGTCCTACAATAAAATATGAAAACATAAAAAAAAAAATTATAGCAATTAATTTTTTTAAGCGTCATGTTTTTTTAAACTATTTATTCAAGATATTTACAGCTGTCTTACAATATATATATATATATATATATATATATATATATATATATATATAAATCAAGTAAATGTGCACTCTAGGAATATAATCACATGTTGTTGAGAAACTACCCACTGGTAGCACTCTAATAATATGTCTATATAAGGAGATCACGAGGCAATCTTCTTTTCAGACGCATCGGAGGGTTATCAAGAATCGAAGAGGAAGCAAGATTAGAAACGAGAGGATTCGGATGCTTATGAAGTTTATTATGGAAGGATTGTGCCAAATCGGTAACATATGGAACATTAATGTCTTTCAGGGATTATTTTATTTGAGACAAAGTAAGGAGCAATGAGGATATTACGAAGGCTTGGATACGAGAGGAATTTGATGATTTAGTGGAGCCCCATAGCTCAACTCCGTAAGTCCAAATAAGTCTTATTATAGTTAAGTATATTAGTCTTTTGTAATTAATTGGAAGTTTAGAACGTTTGTCTAGTAAATGTTGGAATAAGCAGAAGCGTCGAGCAGTATCTTATATGAGGATTCCAAGTGACACGTTTGTCCAGGTGGAGTCCTAGGTATCGGATTTGTTCAACAGGGATAAGTGGGGTGTCATTAAAGGGTGCTGTAGGACAGGAAGTCATAGGTTTATGGCGAAGAGTAGAGGTGATTTGTTGGGATTTATTTTAATACTTCAGTTTTGACACCATTCTTCAAGGTTCGTGATGTGTGATTGAAGAGTTTTGGAAGCAATTGATGGATCGTTATTAACTGATAGGATACATGTGTCATCATCATAAACTGGGTAAAGGATATGACCAAGGATACTACCTTGAGGAACACTAGCAGATTGAGAAAAATAGATGAATAGGTATTATTATGATTTACTTTGAAGTGTTTATCAGTAAAGTAGGACCTGTCAGTTTTCATCTACTTTGGAATTACATGTGTTTGGGATGTTATTTTTCAAGGGAAGGTTTTAAAAGTACTTTGAGATCTAACAGACCACAAGATCTGATGATTTTGCTCTTGGCGGAAATTCAATTTTTCACTAAATCATAAAATGATTGATTTTACTCTCACAACATTTGGCAATAACGATTACCGTATTTCTATGTTCCCACATCTCATCATCTCCATTTAAGATATAAATTTAAACACAAAATAGTTGGGATATGTATAATTCGACTAAAAATATATGAATAATTAAAATGAATTAATTATTCTAATTTTGATAGCGAAATCATAAAGTTGACAAAGATAGAAAGTTCTAATTCGATCTTTAAGAGATTTTTTTGGATTCATATCATTTCAGTAGGGAAGATTGGGTACGGTTGAGACAGTCATCATATTAGCCAAACTAAATATAAGGTATAGCCGGTAGGTATATAAGGAAGAAAGGGATGAAGGAGTGTTGTGCCTGTCTGAACCTATTTAAAATAAGCGACATTAAAGCTAGTAGAGGCATTCATTACTTTTAAAGAGACAAAAGTAACTATTTTTATTTTATACCTTTGAATAATTATTGTTATATATGTACAGATAGAATAATGAATGTTTTTCCTCGTTATATGTTAAATATTACTTGTTAATTAGCAGTGATTAATGTACGTAGATAATTTTATATAATCCTGGCGACTTTGTGATGTAGTGCGTTGGGTAAGGTTGTTATTTTTTTGCTATTAGATACACAGAAAAAGCTCGAAAGTCGATTCTTACATAAACGTTTATATCTTATTAGTTATAAAAGATTACATTGTTATATAATACAGAAAAAAGTGAATTTATACTATTTTGGTGTATTTTTGAACCTATCACTGCCGATTCCAAGCACTATCACAGCCGCCCTTAGGGATGAGGTAACCATTATCACTTACGGACTCACGGACAAATTTTTAGTATTTATACGTAGTCAAGTGTGCAATTTACAATAATATACTAACAAAATAGAGGACGTGTTAGTGAATATTGTCACAACTGTAACGTCTCAATTGATAATCGGGTTGAATTTAGCTAAAATGAACCAACCTAATACACCCTTTAACCAACTTAACATATACCTTTCCAGTGAACTCAAGTCACTATTAAATGCCATTATAAAATCCAAAGTATTGAAATAAGTAATCATTCTAATATTTTTAGTTTCATAGACACAAATTTTAATCCGAAAAAAAAGCACTTAATAAGAGTGCTTACCCTTACTGATTTTCGTTGTTGTTTTAAAACCTTCCGAGTACAATAAACTATTTAAAATATATGATAAATATTATTGTAATTGAGTAGCAAAAGATTTTCAAAACATATAATTTTGCCCCATATAAAGTGAGGGTAAAAAAAAAAAAACTGTACCTTTACAACCCATGAAGGGTCTTGAGTTTAGTACTATTTAGGGAAAGTACTGTTACAAGGGCAACGGTTGTGCAGGGAGGGGATCGGACCAGGATCACGCTCCACTGACAGGTTTTTTCCCATAATCTATCATTTAATTAAGGGTACCCACTTTGTAGAGGCTTGGTTTGCCCCAGAGGGGAGTCTCCCTACCCCAGGATCGCCCCACGATCAATTAAACACAATAAATAAGCTTTCTGCCATGAGCCGATAATCATTAGGTAGTAGTTTTAAGATTTTTGCAGAGTCAGCTTAAAGTAAAGTATTGATGTTTTCAATTTTCTAGGAGGATAGTATTGAAAGATCATTTACCTTTAGTTCGATATATAGAAATCAACTGGTTCACAAGTGGGCCCTCCTCTCTCAGAATTTGAATTTTAGCAATACTAAAAACGAATCTATAGTATGTAAGTTTTTTTTTTTTTGTTAACAATAAAACCTCTTGTTTTTCCATAACTATGAAACTGGGAACGATTCTTATTTTAAATTCCTTAGTGATTGAAATTGACCTCTATTTTGAAAAAAATTAAATATCATTATAAAAGAAAAAGGCGATTGATTTAATAAAAGTGATTCAATATTGAAGATAAAAAGTATTAGATGAAGCAATTTGAAACGAAATAATCTTATTTATTAACTTACCCATTGTGCACACCTGCATATTTAAACTGGAACTGTTGACACACATACAAACAGTTCTTGGGGCTGTTAGTAACATCAAGACAAGAAAAATACTCTGACAGGATTCGGTTATCAGAATCTTCAAAACAGCCAATAGTGTTACTCTTCAACCGTTCATCTGAAACTGATATACGAGCTGTGAAAAATCTTAATCATATGGCTTATTCAAACAATTTTTATACTTTCCTTAATACTTAAAAATGAACCTTTGAACAACAAAGATCTATGCCAAAATGTTTTTAATTCGAATGAGCTGCACGAAATCAATCAGAGTAAAGTATACATTAATTGTCTGAAGGGCTAATTTCCTCACATTATTAATTACCCTCAATATTCAATAATTAAAGAAACTAAGCCCTTTCAACAATTATTATACATATGCCACTGGATTTATCTGAGCGAATAAATAACCTCCATAAATATCCACTTGCCGGACAGAAGAGCTACGGGGAAAAGACCGCTCAGTTTTCATCTAATTTTTAGCTTAATTAAAGCTAGATCAAACCAGACAATGGGCTGATTTCAACCTATTCTTTGTTTTTTTAGATATTTCAATCATTAATTAATTTGTTCCCAAATAGACGTTTTCAAGTTACCTACTTTTTCTTCTTTTTTTTTGTTCATGTTATTTTTTATGTTGCTTGATGTAATGTATTATTTTTGTTCCAGTTTCTCCTCATCCAATGCTGACTACGTTCTCCTATATCCTTTTCGTGTCTAATTCCCAAACCACCGGTTGCATTAACTGCACATTCCTTTCATTATATAATACCAAAAACATGTATGGTATTATCACAAAATTTTCAAACCTGATTGAAACTATACACCTCGTTTTCTTCTGTTTCTTTACCAAACTGTACTCTCATCTGTCATTATCGGGTCAGCCGGAATGACAGTTGTATATCTATGTATATCCATGATATCTATAAGATCCAAATCCTCGATTGTTCTCTATCATCCAACAAACTTTATCACCGAAATCTTCCTCAGTGTCTTTTCTTTATGACATATTTTATCCCCTTCTCCTCATTCCGTTTTATTCCTCTGTTAAGTCTACCGTATTCAACTCCGTTTAGCTATGTCAATGTCTTGTAAAATAATTTACGTTTGAGCAGCTTAGCTTGAAAATGAAAAGTTGTAGATAAATTAAAAATGAATCAATACTTTCAGACTATTACTTATAGTTTTAAGATATATTTTTTCTTAGGAATTCGTTTAATACAATCTTCTTCTTAACCGCACTCCTGTCACAGCAAGTCCCTCCATCTCTGCCGGTACAACGTATCCTCCAACAGTCCCCTACCTGCCATAATTTCCAACACTCTATCCCTCCATCAAACTGGGAGTCCATTTCTCCTTCTTATACCCTCTGCCCTTTGATTTATTATTTATTATCTTTGGTATCTTATTATTCTTTGGTGTCCTACTCACGTGGTCATATCATATTTGTCTTTTTCCTACTACCCCTTCTAATATATTTTGTTTTACTTTATGCTGATATTTCTGATCCGTCCGACCATTGATATCCCTGATGTTCTCTGAAAATCCATTTCCACTGCAAGGAATTTTTTAAAAAATATTATCACAACATATTCTCTTCCTCCTCCATCAAAACCTAACTTTTTAGTTTTAACAGTGTAATGAAAAATTTCCACTTGGGTGGAGAAACCAGGACAATTGCCACGGGGCACCGACCTCCAGGGGCGCTGATCATCATGGACGCTCGTCAATAGTCAGAAATTAAAAAAAAAATACAACCGTATTAAAATAATTAATTTTAGCCTATCAATAAAGTAACTGTATAAGAAAAAATATCGAATGAAATAATAATCAAATACTGCGTAATATAAAACAGCTAAAGGAATTAATTTAATTTTTTTTAGAGGGGGTAGATTACGCCATTGCCCGGGACGCCGAATATCTTGAGTAGGTACTGTACGTAATATAATAATTTGCAGGATTTTATTTTAATTTTTCGGCTCAATCATTAATCTTACTATACTAATACTTAAATTCTAGTATAATATCGAGAGGCATTCTATAAAAATCAAAGCAAACATACCTGTTACTATTGACTCTGCATTTGAATAGACTGATGTCCTGTATATTGAAATCCGTCCATTACCACCGCACTTCTCTTGGCTGTCAGGACATTGGACATTACATTCACTTTCTTCTGTCTTCCTTTCGTTGGCAGGCTTTGTGTTTCCACAGAAGCACTGATCACTAGATAAGTGAGCTTACAATTATTATTAGGAACTTAATACATTCAGTTAATCAATGAAGTATTTGTTATGTTATGTTCAATAATGGTAAGTATACTTCTGGGACATAAGACTCAGATTAATTCTAATTGGACAGCTTCTTAAAACCAAGTTCTAGAAGAATGGAATATAACTAAAATAAAATTTATAATAAACAGCCTTATTTTAGTTGTTGATTATAAGAACCCAATTTTATTTAGTTTTAACATTTAATCAACAATAGATTAAGTTTAAGACATCAGACACTCCAACTATCAGGTATCAATAATAAAAACAATTGTAAACAAAAATAAAAATCTGATGTGCGCAAATACAACTTTCATTTACCGCCCTACTTTGAATATAATTTATTTTCTGGCAAAATTGGGCTATTACAAAATTTGTGAACATTTTTAACTGAGCTAAACCTTACAGCTAACTTCCAACAACTCATTAAGGTCATTAAAATAACACAATCGCTATTTAGTATATCGACGGAAGGAAACAAAAACATTGTAACTCCATCGTTTTTTGTTAACCACATAATTCCACTCTCTGAGTTATCTATGCCTAGAGTAATTTGAAAGTACGTTCGTATATTTAACCTATAAATTATTATAGATTGTACTATTATTAGTTCTTAAACTCTTATTTTTCCATTGTAATGTTTACTAAAATGTAGTCACGAGATTTTCATTACCTTCCTTCGATTGGTCAAATGTTGTCACACTAATGCTAAGTTGTAATTAATGTTTCACACTTAATGTTGTAATTTTACAGAGGAGAAAAAATTATCAAATTATTCACAAATTAAATTTCTAAAATATTACATGATTTTTCGTGATAAAACGACGATAGATACCTGATTATTTAAATATAATATCGGATCTAGAGTTAGTAACCTACAGTAAATGCATTTAAGGCTATAAACAATATGATTTACACATCCATGAAATATTTTTATATTTCACTTCTTCTTCCAAACAAGTACAATGAAATAGGTTTTTAAACAATTCCTTGATTCGGTAGATTTTTTATATTTTTTTGATACTTAAAAATAATTATAAAAGTTTACGTTTAGTTTGGAAATTCCTTTTAGTAATTTCCTTGGGAACATATAATTTCCGTTAAAGAAATTAAGGGTTTCAGAAATTATTATTTATAATTTTATCGTTATTACATCTTATAACTTTTTATGATAAATATTGTTTTTCTAAAATTTTCAACAATATATTGTACGTATATGTTTTGACTATGATTTCCGTAAATTCATTTTCAACCTAAAAAACATTATTCCTTTTTTCTCCTTTATTTAACTATCGAATTCTTTCTTAGTTTGTGTTGAACGTTTTACCGATTACTGCTAACAATGAGGGACCGTTAATAATTCAAAACAAACCAAATTAAGGTATTTTAGAGGTTTGTTTTGTTTCTGATTCTCCTTTATTTTAACTTCATTTAAACACATTACAATATGTAAGTATACGAAATATACATATAAACACTTCTTGACTGTTTCTATACTTAAGAGGAAGAAATTTGGAATATCAAGTATTAAAGCCTGTTATGCTACGCCCATCTACGTCCATGAGAATAAGACTTCGCTGATATTAAAGACCATTGAGTTTTACATTGATTTAGGGAGTTTAATAAAATCTTTATAGCCAAATGGAAAATGGATGATATTAAGAGGCACTTCCAGTTAGCCGATTTTCACATACACACACAAGTGCGGTCTATGATTTTACGGATATGATGATTTGAAAAATAGGATTTTAAGGAAATGATGTAAGGCTTAGTTATTTAAGCTCATATATTACTCAATAAAAAAAAAGTTACAAAAATTCAGAAGCCAACTTCAGATTAGACAGCAGAAAGCTTATCTTCATCTGTGTGCTACTGGAGTTGAAAACACGCATATGAAAACAACTTGTGACCATATCCACAATTACGAATGGGCTGCATTTCAAATAAAATATCGCAATGATAAGTATATCTGATGTAACATAAAATAGTCCATACTGATTTGAACATTAAGTGTTTGAAATTAAAAAGTTATCTGATATCATTATAAAAAGGTGAGATATTCCATGTGTTGCAACTTACTATGGCTCTGTGCCTGCATACATGTAGCCAAGAGCGGTACAGCTGCGTGTGCATCTTTCCGGACTGTTTATTTCAAATAAATTCAACTGATAATGGTTGAGAGTTCTATCGTTGCCGGATTCCAAATAGCAACCAATATATGTCCCAGGGTCTATGGAGCAAAAGGTGAAATACTTTGTACAAAAGTTGGCACAGTTGAACATATTGTTTTAATACAGTTGTCTGAATATCAGCAACCAAGAAATTGTGTTTTATTATTTGAAAATAACAATTATCATTGTTTTCAATATCATGGGTGATAAATATAACATTATAGTCATTACAACATTTTTTATTTGTGCCTACGTTTCAATCCGAACATGTGAATCATCGTCAGGACTGAAAATTTAAAAATACAATCAGAGATATAATATTATACGACCGATAATGGTAAATAATAAACTATAGTGATTGATGGTACATGAATCTTGACTCTTATTACAATAAAAAATATTAAAAATGAAATCCATCCTCTACACAGTTTATACAGCTGACATCCCAACCCATCCTGACACTGTCATCACCACTTACGCCGATGAAACATGTTTGCTATCTGTTAATAACGATCCTTTAATTGCATCCCAAACTCTTCAATCACATATCACAAGCCTTGAAGAATGGTGTAAAAATTGGAGAATAAAAATAAATTCCAACAAATCCCATCAAATCACCTTTACCCTCCGTTGAGCAAATCCGCTACTTAGGACTCCATTTGGATAAACGTCTTACTTGGAATCCTCATACTAGACTGAAACGACAAGAAACTGCTCGACGTTTCCGACTGCTCCAACACTTACTAGACAAACGCTCCAAACTTTCTATTAATTACAAAAGACTTATCTACATAACTATAATAAGACCTATATGGACATACGGAGTTGAGCTTTGGGGCTCCACCAAACCATCGAATTCCTATCGTATCCAATCCTTACAATCCAAAATCCTCCTTAAAATCCTCAATGCTCCATACTTTGTCACAAATAAAACCATTCATAAAGACCTTAATGTACCATATGTCGCTGATTTAGCTCGAGCCAGATATCTATCCTTTCATGATAAACTTCAGTCCCATCCAAATCCGCTTGTTTCCACTCTTGCTTCTTTCTCGATTCCTGATAATCCTCCTAGGCGTCTGAAAAGAAGATGGCCTCGTGATCTTCTTACTTAAAATTATTTAGAGAGTGCTACCACTGGGTAGTAACTCTTCAAGCCTGTACATGTCATTATTTATATTTGCGCATATTTACTTGTTGTATTTGTATACAGTTGTAAATTCCATTAAATAAACAAAAAAAAAAAAAAAAAAAAAAAAAATGAAATATGTAAAAAGTTTTACAAACTAAAAATAATGTATATAATCCATTTATAAAAAGTCTTAATATTTTCTCTTACCAACCGCGGTTCGAGTACTGAAGGCTTTCAAATACTGACACATTCGGTAGGTAAGTGAAAGGGTCGGAGGAGGATTTCCCATTCGTCCTTCTCTAGATAGCAAAAGGTAGGTGAACATAGTCAGAGGGGAGGAGAGAGGTAACATTTCTGTTTGTAGAATATAAATAATTTGCTGGCGAAATTTTCAAGATGTGTACAAGATTTGCGTTGTTTCTTATGTACACATCTTGAATATTTAGTCAGCAAATTATTTACCATGGGTGATAAATATTCAGGACGCTGTCGTCATAAAACTTTTTATTTGTGCCGACGTTTATAATGACTGCTTCCTGAATATTTATCACCCATGATATGTAGAACAGTCTACTAGCTTCCTTCAAATTATTTACATTCTACAAACAGAAATGTTACTTCCCTCCCCCCCCCCTCCTCTGACTATATTTACCTATATAGTCCTTTTGCTATCTGAAAAAGGACAGATGATAAATCCTCCCCCGACCCTTTCACTTACCTACCAAATGTGTCAGTACTTGAAAGCCTTCAGTGCTCGAACCACGGTTAGTAAGAGAAAATATTACATATTTTTATAAATGGATTATGTACATTATTTTTAGTTTGTATAACTTTTTACATATTTCATTTGTAATATTAAGAATTGCAATTGTAGTTAAGATTCACGTACCATCAATCACTATAGTTTATTATTTACCATTATCGATCGTTTAATATTATATCTCTGATTGTATTTTAAAATTTTCAGCCCTGATGATGAACCACATGTTTGGTTTGAAACTTAGGCACAACTAAAAAATTTTTATAATGACTGTATCCTGAATATTTATCACCCATGATATGTAGAACAGTCTACTAGCTTCCTTCAATTGCTTTCAATAACATTGATTAATAATAATATAATAATTTTAATGAAAAAAAAAAATACAGACTACAGAAATTGGGAAGTGCTGTCCAACCTATCATCTCCTTCTGTATCTACTTAAACATCTTGGTGGATTGTTTGGGAAATTGATATCTACAAATATTTAAATTAGTATTTGAGTGCCTACCACATCACGAACGAAAATAAAGACTCATTAACATGCACTGATACATGAGACAAAATGTACTAGCTAGGTGCTTGAATATTTTGGATGGAACGAGATACAATTTTGGCTTGCCACTTGATATAATTAAAACGGTTTATTTTTAAAATAGACACATTTTACATGTCACTTGTTGACGTTTGTATTGCCACTTTGCTACTTATTGATATTTTATATTGTCACTGAGTCCTCAGGACTTCGCGCATAGAGCAGCCACTCCATTCGGCCAATGGTCCCTGAAGGCACCTGACTACTACACCTAATTATGAAGTATTTCTGTTCAACTAGACTTTAGTTACTAGAGTAGTGATAAAGATATGGCAATCTCACATTAAAATTATAAATTCAATAAAAAATTATAAACTGTAGAACATTATTTTTTTCTACAAGTTTTTATTATTTTAGACATGTGAATCTATCAAAAATACTTGCTTTTATAAATAGAAATATTTTAGATAAAAATATTGATGGACGGAGAAAATACAAAATTAAATCGATGATACAAGTTTTAAGTCGGATATTTAATTGAATATGGTTAATCCTAGTAGTTTGCAATGTTACCTGTGATTGGGTAGACATTGGAATCAGTGGAATAAACTGAAATTCTCATTGGACCACCGCAAATCTCTTCACTGAATGGGCACTTCATTTTACATTCACTAATATCTCGCTTCATTCGTTCGTAGGGTCTGTCGCTACTGCAGTAACACTGAGTTCTGTGAAATAAATGGAATGAATAAATTATAAGTAATCTTTAAGAGACTAAAATAAAATATTTCTGAAATCTTCAGGTTCCTAACGATACATTATACGAGTACGTATACATTCGGATTATTCTTTACGAAAATTCATTTTCAACTTGAACAAATTATTTTTCCTTTTTTTTTTCTTCTTTAGTCAATTATCAAATTCTTTCATAGTTTATGTTGGACGGTTTTTTTATGACTAATAACAATGGGAAACAGTTAATTATTTTTAATAAACCAAATCAATAGTACTTTGGAGGGAGAAATTTTGAACAGCTGACATTTAAGCCCTGTCAAGTGATATCAATAAGGATCGAATCTAGCTGATATTAAAGACCATTTATGAAAATATTTATAGCTATTTTTTAGAATACAGTAAAAATGTGTAAAACCGATGGTATGAAGTACAATTTTTGAGTAACCGATTTTAAGCAAAATGTTGCTGTAACATCCCCACACACACCATGACACACACACTTAATTTAATGTTTCTATAACCGTTGGAAGGCTGAATTCCTGCTCTTCAAGATCATATTAATAACCTTAAGATTTAATGCCTCCATGAGGAATAAACAAAGAAAAACTCCTCAAGTGCTTTTATTTTATATCTTCATTATGTAGAAGTACACACGAAAATAGGTGTACTTGTGTTTAAGTTATCAAACTATTTGTGATTTTCGAAATAAAATCGAAAGCTCCTGTTTTACGAAAATTGTTTTTTTTTTTCAATTGCTATGAAAATTAATATTTGAAAGTTTTCAAGATGCAAATTACCAATCTCAATTTTGTTTCTTCTTTTGAAAATAATTTAAACCTTTACTCCTTTAGTTTTCAGTCAATACAAATATATTTTATTTGAAAAACAGAACAATGTGGATTGTATGAATATAAAAGAAATGACCAGTCCAAATTTACAACCAGTAAACATAAGATACACTAATCTTATGTTATAAAACTAATATCCAGTAGTAGTTTTTAAACTGAATGAATTGAAGCATTTGAAAAAAAAAATTGATAAATAAAAGAATTGATTAAAGTTTCTTTCTTTAAGAATTTCAAACACTTGTTTATGAAACGCACTTTTATATGATATCCAACAATTTGTTTGGAATAGTTTGGAGTTTGGAAAATAAATTTTTTTTATAAAAAAATAAATAATTTTTTTACGAAATTCAAGAAGCTTTCAAACAAACATAGGTATAATCAATAAAGTTTTTTTTGACTTTTTGAGTTATTCGCAAATAAAATTCCAAATTAATCGAAACATTTTTTGCAGTTTGTTGCAAAGACAAGACTTTAGCCGAGTTTCATAATAATCGTTATAGCCGTTTTGGCGCAACAGTCTATAGTGATAGACCGCTATTCCGAAATTAAATATCGGATGGTAAGGAAATGCATATAAAAATACTCCAGAATTTGATTACAACGTTGTGTCAAAAAGACAAACAAAATTTTAGTAGCAGTGACGCGGTTAAGGAGGTAGTTGTCGCTATGCCCTCCTCTTTTAAACTGGAGTTATGTTTTTCCCTCCATAGGAGGAACAAACCTGGCTTGGAGTAATCACTGTCCATATGAAAAAATGTTATATTACTCTACAAAATAAAAAAATAAAAAAAAGTGACGTATGACACGATTTGATTTGACTTTGGGCAATATCTATCATCTGCTTTTGTGTCCGGTAGGAAAAAAAAAGAGGAAATTATTTAAATAATGCAATAAGTGACTTACGAATACTCCACTCCTGCATATCGGAATTGGAGCTGCTTACATATGTGTACACATCTTGCAGGGCTATTTAAATTATCCACAAACATATGGAAGTCTGGCAATAGCCGTATTGTATTATCTTCATAACAACCGAGGAATTTTCCGTTGATCCATTGGGCTGGAAAAAGATTTTAAAAAGTATTAAAACTTATTAGAGTTTAGTATTTTACTGGCGTTCCGTGGCTTTAAGAGTAACAAATGCATAGAGCATATATAAAAAATGTATTAATATCGTTCAGACCAATATATTAAGGTACTATTTATTTAAACCCTAACCTGTCGGTAAGGCAATACGGATGTTATGCAACAGTGAGTAGAAACGCATGCATTACAACTCACTACTGCTTTCAGACCAAATAGTATTTTTTTTCCAGCTGTGCACCCAGCCTGCTCTTTTTTTCAGCCGACATCCTCTTCTATCCTCTCTGGCGGCCTTCCAGATCTCTTCTTTCTAATGAAAAGTGGGTTGAACCAACGAGTTCCATCTACCCGTATACGAAGGGCTTGCAGTACGGGTTGTTCTAGAGAGGGAGAGGGAGAGGGAGTAGGAGAGGGAGAGAGGGAGAGGGAGAGGGAGAGGAGGGAAAGGGAGAGGGGAGGAAGAGGAAGAGGAAGAGGGAGAGAGAGAGGGAGAGGAAGAGGGAGAGGGAGAGAGAGATAGAGGGAGAGAGAGGGAGAGGGAGAGGGAGCCATACAGGCTCATATTATCATTTTTATCGAAGCGATCTGTCTACTATCAACTTCCGGGAAGGAGAATAACGAGGCCAGTCCGGAGGGATTGTGCTCAGGGATCAGTTTTGGGACTCCTCCTATGGAATATCAACATGAACCCTCTCCTTGTTAAATTGAGAGCTGCCGGGTATACGCCATCTGCTTACGTGGACGACTTTGCTGTTGGAATAGAGGCAAAATCACGACAAGATTTGGAAATAAGGGCAGCAGAAGTCACTGACATAGTCTTGCAATGGTGCCAGGAAAATAAATTGTTTTTGAAGGGAAAAATGGTAAAGTTATAGTAGGAGATGTCCTAATAAAACCATCTCAGGAAGTGAAGTTCTTAGGAGCCCTATTGGGCGAGAGGTGTAAATTCACTAACCACCTAAAAGAAATTAAGAGCAAAACTATTGTTCGTTACAGTTGCCTCAAAACGATGGCAGAGACCACCTGGGGTCTCAAATATAGTTACCGAGAAACGCTATATAAGGCTTCTTTCTTGCCTATTGCATTATATACGGCGCCGGTCTGGGGCCAGAAACTGAGACAGTCAGACATCAGTGTGCTGGAGCAAGCTCAAAGAAGATCTCTCCGACTGGTGACAGAAGCGTATAGAACGGCACCCACTTCGGCTTTGTAAGTGATTACAGGACAATTGCCTTTAGACCTGAAAATACAAATATAGCCAAATATAGAATAAAGAGAGGAGTGCCAGCAAATGTGGGAACAAGCTGTTTTGTGTGCCCTAGTGGAAGGTACGACGAGGTAGCCGACAGAATAGAAGAACTAGTCCTTTCTGAATGGCAGAGAGTTCTTCCCAAATGTCAGGAGAAGAATCAAGAATGACTGGGTGGAGACGGATTTCTGGACTGTTCAACTCCTCACAGGCCTTGGAGATATAAATGAAAAATTACATTTTTTTCATAGAAGAGTCAGTCCGAATTGTCACTGCGGGGCTGTTGAGGATGCTAGACACATGATTTTGGAACGTCCAATGCACACTGGCGCCCGACAAGCATTGGCAGGAGAGTACTCCATGTTGGAATGGCCTCCTCGGTCCCTGGACAAGCTTGTGGAGACATCTGAGATATTTGATGCCTTTAAGAAATACGCCATGAGGATATTCCATGAAAAAATAGCAAGAGAGGAAAGATTAAACCGGTGATATACCAAATACATAAATTTATTGTTATCATAAGATTTAGAAATAGTATATATAAACTTAGTAATAGGCCCACAATAAGTAGGTAGGAAGTTACTGGAGTCCTGTTTGGTGGGAACAGCCCTCCAGTTGCAGGCAGCCCATTAGTGTAGGTTTACCCGTAATAATTAATGCCCCAATCAAACTAAAAGACCGAATTTTGCCTCACTTTGACCCAAGAATTTGGATCAAAGTGAGAGCAGACCTGCCCGCTTGGTTACCAATCCTGGTAACCGAGCCCTTTAAATTCGTGGCTACTGAAATACGTAAACTGAAAAATATCAGTTAGAAAATTGGATGTACCGCTGGTATAGGGTTGCCCTAAGGTACAGCGGGGGGAAAGAAGAAAAAAAAAAAGAGGGAGAGAGAGAGAGAGAGAGAGAGAGAGAGAGGGAGAGAGACTGTTTTTAAAAATAAAAAAGAAATAATTTATGGCCCCACCTTTTTCATTCAATAATGCCCCAAAAATTATATCATAAAATACTGTAAGCATGTCATGAATCATAATTTAACCTGTGGCCAGAATCAGAAGAAGGGTTGGTAAAGTCTCCATCTTCATGTTGACAGTGATCTGTTAAACTAACTGTAAGTGGTCTTTAGTACTCTCAGTCCCCTACTTATAGCATGCTATCAGCATCCAATCACTGCACAGTAAACTTTTCCTCTTTTCGATATCAAGAGTCAATTATTAAGTCAATAACGATAATGTATGCTTATAAATAAAACTGAAGAATATGTTTCCTTGAACGCCTATTTATCGACCGCTTGTGAAGATTATTTGGATATATATCAGTCAATTTTATTTAGGATTCAATGATTTGCTGCAGGTAATTTTTTCTATTTCCTATGAAATACTCTTTTAAGAACCTCAACAACAAGATTTTGAAAGTTTGGTGAATGTCAAATGAAATATTTATGTAATTTTTTTTCATGCTACATGTCGGCATCTCCTGCAATCCACATTGAATGAAATCAATTGATATTTGATACTTAGGGATGTTTTATTGGCAGAACAATACGATATAGTAGATAGATGGCTTAGGGCTAAATTGTAAGGTCATTGTTACATCACGGATTAAAGCACCAAATTTGGAATTAATATCCCATAGAATACATTAATTAATGTTAGCATAGGAGCCCACTGAAATTTTTGATAATTCTCATGTAAGACGCTAAAATCCAAAATGACCGACAAAATATCACTTTTAACGAAATTTACTTCACTGTTAGTGAAGGGAGTTGAGTAGCTCAGTGGTAGAGTACTGAGCTTCCAATCCCAGGTTCGAAACCCGGCTCTTGTCAGAAAAATTATTTATTCTGTTTCATTGCCCATAAGGCGATCCGTGGTTGGTTAGACCCTCCTGGGGTATACCCAGCCTGTATAAAGTGGGTACCCTTAATTAAAATAATTAAGGAAAAAACCTGGCGGTTGAACGTGATCTCGTTCAAATCTCCTCCTTGCACAACCGTAGACCAAGTAACAGTACTTTCCCCAAAATAGCACTGAATTCAACATCCTTCAATTAAAGCTGTACGGATAACTCAACACACTACAAACTTAACTTGGGGCAGTCTAGATATTAAATAAAATACATTATAATATACCCAAATTATTTACCGCAGTAGTACAGAAAGGGTTTTAAATGATAGTAGGGTATATAGTATCGCGTTTCTAGGTTCATTTCAGGACGACTTGTGACTTTTGTGTGAAATCTGAAATAAATCCGTCTAACAGAGAAAATCAGCGGACGGCAGACGAACGAATTCCTTTCTTCGAATTTTCAGTTCGTTGTATTTTCTGATGTGGAAATAAGATACATAAATTTGTCGGGTAAGAAACAGGTTTTTCGGCCGCCATTTTATAATGAAACGGCGGATGGCAATGTTGAGTTTCTAGGAATATCCTAGGGTGACCTGTAAATTTCTTGTAATATCTTTAAAAAATCGGTTCAATGATCCCGACGAAAAGCTGCATATCTTGAAATGTAAAACCTAAAATTTTGAGTTTGTTTCCTTATCGATTACAGGGGTTCATTACTGAAAATAATAAACCAAAAATATTTATTTTAATTCATCCAATAGAATCCAATACGCAATAGTATTTTAGTTATATATTCAATAAATATTTTACTATATTTTATTTAATATTTATACTATCCTATGTTTGGTTTGTAGTATATTTAATAAGTTTAAAGCTGTAATTGAAATTAACAGTGGAAAACAGATGGTATTATAAGTGGTATTTGTTTATTTTGAAGGTCACTTTGGATCCTATTGACATACATGAATTTGTTTAGAAAGTTTAGGGTGCTCCTAGGCTAACATTTATTAGTATACATTAAGGTACCTTTACAACTGATTTGGTGCTTTTATCCGCCATGTAACGGTTCCTCTAAGCCATGTCAATCTTGTAGGAGACTACCAATTCAGAAGATATTTCAAGATACTTCATTATTAAATAAAGTAGATGAACTGGAGATACAGGACATTTGTTTTCTTTTTGAGTAACAAAAAATGTTTCAGCCGGACTTTTTGTCCAATAATATCACTTTCTTATTTGGAAAAGAACTCTATTCTGTTTTCATCAATATACACTGACAGGCAAAAAATTCCACCCACTTGATTTTTTCATGTTTTCATATAAAAATATTTCTGCTTTGGATTGGTCAATTGTTTTTAATGAATAAATAGTTAATCTTTTTGTTTGTTTTCAATTAGGAATGTTAATATAGAGGACAATAACCCTTAATTCAATGAAATGATTCTAGATTCCAATGTTTACTTTCTATGGAATCAAAATGATTATTCAGTATCATTAGTTCAGTGCCGTTTCTTGCAGCACATTTCTTAGTCACCGGCTTTTAATTTTTTCAATATTAAGTTTAAAAATGCCTCTTAGTGCTGAGGATGTTGCGCGTGGTATGGCACTTATTGATGATGGACGTTCCATTAGATATGCAGCTAATGCCATGGGAGTTCCTTATGAAACTTTACGAGACGCCGTCAGGCGTTTTCGAGAAACTGGTTCTTACAATAGAAGGCCCGGTTCTGGACAGCCTAGGGTAACAGAACCACAGGATGACCGGTTTTTGACTTTGAGAATTTTATGAAACCGGCACCTTACCTTTGTTCAAGCGATTCATCAGCTCGAAAAAGTTTGAGATGTGCGAATTTCTGAACGTACCACTCGGAGAAGATTAAATGAGTATGGATTAATGGCTTTCCGTCCAGTAAGAGGACCAGAGTTGACCAGAGCAATCTTGAGTGCTGTACTTTTTACAGATGAGTCAAGATTCGCTATTCGATCTCCAGACGGGCGTGAAAGGGTGTGGAGAAAAAGAAACGAAAGATATGCAGCCTGTAATTTTTCCCAGAGCCAACCTTTCCAACGTGGTTCCTTAATGGTGTGGGCTGGGATTCCAATGGAGAGCCGCACAGAATCGGTTGTTGTTCGTGGAGGGTCTTTGACAGCCATTCGCTATGTAGATGAGATTTTGGAACATCATGTGTTGCCTATCCTCAACGAAATCGGCGATCATTCTATTCTAATGCACGATAATGCACGCCCACATGTCGCCCGCATAGTGCAGACTTCTGATACACTGCAGGACCTTGAAAGGGCTCTTCGGGAGGAATGGGCTATTCTCCAGCAAAGGGACATTTCCCGAATGATGGAAAATATGGCGAGGCGTCTTCAAGGAGTAGTGAAGACAAGACGAGGAAACACGCGCTACTAATTGATGATGTCATTAATTTCTTTTAGAATAATAATGGTTCGTTTTTCAACTTTTTTTCTCTAATCTTTCATACCCAATCACATTTTGATTATTAAAGATAAAAAAGATTATAAAATTCCATAAATACTAAGAATTATCTACAAATACCATGTATTATATACAAATACAACTTTTTTTACAAGTGGTAGAAATATTTTTAGATGAAAACATGAAAAAATCAAGTGGGTGGAATTTTTTGCCTGTCAGTGTATGATTATAGCGTGGTATTTGGTGACAGATTTTAGCTCCAGATATTTTTCGATGTCGGGAAGCACACTTTTTCCACAAAACGCAAAAAAATATTTGACTTACATTATAATAAATCTCATTAAACTCAAAGGTCCGCAAATATTATTTCATAATTTGATAGTAAATGTCATGTTTTTTCAGTGATGTATGGTTGTATTAGGGTATTTAGAGAGAGATTTAAATAATTTTTATTTGTATTTATAACTGGTAAATTATTTTTACTATATTAGGTTTAAATTGTAATTAATGTTTAACTCTTCAAACAACTCGATATTCTAAATCGATATTTTTGTTTTCATTCAGTAGAGAATTGGATGCTATTTTCATTAATATATGGTTGTAATAGGGTATTTGGAGAGAGATTTCAGCTACGGGTAGTTTTCGATATTTTTATCACAACTTTAAAAATTCATGTTTATGAATTATTTTATTCATGACGAAAAATTATAATGATTACTTTAAGTTTTTGGTATCAAAAAAATATAGATATTGAAAGCTCTAAGTTCAATAAATATTGGTTTTGCGTACAGTTACGGAATGGACTTAATCCGTAACAAATAATAATAATATTAGTTTAAATTTTATTGGTTAAATATCATAATTGGTGAATCATGTCGTTTCTCATGACTTTTATCAATGGATAAAAGAACAAAGCATCCCTAGATAGCAAGGTCAAGCTATCTCTGATAGCTTAGAAATAGTTTTCTAGAATACACCGACTGGACAGAATACCCATTATCAAGACTTAGGGAACAATAACTGATTTCAGCAAAAGGGTACTTTCTCACAGACCTCATCTTAAGAATATTAACTATCGATAACTTCCTTTGTCATCCTCTTCCGACTTCCCTTCACTCCCTCACTATTCTTGGATACATAAACCCCATGCTCCTAAGAACAAATCACTCATGTAGTTACATTCTTGAAGTTACACTCTTCAATGTAGGAGACCTGGAGTGAACTCATAGTGAAACCTGTAGTCAACCCATTTATCCATAGTATATTACTCTATATTTTAGATACCATTTGTAACAGACATTATGAATAAAACCATTACTTATAAAGTCTTCACTGCCTCCGATTCTTTGACTATACGAAAACCAAACAAGCATAGGTCGGTTTTGAGCTCAAAACGTCTTCCCAATTTTAAATATCTGAAAAGTTTAAATGGCACAATTTTCCTACTTATCTTACAAACTTGAATTCTTTAAATTGTTTGGATTCAATTATTCTTAACTGCCCTTTTATCACTTAATTTACTTAATTAAACAATTCGATTCTTACCTTATCTATCTCAATTTTCAATCACAAAAAAAAATGAAAAACATTAAAATAAAAACCTTGTCGTCAAGATTAAGAACCTGAAGTTTTATATTATATTTTCCGGTTTCTTGTGATAAGATAAGTCAAAAGTAAATGTTTTATACTACGCTGGTTCCATATGGTCCGTTTTAAAAGAACATTTTTTTCTTGTTTACATATTATCATTTTTAAATAGTAAAAAAAAAATGGAATAATTTGAAGACAAATAATTGAATCAGTAAGTAAACAGTCAGTATAAGTTCTAGCATATAAATAACATATGTAGGATAATTATTAGCATATACATTTAGAACATACATATAAGCATATAGTGAACCAATAAAACTTAACCAATAAAGTTAGCCTAAGCCATTACGGTCAAAATGATGTTATTTATATTAGATCTAAGTTCTAAGAAGACGGAACATTCATTGACTTCTTAGTTTATGTTAAGTTGTAGATTTATTAATATCCGGTATTTTTCTATTGGTACTGTGAAATAAAGTGGTTCCTTTAATCATCAAATTACCATTTTTTTTTTTAATTTTCTCAAAAATGGCTTCAATGATTTTAATTTAACTCATTATATCAATTGGAAAATCAAGTGATTTATAATACTGGGCAGGTACTTCCTTCATTTAAATATTCTTACAGAGCTCAAATACTAAATTTTCAAAATTTCTTCCTCTGTCAAGTTTTTAATAGCTTTTCAGGAATATCCTTCTTTTTTTAGATTAAAGACCTTTTGTGAGAATAAAACTTGGTAAAGAATGCTATGTCTAGGTCCGTGAGATATTTTTTAAGGTTTATCTTGCGCTAATAGTGGTATCAGCACACACTATGGTATCGCAACGTTAATATAACGAATGCTAAAATAGCAATTTTTCATGAGGCAAAAAAAAAACACATTTTACTTATAACATTTCTGTTTCAATATAAAAATGTTATTTCAAGGTCTTTTAACTTCTACAAAATTTTATTTTGCAAAAAGACTTCTGTGAATAATAAATTCGAACTCTTTACATTAGTGCAATAATGAGAATATTATTAAAAAAATTAGTGGATTATGGTAGGATTGGAGGCTGAAGACTCCAAAAATCGTTGTTTATTTGGTTGTTTATTATATTTTATTTGTTTGAATAAATTGTTAACTTATACATGAATATAAATAAACCAGCCAATTGTTAACTTATATATGAATTACTGCTCTTCCAATCGGCATCAATAACTTTTAGATTTCATTCCATTTTAAGTACCTCAAAAAATCGTAAATACTAATTTTTTTTTGCATTGTATTTTTGGTTAGGACGGGCGCTTAAAAGTTTTGTCGATAGCCAAATAATTGTGATTACTCAATAACGATTACACAGATACACTCGAAAATTATTTGGGATTTAGAGCTCTATACAGAACACAAAATGGTAGAAACCCGACTGTGAAAAAAAAAAAAAAAATAGAGCCAAGTATAAAAAATACAATAGAATGAAAAGTTCTTATTAATTTCTAGCTTACATAGGTGTGAAGGTGTTTTATTTGTTTTGTTATTACTCGGCTGGTCTGTTGTTTTAATTATCTTGTATATTACTGTATCTTTTTATTTATATATATATACTTTTTTTTCCCCCTTTCTTATGTACATATTGTGTGAATGAATACTATAGCACTAGTACCAATGCCCTTCAGTGTGGCAGACTGTATTAATACTCAATAAAAGTTTTAAAAAAAAATTCTAGCTTAAAAAGGAATGTAATCTAAAAGTCTCTGATGCCGATTGGAAGTGCAGTAATTATGCTTTAGTTTAAATTCTTAGTGTCTTCAAAAATATGTATTTAAGAGTTCTACAGGACACTAAAAATGAATCTAGCTTAATTTTTCATACAAAAATATTTGCTCTACTTTATTAGAAGCTCCTTTTGATTTTTGTAATTTATCATACATTGAAACTCATTTAATATCGTAGTCAATATTTTTTCTTATCCTGCATTAAAAAAGAAAATAAATTTTTTGACATATAATTAATTAAAAACTACGCAAAGGCAAAAATAAACAACATACATTTTGTTTAAAATTATGTAACATATTTTTTCTCTGCTCCTACGAAGAATGCCAGAACATGTGTCCAACAGATCCGATTGAATTATTCATTAATGAAACCGTACCTCACTATTTTTTTCCATATTGCCCATCAAGAATTTTTCGCCTCATTTTCAATTCGTCAGTGTTTTCAAAGCTTTACAAAAATTGAAATATTTCTTTTACTTATATGCTGGAAGTGATTTGAGATGATTTCATCAATTTTTCTTCCTCGTTACCGAAGGCAGGGAAGCATTGTATTCGTGCGAGAGGTTAAAAAAAAATTGTGCTCAGAATCGAAAATTTCCACTCGCGTTTTACGTTTGGGACATCAAGGATCAAATTTGGTTCAGTGTCTGCCTGTAGTCAAATCGATGTTACGGGCATATCACCTACTATCGTTTATCCGATTTTTTATGAAATTTTCAGGAATTGTGGGGGTTGGTGTCTAGATGGTCCCATATCAATTTTATTAAATTCTAACCAGCACTTCCGCTTACGGGCAAACGCATTTTTGTAGATTTACCAATATTACAGAAACGGCTCATTCGATTTGGCTCAAAGTTGGATAAAAGGTAGGTATTCGTGAACAAATAATTAGGGTCAATTTTATTGAATTCTGTCTCTTGATTAATCTTATATTTGCACATCTCAATCGCCTATATCTCTAAAACCGCATGTTCGATTTGGCTCAAATTTGGAAGGAATTTAGGGATTGTTCAACATAAAATGAAATGGCATCAGTATTATCAAATTCTATCTAATATTCCAGAAAAAATACTTCCGCTTTCAGATCAGGAAATGTGTTATTTGATACGCCTATAGTTTGAAAACGGCGAATTCGATTTGACCCAAACTTGGAGAACAGTAAAGAAATTACTTAGAATCAATTTCATTCAATTCCATTTAATAATTAATATTAATATAAATAATTGTTAACAATATAATGGCTGTGAAATGTTGAAGGCACTGATCACATGGAGTTATGTAATTACTCCCATACATAACTCCCAACTTAGGTTATTACAATATTGTTAAGGGATTATAAAGTTTAAGGTTTTATTAAAAAAATTAATTGATACTGTATTTTTTGGTAGATTTCAAACGTTATTGGCAAGACACTTGCTGCTGTTACTTAGACTTCGTGTAATTTTCAGTAAATTTAAAGTAATTTTTACTCTGAATTTGTTAAAAAAAAAAAAAAGTCTCATTTGTGATTTGTGTATATTTCCATTGAAGTTCAACCAGTTCGTCTTGTTCTCGATTTCCGCCTTAAATATCGAGGTTGTGTGAACTTCACTCATATCTTTATATTCCAGCTTAATTAGTTTTGTTCTGACTGAAGAAAAGTATTGATCTCGTTAACTCTTAACAACCAACAAGTTGAATTTTTCTTATTGATTTTCTAGTTCCATCCATTTTAAGTATATATCACTACTATTAGTGCAAAAAGGTCGTATGTAAAAATTTTCAACTTTTATTCTATTTATACTAAAGGTGACATATTGTTGTCTGCAACTGATATAACTAGTATGCTACTACGGAAAATAGGAGAGAGAGATAAAATTATCTTAATAAAGCTTAAAGAAATAATGAGTTTTATGCACTCTTGCTAAACAATCAATTTTTACATGACCTTTTGCACTAACAGTAGTGATATGCTTGTTCAGTATGCATTGCATTTTTTTTTTTTTAATTGAAGATAATCAAATATGGAATCTTCAAATATGGCACTCTTTCGCATTTTAATATTAGATGATAAACGAAATTCTTGAATATCAAACCTGCAAACGTTGAAGGGTAACTGTATTTCCGAATCGCCTTCTACCAGAGATTTTATTCTCATAAGAAAAATTGTAAACCTTGTAATATTTTAGCCAATGAAAACGGTGGGAAAGCTATACTTACCTTACTTGGCAGGCATTTTTTTTAGTTATTTTTTATTGTAATATGCATTTTGGCCGGATGTTATGTTAATTTTTATGTATAATATTGTTATTCTTAAGGGACTTTGTCACAGAATAAAGTTGATTTTTCTATTCTAGTTGCCTTTACATCTAATTGTCTCTACTAAACATTTTATAATCTCTGATTAGTACTTTTACGAAATTATTCAAGGTAATAATTAAATACTACCAAATAAATTTAGGTTTTTATTGATGATCCAAATAAAGTTATATCACATAACGACCAATTTATTTAACAATGGCAGAATTTATTGAATTCTTCGGGGGTTTAAGGGTATGGCAAGGCCCAGCAAGCTTTCATATTTCCTTGAAGGCTTTATTAGTACTTTGAAGCTAGTGTGATTTGGTGCGTCTGGCAACTTACTTAGCAATAATAGTCCAAAACTTTTGTTCAGATATTCTCTTTTTGGTTCGATCTGGCTTCTCAAAATAAGGTTGTTTTTTTTATTAGGAATCTTACCTTAAAATACACCTCAGAGCAAGATCCGTAATAGACAAAGCAAAGCAAATATTTATGCTAAACAATCCATATAAAATAGAACATACTAAAATATCAAAACGTATTAATTTTAAGATTAGGACATTTGCATAATCTTGATATATTTATTACCATATTGAGGAATATCATGTGGTGTCGGACTTAGATAATTGGCTCCCCCGGGCTATCAAGTCATCTCCTCTCCAAATTAAATTTACTTCTTAAACTTATATATTAAGTAATATTTAAAATGTATTTCATTCAATGTAATATGTCACTAATTCAGTTGCTTTATTAATTAGCTAAATTTAATTATTCTCATCCGCTTTGTAATTTTCTTTCATTTGTAATAAGAGATCGGCGCCCTCCTCGTTGTTGGCGCCCCGGGGAAATTGTCCAGGTTGCTCGGTCCTAAGGCCAGCTCTGATACAATGTAATATTAAACTATGGTGACTGCATTTAATAATTATTAACAAAATTTATTTGCCAAAAATTTACAATGAACATTTAATTAAACAAAATAAAACGATTACAATAATGTGAATATAAGAACTGGTTCATATGAAGGATCATGTGAGATCTACTGAATGATATGACAAGGGCAGGAAGAGATAGGTGGATGTAGGGTAGCGGGGCAGGAATATATAGATGTAGGAGTGCTTAGTAAGACTTCAGGGCAAATAGTGTAGGTGGCTTATGCAGATACTTCTTAACTTCATTATAGAAAAAATATCTCATTTCAATGAAAAAATCATCAAAAACTTAACATTCTTAATCTTTGAGATGTTCACAGACTACTGAGAAGTTACACAATCCCGCCTTTTGATTCAAGGTAATCACTTAACCCCTTATTTCCAAACTTCTTTGAATAACGTAAAGCAGTCCATCCGCCCTTATCCTTATTATTAACAGGCGCTCCTCGTTCAATTAAAAGCTTTGCCACATCCAAATGGCCATGAATCGACGCTTCAATTAGTGGCGTCTTGCCGTTACCTGACATAACTGTTAGATTTGCTCCACGTTCCAACAGTAAAGTCACCACAGCAATTTGCCCTTTTCGTGCTGCATAATATACTGCAGTCCATCCGCCGTTATCCTTATCATCGATAGGCGCTCCTCGGTCCATTAAAAGCTTCACCACATCCGAATGCCCATGAATGGAGGCTTCAATTAGTGGCGTCTTACCGTTACATGACTTAGCTGTTAAATTTGCCCCACGTTCCAACAGTAAAGTCACCACGGCAATTCGTCCTTTTTCTGCTGCACGATGTAATGCAGTCCACCCGCCCTTATCCTTATCGTTGATAGGCGCTCCTCGGTCAATGAGAAGCTTTACCACTTCTAAATGGCCATTATAAGATGCTTCCATTAGTGGTGTCTTGCCCGAGCTTGACCTTGCGCCTATATCTGCTCCAAGTCCCAATAATAAAGTTACGACGCTAACATGCCCTCCACCTGCTGCATGGTAAAGTGCAGTCATCTCTTCATTATCCTTATCATTGATAGGCGCTCCTCGATCAATGAGAAGCTTCACCACATCCGGATGGCCATTTTTAGATGCTTCCATTAGTGGTGTCCTGCCAGAGCCTGACTTAGCTGTTAGATCTGCTCCACGTTCCAACAGTAAAGTCACCACACCAACTTGCCCATTCCCTGCTGCATGATGAAGTGTTGTCCATCCGCTTTTATCCTTATCGTTGATAGGCACTCCTCGATCAATGAGAAGCTTTACCACATCCAAATGGCCATTAATAGATGCTTCCATTAGTGGTGTAATGCCAGAATCTGACCTACCTGTTAAACTCATTCCACGTTCCAACAAAAAACTCACCACGCCAATATGCCCTCTATCTACTGCATGATTTAGTGCAGTCATTCCTTCATTATCCTTATCGTTAATAGCCGCTCCTCGGTCAATGAGAAGTTTTACCACATCCAAATGGCCATTTTCAGATGCTTCCATTAGTGGTGTCTTGCCTGAATCTGACTTAGCCGATAGATCTCCACCACGCTCTAACAGTAAATTCACCGCATCAACTTTTCCTTTTCGTGCTGCATAATGTAGAGAAGTGAAGTTATCAGTGCCTCTTTCAGCCATTTTTCCTCCGGTATTCGGTGTTAATGAACAGTCAATGCAGTCCCCTTCAGAGGGAGAATGAACCGCTGTCCGACCTTCTATATTGTTGAGTGTTGAATCTGCACTGCTGTTTGATTTCGTAGCAACCTTCAGCGCAGTTTCATTATGGTTATTCCTCATGTCAACTCCTGCCCCATGTTTAACTAGAACCTTTACGACCTCCGGATATCCTTTGGCCGAAGCTATATTTACAGCTGTTTCTCCTTTCCCTGTAGTAATATTGACATCCGCACCCATTTCTAGCAGCGCCTCAACAACTGATGGATCAGTAGCTATATGTAAAGGCGCGAGACCTTCCGCGTTCCTAATGTTTAATGGCAGTTTTCCACCTTTCAGTACTTTGAGCATTTCAATTGCATTATTCGAACGAACTATCAAGTGAACTAATGTGTCATTACTTTCGAATTGGAGATCTGTTAAATTCCGACATGTTATAAATGCTTTAAACATATCAACATTCGATGACACAACGGCCTTATGAAGAAGACTCTTTCCTTCTTCTTGCATCAGAGAGCTATTAGCGCATCTTTTCAGTAGGATTTCCACCCCCTGGATATTTCCTTCATTGACTGCTAGCTGCAATGGAGTATCGCCCTGGTCGTTCCTTACTTCGGGTTCAAGTCCTGCCTCAAGTAACGTCCGTAATGCTTCATTCTTGCCCGAAGTAGCCGCAATATGGAGGTAAGAGTCACCTTTGAGCAACTGCTTCTCAATTTTAGCACCAGCCAATATCAGTTTCTTGATAGATGTAATGCTGTCCATTTTAATAGCTTCTTCCATAGGAGTTTCACCAGCAGCGTTAAGAGCGTCAAGATCTGCCTTCAGGAACCCCAGTGCAGCAATAGAAGACATACTTCCATTCCTTACGGCCAAATGAACGAGGCTTTCTCCGGACTGAGTCAATTCATTGATATTTCCTCCTTCATTCGCTAGTGCAATAATTTCACAAGGGATGTCATTGACCACAGCATTTTCCAGTTCGAGTGCCAAATCGCCCCTTTTTGTCTGTAAATATTTAAAAAAAGATATATAGTTTGTATATCTTAATAATTTATTTCTTGTTAGTGATAATACTAAATATTTAATATAAAAATTGATCTACCAAAGGAAAGCATAAAACAAACAAAGACAAACCTTTAACATTTATATATATATATATATATATTGTTGTATGTTGTATGAAGTTTGCTGTGATAACAGGTTTGTGGAATATGATGTCATAGTGTATGCATAGGTTATGTTTTTGCTCTCTTAGTTTTTTGCTTTTTAAGAAGTAAATACTAATTTAATTGTTTGTAAAATAAGTACATTTAGTGCCAAAAGTAAGTTTGAAGAAGCCGGAGCTGTTTTTTTCAAGGACTTCAGCCAGATAAGCCCAAAAATGTTTTTTTTTTTTTTCATTTTTTTGTTTGGTTCCTAAATTCTTTACTTATCTACAAATATTGAAGTTAATCTAATAATTATATACAATTATAAATTTCTTTCTTTTCTACTAATTTTCTTATTTCTTTGGATTTTTTAAACATTAATTACGTAACCTAACAATGAACGGTACTGATCCACCCAGTCCACATTCAAAACGGCGGAAAAGAGGGAGAGTAAAACCTATGCTCGACAACTCTAATATTTCAGATAACAATCGTAATATAACTCCAAGTTACTTAATAATGAGTAGGAAAGATAAAAACAATTTCAAAAATATTTCACCTTTTTTCATTAATAAGATTATCACTAACGCTGTTGGTAGTGTTAAAAACATACGAAAACTTAGAGATGGGAATTTGTTAATTGAAACCACCAACGCAAAACAATCAGAAACATTATTGGCCACTACGAATTTTGGGGGTCAATTTGAAATAGAGATTAGTCCTCATCGTACCCTCAATTATTCTAAAGGCGTAATAAAATGTTATGATTTGCAATTCGCAACGATGGAGGAAATAAAGGAAGAACTAAAAGATATAATATCAGATATTTTAAGAATTAAAATTAAGAAAAATGGTGAGGAAAAATTTACTCACACTTACATATTATCCTTTACTACCCCCAAGCCTCCCGAAACACTTAAAATAGGATTTTTAACAGTCAATGTTGACCCTTATACAACAAAACCCTATGTATGTTATAATTGCTTGGGATTTTCACATCCGACAAAACAATGCAAAAAAATAGCACTATGTGCTTACTGCGGCGGTCAGCCCCGACACAACGATAGCTCGAGCTCATTGCCCTCGAGCTGCACCAACTGCAAGGGGGATCATTCCGCCTTGGACCATAGGTGCCCCATTTTTAAGTTACAAAAAGAAATCAAGGGAATTCAATCTAATAGTAAGATATCATACGTAGAGGCAAACAATATTTTAAGAAAAACAAATCCATCTATATTCCTAAAATCATATGCAGAAGCCACAAAATGCTCAGAAAAAAAAGATATAGGAGTTCAAGTGAACTTCACTTTTGCTACCCCTTCGACTACTACACCTAAAGGTTTAGTGGACATGTCGATTACAAGATCGCGTTCAACATCGGTCGAAACGGAGGCAATGGCCTTAATCTTATTCACCCCGACTCTTCCTTCCATTTCTTCCTCTCTTATTCCTTCAAATTCTTTGATCCCTTTTTCCTCATTACCCCCCTCCACTTCTTCTCTTTCATCCAGCTCTTCCTCTTTACCTATCTTTTCTGTCCCATCCAACCCTCAACCACCCGCATTCTCTTCTCTTTCTAATACCCTCCCTCATCCTTCTATCCGGACTTCACGGTCCACTACTCCTACACCTTTCCCACCAGCAGAGCAACTAGCTGATCGGGCTCTGGAGGCGGGTGAGTCATCTAATCCGGACTGCTCTATGTTGACTGACGAAGACACCGGGCAAACGGATGTTGATGGTTATCAGCTACAAAGTAAGAAAAGGATAAAAAAGGAAGGAAAAAAAAAACAAAAACAAAAAAAAGGTAACTGTTGATTAACCCTTACAATTAAATGTTACACTTAATAATATTATATAATAATATAATAGAAGGCAGTGGATCAGCTGATTGGAAGGTTGTGCTCCCAACTGCTCTCTTAGTATTTGCCTATTATTAAGCGGAATCTCTCTGATTTTTTCATTGAATACATTTCACGTGTACACCAGAGCAGTAGATATTGCTGTTTGATATATTTTTTTTTCTTTTCTTTCATTCTTTCTTTCTTTCTTCTCTTATGGTATGCGGTATACTCACCAAGTGATGTCCAGTAAGGTGACCAAGAGGACTCGGTCAGACGGAGTAAGCTCACCAGCCGAACAAAGAACTCGTCGCTGCCTACGAGAAACATCTCCAACAACAAAAGTGAACTCTTCAGAACCAGAACCTCAGCCACAACCAGGAACATCTTCGCAAGAAATGATCGAAGAATCCCCTTTCCTTACTCCAAACCCCTACCAAGTGCTTCAAAATGACCGAGAGGTAATGGAGTCTGCAGCAATACCCACAGAACCAAGGCCTCCTTCGATATTTGTGAAAAATATAAACAAATTTCCAGTTGTTCTGCACCCAGCTAAATAAAATCTGCTCTGGCAGTTATTCATGTCTGAACAGGACCAACGATACAAAAATAACACCAGATACTCCTGAAACCTACCGGATAATAGTAAAGTACCTCTCAGAAACGAATGCGAATTTTCATACGTACCAGCTTAGGCAGGAGAGATCGTTACGAGTATTAATAAGAAATTTACATTCCTCAACCCTAACTGAAGTGATAATGAAGAACTAGCGGCGCTTGGTTTCAAAGTACGTCAGGTAACCAACGTTCTGAAGGAGAATAAGGAGCAGCCTGGAGTAAAAAATAAAGTTCCCCTACCTTTATTTTTCGTGGATCTAGAGCCATCACCCGGTATTGAAAAAATATACGATATCACAAGATTATATTACACAATGGTAAAAGTAACCACAACAACCTCAACCCCAACCTCAAAATCCTATTGATCCGAATAAACCTAACCATCAACAACAAATTCATCATATCCCTCCTCCTTCCAATGCAACAGATCTTACCAGTTTGCTGGCATCTTTCCTTACCAATTTTAAATCCTTAGTTACTCCACTCATATCACTCCTCACAAATCTCGTATCTCACCTCATCCCTCCTTTAAAAAATCCCTAATGACTCACTTCCCAAAACCCATATCCATTCTCCTTTGGAATGCGAATGGTGTTAGAAATCACGTTGATGAACTAACAGGTTTATTACTGGACAAGAACATCGACGTAGCACTAGTTACGGAAACACGACTGACCAGAAAACAGCATTTAAAAATACCTCAATACATAACATACCGTACATCCTGACGGTAAAGCACATGCCGGTACTGCTGTTATTGTACACAACTCCCTTTCTCATCACCAGCTCCCATTACCGACACAAGATTTTCTACAATCTACCGCTATCGTAATCAAAACCTCCTCCTTTTCCGTCACCATAGCATCAGCATATTGTCCTCCTAACAGATCCATATCTAATATTCAGTTCAGTTCTCTTCTCAACTCCTTAGGACATCATTTCGTCCTGGGTGGAGATTTAAACGCCAAACACCATCAATGGGGTTCTAGGACCACGAATTCTCGTGGCAGAACATTGTTATCTGCACTCAATTCCCAACGCTTCAGTATCCTTCCTCCTAACTCACCTACCTACTGGCCCACTGATCCTAACCGGAATCCCGATATCCTTGATTTTTTCATCCACAGTGGCTTAGGTCCCCTCAATCATTCCCTTACCCGTCTTGCCGAACTATCCTCAGATCATAGTCAATTATTACTCCAATTATCTCTAGCTCCTATTCCTAAGTCTTCTCCACCGTCCTTCATCAGAGGCCCAGTTAACTGGAAACTCTTTCACCAAATCCTTTCCGATAAAATTGACCTCAGAATAACCCTGAAAACCCCAGATGACCTTGACAATGCTGTACACTTTTTTACACCACTATCCAACAAGCAATCTGGATTGTTTCCTCTCCAAACCACTCCTTAAGAACTCACAAGAAAAATCAGTTACCCCAACACCTCATAGACCTAATCCATACCAAACGCCGTGCCAGATTATTATGGCAACGTACTAGACACCCCTCCGATCGTCAATCCTATAATTATTTATGCAAAAAATTAAAGATAGAATTGGCCACCTTCAGATCCCAATCCTTCAACTCCTACCTTACTTCCCTCTCTTCTCATGACAATTCCCTATGGAAGATCACTAAGACAATCCTAAAACCCCATCATATATCACATCCTATCCGTCGAGGTGATGGCTCTTGGGCAGCGTCTGACGAAGATAGAGCCGAGGAATTCGCCAAACATCTTTCACTTACATTCACCACTCATCCAGAATCCAATCCCACCCACACGTCAGCAGTAGAGTCCTTCATTCACCCATCCCACAGTCCTTAATTCACCCATCCCACTCTCCTTACCGCCTAAAGCAGTTAACCCTTCTGAGGTCAAATGCCTCTTACAAAAACTACCTACCCGCAAATCACCTGGATACGATCTCCTTACCTCTCAGATCCTTAGACAACTCCCTCCTAAAGCTGTCATATTCCTTACATACATATACAATAGCATCCTACGAACCATCCACTTTCCTATTTTGTGGAAACATTCCACTATTATCCTGTTTCCGAAACCAGGCAAACCTCCCAACACCTCAACGTCCTACAGACCAATTAGCCTACTTCCGATTCTCTCAAAAATCTATGAAAAGATCCTCCTGAAACGAATCCTACCCTTCATAGAATCCCAAAATCTTCCTTCCCATCAGTTCGGATTTCGTTCACAACACTCCACAGTCCAACAAGAACTCCGAGTGGTCGATCATATTTGAAGCGTTGGAAAGCAAGCAATATTGCTCGGGTGCATTTCTGGACATAGCTCAAGCTTTCGACCGGGTATGGCACGCCGGGCTTCTTTCCAAGCTGAAAACCCATCTCCCTCAGTCCTTATACCTTGTCCTCCGTTCCTATCTCTCAGATCGTACCTTCCGAATTCGCTGCGGTACTAAATTTTCGAATTGCTTTCCAATTGAGGTGTTCCTCAAGGTAGCGTATTAGGTCCCGTCCTTTACATCCTGTTTATCGCCGATATCCCTGTCCATCCCGATACCTTCCTGGCAACTTTTGCTGATGACACCGCCATTCTACCATCCGACTCAGATCCTGATATAGCATCCTCAAACCTCCAAATACACCTCTCCCTGATTGAGCACTGGTGTAATAAATGGCGCATCAAAGTAAACGAATCCAAATGCAAACACAATACCTTCACATTCCGCCGCAGATTCTGTTCACCAGTACACTTTAATTCCATCCAGCTTCCTTTCTCAGACACAGTCCGGTACCTTGGCTTTCTCTTAGACAGACGACTAACGTGGAACCCTCATACTAGACTTAAAAGACAGGAACTAAACCGACGATACGGACAACTATACCGGCTACTATACAGAAAATCAAAACTTTCCATTGAAAACAAGTTACTGATCTACAAGACAATACTGAAACCTATTTGGACTTGAACTTACGGACTTGAACTGTGGGGAACAGCAAAATTTTCTAACATCAAACGCATCCAATCCTTCCAATCTAAAGTCCTCCGAACAATAGCCGATGCTCCTTTCTATGTAACCAACAAAACCCTACACCATGACCCTACATTAATATCCCATTTGTCCTAAACCTTATCCCAGCAAAATTCTCCAATTTCCACCAGAATCTTACCCATCATCCAAATCCCTTTGCACAATCTCTATCCAGCACCACCCATCCATATAATCCTCTAAGGAGGTTAAAACGGCTGTGGCCCCGCGACCTTTTATAGTTTTTAAATATTGGAGTTCTGGCAATGTTCAGATTCTCCACTCACGACATGAGTGTTTGTGGCTTAAACACTCTTGCTCAATCTCCACTGGGTTTACCTACAGTGACGCGGTTGAGAGAGAAGTGCAGGGATCTCCTGGAGTCATGCTTTTCCCTCCACAGTTGGGGACAAGTCTGGTTTGGAGTTCTCCCACCAGATTTGCAAATATTGTATATAGGTATGTATGTGTTCATTTTATTCTTATTTATTGTATATATATTATTTTTCTGTTTATTTATTTTATTTATTGTACATAGAGTGTGAATGTGATCTGTGAACACTATTTTAAATGTCCTTGAGACAGAATGTAATATTTTTCAATAAATAAGCTAAAAAAAAAAATAATATCATCTTTTAATTTACAAATATTTTATTGTATCATCCTATATAAACTTCCTTCATTGGCTAATTTTTTACTAAAGCATTGCGAAAATTACAAAAACACATTATTTCTACAACTACATTATTTATTAAGTTATTTATTTCTTATTACATATAATTTGAATCTCATTAATATTGCAACCTATTTATTTGTTTATATCTCAATTAAATCAATATCGCTATTACATTCTAAAAGCCACTCTGTTTCAATGGCTTGTACGAACTATGAAAGGTTATTCTTTTATCTACTCCATAATCATGCCCGATGTTAAAATAATTCAATGGAACTGCAATGGAATCTTAACTCATTTCACTGACCTACAGCTATTGATACAGGACAACCACCCCACTCTCCTGTGTCTGCAGGAAACACACTTAAAACGTAGTGATAAGTTGACACTTAGGGGCTTCGAACTTTGTCGTCTAGATAACATTGGTGGATCTCGAGCTTGCGGAGGAGTTATGACACTAGTACCTCACCGTTTGCAATTTGAACCGATTGTTCTACACACCACTTTACAAGCTGTCGCTACCAGAATTCTAGGTGAGCAACCCCTCACTTTATGCAACGTATACTTACCTCAACATCAACTCCGTTAACATCAGAACAGTTGGAATCACTTTGTTCCCAACTACCTAGACCACTTCTATTTGTAGGAGACCTGAAGGCCCGTAACACCATCTGGGGGTCAGAAAGAAGTGATAGAAGAGGAAAGGTAATAGAAAGCATGCTGGATACTAATAACCTACATGTTCTCAATTGCGGCGAATCTACGTTTTTAAGCTCATTATATGGCACATACTCCATTGACGTCGCATTTTGTTCAAGTAGTTTATTACTGAACACCCTTTGGAATGTAATATCCGATCAGTATTCCAGCGACCACTTCCCTATCATGATTAATATGGTTGGGCATCTACTCTTCATGAGCAAAAGATCAACCTGGATTCATCAAAGAGCAAACTGGCAACAATATGCGGCAAAAGTTCAATTCCCTCCTGACCTCCCAGACGATGTAAAAGAGAGCTGCACACTCATTACCTCAACAATACGAGAAGCAGTGGACCGTTTTATTCCTAAATCATCATCCAGACCAAAACGACAACCCGTTCCGTGGTTTAACGCCGATTCTAAAGATGCTATAAAAAATAGAAAAAACCCTATGGGGTTTTTAAAAGAAACATGACTCTTCAAAACTTCATAGAATACAAAAAAGAAAAAGCATCATGTAAGAAAGTCATATGTTACCACAAAACAACCTCCTGGCAACAGTATGTGTCTTCCATTAATTCAAATACACCATCTTCCACGGTGTGGAAGAAGGTTCGGACTATCGAAGGAAAACGAATTTTTCAACCTATCTATTTAAATGCGGGAAGAGGTGTCACTTGTGACGAGGAAATTGTTGCGAATGAATTGGCAACATTTTTCTCAAGGCATACAATTGGTAACGACGAATCATTTTCCTCTTTAAAACAAGAAGCGACAAAGAACCCATTTGATTTTACATCAACAAACGAGGAAAAATATAATTTACTTTCAAGCATGAGAGAACTAAAAAGTGTCCTCACTGAACTAAGAGGTAAATCACCAGGTCCTGATGAACTGACATACGAAATGTTTAAACATCTACCTGATGAATCATTAAACAATCCTACAACTTTATAATAAAATATGGACCAGCGGTGTTTTTCCTGTTCAGTGGAAAGAGTCTATAATAATACCAGTATTAAAAGCAGGAAAGTCTAAAACTGAAGTGACCAGTTACCGTCCGATTTCGCTAACAAACTGTGATTGTAAAATTCTAGAAAGGATGGTGAACAAACGCTTCATTTGGTTACTTGAAGAATTAAACGCCGAGACAATTTGCAATGTGGTTTTCGCAAAAAACGCTCCACCATCGATAACGTTGTCAGAATAACTACTGAGATTCAAGATGGATTTGTCAATAAGGAACACTTGGTAGGTATATTCTTTGACATAAAAAATGCTTTTGACACAGTATGGCAATACAATATCCTCAAGCAACTGCATGGATGGGGAGTTAGAGGAAATCTTGCAAACTTTATTAGAGGATTTTCGGAACAAGGTTTTTCAGAATCATGATGGGTGGAACTGCTTCTGAAAGAAAGTATGTAAGCAATGGTGTACCTCAAGGCTCAGTATTGAGTACGGCATTATTTTCAATTGCTATTCGAACTATCACGGACTGTTTGACACCCAATGTTCCAGGATATTTATTTGCTGATGATTTTGCAATCCTCTGTAAATCACGTGACCTTCACTTCATTAAGCTCTGTCTTCAGGATGTAGTAAAAAGTTTAACATTGTGGTCACAAAGAACAGCATTTAATTTCTCAACAGATAAGACCCGATGTGTACACTTCAGCCGTCATAGAAAATGTAGCACTTCACCCCAAATCCCTTTAAATAATGTCCCACTTTTGTACACAAACCAGATTAGATTTTTAGGTCTACATCTAGATAAAAAATTAACTTGGTCTATTCATATCGAACAGCTCAAATCCAAGAAGATAAGCCGAATGACGCTATTGAAGAAATTAGGTAACACCAGATGGGGATTAGACAGGAAGACTATGCTCCGTGTATACCAAGCAATAATCCTTAGTAATCCTCTGACTCACTGAGTGCCCTCAAATCTCTTTACAATTTATTTTCAGAAAACCCACTTGTCCAAGAAATCCATTTTCTCATAAAACAAATAGAAAATTCTTCGAAAAAAGTAACTTTCCTATGGGTTCCCAGTCATTCTGGTATCTCTGGAAATGAGGAAGTGGACAGAGCAGCAACAGAAGCCCATTTACTGGAAGTGATAACGCCCTCTTATATCTCAACATTAGATTTATTGAAACCGATAAACATAAAGATTT
This sequence comes from Nezara viridula, assembly GCA_928085145.1. Lineage (NCBI taxonomy): Eukaryota > Metazoa > Arthropoda > Insecta > Hemiptera > Pentatomidae > Nezara > Nezara viridula. The sequence goes on along the minus strand of OV725077.1, from coordinate 180,788,318 downwards.
TAAACGAATGGCAACAGAATTGGACCACGTTGGAGAATAATAAACTGAGGATAATCAAACCGACCGTCAATTGTTGGGCCTCGTCCTCCAGGAAATGCAGAAGAGAGGAAGTAGTCATCACACGCCTCAGAATTGGACATTGCCGGTTGACCCATGGCTACCTGATGGCAAGGGGAGATCCCCCTCAGTGTCAACTCTGTAAAGTGGCTCTCACAATGAGCCATATCTTTGAGGAGTGTCCTCGCTACAGGAGGGAGATGGAAAGACGTGGTGTACCTCGTCAGCTCTGTGACTAACTAATAGACAACGTATTGATAGTACCATTGAATTCATTAAGAACATAGGGCTAATTCAACTAATCTGAACTAAATTACTTTTTCTCACAAATTTCGATATATTGACTTAATTTCTATATAGGATCCCACTACCATTGTTTTTCGTGGACTTGGATCCATCACCAGGTATCGAAAAAATATATGATATCACAAGAATATACTACACAATGGTGAAAGTTGAGAAGCCATATCCCAAGAGAGACATCGTGCAGTGCCATAATTGTCAGACCTATGGCCACACGAAGACATATTGCCACCATCTGCCGCGTTGCGTGAAGTGCGGTGAACAGCACAAATCTGTAGAGTGCACCAAACCTATACAAGATCCAGCAGTATGTGCCCTATGCTTGGAGGGACACCCGGCCAACTACAAAGGCTGCCAAATTTACAAGAATCTCAAAACCAGACACCAGAAAAACCGGATTCAAGATGAAGCACTAAGAACAAGAAGAGAGAGAGAGCCTTCCAGAATTGTAAACAATGATGTATCATTCTCCCAACTACTTAGAGGTAAGACTTTAACCGATAAATGTCAAGCCCTGCCACAACAACAACCTCAACCCCAACCTCAAAATCCTCTTCATCCTAATATACCTAACCACCAGCAACAAATTCCTCATATTCCTCCTCCTTCAAATGCAACAGATCTCACAAGTTTGTTAGCATCTTTCCTCACCGATTGCAAATCCCTTGTTACTCCACTCATATCACTCCTCACGAATCTCGTATCTCACCTCATCCCTCCTTTGAAAAATCCTTAAATGACTCACATCCCTAAACCCATATCCATTCTCCTTTGGAATGCGAATGGTGTTAGAAATCATACAGACGAACTATCTACTTTACTACTTGACAAGAACATTGATGTGGCACTAATTACTGAAACTCGACTAACCACTAAACAGCACTTCAATATACCACAATACCTGACATATCGTACTGACCACCCTGACGGAAAAGCACATGCCGGTACTGCTGTAATTGTACACCAATCCCTCTCCCATCACGTACTCCCATTACCAATACATGATTTCCTACAGTCCACCGCTATCGTGATAAAAACCTTCTCCTTTCCGGTCACTCTTGCATCAGCGTATTGCCCTCCTAACCGATCCATATCCAATGCCCAATTCAGTTCTCTCCTCGACTCCTTAGGACATCACTTCATCTTGGGTGCAGACCTAAATGCCAAGCACCAACAATGGGGTTCCAGAACCACGAATTCTCGTGGCCGAACCCTGCTGTCTGCACTCAATTCCCAACGTTTTCACCTCCTTTCCCCCAACTCTCCTACCTACTGGCCCACAGATCCCAACCGTAATCCTGATCTTCTTGATTTCTTTATCCACAGCGGCTTAAGTCCCCTCAATTGTTCCATTACACGTCTAAATGAACTTTCCTCTGACCATAGTCCTCTAATCCTTAATGTTTCACTTGAACCTGTTCCCAAACCTTCTCCACCGTCATTCATTAGGGGCCCAGTAAACTGGGACCTTTTCCGCCAAATAATCTCCGATAATATTGATCTCAACATATCCCTCAAAACTCCCGATGACCTTGATAGTGCCGTAAATTCCTTTACTACCACAATCCAACAAGCCGCCTGGACTGCCTCCTTCCCAAAAGACTCCTCCAGAATTCCTATAAAGACCATTCTACCCCAACACCTCCTTAACCTAATCCGCACCAAACGCCGTGCCAGATTATTATGGCAACGTACCCGACATCCTACCGACCGCTGCTCCTATAATTACTACTGCAAACAATTAAAACTGGAATTAGCCACCTTCAGATCACAATCCTTCAACTCCTACCTATCCTCCCTCTCTTCTCGCGACAATTCCCTTTGGAAAACCACAACAAAAATCCTAAATCCTCACCGCATTTCCCATCCTCTCCGACGAGGTGATGGCTCCTGGGCAGCATCTGACGAAGATAAAGCTGAGGAGTTCGCCATTCACCTATCCAATACATTTATTTCACATCCGGAATCCCATCCTGCCCACACCGTAACAGTAGAAGAACTCCTTACATCACCAATCCCACTTTCCTTGCCCCCAAAAGCTATTCATCCTTCCGAAGTAAAATTTCAATTAAAAAAACTAATCCCCCGTAAAGCTCCTGGACATGATCTCCTTACACCTCAAATCCTTCGACAACTTCCATCCAAAGCAGTCATATTCCTTACATATATCTACAATTGTATCCTACGCACCACCCACTTCCCTCTGTTATGGAAACACTCCACTATTATCCTTTTCCCAAAACCAGGAAAACCTCTCAATAGCTCAACATCCTATAGACCAATCAGCCTACTCCCAATCCTTTCAAAAATTTTTGAAAAGATCCTTTTGAAACGAATCCTACCCATTATAGAATCCCAAAATATCCCTTCCCATCAGTTTGGTTTTCGCTCTCAACATTCTACTGTTCAACAAGGACTCCGAGTTGTTGATCATATTTCCTCAGCCCTAGAAAACAAGGAATACTGTTCGGGTGCCTTTCTGGACATTGCACAGGCATTTGACCGGGTATGGCACTCCGGACTGCTCTCCAAGCTTAAAATCCATTTACCTCAGTCCTTGTACCTAGTCCTCCGATCCTACCTCTCTGACCGCTCCTTTCGAGTTCGCTGTGGAACAGAATTTTCCAATATCTACTCCGTTAAAGCCGGTGTTCCCCAAGGCAGCGTCTTGGGTCCCGTGCTTTACATCCTCTTTACTGCTGACATCCCTGTTCATCCCGATACTTTTCTTGCAACATTCGCTGACGACACCGCAATCTTATCATCCAACTCTGATCCCGAAATAGCATCCTTAAATCTCCAAAGTCACCTCACCTTGATTGAGCACTGGTGTAATAACTGGCGCATTAAAGTTAATGAATCTAAATGCCAACATATTACCTTTACACTCCGACGCAATTCCTGTCCACCAGTACTCTTTAATTCCATCCAGCTTCCTTATTCAGACACAGTCCGGTATCTTGGCTTTCATTTAGACCGAAGACTAACTTGGAATCCGCATACTAGACTCAAAAGAGAAGAACTCAACCGACGATACGGCCAACTATACCGACTACTAAGCAGAAAATCTAAACTTTCCATTGAAAACAAGCTACTGATCTACAAGACAATACTGAAACCTATTTGGACTTACGGACTAGAACTGTGGGGATCAGCAAAATTTTCTAACATCAAGCGCATCCAATCCTTCCAGTCTAAAGTCCTTCGAACAATAGTCGATGCTCCTTTCTATGTATCCAACAAAACCCTACATCATGACCTTAACATCCCAATTGTCCTAGACCTTATCCCAGAAAAATTCTCCAAATTTCACCAGAACCTTACTTACCACCCAAATCCTCTTGCACAATCCCTATCAAGCATCTCCCATCCCTATAATCCTCCAAGAAGGTTGAAACGGCAGTGGCCTCGCGACCTTTTGTAGATTGTATAAATTGGAGTTCTGGCAATGGCCAGATTCTTCACTCAAGACATGTGTGTATGTGGCTAAAGTGCTCTCGACCAATCTCCGCTGGCTTTAGTACCAGTGACGCGGTTGGGAGAGTAGCGCAGGGTTCTCCTGGAGTTCCCTCGCCTGATTGTATATAGGTATGCATGTGTTTTTTTTTTTTTTTTTTCCTTAGTTTTACTTTGCTTATTTTTTAGGTTATTTTATTTTATTGTCTATTGTATATACTTTTGATTATTATTTTGTTCTATTTATTTTATTTTTTTGTACAATGGTGTGAATGTCATCCTACCTCACTATAACCAATGTCCAACAGACAGATTGTTATAATACAAAAAAAAAAAAAAAAAATTTCTATAAACTCTATACTCTTTTTTTTTCTCCTCGATAGTAATTTATGTAGATATTTTTTTTTATTCCTTTTTAAAACATATTTATTTTTGCAATAGTGTTTTTAAGATTGAAAAATAAATCAATCAGTACTATTTGAGGTCAATGATAACCATCAGTAGTTTTTTGCCCCTAAACCCAAAACAACAACAGGTTTGTGGGGTGGGATACCGCGTTTACTATCCTCGGCTATACCTTAATGGGCTACCTACTGGCTTCCACAGTTTCGTAAGAAATTTCGAAGTAATTATTAATCAATACCTGTCTAGGACGTTGTTGGGGATGTTTCTTAAATTATTAAAAAATATATTATCACCCTCAAACTATTCCTGAAATTCCGTGATTCTATCCGCCTTAAAACCCACCAACTCCTGGGTTCCTCTCTCATTTCCCCATTTCGATGATGGCAGCCTTTTATACAGTAGACTGTCTGTTGTGATTGAGATTAGATTGTAGAGATTAATTAGATTCATATTTGGAGTCCCACAGCGCTCCCAAGTCTCCAGTTGGTATGCCTAGTTGAAGTGGCTCGGTCCAGTTTTCCGACGACAATATTTCTTAAGTGTAGCATATTCTAAATTTAATATTTTTGGTGTTTTAGTGAAGTGTAAATTAGTTCACATTTTCTATTGTAGTTTAATTGTCTAAACCATATGGTTTTAAAAAGAACATATGTTTTTTAGTTAGTTAGTATGTAAACAAGTTGTTAGTTGAGTTAATAAATGAATTAAAACATTTATCTTGATTTATATGTTAAGAATATAATAGTGGCGCTGCGGACATATAGAAAAGAATATGCATGTCTCGAAAAAGAAACGTAAACATCGTAGACAGGGAAGATTTGACAGAGAAAGAAAATGTTGCAATACAAAAATTTAATTTTCCATCGTTCGATCCAGAAGAAGAAGACTGGGAATATTACGAAGAACGATTTACGATTGAACTACGAGTTCGCGGGGTCACGTCACGTGAGAGTCAAAGGGATCTCTTGCTGGCCAATATAGGACCCAAGTCGTTCAAAATACTTTTTGATCACTTCAGGCCAAATAAGGTTAGTGAGATTTCCTTAAAAAATTTGTTAATCACTTTACGTTCGTATTATATAAACGATATTGTACATTAAGCGAACGAGTAATTTTCAACAGACGTCACAGAATGGAAAGTGAATCCATTAGTGTTTACGTCAATAAATTAAAATCACTTGCAGGGAAGTGTAAATTTGGAGACTCCTTAGATGAACGATTACGGGATCAATTGATTTTAGGGATCAACGACAAATAGTGGCAGGAAAAGCTCTTGTGTCGACTCTACTTTTACAGACGTCTTAGCTACAGCAGAGCTACTAGAGAGGACTAAATAGGCTCATCGCACACTAGAAACATCAGAGAGTACCGAAATAACCTCCATATCTAGAATACAATCGAGAGCTACGGAACCATCATACAACATCTTGAGGTTAGTTAAAGGAAAACACTGTTTTAAGTGTGGAAATTCGTTTCATAAGGACAATCGACCATGTCCAGCTGAAGGAAAAAGTTGTTTTGAATGTAATGGAAAAAATCATTTCGCGAAAGTATGTTTCAAAGCAGGACGGGCCAAAGTAACAAACGGCTATTCTTCACGCAAATTGACTCATCTCAAAAACGACGGTAGTAGTTCTGATGAATCGGACACAAATTCGTATCGGGGTAAAATACGAAATGTTTCACATGGAACAAAAGTGATGCTTGACGTAAATGTTCGTGGTAACATGAATTCAAATTTCCAAATGCTAGAGATGTTATACGACCCGGGAGCTGCTGAATCTGTTATTAGTAAGCGAACGTGGCAGCAGTTAGGATCACCGGAACTTCGGTCCACACGTAACCTTGTTGCTTACACAAATTTACCGCTGGTAACACTAGGAAAAACTAAAGTTGAGGTTAATGCTTTCGGGAAAACACTCACTCTGACCGTTACCGTTATACAAGACGATGAAACTCCATTATTCGGTATGGACTGGGTTTTAAAATTTAATCTACCGCTACCCGAAGGGGCAAGTGTTTGTCATTTAAAACCAAATGTAGAAGATAAGAAATGTAATGGTTAAATGGATAAATTTTTACTCAAATTTAAAGAGATTTTCTCACCGGGTTTAGGCAAAATAAAAAACTATAAAGCGGTCGTTCACTTGAAAGATGATGCTCAAGCGAAAATATTTAAACCTAGTTATACCTATAATAATAATATTTAAACCCGTTTGCTCTTCGTGGAAGTGTTGAAGAGGAGATTCACCGTTTGGTAGATCAAGAGGTTCTTGAACCAATTGATACAAATGTCGAAGCTATTGAGTGGGCGTCACCTATTGTAATCGTCATCAAACCAACAGGTAAAATTCGGATTTGCGCCGATTTTAAGGTAACAATAAATCCTTACATCTCAAGTTATCAACACCCAATGCCGCGTTTCGAAGATATTATAGCCACGCTTCAAGGAGGTACGGTTTTCTCGATTCTTGATATGCGCGATGCCTATTTACAGATACTAATAGATGAAAATTCACAAAAATATTTTATAATTTCAACACACTTAGGTTATTTTAAATATAAAAGGCTAACATTTGGAGTAAATTTCGCACCGGAAAAATTTCAACAGATAATGGACCAATTACGACCTCGTTTTAGTTTGATGAAACCAGACCTATCTCGAGATCTGGAAGTCGCACTAAGCACTCAAAAGAAGATAAGTGACAGAAAATCTCGATGGAAAAGTTTCGATGCCGGTCCGCCTGTGTGGGTGATGAAATATCCTACTACCGGAAAGAAGACGTACGTGGAAGGAGTCGTCAAAGAATGTATCGGTAGATCGACCTATTTTGTCGACGTTGAAGGAAAAACGCTGAAAAGACATGCTCAGCAACTACGTGATAGACGGATGAACGCAAGAAGATAACATTTTTATTTTTTTTAAAAGGGGAGATGTAGCATATTCTAAATTTAATATTTTTGGTGTTTTAGTGAAGTGTAAATTAGTTCATATTTTCTGTTGTAGTTTAATTGTCTAAACCATACGGTTTTAAAAAGAACATATGTTTTTTAGTTAGTTAGTATGTAAACAAGTTGTTAGTTGAGTTAATAAATGAATTAAAACATTTATTTTGATTTATATGTTAAGAATATAATATATTCTTTTCAAGAACATTTCAACCCAAAAACGTTCTTACTCCCTTGATTTGACTATTCCTTGTTCTGTTTAGAGTATGAACAGTGAATTTCTAACGAAACTGTGAAAACGAATAGGTAGCCCATGAAGGCAAAGTAAAAGATAGTAAGGAATAGTATTAGTAAGATGCTTGGAACCAATACGAATGGTTTTGGTCTTCTCAACGTTCAACTTCAAATTATTGCTTCCTGCTCAAGCATTAATACTGTCTATTTCTTCTAGTAGCCTTCGTATCGCCTCAGTTATCTCGTTAGGATGAAAGGAAAGGTAGCTTTGGAGATCGTCGGCAAATAAGTGGTATTTTGACTGATGAAAGGAATCAGGAAGGATGACAATATAGATGGAGAAAAAGTTGAAAAAAGCAAAGATCTCTGAGGAACACCAAGAGTTAGTAAGAGGAGAGAGGAGGCGTTTTATTGGGAATCATAGTTTTTGAGAAGTCAATGAGTCGAAGTCCCACCATGACATTTGCTTAAAAGCGAACTTAGAGGTCCGGATGTTATACAAGATTTTCATGAGGTCATGGTAGTAAAGAAAGGATACAGGATTCTGAATGGAGGATAATAAGTTTTGAGAGAAATCTAATCTAAAGGGTAAGCCATGTACTAGAGAACTATGGTGATTTGAAAGGGAACAATATAAAGATCAAGGAAGTGGATTAGATCTACAAGATATGATTTGTAAGAGGAGTCAGAGGATAAATTGGTATTAAAGTCGCCGCTTATTATTGTATAAAGGAAAGTACATAAAAAGTGAGAATTCTAAAGCAAGACTTGACTAAATCGAACTTGAGGAGGGTGGTATGTAATGGCGTAGAATAGGGAAAATGAATCTGAGGAAACGTCTATGAATAGATATTCTACATGAGGAGCGTCGGGATAGGCAGATAACTACTTTTGCACTTAGACTTTTATGAACATAAAGAACAACACTTCCACCTTTTCGGTCCGTTCGATCATGACGAATGAGGGCGTAGTTTGGAATGAGTACAGAAGAGGAAGGAATATTTTATTGGTGCCAGGATTCTGATACAGCAATAATATTATAAAAAGTATGGAGGAAATAATCAAGGAATTCATAAAAATGTGCCAAGTGGCAGGTTAATAGGATATTAACAATATAAGGGTGTATATCTGTTAAAGTTTGGAAACGAAAATTTGATTACACAAGAAAATAACCAGAAAGAAAATCATGAGTTTTAACATGATAGATAAAATTTGATACCGAAAAATAAATGGTTTTTGAAACTAATATAGATAATTAATAAAGAAAGGGAGCATATTTTTTTACATACGTACTTCCGATCGCAGTTTAATCTCATATTTGACAGCGAGAGAAGAGAAAATTGTTAAGACCTGAGGGTCCAGGACCATTGTACCACCAATAACCATTGTATCGAGGCGAGCCATTGCTTTTTCCATGTCGTCTTTTGAGAACTTAAAGTCCTCCTTCAACCAGAGTCCGATGTACCTAGACCGTAATTGCTGAATGCGATTAGAGCAATCGGCCAGGATGGTGCAAGTTTCCATGTCTTGACTTAATAAGCAGTTGAGCAGAGATAAGAGAAGAGCCTGCAGACTGGTAAACTCATATACAGCGGGTTTGATCAGGTCAGGACGGTACGATGCAGAACCATAATTCAATCCATCCTCTAACATTGTGCTGCTAACTTCGGGACAGTAACTGCTAACCAGCGTCTTCGCTTCATGGAGCCATTGTGTTTCCGCACACTAAAAAAAAAAAAAAAATACATTGATATTATTGCTATATTTTATGTATAGATTGGATAGGACTCCAATAAATTATAATAATAGGTAAAAAGTTCTTTGATCTTACGTCCCACAATTTTTATTATATTGTAATTTTAATTTAATTGTACGTTTTGGCCCAAGCCATCCTCAGTAAATCTGAAAAGGTTTTCTAAGCATATGCTTGCTTAAAATATAACTTTTAAAAATAAATCTATATTAACCTTTTAAAATATCATCATAAACAATTACCTAGTTTTAAAATATCAAAATTTGTATTCATTATGAAAAACAATTTAAATTTGTTTTTTATCATTTTACCTTAATGTCAATAAACAATGGTCACTCATTAAAAAAAAAATTTATTTAATTTAAACTTATACTACATTTAAAATTATACAAATTATGAAAAAATTAAAAATATAATACAAATTTAAACAGATTCTACTACCGAACTAAAAATCAATAACTAATATTTTAGATTTTCTTAACTAAATAAGTGATATTTACCACTAAAATATCACATTATCAATTAAAATTTATTTATCTACGTCATATTTTATTGTTTTTTTTCTAATTATTTTTTTTCTGAAATTTACAACTATACAAAAAATACAACCAGTAAATATGCACACATTAGAAATATAGATAGATGGATTGATAAATTATGTTTAAATGAGGTCAAGGATGAGGATTTGATAATAAGGAATGGAATTAACCAGATGCTTGGAACCAATGAGATTGGCTTTGGTCTTCTCAACATTCAATTTTAAATTGTTGTTCACTGCCCAAGTATTGATGCAATCAATGTCTTCTTGAAGCCTTTGGATCGTCTCAAGCATCTTGCTAGGATGAAAGGAAAGGTAGATTTGGAGATCCTCAGCATATAAGTGATATTGTGAATGATAGATGAAATCAGAAAGGTCGTTGATGTAGATGGATAAAAGAGTTGGAGAGCGAAGATCTCTGAAGAACACCATGGGTTGGTAAGAGGGAGCAGGAAGGAGTTTTATTAGGTATTATGACTGTTTGGGATCTTTGATGCAAGAAGGATAGGAACTACTTTAGAGCACTATTTGATATGAAGAGGTTTTAGAGTTTGGAAATGAGTATTTCATGATTGAAAGAATCAAATGCTTTTGAGAAATCAAAGACGATCAGGATAGTTATTTTTTGTTTGCCTATGGAGAAATAAAGGTCTTGGGTAATTTTCAACAAAGCAGACTAGGTGAAGAACTGGAATCGGAAACCAGACTGCTGGGGATTGAGGAGAGCTATTTGTTCTAGGAAGGCGTTAAGCTGTGTATGGATAATTCTTTCAAGAGGTTTTGAAAGGTTGGAGAGAATAGAGATGAGTCTGAAATCGGAAACTTTAAGGGAAGCAAATTAATCAGATGCTTGGAACCAATGAGAATGGCTTTGGCCTTCTCAACATTCAGTTTTAAATCGTTGCTCTTTACAATAATAATATATTTATTGTTCCTAGAAATAAATACATACCCAAAGCATGTATAAAATAAAGAACAATAACAAATAGAAAAAGTATGATCCGTGGCAGTGGTATGCGCAAAAACTACACTACTGCTGCTGAGAACCCCATATGCCAAAAATCGCCATGGAAGGGAACTAGAAAAAAAAACTGAATTGAAATAAATATTTACTAATTATAATCATACTTCTTTAGGCTAGCAATAAATATAATATATAATCATTTCTATATTCATCCTAAACCTCCAAATCAGTTTCATCTTTAATCCTCGGTTTCATTTAAATAAATATTAAGCGAATTTGTACATCAACCATATTCGCAAAAAAATATACCATATCAGTGTAAGTTAAAGACTTAAAAACAATATTTTTTTTAAATTGAAACATTTACTTCATTGTTCACAAATCTGAATATTTCCTTACAATGATATATCATATGATATGAGACAACCATCAAAAATAAAAATGCTTAAAAGCCATTTATGTGTCATATGAAAAATGCAAGGTAATGACAAACTAAAAACATATTTAAAGTAATGTTTACGAGTTAATATAAAAATCTAGTACTTAATACCCTTTAATACTTTTAGCTAAGATAATAGTTTTAAATAATTAAATTATAACTAGTTCTGTTAATTTGATTGGTTATTCAAAATTGTGGTGTATGCCCCAACAAGCTTTTTTTTTTTCTGTGTGAACATCATTACAATATAGTTGTTTCTATGTCAATTGAATTTTATGTCCATGAGTTAACAAAAGCTTCAGTTTTGACCCCCTTTAGTATTGATTTATTTTCTTTATTTAATAAAGTGCTAAATTACCTTAACAATTACAAATCAATAGTGAAAGACATAACTTAAAAGTGAAATCAAATATTTTATTTTTTTTTTTACATATCCAAAAATTTTTTTTTTTTTTTTTTTTTTTATTATTTCAATGGAATTTACAACTGTATTACATAGAGAATACAATAAGTAAATGAGAAATTTGTAACATGGCATGTACAACATGAAGAGAAACTACCCATTGGTAGAACTCAAATTAAAGTTCTATATTAGAAGATCCCGAGGCCATCTTCTTTTCAGACGCCTCGGAGGGTTATCAGGGATCGAGGAGGAAGCAAGGTTTGAAACGAGAGGATTCGGATGATTCTGCAGTTTGTTATGGAAGGAAAGGTATCTGGATTCGGCCAGATCGGAAACATATGGAACATTAAGGTCTTTATGGATGATTTTATTTGTGACAAAGTAAGGAGCGTTGAGGATTTTACGAAATATTTTGGATTGTAAGGATTGGATACGAGAGGAATTCGATGGTTTAGTGGAGCCCCAAAGCTCAATTCCGTAAGTCCAAATAGGTCTTATTATTGTCATATATACGAGTCGTTTATAATTGATTGAAAGCTTAGATCGTTTGTCTAGTAAGTGCTGCAGTAGTCGAAAACGTCGGGCGGTTTCTAGTCGTTTCAGTCTGGTATGGGGGTTCCAAGTGAGTCGTTTGTCAAGGTGGAGTCCTAAGTAGCGGATTTGCTCAACAGGAATAAGTGGAGTATTATTGAAAGATACTGTAGGACAAGAGGTCATAGGTTTACGACGGAGGGTAAAAGTGATTTGATGGGATTTGTTGGAATTTATTTTTATTCTCCAATTTTTACACCATTCTTCAAGGCTTGTGATATGTGATTGAAGAGTTTGGGATGCAATTAAAGGATCGTTATTAACTGATAGGATACACGTGTCATCGGCGTAGGTGGTGATGACAGTGTCGGATTGGGTTGGGATGTCAGCTGTATAAACTGTGTAAAGGACTACTACCTTAGGATACTACCTTGAGGAACACCGGCAGACTGAGTAAAAAGAGATGAATAAGCATTGTTATGATTGACTTTGAAGTATCTGTCAGTAAGGTAGGAACGTATAATGAGGAAGTATGTAGGTGGTAGGAATTCACGGAGTTTGTACATCAGTCCCGGATGCCAGACTCTATCAAACGCCTGTTCAACGTCGAGAAAGACTCCCGTGCAGTACATTCCGCGCTCCAATGCAGAGGAGACTACATCTACCACACGATGGCATTGCTGAATAGTGGAGTGGGATGTGCGGAATCCAAATTGGTGATCTGGGATAATGTGTTTAGAGTCTAGGATGGGATACAGGCGTTTTAAAATGAGTTTTTCCAGGATTTTGCCCATAATGGGTAAAAGGGAGATAGGACGGTAAGAGGATGGGTGTTCTGGCGGCTTTGTGGGTTTAGGTATCATTTTGACAATGGATAGTTTCCAAGAGTCAGGAAAATATGTGGTGCGGAGTACAGCATTAAATATATAGGTTAGGAACAATATGGCTTTTTTAGGAAGACATTTTAGGATCTGGGAGGTGATTAGGTCATGGCCAGGAGCTTTGCGAGAAGGTAATCTATTAATGATATTGGATATTTCTGAAGGATGAAATGCTTTAGGTGGAGGAGTCAATTGGAGTGGGGTATCCAATTCTGCTTCAATAAACTCAAGGTGGGTTGGATTAAGGATGTCTGGGTGTGGATTAAATGTTTTTGAGAGGTGTTGAGCAAATATTTGAGATTTTTCATCATCAGATCTGGACCAGGTTTGGGTTTCAGTAATAAGTGGGTGGTTAAAATCTTTGAATTTAAGGAGTTTTTTAGTGGTCAACCATAGTGATTTGTCACAAGTAGTAAGTTTTTCTGTCATGTTATGTAAATTTTGAACTTTGTATTTTCTAATTTCAGCTTTTAGTTGGTTAGTTAATTTGTTGTAATATGTCTTATCTGATGGATATCTAGTCCTGTGCCACTTCGATCTTGCTCTGCGTTTTTCCCTTAATAAGATACGAATATGCTGCGGCAAATTTGTCTGTTGGGAGTTGTCAGTTTTATTGGTAGATGTATTATTCTTTATTTTGTCACTTATAGATGTAGTAAGTTCTTCTGTGTCAATATCACGTTTCGTCTTAAGTGGAATATTTAGGTCCAATTTATTTTCCAGGTCTTTACGAAAATTGTCCCAGTTTACTCGTCCTGTAATCAGTGTAGGAGAGGACGAGGGCTTAGGAGCGAAGGTTGTGTGTAATGAAAGCAGAACTGGAGAATGATCTGAGGAGAGGTCATCCAGGGATTTTATTGTGGCATGGGAAGAGGAAATTTGGGAGGTGACAAATATGTCGAGGATATCAGGGCGTTTTTTGAGGGATGTTGGCCAATAGGTAGGATTCATAGGAGAGAGGACAGAGTAACTATTGGAAGTTGATACAGAAGATAGTATGTTACCACGGGAGTTGGATGATCGACAACCCCATCGTTGGTGTTTAGCATTGTAGTCTCCTCCAGCAATAAAGCGCGATCCGAAGGATTGAAATAAGGATTCAAGTAAGTTATAGGTAAGAGTATGACCGGGAGGACAGTATACAGCTGAGAATTTTAAATGGAAAGGACGAGTTGAAATGATAACCGAGGTTGCTTGAATAGCCTCCGTTGGAGTAGAAGGAATGAGAGAATGGGATAAGGATTTATGGATAAGGATGCAAGAACCGGCATGGGAAGTGTTGTCGGGGTGGTCTGATCTATAAGTGATATAGTCACGTATGTAGAAATATGAACGTCGAGTGAAGTGAGTTTCTGTCAGTAGAGCAATATCAATGTGATAGTCATGAAGAAAAATGTCGAGTTCGTCTCGGTGGTTTTGTAGTCCGTTAGCATTCCATAAAAGAACAGCTAGGGGCTTAGTGCTCATCGTGAGAGATTGAAGGGAATTTCGGTAAGGATTCTTGTGAGGAGGGTAATTAGTGGCTTGATAGTCTCTTGGAGATCTTTCAGGAAGGACGCAAGGGTGGAGTTTATTAAGTCGATCGGGTTTTGTTGGTCAGGTTGGTTTTGATTAGGAGTTCGTGAGGGAAAGATCTTATGATAAGGAGTGTCTGATGAAGGATGTACCCTTGGAACTTGGGAAGGAGAGTAAATATGAGCAGAAGGGTGGGAATAAACAGGAGTTGGATGTTCGGGCGGTAATTTTACACGTATAGGTATCTGGTGAGGAGGCATTTGCTGACGTGGAGATTTTGAATGAATGTGGGAGATTTGAGTCTTGGATTGGGAGGTCTGGATCTTAGGTTTGGAAGCCTGAGTCTTAGTTTTGGAAATCTGAGGCGTCTGACGTCGCGGCTGTTGATTCTTCACCGTAGTGTCTGAATATAGGTGCCTAGAGTCTTGATGGGGATGATCTGTTGATGTAGAAGAGTTGTGCGTCAATTGTGGTATTATTTCGTTCGGCAGCTGAGGAAACGCTGCCAAATTTAGGAGTTCAGGTGCCTGTACCTGTGCCTGGGTAGAATTCTTCTGTTCTTCTTTTAATGATAAATTATAAGTTCTTTGCTTGTATAGCTTCTTATAGATAATGCAGCCCCGATAGGTTGCAGGGTGGTCCTCACCACAAAGGGCACATTTTGGTGGTTCATTTAACGGTTTCTGGCAGGTGTTAGAGGCGTGAGGCCCGGCGCATTTAACGCAACGCACCGAGTGATGGCAGTAAGCCTTTGTATGCCCTAAGTTTTGGCACTTGGTGCATTGAACGACTATTGGTTTCTGCCTCGGCTCTTCAACAGAATACAGCAGTCTTTTAACTTCGAAGATTTCTGCATTATTCCGGGCTGGTTCTAGATCGATGAAAAATAATGGCAGTGGATATTTATCAATAGGATGTAAAATAGAAGATATATGTCTTACCGAATGGCCGATATCTTCCAGATCTTTTTTTATAGCGGTAGTGGGTGTGGTAGAGTGAAGACCTCTCAAAACCACTCTATATGTTTTGTCTTCTTTTAGTTGATAGCAGTGGAAGTCGTGATTGAGTGCTGTCAAATGATTTATAAGTTTTTTATAATCATCTTTAGTATTGGTGTTAATCTTTATATCATTGACTCGAGAAAAACACCGGAAGTTGGTCGGTCCGATCAGATTAGCTATTTCTTGACCGAACTGA
Source organism: Nezara viridula (assembly GCA_928085145.1). Taxonomy (NCBI): domain Eukaryota; kingdom Metazoa; phylum Arthropoda; class Insecta; order Hemiptera; family Pentatomidae; genus Nezara; species Nezara viridula. Next base: position 180,772,693 of record OV725077.1, on the reverse strand, counting down.
ATGAAATTGTCAATCTTGCTTACATAAATCGGAGGTGGCACTGGTTCAGTGAAAGTTCTAGGTTCAGTGATTTCGTTAATTTTATTATTGGCTGTAACAGAATTGTTACTGGATGTGTTAGTTGATGGTTTAGTGTCAGGTTTCATAGCTGAATTATTACTAGTTTTTGATTGTTTATTTACTTTGAGAGCTTGCTTTGTTTTAGCGGATTTGTTTTTTTTTTTATTAGGTGAGTTGCCCGCCGAACCGGGGGCAGAGTTTCTATGGCGCTTTTGGAGAGTTCGCCTTGTTAAATATTGAGAATCAGTCTCACTGATTTCGGAGAAAGGAGTCTCTTCATCTGATTCGTCAAAAGAAATGTTCTTATCAGAATCCATACCTCTAAATAATAATATATACAAAAAGAAGAGAGAAAAAAAAAAGTATCACTAATAAGAAAATTTACAAAACAAATACTTAATAACTAATCTATTTACAAATATATATACAAATATTAAAAAAAACATTTTTATAAATAAATAAAATAGAGTCAGTAGAAAAAAAAATATTAAAATATAATAATCAATTAAGAAATAAAAACAGAGAAAAAAAAATATATATACTGTCTTAGGTACGAACTCAAGATATTGTGAACGTAAAATAAAGAGCCGTGACCTTGAATTTGAAAGATAAGACCCGCTGAGGGGAATTATCTGCCACGTAAACTGTCTCTAGCAATCGAGTACCAATTTAATGTTGCTAATTGTTAATAAAAGTCACTCACCTCACTGATTGTAATGTAAAAATGTTAAATTGTTTATAAACTCACTGTTTACAAAGTCTGAGAACAGGATTTGAGATAATAAGCACATAACAAACTAGCAAAGACGGAACGATACGATAGAACCTCAGTTTCGGCCATGACACTTACGACACATATCCAAAAATAAATCTCAACTTAATCCATAACAAACTTCAAATTAATTAATATGAACTTCAGGTTTATTTAACAAAGATGTTTTTCTAAAAGTATGTATGGTAACTGTATTGAGTTAGAAGAAGATAAAAAGAATTTAAAAAAGTTGATATGAGAAGTAGTTAGTTGAGGGTGCGGTCAAATAATTAAAAAAAATTAAAATATATAAATAATTTTAATTTTTGCCGACGTTTCGACCCACTTTGCAGGTCGTCTTCAGGGCTACAAAAGATACAAACATGTTGAAAAAATAAAAATAAAATAAAAAATAAATATAAGTATATATAAATCACGAAGAAGTTGTCAGATACAGAAATAAAAGATAAATAAAATAAAATAAATACATGATAAGAAAATAGATAAAAGAAAATAAATACATGAATGTTAACGAATAAATGAATGTTAACGAATAAATAGATTGAAAATTGAATAACTATTGTTACAGTAAAGTTAAAATATGGATAAGATAACATTATCTTATCCATATTAAATATCTTATCTTATTAAATATCTTATCCATATTTTTAACTTTACTGTAACTATAGTTATTCAATTTTCAATCTATTTATTCGTTAACATTCATTTATTCGTTAACATTCATGTATTTATTTTCTTTTATCTATTTTCTTATCATGTATTTATTTTATTTTATTTATCTTTTATTTCTGTATCTGACAACTTCTTCGTGATTTATATATACTTATATTTATTTTTTATTTTATTTTTATTTTTTCAACATGTTTGTATCTTTTGTAGCCCTGAAGACGACCTGCAAAGTGGGTCGAAACGTCGGCAAAAATTAAAATTATTTATATATTTTAATTTTTTTTTTTTTTTTAATTATTTGACCGCACCCTCAACTAACTCCTTCTCATATCATATCAACGGTCAACCATCTCTACATCATTATAAAAAAGTTGATGATTTTATGAAAAACAGTACTTAGTATAGCTGTTTAATAGTCATATTTAAATGGTTTTTACAAAGACCAACTCAACTTACATTATAAGTAAATCTTGTCTAGTTTAATATGAAACAATCTTTAATTTTATAAATCAAATATTTTTTAAGTTAACGGATCCAATTTTCCAAGAAATGTCTCACATAAAATAAACAAAAAACACCACTTAAATTTGATACATTTATATTTATACATCTAACCATTATTTATATGAAATTTTTTATAGCTCTAGACTTCTCCGTTCACTCCTTTAAAACCTTTACACCCTGTGCAAGTGCGTGTAAGTAAAAAAGAATATTCTGGCAGCTGAGTATGAACCTACCGTTGATGTTTGCATGAAGATCACCAATAGCATAGCTGTGAACTCCATTGCGTCCCACCTCCTTTAGGAGAATTGATTGTTGTTGTCGTTAATATTATTGTCTGAAACAGTTTGTTAAAAGATAATTAAAGACAAAATAGGATTACCTGATCTTTATTGTATTAATGATGTATTCCATTTATAAATCTATAACAGATATAAGCCTGTTAAAAGAAAGTTTAATGTGGCCATGCAGGTATCATCACTGCTGAAGCATTGTCAACTTATAATGTTGAGAAAAAGTTACAGGATTTAATCCCTCTGTAATGCCCATTTTCAGTATTTCTTTTTTTTTTTTTTTTTTTTTTAGTTTGTTCCAGGACTTTTCCATTTAAGTCCTTTACACTAAAAGATGAAAAATTATTTAATTACTGCTTTCCTGAGGGAGTTGAATGGTAGACTCTCTCTCTCATATATTGATTTTTAACATTTTACAATTGTTACTCAAAACTAATTTATCAAAATGGCGATAGTAAGCAATTTGGTAATTATTTACAAACGATGCTCCACCGGCCATCTTGGCTGAAGTGATGTTATGGGTTGTGTTCTGATAACGTTTACAAAACACACCATCAGGAAGCGCCACTATTGCGGAGGGGTACAGTGGCTTAATAATACAGTGCGGTCATACGGATGGGACGGCCATATTGGATCGGCGGGAAACTAATATTTGAATAGCCTGTCTTTGTTATTTCAATTTAAAAAGTAATTATTGCAACAAACTATTTACTAGAATGGTTTGGGAGATAGAATTGAAGTTGAACAATCTGTATGAAGCATATGAATCACTTATATCACGCGAAAATAAATAATAAAATCAAAGAACCATATTTGTTTTTTTTTTCTGTTTAATTTCTTTTAAAATATATTCCAATAAACTTCGGCATATTAAGATTTCCATTGTATTCATCTTACTCTCTCATTGGCAAATTTCACAAACAAATTAATTAATTATTAAAACATTAAACAAAAAATGAGTGAAAATTAACTTTCATTGGAAAACCAGAAACTCAATTCTAAGTCAGCAATCATGAAACTATTTTTATTTTTCTTCTTAATATTCACCTTTAGAAGAAAAAAAACTTTAAATAAATGTAAATTATTTAATCTAAATTTAATAAATACAAATTATTTAATGTAAATTTAGTAAATATAAATTATTTAATGTAAATTTAATAAATATAAATTATTTAATGTAAATTTAATAAAAATAAATTATTTAATTAAATTTAATGTAAATTTAATAAATATAATTTATTTATATTGCTTATGACTGAATACCACAACTAGTGTTGCCCAAATGCGAGACCATGAGGTGTCTTGGTCTTGTGCAAGTCTCGCAACAGTCTTCCAGTTATCTATCAGCTCCTTATTATAGATATATTACTGTAATTTGTCAGACATGGGAAACGTAAGCCCAAATGAAAAATTGAGAGTTAAATTCCAAAGGATATTGGTTACACCAATTCTTTACATATGGTAACCAAATTTTTCAAGTTTTACTATTACAACTATTTCAAGGTTAACTATTTTAACTTAATTTTTATTCATAAAAAGGATTTTTTTATCAATCTTGGTCTTGGTCTTACAGGTTAGGCAGGCCTTAGTATTGATTTTGCAATGTATATCACCAAGACTGATTTTGGACAACACTAACTATTATAAATCCACTATAATTAAAATTTTTAAATAGTTCAAAATTTGATTCTCAATGTATAGATTCATTTCCGATCATTGATATAAAATATTTTTTATGAAATGGTTTACCTCTTACCATAATGTAGATATTTTATATTGCATCTCTTATTTTATTTATTTTTCATTACTTTTTTGGGAAATTAGAGATTGTTGGCTATAATATATTTTCAATTTTATCACACAGGATATACCAAGTAAAAATAACTAATAGTGAAACATAAAACTGTAAGGATAAAATACAATAAATTATCAATTGATTGAAGAACTATCCAATTTAACTTGAAAAAGAAAACATTTTTAATCAACAAAGGAATATAAAAAAAAAGATGAAACAGAATATTTATTTACAAAAAAATTTTAATTTATAAATGCTGCACATATACATTTACATATTTACTGCTAAAAACAGACATATGAGGGAAATTCTTTTTACTTATTGAATTTATCCTAAGTCTAAATACAATAAACCTCTTAAGAATACTATATTTAATATTGTGACAATTAAATATGTGTTCTTCATCAACAGAACTCATTTTTCTCTATGAAAAAACCTCTTAAATCACCTCTAACTGAGTTGATTTGGCTCATATAGGGTTCGAAATTGACTTAATCCTTTAATTTGTTACTTTATTTTATTAATTTTCCTTTGTAATTCAGTGGTTATGAGAGAAAAAGATTGAAATTAAGTTTGAAACTTGATTATAGAAGATATTTTTATAGTTTGGGGCTATTAGCTGATACAATTTGTATTTTGAAGTCAGTGGTTTCAAGTATAAAATTGAAATTTGGTTTTCATTTATAGTTATTGTTACTTTCAATATTAAAAATATGAGTGTAGTTGATGATCCTTAAATCATAGTTTAATTGAGTATAGTTGATGGTCCTTAAATGATAATCTTGACCTTAAATGATACTCATATTTTAATGATGAAAGTAACAATAACTATAAAGGAAAACAAAATTTCAATTTTATACTGGAAACTAATAGCTTCAAGATAAAAATTGTGTTAGCTAATAGCCTCGAGCTATAGACACTGTCTTCATATAACCAAGTTTCAAACTTGATTTCCATATTTTTCTTTCATTACCACTGAATTAAAAAGGAAAATTAATAAAATAAAGTAAAAAATTAAAGTATACTCACAATTTTAAGTCTACAAAGAAGAAACCAAACTTGTCACTTTAACTTTAAACACTAATATATATAACTATTAAATAAAAAATACCTATTAATAAACTAAATCTATTACTAAAACAACACAATTAAACTTTTAAATAAAATATCACTAATAAAATAAGTCTGTAAAGATGAAACATATCACTGAACAAGAAACCAAAACAATCACTGAAAACACTAAAAAGTATAACTATTCAATAAAAACTAACTATTAATAAACTAAACCTATCACTTAAACAACAAAATTAAGCTTCTGAACTAAAATACTGGTAATAAAATATGAAATTTTAACAGTTTTGAGGTGCCTAAAGAGCAAGCAGATAGCAAGGGACGATCCAAGATGGCCAACCAATCAGAAATCGAATCCATATGACCGCACTGTATTATTAAGCCACTGTACCCCTCCTACAGTGGCTTAATAATACAGTGCGGTCATATGGATTCGATTTCTGATTGGTTGGCCATCTTGGATCGTCCCTTGCTATCTGCTTGCTCTTTAGGCACCTCAAAACTGTTAAAATTTCATATTTTATTACCAGTATTTTAGTTCAGAAGCTTAATTTTGTTGTTTAAGTGATAGGTTTAGTTTATTAATAGTTAGTTTTTATTGAATAGTTATACTTTTTAGTGTTTTCAGTGATTGTTTTGGTTTCTTGTTCAGTGATAGGTTTCATCTTTACAGACTTATTTTATTAGTGATATTTTATTTAAAAGTTTAATTGTGTTGTGTTAGTAATAAATTTAGTTTACTTACAGGTAGTTTTTACTGAATAGTTGTACGTTTTACTGTTTAAAGTGATAGTTAACCTATTCATGTTCAGTGATAGGTTTCATCTTCACAGACTCATATTTTATTAGTGATATTCTGTTTGAAAGTTTAATTGTGTTGTTTTAGTAATAGATTTAGTTTATTAATAGGTATTTTTTATTTAATAGCTATATATATTAGTGTTTAAAGTTAAAGTGACAAGTTTGGTCTCTTCTTCGTAGACTTAAAATTGTGAGTATGCTTTAATTTTTTACTTTATTTTATTAATTTTCCTTTTTAATTCAGTGGTAATGAAAGAAAAAGATGGAAATCAAGTTTGAAACTTGGTTATATGAAAACAGTGTCTATAGTTCGAGGCTATTAGCTAACACAATTTTTATCTTGAAGTTATCAGTTTCCAGTATAAAATTGAAATTTTGTTTTCCTTTATAGTTATTGTTACTTTCATCATTAAAATATGAGTATCATTTAAGGTCAAGATTATCATTTAAGGATCATCAACTATACTCAATTAAACTATGATTTAAGGATCATCAACTACACTCATATTTTTAATATTGAAAGTAACAATAACTATAAATGAAAACCAAATTTCAATTTTATACTTGAAACCACTGACTTCAAAATACAAATTGTATCAGCTAATAGCCCCAAACTATAAAATATCTTCTATAATCAAGTTCCAAACTTAATTTCAATCTTTTTCTCTCATAACCACTGAATTACAAAGGAAAATTAATAAAATAAAGTAACAAATTAAAGGATTAAGTCAATTTCGAAACCTATATGAGCCAAATCAACTCAGAGGTGATTTAAGAGGATTTTTCATAGAGAAAAATGAGTTCTGTTGATGAAGAACACATATTTAATTGTAGCAATATTAAATATTGTAGTCTTAAGAGGTTTATTGTATTTAGACTTAGGATAAATTCAATAAGTAAAAAGAATTTCCCTGATATGTCTGTTTTTAGCAGTAAATATGTAAATGTATATGTGCAGAATTTATAAATTTAAATTTCTTTGTAAATAAATATTCTGTTTCATCTTTTTTTTTTTTTTATATTCCTTTGTTGATTAAAAATGTTTTCTTTTTCAAGTTAAATTGGATAGTTCTTCAATCAATTGATAATTTATTGTATTTTATCCTTACAGTTTTATGTTTCACTATTAGTTATTTTTACTTGGTATATCCTGTGTGATAAAATTGAAAATATATTATAGCCAACAATCTCTAATTTCCCAAAAAACTAATGAAAAATAAATAAAATAAGAGATGCAATATAAAATATCTACATTATGGTAAGAGGTAACCCATTTCATAAAAAAATATTTGATATCAATGATCAGAAATAAATCTACACATCGAGGATCAAATTTTGAACTATTTAAAATTTTAATTATAGTGGATTTATAATAGTTAGTGTTGTCCAAAATCAGTCTTGGTGATATACTTTGCAAAATCAAGACTAAGGTCTGCCTAACTTGTAAGACCAAGACCAAGATTGATAAAAAAATCCTTTTTATGAATAAAAATTAAGTTAAAATAGTCAACCTTGAAATAGTTGTAATAGTAAAACTTGAAAAATTTAGTTACCATATGTAAAAAATTGGTGTAACCAATATCCTCTGGAATTTAACTCTCAATTTTTCATTTGGGCTTAGGTTTCCCATGTCTGACAAATTACAGTAATATATCTATAATAAGAAGCTGATAGGTAACTGCGAGACTTGCACAAGACCAAGACACCTCATGGTCTCGTATTTGGGCAACACTAGTTGTGGTATTCAGTCATAAGCAATATAAATAAATTATATTTATTAAATTTACATTAAATAATTTATATTTATTAAATTTACATTAAATAATTTATATTTACTAAATTTACATTAAATAATTTATATTTACTAAATTTACATTAAATAATTTGTATTTATTAAATTTAGATTAAATAATTTACATTTATTTAAAGTTTTTTTTTTCTAAAGGTGAATATTAAGAAGAAAAATAAAAATAGTTTCATGATTGCTGACTTAGAATTGAGTTTCTGGTTTTCCAATGAAAGTTAATTTTCACTCAGTTTTTGTTTAATGTTTTAATAATTAATTAATTTGTTTGTGAAATTTGCCAATAAGAGAGTAAGATGAACACAATGGAAATCTTAATATGCCGAAGTTTATTGGAATATATTTTAAAAGAAATTAAACAGAAAAAAAAACAAATATTGTTCTTTGATTTTATTATTTATTTTCGCGTGATATAAGTGATTCATATGCTTCATACAGATTGTTCAACTTCAATTCTATCTCCCAAACCATTCTAGTAAATAGTTTGTTGCAATAATTACTTTTTAAATTGAAATAACAAAGACAGACTATTCAAATATTAGTTTCCCGCCGATCCAATATGGCCGTTCCCTCCGTATGACCGCACAGTATTATTAAGCCACTGTAGGAGGGGTTGTCTTGTCCCCTCCACCTTACCTCTGTTTTCAGTAAATATAGAAATTAGATAGTTTAGGTTATATATCACCCGCCTTTTTTTAAATTTAGCATTCCTTACCCACTATTAAATAAACATCGATTGAATACCCATTACAATTTCCATCTTATCCACATAAAATTTTTATGCTTATACTTTTTATATATCCACATAATATATTTATGCTTATACTTTTTAGATATATGTCACATTTTAGATATATGTTACATTTTAGATATACATATATATTTAGATATATATATGTCACATTTTCAATCTAATGTGCAGCATACTGTCTTAAACAATTTGTTTCATTGAAAGAACTTCACTAACTTAAATTTTGTTTTAATTGTGATACTTTATCTAAATTTTTAAATATTTGATGGTTGACCATTGTATATTTTAGATATTTGGATTGTATATATTCAATTTTTAAATACTTTATGGTTGACCATGCTATTTTTTAGATTGTATATACTAAAAAAATTACAATTTTCTATAAGGTTTTTAATGCTGGATAAGGGTTATATTTTTCATTTATATGTTACTTAAATCTTCTAGCAATAAAACACATTTTCAGTCTACTGAGGTACATATTGGCATTACCAGATTCTAAGGGAAATGTTTCAGGATCATGTAGGAGAGCTCTAGCGATTCATTTAATTTAAAATAATCAAAGAACAAAACACGACTCACATTCCTTTAAATCTGAACTTGTGAGCAACGTTACAAGTTCTTAGAGATTGGTCCCTTGTACATTCCCCTTGAAACCGCACATTTTCTACATAATTAACTATGCCAATCATCGTATCAGTATGATAGACAAGTATCTTAGCAACCTGTAAGTATATACAAAACGCAATACTCCAAGAGGTATTTAGTTAAGGAGTAATCTTTTTCAAGCCTGTAAGATTTATAACAGATGCTTTAAATATATTTTTACCTATGCATCTCAATTATTCACATTTGGTTATTATAATTCCTAATTTTTCTTAATATCCAAACCAATTTAAATTATCTGACCAGTTATCCCTAGCCATTTCCATTGCTGTCTACTTATATTGTATGTATCTACTTTTATATTGTATTATCTCATTCATTTTTCTGAATCCTGTCAGAATGAGATATTAGGCAAGAAAGTGTAAGTTATCTTCATCATGTGTATTCCGCCAGACGTAACTCTTTACCTTCTTCATAAATGTAAAATGTCCCTTAGTTATATAAATCAAGTATAGACCTATGAAAGATTTAGGTTTTACATCATCTCATGTTATGGCTTCCAGCCTCAAACTTTCCTGACATTGTTTAATGAGTTTATTAATTTCTTCTTAAGGTTTCCCTATATGTTTTTCAAGACTGTGAATAATTTAACTATCGAGAATGACTTATTGTTCAAATAAGGATAAATTACCACCAGTAACGATCAAATTGACCAAGGAAAAGTAACCTAGAATAACTTATTCTTTTGTGCAAAAAATATATCTATTTTATAAAAACAGTTCTTCGTGAATAAAATATTCAATTAAAAATATCTAATTAACACACAAGGCAATTCCTTTGGAAGAAAAAAATTGAAATGCACTTTATAAATAAGTACAACATAATTTACTAAGAACCAATATTTATAGCCATAATCAAATTTATTTTACTATTCATTATTTTTAAGGGGCTCTCGTCTCTAAATTGTAACCAAATGTTTTTTTATTTTTTAAGTTACATACTTAGTTTTAGAATTGTTTTTTTTTTTTTTTTTTGTTAAGTCTATTTATGTTTTAATCAACTTTATGATAAATGGTTGTTAATATTTCTAATGTTATAAACTAATTTTATTATTATCTAATTTTATTATGGCTATAAATATTGTTTCTTAGTAAATTATGTTGTACTTATTTATAAAGTGCATTTCAATTGTTTTCTTCCAAAGGAAGTGTCTTGTGTGTTAATTAGATATTTTTAATTGAATATTTTATTCACAAAGAACTGTTTGTATAAAATAAATATATTTGTTTACAAAAAAGTATAAGGTATTCTAGGTTACTTTTCCTTGGTCAATTTGATCATTACCACGGGCGGATCTACGGCGGGGGCTTTCGGGCTGAAGCCCCCCTCCCAAAATGGTGAAACATAACCACGTTTTATGGGGGAAAAAAAATTAAAAAATACCTCTTAAAGTATTATTGTTGGTTTAATTACATTTAAAAGGACTTAAGGAATCATTTAAACACCATTTCATATAGATAGTTAGTTTCTTTCTGTTTTTCCAAAGTAAATATCGTTATTTTTATGAAAAAAAATCTTCCGGGCTGAAGCCCCTCCCAAAATTAAATCCTGGATCCGCTAGTGATCATTACTGGTGGTAATTTATCCTTATTTGAACAATAAGTCATTCTCGATAGTTAAATTATTTACAGTCTTGAAAAACATATAGGGAAACCTTAGAAAGAAATTAAAAAACTCATTAAACAATGTCAGGAAAGTTTGAGACTGGAAGCCAAAACATGAGATGATGTAAAACCTAAATCTTTCATAGGTCTATACTTCATTTATATAACTAAGGGACATTTTACATTTTATGAAGAAGAAGGTAAAGAGTTACGTCTGGCGGAATACACATGATGAAGATAACTTACACTTTCTTGCCTAATATCTCATTCTGACAGGATTGTTTCATATTATTTTTTTCAATTAAGCATCTTTTGGGTCATCTTTAATTGTACGTGTAACAAAATACACTGACAGGCAAAAAATTCCACCCACTTGATTTTTCCATGTTTTCATCTAAAAACATTTCTGTAAAGTTGTAATTATTTATATAATACATGGTATTTGTATATAATACTTAGTATTTATGGAATTTTATAATCTTTTTTACCTTTAATAATTAAAATGTGATTGAGTAATAAAGATTAGAGAAAAAAAATTGAAAAACGAACCATTATTATTAACCATTATGAAGTGGCTCTTTCTAATTTCTTTAATAAATGTGTTTATGTTTAGTGTGGAAAGCAATAATGCGATTATAAGACAGTTGATGTACTTAAAAAAAATAATTCGGAATAAATTACGTAATCATTTAATATTATTTCTGAACAATTTATAATAAAAGTGACGTTTTGTAATTTTTTTTAATCTCATACTCAGAGATATTGCAAAAACCGAATCCTATTTATTCGTTTCTAAAAGGTACATTAAAATATTATTAAAGAAAACAAAAGACTTTTTTTTTTTCATTGTACTTAATTGTACGTGTAACAAAATACACTGACAGGCAAAAAATTCCACCCACTTGATTTTTCCATGTTTTCATCTAAAAATATTTCTGTAAAGTTGTATTTGTATATAATACATGGTATTTGTATATAATACTTAGTATTTATGGAATTTTATAATCTTTTTTACCTTTAATAATTAAAATGTGATTGAGTAATAAAGATTAGAGAAAAAAAATTGAAAAACGACCCATTATTATTCTAAAAGCAATTAATTACATCATCGTTTAGTAGCGCGTGTTTCCTCCTCTTGCCTTCACTACTTCTTGAAGACGCCTCGGCATACTTTCCACCAGTCAGGAAATGTCCCTTTGGTGAAGGATAGCCCTTCCTCCCGAAGAGCTCTTTTAAGGTCCTGCAATGTTTCAGGAAGTGTTGCACGCCCTCTTATTCGTCTTCCGAGGTTATCCCATTAATGCTCAATGGGGTTCAAATCTGGAGAACGTGCTGGCCAGGCTAAAATCTCACTATTGTTCTGTTGAAGGAATGTCTGCACTATGCGGGCGACATGTGGGCGTGCATTAGAATAGAACGATCGCCGATTTCGTTGAGGATAGGCAACACATGATGTTTCAAAATCTCATCTACATAGCGAATGACCGTCAAAGACCCTCCACGAACAACAACCAATTCTGTGCGGCGCTCCATTGAAATCCCAGCCCACACCATTAAGGAACCACGTTGGAAAAGTTGGCTTTTGGGAAAAATTGCAGGCTGCATATCTTCCGTTTCTTCTTCTCCACACCCTTTCACGCCCGTCTGGAGCTCGAAGAGCGGATCTTGACTCATCTGTAAAAAGTGCATCACTCCATTCGTCTATAGTCCAATGGCTGTGCTCTCGAGCAAAAGCCAGCCGTGTTACTCTGTGAGTTCTGGTCAACTCTGGTCCTCTTACTGGAGTTGATTAATCCATACTCATCCATACTCATTTAATCTTCTCCGAGCGGTAAGTTCAGAAATTTGCACACCTCGAACTTCTTCGAGCTGATGAATCGCTTGAACAACAGTAAGGTGCCGGTATCGTAAAATTCTCGAAGTCAAAAACCGGTCATCCTGTGGTTCTGTTACCATAGGCCGTCCAGAACCGGGCCTTCTATTGTAAGAACCAGTTTCCTGAAAACGCCTGACGGCGTCTCCTACAGTTTCATATGGAACTCCGATTTTCATCCGCAACATCCTCAGCACTAAGAGGCATTTTTAAACTTAATATTGAAAAAATTAAAAGCCGGAGACTAAGAAATGTGCTGCAAGAAACGGCACTGGACTAATGATACTGAATAAACATTTTGATTCCGTAGAAAGTAAACATTGGAATCTAGAATCATTTCATTGAATTAAGGGTTATTATTCTCTATATTAACATTCCTAATCGAAAACAAACAAAAAGATTACCTATTTATTCATTAAAAACAATAGACCAATCCAAAGCAGAAATATTTTTAGATGAAAACATGAAAAAATTCTCTATATTAAATTCTCTATTCTCTATATTAACATTCCTAATCGAAAACAAACAAAAAGATTACCTATTTATTCATTAAAAACAATAGACCAATCCAAAGCAGAAATATTTTTAGATGAAAACATGAAAAAATCAAGTGGGTGGAATTTTTTTTCTGTCAGTGTAGTTTCATCTCATCGTAACCTACAACTATTTTATTCACGAAAACTCTTGGAATTGGAGCGTTTTTAATCTGGAGGGAGGCAAACTTTGTTTATTTAATTATGTACTAAATGCTGGTAAATACACATTTGCTAAAGGTGGCCTATAAAAATATTGGGACGATTGTCTTCTATAACCTCGTTATTTTGAAAATTTAGGGGTGTAGGTCACGCCAAACGGCTCAATATTTTTAAAGGCCATCTTTTTTCTCGATTTTGTGATCAAATTATTTTACGATCCAAATAGAAAGAAAATGTGTATTTACGAGTTTTTAGTACTTGATTAAATAGACAAAGTTTGCGCCCCTCCAGATTGATAAGGCCCCAATTCCAAGAGTTTTCGTAAATAAAATAGTTGTAGGTTACGATGAGATGAAACTATTTACGAAGTTTCAGGTGGATGTTAATAATTCAATAAAAAGGGGTCAGTAACACGGACTAAAATATTGTATTTCATACCCAGCAATACCATTAAAGATGTAACTTCTGGATATGTGTACAACATATCAAACCTATATTTTAGATGCTGTTGAATTAGTAATTTTATTAAATATTACCAATTACATTTTATTTAACTTGCTTCAGACCTGGATATTTTTTTTTCTTTTTTTCATTCAGATTTTTATTACACGATTTGAGATTTATGGTTACGGTCAAGTTCCGAATATTGAAATATTTTGGTGTCATTTTTCAAATCGTCAGTTGTCAAAATTTTGCAAAAATTGAAATATTTCCCTAATGTTGTAACAGACCAGAAAATTCAAAAACTTATCATCCCCTCTCACAACTTGAGGTTTTCAGGATAAGTAGAACTCGACAATCCAATAAAAAAAAATTGCCTGTCCACGGTATGCGACTTTTCTCAGAGACTACTGGACCTATCTTTTTGAGAGATATGGAATCAAAGTCGCCGATAATGCTCTTATCTCGACATTACAATTAGCTTTTTCCTTTCAAGATGGCGGACGAAAAATCTGTGTTGGTATAGACTGTTGTGCCTCAACGAATGTACATATTTCAATGAAACTTTTTTTTTTTTATTGATGATATTTACAAATGCATTACAAATAAAAATACATTCAGTAAATGTGAACAAAGGAATAAAATAGCATGAAATCACATGTTGAGAAACTACCCATTGGTAGCACTCTAAAAATGTATTTTATTTTAATTTTTTCCGACGTTTCGAACCACTTTGCAGGTCTTCTTCAGGGCGTAGGATGTAGCACTGCAGGAGGCAGTTGAAACACTGTTTTTTTTTAAAAACAGCACAAGTGTTTCAACTGCCTCCCGCAGTGCTACATCCTACGCCCTGAAGACAGAGTTGGGCATTTACTCGAGTAAATGTCGAGCAGTGACGTCACGAGTGATCACTCTTGGAAGCTGAGCCATGAGTAATTTTGAAAATTACTCGTGAAATATTTTTCCTTCATGAGTAAATCACTCGTGAAAAATGTTATCTCCATGAGTAAATTACTCATGAAAAATTTTAACGCCATGAGTAATTTTGAAAAAAAAAATGTTTTTATTTTATTTAACCTAATTTTTTTTTCACCTTTCCGATTTATTCAATATCGGGGTCGACATATATGTTTTGGGGGGCGCTTTTTATGGAAATGTTATCCAATTTGAGATTGGGCCCCCCGGCCTCGACTTTTTTTTAACTTTTGGGATTAAATCGATATCAGGGTCGACTTATAGGTTTCGGGGGGCGCTTTTTATGAAAATGATATCCAATTTGAGATTGGGCCCCCCGCCCCGTTTTTTTTTAACTTTTGGGATTAAATCGATATCAGGGTCGACTTATAGGTTTTGGGGGGCGCTTTTTATGAAAATGATATCCAATTTGAGATTGGACCCCCCCGCCCCGTTTTTTTTTAACTTTTGGGATTAAATCGATATCAGGGTCGACTTATAGGTTTTGGGGGCGCTTTTTATGAAAATGATATCCAATTTGAGATTGGGCCCCCCCGCCCCGTTTTTTTTAACTTTTGGGATTAAATCGATATCAGGGTCGACTTATAGGTTTTGGGGGGCGCTTTTTATGAAAATGATATCCAATTTGAGATTGGACCCCCCCGCCCCCGTTTTTTTTTAACTTTTGGGATTAAATCGATATCAGGGTCGACTTATAGGTTTTGGGGGGCGCTTTTTATGAAAATGATATCCAATTTGAGATTGGACCCCCCGCCCCCGTTTTTTTTTAACTTTTGGGATTAAATCGATATCAGGGTCGACTTATAGGTTTTGGGGGGCGCTTTTTATGAAAATGATATCCAATTTGAGATTGGGCCCCCCGGGCCTCGACTTTTTTTAACTTTTGGGATTAAATCGATATCAGGGTCGACTTATAGGTTTCGGGGGGCGCTTTTTATGAAAATGATATCCAATTTGAGATTGGACCCCCCGCCCCGTTTTTTTTTAACTTTTGGGATTAAATCGATATCACGGTGGACTCTTATATTTTAAGGGGCGCTTTTTATGAAAATGACATCCGATTTAAGATTGGACCCCCGGGCCTCAACCTTTTTTTAATTTTTCGGAATAAAGCGATATCAGGGTCGACTCTTATGTTTTGGGGGAAGCCCCAAAACTCTCAATCTCAAATCCGAAATGATTTTCATATAAAGTGCCCCCCAAAACATAAGATCGACCCTGATATCGATTTAATCCCAAAAGTTAAAAAAAGTCGAGGCCCGGGGGGCTCAATCTCAAATTGGATATCATTTTCATAAAAAGCGCCCCCCAAAACCTATAAGTCGACCCTGATATCGATTTAATCCCAAAAGTTAAAAAAAGTAAAGGCCCGGGGGGCTCAATCTCAAATTGGATATCATTTTCATAAAAAGCGCCCCCCAAAAAATATAAGTCGACCCTGATATCGATTTAATCCTAAAAGTTAAAAAAAGTCGAGGCCCGGGGGGCCCAATCTCAAATTGGATATCATTTTCATAAAAAGCGCCCCCCAAAACCTATAAGTCGACCCTGATATCGATTTAATCCCAAAAGTTAAAAAAAACGGGGGCGGGGGGCCCAATCTCAAATTGGATATCATTTTCATAAAAAGCGCCCCCCAAAACTATAAGTCGACCCTGATATCGATTTAATCCCAAAAGTTAAAAAAAGTCGAGGCCCGGGGGGCTCAATCTCAAATTGGATATCATTTTCATAAAAAGCGCCCCCCAAAACCTATAAGTCGACCCTGATATCGTTTTAATCCCAAAAGTAAAAAAAAGTCGAGGCCCGGGGGGGCCCAATCTCAAATTGGATATCATTTTCATAAAAAGCGCCCCCCGAAACCTATAAGTCGACCCTGATATCGATTTAATCCCAAAAGTTAAAAAAAGTCGAGGCCCGGGGGGCCCAATCTCAAATTGGATATCATTTTCATAAAAAGCGCCCCCCAAAACCTATAAGTCGACCCTGATATCGATTTAATCCCAAAAGTTAAAAAAAAACGGGGGCGGGGGGTCCAATCTCAAATTGGATAACATTTTCATAAAAAGCAACCCCCGAAACCTATAAGTCGACCCTGATATCGATTTAATCCCAAAAGTTAAAAGAAGTCGAGGCCCGGGGGGCCCAATCTCAAATTGGATAACATTTCCATAAAAAGCGTCCCCCAAAACATATATGTCGACCCCGATATTGAATAAATCCTAAAAGTTAAAAAAAGTCGAGGCCCGGGGGGCCCAATGTCAAATTGGACATCATTTTCATAAAAAGCGCCCCCCGAAACCTATAAGTTGGCCCTGATATCGATTTAATCCCAAAAGTTAAAAAAAGTCGAGGCCCGGGGGGCCCAATCTCAAATTAGATATCATTTTCATAAAAAGCGCCCCCCAAAACCTATAAGTCGACCCTGATATCGATTTAATCCCAAAAGTTAAAAAAAAACGGGGGCGGGGGGTCCAATCTCAAATTGGATAACATTTTCATAAAAAGCGCCCCCCAAAACCTATAAGTCGACCCTGATATCGATTTAATCCCAAAAGTTAAAAAAAGTCGAGGCCCGGGGGGCTCAATCTCAAATTGGATATCATTTTCATAAAAAGCGCCCCCCAAAACCTATAAGTCGACCCTGATATCGTTTTAATCCCAAAAGTTAAAAAAAAGTCGAGGCCCGGGGGGCCCAATCCCAAATTCGATATCATTTTCATAAAAAGAGCCCCCCAAAACCTAAAAGTCGACCCTGATATCGATTTAATCCGAAAAGTTAAAAAAAGTCGGGGCCCGGGGGGCCCAATCCCAAATTCGATATCATTTTCATAAAAAGAGCCCCCCAAAACCTATAAGTCGACCCTGATATCGATTTAATCCGAAAAGTTAAAAAAAGTCGAGTCCCGGGGGGGCCCAATCTCAAATTGGATAACATTTCCATAAAAAGCGCCCTCCAAAACATATACGTGGACCCCGATATCGAATAAATCGGAAAGGTGAAAAAAAAATTAGGTTAAATAAAATAAAAACATTTTTTTTTTCAAAATTACTCATGGCGTTAAAATTTTTCATGAGTAATTTACTCATGGAGATAACATTTTTCACGAGTGATTTACTCATGAAGGAAAAATATTTCACGAGTAATTTTCAAAATTACTCATGGCTAAGCTTCCAAGAGTGATCACTCGTGACGTCACTGCTCGACATTTACTCGAGTAAATGCCCAACACTGCCTGAAGACGACCTGCAAAGTGGGTCGAAACGTCGGCAAAAATTAAAATAATTACTATATTTTAATTTAGTATTTATTTGACCGCACCCCCCTCCCCCGACTAACTCCTTCTCATTTTATATCAACGGTCAGCCATCTCTACATCATTATGAGAAAAAAAAAAGTTGAAATCGATGACCAACGAACTATCACCTCCCCTTATGAAATAATTTCTATTCTATAAATAACAGCCGTTTCCGAAATGAGCTTTCTAAGAGAAAAATTCATGTCTGTGCAGTTGTTTGGAGACCTTGGCCTTCGAATCATAACGTAATTTTAAATGTTATCTACATTTTTCGTTTTATTCTTAGGCCTTTATTTATTTCTTATTACTATTGTTTTTTTGTCAACTTTTACACATATTACATTTGTGAAAATATAATTAAATATGTGTGATCGTATTTAACTTTTTAATTTTCAGATAAATCCAATTCCTAATGGTTACATAGCGTTGACAATATACTCAAATAATAATTTCCAGCTTATTTTTTATACAAACATTGCCATTTCCAATAAGATCAGAAATTATAAATAAATCAAGTTTAGTGGAGATTTCATCAATTTTTTTTCGTTTAAGATAACATTAATTAGTTTTTATTTTTTTAATCTCACTTCATTGCTCAACAAAATAATATCAAAAGCGGCAAATAATATGACTTAAATTTGTTGTGTTTTTTTAATTATGAAAACTACTACAGATAGTATAGTATAAAGAGGGTGATAGAAAGTGTATTTGTTAAATTGCACTGATTAAAATTTATTTCTATAGGTAAATAAAGATCGACTAGCTGTTCAAAAACGGAATTACAAAAATAGTTACCGATCTATAAAATAAATTAAAATTCGATTTAAAACATAAATAATGAATACATACGAGTATAGTGAAAAATAAATCATTAATAACATTAGTAATATACTACGATTACAATACTTTTCTTTACATTTCTTAAAAAAAAAAAAAAAATCATTTTTGGTCATTCAATACAAGTTAACTATTCGAGATTTAAATAGCATAATTTATGTAATCAATGCAGATACGGCAATAGTCACTAAATCAGTGTTAGTCAAAATTGTATAAGCAACAAGTAAGATAATTTTTAAACTTTATGTAGGGATTAAACAAAGATTAAATAATGCGATACAATGTTATATTGAATCAGACTATATAGAAGGGTATTAATTTAATTGGACGTTTCTCCCTTGATTTATAATAAATAAGCAAATAAATTGATAAATAATTGAAAGTTGCTCACCAACGGAACGCTCGCTGTTCTCCTCGGCAGGCGAATGATCCCCCAATCTGACCTCTAAGCATTATTTCTTCTTGTTTATATCCCCCATCCGGCAAATACCCCGTAGATAAATAGCTATGTTATGCTTGGAAATATTCCAAGCTATTTTTGAAAAATGTAAAATTAGCATTGAGACTGTCGAACAGACCTGGGTAAAAAGTATTTCAATTATTATTTTAAAATACAGACTCTTAGGAAAAAAAATATTTCGTGTTTTTAGTAAGGCTTGAAACGAAATTTTGACTTTTATTTAAAGTCCGTTTCGGAACATATGATCGCTTGAAAAGCAATTATCATAAAAATTTAATTCTATATTTGAATTGAAATACTTCAAGCACAAACATCTTTTAGAAGTGAGATCGTATAGGCGGAAGTACACAAAGGCACGAATTATAATTTTGGAAACTTATTCCCAAGAAAACTACCACCTCTCCAAAACGAAAATTGGAAAGTGAAATGTCAGGGACTAAGGAACCGAAGCCTCCCGATATCTTCTCCATGTGCTCAAGGCGGCCAGGAACATCATGGGTAAGAAAATATATCCAAGTATCTTTTGCGGATGAAGATAAGACTTTCCTAAACAAAAGCCCATTCAAAGTTTGTAAGTTTATTCAAAGTTTTGCTCCGCAAACAAAAGTCAAGTTTTTAAAAAGTGGCAAAGTACTACTAGAAGTGGTCAATGAGAAGGATTTTTTTAATCTACAAAACATTAAGAAATACGAAAACTCAGCCTTGAATTTAACTTTCCACCCTTCTTTGAATTACACAAAAGGAATAATAACCTGTCCTGAGTTCAATATTTGTTCAGAACAAGAACTTAAAGAAGAGCTACATGACGAAGGAGTCGTCGAAGTGAAAAGAATTTTTAGAAGGTCAGGAGTAACGAAGGTACCAACATCATCAATTATCCTAACTTTCGAGAAGCCCGTGTTACCGGATCATCTTAAACTTAATTTTATAAACATAAAAGTAAGACCCTATATCCCAAATCCTATAAGATATTTTAATTGCTTCTCATTCAACCACGTATCGGCTAAATGGCAACGTAAAGTCTGTGGCAAATGTGGGCTTACTCAACGCGAAGATCAGTGCAGCCAACCACTGAAATGTGTTAACTGTTCTAACCAACATCCTGCGTGGTCTTGAAACTGTCCTGCATTCCTGAAAGAAAAGGAAATTCAAAAGGTAAGGGTAACCGATAGAGTACCCTATCCGGTGGCCAAAAGAATAGTTGAGAATAAAACACCTACAGTTCTTCCTCTGGGCAGCTTTTCTAAGATTGTGTCCACTCCACCACCTAGTATCGAAATAACCCAACAAATAGGGAAACTTTCTTCAATTATTGAAGGTTTAGTTGAGAAAATCGAAGTTTTAGAGGAAAAGTTAAGTAACAAAAACAATACATCAACGAATCTAATTACCTCAACAACAAGTCTTTCTTCTAACCTAAATCCACTCATAATAAAAGAACACAAAAATACAATCAGTCACCATGATCCCAACGAACCGGAACAAGATAAAAAAGGTAACTTGCAGATAAATGAAGGCCTACAAAACATAACCGATAGCAGAAATACCTCTAACATCCAAATTACGACGGAAACTAAAACCTCTAACATTCAAATTAACACGGAAAATAAAACTCTGACCGAATCATTACTACCTTTGAAGAAACTTGTAGAATCACCTGACAAAAACTATCCTCTTTCCTTCATTCAATTACACACATTTTTAGAAACCATTGTAATCACAAAAGACCCAGTATCGGCAGCACTAGACTTAACCAATGACCTCGATTCCATCATTACTATGTTTTCAGATTTATACTCAGCTCTTCCAACAAAAAGCTTAAAGAGCAGATTTACTAAAGTCATAAACAGCTTGAAAAATTACTTTAGAAACACTTCTGTTAGTGAAAACACTCACATTTAACTTGTCTAGTACCCCATAACTAGATTATAACTTATAACATTAAATCATATGATTATTTTAAATTGGAACTGTGATGGTGTATATCGTCACTATAATGACCTACAGTTGTTGATTTCTAATTATAACCCCTCACTTTTATCTCTTCAAGAGACCCATCTAAAAGAAAACCAAACTATTTTAAAATCGTTATATATTTCTATTTACAAAACAGTCCGTCGTACTCCTCATGCTAGCGGAGGAGTTTCTCTTGCCGTTAAGAAAGGCATCAGTTATACTGCTATTAATTTATCCTCCAAATTGGAAGCAGTAGGCGTTGTTCATCTTCCAGTTCAGTTTACGATATGTTTTATTTATCTACATCCCTCAGAAAATATCACGTATAGTGATTTTCGAGATCTATTACTCGAACTTCCTCTTCCATTCCTTTTAATGGGAGATCTGAACGCTCACAGTCCGACTTGGGGTATCAATCATCGAACTGATGCAAGGGGTAAAATGATAGACTCTCTTATAGATGAATTTTCGCTCATACTCTGCAGCCCCTGTGAGCAGTCTTTCTATAGCCGAGCCCACCAAACCTGGACTTCTATTGACCTCTGCTTAGCCTCTCGCTCATTTCCTATAATTCCCCAGTCTTACTTCCATTGTGATCTTGCAGGTAGTGATCACCTACCTCTTTTGCTTTCACTGCAAATTAACCCGTTTCTTCCACAGTCTATCGGGAAATGGAGGATAGACAAAGGCAATTGGGAGAATTTTACAAAAGCTTGTAGCGATAACTTTAGACATTTTGAAATTTCCTCATCTCACGGAGAAAATATTGAAAGGTTTGCCTCAGTAATTGGTCAAATTGCTACCATCTCGGTCCCTAAAGCCAAACCATCTAAATATTTAAGAACGGTTCCTTGGTGGACATCCGAATGTCGGTGCTGCTTTGACGAAACGGCATAGAGCTTTAAAAATTTTAAAAACACGTCCATCATTAAGTAATCATATCAATTACCATAAAGCCAGGGCAGAAGCGCGGTGGATTATCAACCAGGCAAAAAGAAATTGCTGGACAAAATTTATATCTTCCATCTCAACCGGAATTTCAACGAAAATAGTATGGAATAAAATAAAAGCCAGACAAATTAACAATATTCCGCGATCGATAGCTTACAATGGAAAAATTCTTACCGAGCCTAAGGAAATAGATAATGCCTTTGGGCAGCACTTATCTAGTATTTCAAAAAATCCTTCGGCACTTCATGAACTTCAGTTCTCTCCTTATCTTACCCTTGATAATGAACCCTACAATTTACCCTTTACATTAGATGAACTAAACCAAAGTATTAGTTCATCTCGTTCCAAATCACCAGGTCCAGATCAGATTCACATTGAATTTATAAAGCGCTTACCAACAAGAGTAACTGACCTGTTGTTGACGCTCCTCAACAATATGTGGATAAATAGAGACTTTCCTAAAAGTTGATCATCGGCAACAGTAATCCCTATACTGAAATCCAATAAAGATCCAAAACTCGTACAAAATTATAGGCCCATCTCTCTTACGTCAGTTCTCTGCAAAGTGACCGAAAAAATAATTAACCGCCGCATTTATGGGAATTAGTGACAAGGCATCTACTAGACAGCGAACAATGCGGATTCCGTTATACTAAATCAACAATGCACAATCTTTTTAAATTTAATTCCTTTATAAAATCTTCGTTTACTAGAAATCAGCATGTTTTCGCAGTTTTCTTAGACCTGGAAAGTGCATTTGACTCATGCTGGAGAAACAAAATTCTAAAATCCCTTCAGGATTGGAGATTCTCGGGCAATATTCTGTTTTTTATACAAAACTTTCTCAATAATCGGAATTTCAACGTTCGTGCTGGCTCGACTTTTTCAAACAAATTCGAACTACACAACGGTGTTCCGCAAGGATCTGTTCTAAGCCCAACCCTATTCAACATTGCCATTAACGATATCAAATCGTTCATACCAAAACCTGTGAATGTTGCACTATACGCTGACGACGTCCTGATTTATTACAGCTCTACCGATGTAAACTTTGGGCAATATGTTATACAAGAGTCCCTCAACAGCCTTGAAACATGGGCCGCTAGTTGTGGCTTCAGGTTTAGTCTTTCTAAATCCACTGCTATCCACTTTTGTCGAATTCGTAGATGTACCCAACCACTTACAGCACATATTGGAAATCGACCTTTGAACAAACGCGATTCAATTCGACATCTAGGAGTAATGTTGGACTCAAGACTGACGTGGAAACTACAAATCGAAACACTACTGTCCAAATTGTCAAAGAAGTGTAATTTAATAAAATCACTTTCCGGTACTATTTACGGCTGCGATAGAACTTCCTTGCTGAGGTTATACAGGTGTCTAATAAGGCCGATTATTGACTACGGGTGCGAAGTATACGGGGATGCCTCAAAGAGAATATTAAACAAGCTAGATCCAGTACACCATTCAATGATCCGTCGAGCAACCGGCGCCTTCAGGACTAGCCCTATTAACAGTCTGCTTTGGGAGGCTGATGAATGGCCGCTAGAACTACGCAGACACTTTCTTTTGTTAAAGTTTTTAGGACGCTTAAAAGTAACTACAGACTTCTTTGACTTCTCGACTTATAAATTACCAACTCGCCTTACCAACTACCCGCCACTAATCAATACGTACACACTACCAAAGCTGTTCAAATCAAACGTAAACCCTTTACCTCCTTGGACAAATAGCAGAACATTTTTCGATTTTTCATTAAAAAACAAAAAAAAGTTAAATAACCCACCAGTAGCACTAAAACAACTCTTCTTAGCTCATATAAATAACTACGAAAAGTACACATGCATTTATACCGATGGGTCGAAAAAATCAGAACATATTGGATGTTCCGTTGTTCTACCTACGGAGACCATCCGCTACTCTCTACCCTCCATTTATTCAGTCCTATCCTCCGAGCTCTTCGCCATATATTTAGCGTTGGATATAATAATCAACAAAATTAACAATGACCACATTTTAATTATTAGTGATTCCTACTCAGCCCTCAAACTAATAGAAAACTTTCAATCATGCAACAACCCCATTGTTTTCCAAATTACACAAATTATTCAAATTACAAAAAAAAAAGATAACATTTTTGTGGGTCCCCAGTCAAATAGGAATACCAGGCAATGAACTGGCTGATAGCGCCGCAAAAGAAGCATCCACCATACTTCCAGCACCAGACAATAAAATAGCGCTCTACGATTACAATAACGCAATTTTGAACCAGTGTAGAGAGGCCTGGCGATATTGTTGGGCAAAGGTTCCTATCACAAACAAAATGAAAATAATGTTTCATGACATGAATCCACTTCCAGAGATTCAAGGAAACCGACGGGAGCAGACCATCATCACACGCCTCAGAATAGGGCACACCAGGCTCACGCATGGGCACCTACTCGACGGAAGTTCGCCACCAAGATGTCGCAGCTGCGATACAGCTTTAACAATGTTTCACATCTTGGAAAATTGTCCGAGCTTAGATTCATCAAGGACCTCATATCTGCTGTTAGGATATCGACAAGCCCTACAACCTGGAAATCAGAAACACCTACTCCAATTTTTGAAAAAACACAATTACTACAGACATATTTAAACAATATCATCCTCATAAACGAATTCACAAAGTAAATTAGAAATAACCTCTTCAACTGTAACAATACCTTCTTTAAACAAAAATACTAACAACATACACATCCAAAATTTTACATACATAAGACATATTGAAATGTAAATTAACAATCAAGATGGTGCCTCTAACCTATACAGTTACACACGGCACCTAAAATATAACCAAATAAATAAATAAAGTCCGTTTCGGTATAAATGATATATTTATTTATTTTGTAGTTATTTTAATTAGAACTTCTCTCTTACAATTATTCAACTAACTGCTTAATGAAAATTTCTCAAAAACGTTCAATAAAAATTTCTATTCCACTTTTTGGAACACAGTGTACTTTAAATAAAAATCTTTCACTTTTTTTAGAATAAATATTTCAAATACTAAATAGCAAAGTATCTTGTATTTCCAAGTTCCAAAGTATCTTGTATTTTAAATACAAAAACAAAATACTTACGTCTCATGAAGTGGCTCTTCCTAATTTCTTTAATAAATGTGTTTATGTTTAATGTGGAAAGCAATAATGCGATTATAAGACAGTTGATGTACTTAAAAAAAATAATTCGGAATAAATTACGTAATCATTTAATACTATTTCTGAACAATTTATAATAAAAGTGACGTTTTGTAACTATTTTTAATCTCATACTCAGAGATATTGCAAAAACCGAATCCTATTTATTCGTTTCTAAAAGGTACATTAAAATATTATTAAAGAAAACAAAAGACTTTTTTTTTTTTCATTGTACTTAATTGTACGTGTAACAAAATACACTGACAGGCAAAAAATTCCACCCACTTGATTTTTCCATGTTTTCATCTAAAAATATTTCTGTAAAGTTGTATTTGTATATAATACATGGTATTTGTATATAATACTTAGTATTTATGGAATTTTATAATCTTTTTTACCTTTAATAATTAAAATGTGATTGAGTAATAAAGATTAGAGAAAAAAAATTGAAAAACGAACCATTATTATTCTAAAAGTAATTAATTACATCATCGTTTAGCAGTGCGTGTTTCCTCCTCTTGCCTTCACTACTTCTTGACAGGCTAAAATCTCACTATTGTTCTGTTGAAGGAATGTCTGCACTATGCGGGCGACATGTGGGCGTGCATTAGAATAGAACGATCGCCGATTTCGTTGAGGATAGGCAACACATGATGTTCCAAAATCTCATCTACATAGCGAATGACCGTCAAAGACCCTCCACGAACAACAACCAATTCTGTGCGGCGCTCCATTGAAATCCCAGCCCACACCATTAAGGAACCACGTTGGAAAGGTTGGCTTTTGGGAAAATATTGCAGGCTGCATATCTTCCGTTTCTTCTTCTCCACACCCTTTCACGCCCGTCTGGAGATCGAAGAGCGGATCTTGACTCATCTGTAAAAAATGCATCACTCCACTCGTCCATAGTCCAATGGCTGTGCTCTCGAGCAAAAGCCAGCCGTGTTGCTCTGTGAGTTCTGGTCAACTCTGGTCCTCTTACTGGACGAAAAGCCATTAATCCATACTCATTTAATCTTCTCCGAGCGGTACGTTCAGAAATTTGCACACCTCGAACTTCTTCGAGCTGATGAATCGCTTGAACAACGGTAAGGTGCCGGTTTCGTGAAATTCTCAAAGTCAAAAAACCGGTCATCACGTGGTTCTGTTACCATAGGCCGTCCAGAACCGGGCCTTCTATTGTAAGAACCAGTTTCCCGAAAACGCTTGACGGCGTCTCGTAAAGTTTCATATGGAACTCCGATGGCATTCGCTGCATATCTAATGGAACGTCCATCATCATAGTGCCACACTCCGCAACATCCTCAGCATAAGAGGCATTTTTAAACTTAATATTGAAAAAATTAAAAGCCGGAGACTAAGAAATGTGCTGCAAGAAACGGCA
Organism: Nezara viridula; assembly: GCA_928085145.1. Lineage (NCBI taxonomy): Eukaryota > Metazoa > Arthropoda > Insecta > Hemiptera > Pentatomidae > Nezara > Nezara viridula. The sequence continues at coordinate 180,745,856 of OV725077.1, read as the reverse complement.
CTGAACTAATGATACTGAATAAACATTTTGATTCCATAGAAAGTAAACATTGGAATCTAGAATCATTTCATTGAATTAAGGATTAAGGTTATTGTCCTCTATATTAACATTCCTAATTGAAAACAAACAAAAAGATTACCTATTTATTCATTAAAAACAATAGACCAATCCAAAGCAGAAATATTTTTAGATGAAAACATGAAAAAATCAAGTGGGTGGAATTTTTTTCCTGTCAGTGTAGTTTCATCTCATCGTAACCTACAACTATTTTATTCACGAAAACTCTTGGAATTGGAGCGTTTATAATCTGGAGGGAGGCAAACTTTGTTTATTTAATTATGTACTAAAAGCTGGTAAATACACATTTGCTAAAGGTGGCCTATAAAAATATTGGGACGATTGTCTTCTATAACCTCGTTATTTTGAAAATTTAGGGGTGTAGGTCACGCCAAACGGCTCAATATTTTTAAAGGCCATCTTTTTTCTCGATTTTGTGATCAAATTATCTTACGATCCAAGTAGAAAGAAAATGTGTATTTACGAGTTTTTAGTACCTGATTAAATAGACAAAGTTTGCGCCCCTCCAGATTGAAAAGCCCCAATTCCAAGAGTTTTCGTAAATAAAATAGTTGTAGGTTACGATGAGATGAAACTATTTACGAAGTTTCAGGTGGATGTTAATAATTCAATAAAAAGGGGTCAGTAACACGGACTAAAATATTGTATTTCATACCCAGCAATACCATTAAAGATTAACTTCTGGATATGTGTACAACATATCAAACCTATATTTTAGATGCTGTTGAATTAGTAATTTTATTAAATATTACCAATTACATTTTATTTAACTTGCTTAAGACCTGGATATTTTCATTCAGATTTTTATTACACGATTTGAGATTTACGGTTACGGTCAAGTTCCGAATATTGAAATATTTTGGTGTCATTTTTCAAATCGTCAGTTGTCAAAATTTTGCAAAATTGAAATATTTCCCTAATGTTGTAACAGACCAGAAAATTCAAAAGCTTATCACCCCCTCTCAAAACTTGAGGTTTTCAGGATAAGTAGAACTCGACAATCCAATAAAAAAAAATTGCTGTCCACAGTATGCGACTTTTCTCAGAGACTACTGGACCTATCTTTTTGAGAGATGTGGAATCAAACTCGCCGATAATCCTCTTATCTCGACATTACCATTAGCTTTTTCCTTTCAAGATGGCGGACGAAAAATCTGTGTTGGTATAGACTGTTGTGCCTCAACGAATGTTCATATTTCAATGAAACTTTTTTTTTTTTTTTGATGATATTTACAAATGCATTACAAATAAAAATACATTCAGTAAATGTGAACAAAGGAATAAAATAGCATGAAATCACATGTTGAGAAACTACCCATTGGTAGCACTCTAAAAATGTATTTACAAAAGGAGATCTCGAGGCCATCTTCTTTTCAGACGCTCCTGAGGGTTGTCAGGGATCGAAGAGGAAGCAAGGTTAGAAATGAGAGGGTTTGTATGGTTCTGAAGTTTGTTATGGAAGGATAGGTATCTGGATTGGGCCAGGTCAGAAACATAAGGAACATTAAGATCGTTATGGATGATTTTGTTTGTGACAAACTAAGGAGCAGTGAGGATTTTACGAAGGATTTTGGATTGTAAGGATTGGATACGAGAGGAATTCGATGGCTTAGTGGAGCCCCAGAGCTCAACTCCTTAAGTCCAAATAGGTCTTATTGCAGTCATGTATATGAGTCTTTTGTAATTGACTGGGAGGTTAGAGCGTTTGTCTAGTAAGTGCTGGAGTAGTCGGAAACGTCGAGCTGTTTCTTGTCGTTTCAGTCTGGTATGAGGATTCCAAGTTAGACGTTTGTCTAAGTGGAGTCCAAGGTATCGAATTTGTTCAACAGGGTTAAGTGGGGTATTATTAAAGGATACTGTAGGACAAGATGAAATAGGTTTACAAAGAAGGGTAAAGGTGATTTGATGGGATTTATTTTTATTCTCTAGTTTTTACACCATTCTTCAAGGTTTGTGATGTGTGATTGAAGGGTTTGGGATGCAATTGTTGGGTCGTTATTAACTGATAGGACACATGTATCATCGGCATACGTGGTAATGACTGTGTTAGGATGGGTTGGGATATCAGCTGTATAAACTGTGTAAAGGATAGGATCTAGGATACTACCTTGAGGAACACCAGCGGACTGGGAAAAAAGGGATGAATAGGCATTATTATGATTTACTTTGAAGGATCTATCAGTAAGATAGGAACGGATAATGAGGAAGTATGTAGGGTGTAGGAATTTACGGAGTTTGTAAAGCAGTCCTGGGTGCCAGACTCGATCAAAAGCCTGTTCTACATCGAGAAAGACTCCCGTGCAGTACATTCCGCGCTCCAATGCAGAGGAGACAACATCCACCACACGATGGCATTGCTGGATAGTGGAATGGGATCTGCGGAATCCAAATTAATGATCTGGGATAATGTGATTAGAATCTAGGATGGGGTAAAGGCGTTTTAAGATTAGTTTTTCCAGGATTTTTCCCATGATTGGTAAAAGAGAGATGGGACGGTAAGAGGATGGATATTCTGGTGGCTTTTTGGATTTGTGAATCATTTTGACAATAGATATTTTCCAAGGGTCAGGAAAGTATGTGGATCACAGTACAGCATTATATATATAAGTAAGGAATAGAATGGCTTTCGGAGGAAGCAGTTTTAGGATCTGGGATGTAATTAGGTCGTGTCCAGGAGCTTTTCGGGAAGGTAACCTTTGAATGATGTTGGATATTTCTGAAGGATGAAAGGCTTTAGGTGGAAGAGACATTTGGAGTGGGATATCCAGTTCTGCTTCAATACATTCGAGGGGATTATGTGTTAAGAATATCGGGGTGTGGATTAAAGGTTTTAAAGAGGTGATGAGCAAAGATTTGTGATTTTTCTTCATCGGATTTGGACCAGGTTTGAGCTTCAGTAAGAAGTGGATGATTACAGTCTTTAAATTTCAGGAGCCTTTTAGTGGTCGTCCATAGTGATTTGTCGGTAGGTGTAAGTTTTTCAGTAAAATTTAGTAAATTTTTAATTTCAGATTTTAGTTTGTTAGTCAGTTGGGTATAATGAGTTTTATCTGTTGGATACTTGGTTCTATGCCACTTCGATCTTGCTCTGCGTTTTTCCTTCAATATCAATGAAACTTGGCTAAGGTCTTTTCATGATGCCCTTTAAATTTATTTATGTAACATACTTTTCCTAAAAGAAGCAGTTAAAATGTTATGAGGGATGGTAAAATTAATATCGTAAAATTTTACGGTTTATTAAAAAATAAAAACGTTGAAATTTGACAATTTGGTGCAAAGTTAAAAATATTTTCCTTATGCTCTACTGCAAAGTCCTTTGTTTTGGTTTTCGATTTTTGGAAAGTATTACATCAACTGAAGGAATCAGAATTCTTATCTATTTTTTTCAGGAAATTAGAGATGAGAAAAGAAATATATTTAGGCCAATATAGAAATCATCTTTTATTTACTTTCTTTATGTAATAAGGAAAGTAATTTTACATTTGATATATAACTGTTTGGAAATAATAAAGCATTGTTTAATAATTGCAGCGTTTTCATCTTATGTAATTTGAGTTGATTGTTTATCTTGATATGGCTCGGAAATTTTAAAAGCTTCCATAGCTTATAATATAGATAATTCTCTGAAAATTTTTCACACAGATAGGGACCAATTTCATAACTCGATGTTCTTCAATCCATTGTTAAGAAATGTAAAGCATAAATAGCAAAAAAGTGTATATCTGATTTCAGATTCATTTAGTAGTCAAACAAAACCACATAATACATAACTAAATAAATACTACCAAATAAATCTAGGTTGTTATTGTTGATTAACAAAGTTATATAAAATATTTTGCAATCCTTTTCGCTGAAGTTACTGAATTCTTCGGATGTGTGAGGATTTGGCAGGGTCCTACAAGCTCTCATATTTCCATGAAAGTATTATTTGTACTTTTTCTATCATTTGAAACATCTGACAACTTAGCTGTTAACAAAAATCCAAAGCTTTTTTGCAGTTTTTTTTTTCAGTTTGATGAGAGTGATCAAAATCTTTTTATTTTAGTATTTGGAGTCATTTTAAAATACACCTCAAAGCAAGATCCGTAATAGATAAAATATAGCAAATATTTATGCAAAACACTTGTAATAAACTAGAGAATAGTAAATATAATGGGAAATATAAAAATGTATAGTTTTTAACTTTAACACATTTGCATAAACTTCCTTTATTTATTTATTTATATAATCAGAAATACAGTGAAATATTATAATAGAAAAAAAATATCTCATTTCAATGAAAAAACCATCAAATACTTAATAACACCATTTTGTTGAACAATAAATTAATATTTCAAATATAAATGTTTGAGATGGTCAAAAACTATTGAGAAGTAATTAAAACCCCTCCTTTTGATTGAAGTCAACTCACCACGCTAACATGCCCTTTATTTGCTGCAAAATGTAATGCAGTCTCTCTGTCAGCATCTCATAGGAGCTACTTGGTCAATTAGAAGCTTCACCAAATCCAAATGGTCATCAATAGATTAGTGGTGTTCGGCCCAAATTTGAAATAACCGTTAGATCTGCTCCATGTTCCAACAGTAAAGTCACACCGCCAACTTGCCCTTTTCGTACTGCATAATGTAAAGCAGTACATCCTTCCTTATCCATATCATTGATAGGTGCTCCTCAGTCAATTAGAAGCTTCCCCATATCCAAATGACCATTAAGTGATCCTTCTATTAGTGATGTCCTGGCCAAACCCAACATTACTTTTAGATATGCTCCACTTCCTAACAGTAAATTCTCTAAACTAACTTGCCTTTGTGCTGCATAATGTAGAGAAGTGAATTTATCAGAGCCACTTTCATCCACTTTTGTTCTGGAGTCCAATAACATTAATGTAACCTCCTATAGAGGCAGAATGAAGCATTGTCAGACCTTCTTTATTCTTCAGTGTTGGATCTGAACGGCTGTACAATAAAAACTTAACTAGAATATTTGTCTATGATTTTGTCGGAACCATCAGATCAGTTTCATCATGATTATTCTGAATATCAACTCTTGCACCATGTTTAACCAGAACTTTTATTACATTCATATATCCTTTGGCTGAAGCTATATATAGAGCTGTTTCTCCTTTTCCTGTATTTATATTAACATCTACGCGCATCTCTAGCAGCACCTCAACAACTGATGGATCAGTAGCTATACCCTCATTCCTGATGTTTAATGGCACTCTTCAACCTTTCAATACTTTGAAAATTTTAGTTGCATTATTCAAACGAACTATCAAGTGAACTAATGTGATATTACTTTCAAATTGGAGATCTGGTAAAGTCCTAAATTTTATAAATTCTCAGAAAATATCAATATTACATGACACAACGGCCATGTGCAGAAGATACTGCATTAAATTCTTCTGCTATCTAGAGCTATTAGCATATATTTCCAGAAGGATATCCACCACCTTGACATTTTCTACTTTGAAAGCTAGCTGTAATGAAGTATTGTCCAGGTGGTTCCTTACATCGGGTTCAAGTCCTGCATTAGGTAACGTTCGTAGTGCTTCATTATTACCACAATAAGCCACAATATGGCGATAAAAGTTACCTCTCAGCCACTGGTTATCAATTTTAGAACCACCCAATATCAGTTCCTTGATATCTATGGAATGCTATTCATTTTAATAGCTTCCTCTATAGGAGTTCCACCAGAAATGTTAAGAACATCAATATCTGCCTTCAGAAACCACAGTACAGCAATAGAAGGTGCTCTGCCACTCCTTAGAGCCAAATGAAAGAGTCTTTCCAAGGACAGATTCAACCCAGTGACATTTCCTCTTTAATTGGCCAGTTCAATAATTTCACAAGGGATGCTGTTAGCCACAGCTTTTTTTTAAGTTTCAGCGCCGAATTGCCCCTTTTTTCTGTAAATATTAAACAACACTATATAGTCTAAATAATTTTATAATTCATATCTTGTTAGTGATAATATTAAATATTTAGTAACAAATATTCAAAATTACATCTCTAAAAGAAAAGCATATATAAACAGACAGAGATTAAATACTTAGTTTTGTTATTAATAAAAAAATATTACCTTTGTTTTGGTCTTGTGATTTCATGAATATATTTCAAAGTAAATAGCTATGTACTGAATTTTGTAACTAGTACTATTCCAGAAACTAAAATATAGAAGTTCCTTTTCTATACTTACTTTTGTTTACAGAAACGTGTTATTAAAATTTAATGTCAAATGCACTGTATATATTATTCAAATAATATTAAAAGGAAAAAACTGTCTTTGAAAATTGGTATTTCTTTACTAGCAGGCCGGGACTGACTGCTATCTGCCAATGTTTATAACCTGAACATTGATAATTCCGATAAGGCAGGGGTAAGCCTTCTTCTAATCCTATCTTCGTATTATTGTATTATATATTTGTATTATTGAAAATGTAAACAGAATCAAAAACAAATGTAATAAAAAAAAAAAAATACTTTTTTTTCACGACACATATATTAATGAAATAATAAAAAAAAAAAAACTTAAAGAAGATATGTACATATAAAAGATCAAAATGAAATAATAAAAAACACTTAAAGAACATATGTACATATAAAAGAAAAAATATCAACACTATGAACGACATATGTACAATTTATTTTCACTTCGTCTTATTTATTTTGGGAGTCAAAATAGTTTTATGCTATTTAAAATAGCGAGGAACGGGTTCTCTTCTTTGTGAACCCACTGCCACAAAAATTCGCCTAAATATGAAGTTTATTGAAGTTTTATGTCACAAGTGCTATGACAGCATCTCCATTTGGTGTTCCTGGTTAACTTCATTTGATGACCTCGTTCACACAATTTCACGTCTGCAAGTATCCCAACGTTTTGAAAATATTCAATAGCCTGTTCTTCTGAAGACAGTAAATCCCTGAAAGTGCCATTTTTCTGTCATATATTTGCCAATTTTTTAGCCTATGAGGTGCCTACAGCTTAAACAGATGAACGTAATTACTGCTTTAGTGCCTTTGTATCATTTTTACAATTCAAAGTATTATAAAAAATTTAAATTGGAAACAAGATTTCTTCTTTCACCTATATGGATACAAAAGTCTAATTTATGAACCAATCTTTTCAAAATTAAGCAAATATATTTGGTTCTAGATGTTTTAAGATATTATTCATTGTAAGGGAATAATTGTCTTCCAAATAAAGTAATAGAAACAAGAAACAGATTCTTAATATCCTTTTATTCTATTTTGGTGTCTTTTAATACTTCACTTTCTATTTTTTTAAAGTACCAATTTTCATCAAAATAGAGCTACAACAAGAAATAACTTAAAACAATTTTCACAGAGAAGATATTGCACGGTCAGCGGACTCAGCCAGACTCTGCAATTTTTTCTTTACATAATACTGTATATTTGTTTCCCCTGGTTTTAATGGAACAATTAAACTCTCTTCATCATTAATTTTTAAAACATCAAAACATTTTAATTGCCTGTAATCCAAAGGTGTGTTGCACTTTAGCAGAAACCACTTCAGAAATTATTTTAGAATACTTTTCTTGAGTAAAATAAAAATAATTGTCTTCTTGTTTACCTGCAATTAACTTTTCAAGAAAAAATCACGATTTACTGCAGTATAAATACATAAATTAATTCAGTATAAATTACAATATCGGAAAAATAATAATAAAGAAAATGTTGCTCGCATCATAAAAGCTTGCATAAGACTGACTCCCAGCAGAACAAAGGATTTAGCAGAGACAGCCAGTGGCTCCTCTCTTTTGGACCTCCACCAGAGCATATCTGTGATTGTCTATGATGATACAATGGTGAGGGTCTTAATATACAAGAATATAATGAAATATTCGATCTTCCACCAATGTATTTGGTACGTGTTGACATTCACCGGTGAAAGTCAACATTCTCCGATTTCGGTCTTTCACGGTACATAATGTAATATACACCTTAATTGAAAGTTGTTAAAAATGATTTAATAAATTAATGTTGAACAATTAAAAGGCAAGCTAATCTAGTTCTGCTAATTCAGGGAAAAGAAAATAATTGCACTGCAATTCCCCAAAAAGGAAAATCCCAAAGAGGGGATGGAACAAGGGATTTGTTTTGGCAAGCAGTTGTTGTATGGTTGCAGTGAAGAAAGGATAGGAGAAGGGATCCTGGCTCCAGTGGGTAAAACCCAGCAATAGTTTTACCATCTTGAAAGTTTTGTTAGGCAGAGACTAGTTATTTGGAATTACAAAAGAGAGGATCTCCTAGAGAGCTTGAGTTGAGTAGAAGAAAGTGTCACAATTTTTGAAGTTGTGTTTGGTAGAACATTGGAAAGCATTTAAAGTCAAATGAATTTAGAGCGAAAAAGGAAGAAATAGTATCTGTAGAAAAAAGAATAGCTTGCCGATTCATACTTAACTTTATTTTAAAATCAGTGTTTAATTTTAGTATAAATAGTAATAGATTTTAGTAATAAAGAATAATAGTTTGTCTGAGTGTTTTGCTCTGATTGTCAGTAACCCATATCTGAGATCGAATAATTGTAAATCCCAGTTAATTATATTAATATTCTTATAATTTTGTTTTTTTATTTACCAACCTCTCATTTCTTTTGGGAGTATCCCAACGGCACAAAGTGATCTTCCGAGGTTATATTACTAGTTTAAAATATAAGAAATATTATAATATATATTATATAAAAATGATTTTAGTGATCGATATATATATTATTTTACATATACAAAAAGGGGAATGACCGCAATGAAGACACCAGGCATTTTATTACCAGAATTATTTCTCCCTTATCACGGTTAAAGGAGTGAAATACAGATATTTTAAAAAAAATTAAATCTGTCCAAACAATATGTAAGGTGGTGTCAAGATAAAATAATTACTTTGACTCAGTACACCATGAGAACTAAGAATTTATTACTATAATAACTTTAACCCCACTAATCAAAGAATATAAACAAACATTTAAACCACACACTATACACAATATTTTCAATAAAGGAAGACTTTTTTTCCCTCCCCTTTTAGCCTAAAAGGTCTTTATAGACTATAAGAAGGCTTTTCCGGGGCAAGGGATTATGGGCAGGGGATTAATGCCTGAGTTAACTCCCCCTGGCACTGGGACACGATCTCGTACTTATTTTAACAAATTATATCTTTGATCAGGGCAACAACGGTGCTCTGCAAACCCATTATTCTGCTGGGCCACCATACACAATATATAACACAACACAATATACACTATTTACAAACAAATATTCTGTCTATCGTCTATGCTGCATCTAAACTTTTTTTTTATTGTATGCCAGGTTGTTTTAGAGGTACAACCAAACCTGTTTTAACCAGAGTGGGAGGGTCGAATTTTATTTTGTGGGTTCACAATGAAATAAAAGACGGCCGCCCAGGCCGGATTCGAACCGTCGTCGCTAGGCATGAGGGTGCTAGAACGGGCAACATTCCAACACACTCGGCCATCACGACTTTTGAGCTGCATCTTCACTGTTAACTCCTCTCAGTTTTCCCACCTAGGCAGTGTTACCCCTAGACCGTGTTATCATGAAACAAGATTCATTATCAGGCAATCCCCCACACTGGTTTTGTTCCATTAATTTTATGTAGATAAAAAATAATACAAGGGAATACCCTCTAGTATATATATATATATATATATATATACTAGAGTAAGATATATATATATATATATATATATATATATATATATATATATATATATATATATATATCTTTGTTGACCCACACTAGGTTTAAATCTCCCTCCTCCCATCCATGGAGCGATAAACAATAATGTAGGAGATTTCAATGCTTCTCTCACAAGTATCATTCACTCTAAAAACAAATAGAGGTTAAGCGAAGGCGCCTTAGTCACAGAATGAAATATATTGATATAGTGTGCATTTAAATATTCTTATAAAAATAAGAATTTACATTTTAAAAGTAAATATCAAAGATAAATTGTGGAAAACGTACTTTCAATTGCAGATCAATCTCATAGCTATCAGCGAGGGAAGAGAAAACTGTTAAGACTTTTGACTCTGGAACCAGTATTTCATCAGCTACCATTGCGTTTAGGCAAGTGATTGTCGTTTTCTGGAAACCTGAAGTCCTCCGTCAGCCAGAGTCCGATGTGCCTGACCCTTAATTGCTGGATGTAACTAGAGCAATAAGCCAGGATGGTGCAAGATTCCATATCTTGAGTTACTGAACAGTTGAGCAGAAACAAGAGAAGAGCCTACTGACTGGTGATCAGATTGCAATGGTACTATTCCTTAGCACTGAAGTTCAACCCATTTTCAAGCATGCTGTTGCTAATGTCAGGAGATTAATTGCTGACCAGTGTTTTCTGTTTGTGGATGACCAATTAACTCTAAAAAAAAAATTACATTGGTATTAATGTAGACTATATCTATTGAACATTTTAAGACATTATTTATAACATTATTTGAAATGTTAACTATATGATCAGACCCATCCTATTTTTCTGTTCGACCCTAATCATCGAATCAGAGTTAGTTATTTTTTAATGGTTACAAAAATTAAATCCACTCAAAAATCGGACAAAGCCAATACTTATTTATGACATAAATGATGAGAACCAGTCCAGGAAAAATAACAAATTTTATGTTCACTTTTGACAGGACTACAGCCTAAACAGATCAACTAAATGACTTTGAAATTAGTATTGTGTGCTGATATGAAGTATCAGTATTTGATTCAAAATATTTTATTTAATTTACAGAGATACAGCTTCTTGAGAAGGTTTAAAAAGAAAAAAAAATGAGATTTTTTTCCAGAGGAAATTCATTGAATTATTCACTAATTTAATTTTCTGAAAGCTTACATGATTTTTCGGAATAAACAGACGATAGATACCTAATATTTCAACATATCAGATCTACAGTTATTAAACTACAGTAAATGTATTTAAGGTTACATATTCATGAAATATTTTCATATTCCACTCTTTCTTTCACACAAATAGAATGAAATAGTATTTGAAACAATGGTATTGCCTTGATTCGGTGGGTTTTAAATACTTGATTTTCAAACTTAAAAAAAAAAATTTCAACGTTTACGTTTAGTAAGAAAATTCCATTTAATTAGATCTACGTTAAATAATGTTAATTTTTAGAAATTTTTATTAATATTTTTTTTGTCACTTTCCGTTACCTTCCACAACTTTGTTTATTAGATATTATTTTTTTCTGAAATTCTCCGCTTTCCAAAGATATATGCATACCTTCTGATTATTATTTTCGGAGATTCATTTTTGACCTGGGTAACCATTATTTTTTTTTCTTCTTTATTCAATTATCAAAAGTTATATTTAGCCCATTTTTTATAGTTACTGTCAATAGGAGAGATTTATTTTTTGAAATTAAACCAAATTAAAGGCACTTTAGAGGAAGACATATATGAAAAATGGGCATCTAAAAAAGGGGACATATATGAAAGACATCAATGTGGAAAAGACCTAGCTAGTATTAAAAAAAAAACTTTATAGCATACTGATATACTCAGTTTAATCAAAATCCTTAGAGCCGGTTTTGAGAAAATAGTGAAAATGTGTAATGTTGTTTATATAAAGTACCACTTCTAGTATGCCGATTTTGATAAAAATGTTGCTGTAACATCTAAGGCATATAAAAACCTTAAATACACAATTTCAGTTTCGTTGACTTTTCGTTTTTAAGCTAGGGTTGTCACGTACATATACACATACACACAGACCATTTTGCGGGACTTGGTTATTTCGACTCAGGAGACCTCAAAACATGTATTTCCATTGAACATTCAGATTCGAAAATTTTCACAATTGCAATACTTATCCCTTACTATATATTCCATATATAGGCTTTTCCTCATTGTTATAGCCTGGCAGGGCTTAATTAAAAAATTTTCAAAATGGCTTCATCTAAATTACTTTATATATAGTTTAATTGAAATAAATAAGACTCTTCTGGTTAGCATTAATAAAAAAATGGCTTAAAATAAACTAGAAAAGAATTTGATAATTTACAAAAGGAGAACAAAAAGAGACTGCTTGAAAGCCAAGTTGCGAAAATAAGATAAGTAACAAACATGTAAAATATATCGTTGGGTCATGAAAAAAATGGCATAGCATCACCAATATAAATTATTTTACTTGAAATTGAAACTTTTACTTCATTATCTACAAATTAAATTCAGAACAAGCCCAGCAACTGCCTTACTGAGGGAAACAGGAGAATCACCCTTGGACCATAGAAGAAAACTTCTCGTTCTTCGTTGTGCAGCAAAAATTCTGAGTAAGCCAGAGCACAATAATTTTGATATTCTGTACAAAGGTGATTTAAATGTTCCTAATGGTTCATAAATACTTAAAAGTCGAATTGAGCAATACTCCACTGATTATGAAATTACAACACAAATAAATATTATATCTCAGAAAATAAGAAATACCCCACCGTGGAGAATTCCATTAATCAAAAATGAAGTAGTACTGAACAATGTTCCAAATAACACTACCCCAGAAGAAATTAGACATAGGTATCATGAAATTGTCAATAAATTATTCCATAATCATGACATAATTCTTATGGATGGTTCAAAATCAGAGAAAAGTGTAGGATGCTGTATTGTAACCCAAAATAATATAGAAAAATGGAAATTAAATAACAATAATTCAATTTTTACAAGTGAAACGTGGGCGATTCTCAAGGCATTTGAATATGTAATCGACACCAAAATAGAGAAATCAGTAATTGTGACCGATTCCTTATCTGTAATCAAGGGACTGCAAAATACATGGACATGTAACACATTGCACAAAAAAATTCAGCTTATGAACTTGAAACTAAATAAAAATAGTCAAAAAATAACATTGTTTTGGGTACCCTCACACATTGGCATAAATGGCAATGAACGAGCCGATCAGGGAGCAAAGGAAGCCGCCAGAAGCACAGATTCACCTGTTTTAGGATCGATGTTTCTCAGCGAATGGGCAAGAGAAATATCAAAGAACGTGAACGACAGTTGGAATGCACACTGGAGATTACTGCCACCCAATCACCTTCATCTACCCATAGGTTGGTAACCTTCAAAACACCTGACATCAAAAGAATGCTCTATAATAAGCAGGCTCAGAATTGGACATACCAAACTGACCCATCTAGACCTACTTCTTGGCTTACATCGACCAACATGTGAGGTATGTGAAAATGCTAATCTGACAGTTGAACACATATTCCAGTGCAAAAAGTTCCGGAAACAGCAAATCGAACTCCAAATTGATGATAAGGCACTGTACAAAGAAAACACTGGTATTGAAAAAACGCTGAAGTACATTCGAAAAATAAAATTAATAAGTTATATTTAAGAAGAACAATCGTCGCTAATGACCCTGGCAGTCGATGCGACGTTAAAAAATAGCAAATAAAAAAAATTTAATATTTTCTTACAAAGATCATATTTTATAGCATAACACAACCATCAAAAATAAAAAATGCCTAAAAGCAATTTATGTGTCAACAAAAATACAAACAAATAACAAACTACAAACATATATCAAGTAGTTTTTGGGAATTAATATAAAAACCTTATACTTATACCTATTGTCCAGGAATCTACCCATGAGCCACAAAAAAAAATGATATGATTTTATTAGCCCCTATTTTTGATCATTCTACCCCTGAACCACAAAAAATAAATAAAATAAAGATCTGAATTTAATATTCTCAATTTTTACCAGAGATTGTGAACCAACCATGATGTTCTTTTCACCAAATCAAACAACCTGGTGGAGGAGAAGGGCCAGCAACAGCATAATCGTCCCAGACACAAAGTGAGTCTACAAAATTTCAGTAAAATTCACACCCTAATGTCCACCTGAAGCAAAGAAAGCACATAAACCATGCAGCCCATAAAAACAAAATTGTATTTTTTTATATCTCATTCATAATTAGCAGTGAAGGTAATTCACTGTTTGCTTCCATAGAGGTAGGCACCACTGCTCCTCAGCCAATATCAACGTAAACGAATATCTACAAGAGGGATGTGAGTTCTCATCACCACATTGGTATTCCATTCATTCAGTAAGATAACAGTATTTATTCACTATACAACCCAATAAATATGCAATTTTCATTATATATATATATACTGCCACTGGTGTTTTATCTTTTAATTCAAGTACCTTCCTTTCATTTATTTTATTCAATCTAATCGAATAAAACATTCAATCTCAATCGAATATGGCTTCTTACTTCCGCATTTCTTTTCTTCTAGTTGGTTGTTGAGAACTAAAATCAATTTAATTAATATGCCTAATTCTTTCATCGACTATCAAATTTGACAGTTTTTACTCAAAATCGCTCTCTCTGAGTGGAAGAAATTTAAGGTCATTTGGGAAGATCAGAAATCACTCCACTCACTGATCAATTCAGACTTTTCGGCTTAGACCGGGCTTGAAGTCTATGACATGGAAGACACTCTAAGATTTGTTTTCTCCCTGCCTTGCCTTATAGAAAATACGGGTTGTAGCAGAAGTATGCGTACGCCACTGCTGTCAGTATAGGTCTATTTAATTAAACTTTTGTTAACATTATTATTTATGAGGTGTATACTTGTTTGTGTGTACAAGCCCACAAACCCCACTTTTCTTTTCTTTTCTCCATTCTTCCACATGAAGCCGGTTCTCGAAGCAGCTGCAGCTTGTCCTAGCTTCCTTCTCGTCTTCCCAGATTAAAATGTGTAGGGCCTACCGCATCTTTCCACCCGTATACGAACTCCCTATAATGTGGCCAATTCTCTCTGTTCATTAGCTGGGGAAACATGCTCTCTGTCAGTGTATATCTCCCCGAATCTCTCAGGAGCTTGGCTCTTAGTGCCTCATAGACAGTACATTCGACGAACACATGTTCGGCGGTCTCCGAACGTAGCAGTTGGGGCATAGCGGATCTATATTCTTCTCGTGTTTAACCAGCTTCGCTCGGAAGCCCTCATGTCCCGTGAGGAGTTGAGACACCCAGTAATCCGGGAGGACCCATCTTGCATCTAATCGTGACTTGACCGTGGGGAAGTACTTTCTTAGGGAAGCTCCTTTCGGAGTTACCATCCATCGCCGGTTCCATTGATCAATTGTGTCCTCCTAGATAATTCTTTTACATCTTCTTGGGTCTTCTTCAATTCTCATCTTTAGATGTTCCGGTAGATCCGCCAAACCTTCTCTTTTCTTTTTAAAGAGGTAATATTCTTCCCGCAGGAGGAGATCGAGAGTTATCCCCTCTACCAGTACTTGCACTGCCTCATGAGATATCGTTCTATAGACTCTAGTAACCCGAAGTAAAGCCAATCTCTGAATCGATGCTAGCCTACTCTTCTGTCGGTGCGAGAGGTACAGGTTCCAGGCTGGGGACGCATATCTCAGAATACCCAAAACTACTCCTTTGTATATAGTCATTGTAGCTGGGTATCTGAGACCCCAGAAGGCGCCTCCGACACGACTGAGTCCATTTAGGACTACTGTGACTAGTTCTCCTATAGTCCCAGGTGAGGAGTCACGTTGAACTTTCGACCAATTTTAATGCTAAGGTAAGTGGTGACCTCACTTGGACATATCCTTTCTTTTTCTATACTCAAACTAATATGATGTGCCCAGTCTGTCTTACCCCTCAAGAGAATTTCCTGGGTCTTTGTTCCAGCCATCTTTAACTTCTTCCTCTCGCACTATCTTCCTACCAAACTGAAGCATCGTTCAACCTCTGCTTTAAGACCGGCTAAGCTGTTTGAGGCCAGCATGACACTCTAAAGCAGACCCTACACGGTAATTCATGAATGAACGACACAAGAAGTGCCGAGATTGCCCGCTATCGCTTTGATCATGAATACCCTTACACGTTCAATCATTACTGATCATTACTTATGTGAAGTTTCCACTTTTTTTTCTCCAATTTATTGCCTACTTGACTATTTAAAGAAAAAATAGTTGAAAATGGTTAATAATAATATAGACTAGGTATATAAACAACTATTTACTTTTATGAAATTATTTACTTAATAACGAGACCTAGGTAAACTAACCTATCTAGTAGTAAGGTTAGTCTCATAGAAAATCGTATTGACAAAAGTTAGTAAAATATAAGTTTACTACTTACAAAAATTAAGGAAAGGTATTGCGAAAATAATAAATTTGTTGAGAAAAATGGGAAAAGAACTGATAAATATACACAACGCTAAAGTTTTTTTTTTTCTTAAAGTAAATTGTGAAGTTTCCTCATTTTTTTTTTTAATTTGTTGCCCACTTGACTATTTAAAAGAAATAGTTGAAGATGGTTTAAAATTATAAACAAGGGATATGAAAAATTATTTAACTATTTACATATAATGAAAATCAGAAATTTATAATGGTTGTGAGGCCTAGGCAACCTAACCTATCCAGCAGTATGGTTAGTCTCCCCACTACGTTTACCTCTGTCCCCCCTCCACTTCTCGTGAATGAACCTTTGATTTCCGGATGTTCGGAAATCCGCAGCGCACCACCATCAGTACTTTATTCACTACCTTACACGACAATTCGGAACGTCATTAGTGCAATTCCGATTGACCGTGTAGGGTCTCCTTAAGATCATCACAGTCAAATCTCACTTTATCAAAATTCAACGTGACCATACCCTCACTAGTAGTCCAGTAAAGTTAGGGGGGGGGATTTATCAAAAAATAAAGATGATACTTGTCAAAAATTGCTTAAACACCAGCCCATGTGCTGGGAAAATGCCCCAACAACTCCCTCCTCATAATACGTCGTCACCACCGGGTCAAGTTCGAGTTGATGAGGCTCCTTAGGGAAAGGAAATTCACCTGCTTTGACGAGGTATATTGCATCGATAGTGAAGGCTCTACGAGATACGCGGATATCGTCACATTTCCCAAGACAGAAAGGACAGCGCTGATCTTGGATCCAACTGTCCGCTTTGAGAGCAATGACCTCGATCAGGCGGGTGAAGTGGAAAGGGAAAAGAAGAACACGTACGATAAATGTATCCCTTTCCTAAAAGATAAATTCCGTGAGACCTTCGGAGAAAGAGAGTTCACCGTGAGAGGCCTCTGGTTTGGGTCTCGTGGAACTATCCCAAAAAGAACAAGGTGCTTCCTCGAGGAACTAGGTGTCGACATTAAGGACGTAGCGAAGTTGGCTGAAAATATAGTCCTCGACTCCCTGGGAATCATTCACCACCACTTGGCATGGCCGAGAGTTTTAATTTATATATTTATTTATTTATTTAATGAATAATTGAAAACAATAGAAATAAAGAGAGAGAAGTGAGAGAAAGGGAAACTAAATGTTAAAAAAAAAAGAAAAAAAGCATAAACAATGAAAGGAAGGAACAATGGAAAAAAAAATAAAAATGTATATATATATATATATATATATATATATATATATATATATATTATATATATATATATATATATATATATATATATATATTACTAATATTAACTAATACTTCTGTATATTTATATATAAGTTCATATATTGGCCTAAGGATAGAAGAGTATGCTGTGTGTATAGCAACCCTATATAATTGGGCAGCAATCCTTTATATTTTATATTTTATGAAAATAAAGTGTTTCTCTCTCTCCTCCATAATAACTGGTAAAAAGTCCCAAAGAATTCATCCCAAGGACAGAAAAATTGTATTTTTTGGTTTTCTAAGAATATCTCGAAAACTGTGAAATTTTTTCGAAAAGATTGTTCCTTATATAATTAAAGTACTTTAAAATCTCTATAAAAATGAACCTATACATTTTTTTGATAAAAGGTATGGTTACGGAGATATTTATGAGATTATATTTATTGTATTTTTACTTTAAGCAAAAATTGCTTGAAACCACAAAATTGATGTTCATAATTTAGGATACCATTTTGAAGTTTTATTCATTTCTTAATATTTTAGATCTTTCATATTATTATTCAAAGTTTTTTTCTTTTAATGATTCTAAAAAGTCATTGACAGCAGAATTATATTCGATATCAGTGAATGGCACGGGCGGATCTACGGGGGGAGGGGAGGTGGAGGGCTTTCGGGCTGAAGCCCCCCCAAAATGTAAAAATATAACCATGTTTTATGGGGGAAAAAATTAAAAAATACCTCTTAAAGTATTATTGTTCGTGTAATTACATTTAAAAGTACTTAAGGAATAACTTAAACACCACACCATTTCATATAGGTAGTTAGTTTCTTTCTGTTTTTCCAAAATAATTATCGTTATTTTTATGAAAAAAAAAGGTTTCGGGCTGAAGCCCCCCCAAAATTAAATTCTGGATCCGCTAGTGGTGAATGGGGAGTTCGGTAATAATGATTTGAAGTTTAGATTGACATTAATTTTATATAATTTATTATATGTAACAGAATACATTAAAACTATTTAAAAAATACCATAAATCATGGTCTGATTATATACAGAAACCAGAAAACTTAAATTTTGTAATTTTTAAGCCAACCATGTTTTAGATTGAATAAAAAGCAATAACTAAAAATATGTTATATTTAGGTTACAACAAATTCCTTCATAGTAACCTAGATTAAATCTTAATTAAATACAAGTAAATTTTGTTTATTTTAACACCACTTAAAGGGTGTTTTTAAGCAGTTCAACTACGGTAAGTGCGGTTTTCCATAAAATCAAGGGTTATATGCGATTTTTTTTATAACCTCTCAACTGGACTGAAGATACCACACTTTCAGAATAACTTCCTTGTTTGATGAGCTTTAAGTTTATATTAATCAAGTTGTGGTTTGTTACAGATTAAGTTTATATCCATCCCTCATTGATTTAAAGATGTAAAAATATTGTTGTCTATCCCTAATTTTATCGTATTAATAATATTTTTACTCAATTAGAGAAAATTTAAAATCAACTTAAGTAATATAGGTTTAAAGATCGTCAAACAAGGAAGTTTTTCTGAAAGTGTGGTTTCTTCAGTCCAGTTAAGAGTTTATACAAAAAATCGGAAATAAACCTTGATTTTATGAAAAACCGAACTTACCGTAGTTTAACTGCTTAAAAGTCTCCTTTAAATGGTTTTAAAATAGACAAGATTTACTTTTATTTATTTTAGATTTAATCTAGTTTACTATGGTGTAATTGATTGTAACCTCAAATAAATATTTCTTTAATTATTGCTTTTTATTCAACTCACGGGCGGATCTACGGGGGGGAGGGGAGCTTTCGGGCTGAAGCCCCCCCAAAATGGTAAAATATAGCCATGTTTTATCGAAAAAAATATAATAAAAGTATCTCTTAAAGTATTATTGTTTGTGTAATTACATTTAAAGGGGCTTTAGGAATCACTTAAACACCATTTCATACAGGTAGTTAGTTTCTTTCATCTTTTCCGAAGTAATTATCGTTATTTTTATGAAAAAAAAAAACGATTTCGGGCTGAAGCCCCCCCAAAATCAAATCCTGGATCTGCTAGTGATTCAACTTAAAAGTGGTTAGCTTAAAAATTACAAAATTTAAGTATTTTGGTTTCTGTATGTAATCATACCATGGTTTACGGTAAATTTTCATGTCTTCTATCATATATAATCAATTGTATAAAATTAATGTCAATCTAAACTTGAACAACATCAATTTTGTGATTTGAAGCAATTTTTGCTTGAAACGGAAATACAATAAATATAATCTCATAAATATCTTCGTAATCATTGATTTTATGAAAAAAATGTATAGAATGATTTTTATAGAAATTTTAAACTACTTTAATTTTATACTGGATAATCTTTGCAAAAAACAAATAAAATTTAAAATATTATTAAAAAACTAAAAGAAATCATTTTTCTGTCCTTCTTCCCCTCCCCAACGCGGGATTCTTCGAGATTTTTTACCAGTTATTATAGGGAGGGTAATAAGTTATTTAAGTTAATCAGTTAATTTACATATTTATCATGGGTTGAGGGATATACGAAAGATTTGCTAATTGAGGATTGTATAATTTAATAAACTAAGATAGAGGATGAAAGTTTGTTTATTTATAACATTAAAATGGCTAATTATTTAATACGTCACAACTGTTCGGTTCCAACCAGAGATGAATGAAGAAATATTGCTTTGAGTACCGAGTATAGAATAGTTTACTCAGTACCTTTCTGATTACCAAAAAATGTAATCACTACTTTAGTTGATGATAATTGATCAATTGAAGTAGTGTTTGGATTGCTAAAAGTGATTGAAATAATTGGTGCTCGGTGGTCAGTGTAGGTTTTGCCCTACTCTTCAGTTATCCGCGATCTGCATCGACCTTCACTGCAGAAGTAGCCTGGCTTGCAGTGCTTTTCGAGTCGTGGAGGTCCTCCCATCACTCGAGGTCTTGTCATTTGAGGACACGACTCGGAAGCACCTGTTCACAAAGTTATAGTTTTAGAAAATTATTAATTGAAAAAGGTTAGTATAAAAAATAATGGAATATTTCCTTTACATTGATTTCAAACTATGCTTATTACAACGTTTGGTTTATTATTACTCTTATTTATTTTGTACCATATCCATTTTAAATATTCATTTTTTTTTTTTTTTTTTTTTTTGGTTTTATAACACATCAACTTCAATGATATAAAATCACTTTGTATTAGTAAGAAGGAATAGGAAATATTGTTTGTAATTGTGTACATAGGCGAATACACCAGGATGAAAATGTGAGAGGAGCGATCGCACACTCCCCACACTCCTAATAAAAATGTTAAGGTGGGGAAAATATCGTTTCGTTTATTATTTATATTTAGTGACACTAAATCACCTCATATGAGGACAGCTCCATTTTCATTTCATTTTCTATGATAAATTTGGAATATATATAGAAGTATAAATATATTGGGTTGGCAAATAAGTCCTTTCGGTTTTTCAGGATGAAATAAAATTCAATGCATTATAGACATAATAGTTATTTTAATCTAAAATATATTGACGAGTATTTAATATGACTTATTCCCATCTTTCTACTTACTGCATAATGCCATGTTCATAGAATGTCTGGAGTTTATTGTTAAAAAACTAATCCAAGTGGTTTTTGATATCTTCTTCTTTTTGGAATTTCTATCCACTCAAGTTCTGCCGAGACCGGAATAAGTGGTTGTTTAGGCAATTTTCCAAATTTTAATTAAGGCAAATAACCCTCATGAGTTCAAAATAGGCAACATTCAATATATTGGCAACATTCTATTTATTTATGCAGTGGAGTGTATTTTAATGAATTGGTAGGTTAAATGAATTGTGCAAAAACAGCTAACCATTCTTATGCTGGTATAGACATCATACTACCTGAGGGCCCTCAATTGTGCTAGTTCTTGCCTCTGTGGATATCTGGGATGGAATGGGGCTGAGCTATGGTAAGCTGGTGCGGATTAGATTTTATCTATCTGAACTTCGCCCACCACTCGTCGCAACGAGACAATTATGCACAATCACTTTGTACAAAGCAGTAATAGTCACTTGGAGCTAGGTGTGGTGAATATGGAGGGTAGAACAAAAGTTCCCATCCAATGCTCAATAATTTATTGCGAATGACCAATGAGGCTTGGGGGCCTAGCGTTGTCTGTGTGGAAAACAACACTCTTCCGATCATTCACAACTCTTCAGAATGTTCTCCAAATTCGATGTGCTATATCCATTGGAAAGTTGAATTATTGATCTTCAAAGCCGTATGAATGATTTTTTGATTTGGCCCTAAATTCCTACTAAATTTCTTGTCGATAGCTAAAGTCCTATTGAAGTTATAACATTTTTCGGGATTTTCGAAAAAGAAATCATGTGAGAAACCCATACATTAGACCTGGAAACATAGCCGAGCTTAAGCAAATGGTTTTATACGCTTATGTGTGCCACTTACATTTAGGACCAGAGCAATCTCTAGTACTGATTGGGTGGGATTTTGATCAACAATGCCCTTAAAATCGCTCGTTTCAATTTCATGTGGGCGACCAGACCGTTGAGCACCAATGATGTCAAAATTTCTTGGTTGAAATTTGGCAAATGAATTTTGACAGGTGCGTTCGGTTAAGACATCATCTCCATAAACACTGCAAATTTTACTATGAGCTTCAGCAGAACACTTATCTTTTTTAAAATAACACAACAAAATATGCCCATAATGAATGATATGTTCTTCCGTATTCACAGTGCAACAACAAACACAATACTAAGCTAGTTTCAGGATGAGTTAACAGATATAGTTGTTGACATATTACAAACAGGATAAACAATTCTCCTTAGGGATTGATTCATCAGATAAGAAGTGTTTCATAGTGACATAAAATTAAATAGAAAGCTGAAAGGAATTATTTGCCAACCCAATATCTTTATCAGAACTTTAAATATATTTTATAGAGAATGTTTTATAGACATTGTTACATAACTAGTTAGACTTTGAAAATGTTTTATTTTTACTTGCAGGTTGTACAAACTAAGAAATCAAAGTGTTTTTCCGTTTTTAACATTATTCATGTTTAGCAGAATAAGTTCTAGAAATGTGCCTGTGTCATGGAGGCACTCCACTCCCACTTCCTCCTATGTTTTATTCAAATGTTTTTTTCAGATATTTTTAGGTGTGTCCATATGCACATAAAAAAATCCTACACTTGTCTGAACACATATATAAATTGATCTTAAATACACAATATTATATTTGTTCGTTTCACAATAATCATGTTGAATTTTTACACATGATATAAATACCGCTTTTTTTTTTTTTGATCCATCGCTCCCCACTTAAAATGAAGATTCAGTGCCTGTGACAGCTTCATTCTGACAGTCGATAGCCGCATAGCAAGAGCAGTGAGCCCCCTAAGCTGTTTTGAAAAAAGAGATTCGTCCTGTAAAAATATTACCTATATCCAGGAAATTATCATTTCGAGATACTTTTGATAGAAGTAGAAATTTTACTAGAACTTTTAGTAGAATTTATCATCTAAAATAGAAATCAGTTATGGATTATAAACATTCTTTAGTTTAAAAAAATATTAACACATACCAATATAATCTATACATCGATGACAGCAGCCGCATGCTGAGCTCTTGGGTCTGAATTCTCTTTCCTCTTTTTCGCATGTTTGTAGTGAAACATCTTGGCAGTCAACCAAGTTGCAAATGTTTGGAGTGCAGGGGATCAGTGCCGAGGTCGAAGAGAATAAGGCCAGTAAGATTACCAAAGTTATTCTGTAGCAAAATGTAAATTTTTCATAACAAATCAATAAATTTATAATATATTTTTTCCATGTTCTATGTTTAGAAACCACAATAAATAAATAACCACTCTTTAGTAAAAGTGTAGATAAGTTCTTGAAAATTTAGTGTATTGTTATTTAGTATACGATTAGTTAAATTAATCCACTAATATATATATATATATATATATATATATATATATATATATATATATATATATATGTATATACCGTAAGATGGGATAAATTTGAGACAGCGGGTAAAATTTAGTTTGAGGTGATTCACTGGTGGATGGTGGATACACTGTGTTGCTTCAGTCTGCAAAAACGTGCTTTAAGTAGGCATGTACTGCGTTATTGCCTTGCAGCACAATACTCTTGAGGCACAAGCGAATGTTTCATAAAAACAAGAATTTTGAAAAATGCAAAGGAAATAAATAAAATCTACCTGCGCAACGAGTGTATTGAACTAAGGTTCTCAAACAGATGCAAGGCAGTAGCGCAGAGTCGGAGGGGGGGGGGCGGGAGGAAGGCTCCCGATACTGTCCGATTTCACAATGCGAAATTGCGCATCACGTTTTTGTAACTTTTCGGATTTGACCTAACTCTGCGGATCAGTAAGTCGAAGTATTCTTACTTTCATTTACGTATATATATATATAATATATAGTAAGTGTAAGTATTGCGATCGAGAAAATTTTTGTATCTGAGTTTTCGACGGATTTATAAGTTTTGAGGTACCCTGAGTCGAAATGACCAAGTCCTGACAAATGGTCTGTGTGTCTGTGTGTTAGTATATTAGCAGTCTAGCTCAAAAACGAAAAGTCCTATGAAACTGATATCACGTATTTAAGATAGGTATATGCCTTAGTTGTGACGGCAACTTTTTCCTTAAAATCGGCTAACCGGAAGTGCCACTTTATATCAACGCTGAAACACATTTTCACAGTTTTCTCAAAAACGGCTCAAACGATTTTGATTAAACTCGGTGTATCATTGTATAATTAAGTGGTCTTTAATATAAATTAGGTCTTATCCGCATTGATGTCACTTTACAGGGCTTAAATGCCCAATGTTCATATACGTCTTCCTCTAAAGTACCTTTAATATGGTTTATTTTAAAAAGATAATTATTTCGCATTATTCAGAGTTACGAAAAAATGCTAAATATAACTTTTGAAAGAATTTGATAAGTTAATAAAGGAGAAAAAAAAATAAAAATGCAGAAAAACGTAGCTATAGACTGTAGCGCAATTTTCTCGACACCCTTCAAATTTATCTATATAACATTCATCAGCGAAAAGAAGCTGAAAAAAAGTTACGAGGGATGGTAAAATTAAATTCCGAATAACTCAAAAAGTATACACTTTTTTGGTAATGTTGTAATGGTTTTCTAAAAGTTTATGGAATACCCTAAAAACAAAAAAAAAATCGTTAAAATCGGATAATTATTAGATAAGATATGGTCTCTAGTTTTTTTTTAATACGTTCTGCTGCAATGGTTATATCCTTTGTTTCGGTTTTTGAATTTGGGATGTGTTAATAAGGTAATACTAATTTTTTAAAAATGTATTTAAAATCCACCTTAGCAACTTGATGGCATTGTTAAAAAAACTATTTCAGTGTACTTGTGTGAAAGAAGAAATAAAATATAAAATCATTTCATGGATGTATGAATCATGTGTTTATAATATTAAATACATTTACTGTAGTTTAGTAATTATTTATTAAATTTTAAATTGGTCCATAATCGTCTTATCTTTTTGTCTACATTCAAGGAATTGCTGTGTTATATATGTGTGCGATGTTATATTGCGTTCCTGGCGTTTGAGAATTTAAAGAGAAAAAAGGATTTTTTTTTATTTTGGGAAAGTGTTTATTATGCTATGTCTATTGTTTAATATGGCTTATTGTTGATAATTTGTAAGAGTATTGTTATGAAGGGGGAGAAAAAAAAAAGAAAAATATAATATAAAATTAATGTCCGTATGGATTGATAAGTATGCTGTGTACGAAGCAACCCTATGTAGTAGGGCAGCATTACTTTTAATAAAGTATTTCTCTATAAATAATTAGGTATTAAAGTTAATTCCAAAATATTGTCATATAACTTTTTAGAAAACTAAATTAGTGAATAATTCGATAGATCTTCTCTTTGTGATATTCCTCTACCATTTCATTGTACTTGTGTGAAAAAAGAAGTGAAATACAAAAATATTTCATAGATACGTTTATAACCCTAAATATATTTACTGTAGTTTAATAACTCTAGATCTCATAATATCTTTAAATATTTAGATATCTATCGTCCGTTTATTCCGAAAAATCATCATGTAACCTTTTAGAAACTTAAATTAGTGAATAGTTTGATAATTCTTCTTTTTGCGATATTCCAACAGAATCCACTTATAATTAGTGTGACAACTTTTGACCTTTCATTATGACAGACACTGCAAATCTCTTAATTCCGTTTTAATAAACTTTGCAATGGAAAATAACAGTTTAATGACTAATAATCGTACAATCCATAATCAATGGATCGAACAATCCATAATCAACGAATCGTACAATCCATAATCAACCGGTGATATAATAAATAGGACTTTTGTTATTTTAATAGCATTTGTGTTTTTTTTTAGCTTTAGCTCAGTTTAAAATGCAATTTAAAACATTTTATAGCCTAACATAGCCAGAAAATAATTTTTATTCAAAGTTCAAAGAGTAAGTGAAATTTGTGTGTTGCGCGCACCAGATTTTTTTTATTATGGTTGATGGAATTGACAAAACGTATAACTACTTAATAATTTTTTCCCCAATCCTTACCATCCTTCCAACTTGTCCTAAATCAAACGCTCGCTTTATGAAATATAGGCGTATACGTGAAGATAAGTTTACGTATATGTAAGGGAAAGCAGTGTAAGAAACTCGAAAAAATCTAGTTGAACTCCTGTAATTAAAATTGACTACTTCCCGCAAAGCTCCTGGACTTGACCTAATAACATCCCAGATCTTGAAACTTTTTCCTTGAAAAGCCATCCTATTCCTTACTTTCATATATAATGCTGTACTCCGATCCACATATTTCCCTGATCCTTGGAAAATATCTATTGTCAAAATGATTCACAAACCCAAAAAGCCACCAGAATATCCATCCTCTTACCGTCCCATCTCTCTTTTACCAATCATGGGAAAAATCCTGGAAAAACTAATCTTAAAACGCCTGTACCCCATCCTAAATTTTAATCACATTATCCCAGATCACTAATTTGGATTCTCCCATTCCACTATACAGCAATGCCAGCGTGTGATAGACGTAGTATCTTCTGCATTGCAGCGCGGTATGTACTGTACGGTAGTCTTTCTCGACGTTGAACAGGCTTTTGATAGTGTTTGGCACCCGGGACTACTGTACAAACTCCGAAAATTCCTACCATCTACATACTTTCTCATTATCCGTTCCTACCTTACTGATAGATACTTTAAAGTAAATCACAACAATGTCTGTACATCCCGCTTTTTCCAGTCTGCAGGTGTTCCTCAAGGTAGTATCCTAGGTCCTATCCTTTACACAATTTATACAGCTGACATCCCAACCCATCCCAACACTGTCATCACCACATATGCTGATGACACATGTATCCTATCAGTTAATAACGACCCATCTATTGCATCCCAAACCCTTCAATCCTACATCATAAACCTTGAAGAATGGTGTCAGAACTGGAGAATTAAAATAAATTCCAATAAATCCTATCAAATTACCTTCACCCTTCGTTGTAAACCAATGACTTCCTGTCCTTCAGTATCCTTTAATAACATCTCACTTATTCCTGTTGAACAAATCCGTTACCTAGGACTCCATCTGGACAAACGTCTAACTTGGAATCCTCATACCAGACTGAAACGACAAGAAACCGCTCAACGTTTCCGACTACTTCAACACTTACTAGACAAACGCTCTAACCTTCCAATTAACTATAAAAGACTAATTTACATGACTATAATAAGGCCTATTTGGGCTTACGGAGTTGAGCTATGGGTCTCCACCAAACCTTCAAATTCCTCTCGCATCCAATCCTTACAATCCAAAATCCTTCGTAAAATCCTCAATAGTCCTTACTTTGTTACAAATAAAATCATCCATAATGACGTTAATGTTCCTTATGTATCAGATTTGGCCCAATCCAGATATCTGTCCTTCCATAATAAAGTTCATAACCATCCCAACTCTCTTGTTTCTAACCTTACTTCCAATTAAATTCCTGATAATCCTCCGAGGCGTCTGAAAAGAAGATGGCTACGTGATCTCCTAATATAGACATATTATTAGAGTGCTACCAATGGGTAGTTTCTCAACATGTGTTTCATGTCATTATATCCATGTGCGAATTTACCAGATGTATTTTTTGTATACAGTTGTAAATATCATATAAATAAATAAAAAAAAAAAATGACTAAGTGATTTCTGACATGTATGTATCTCAGATAATAAATTTAGATCTGCGTAAGAGAAATTATTTGATGCGATTTGATACAGTCGATATAGAACCATCAAATATAATTACCTATACAATCTCTGAAAATAAAAGTGAATTGAAAATTTCAATTTCGGGGTGCAAAACAGTAATGAACGAGTATGCCGGAAAACATTACAATCAATAAAAAAATGAAAAAAAGAAAACCCTGCACATTACCACATAATAATAATTTACAAATATTTATATATCAAATAAGTACATAATGTCACATTAAGTTATTCCAATGCTCCGAAAAATTACAAAAAGTTTCCTCCTTATGACGTTTTATAATCCCTTATTCGTTAGAAAAAAAATTTAAAAAATCAAGTGATTCTTCAATTACCGACTGCTTACGTTGAAAAAAGTATTGTAGTTTAAAAAAAATCTGGTGCGCGCAACACACATCTTTCACTTACCGTTCTACATAGAATATAAATTATTTTCAGGCAATGGTGGTCCATTATAAAATGTTTAAAGTGCATTTTAAACGGAGTTAAAGCTTACAGATAACAAATCATTACGACCAATAAAGTCTTATAATTAATAATTATAATAATTACAAAAAGTCTATTTATAATATCACCGGTTGATGATGGGTTGTACAATTATGCGTAAACTTTCTGACTATTATTTGTGGATATTCATTTTTGGCCTGGAAAAGTATTTTGCTTGTTTTCTCCCATATTCAATTATCAATTTTTTTCAAAAGTTATATTTAGCTTTTCTTCATAACTCCTAACAATGAGAAATAGTATTTAAAATAAATAAGAAATATTATTTATAATAAACTAAATTAAAGGTACTTTAGAGGAAGACATGATAATGTTGGGATTTCACGTAGGTGAAATTCATCAATTATTCACTAATTTAATTTTCTAAAAAGTTACATAATTCAGTAAATGTATTTAATGTTATAAACATATGCTTTATACATCCATGAAATGATATGATATTTCACTTCTTCTTTCACACAAATACAATGTAATAGTTTTTCAAACAATGTCATTGCCTTGATTAGGTGGATTTTAAATACTTTTTTAAAACATAAAAATATTTTTACTTTTTACATTTAGTTAGTAAATTCCCTTGAAAACATGTGATAAACATTAAATAATATTAGTTTAAAAAATTACAATTTATAATTTTTTCGTCACTCTTACTTACCTTCTAAAACTTTCTATATTAGATATTGTTTTTCCTAAAATTCTTCACTACCCAACGATATAGTATACGTATATATTCTGACTGGTATTTCCGGAGATTCATTTTCGACCTGAATAAGCATTTTTATTTTTATCCCCTTCAATAACTTATTAAATTCTTTCAAAATATTTAGCATTTTTTGGCAACACTGAATTATGTGATATGATTATTTTTTTTAAATAAACCATATTAAAGGTACTTTAGGCGTATATGAACATTGGTCATTTAAGCCCTGTAAAATAGCATCAGTGGGGATAAGACCCGATTGATATTAAAGACCACTTAATTATACAATGATACACCGAGTTTAATCAAAATCGTATAAGCCGTTTTTGAGAAAATTGTAAAGATGTGTTTCAGCATTGATATAAAGTGGCACTTCCGGTTGGCCAATTTTAAGGAAAAAGTTGCTTATCTTAATAGCTTACCTTAATCTACGTAACATAATAATAAAATGATACGTAATATCAGTTTCGTACGACTTTTTGTTTTTGAGCTAGAGTGTTCACAGATACACAGACGTTTTTTCGGGACTTGGTTATTTGGACTCAAGATACCTCGAAACGTATATTTCAGTAGAAAACTCAGATTCGAAAATTTTCAGGAATGCAATACTTTTCCCCTACTGTATATTAAATATATAGGTGAAAGTAAAAATAAATAAAAGGTGATTCCTAATATTGCTCTAAATAACTTTTGCTTATTTTCACTTACCTATAAATGTAATATAGAGTATGGGAAAATATTGCAATCGTGAAAATGTTTGAATCTGAATTTTCAACGGAAATACACGTTTTGAGGTACCCTAAGTCCAAATAACCAAGTTCCGAAAAATGGTCTGTTTGTATGTGAATATTCTAGCTCAAAGACGAAAAGTCGTACGAATCTGACATTACGTATTTAAGATTATCACTTTACTAGGCTTAAATGCCCGACGTTCATATACGTCTTCCTCCAAAGTACCTTTAATATGGTTTATTTTAAATAATTAACTATCTCTCATTATTAAAGGTTACAAAAAATGATAGGATATTACATGTGGTAGAATTCGTTAATTAAATAAAAGATAAAAAAAGAAAAATACTTATCCAGGTTGAAAATGAATATCTGCAAATAATAGTCAGAAGGTATACGGTATAATATATCGTTGGAAAGTGGAGAATTGAAAAAACAAACAATATATAATATAGAAAGTTGTAGAAGGTAACGGAGTCACGAAAAAAATATAAATAATAATTTCTAAAAACTAACATTATTC
Organism: Nezara viridula; assembly: GCA_928085145.1. Lineage (NCBI taxonomy): Eukaryota > Metazoa > Arthropoda > Insecta > Hemiptera > Pentatomidae > Nezara > Nezara viridula. The sequence goes on along the minus strand of OV725077.1, from coordinate 180,715,558 downwards.
AACGTAAATCACTTATTTTGCAGGTAATTAATGAAATTTTCTTACTAAATGTAAACTTTTCAAAAAATAAATTAGTGATTAATTTGATGAATTTTCCCTTTGTAATATTCCTACAGTATCCACTTACAATTAGTGTGACAACTTTTGACCTGTCTATGACAGACTTAAGCTTTAAGCTTTAGCTTCGTTTAAAATGCACTTCAAAAATATGATAATAGCTCACCATTGCCAGGAAATAATTTCTATTCGAAGTTGTGCAGTTAGTGAAAGTTGTGTGTTGGGCGCACCAGATTTTTATTTCATCATAAGTAATTTTCAAAGAAAAGAAAATACATATTACTTCAGTTGATGTAACAGTTTCAGGATATTAAAAAGCAAAACATAGGAAATAAGCTTTGCAGTATAACACATGAATCGTGCATTTCCAAAACGTTGTAAATGTCAAAATTCGAAAATATTACTTTTCATATGAAAAGTATTTCACAAAACATATCTTTGCACTAAATTGTCCGAATTCTACGATTTTTTTTTTAAATATTAGGAAATTTCGTAAATTTTTAAATAACCATTTTAAAAACACGATATCTTTACCTATAGTGTTCTGATTGAAACTTTTTTCATAGAGGAGGAGAAGGCTTACCGGTACATTCGTTTAGGCGCTACAGTCTGTAGCAACACGCCAAGTTTTTTAGCCGCTATCTTGAAAGGAAACGGTGGACGGTTATGTCAAGGTAGGAACACCATTCTCGGGGGACCTCTGACTTTGTTTTCAGATTTGATGAAAATCGGTCTAGTAGTCTCCGAAACATGATCGGACGACGGACGGTGGACAGACAAAATTGTTTTTATTCGATTTTCGAGTTATACGTATCTCGATACTTAAAATCTCAAATTTTGAGGAGGGTTAACTTTTTTAATTTTTTGCCTCGATTACAATGATTCAGTATTGAAAATAATAAATCAAAAGTTTAAAACAGTACATCTATTTCTGCACCAAGTAGTCCGATTTCCTTGATTTTTTTTTAGGTAATTCCTTTATCTTTCAAATAAGCATAAACAATATGATTGTGATACATGTTTACTTTCTGAATGAATCACAAATGAAATTCTACATAATTTATAAGCCATCACTTTTTTTTCCGGGTATGTATGTAACCTAGACCACGTAAGTATGCTATACACGAATATTCATATGGCTTCATATAGAACATTTAGAATTTTGATTTAAATCATTCCGGTGCTACAGTCTATACCGGCACACGTTTTTCAACCGCCATTTTGAAACGATCATCCTCTGGTGACTTCAGACTTTGATACCAAATTTCAAAACAATGGTCCTAATTATTTCGGAGAAAGGTCGCGGACGGAAGACTGAATTTTTTTTTATAGATAAGCTTACAATTAAATTTAACTTTTCGTATTCGATCATTTAAAGCGTCTAAAATATATCTAAAGCTCACGATATCTTAGACATACTGACTGCATACAGTGAATTAAGAGCGTTAAAAAAAAATGAGTTATTTTCTATGTTAAAAAAAAATACTTTCCTACCACTAGACAAGGAGAATATTTTAATGGGATTAAACTTTCGATGTTCGGTTTTCAACGGATCTTTCGTTTTAGAGCCCTCAGAATCTCAAAAATGCATTTTCAGGCATTGTGTTGTGCCACGATTAGCTCGGAAACAGATTTTCTTTCTTGTTTATTTTGTATTCGTGCGAGAGGTTAAAAAAATGTTGAGCCCAGAATCGAAAATTTCCACTCGCGTTTTACGTTTCAGGTATCAAGGATCAAATTTGGTTCGGTGTCTGTCTGTAGTCAAATCGATGTAACGGGCATATCACCTACTACCGTTCATCCGATTTTCATGAAATTTTCAGGAATTGTGCGAATTGGTGTCTAGCTGTTCCCATATCAATTTTATTAAATTCTAACCAGCACTTCCACTTACGCTCACACAAACGCATTTTTGTAGAAATACCAATATTTCAGAAATGGCTCTTTCGATTTGGCTCAAAATTGGATAAAAGGTAGGTATTTGTGAAAAAACAATGTAGGGTCAATTTTATTTAATTCTGACCGTTGCTTTCTCTAAACGTATTTTCCTTGTTACCTCTATATCTTTAAAACCGCAAGTTCAATTTGGCTGAATTCGACGGAATTGAGACACTGATAAACATAATATGAAATAGGCATCAATTTTATCAAATTCTAAAAACTAAAAAAAAAAACTCCCGCTTTCAGATCCGGAAATGTGTTATTTGATATGCCTATAGTTTGAAAACGGCGCATTCGATTTGACCCAAACTTGGAGGAAATTTGGAGAACAGTAGAAATAACTAAGTATCAATTTAATTGAATTCAATTTAATAATTAAAGTTAATATAAATAATTGTTAATAATATAATGGCTGCGAAATGTTGAAGGTACTGATCATAGGGAGTGGGGGTTATTTTTTTGTTTTTAACAGTTCCACTTTATTTAAAACCAATCCGGTACCCCTACGGCAATAAAAGAAAAGCTTATCTTTTCTTTAACTCATTTCGTATCATATATGTGTTTATTTTATTAGGTTGGATTTTTTAAAAATTAAGTTAAGTGACTAATTTTAATTCAAATTTACTCAAATAAATAATATAAAATAATAGATTAAACAAAAAAATCTGTATAAAGACTAACCTGATCATGATGAAGTGAAGAGAGATACTTCTCAAGGCCTCCAGCTGCTAAACTACTTAAATATATATGCTCTTTTTCCCCCTTCTCACGATTGACCTCGTGCTCAGGTATAGATAGCTACGATTAGTTCTGTGATTTTTCTTCTCAAAGCTGTTTGATATATTTCGAATCGAATGTCAACATTTCTTTCTCTCAATGCCAATTCACTATCCTAATGAAAGGGCATATAAACTGTTCCCGTCAATAAATGGCAGTTGAATATGGTGTCTGTTAACGAAAAGTGCAATAAAAGAGTTCATAATTTCTTCATGTACTTACAGAAATATAAAATATATACTTTGAAATAGTAAATTTTATTCTTGGACATTCGGTCCCTTAAGAATAATTATAATGATAAGAAAAGTGACATTATAAGAAAATCTAAAAATAATTAAGTAACAGAGGTGCCCCAAATGGGGTTCCATGCCACAAGTAGCGCCATCAAAAATTTTGAGAGGACACATTTCGACGGGGTTATAAAGTTTCGAAATGAATAGTTTCAAATCAAAAGACAAATAGAAGCATGGAAAGACAGAGGGATGTGTAATTGGATATAATCTACAATTTTTTAAATTATAATTTTCTTTGCTCTATTTTTAAAAAGAGGTGAGCAATAAAATATCTTGCGAGGGATGGGAGAAGGTTCATGCGCCATTGATCTTGGGAGGGGGGGGGTATAATAATCTAACCTTAAATTAAAAATAAACAAAGCATATGTAAATATATTAAATTGTACATAAATATATATGAGTGCGGTAAAATATTTGTACTGATTAGCATTATTGAAAATCGGTCTGTTTCAAAAATCAGTCCTGGACTTTTTACGAAAACTTTATTCTTACATATATTCAGGAAATTTATTGCTGACGAGGTGGAAGAATAAATGGTGTTTGAATTAGGTTAAGGGAGAGGATTTGCGTAAGGAGGTTGGAAAGGAATTCCAAAAAACGGTAGCACGCATGCTAAAGGATTTCAAGTTGAAAACACAAAAAGTCTTCGAAGTTCCATCATCAAACACAACGCAACACTTCATTCTCAGACCGATCTTGGCAAACCTCACGTTGAGCAGCTTCCCTTGGTCGTTCTCACTACTTGTGTTTGCCATCAGTGATAATTTTTTTTCCAGATCCTATCATCTTTTGGTTTTTGAAGAAATATTGACTCGCTGCTGGGCTTGGGTCTTTATCACGTCATGTGGATCCTAAGTTTCATACGTCCAGGTTTTTAAGTTGACAAGCAACCGTATCATTAGAAGTCTTTATTACGAGTAGTTTCATTTGGGTCCTGGTTCACACATTCAAGAAGATTGTCATCATCAACGACCGATGAGCAACCTGACCTGGGTTGATCTGCAAGATTCATATTCCATTGTTGAAATTCCTTAACCAAATTGCGGCAATATTTCGGTAGATAACTGACTCTCCTTCTATAGCACGAACTACTTTGCGCTTAGACTTTGTTTCCAGTAATGTCTCATAAGTCCCGGAATCATGATTTTTTTTTCTTCTTACATTGCACGTGCGATTAAAAAATGTAAATGACCTCATAAAGCCAATTCAAGTCATAAGGAATTCTCAAGTCAGTTGGAACAAAAAAATTCTCCATGGACAAGAATATTTTTAAATCCATCTTATGTGAAGAAAACTATTACATATCTATTTTGTGAACCCAATCTAATTTCAGGTCATGATTTCTTTCTGTAATTTTATTTCAATATGCACTGATTCTCAAACAACAATTAAATACTTTGTTTCAAACTTCACATTTTTCAAACAAACACGGTAAGTGGTTTTATTAAATTTCTTGGTTATATTTTATTTTAAATGCTGGTATGTTCGGGATTAAAATGTTGGGGATGTTAATTCAGAAGCGAATGCATGTATTATTATTATTCATAGATTTCACGCTTACTCTCAAACTGCTCGGTATTTATTTCCCCATTAGATTCCACATATTTAAAGGTAAACTTTTAGATGCTGAATTTCAGCAGCTCATGAATGACGGTTAGTTTTGGCAAGCTCAAAGCTAAGCCCACAAGGCTCCACAAATGAAAGTCGACAATCCAGAACTCATGTCCAAAAGAATCGTTTACAGTTTCTCTGCTTGTATGTTGGACCTGGTCTATACAAAGGCAAGCCACCTCTTCTCGGTATTACTCCACTGCTAAATGGTTCACCATCTACACAAATAAAAGAGTTGATTCGTTAGAATAAAGATAAAATTTAAGCGATGATAAGGATTTTTACATACAATTATTGTATATCTTAATTTTATTTATATGTTATTGGAACTAATAATAATTTAAGTTGCATTTAAATGATCGTAGGGATTTAAATTTGGAAAATAACATGAACAAGCGGAAAAGTTTGGTCAACCAATCTTCGTCTTTCAAGTTCATTTCTCTTTGCTTAAAGTTCTAATCCAACGGTTAATTCATTCTTCTTAGTGAAAAATACCGGTTTGTCCACTCAAGCGGCTTTTCCTAACATTGTGCTTCAATGGATATATTTCCTTCTTTTGCCTCCTCACTGCCGAAAGAAGGGAAGCTTTGTATTCGTGTGAAGGTTAAACAAATATCTGTGTTCAGAATCTTACATTTCTACTCGCGTTTTACGTTTCATACATTAAGGATCAAATATGGTTCGGTGTCTGTCTGTCTGTAGTCAAATAGATGTAACGGGCATATCTCCTACTACCGTTTATCGATTTTCATGAAATTTTTAGGGATTATGCGGGTTGGTGCCTAGATGGCCCCATATCAATTTTATCAAATTCTATCCAGCACTACTGCTTACGCACACGCAAACGTATTTTTATGTTATGCCAATATTTTAGCAATGGCTCGCTCGATTTGTCTCAAAGTTAAGCAAAATGTACGTATTGGTTAAAATGTAGTATCAATTTTATTGGATTCCCTCCGGCACTTCCTGGTATTTGTGCTCAAACGTGTTTTGCTTGATATCTCTCAAACCGCATGTTTGATTTGGCTAAAATTTGGAGGGAAGTTAGGGGATTGGTAAACAGATAATCAAGTATGTATCAATTTTATTAAATTCCATCCACTAGTTCCAAAAAAAATTACTCCACATTCAGACAAGGAAAGGTATTTTTTGACACGCCTATAGCTTGAAAACGGCTCTTTCGATTTGATCCAAACTTGGAGGAAATTTGGAGAATAGTATAGATATTGCCTAGTATAAAATTCAATTAATTGCATTGAATAATTAAAATTATTTTAAATGACTGGTCACAATATAATGGCTGTGAAATGTGGAAGGCATTGATAATATGTAATGTGAGTTAATACAATATTTTTATGATGTTATAAAATTTTAGGTTTTATTCAAAAAGTTAATTTATACTATATTGTCTAATCGGTTCCAAACCTTACTGGCATGACAATTAATGCCGTTACTTAGATTTCGCGTACTCTTCCGTAAATTTAAATTAATTTTTGCCCTATGTTTGTAAAAAAAAAAAATCTTATTTGTGTTTCTTATTGAAGTTCAACCAGTTGGTCGTGGTCTCAATCTCTTCCTCAAATATCAAAGTTCTATGAACTTCATGAATATTTTTATATTCCAGCTTAATTAGTTTTGTTGTGACTGAAGAAAAGTATTGGTCTGGTTTCAACAAATTTCTACGTTAATTCTATTTGTGCTAAAGGTGACATTTTGTAGTCTGCAACTTATTTAAGCTGTCAGTTATGATGGAAAATAGTACGAGTGCAATACAATATGAAATGATACTAATAAATAAATCTTAAAGAAACAATTAATTCATTGTTCAAAATAAAATTCTTGATTATAATATTATCAGTCTAATAATTTACTTGTTTGTGTAAAATATTTCTGATTTTAAGAAGAAACAATGATATTCGTTTTTCGCACCAGGAAAAACCCTTAAATAGATATTTTCATTGCAATCGAAAAAAACAAATTCATTGGTCGATATTTCACAATCAACTACTAATTCTTATGGATCCCATGTTATGAATAATAATATTATTTTTTGTAAGCACACATTATAAGTTCCATAAGCATTTCTAAACGTCTTACGAAAAATACTTTGAATCGATTTATACAATTATAATTATTGAAAATAACGCTGTATTTCTACAATTATTAACCAATAATACTTGCCATCAAAGTCAACAGATGTCTTGCAATAGCCACATCGAGTTTCACTTGTGCGATAGCCTAGCTCCCTTGCGGCGCACTCAGCCCCGGAGGTTGCAACACGCATAGTAGCACAAAAGTCTGGATTATACGGTCTCATGGCGCAAGCCCATGTCCACATTATAGCCATAATCATCAAAATTTCCCTTTAAATAAATTAGTAAAAGTTTAAGGTAAACTGCCAAAAATGATATATAAAAAAAAAATTGATAGTATTTTAAAGATATAGTATATCCTATATAATAAAGTTGGTGTTAGTAAGAAAATAAGCTGAGATTAGTTTACAATATTGTTTTGGTGTTTCCTACATAAATATTACAAAACTTTTATCAGTTTGATTTTATCCATTGTTGTTAGATTTATGGTGATAAATTTATTGAGAAATTTTAAGATTAGAGGCTACAGGTGTGTCCAAAGTGAATATGTATTCTAAAAGTTTTATTTATGCAAAATACATTTTTTTAAAATTTGGAATGATACTCTGCAATATTTATAGAGCCATCTAAAAAAATCATTTACCATTTGAAGTCCAATTATTATATAATTTATTTCTATTTCTAGTCAATGGAGAGGCAACTTATGACTACCATATCTGAGCTGTTAGTTAAATGTTTTTTTGACATATTATAGTCACTGGCAGGGGTACCCATCCTTCCCCCCAAGGTCAATGGCACTAGAATCTACCCCATTCCTCTCCTTCCAAAATATTTTATTGTTCACCTCTTCTTCAAAACAGAGCAAGCTACGGTTTAATTAGAAAAATCGGAGATCACATACAATTGCACTCGCTCCGATCTGTTCCATGTTTTCCTCTTTCGAAATTTGTACCCCTCAATAATTCAAACACCCGTCAAAACATGGTCCCCTCCGAAATTTTCATGGCGCAACTGGGCACCCCTGGTCACTGCTCTATATTTCTCGAGCTCAGAATAAACAGAAAACATATTTAAACTATCATTATAGTAGCCAAAACGGCGATTGGAAGAGAATAACTTTATACAACATCAATCTTAAAATAATCCGGCTATAGAAATACCCTATCCATTTTATGGAAAGTAGTTAAAGCGGATAAATATGAACCTCAAAAGAATGTTAGTATAGGAGAAATATTTTCCCAGAATGGCTTATGAATTTCTGGAAAAAAAGGTACTACTATAGATTTTTTTTTACTTTGATTTTAATAATGTACCCAAGTGAGGACACAATTCTCCCAAATGCATTTGGCGTATAAGGGACTTCATCTAAACATCTTTATTTATACATAAAATATAATATTATTAACATACACTATATCTTTTCAACTTTTCATTGCAGAGCTCCATATTCCCATTCTCCTGGAAAACTGCCCTAGTCCGACCTTTGAATAAAATTCCTACCCTACCTTACTGCGCGACTTCCGACCTATTTCTCTCCTTTCTAACCTGTCAAAACCGTTAGAATGCTTTGTACAAAATCAACTCTCCAACTTCCTAGAGGAACGTTCCTTTATCAATCCATTTCAATCTGGCTTTCGACCTGGTTACTCAACGCAATCCGCTCTCCTTAAAATAACCAATGACTTCCAAAACTCCATTGAACACCAAAACTTTACTATCCTCATCCTTCTAGATTTTTCCAAAGCGTTTGACAAAGTTGACTATAACATCCTTCTCACTAAATTACACACTCTTCCTCTATCCAACAGTACCCTGCGTTGGTTCAAATCCTTCCTTTCAAATCGGTCCCAGTATGTAGTTGTCGCAGGTCAACCCCCATCTAAAACCCTCCCCATCTCCAGTGGTGTCCCTCAAGGTCCCTCTCTATCTCCTACTCTCTTTACCATTTCTATTAATGGCATTCCACTGCTGATCCATCACTCCCAATACCATATCTATGGAGATGATTTACAAATATACCAGTCCTTCCCGCCCACCGACCTATTATCAGCCACAGAAAAACTTCAAGAAGACTTGGATAGGATTTGTGACTGGGCGAGAGCTAACAAGTTGAATTTGAATGCAGAAAAGACGAAGGCAATCTTAATAGGCTCCAGTCGCCTCCTTAAAACTGTTCCTAATATTCCAACTCTGTTCCTACATGATAATCCCATCAAATTCTATCCTTCCATGAAAAACCTTGGAATGATCTTTGATCAAACGGTTTCCTGGAAAACCATATATCCAACATCTCCCGCCGTACCATTTCCACCTTAAAACGTCTAAATTACTCCCGTCACCTATTTCCCCTTCAAACCCGTAGGCTCCGTAGCAACTTCCTTAATTTTCTCCACTTTGACTATTGCTATACGGTATATGGGGGCGTCTCTGGGGATGTCGAGGCAAAATTAAAACTTTTGATAAATTGCTTTGTACGATTCATCTTCGGGATCCCAAGGAACGCCTCTGTTTCCCGTTTTTATGCAGAGTTGAAGTTGCTTTATCCTTCCTACCGTCGTAAGTATTTCCTGGCATCCTTCCTCTTTCAAGTCATCCAATCTCACCGTCATTCCTACATCTCCGAGCTCCGTCTCAAATCTTCTGTTCGTTCCCGGTCTTCTGATTTATATATAAGGGCCCACCGAACTGGTGCTTTCGACAGATCTTTCATTATCCGATCCTCATCCCTATGGAACTCCATCCCTCCCGATATCCATCAATTCAAAACTCTTCCTACATTTAAAACCCGCCTGTTCAATCATTTCTTATTCATCCAGTCCTCATGAAATTGTAAATAGTACTGTAAATATGTATATAAATTATCAGATCGTTCCTCATTATTTATACTTTATGTTTATTTTCAAATTTTCATTATTTTTTTATTATTAACTGATTTAAATTAGAAAGTAACTTATAAGTTCTTTTATTTTTTTTTTTATTTTGACTATTCACTTACTCTATATTTTTGTTTATGTATCTCTAAAGGCTCCTTAGCCCACATTTTTGTCTTTCTGTATTAGTCTAAAGGGATTCATCCCAGAATAAGTAAATCATCATTATTATTATTATTATTATATAATAAACACATACAATAATATAATATATGATCAAAACACACAATAGAGTAGCTTCATACTGTATCACGACTTTTAAAGTAAACATTTATTAAATCCACTGGAAAATATCCTTCCAGTTTAATAGTTCAGCAATGAGTCTCAGTTATCTCTTTACTTATACCAATCGATGATTGTATTCGATTAAGTCCTATTTGTTTGGTGCAAAAGCCATGGTTCATAGGTGTTTCAATAACTAAGAGTATAGAAATAATATCTGAATATTTTTTTATTTATTAACAATATCCTAAAGTTCCGTTCTATTATTTGAAGTGTCTAACAGATCATAGAACTATTCTCTATTTTCTTTTTCAATTGACTCTTGGTTCCTCTAAGTCTATCTTAAAAATAAATACATTACTTTTTGAACCTAATTAAACGTGAAGCGTATCAGCTATGGGACAAGTATATTATCTAAGAGGAAATTGGCAAGGATTACAAAGATTCTTTGTAATTACAATATATTGGGTGTGGATGTCCACTTGGAAATCTTTAAATCGCAATTTATTCCGTCTAGATTCAGAGACTTTTGAAATCTTCTAAATTTCTCTGTGCTTTTAATTAAAATTTTAGGAATTTTTAAAACGAAATTGTAATTCGTCACTTCTCCATAATGTTCCTTTTCGTCGGAAGAACTTAATCAAAATAGTAAGACCCGTTTATGAGAAAATCGTAAAAATGTGTAAAATCCATGATATATAGTGCCACTTCTGGTTAATCGATTTTGACGAAAAAGTGACTGTAACATCCCAGACATATAAAAACCTTAAATGTGGAATTTCACTTTCTACGAAATTTCGTTTTTGAGCTAGATTATTAAATTATTAACATACATACATACCGACCATTTTGTGAGACTTGGTTATTTGGGGACCCAGAAGACCTCAAAACATCTATTACCTCAAAACTCATCTTCGAAAATTTTCACGATAGCAATAGTTTCCATTGCTATATATTACTCATATCGGTAAGTAAAATTAAAAACAAATCAATAAATTCCTAGATTGAACTGAAATAATAATAATAAATATTAGCAGTAATGATAATGTAAAATGTATTTCAAAAAACATAATTGGTAAACGATTGACTGTCGTGGATAATGAAGAGAAGAATAATAATAATATTTATTTAAGAATAATAAGAATAATAATATTTGTCTCTTGTTCTTACAAATAATAATATTTGTCTCTTGTTCTTACTATTGTCATTATTCTAACAACTTCATTTTACTGTAGTTTTTATATTTCTCATACCTTCTTATCTGGTTCTTTTCTTAGCCCTGATGATGGCCTGAACTTCAGGTCGAAACGTCGGCATATGTAAAAATAAATATTATCATTTATTTTTGCCTTCTTTTTTGACTGACAACCCCAACTATTCTTCCCTTCATTATTTCAAAAAACATTCTCAATGCTTTTGAACTTGAATAATTTTAAAAACGGTGCAATTACTTCTTTTCATCTTAGAAATGTTTAAACATGTTTAAAATTCATCAAGTCCAGTCTATACACAATGCAAAATATTATTAATTGTTAATGAATGGAGTGATAATTTGTTGTGACATTAATCTATTTAAAATTATTTCCATTAAGTAAAATAGTTGAACATTAAAAAAATAATTTTAAATGTAAAGGTACCCCAGACGGACACTGTACGTTATCTTGGGTTAATATTTGACAGAAGAATGACTTGGGGCCCATATGTCAAAATGAAACGAAAGACTTTGAACAAGCGACTGAAAATACTGTACTCACTTTTACATACATACTCAAACCAATATGGACATACGCTTCACAAATATACGGTTCTGCAAAAAGACGCACTTAAAAAAACAACAGACATTTTAATCCAAAATTTTACGGTTTATAATAGGAGCTCCTTGGTACGTAAACACCAAACTTTACATAAAGACTTACGACAACCAACTATCGGCCAACACATACGTGATCTCTACTCCAGATTTCATCTTAAACTACACGGACATCACAACGGACTTATTAACGACATGGCCACTGCTGACATGTTTATCAGGAGACGACTAAAGAGGAGCTGGATGAGAGACCTCCTTTCCTGAATTAAGGAAATAAATCAAGGAAGTAATGTTGGGTACTATTTTCAATTTTTCTATTTACTATTATCTGCTTATTGTCAAGTTCATGACAGATGCGGATGGAAATATGAAGACAAAAAAAAAAAAAAATGTATCCTGATAAAAAGTTCCATTATATTTTTAAATTATAATTATTTTTGAGTTATATGATTAGTTCCTTTAAAATTATCCATGAAGGATTTAGGCAAGTCTATATACGTGAGCCCTATATAGGAAAACCTCTGAAGTTGATATATAAACTATAAAAACAAAATATTTAAATTTTTCTAGCTAAAGTCGGATTGCATAAAATTTTACAATCCATGTCTGGTTAAATTTGAAACCTAATCGCAGATAGCAAAAAATATGAGCTTAAGAACATATTTCGACAATATGTATCAATATTTAAAAAAATGTATTTTACCTATCCATTGTTAACAGTTGGTGATGAATTAAAAATGATTGGATTTGATTAACCTTTATATTGGGGCCTAACTATAGTATTATTCTTCATTACACAACTTTGTGGGATATCAACAAATCAACTACGTCTTATTGTTAGATAATGTTTTGGCTTCAAATCCTTTTGAGGCCAATGCAGGTTTCCTGTTTACAAAACAAAGTAGGTCAGATCGACCAATATTGTAAGAAATATCGTGATGGCTTTGTTTGTTACGTGATGTTAAGTTGATGTCGGCATTTTAATGTTTCGTTAGAATTCCAAGACGTTAATTAATATCTTAGAATTTTGTAACACAATTATAATTACTGAGACTAATCTGATAAATGTTCTTTGTATTTTTGGAAATTTATAATTTATACATATTTAATAAAGCATTTCTCATTCATTCTAATCTGATTTCAATTTAATAATGCGTTGTGCATTATCCACCTTATCTTTGGAAACTGGGACTGCAGTATTCGCTATTGCCACAATTCAATCCAAAAGCATTTGAGTCTTTCCAGTTGACCGAAATACTAACTCCAATTTCAACATTTTTCAAATGAAAGTATTTTAGTGATATTTTTAGTTGGAAAATTTATAATATCTGTACAGACAGTGAGTACTAGAGACTTGATTCCAGAATAGATGATTGCATTGATAATATATAGAGCTGTGAAAAAAGGTATAAATTATCCTACTAGAAATATTGGAGTTAGCCATTCCGTCAACTGAAAGGCTCATTTGCAGCCCATAAGCACAATTTCCCAGTGTATTTTATTATTTCGGTTATTGCATTGGTACCTCATGTTTTTTAGCAGCAGTGGGTACTGGAACATGATGGACATTGCTTGTAGTATTCAGCATATTTTCTAAATATTTAATATCTTTTTTGATTCATAATGTTTACCTAAAAACACTGAAATAAATAAGTAATTGTATACCTCCTTTAATTTTATTTATTATTTTTTGTAGGCTTAAATGACAACAAGATGTTTTATTTTTCCTGGTTCATGCCTTACGTAGCAGGTAGAGCTGTATATTTGTCCATTGGATGAATGAGAATGGTCGAATAAGTAATGTAAGGTCAAAGAAAGTTAAAAGTGATGTAAGCTAAAGAAAGTTGACTAAAACAAACTATTTACATGTATACGATATATTGTATATAAACATAATTTATTCATATGTTAGGACCTTTATATATATATATATATATATATATATATATTCATCCTACACTTATGGAAAACTATTTCATCATCTTCCATCAAAAGGTATTATATTAATAATCATTCTCATACTGTCAAGATAAAAATTCATTTGGCCATCCTTCCTCTAGGATGTGACTTGAAATGAAGATACACGATTAGAGAAAAGTCACAAATCGCTGACGCTTTGAGTAAAAAAGTACTTATAGTTTATCTTACAATTAGTGAAGGTCATTTGCAACTTACATGTAAAGCCATGAAAATTTTAACATATTTTAAATACATCATTTGAGTTCTGTAGCCATAGTTTGTGTAAATAAATATACATATATATATATTTACAACTTTTCCTTAATCGACCTTTCCACCACACATTGTAGATAGCACCAAGAACATTTATAAGCTTATTCCTGACAATTCAAAGTTCACAAAACCGCTAGAGAATATTATATTGAGAACACAGAGTTCAATTTTAAACCTAGAAATAAAAGAAATTTGTTCGACTCTGAAATTTATCAAATATAAAATAGATAACATTCTTGTAGAACTTTCGGACAAAATTGATCGAGAATTGTATTACAAATTAACTTATGACCAGGAGAAGCTCTACAGATGACAACGTAATATAAAGAAGTTTAAATTAATAAAAAAGTTTAATAAAATAAATAAAAGGACAATAACTGACCCACTGCCCGAATTCCCAACCACAGCGTTTTTGAACGCCGATTGATAGGGATATTAGTGTGGCGAAAATATTTTTATTGAATAACCCTGACGTATCAGTGACATCGGCGGATAAAGGAGGCATTACAGTTGCAATACATAAACGGGATTATGAAGAAAGAATGAATGAAATGGAAACAATAAATTATATTACAAGAAAATTTCAGATCTAACCCAAAATCTTATGAAACAGAACAATACATTAGCAAAACTTTTGCTTGATTTGGAATTGATAAAATTTGAACAATATAGTAAAATATATACCAATAATGCCGTTCCGCCAAAAATTGATGGACTTCCTAAAGTACACAAAATCAATTTTCCGTTGCGACCGATAGTTTCCTTTGTTAATTCTGCTACTTCCGGTTTAGCTAAATTCATTGCTGGTATCTTACACAAATCAAAAATAGAAAGCAATTTGAACATAAAAAATTCATTCGAATTCAAAAATTACATTGAAAATCAAAAGATACCAAGTGATAACAAACTGATATCATTAGATGTAGTTTCTCTTTTTACAAATGTAAAAAAAAGAGGTAGCCATAAAATCAATCATAAAACGATGGAAAACAATCACAACAGTTACGAAAATTCCAAAAAATTTATTTATTAACGCAATAGAATTATGTCTCGATGGTTCTTATTTTGTCTATAATAAAAATTATTATCGACAGATAATGGGTCTCCCGATGGGACTTTCGATTTCCCCTATACTTGTGGAATATGTAATGGATGATTTAGTAGAGGAGATACTTTCTACAATTTCTATAAAGGTGAAATTTATAAAAAAATACGTTGATGATACCATATTAAGTGTCCCCGCTACATATATAAATAATATTTTAACATATTTCAATGTCGATCCATACATAAAATTTACAAATGGAAATTGAAGAAGACAATGCCATCACATTTTTGGATACAAAAATTTACCGCTCTGGGAGTGAGATAAGAGTATCGTGGAATGAAAGGAAAAATCATGGATGTCGAGTTTTAAATTTTAAATCATGCCACGATTTAAGTATTAAAATTAATACGGCAAAAAACTTATTTCATAGAGCTATTGCTCTAAGTTCAATTTCTTTTCAAGAAGAAAATATACAAAGATTAAAAGAAATATTGAAAGGCAATAGTTACCCAAACAGCGTAATTGAAAAGTGTCTGCGAGGAACGTATGACTGTTTGTCGCGCCGTCAGAACAAACATAGCAATCCAAAAAAATATTTTTCCATGGAATTCATAAAACCACTATCATTTAAAATAAAAAGAATTTTTCGGGACCACAATGTAAGTATATCGTATATATACAAAAATAGCCTGAAAAAATCCCTTTTCTCTCAACTGAAAGATAGGACCAGCCGAGAAAAATTAGCCAATGTTGTTTATGAGTTAAAATGCTCAGATTGTGATGGAAAGTATGTCGGACAAACCTCACAGTACTTATCTAGGCGGGTTTATGCACATAAATATAGCATAGAAACCAAAAAAGAAGATACGGCGTTAGCTATACATGCTATTAAAAATAATCATAAAATAGAGTTAGATAAAGTCAAAATACTAGATACAGAAAATAATCAGCAAAAACGGTTGATTCTAGAGATGATGCACATTGGAAGGACCAAAAACACAATAAATACTCGGAATGATTTGGCCAAATTGAATTGTGCGTATAGCAACATTTTAAAATTTGCATAATCCAGATGAGAGATTTCGTTTTATTTTGTTTGGAAAAAAGGGAAAATACAATTATAGAATGGGAACTATAGTAACTATAGTAGTAATTTAAATGGTTTCAATATTGTTGGATGAGTTTATAATGTTGACATTTGATTTTATGAGATGACTAATGTACATATATTTTAATTAGTTGATATTTATTTATGTTTTTAGCAATTTTAAAGAATTAGATATTTATTTGTATTGTTAATGATTTTAAAGTCAGTTCCAAGATGTACATATGTGTATGGATGTGTGAGTGTGTGTATGTGTATGTATATGTGTGTATATATGTATATATATGTGTGTATGTATGTGTGTATATGTGTATATATATATATATGTGTGGGTGCTTGTGTGTGTGTGGGTGTGTGGGTATGGGTGTGTGCATATGTATTTATATATGGGTGTTGTATGTGTGTATAAGTATATATTTAATGTTAATTAATTTGCATAAGTTAAATTGTTGTACGATCAGGAGATGTTATACAAGCTGTTTTTATTATTTATAGATATGTTTTATTGATGCTGGTATATTGATCATAGAAGCATCTTTCAATTGTTTTATATAAAATAGATGCGATTTTTCATTGTTTATTGTGTAATAATTTGTCTTCGGGCTCAGGACCGGGGATGGCAGACGCTTAGCGATCCAGTAGCTTAATATATATGTGCTAGTGGACGGGGCTGAGACTGTCGGTGTGTCCCTGGCCTGATCGAACCTCTATTTTTTAAAAGTAGGTTAAACATTTTCAAATAATTGTTATTAAAGTCATATGGAAGTAATATTGTGTACCGATTGAGCTATTTGTAATTCTAGCTTTGAAGAGGATCCCATGGTTGACTGATAAAAAGAAAATACCGGGATCGAAACGTCAATAAACAGAAGAAATGAACATTCAATAGTTTATTAAATAATAATTAAGTGACCTTATTCCCAATTAAATAGTTATGTTTAAATATATATATATATATATATATATAAAACCATCCATAAATATTTATTCATAGTATATATACAGCAAAAAAATATAAAAAAAGTTCAGTGTATATATAAGGTTATGTTGCGAACGTACCAAAGTGTTTTTGTAATAAGCTTAAATGTTTCTGCTTAAAAGATTTCAAGCTTGTTTATATGACTCTTTTTAGCTATCCCAAATAGTTTCGATCCCAAATTCCAAATAAGTTTTAGTAAATAATTGTATATACCCAATTTCTTTCTAATTTTTAGTTTTGAGTATTTCCCGGAAAGTGAATATAGAAGTCTTGGTCTTTGATTTATGGTTTTACTATTTTTCATGATATATGAGCCCTATGTCATTTTTCGGTCAAATCTCAAACCAAGATAGTGAACGGTGCCTTTCTGTGGAATCTGTGTATTGTCAAAGAAAACTGGATGGCATGTTTCGTTTCGAAGATTAAAAGTGATATTCTATGATTTTTCTTGATTTAGTCGGATTTTATTAGATACTAATGTGTCTGAATAGCACTATACATATGTGTCTAAAACAAAAAATGAAATTGGAGAATGGATTAAAAATTAAACAAAATTATTTAATTTTTTATTTGTATTTTCTTCCTTTCATAAACCAAAATAATTAAAACATAATGTGACAAACAAAATATAGCTATAAAATATCTATATAAATGTTTAAAATACTTTTTAAAAATTAAAATGTCAAAATATAGCAAACTTGGAATTAGTTACAAAAGTAAAGCTGCTATAGGTTAATTAAATAGAATAATTATTTAACAAAATTTTTAAAAATAGTTGAACGTAAATGAATAGAAATGGTTCAAACACTACAGAAACTAACACCTAAGAAACTAAATTTATTAAACGTCATTTTGACATGTCGGAGGTGGAGGTCACGCTAATCGGCCCAATATTTTTGTAGGCCACCTTTATTCTCGATTTTGTGATCAAATTATCTTACGATTCAAGTGGAATGCAAATGGGTGTCCATGAGTTTTTAGTACCCAATTAAATAGAAAAACTTTGCTGATCTCCAGAGAAAAAACGCCTCCATATCAAGAATTTTCTTTAGTTTAAAAGCTGTAGGTTAAAATGAACTTTTTGATGAATGTCAATAATTTGATAAAAAGGGGTCTGTACCACAATTTAGTACTCTTCTTAAATTATAATGCATGTATTTCAGTTCCTAACCACGTGTCTAGAAAAAAAATCTCCCTAAACGTATTATTTTTCCTGTAGATATAAAAAAATAATCTCCCAAAATTAAATTCTGGATCCGCTGCTGAACGTAGGCTATAAATACATTTGACACCACCACCATAGTATGCGTGTAATTGTTTACCGCATCCCCGTATATTGCTTCTTAAATTAGAACTACGATAAATGATAAAGACTTTTTTGTTTCACTATAAATATTTCTTAATTGACAAAAACAAATTTTTCCTAAAATATTTTAGTTAAATTAGCTAATTAAGATATTGGTTTGAAATGTAATTATTAATATGAATCAACAACTGGTTGCGTTGGACTTGCAGACACCGAGGGTACAAGTGGAAGGAGATCTGCAATGGAAGATCAATCTTGGTGGATCCCCATCGAAAGGAACGTCAGAACTTGGTCTTCCACACTCCTCTCCTTCTTCTAGAGAACATAAATGGTTATCTTAGACATCAACTTCAATGAGTAACAATTAACAGAGTTCTTTAAATTAATTATTATAATAAACACTTCTCTTTTGAGTAGGATAGATGATATAAATTCGAGCGTTACTTATAAAGGTTGTCCCAAAATTGACCAAATATTTAAATCCCCAACCCCATCCCCACATATAATATTAGAGTAATGCTCGAAATCGATTTTGCACCAAACATAAGCTCCTGTCATGGTCAAATACCACGTATGGGGTACCGTTGGATTCAGAATTTCACGAGGAATTAGTTTTTCTTATCAAAATAAATAAAGCCGCTACAAACATATTGCTAGACTTCAATACTGAAACGGGGATAAGTCTGTAGACCGATACGGGATAAATTGAGCTTTGAAGATTTTGATGCGTACAGCAAGAAAACGTACTATTTTCGAGATAATGCAAAGGATTCGCATCCACACAACCTTACGTTAATTGTAGAATACATATCTCATTTTGTCGAGTTGAGCCCCTATGATCATGAGAAGAGGAGTTTATATTATTTGTCGAAGG
The DNA here is from genome assembly GCA_928085145.1 of Nezara viridula. Taxonomy (NCBI): domain Eukaryota; kingdom Metazoa; phylum Arthropoda; class Insecta; order Hemiptera; family Pentatomidae; genus Nezara; species Nezara viridula. The sequence continues at coordinate 180,696,280 of OV725077.1, read as the reverse complement.
TGTTTTTTTTCGATAAGCCACATGATTGTTAATTCTTCACCGAATCCTTTGATAAGATTGAATAACAAATTTTGAAGGTTTCATTCTCCTTCAGGCCGGCAAAATAGTCAAATCACCCAGAAAATTCAAGCAAAAACTTATCAAAGAAAATAAACTTTATTTGCAAATAACTCCAAAATTACACACTTTTCTCGGGCATGTCCAAGATTATATAAGAGATTACTGAATTCCCTACAAAAGGAAAATAAAAATCATCGAAATAGGACAATATTTAACAAAAATACAGATTATTGAAATTTATAATAACGTTGGTTCCAAATATTTTTTTTTCTACCCCCCAGGAATTGATCTGATATACAAAATACGATATATAAATTCATAATGAAATATATATATATATATATATATATACAAAAAAATCTAATTTCCTTTTATTGCCCAAGGGCATCCAAATATTTTTTTTTCCTACCTCCCAGGAATTTCTTTATTACAAAATACAAAATATAAATGAATCCAAATATTATTTTATTAGTTTTTTCCTACCCCCTAGGAATTTCTTGATTACAGAGTCCAAATATTAATGAAGTTTTAAATTAATTAAACTTTCCTTTGTCGATTATATTAGCGAGAAAGTAACGATTGATTTTTTTTATGATACGTTGCATTGTTTTATTTTCTTATTAATATACTGTTTTACCACTGAACAATATACTGTGCGAATTTTTGCACAGGCCTACTAGTTAAATAAAAAACACAGTTCTTTCTTCTTTTGATTTCTTTTTCGTTATCAATTTAAAAGCTGGTAGTTTAGGGTTAGTTAAAATGGAGAGTTTTACGAGCGAACTACGTGTTTTCATTTTTGAACAATATTTTAAAAACTATGAAAATCTAGAGGTCACAGTTCGAAAATTTCGTACAAAATATTTGATGGAAAAATGTGGTCGGAATAGAGATTTAACTTCATCAACTTTGAAGAGAATGATTGAGAAATTCAAGCAGGCTGGATCAACTGGTGATGGTAAACACCCTGGTCGTCCAAAAAAAGGCGTTCAAGTATCAATTTCGAAGCAAGACAAGTGGCCGAAAGACTTTCATTATTTTTAAAATATTCTATAATAAGGAAAACGCGTTGTTCGCTTGTGTAACCCACCATTTTTATTAACCCTAAACTATCAGCTGTTAAATTTACTGAGAAAAAGAAAACAAATGAAGCAATAACTGTGTTTTATATTTAATTTAAATCTTGCGTTAATTTTGGAACACCCTATACAAATAATACATAGCCCATAAGACTGAGTACTAGGAATATTTTATTCGATATTATTATATTAAGTATTTTGGTTTATTACTTCCAAAAGTAAACCATTGTAATGACCAAAAAATTCAAAAAGTTAACTTCTCTCAAAACTTGAGGTTTTACTTTTCACGATACGTAGAACTTGAAAATCAAATTTTAAAAAATCCGCCGTCCGTGGCTTTTTTCCGAGAATACTGGAACACTTTTTTCAGATATGGAATCAAAATCGGGGGTCACCCGACGATGATCCTCCTGTCTCGACATTACCATCTGCCTTTTCCTTTCAAGATGACGGCCGAAAAACATCTGTTGATATAGATAGTAGCGCCTAAACGAATGATGTACCGATTTCAATGAAACTTTGCTTAAGTCTTCTCCTCAATTTCCTTTAAATTTATGTATAGATCATACTTCACCGAAAAGAAGCTGGAAAAAGTCACGAGGTTTGGTAAAATTAAATTTTCGAATAACTCAAGAATTATATTTTTTTTATGGATGTTTTTATGGTTATTAAAACGTTAACAAAATTTCTGTAAAATAAAATAAAGTAAAATAAAATCGTATATAGAAGACAATTTGATGCAAGCATATGGTGTTCTAAATATTTTCCATCTGTTCTACTGTAAACTTATATCCTCTGTTTTGGTTATTGATTTATAGTAAGTTTTACACCAACTGAAGTAATGTTGTCCATTTTTTCTATCCAATTTCTGATGATGAAAAAAAAATTATTTAGGCCAATAGTAGGGATCACTTATTATTTATTTTCCTTTATGTAACAATGTAAGTAATGTTGCTTTTTATATATAATTGTTTGGAAATAATAAAATATTGTGTAATAAGTTGCAGCGTTTTTCAGTGGCAGAAGTATTTTTCAGATAAGAAGTGTAAACCATCTTACCCAGATAAGAAAGACAAAGATGGCAGCAACCACAGGCCGTACTGTTTGGTCGATACTCCTGACCATTGGCATCACAGATCTCTGGTGATACTGATGGACATTTTATTCCTTCGCAGGAGTCAGGAGTGCAGGCAAACCTGGCCGCTAGCACCGCCACCAAGCCCGCTTCCATCATAAGAATAACTCTGAACAATTGGACAAACCATTCCATTACCCTATTTTGTCCAATTACATTAACTTGGTATTTTTTAGGAAAACTGAAAACTCTATAATATTTTATTTTATTTTGTGAAGAATCTAACAAAATAAAACTTTGTTTCACTTTCTCTTTTAAGGACTTGAAAAGCGAAAGAGGAAATAGTATTAAACAGAAATACATTTAAATACAAATATTTTTCATTGGTACAATATTTTTATGAAATTATTGAAAATATGCGTGTGAAATAATGTTCTTTTATCCAATAGTTTATAAAAATTAATTCTGGCTTTAAATCAGAACTTTAGGCAACTTCTATATTATCATGAGTGTTTGTTTTAATAAACAAATATAATTTAATTGTTTGTTATTTGGTACAATAATTATTAATTCATTCAAAATTAACTTTACAATTTTGTTATTCATCTATTTGCTTTTTTTTTTTTAGCATAGACACCCCTGTCGATTTAAAATAAAGGGGAGAAGAAGAAAAATTGGACTATTCTAAAATTTAAATTAATTCATTTCTAATTTGTTTGTGTAAATTTATTTGTAGAATCAATGAAATTTTACCTCTTTTTTATTCATTATCGTTTGATGTACTTTTTGTACTTTTTTTTTTTTTTTTGTCTTCCCTACCTCGCCTTCTAAGGTATACGGGATTTTCCTGGGCCGGAGGGTGAGGGCGGGGAATTTAAAATTCCCTCCGCCACCGGGATGCGAACTCATACTTTTTTTAATCTTCTCAAATCTCTTATCCGGTTGCCAGGCAACTCGCGGTGCAGTGCACACGCTTTAGCCCATTCGGCCAACCCGCTCCCCTCACTTACCTATATGTCTAATATATAGTAAGTGTAAGTATTGCGATCGTGAAAATTTTTGAATCAGAGTTTTTAACGGAAATACACGTTTTAAGGTTCCCTGAGTCCAAATAACCAAGTCTCAAAAAATGGTCTGTGTGTATGTGAACGCTTTAGCTCGAAACTGGAAAGTCGTACGAAACTGATATTACATATTTAAGATATATATATGCCTTAGATGTCCTGGTAATTTTTCCTTTAAAATCGGCTTACCGGAAGTGCCACTTTGTATCTATCAACGCTGAAACACATTTTTTGCAATTTTCTCAAAAACGGCTCTAACGATATAGATTAAACTCGGTCTTAAATCATTAATTAATTAAGTGTCTTAAATCATTGTGATAATTAAGTGGTCTTTTAAATCATTTAGGTCTTATCCCCGTTGATGTCACTTTACAGGGCTTAAATGCCAAATGTTCACATACGTCTTCCTCTAAAATACCTTTAATATGGTTTACTCTAAATAATCAACTATCTCTCATTATTAAAAGTTACGAAAAAATGCTAAATATAACTTTTGAAAGAATTTGATAATTGGATAAAGGAGAAAAAAAAATAAAAATGCTTATACAGGTCGAAAATAAATCTCCTGAAATTCAAGTCAGAAGGGAATGTATACTTATAATATATCGTTGGAAAGCGGAGACTTTCAGAAAAAACAATATCTAATATAGAAAGTTGTATAAGGTAACGGAGAATGGCGAAAAAAATATAAATAATTAATAATAAAATTAACTTAAAAATTGTATTTTCATAGGATAAGTTATTACTCAAGATCCTGGAACTTCCCTTTTCCATCAGAAAGTACTTCGCGCCACTAACGGATTCAGAATTTATTATTGGGGGGCTTCAGCCCGAAAGATTTTTTTTTTTTATAAATATATTAGAATAATGACTTCGGAGGAAAGAAAGAAACTACCTATATGAAATGGTCTTTAAGTGATAGTTGAAGTTCCATTATCTGTAATTAGAACTCCCCACCCCCTGTACTTGGTTTTTTCTTCATTTAGTTGCACATTGATTTGCTCTTCTTCCCTCAGGACTATGTCCTCTTGATACTAATGTTGGTAATAGATGCTTATAATTGATTCTCTCAATAGCCTTATACAATAAATTAAATTTTCACTTTTACAACATACTCCTGTTACATGCAAAATATACTTTATTTATAATATAAAAAATTAACAATAATAATAACGGCTAGTCTTACCACAAAAAGTTTTATCGTATATTAATTCAGAATGCCCAGCATGCTATAATACATTCAGTTTTTCAAATATCTTGTTTAAATTGGAGGTTTCACAGGGTATTTGCCATTTTTATGCCTTTTACGACCACTCTGCGCCGGCCTGGTGGGTTGACTTTTATTTCATGGTGGAGCCACTGAATGCAACTGAGCCCTCTGACTCTGGTTAGAATAGGTTTGGTTGTACCTCTAGAACCACCCCTGCCCTCTCCTTCCCCCATGTGCCAAAAATGGTGAGTAGGGGTTATCTAATAACAAAATTTAAAAAAATACTCGGCACATTTTGTTCTTAAGGGACAACAGTCCCAGAATAATAAAACATTTTTTTTCATTTTCATTTTCATTTCACATATGATTGTGTATTGAAAAAAAAAAAACTACATCCCAATCAATAAACGTCTTTTTATAAAGATTAAAGTCAATTTTACTTCACAAAGCCACAAGTAGTATCTGTTCAGTTTTTTCTAGTCACCATTCTGAGAACTTCTTTCTTCAAGGAATAGAAATTTTCACCAAATCATTAAAAAAAGGTTCCTTCTCCCTTAACATTAGTACCAAAGTGAAGTTGTAGTGCGAATAGTTTAACTATTTAATGTTTTCCCATACTTTCAGGTTTACTTTAGGTTTCAAGACTTACTGAGTACAAACAAGTGGTGCTCAGAAACAGCTAAACTTCTTTATTTGTTGAAACGTTTGTAATCTTACCTTCAATGACCAAGTTTTACTCATCACAAAATAAGATAGTATATTTTGGGATAACGGAAATACAGACTTTAAGTGAGTATATTTTTTTTCGGATGAGTAAGGAGAAAATCTCTTTATTTTTTAGGGCGAAAACTCCTCAGAATTCACCTCCCTCCCTCCCCCCATAAATATAATTATACCATGACGGACCCACAGAATGAATATGGATCTTCCCACTATGGTTGGAATTTGTTTGGCTGAACATTTAGAACTCCCTCTTCCCCTGCTTGATAGGAAGAAAATAAAATTTTCAAGTGAAATTTGGATGGTTTCCAAATTTTTCTCAGCTGTGTGTATACATAGAGATAAACAATGAGAAAGAAGGAAGAAATTTATCTCATTGACTAGAAAATAGTACTGGCAATGAACATGAAAATAAGAGAATCAAAGTTTAAAAAAAGACTTGTTAAATGAAACAAAAATCAAATCAATTAAGAGGTTAAATGTACTCACTTAAACATGTTTTAATGCCAACAAAACACTGGACAATTTCAAGGTGAATGGTCCTTTAAACTGTTTTTTTTTTTTTTAGAAACTTTATTTTCTTCTTATCTAGAAGCTTCAATATTTTACTGTCATGGTTCAATGACAACGATTCACATACCTATGACAAATATTTTGCTCATAACACAACCAACGTTACTATTTTGTTACCTTTTAAGGCATATTCTATATTAATGCAAAATTGTTTACTGAAATTTTCATTAAAAAAATGTATATATTAAGGCTCCTTCAATAAGATATGTAATTTATGATTTAAAATTTTGATTATAAAAGTATAAATAGATTTTTCATATACCTTTAAGATCTTAATTTATAATTAGTAACTAATTTTTACATTTCTACAAATCTTCCTCTAGAATGTTGCAAAATCTTAAGCCAGCTACAAAGATCATATGATGAAAAATCTATATATATTCTGGTTAGATGTTATATAAGTTAATATTCATTCTGTGTGAACTTATGGTCATGTAAAAACTAAATTAATTCAGTTCAATTGGCCATTCATCACTTGATGATGTGTATACGCCAGTAATTTCAATATAAGGATCCATTATAACATAAACCATAGAGTTAGTTTTAAAAAATAAAACAGATTTTAAGATTGTGAGATGGTACACCAATTTATTGTAACCTTTCGAATTTCTTCCATACAAAAGCACAGGGACAGAATCGTTTTGAAAATAATATCGATTTTAAGATAGCGCAATTCGGTACCTATTTATTTTAACTTCTCAGATTTCTTCCATATGAGAAAGTATTACAATTTTTTCAGAGGAGTAGTATTTGAAAATATTAATGATATTAAGATTGTGATAAGGCAACTTTAACCCTAAATGTTTAATTCCTACATATTTCTTTACGTAATTTAGTATTACTTGAATTAATTACAATAGCTGAAAGATCAGATCAATTTGATGATTACAAGCAAACATAAAATAAATAAATTAGAAATGATTATTTTATAATATAAAAAGGATTAAAAATTATTAGATAATTGTCTTGAGACAAAATTTTCCCAATAGTATGAAGAGAGGACAGCAAAAAGAACATTAACATTGTTTTTTATCCATAATAAGTATTATATTTGAGGAGAACTGACACTAGAATGAAATCTCACATTGAAACTTAAACACTATTTTAAATTCTTTATCAATTTAATACATTTATTAATTAATTTATGATTAATACAATACATTAAGAACACTTTTTATTATCAACCAATAAATATTTCTTCTTTAAGGATGCCAAATAAATATATTTTGGAGGAGTGGCTGCCGATATTGGAATGCCGATTTTGCAGGTGTAGGAACAACTTGATTTTTCTGACAAAGGTAAGCTTCCCTTTGGTAGTCCTACTGCCTTTTCATTCCTCCTATCACCTATAAAAGAATAGTAAAATAAATTTAATTAAGAAGAATATAATTCTTAGTCAAGTATAACATTTTGGTGGTATTTTAGTTTTTGTAAGTAAATAAGAATTTTATCACAAATTAATCTTACTAATCCATAAATTAGTAGTTTTTAAAAATTAAATTAAATGGGTACTAAAGAATTTATAGGACTAGAAGATACAATTAAATATAGGAAATAAGATTTTTTGTAAGGTAATAAATTGTATAGAATTTATTGGTACTATTTTGTAATCCGGAAATATACTTTAATTTATAAATATGATTGCATTCTTCATATATATATTATGTAATATAATTTTGTATGGATAGATTTTGATAAGTCAGTTGGTTGTTTTCTGACATTTGTACTGTGTTCTTGTATAATAATAATTGTATAATTTTTCCTAAGGGCACCATGTAACCAATTGAAAATACAAGTACCTAATCTGAACTTATCTTTTTAATCCTCAAAAAATAATCAAGAAAATAAGTTCTAATATGCTAAGGTTCCAGGAATGTGAGTTTAAAGATTTCTGAGGTTATAAAGGGATTGTGATTAAGTTTTACTTTTTCGATTTATGCACATCATATACATGATGTGTATATGATATATGAGTGGGCTAATATCAAAGATGGACATCTATCATTTTTAGAATTTTGAGAAAAAGCCAATTTTCATTATAAGGCTTCAATATAACAAATATCGTTCATTACTCTCCACCCCCCATAACTTAACTTAAACATTGTTTATTAAATCTGTTAAGGATGAGATATCAATATGATTTGAAAAGTTAGTCAAATTCATCTTTGAAAATACAGATGTCCGTTTTTGATGAAAATGACTACTCATAGTTTGCTTCATAACTGATTCATCAATGAACTCTTAACAGCCTTAACTAATACACTAGCATATATTTTAAAACTGTTAATATAAAATAAAAATGTTAAATGCAACATTTGTATTTAAATAATTTTTTTTTAATTTTAAATATTCAAAATATAATCGATTATAACATTAAATATCTGTCAAAATTTCACAAAAATTATTTGGTAAAATACTACTATCCTGGGGTTCTAGAAGGCCAGGAGTTTTGTCCTGTTTTTGTACCATTCTTATCTGGTATTCTCCTTCCAGTTTTTCCAATATGATTTTCAAATAACATTTCAACATCTTGAAGTATTTCTCTTTTTGAGTGGAATGCTTGAGGTTACTTTCTTTAGGTGAATCAGTTGCAACTGGCATCTCTGCTCCAGTACCAATTTTGTAAGCCTGTTTTACATTCAAAACTATGTTTACACACTCTCACTCCGTTTTCTGAAAAATTACTGGTCTGCAATCGGAAAGTTTAAAATGAAATTGGGCTTCTCCTGTTGATATTTTTTATCCGTACCTTTATTTTAGAACCGAGAAATTTTCTGTTTGCTCATCTTTTCATTAGCTACCATTCCTTTGGAAAAATTTAAACAGGAAACACCTACAACTTTCTTTTTTCAACTTATAGTTATGGGATCCAGTTTCCACTTCAATTTAATAAATCCCTCTTTTGGTGTTGTTTCCCTTTAGTGTATAATATGAAACTCAACTAAAGATTAAATAAATCACATGATCGGAATCCAGCTATACCATTGGCAGTTTGGTAGTGGTCCACTTTTGGAACAAATAGATAGGTCAGGTGTCTGGTTTTGAAATGAACAGTTTAAAGCTAAATGTTCGCCTTTGATATGAAGCCACTCATATAGTGAAATAGTTTGTGTCCAATGCGTCCAATGAAGAATCTTCAAAATAAGTGAATCAAGAGTTGTGGAACTCTGATTTGACAAATTAACTGCCAGAGACAACTATAATAAATGAAAGTGTGGGATGCAAATGGCTCTCGTTCATTGTATTTAATATTTATTCAGAAGATGAAAATACTAAAGCTGAAGAAAAGAAAAAGAAGAGATCAAAAGCAAATTTTCCCAAATATGATTAATTGTGAAACCGGTCGTATACCCACATCTTAAGGTGGCAATTACAGCGAAAGAAGTATGGACCAACTTACGAAAAGCTTACAAAGATAAAGGTTTTATAGAAGACTGATACGGTTAAGAAAAATTTCATATGGTTGGTTTTATTCCCTTCAATGACTCTCAGATTTATGAAAAAGAAAAGAAGGTTGTAAAAAAAATATATATTTCCTACCGAATGTAACCCCACTAAGGTTTACATAAGTTAAATACTGTTCCTGAATATTATTCATTCACATCTACCTATTATGACAGTGAAGAACTTCGAAACAGTCAGTTAAACATATTATGCATGAAACTTCAATAAAAAGCAATGGCAGGTGAAGTTAACAAGCCTGAAATTAGGGTGAGAATAGTTAGTTTTTTACTGTCCTTAGTTCTCTGTGTTTGTTTGTATTTGTCTCAAGGTTATCATTTTAACTATTATAAATTCAAATTCTTAAATATAAATTTATCATTATTAATCCTAAACCCATAATAAAGATAATATAAGTTTCAATATTCTAATAGCATATAAATAATTTATCAAATCGATGATATTTGTGGCATCTTCAAACCAGAAAAAGTACAAAGAAGGCTGTAAAAAATTTGTCTTTGATAGAATGATTTTCTGACATGTCAGTATTCTTTCATTGTAACTTTATGTTTTGCAATGTAAAATAACTTTTCATTAAATATTTACTATAGTTATTTAATAAATTGTTCAAAAATGGATGCTCGAAAAAAAATTAAAATTGAATAATTTATTTTTGTTAGTAGACAACTCACTTAAAGTTTATTGTTTATGTTTCATTATAGAATGCAAAAAAAAAAAATGAATGCAATAATAAATTATTGTTAGGAGGAAGTTTTTTCACTAAATATATTTATAAAAATCTTTATTCTTCACCAAAATTATGAGGAGTATTTATCTGAGATATAGTAAGGTTACCTTTGCAAACTTTATCAGAACAACATTCATGGCGTTTCACCTTACATGTCTCTGATGGAAGTGGCAAGGATTCAACATTTTCTTTTTTTCCTAAATTTGAAAAACAAACAATATCAGTGATAAAACCAACACATATAGATAACTTCAAATTAGTTTCATATAATAATAATAATAATAAAGCTAAGCGAAACTAAAGGTTTGATGCCGATACCACCAATTGATATGTCCACATTCTTCCATACACCGGGCTCCATCTAAACTCAACCCCGCCAAATCAGCCTTAACGCAGCAATCTACCCACCTTTGCTTTGGTCTACCCCTCAGAGGCTTGCCAGGCGGTACAGTGCATATTAATTTTTTAGAAATTCTTCGTTACTAAGCCCAGCAATTTTACATGCCCATTTTATTCACATCAGTTATATTAACTAGATACAGTTCACGCAATTCAGCGTTGAGAAATGGCCTAAATTCTCTGGTTGACTCGTCCTTTTTTGGTCCGAGTATTCTGCGCAATACTTTATTTTCAAAAACTTTAAGACGTTGCTCATCCCTTAATGTAAGCAGCCATGTTTCGCATCTATAAAAAAGGAAGGATAATGGTTTTGTAAATTCTAACTTTTAAGTTTCGGGACAGGAGGCGAGAACTAAGTAATTTTGACAAAGAAAAATAACAAGCATTTCTCACCTTCAGCCTAACCTTAATATTCTCTTCAATTTCGTTTTTTCTAGTTATTGTAGACCCTAGATACCTAAAATTCTGTACGTGTTCAAATACATTCCCTTCTATATCGATTAAATATATATATATATATATATATATATATATACATATACATGGAAGGTGTCCTGTAAGGAGAAGGAACTTTTTAAAGAAGTGATAGCAGACCTCAAGAGCTACAAAGAAGTTCATATAAACAATGGGCTAATTTTCAGCAACGAAGTAGGAGTTTTATGTTTTCTTAAAATAATCATTTGTTAAAAAAGAAAATAGAGTTTATCAGCGTCAAATCCATTTAAACGGAACTTTTGAGTGGCTAAAATCTGTTTTAAAAAAAAAAAAAAATCATAAATTATTCTTTTATCATTATCCAGTTATACTATAGGTACCCCACTTTTACAAAAACTTCTTTGTTTAATAAGCTTTAAGTCCGTATTATTAGGTTTATTAGGAAAAAACTTGAGATGTTATTTTTTATCCTGTCAAATAAAAGTACCCCTGTTTTCAGCAAAAATTACTACAATTAATAGCTGCAAAGTTTTTATTTCTATGACTTGAGATGTATTATAGTAAACAGAATTTGATAAACACACACTTCATTTATAAAAAAATTAATTTGAAAAATACTGATTTTTTAAATATTTTCTCGGTAAATTGGTTATAAACTGTGTTTTCACCCAGATCTGTATTATAGACATTGATCTATATTTATAAGTGGCAAAATAAATGTTTCTAGTCCTAAAATTTAGTTATAAAATATAAAAAACCCTGCTTTAAAAACGTATATAATATAAAAAATAAAAAACGTCAACATTAGGATCAGGAACACTTAACTTGTCACTTATAAATAAAGATCAATTATAATTGTAGTGATATAGGTGAAAAACACGATTTATAACCAATTTACAGGAAAAATTAGTATTCTTCAAATAATTTTTTTTAATAAATAAAATATGTTTTAAGGCAATTATTTTTATTATAAGACATCCCAGATCATGAAAAAAATAAATAAATAAATTAAGGCTTTGCAACTATGTAGCCATTTTTGCTGATAAATGTTTTTTTTTTTCTATACCATAATTACATATTTTAAGGGTGTATGAAATAGAATAATAGTGTTATTTAACAATGTTTCATCTTTCACAACAAAAATCAATAAAAATAAAAATAAAACATTTAATAAATAATAACAAAGTGTTTTATATTGTTTATCATATTGTAGCCTTGGCTTGAGAAGGTTCACTGCATTTACTATAATTTTGAGAAACAGAGCTACAAATTTACAATTTACTGTAGTATGAATATTTTTTGTTACATTTAACAATTTTGTTTGTATAGCAGTGAACTTATATTTGGATCTGTTGATGCCTTAATTGTACCACTTATTAATATCACTTTGAATTCTGATTTCTTAAATTTTTTAGTTAGAACCTTCTCAAACCAATTACTTTCAAAAGTTGTATGTAGTACTACATCACACTGCTTGTTTCTTTATTTTTCAACTGATGGCACTGAAATTCATTTGGGAAATAGATAACTTTATTTTGGGTGATTTCTTAGTGAAAACTTAATTGGCTCAATTTTGTTAGTTAGAACCTTTTCAAACCATGGTCACGATATATCATTGATTTATTGCAAAAAGTCATTAAGTGATGTTTCATAACTTTAAATCACTAACAACTTTGATGAATTTTCTTTTTGTAAAATCAGAACATAGGGTGCTTTTTGTAACTTTATTTGATACATAAAAGGGTGTGTTACATTTCAGTACTCTATTAGCCATTTTGTATTAATTTCATTTTGTGTCTTTTTATCCACAAATAAAATCAATTTTAATGAAAAGGTACGTTAGAGTTAATCTACATCAAAAATGTACTTAGTGAATTTTTGTAATTTGATTTTTGTAATTGTAACATTATAATTTGATTAACAACAATTTTTGTATACTTATTTTCCTATATAACAAAATATAATGTATTTTAAAAGATAATAAATCAATAAATATTTTCTAATTCTGAAGAAAATAGAGAAATGATATAATTTGGAGCTTCAGAATAGCTTAGACATGAGTGGGCTAATATAACTAACACTCAAGGAAATGAAATTTTCACAGGAATGGTTAGCCTCATTTGAAGTTCCCACTAATAATTTACATTTTTTTTTTCAAGAAAATTATAAAAAAAAAAAAATGGATTCACAAAGTCAAGTGTGCACCGGGAGAATTAAGAAAAATGAGTGATGCAGTAGGTAATGGGATCAATTAATCAACAGTGCCACAAGTTTCAAGAAAACATAAAGACTGGAAGTTTCAGTACAAATCAACTGCAAGGAGGCACAAAAACTTTTAGAGTAGGATCACCACCCTCTAATTCAATATGAATTACTGCACATCATGACAGATGGACTTTGTGTTCTCTCTCTAATATAACACCTAATGGCAGTCTAGGAACCATGCTATCGGAGAAACGTGGTCATTTGAATAGTGGAAGTCTTAGGACTAGTTCATCATCAAGTCATTTAAGAACCCATTGGGTATAACGTATAACTCTGGTTAAATTAATCTCCACGGCAGGTGATTGCAGCGATGAAGAACAGAGTTGCACAATCAACCATTCTGGAGGAGACTGCAGTGATTTATTGTAGAGACCAACCCACCCCAGGGATGATCTGATAATGCACATGAGGTATTTGTAAGATGCACAATAGTATGCCCACCTGACAAAGACATGTGTCCACTATGTCAGATATATCTTTATGTTACCGTGAATAGTCAAAGGATTGGGGATTAATTCATGAGGGTATTGATAACATAAACATATAAATTCTCAAAAATAGCATGCACTATACTGAAAATCAGGTTTTGTTCATCCCTAATGATGGCTTGGATAAGGAATACTTCCCTCACAAAAAAATTAAAAGGTTGCCACTGTTTTGCAAAAACATACTCACTTGCATTAAACTGTTATTCAAAAAAGTAGATCCTAAGTAAAATATATGATTATCCTATAATTTCTGGTATATATTGTGTTCTTGATTATTTATTTGATATAATATTATTAAAAGTTACTTACCACAATAATCTTTAATTTTAGCATTTCCCCCACAAGTTGTGCTGCATTTTGGAGTATTCTGTTGATACTTATCATGGTATGTACATGATTTGGTTTCTGAACATGGTGATGTACAATCAGTGTATTTATCTAGGATATATAACAATGAACAAAAATAATAAATTGTTAGTATTTATATCATTATATAAACAGACAAACACAAAACGGTTCAGCCCCTTTTATTCCTCTATTATTCAACCAATTTTCTTCCTTCTTTTTTTGTTTAATAGCTATTGACGAGCTTTAGTGTTATCAATAAATAAAAATATGAAATAGTATGTAAATAAATATATAAATAGTAATTTGTTGAAAACGGCTAATCTCCGAAAGTTCTTCACCAATTTCTTTTAAATTTTGACACAACGTCGCAATAATATTTAGAAGTGTTTTTTGTTTGCGTTTCATTATGATCAGGCCTTTCCTTTCAAAATGGCGGCCGAAAAACGTGATTCGCTTTAGACTGTAGCGCCAATACGGCTTCAACGATTTTAATGAAACATGGCTAAAGTCTTCCCCTTGAAACTTTTGTAATTTATGTATATAACATACTTTCCCGAAAACAAGATGCATAAATTTGTATGATGAATTCATTATTTTATTTACGAATAACTCAAAGGTACACATTTTTTTATGGATGATACTAATATTTATTTAAAAGCTTTCTGAATTTCCTACAAAATAAAAAAAATCATCGAAATTGGACTATTTGTTGCAGAGATATATCATTTTAAACATTTAGTATGTTTTATTTTGCAAAGTTGATTTCTATTATTTTGTTTTTTGATAAATCGAAAATTTTACATTTAATGAAGTAATCTGGACTATTATTTGAAGATATGATATCATTGAATGTTATTGGAGTGTTCTAAGTAAATTCTATAGTTGTACTCATTCTTAACTTGAATACTGCACAAGCATTAGTTAATGAAACACGAATGAGAGTGAATTACTAACGGGGGCTACTTTAAATTAAAGAATTTTAATTTCAAGAATTAATTTAACATTTTCTGACACAATAATTACATTTGACTTTTAAAGAACAACATTTTTATTAATAGCTGCATTTGCTATGACCGTAATCAAATCGCAGGGTCAAAGTTTTGGAAAAATGGATATATTATTGTATTATTACTATGGTCGAATTTCGACCACTGGGCGAACACTAGTTGGATCAAAAAGGCATTAACTTATTATACACAAATCTAAAGTAGTTGATGTTTTTTATAATTTATTAAGAAGAAACATTATATTCTTAGATAAATTAATGAATCATAGCATAAAATTTATACCAACATACTGTAACTAAACATAATATTGTTAAAAGTTACTTACCACAATAATCTTTAATTTTGGCATTTCTCCCACAAGTTGTACTGCATTCTGGAGTATCCTGTTGATACTTATCGTGGTAGGCACATGATTTGGTTTCTGAACATGGTGATGTACAATCAGTGCATTTTTCTAGAAAATTTTTGAGGAACAAAAATTATAAATTTGTATTCTTTAATTGTGGGTTTATGATTTACTGTAGTGAATAGTTGAAGAGAATGATGGTTGGGGGTGATCAGTCAAATTGAAATGGTAAAAAATAAATAATTTTATGGTAAAAATAAATAATTGAAATGGTAAAAAATAAAATTATTTATCTTTTACCATTTCAATTTGACTGATCACCCCAACCATCCTTCTCTTCAGTTAGTCTTTATATTGGATCAAAAAGGTATTAACTTATTATTAAATACACAAAGCTACAGCAGTTAATGTTTTTTATAATTTATGTAAATATATATGCTTTGATTTCGGATCATTTATTTTATGTAGGTATTACTTATAATAGCTCGTAAAAAAAACATTCTATTCTTAAATAAATTAATTATTTATGAATAGTAGCATAAAATGTATACCTGCAGGGGTGACCATCACCTTCAAGGTCGATAACAATAAACCTCTCCCACCCTCTTTTCACAAAATTTTATTGTTCTCCTGTTCTTAAAAACAATGCAAGCGAAAGATGAATAAGGAAAAATGTTGATCATATACAATTAAACTTTCTGTGGTCTCATCCATATTTTTTCCTTTGTCCCTTGGCTAAAACTATTCATTCCAAAATTTCAACCCTGTCGAAATGTGCCTCCATCAAAAATTCAAATATTCCTCTTAAAACGTGGCCCTCTCCAAAATTTTAATAGTGCAACTTGCACCACAAAACCTCCATATGGGCATCCTTGTGTACCAGCACACTATAACTATAAATAATAGTATTAAAAGTTACTTACCGTAACAATCTTTAATTTGGTCATATTCCCCACAAGACGTACTGCAATCCGGAGTATTTTGTTTATAATTCTCCTGGTAGGCACAGGATTTGGTTTCTGAACATGGTGATATACAATCGGTGCACTTATCTACGAAATATTACAAGAAACAAAAATTATAAATTGTTTGTGTTTATAGTGAAACAAAAAATTATTAACTAATTATACTCAAATCTGAAGTGGTTAGTTATCCAGAAAATAATACAGGATTTTAAGTTTTCTTTGAAATTCCCCTCCATATAACAAACTTTTTATGTTTACTGGATTATTCATTTGCATAAATGTCAATACTTATTAATCCTCTTCCAAACGATAATGTTTGTTTAACTCTATAGAAATTCACTGCTTAGAAATAATCAGTCTTTACTAAGATGTCAATGTGCGATTTTTATATAATTTTGTTTTACAAGTTCAAACTTGGTCGGAATGGAGCCTAGATGGCAGGAAACATCAATTAAGTCTGGGGCAAGAGCAGCATTAATGAGTGCACTGATCAACGGTGGTTCAAAAAATTAAGGGAGACTTCAGCCAGTCAGTCATGGAAGGACTTCCTGTCTTGATGACGATGTTCTGTGGGCTTTGGTGGAACAAACATCAGAATAACTGTTTGAGAACTTTCAGGGAAACAACCTTAACAAATCGACCATCAATGACCATCTCAAGACGTTTGGAAAGGTAAAAAAGCTTGAAATTCACACACATTCAATGACCGCCAAAAAAAAAAAACAGTGTTACTAAGTTTGTGCTACACTTCGTTGCTGAAACAAAATCGACCCTTTTATGTCCAGAATTGATACTTGAGATGAAAATTAGATACTTTAGGATAACTGTAGACGTTCTGTATTAGATATCCCCCGGTATTTACTCCTTTATGTGACATTGGGTGAGAGAATGAGAAGGAATATATAATATATAGGAATGTGAGGTTGCACTGTGAATTGTACTCAATTGAGCAGTGGACAAATTGCTCATTGGAAAATCTCATATCGATAAACAATCAATAAAGAATGAAAAAGGTCGATCAGGTAGCAACAGCTGGAAGAGGACGCCAAACACTTGAGGCTGAAGATTAAGGCGGAACACCTACCTGGGAAGAGAGTCTACTATAAGATTTAGAAAATCAAGTCTATAGGTATAACACTTTAATAGAGTCAATTATTACAGTTGTAGAAATAAATCATTTTTTTATACAGGAGTGAAAAGTCATTTATTTATTTAGTTGTCCTATATGCCTCACAATTGAAGAATAACAAACCAGGTGAGTCAATTCATTCAAAGTGTATTTACTAAGTCCCAAGTGTATTTCAAATATATACTCTTATTGTTTCTTCGCACTTAGTGTCACAAAAGGTATTAGATTCCCGAATTCCAAACAACAGTTAAAAACCTCAAAAAGTCTATATCCAGTGCCGGGGTTTTATTTTAATAATTCACGAGTGTAAATAACCTAAATCCCCGATGTAAAAGCGGAAGGCTATTCGCCAATTCCTACCAAAACAAGTTATTTAAAATTAACTTTCAGTAGGTTATTTACAGTTCTGAGCAATGGATCAACAAAGGAGAAGCAGCAGAACATTGAACACGAGTGAGGAAGTAATCTATCTTAGAGTAAGATTCGGTAAAAGATTCAATGAAAGGTAAAAGAATGAAGTAGGAGGAAATGAAGAATGTGGTAAATGGACATTAATAAATTATTGTTGTGTGATAGGATTTGAGAATAGGCGAGGGACAAGTTTAGTTTGTCAGTTTTTTGATTTACTGCTTGGTTTTCCAATCGAATCTTCTGAAATTAGAATCTTCAGTCAACCACCTGCATACCATTATAAAAACATAATTTAATATAGTGTTCTCATTTTTTTCCAGAGCAATTACTGTTATGAAAAAAAAACTGTCTACAAAAAAAAAAACACAACCTCCCTCCCAAAATTCAATCCTTGACTCGCTACTGGCCATTTGTAGCTAAGGCTCATAAGAGAATCAGTAATTTGTTAGAGAAGGTCAGTGAATTAGATGATTCCAGAGATAGTGTATTCTTTAAGATGGGTCTTATCAGTAGTAAGGTTAGATTGTTTGTGTTGATACTACAAGTGGGTGTGAATTTATTTATGTATATTGCTCTGTGAGGATTGTAATTGTATTTCAGTTAAATCCAAGCTTTCCGATAAGAATTATATTTTAAATTAATAACTTAAATTGTAATTCATTGATAATAATAATCAATAAATTTAATTGAGATTGTTGTTAATAAAAAACAATATTTTACATCTACTATAACATTTTATAAATTGTTGTTAATAAAAACTGCCTAAAAGAAATAACTCATAAGATTTTGAGACATGTACAGGGACTGGATGATGTATTATCAAAATATATTCTAAGCATATGATTATTTTAAAATAATTCAGTTTAAATGAAATATGGTTATAGTTTATGTATTGTACATGCTTAGAACTATTATACCCACCATAATAATCATTACAATTGTTACTGCAGAGAGAACAATCTGAACAGCTCTTATCTTGGCAACTGGTTTTATATATTTCTTTACATGCTGGTACACATTTTACTTTTTCAGGTTCACCTTTTAAAATTAGAAAAAAAAAAGTATTTTTTAACGTAACAACATTTTATGATATAGTTATATCACTTATGAGTATGCTGTGATACAAAATTTTAATAATAAAATTATATAAATAATTTGGCAATGATCAAATAATAAATGACGCCAAAGTCAATAAAAAAAAAAAAGTAAGGATATTATAAAGCCATGGCCAGACTTATATAAGAAAATAGGAAGGTATTGCAAACTGTAATATAATTTATAGAGAAACTATAACCTTTTTAATACTTTAAGGACTTAAAGTAATAATTGATCTTTCTTTATAATGCAATTTTTCAAAGTAATAAAAAAAACCAATCACTCATGAAACCTTTACTTTGCTTACCATACTGACTGCAACTGTCAGAGCAACTTTCTCTATATTTTACTCGTGATATTTCAGAGCAAGATGGCAGACATTTTACTTTTTCATTTTTCACTGAAAGAAAAAATGGTAACATCAAAAAAAAAAAAATAAATTCAATAATTTCTTAGTTAATCTACTATCTTTTATAAAAACAAAATAATTGTAACGGCGTGCAAGAAACTATTAAATAATTTCAGAGCTATACCTAATTTTCTTTTTTAATCAAATTCAGCTCAGCAGAAAAAAAATATATTTTTCTGATATTATTAATAAATGAATAAAATAAAATAAAAAAATTTTAATGTCTATATATTATGATAATTTATTGGGTGCTTGGCATGGTTTGTGGACTGTGAATTATTAATGATCGAATTGACGACAATGATATATGAAATATATTTATTTAATCTAAAAGCAAATTTTATGACAAGTGCATTAAAAAAAAACATAAATAACTATAATTATGTTTCTTGATACAGTCTCTCTGGTAAATATGACTTGATGTATTATACTGCAAGATCTTGATACTGATACTTCCAATAGTCCTCATATAAGTTTTTATTCGTCCGACTACAGTGGCCATATTTTCTAGAAAGCTCACCGGAACAAACAGAGAACACATCCTGGCCAAGGAACGGAAGTAGACGGGTAAGACAAGTTGGATCCTCCCCTCCACTGTATTTCGAACTCTAAAGTATAAATGTAAATTTAATATTTGATGAATAAAAATCATAACAATGGGTATATTTTATCTATAGCCTTTAATTGACTATACATAAAATATACATATATTTTTTCTTGCTGCTCAGCTGAATTCAGTGTAAGCCAATCTATACAAGCTAATATGAATTTAAATCCTCATGTTTACACAAGTGTAACCATAAACACAGACACACATAGGCAAAAATATTTGGTACTTTTATAATAGCGGGTAGCGTCAAAACCTCCCTTGTTATCTAATCTTATTTTACAAAACCTCCCTTATCTCCTCTAACCTAAGTTATTCCCTTGTTTATTTTTTTGTTTCTTGTCTAAGCTGTGAGTTAGTCTTATTTAATTATGGATGTTGTCACATTGTGGGAATTGCCGTCTTCAGAAAGTACATCCAATACATCGATTCATACTTATGTGTGTTTTTGTGGCGGCGGGCTCACAGAGAAGAGGATCCCTTCCTCGCTATTTTAAATACCATAAAACTATTTTCCCTACCAAAATAAATTAAGTTAAAATAAAATTGTTCATATTTTGTTTATACTGTTTCTTTTATATGTACATATGTTTTTTAGAGTCTTCATAGTGTTTCTTTCATATGTACATATGCTGTTTAAGTGTTTTTTTATTATTTCATTTATTTTTGTCCATTTTTATCATTTCATTTATTTTTATATATATGTTTTTAATTTTATACGTATAATGTTTTGGTCTATTTAATATATATCTTATAAAATAAAAGCATTTTTTCATTATTACATTTGTTTTTGTTTCTGTTCACAATTTCAATAATATCAATACAATACAATAAATATGAATATGAAGATATTATCAGTGGCTTATCAGATTTATCAGTGTTAAGGTTATATACATTGGCAGATAGCACTCCGCCAAATATTTTTATGCACACTTACCACAATAGTCATCACAAGGGTTGTTACATGCAGCAGAGCAATCCAAATAAGCCTTGTCCTGGCAAATTGTTTTATATGTTTCTTTGCAAGCTGGTAAATATTCAACTTTGGAAATGGAAAAAATAAGTTAATTAATTATTAACAATATACACAATAGTTACAACCATACTGCAATTTAATTAATTAATATGAATTGAAATCCTCATGTTTGCATAAGTGAGACCATGAACACAGACACACATAAGCAAAAATATTTGGTACTTGTGAATGGTCTGGTCTCTAGTTAACCTCCCTTCTTATCTTATGTTACGTCACCTTCTTATCTTAAGTTACATCACACAACCTGCCTTTTTATCTAGTGTAAGCTGTTGAGTGAGTGTTATTGAAATGGATGTTATTACATTGTGGGAATTGCCGTCTTCAGAAGAAGAGGCTATCAAATATTTTCAAGGTGCCGGGATAACTGCAAAGGTGAAATATTGTGATGAAGGTTATGAAATGAAGTTTGACGGGAAGACGAAATGGAGATGCTTTCGTGACACTTGTAAGAAAAACATATCTATAAGGAAAGGGACGTGGTTAGAAAGTTATAAATTTATGGGTGATCTCATAATTTGACAACAATACAGTGGGGCAAAGAGCAGCTGAAACAATCAAACAGATGTATCATAATGTGGAACAAATTTTTAAGAGAGGTTTGTGCCCATAACATGTTATACCGATCAACTAAGAAAATAGGAGGGCCTGGGAAAGTCGTTGGAACTGGGAGACAACACCTCGATTCATATTTATATGAATTTTTGTGGCAGTGGGCTCACAGAGAATGTTATAAAATAAAATTGTTTTGTTTTTATTACATACGTTTTTGAATTTCATATGAAGATAAGGAATATCAGTGCCTTATCACAATTATCAGTGTTCAGGTTATAAACATTGGCAGATAGCAGTTCATAGGGACCAGACTGTTCTCAAGTACCAAATATTTTTATGCATACTTACCACAATAGTCATCACAAGGGTTGTTACATGCAGTAGAGCAATCCAAATAAGTCTTATCTCTGCAAATTGTTCTATATGTACCTTTGCTAGCTGGTAAATATATACCTTTTTCACGTTCACCTTTAGAAAAAGAAAAAATATATATAAATTAAATTAATTATAAACAATATTCACTATAGTTAACAACAATAAGCCAATTTAACTCCATTAATATGAACTGAAATCCTTATGTTTACATCAATGTAAACATGAACACACATGCACATAGGCAAAAATATTTTTCCACTATCTTTTACTAAAACACTTTTATGCACACACACACCACAATAATCATCACAAAGGTTGTTACATGCAGCAGAACAATCCAAATAAGTCTTATCTTTGCAAATTGTTCTAAATGTTTCTTTGCTAGCTGATAAATATATAACTTTTTCACGTTCACCTTTATAAATAGAAAAAATATATTTATTTTACAAAAAGTATTTTGTAATTAATTGAAAGGTTAGAGTGTTTGTCTAGTAAGTGGTGAAGTAGTCGGAAACGTCGAGCGGTTTCTTGTCGTTTCAGTCTGGTATGAGGATTTAGACGTTTGTCCAGGTGGGGTCCTAGGTATCAGATTTGTTCAACAAGGATAAGTGGAGTATTATTAAAGGATACTGTAGAACAGGAAGTCATAGGTTTACGACGAAGGGTAAAGGTAATTTGATGGGATTTATTGGAGTTTATTTTAATTCTCCAGTTTTGACAGCATCCTTAAAGGTTTGTTATGAGGGATGGAAGGGTTTGGGAAGCAATTGATGGGTCGTTATGAACTGATAGGACACATGTGTCATCGGCATAGGTTGTAACAACAGTATTTGGATGGGTTGGGTGTAAATAACAAGTTAAAAGATTACAAGTTATAAGATAATAAGAGATTGTAAATGACCTTTTTGGTGTGCAATTGCGAATAGCCTTCCACTCTATCGGGGTACTAGGTTATTTACACTCTAGGTTATTTACACTGTGAATATTAAAACAAAACCCCCGCACTGGATATAGACTTTTTGAGGGTGTTTAACTGTTGTTGGGGATTCGGGAACCTAATGCTTTGGTGACACTGAGTGATAAGAAACAATAAGAATATATATATATATATGAAATGTGGGACTTAGTAAACACACTTTGAATGAATTGACTCACCTGGTTTGTTATTCTTCAATTGTGAGGCCTATGGGACAACTAAATAAATAAATGACTTTTCACTCCTGTCTTACAAAACTATTTATTTACAACTGTAATAAGTCAATATATTAAAGTCTTTTAGGCTTGATCTTCTTACTCTTTAGTGTAGTGTCTCTCTCTTCTGACAACCTCGTTTCTTCCTGTCCAGGCGAACAGTGCCTTCTCTTCTCTCAGGTAACCTCCTTATGCCTCAAGTGCCTTTTTCTCTCCCTGGCATCCTTCTCCAGCTGCTGCTACCTGCTCTGTCCTATTCCAACCTTCTTTCTCCTTCATCGATTGTTTATCGATATGAGACTTTTTAATGAACAATTTGTTCACTGCAAAATTGAGTACAATTCACAGTACAACCTCACATTCATATATATCCTTCTCATTCCCTCACACAATGTCACATAAAGGAGTAAATACTGGAGGATGTCTACTACATAGCTGTATAGACTGTGTAAAGAATAGGACCTAAGATACTACCTTGAGGAACTCCAGCAGACTGGGAACAGAGGGATGAATAAGCATTGTGATTTACTTTGAATTATCAATTAGTAAGGTAGGAACAAATAATGAGGAAGTATGTAGGTGGTAGGAGTTTACGGAGTTTGTACAGCAGTACTTGGTGCCAGACTTTATCAAACGCCTGCTCAACGTCGAGAAAGACTCCCGTGCAGTACATTCTATGCTCCAATGCAGAGAATACTACGTCTAGCACATGATGGCATTGCTGGATAGTGGAATGGAAATTAGTGATCAGGGATTATATGATTAGAATCTAGGCGTATATGGGGTACAGGCGTTTTAGGATGAGTTTTTCCAGGATTTCGTCCATGATAGGTAATAGAGAGATAGGATGGTAAGAGAATGGGTGTTCGGGCGGTTTTTTGGGTTTGAGTATCATATTAACAAGATAGTTTCCAGGAGTAAGGAAAATATGTGGATCGGAGTACAACATTATGTATGAAGGTAAGGAATGGAATGGCTTTCCGAGGAAGCAGTTTTAAGATCTGGAATGTGATTAGGTCGTGGCCAGGAGCATTGCAGGAGGGTAATCTATGAATGATATTCGCTATTTCTGAAGGATGAAATGCTTTAAGTGGAGGAGTCATTTGGAGAAGAATATCCAATTCTGCTTCAATACACTCAAGGTGATTTGGATTAAGGATATCAGGGTGTGGATTGAAGGTTTTGAAGAGGTGGCGAGCAAATATGAGAGATTTCTCTTCGTCAAATTTGGTCCAGGTTTGAGCTTCAATAGGAAGTGGAGGATTAAAGTTTTTAAACTTCAAGAGATTTTTAGTAATCATCCATAGTGATTTGTCAGTGGTAGTAAGATTCCGGTTAGGTTAAGTAATTTTTGAGTTTTTAATTTTCAAATTTCTACTTTTAGTTATTCAATTTGTTATAGTGAATTTTATCTATAGGATATTTGATTTTGCTCTGCAATTTTCTCTTAATAAGATTAGAATATGTTGTGGCAAGTTAATATGTCGTATGTTTATGTTTTTATTGGTAGATGTATTATCATTTATACTGATTGCTATTGATTTGTTAAGTTTTTCATGACTTTGTCAATGGTCAATGTCTTCTCTTGTCTTATGCGGAATTTTCAAGTCCAGTTTGTTTTTCAAATCATCAAGAAAGTTGTCCCAGTCTACTCGTCCTTTAAGCTAAGTAGGAGAGGAGGAGGGCTTAGGAGCAAAGGTTGAGTGCAATGAAATCAGAACTGGACTATGATCTGAAGAAAGGTCATCCAGGGATTTGATTGTGACATGGGAAGTGGAAAACTGGGAGGTGAAAAATATGTCCAGGAGATCAGGATGTTTTTTGAGGGATGTTGGCCAATAGGATGGAATAATTATTGAAAGATGAGACACGAGATAGGATGTTTTACTCCGGGAGTTGGATGTTTGACAACCTCATCGTTGGTGTTTTGCATTGTAGTCTCCTCCAGCAACAAACCACTGTTCGAGGGATTGGAATAACGAATCAAGAAGGTTATACAAGAGGGAATTGCCAGGAGGACAGTATACAGCTGAGAATGTGAGGTGGAAAGGGTGAGTTGAAAGGATTACAGAGGTTGGTTGAATGGTGTCAGTTGGAATGGAAGAAATTTGGGAATGGGGTAAGGATTTATGGATAAGGATGCAAGAGCTGGCATGGGAAGTGCTATTTAGGTGGTCTAATCTGTAGTCACAAATATAAAAGTTTGACCGTTGAGTGAAGTGAGTTTCCCTCAGGAGGGCAATGTGATTGTCATGAAGAAATATGTCTTGTTTGTCACGGTGGTTTTGTAGTCCATTAGCGTTCCATAAGAGGATAGCTAGGGACTTTGTGTTCATCGAGGAAAGTTGAATGGGATTTCAGAAAGGAATCTAGTGAGAAGAGTGATGAGCGGTTTGATAGTATCTTGAAGATATATCAG
This sequence comes from Nezara viridula, assembly GCA_928085145.1. Lineage (NCBI taxonomy): Eukaryota > Metazoa > Arthropoda > Insecta > Hemiptera > Pentatomidae > Nezara > Nezara viridula. The sequence continues at coordinate 180,670,833 of OV725077.1, read as the reverse complement.
AAAGGATGTTACAATCGAAGTGATGTCGGTTGGTTTGTGGGTGTGAATTTGATTTGGATCATGAGGTTACAGTGGATGATTTGACGACTAGGAATGTTAAAAGGGGGGTGTCCATGATGTGAGGTACGAGGAGTTGGATCTAAATTCTGTGGATAAGGGATCTTCAGATTAGGAACGGATGGAACTGGGTGTAGTCGCTTTGGAGGGAGGGAGTTTGACCCTTAAGAGAAGGTGATGAGGAGGAACATGCAAGAGTGGAGGTTGAGGCTGAGGATTAGAGGATTTAGGCTTGGGTTGAGAAGCCTGATGTTGAGTCTGCTATTTCATAATCATAGTTGGAAAATTAGAATTTCTGGTGATCTGTTGTGCTGTTGAGCAGAAAGGTTGTTACTGGCTGTCTTGAAAATGTCTTTGTTTTTCATTTCAGATGTTTTGGTGCGATTTTTCTGAGCAGATGAAATAAGGCTTTTCATTGCAAAGTTATGAGTTCTTTGCTTGAGGAGATTTTTGCACACTTCGCAGCCTCTGTAGCTCGCAGGGTGAGCTTCACCGCAAAGAGCACATATCGCAGGTTCTTACCTTGGTTTCTGGCAAGTGACAGACGGGTGAGATCCTGCACATTTAACACATCTGGCCTGATGATGGCAGTAAGCCTTTGTGTGTCCAAGATTTTGACATTTAGTGCATTGCACTATTATAGGTTTTTGTCTTGGTTCTTCAAAACGTACAATAGAGTATATTAGTCGTTTCACTTGAAATATTGTCCTATTTCTTCAAGGCCAGTTTTGATGGCAGCTATAGAGGTAGTTGAATGCAGACCTCTTAAGACAATCCTGTTTGCTTTTTCATGTTTAAGTTGATAGCAGTGAAAATCATAATTTTTGAATTTCAGATGATCAATAACTTTTTTGTAATTTTGTCTGGAATTAGTATTTATATTTACATCACTAACTCTTGAAAAGCAGTGAATATTTGGCTGACCTATTAAATTTGAAATTTCTTGCCCGAAGGACACCGTCTATATTTGAGACTAAAATAGGTGGCAGTTCTGGATCAGAAAATTCTTTTTGCTCCAAATTGTTATTCGATGAGATGTTGGCCGTAACTGAGTTACTGGTTGAAGTTGATAATGGGTTTGGTTCTGGTTTTACGGATGCATTGGCATTATCTGATGTATTTGGCATTGATTTCTTACCTAGAGGTATTGCTTTTTATTTGGCCGACTTGTTTTTTTCTTTATTCGGTGAATTGCCTCTGGACCCCAGAGCAGAATTTCGGTGGAGCTTTTGTAGGGTTCTTCTTGTCATATATTGTGATTCAGTTTCGCATATTTCTGAGAATGGGGTCTCTTCCTTCGATTCTTCAAAAGATGTGTTATCAGGTTCCATTTAAAAATTAGAGTGAAGAAAAAAATAAAACAAAAATAATATTAATGGTCAAATTGAAAATTAAAATGAAACTTTACGAATTAAAGGATGATGATGATGATGAATATACATAAATAAAAATAAAAGTATCTAAGAAATATAAAATAATTAAAAAGAGAAAGGAAAAAGAAATCTTAGGTACTTCGGTTAGAACTCGATACCAACTTAAAAAAAGAATGTTTATACACAGAGCGCCTTGGCCGTGAATCTTAGGTGGTTTAGTTGGTCGTGAATCTAGATAAGGCAAGACCCGCTAGGGAATTAGTGATCAAGTGTGCTGTCTCTATAAAACTGCTGTCAGTTTATATCTAGTTAATAGTTAATAAAGGTCTCTCACCTCACTATTTCATTGTTAATGTATTCAAATTTTCTCAAACTCATTGTTATCAACTTAAAGCAGCAGTTTTTATAGAAATAAGCAGATGACAGGGCAACAAAAATAGAGCGATGCATTGAACTGTAGTTGCGGTCATAACACATGTAACTATACACATAGGCAAAAATATTTTTCCACTATTTTTTACAAAAACACTTTTTTATGCACACACACAATACAATAATCATCACAAGGGTTATTAAATTCAGCAGAGCAATCCAAATAAGTCTTATCTTTGCAAATTGTTCTATATGTTTCTTTGCAAGATGGTAAAATTTAACTTTTACATATTTACCTATGGAATTAGAAAAAATAAATAAATAAATTGTAAAAAATATACACTATAGTTAGCAACCATAATGCAATTTAACTACATTAATATGAATTGAAATCCTCATAGTCTGTGATACAGACCCCTTTTTATCGAATTATTAACATCCGCCTGAAAGTTCGTTAATAGGTTCATCTGATCGTAACCTAAAAATATTTTATTTAGAAAGTGTACGAAAGTGAAATTTTATACGTTCACCTTTGGAAAAATAAAAAAATAAATTATTTATAATCAATAAAATCCAATTATAATAATTGGAAGTGGGTAATAATGATTTAATAAATTAATGTTGAACAATTAAAAGGCAAACTAATGTAGTTCTACTAGTGTACGGAAAAGAAAATGGCTGCTCTGTAGTTTCTCAAGAAGGAAAATCCCAAAGAGCAGAGGGATAAAGGTTTTTGTTTTGGTAGGCAGTTGTTGTGTGACTGCAGTGAAGAGAGGATAGGAGAAGTGATTCTGGCTCCAGTGGGAAAAACCCAGTAATAGTGTTACCAATTTAAAAGAGCTGTTTGGCAGAACTTCGGAAAGTGTTTGAAGGCAAATGAGTTCAGTGTCACAAAGGAAGAAACATATAATATAGAAAAAGGTTAGCTTGCCAATCCATATTTGACTATTTTAAAATCAAACAGTGTTTGGTATAGTTAATTTTAGTTTGTCTGAGGTGATCTGATTGTCAGTAACCCACACCTAAGATAAATAAAAATATTAATTCTCTTATAATTTTGTTTATTATTAAACAACCTCTTATTTATTTAGGAAGTATCCTAATGGTAAGAAGTGAGCTTCCAAGGTTATATATTATTATTTGTAAAATATAAGAGGCATGTTACAATATTCACTATAGTTGACAACAATCACCCGCACACACATACATACACATAAACATACAAATGTAAACAGATAGGCAAAATTGTTTTTATGCACACTTACCACAATAATCATCACAAGGGCTGTTACATGCAGCAGAACACTCCAAATAAGTCTTATCTTTGCAAATTGTTCTACATGTTTCTTTGCTAGCTGGTAAATATATAACTTTATCACATTCACCTTTAGGAATAGAAAAAAAAATATATATATACATTAAATAAGTTATAAACAATATTCACTGTAGTTAATAGCAATAAACCAATTTAACTCCATTAATATGATTTGAAATCCTTATGTTTACATAAACGTGACCAAGAACACACATGTACATAGGCAAAAATATTTTTCCACTATTTTTTACACTGACACATTTATGCACACACACACACACATACACACCACAATAATCATCACAAGGGTTGTTACACGGAGCAGAGCAATCCAAATAAGTCTTATCTTTGCAAATTGTTCTATATGTTTCTTTGCTAGCTGGTAAATATTTAACTTTTTCACGTTCACCTTTAGAAATAGAAAAAATATATATAAATTAAATTAATTGTAAACAATATTCACTGTAGTTAACAGCAATAAGCCAATTTAATTCCATTAATATGAATTGAAATCCTTATGTTTACATAAATGTAACCATGAACAGACATGCATATAACCAAATATATTTGTATGCACACTTACCACAATAATCATCACAAGGGTTGTTACATGCCGTAGAGGAATCCAAAAAAGTTTTATCTTGACAAATAGTTTTATGTGTATCTTGACAAGCTGGTAAATAATCAACTTTTACACGTTCACCTTTTGAAAAATTGAAAATAAATTATAATCAATATTCACTGTAGTTCACCAACACACACACTACATCTGTGTTAAATACACATACACATACAGAGTATTCAGCGACCAGGAATTTCTCAAACCAAGAACTGTATGGGAATTTTTCAAAAAAATCGGGAATTTTTTTATTTTTTTTATGCTCCTTTATCCTATAAATTTTTTTTCCTATGGAATAAAAAAGGTCAACTGTTAATAGTATTATATTATGTTCCTGACGATGGAAAGAAAATTTCTTGAAACATCTAACAGATATAGTAATAAACATAGAATAAAATTCAATAAAAAGAAGTCCTCCTGTATATAATTCTTTATTTTATCTTGCTACCAGTTTAGCTCCTTCATCAGGCTAAATATAATAATCATGTAAAAATTAAGGATATAAAAATTAGTTGTCAACTCCCTGATTGCTAAGTTGAATGAGGCAGAGTTCTACACTCCGGGATATGCTGACGATATTGCGATATTAATGAGGGTTATGTTTTCAGATACCATCTCTGAACTACTCGAAAACAATATGAGACTTCTGAAGGAATGGTGCCAGAAAAATGGCCTTGGCATAAACCCGCAGAAGATAAACCTTTGTATAATAATAATAATAATAATAATCAAGATTGGATTATGGTCTAACCGCACTTAACCTGAGCAATCGTGTCAGAAAATGAACGCTTGATAGAATGGAAAAATAAATCTCTGCACGGAAGATTCTACAGCAAATTAAATGATAACTCGATTGACAAGGAAATATCCATTGAATGGCTGAAAGCTGGAAAGATATTCTCCGAGACAGAAGGATTTCTGCTCGCCATCCAAGACCAAGTTATTGCTACTAGATCATATAGAAGGCATGTTCTTAAAGACGCAACAACTACGGATAAATGTCGATTATGCTCAGCGACGCTGGAATCAATCCAACATGTCACAGGTGGGTGTGGAGTGTTGGCTGGCACCGAGTATCTCCAGAGGCATAACAATGTGGCTAGAATTTTTCATCAGGCTCTGGCGGTGAAGTTCAACTTGTTAGATGACAAAACTCCATATTATAAGTACCACCCAAATAAACTCTTCCAAAAAGGTAGTCTCAAGCTCTACTGGGATGAATCAATTATAACTGACCATACTGTGCGTCACAATAAACCAGACATCCTTCTGATAGACATGAGAGAGAGAAGAGCAGAGCTTATTGATGTCGGGATCCCTAATGATAATAATATAAGCTCCACTGTTGGAGAAAAACTGAGAAAATACCAGGAACTGGCAATCGAACTGAAGGAATTGTATCATTTGGAAAACGTCAGCACCACTCCAATTATAATATCCTCCAATGGATTGATACCAAAGACAACAGTGGCAGGCACGATGGGATTAAAATTACCTCTTGAAGTGCTGAAAGAGGCTCAACACTCAGTTCTCTTGGATACGGCACGTATTGTTCGAAAGTTTTTAAATATCTAAAAGGTAATAGATATCAATCTGAAGTGGCTGGACTTCTGGTCCCCCACCTCAGAAACTTACTCCGCAAAGCGAGAATAAAGAATGGAAATAATAATAATAATAATAATCCATGAGGAGTTGCTAGTCTCTCATCGGGCGCCTCCCCAGGTGGCGGATAGGGGAAATCTCACCAAATATGGTGGGTACCGGGGAAATAAAATACCCGGGGTGGACCAAAACTAGCAAAATTCAGGTGCGACGGATCCCATATTGGGCGGCAACCTGGTCAGCGTCTGGTCTCCATGTCAGGAGCGGCTGTTTAAATCACCTGGCAGGAAGGTATAAAATGCACCTACCCATTAAAAATGGAGCTACGAAATAGAAGATTAGCCTCGGACGAGCCCGATACTGAGGCTGCATCGGGCGGGAACAGTGGACAGCTTCCTTCAGGGACTAGTGGAGCGAGCGGCACTACCCTGTCGTCACGGACCGCAAGGCTGCAACGTTTACCGGCCAACAGTTCGAGTTCGAGCTTGGAGGAGAGACATTCTCCACCCGCGCGAGTTCGGAAACAGAGACCGAGAGGTGCAAAGAGGATGAAATGGACGCCAGAAATGAATATGGCTGTCATCCGAGCATACTACTTGGCAACAAAACTTGAAACAGAGAAAACAGGATATCTGAACCGTATACAGAGATACTGGCGTGAGTCTTTCCCAGATATTAATATAAGCACGCAGAGACTGAGTGATCAGGTAAGAGTAATACTTACGAGAAATTTTCTTACTTCTAATGACCTCCAACAACTTAAAAACGAAGTTCGTATGTTAATAGCCACTGAAAATGATGTCGAGCTCTCTGATGGAGCGCTAAATACAAGAATAGATTCAGACGCTGGTGTAATCAATGCCTCAGTCGGTAATAAAGATTCAGCGGAACAATTGGATGATGTGGATATAGAAAATAGATTGAGTCAATCACTTTTGACCGAGCATATTCTACTTGAGGGAATACCGCTTCAGGAGCGACTATCGTTGCCACGAGTACCGTATAACAAGGCCACAATTAAAATAACCAATATAATGAATAATGTTCTTAAGGATAATATAGCCCTAATTAATGGCCTTCAAGATATCCCTCATTGGCTATATATTGCTGCCAAGATAGTTACATTAGAACTGGGCATAAAAATGGAAGATAAAAGTAAAAATAAACTTCCAACTGGATATAATGGAATACCACAGTGGAAGAGAAGACTTCAGGAAAATTGATACCTTACGTGGAAAAATTGGCGTCATCTTAAACTATATTCGTAACCCTCAAGCTGCAAGACCTAAGACAAAAAGGAAGATAGATGAGATTATAGTACAGAATTTGGGAACCGTAATGGAATGTGAGTTAATTGATAGTCTGACTCGATATCTAGATATTCTGAAACAAAAGCTGGCAGTTTACGCCAGCAGATTGCGCAGATATAGTGAGGCAGCTTTACGCAGGAAACAAAATCAGCTGTTCAAGCAGAATGAACGTCAGTTTTATAGAAACCTTGTAAAAGAAGAAAAAATATCGATCAAATACCCTGATGACATTGAAATCCATTGGAGAAATTTATGGGAAAAATCGGGGAATCACCTCGAGAGTTCTTGGATACAAGAAGAACTGCAAAGTCTTCAGAATGTCAATGGAATGATGGAAGTGACCATAACTGTGGAAGATGTTTCGGAAGCGGTCAGAAACATGAAAAATTGGAGGGCACCAGGACCTGACGGAATCCAAAATTACTGGATTAAAAGATTTCATTGCTTCCATGAATTGCTGGCCAAAGGTTACCAGGAAATACTTGAAGACAAACAGAGCCCCCTGATGGTTTCTCTGATGGCATCACGTATATGCTTCCGAAAAAGAATGACTTAAACATGCGTCCTGAAGATTTTCGGCCGATAACGTGTTTAAATGGTCTGTATAAAATTCTAACTTCCATCTTGGCAACTAAGATATATGAGCATCTCGAAAGTGAGAATATGATACCCATAGAACAGCTAGGGTGCAAAAAAGGTGCTAGGGGTTGTAAAGAACTCCTAGTAATAGATTCGTTCATTGCAGCACAAGTTGCGAAAAAACAGCGAAACCTCTCTATGGCATGGATCGATTATAAAAAGGCCTTTGACTCGGTTCCCCACAGCTGGCTACTTAAAGTACTAGATATATACAAGGTTGAATCTAAAGTAAGCAGGCTCCTTTCAAACTTAATGACAGGTTGGAAAACTACGCTGAAAGTTGGAACTATCTGCACAGGGAATCAAATTAAAATATTGAGAGGAATATACCAAGGAGATTGTCTAAGCCCCTTATGGTTCTGTATGGCTTTGTTCCCACTAAGCAGGATTCTTCGAAAGAACAAGATGGGATACAAATTAATCATCAACGACGAAGCCACCACAGTCAGCCACAGCTGGTACATGGATGACCTTAAACTATATGCGAAAAACAAAGACCAATTACAAAGTATGGTTGAAGCCGTTTCATCTTTTAGTAGTGATATAGGCATGTCACTCGGTCTGGATAAATGTGCGGTGCTCCATGTAACCAAAGGAAAAGTGGTTAGTATGCAGAATATTCTAATCAATGAAAAAGAGTACATCAGGGAGCTTGAAGACAATAGGTTATATAAATATCTGGGAATGCAGCAACATCTTAAAATTGCAAGAAAAGATATGCAACAAGACCTTCTGACAATGTTCAAAATTAGATTGCGGAAAGTGCTCAAAACCCAGCTAACCGGGAAACAAAAAATCAAGGCTATTAACACCTGGGCAATACCTGCTCTCGGTTATAGTTTCGGCATATTGCACTGGTCAAACACCAGCCTACAGGAGATCGACCGCCTTGTGCGAACAACTCTCACACAAGAACGGGCCCACCATCCAATATCATCCAAAGCTCGTCTGTATTTGCCTAGGAAAGAAGGAGGACGTGGTTTGCTAAATATCGAAGAAGCTTGCCGCAAGCAGGAAGCGGCCCTACGCCGATACTTTCTTACAAAAACAACTGAGGTTTACCTCGCAATCTCAAGATTGGATTATGGTCTAACCGCACTTAACCTGAGCAATCGTGAGGTCTCTACAATCGTGTCAGAAAACGAACGCTTGACAGAATGGAAAAATAAATCTCTGCATGGAAGATTCTACAGCAAATTAAATGATAGCTCGATTGACAAGGAAATATCCATTGAATGGCTGAAAGCTGGAAAGATATTCTCCGAGACAGAAGGATTTCTGCTCGCCATCCAAGACCAAGTTATTGCTACTAGATCATATAGAAGGCATGTTCTTAAAGACGCAACAACTACGGATAAATGTCGATTATGCTCAGCGACGCTGGAATCAATCCAACATATCACAGGTGGGTGTGGAGTGTTGGCTGGCACCGAGTATCTCCAGAGGCATAACAATGTGGCTAGAATTTTTCATCAGGCTCTGGCGGTGAAGTTCAACTTGTTAGATGACAAAACTCCATATTATAAGTACCACCCAAATAAACTCCTCCAAAAAGGTAGTCTCAAGCTCTACTGGGATGAATCGATAATAACTGACCATACTGTGCGTCACAATAAACCAGACATCCTTCTGATAGACATGAGAGAGAAAAGAGCAGAGCTTATTGATGTCGGGATACCCAATGATAATAATATAAGCTCCACTGTTGGAGAAAAACTGAGAAAATACCAGGAACTGGCAATCGAACTGAAGGAATTATATCATTTGGGGAACGTCACCACCACTCCAATTATAATATCTTCCAATGGATTAATACCAAAGACAACAGTGGCAGGCACGATGGGATTAAAATTACCTCTTGAAGTGCTGAAAGAGGCTCAACACTCAATTCTCTTGGATACGGCGCGTATTGTTCGAAAGTTTTTAAATATCTAAAAAGTAATAGATATTAATCTGAAGTGGCTGGACTTCTGGTCTCCCACCTCAGAAACTTACCCCGCAAAGCGAGAATAAAGAATGGAAATAATAATAATAAAGCGGCCCTATGCCGATACTTTCTTACCAAAACAACTGAGGTTTACCTCGCAATCTCAAGATTGGATTATGGTCTAACCGCACTTAACCTGAGCAATCGTGAGGTCTCTACAATCGTGTCAGAAAATGAACGCTTGATAGAATGGAAAAATAAATCTCTGCACGGAAGATTCTACAGCAAATTAAATGATAACTCGATTGACAAGGAAATATCCATTGAATGGCTGAAAGCTGGAAAGATATTCTCCGAGACAGAAGGATTTCTGCTCGCCATCCAAGACCAAGTTATTGCTACTAGATCATATAGAAGGCATGTTCTTAAAGACGCAACAACTACGGATAAATGTCGATTATGCTCAGTGACGCTGGAATCAATCCAACATGTCACAGGTGGGTGTGGAGTGTTGGCTGGCACCGAGTATCTCCAGAGGCATAACAATGTGGCTAGAATTTTTCATCAGGCTCTGGCGGTGAAGTTCAACTTGTTAGATGACAAAACTCCATATTATAAGTACCACCCAAATAAACTCCTCCAAAAAGGTAGTCTCAAGCTCTACTAGGATGAATCAATTATAACTGACCATACTGTACGTCACAATAAACCAGACATCTTTCTGATAGACATGATTGAGAGAAGAGCAGAGCTTATTGATGTCGGGATCCCTAATGATAATAATATAAGCTCCACTGTTGGAGAAAAACTGAGAAAATACCAGGAACTGGCAATCGAACTGAAGGAATTGTATCATTTGGAAAACGTCAGAACCACTCCAATTATAATATCCTCCAATGGATTGATACCAAAGACAACAGTGGCAGGCACGATGGGATTAAAATTACCTCTTGAAGTGCTGAAAGAGGCTCAACACTCAGTTCTCTTGGATACAGCACGTATTGTTCGAAAGTTTTTAAATATCTAAAAGGTAATAGATATTAATCTGAAGTGGCTGGACTTCTGGTCCCCCACCTCAGAAACTTACTCCGCAAAGCGAGAATAAAGAATGGAAATAATAATACTTTATTTATTCTGGGACGAGTCCCTTTAGAATAATACAGGAAGACAGAAATGAAGGCTAAGGAGCCTCAGAGATATATAAATAAAAATACAGAGTAATTGAACAGTCTTGGTTAAAAAAAATAATATATATATATATATATATATATATATATATATATATATATATATATATATATATATATATATATATATATATATACATATACATATAAGTTGCTTTCCAATTTTGATCAGTTGATAATAAAAGAGAAAAAAAAAAAAAAAAAGAAAAAATAGATAAACAAAAATTGGAATACAAATAATGAAGAACGAACTAATAATTTATGTACATATTTTCAGTAGTATCTATTTACGATTTTATGGGGACTGGATGGATAAGAAATGATTGAACAGGCGGGATTTAAAGGTAGGAAGGGTATTAGATTGACGGATATGGGAAGGGATGGAGTTCCATAGAGATGAGGATCGGATAATGAACGATTTGTCGAAAGCAGCGGTTCGGTGGGCCCTTATGTATAAATCAGAAGACCGGGAACAAGTATTGCGGGAACGAACAGAGGATTTGAATTGAAGGAGCTCGGAGATGTATGAGGGACGGTGGGATTGGATGACTTGAAAGAGGAAGGATGCCAGGAAATACTTACGACGGTAGGAAGGATAAAGCCACTTTAACTCCGCGTAAAAATGGGAAACAGAGGCGTCCCTTGGGATCCCGAAGATGAATCGTACAAAGCAATTTATCAAACGTTTTAGTTTCGCCTCGAGATCCCCAGAGAGGCCCCCATATACCGTACAGCAATAGTCAAAGTGGGGAAAAATTAAGGAAGTGACTAGGAGCCTGCGGGTTTCAAAAGGAAATAGGTGACGGGAGTAGTTAAGACGTTTTAGGATGGAAATGGTACGGTGGGAAATATTGGAAATATGATTTTTCCAAGAAAGCGTTTGATCAATGGTTATTCCAAGATTTTTGATGGTGGGGTGAAATTTGATGGGGTTATTATTTAGGAACAGAGTTGGAATAGTAGGGACAGTTTTAAGGAGGTGATTGGAGCCTATTAAGATTGCCTTTGTCTTATCCGCATTCAACTTCAGCTTGTTTGTTCTTGCCCAGTCACAAATTCCATCTAAGTCTTCTTGAAGTTTTTCTGTGGCAGATAATAGGTCGGAGGGCGGAAAGGAAAGGTATATTTGGAAATCATCTGCATAGATGTGGTATCGGGAGTAACGGATCTGGAGGGGAAGATCATTGATGTAAATAGCAAACAGAGTAGGAGAGAGAGAGGAACCCTGAGGGACACCACAGGAGAGGGGAAGTGTGTTTGAAGGAGGTTGATCAGGGACTACTACATACTGGGATCGATTGGAAAGGAAGGATTTGAACCAATGCAGGACACTGTTGGATAGAGGAAGGTTTTGCAATTTGGTAAGAAGGATGTTATGGTCAACTGTATCAAACGCTTTGGAAAAATCTAGAAGGATGAGGATAGTAAGGTTTTGGTGTTCAATGGAGTTTTGTATGTCATGGGTTATTTTAAGGAGAGCAGATTGCGTTGAATAGCCGGGTCGGAAGCCAGATTGGCATGGATTGATGAAGGAACGTTCCTCTAGGAAGTTTGAGAGCTGATTTTGGACAAGGCGTTCTAGCGGCTTTGAGAGGTTGGATAGGAGAGAAATAGGACGGAAGTCATGCAGTGAGGTAGGATTGGCAATTTTATTCAAAGGTTGGACTAGGGCGGTTTTCCAGAAGGATGGGAATATGGAGTTCTGCAGTGAAAAATTGTAGATATGATAAAGAAAAGGAATAAGGTCAGGAAGGGTGGATTTTATTAGTTTTACAGGAATATTGTCGGGACCATAATCATTGGTGTGGGATTTTAGGATGGTGGAAAGTAATTCATCATAGGACACGTGGGAGAAAAAGAAGTCTTCAGGATTGAATTTGTGATGTTTAATGTCGAAAGTATGAGAGGAAGAGTGAGTAAAGGATAAGAAATGGTTATTGAGATCATCTGGAGAAAGATCGAAGGAACTACGATTAATGGATTCTGGTAGGGATAGGTTGCGGAGTATTTTCCATTTAGATTTGGGGTCGGGAGCATTGGACAGGGCATTATGGAAGTAGGTGGTTTTAGCAAGATGGACTGCGGATTGGGTTCCATTGCGAAGCGCCTTGAAAGACACATAATCCACAGCTAGACGGGTTCGACGGTATTTGCGCCTTGCTGCATCTCTTCCCCTCATCATTTCCTTTATCTCACGGGTCAGCCAAGGCGCAGTGGGACGGCGTAAGGTTTTGGTTTTCAGAGGAGCGTGGATTTCTAATATAGATTGTAGGTTTGAGGTCAGGGTGGATACCATAGGATCAATGGAGTTGTAGGAATATATGGTGTCCCATTGCTGAGAATTAAGGTCTGGTTGAAGGGATTCATAGGAAAGAAGGTTTAAATTGCGGTATGAAACTATTTTGGGAGTGAAGGATTTTACGGGTAGGTCGTATGTAATTTGGATCAGGTCATGTGATGAAAGAAATGGAACTGGGTGTTGAGAAGAAGAAAGGATTTTGATGGGGGAGTCAGAGATATAAAGATCTAACCAAGTATCAGAAAATTGCGTGTGGTGGGTAGGAGAATAAGGAACAAGATGAAGATTAAGGGAATACAACAGGTCGGTAAGGAAATATTTTTCGGGAGATTGTGAAAGCATGTTCACGTTAAAATCACCGGTAATAATAATATTGGTGTAGTTGGAGACCAGGTTAATGAGGGAAGATTCAAAGAGGTTGTCAAATGGAACACGAGGAGGGCGGTAAATTACGGCATACAACAGAGGAGAGGAAAGCGAGGAGATTTCAACGAACATGTATTCCATGTGAGGAAAATCATGATAAGGAGACTGTAGAAGGATTTTGGCCTTAAGACTGTCATGGATATATAATCCGACGCCACCTCCTGTGTGATGCGATCTATCGTGACGTAGGAACGAGTAATCTGGTAAGGAAATCTGGGAGGATGGGATAAAAGGTTTTAGCCAGGTTTCAGATATTGCTATTATATGGTAAAAATTGTCAAGGAAATATTTCTGGAATTCATCGTAGTGTGCAATAAGGGATTGGGCGTTGATGTGACAGGAATTCAGAATATTAGTCATTATAGTAGAGTTGGGAAGCAGAGGTTTGGTGAAAAGGATTGAAGATAAAGGATAGGATATAACATTTTTTTTAAACAAATACTCCGTTTAAAAATAATAAAAAAAAATTTAAAAAAATATTAAAAAATTGCAAACATAATTTGTATCTTCACTAATAGAAGAAATATTAACATTAGACCACCATCATTAAATGGGATAACATTAAATATTTGTAGTGAAATAAAACATCTTGGGATTACTTTAGATAGTAAGTTAAATTGGCTAATACATATTGAAAAGATTAGTGGTAAGGCTATACGCTGTCTATGAGTGTGTAAAAGAGTTGTTGGTAAATCGTCGGGGCTGAAATCCAGCATGGCTTTATAGCTATACAGAATTGTGATTAGACCTATAATCCTCTATGCAGCTGTGGTGTGGTGGCATAGGGCAGCTGCTGGCAGGTCTAGAGTGCTGCTTGGCAAGCTTCAAAGGCTTGCATGCTTTATGACGACGGGAGCTATGAGCACTACTCCCACTATTGCAATGGTAGAGGTTCTTTTGAATCTGACACCATTGCATTTAGAGGTGGAAGCACATGCTCTTAGAACTGCCTATAGGATGGATAAACTGGGAAGGAGATCAAAATTCCTGACATTTGAGGGCCATGGGGTTGTTTTTGATAGGATTGATAGTAATGAGGTACTTACAATGAGCTCTGACTTTTAAGTTGGTAATTATAGAGACATATTATATAATCTGAATATAAGCAGGAGTAATTCACATCGACCATGTAATGGAGTTAACTGTTATACCGACTGCTCCTTAATGGAGCAGGGATCAGGGGCTGGAATCTGGAGAAAGGATAAGCCTAACGAGGGAATATTCATATCTCTAGGTAGATATACATCTGTCTTTCAAGCCGAGATTTTAGCCATCGATTTCTGTGCCCAATCACTTATTAAAGAGGCCATTGTGAATATATTGACATCAATACATACAGATAGTCAAGCAGCAATTGGGGCCCTGAATAGTCATGCAAGTCGCTCAAAGTTGGTGGATGAATGCAAAAGCAATCTTAATCTTCTTTGTAGTACTAACAAGGTGAGAGTAGAATGGGTACCTGGGCACTCAGGAATTCCAGGAAATGAGAAAGCCGATTATCTTGCTAGGAAAGGCTCTGCACAGGTGCCTGTTGCAACAGAGCCTATTTGTGGAATAAGCCTTGGCTTTGCCAAAAGATATATTAAGACAATTGTGGGCAATAAATGTATGCTACACTGGGCACAGGCTAGGAAACAGATTCATTCTAAATTATTCCTTGTAGGGCCCTGCCATAAAAGAAGCTAATTCACTTCTTCTAATCGACAGGAATACCATTAGGTGAGTGACAGGACTGTTTACTGGTCACTGTCAATTAAATAAGCACCTTTTCAATTTGGGTGTGAGTGAAACCTCCACCTGCAGGATGAAACGGCCTATCACATTATTTGCAGATGTGATAATTTGGCTAGACTGCGATACTTTCACTTTGGATGTGATCGTATCACTGAGACCAAGCACTGTGAACTGATTGATCGCATCAGTATCAATAGGTTCACGAAGGCATCAGGCCTGTTTTAATTGAATTTAAGACGACGCACAATAGGCCTTTGTAAAGCCGCGATGCACCATCCCTATATCAGAAAAAAAAATTAATAAATAAAAAGAAGCGAAGCGAAACGATGGTAATGTGTTTAGGTCATCCACTAATATCTTTATAACGCTGTTTTTATAAAGCTGAACAATTTTTAAGTTTGATGGCTCAATCTACTGAGTATCTAAAGTATTGACTATTGAGTATTTAAATAATCCACTAAAATTAAAAAAAAAAAAAAGCTGTTGTAGTTAGGTGCCTAACACACCACCAACGAAACTCGAGACTCTTTAGAATGTTGACACGCATTGATACATGGAACAAAATCCATTTGGTAGGAGCTGTGATCTGTGGCAGCAAGTTTAAAAATACCTAGATATCAATTTCCCTATCAATCTACATTTCCTTAGGATGGATAAAATTTCCCAATTTCTATAGTCAGTTTTTTTTTAAGGTAATATGCGAGTAAAACTTTACGATTCGGAGCACATTAATGTTTTAACCTCAGTCATGAATGCAAAGCTTCCATTGTGAAAAAGCTGTTTTAACTATTCTAGTGCATAACGTGTCAGTGTCATTCAGGTCACACTTTCCTTTATTTTTGTTATGAAAACAGGTGGCTAAATACTTTCTTGTGGATTTAAATATAATTTTTAAATCATTTAAGCTGCTGAATATCTTTTTTATGTTTTGCTTTAGAACATTTTATTATTTAGTTCCGAATTAAATTTATAGAAATGTCGGGATGTAGAGGAGGAATGGAAGAAAAAGTTGAGAATTGAGAAGGTTTGTTTTGTTTTTTCTATTCACCTTTGCAAATAGAAAAAACAAAGAAATTATTAAAAATATAAACTATAGTCAACAATCATATTGTAATTTAACTACATTAATATGAATTGAAATTCTCATAGTCTGTGGTACTGACCCCTTTATATCAAATTATTAACATCCTTCTGTACAAATGTAAATACATAGGCAAAAATATTTGTATGCACACTTACCACAATAATCATCACAAGGGTTGTTACATGCAGCAGAACAATCCGAATAAGTTTTATCATTGCAAATTGTTATATATGTTTCTTTACAAGCTGGTAAATATTTAATTTTTTCACGTTCACCTTTAGAAATAGAAAAAAAATATATATATATTAAATTAATTATAAACAATATTCACTATAGTTAACAGCAATAAGCGAGTTTAACTCCATTAATATGGGAGGTCAGAGCATGCAGAGGGCCAAACTGTGATAGTGATCACTTCCTAATGAGAGCATTGTTTAGGAACAGGATTGCAAATGCTAAAAAAAGGACACAGAGTAGAAAGGAAAAAATGGAATTTGGAAAAACTCACCAGTCATGAAGCAAGGAAGAGTTTTGAGGAAGAGGTGACAGATAAACTGCAACAATGCGATGTGAAGGATGAGGTTGAAAATGAGTGGTCTGCTATAAGAGAAATAGTGCAAGGAGCGGCAGAACAGGTTTTGAGAGAGGCAAGTAGTAGAGTAAATTCAGAATGGTTCGATGAATAATGTGCAAATGCAATTGAACAAAAGAATGGTGATAGGATGAAGATGCTTCAATAGGAAAACAGGAATAACTGAGATAGGTATACATTTAGTAGGACAAAAGCAAATAATAAAAAAAGGGAATGGCTGAGAAAAAGGATTTAAAATATGGAATAAATGCGGGAAAATAGGGAGGAAAGAAAATTTTATCAGGCAATCAGGAAAATGAGAAACGGTTTTAGGCCCAAAATATATCTTTGTCGTAGTAAGGATGGCGTACTGTTGGGAGAGGGTGCACAAGTGATGAATAGATGGTCAGAGTATTTTAGAGAGATACTAAATGACAGCATAAATGATAATGACAATGAGAACATCAATGATGTCTGTAAGTTATGAAATGATATGAAAGTTGATCCTGATATTGAACCGCCTTCCTTTGAGGATTTTGTGGATGCATTAGTAGGATTAAGAAATAACAAAGCTTCTGGAGAGGACAGTATATTGGCAGAAATTATTGAGTGTAGTGGAATTTTTTTCTGACAGAGATTATATAATCTGATGCCGAGAGTATGGCTTGATGAGGATATACCTAAGGAATGGTGCTCAGGTTTAGTTTTCCCAATATTCATAAAAGGTGATAGAATGGTATGTGAGAACTACCAGGAAATAACGCTTTTAAATGTTGTTTATAAAATTTTATCCAACCTTCTGGTACAAAGACTAAAAATGTATTCAGAAAGAATCATGACGGATTATCAGTGTGGTTTTCGGCCTAACAGAGGTACTAACGATCAGATTTTTATTTTACGACAAGTGCTCAAAAAGTGTTATGAGCATGATATTGATGTGCATATACTGTTTATAGATTTTAAACAAGCCTTTGACCAAATTAAAAGAATCCAACTTTTTGGTGCATTGCGTAAATATAATATCCTGTATAAACTAATCCACCTAATTGAAATGATTATGCTGAATACACAACTTAAGTATGAATTGGCAATCAGATTAGCGAAATCTTCCAATTTAATTCTGGAGTAAGGCAGGGAGATGCACTCTCAAAAATTCTATTTAACTTGGCGCTAAATAATGCAGTTAAAGCAATCATGCCAGATGGTAATTTAGCATGCCGAACTAGACAAATATTGGGATATGCTGACGGCATTGCAATTATAGGTAGAAGCAAAGCAGCAATAGTTGTGGTTCTATCAACATTGGTTGTAGAATGTAAGAAGGTTGGATTAATAGTTAACAACACGAAAACAAAGTATATGGGAGTCTTGACCTCGGATTCAAGAAGGAAGCCAGATGATTTTGTTTTCCAGGAATACTTTTTTGAAGCAGTGGAAAGTTTCACGTATCATGGGGTGCAAATAAATAGCAAAAACTTGATTAGCCCTGAAATAAGAGGAAGAATCATGGCAGGCAACAGAGCATACTTTGGTATGTTACATTTTTTTAAATCGAAACTCCTATCCAGAGTCACAAAACTCAAAACCAGTTGTGTGCTATGGAGCCAAAGCCTGGACGCTGAAAGTAGCTGACCAGAAGACACTAAGAATTTTAGAAAGAAAAAATCGTAAAGGAAGCAAAGATCCACCTCGGACTGTAGAGCCCGTCAGTAAGTAATATGAATTGAAATTCTTATGTTTACATAAATGGGGCCATGAAAACACATGCACATAGACAAAAATATTTTTCCACTATTTTGTACAAAAACACTTTTATGCACACCACAATAATCATTACAAGAGTTGTTACATGGAGCAGAGCAATCCAAATAAGTCTTATCTTTGCAAATTGTTCTATATGTTTCTTTTTAACATGTTTCTTTGTAAGCTGGTAAAATTTAACTTTTTCAAATTCACCTTTGGAATTAGAAAAACACTGCGAATGATTTCACAATGGTTTATTATCTCCAAACAATTATACATCTAAAGCAACATTACCTTCCGAGTTACAAAGAAAAAAAAAAAAAAGGTGATTCCAGTTATTGGACTAAACTATTTTTCTTTAATCATTAGAAATATGCTAAAAAAAAATAGCATTGTTTCAGTAACACATTTAAAATTTAAAAACCAAACAAAGGATATAACATTTGGAGTAGAACCCATAAAAACAAACCAGAGACCATATCTTTGCTCCTAGTTGTCCGATTTTAACGATTTTTTTTTTTTTTTTTTTGGAAATTTCATAAACTTTTCAAAAACCATCACAAACCAAAAACCAACAAAAAAGTAAAAACTTTTCGAGTTATTCGGAATTTAATTTTAATATCCCTCGTAACTTTTTTTCCAGCTTCTTTTCGTTGAAGTATGTTATATAGATAAATTTAAAGGGCATCGAGAAAATGACTTTAGCGAAGTTTCATTGAAATCTGTACATTCGTTTAGGAGACACAGTCTATAGCAACGCGGGTTTTTCGGCCGCCATTTTGAAAGTTAAAGGCGGAGATTAATGTCGATGAAGGAGGATCATCCTCGGGTGACCTCTGATTTTATATCACAATTTGAAAAAAATCGGTCCAGTATTTTCGGAGAAAATGCGCGGACGGACAAAAAAATGTTTATTCGTTTTTCGAATTCTACGCATCTTGAAACGTGAAACCTCAAATTTTGAGAGGGGGTTATGTTTTTGAATTTTTTGGTCGATCACAATGTTTCATTATTGAAAAAAATGAACCAAAAATATAAATAAATTAAATTAATTATAAGCAATATTCTCAGTAGTTAACAGCAATAAGCCAATTTCACTACATTAATATGAATTGAAATCCTTATGTTTAAATAAATGTAACCATGAACACACACATGCACATAGGCAAAAATATATTATGCACACTTACCACAATAATCATCACAATGGTTGTTACATGCAGTAGAGCAATCCAAACAAGTTTTATCTGGACAAATTGTTTTACACGTTTCTTTGTAAGTTGGTAAATATTTAACTTTTACACATTCACCTTTGGAATTAGAAAAAAAATATATAAATTAAATTAATTATAAACAATATTCACTGTAGTTAACAACTATCAGCCAATTTAACTACATTAATATGAATTGAAATCCTCATGTTTTCACAAATGTAACATGACCACAAATAGGCAAAAATATTTTTATGCACACTTACCACAATAGTCATCACAAGGGTTGTTACATGCAGCAGAACAATCCAAACAAGTCTTGTCTTGGCAAATTTTTTTATATGATTCTTTGCAAGATGGCAAACATTTAACTTTTATACATTCACCTTTGGAATTAGAAAAAATAAATTAATAAATATATACTCTATAGTTAATAACCATAAGCCAATTTAACTACATCAATATGAATTTATATCCTCATGATTATGTCAATGTAACCACCAGCATACACATTGGCAAAAATATTTATATGCACGCTTACCATAACAGTCATCACACGGGTTGATACATGTAGCTGAGCAATCGAAACAAGCCTTATCTTGACACATTGTTTTGTATGTTTCTTTGCAAGCTGGTAGACATTTATTTTTTATCCTTTCACCTTTGGAAATAGGAAAAATCTGGCATGGTTCGCGCATCACAAAACTTTCACATACCAACCTTAGAGTAGATAGGTGTTATCATATATAGTGGAGTCAAAGTGAAAACGATAGTATATCTTCATTTAAAGCAATTAATTACAATTTTCCCCCCATATTGGATATGATTGTTTGGATCACTTTCCATTTCCTTTTACAACTGTCTATAGTATCCAAAAATAAAAATGATTATGGATCAAAATAAAAGTTTTCGAAAATTTAAAGTTTTATCAGGAAAATTTATTATGAAACTCATCGAAAAAATAACTTAGCGTTAGTAAATATTGTATATTAATATTTTTATATTAGTAGATCCTTAATATTTTGAGAGAATATCTTTTTAAAAAATTATGGATAAGTGATATATAAAAATTAAACTTACAGTATGAAAGCCCTGTACAGAGGGGTATAGGGTATCTGAAAAGAGAGAGGATCGGCAAAGGTCGGGTGCTATCGGCTGTTTCCGATCCTCCAACCCTTATTTTTTCTTTAGTTACTAATCAATTTTCATCATTCATTATATTTAACCATTTTTTATATCTGTTACCAATGTGAAATGGTTAATTATTTCAAATAATAAAATCACATTTTATTTTTTTTTTAGCCTTGGCCCCGACGAACTGCATTATTTAATTATTATTTATTTTTGAGTATTAAGTACTTATTATAGCTGATAATAAGCCTTTGTCCTTCCAATTACTCATTTTTAAGGACATCTCACTTTTTTTCCTTTCCATTTTCGTTTTCTTTCTTCACACTCTTGATAATTTTAATAAAATAATTTTCCAAAGTTTACCATTTAGAATAACATTCAAAGGGCAATAGGTCAAGCACCTATTAATGAAGAAAAAAAAAGGATGAAAGTGTTCTTCCTTTTTTTAAGAATAAACATTTAGAATACTTGATCCGAATGTCACTTATCGGTTTTTGCCTCGGTTACTTCAGAAAAACCATATACTCGACAAAAAAATTAAAGATACTTTAGGGGAAGAGATTTTAAAAATTAGGCCTTTAAACTTATCCCTCTGGGCTCGGGGTAGAGTAGACCCACAGTATTGCTACTGAGAGTAATGAGAACCTCAGTAGAGAGCTGTAAAGGAAAATTATAAAAATGTGTAAAATCTTTGATAAAAGGAGTACTTCCGGTTAACCAATTTAAATGAAGAAGTCACTATAACATCCCAGGCATGTCACAAACCTTAAATATTCAATTTCAGCTGAATACGAATTCATTTTGAGCTAGACTGTTCACATACACACACACACACACAAACCATTTTGCAGGACTTGGTTACTTAGACTCATGGAATCTCAAAACATGTATTTCTGTTGAGAACACACAGAAACATGTTCATGATCACAGTACTTACTATATATTACATACATAGGTAAGTGAAAGTAAAAATATAAATAAATAACTTACTTAATAACAATATTCACTGTAGTTAACAACCATAGTCCAATTTAACAACATTAATATGAATTAAAATTGTCATAGTCCGTGGGACAGACCCCTTTTTATCAAATTATTAACACTTGCCTGAAGCTTCATCTCATTGCAACCTGAAAATATTTTATTTATGAAAATTCTTGAAATTGGGGTGTTTTCAATCTGAATAACAGCAAACTTTGTTTATTTAATTAGGTACTAAAAATTATTTTGACAATTTGGGAGCGTAGCAAATGTCTCAATATTATTGAAAACTACATTTTTCCTCGACTTTGTGCTCAAATTATCTTTTATAGCAAATAGGTATTTATGAATTTTTAGTACCTAAATAAATTGACAAAGTTTGCAGATCTCCAGATTGAAAACGCCCATATTCCGAGAATTTTCATAAATAAAATATTTGTAGGTTATATATGAGGTGAAGCTATTTACGAAGTTTCAGGCAGATGTTAATAATTTGATAAAAATGAGTCTGTAACAGAGACTATCGTGTTTATACAAAAAAAATATATAAATATTTTTACCACTATTTTTTAAAAAAACACTTTTATGCACACTTACCACAATAATCATCACAAGGATTGTTACATACAGCAGAGCAATCTAGACAAGTCTTGTCTTGACAAATTGTTTTGTGTGTTTCTTTGCAAGCTGGTAAATATTTGACTTTTTCACATTCACCTTTAGAAATAGAAAAAGTATAAACAAATTAAATTAATTATAAACAATATTCACAGTAGTTAACAGGGATAAGCCAATTTAACTAAATTGATTTGAATTGAAATCCTCATGTTTACACAAATGTAACATGAACACAAATACACAAAAATATTTTTATGCACACTTACCACAATAATCATGGTAAGGGTTATTACATGCAGCAGAACAATCCAAATGAGTCTCATCTTTGCAAATTGTTTTATATGTTTCTTTGCAAGCTGGTAAATATTTAACATTTTCATGTTCACCTTTAGAAATAGAAAAAAAAAATCATAAATTAAATTAATTATCAACAATATTCACTGTAGTTAACAGCAATAAGCCAATTTAACTACATTAATATGAATTGGATATATGTTTGCATAAATGTAACCATGAACACCAATGCATATAGACAAAAACATTTTTATGCACACTTACCACAATATTCATCACATGCAGTAGAACAATCCAAATGAGTCTTATCTTTGCAAATTGTTTTATATGTTTCTTTGCAAGCTGGTAAATATTTAACTTTTTCATGTTCACCTTTAGAAATAGAAAAAAAAGTATAAATTAAATTAATGGTAATAGTTCACATGTGTTCCGCACGGATTCCGCCTGGTTCACAATTACTTCGATCACACTTGTTCATGGAATCCCGAAAACAGCCAAATGTTGTAGTATTTTATGACGTCAGCATTTGCCCCCAACACACAATTCCTTTTCATGCATTTTTGAAAAAAACATATTCCCTTGATAGAACTTCCTTATTATCAACTTATTAACGAATTATGTGTTTACTAATTTGTTAATCATTAATTTTTATTATAACGGCTATTACTCTGAAAGAAAAAGAAAATATATATATATAAAATGCTTGAATCGTCCTTCAAGGCTTGTTAAAAAAAATGGTTTACAAATAAAATTTGTATTTACACGTGCTTACATTTAGTGGCTGTAAATATATAATATATTGTAGTGTATTATCTTTTACAACTGTTTATAAAAGATTTTTTTATCATTTGGATGATAAACAATCTGAAATTATCTATTATCTTTTTACTTTTTATTCGAGTTTTTCAATAGAAGTGGAATAATTGAATTTATAATTTATTTTAGTGAGCCAATTTTAGAATTGCGCAATCGTCTATCTAGATTATGTAACTTTTTGGATTTCTAATAATATGAGGGTCCAATGTTTTCTAATGGTGGCCCTTTTTATAGGAATACTGCCTGATTTGAGATTGAGCATCAAGTTTATGTAACTTTTTTGAATTCTTAGATATACGGATCCACTATTTTCTAGTCGTTGGAGCTTTTTATGAATATACTGTCAGATTTGAAATTGTTCATTCCAGTTTTTGCAGCTTTTTGGATTTCTTAGATATAAGAGTCCACTATTAAGTTGTCAAGGACGCTTTTTATGAAAATAATGTCAGATTAAAGATTGCGCGAGAATAGTGGGAAATTTAAATAAATAAAAAGTATCTATTAATCGTTATAGAGATATATATTTATTCCAATAATGTCGAATCCCAATGGGACCCATAGATCTGCCAGTTAGTTGGACTATACTGTTGACTTAAAATTTATTTTCTCATTTTAATCTATATTTTTTTATTGAATGAATTAACTGTGTAATTGTTATTATCCGTAGTTATTTTGTTTAGTAATCTGAAAATGGGGACTTATTGTAGTCATTTGTAAAAAAAAAATATTTTTGATGAAGGAATTAATGTATTGGGGAAACAACTGACAAAGAATATCTGATTATTCCGAGATAATGAATAATGGAAATCATCAATAAGAAAAATAAAAGCACGAAATAGCATTAAGAGATATAATAATCAAAGGTTTTACTATTTCTTTTCAACAGCTGTATAATATATGGACAAGTTGGAATAAGGTTACATGATGTAGCCAAAATTTCTAATATAAGTCAGCTCCTGCTATAGAACTGAAAATAGTTAAGGTTATAGAAGTACTTAAATGGCGGGAAAATTAATAGTAACTGACTCAAGAGATCGGTTACCATTCATTCCCTTTCGGATAAACCCAAACGCATTCGGCACTCCATGCACAAGTGTGACCGAAGTGATTGTGAACCACCCATAATCTGTGCAGAACTCGTGTAGTTGACAGTAATAACCAATTTAACTACATTAATATGAATTGAATATATGTTTACATAAATGTAACTATGAACACCAATGCAAATAGACAAAAATATTTGTATGCACACTTACCACAATAATCATCACAAGGGTTGTTACATGCAGCAGAACAATCCAAATAAGAATTATCTTTGCAAATTATTCTATATGTTTCCTTGCAAGCTGGTAAATATTTAACTTTTTCATGTTCACCTTTAGAAATAGAAAAAAATATATAAATTAAATTAATTATAAACAATATTCACTGTAGTTAACAACCATAAGCCAATTTAACTACATTGATATAAATTGTAGTCCTCATGTTTACATAAATGTAACCATGCACACCCACAGATACATAATTTAATTTAACTACATTAATATGCATTAATGAGTGAACAATATTCTCTGTAGTAAACAGCCATAAGCGATGGTGCTGGAAATAATGATTGATTTACAGATTAACCTTTTTAATTATTTAGTTGCTATGACAGTACCTTTCAAAATGGCATTGATATTTAAATTATTTATGATGAGCCTCATAGTTGTTTCATATGGCAAACATGCAGAATTTCGAGCCAAACAAAGAGCATTTGCAGCACGTAATGCTTCACTTTTTAAATCAAAAGAATATATTGAAATGTAAACATGGAAAATGTGAGTGTCCAAACATAAGATGCTTGTGTGAATTGATCCATGTAATTCAAAAATAGTGATTTTGACTTGAAAGACCAAGAATGCCCAGGTTAAAATTTCAAGATGCCTATTCCTAAGCATTGCCTCTCAAAGACGATAACCAAACCCAATAACCAATGGTAGAGAGGTTAAATATCGGTCTCTGAACCATTTGAGATTATTTGCAGTCCATGGGAAAGATACAGAAAGTAGGAACAGGCTATACCACTTCAGTTGAATGACAGACAGATGAAAAAGAAAAAAAATGGTGTGCAAAGTTTTGCTTTATCGGCATTAATGAAAGACTTTTTTGTATCGGATCATGACTGGAGGCAAAAACTGGACATATTTCAAAAACCCAAATCATGGGTTGAACAGAATCAGTTTGGAATAAAGACAATGTTGTGTGTGCACATGGTGGGATCAGAAGTGTGAGATGTACCATGAGCTTTTTAATCATACATTAATCAAAAAGCAAACAGAATGGGCTACACACTTTTAAAAAGACACTTCTAAAGCATAACAAAGCATCAGAGGTTAAAGACATCATTGTTACTCCTGGCTGAGAACTCTTGCCCCATCTGCCTTATTCACCAGACTAGGCCTACTTGTTTTCAGCAATGTGTTTCACTCTCCATTAGACATGTCAACGATGATGGAGATGTTGTAAAATAGCTTGATGATTGTACCATCTCAAAAGATGTATAGTTTTTCTAGGAGAGCATCAACGAATTGCCAGAGAGATGGAAAAATGTGTAACTAGCAATGGCGAATGCTTTGAATAAACTACTTTTTAACTTTCTCCAAAATTAAACTTTTTTTAAAGAAAAGATTAAAAA
Organism: Nezara viridula; assembly: GCA_928085145.1. Taxonomy (NCBI): domain Eukaryota; kingdom Metazoa; phylum Arthropoda; class Insecta; order Hemiptera; family Pentatomidae; genus Nezara; species Nezara viridula. Next base: position 180,644,847 of record OV725077.1, on the reverse strand, counting down.
TGATTAACCACTATACCAGGTATAAATTTTATTTTACCTCGCAGTTTTATTGAAACCCAAAAAAATCTCAAATTAAGCCAATTTTGACATATGACTAACAACTGTGAGACCTGGAAACTAACCAGCACCCTAGAAAGAAGTTGTAAGCAATAAGCCAATTTAACTGCATTAATTTGAATTGAAATCCTTATGTTTATATAAATGTAACCATGAACACAAATGCACATAGACAAAAATATTTGTATCCAAACTTACCACAATAATCATCACAATGGTTGTTACATGCATTAGAGCAATCCCAACAAGTTTTATCTGGACAAATTATTTTACATGTTTCTTTGTAAGCTGGTAAATATTTAACTGTTACACGTTCACCTATGGAATCAGAAAAAGAAATATATAAATTAAATTAATTATAAACAATATTCACTGTAGTTAACAACCATAAGCCAATTTAACTACATTGATATAAATTGTAGTCCTCATGTTTACATAAATGTAACCAGGCACACACACAGACACATAATTTAATTTAACTACATTAATATGCATTAATGAGTGAACAATATTCTCTGTAGTAAACAGCAATAAGCCAATGTAACCACATTAAAATGAATTGGAATTCTCATGTTTATAAAAATTTAGCCACCAGCACACACAGACACACACACAAAAGCAAATGGTTAATTCTTCCCTCCTTATGTCAACAATACATTTTTTACACTTTCACATCTAATTCACTATCCTTCCTGCACTGTTAAAGCAAAACCCTAGTCATTAGTGAGTTTCTAAAAAATAATCCTTCCATACTGTAATTTTTATTTATGTTTATCAGGTGTGTTGGTTTATTCTTAATTTTTCTAAGAGATGGTGCTGGAAAGCATGAAAAATGTGTAACTAGCAATGGCGTATGCTTTGAATTAACTACTTTTTAACTTTCTCCAAAATTAAACTTTTTTAAAGAAAAGATTAAAAATGATTAACCACTATACCAGGTATAAATTTTATTTTGCCTTGCAGTTTTATTGAAACCCAAAAAAATCTCAAATTAAGCGTGTAAAATACTATGAATAAAGCCAATTTTGACATATGACTAACAACTGTGAGACCTGGAAACTAACCAGCACCCTAGAAAGAAGTTTTAAAACATTCAATTAGAAAATGTTTTGTGCTATTAGCAATCTGGTATTAGAATAATAACGAATGAAGGAGGAAGAATAATAAAGAACCACTTACAGAATCTGGCCAATCAATATCTCATGATATAAATATAAGGGATTAATATGTCAAGAGATATAGCTCAAAGTAACCATCAGGAAAGCTTGAGGAATAAATGCCTCAATAGTTGCTAAGAGATCATATGGAAGATCAAAAAGCAGATGGACAGATTGAACCAACAAAGATGCTAGAGAGATGCATAGAGAAAATTGGATAGCACAATGACCCAAGATAGGTAGGTATGGATAAGAAGTCATAATCATCGAGTGTTGAGGTTTTTTATCACCCTCATGTCTACTGATATTGGTTCGAATATGGCCTGAGCAGATGTATTCTAAAACAATCCTCCCCTTACCCCTGTATGCCAGAATGGCAAGGTAAGGGGTAACTTAAATAAAAAGGTAGATCTGGATAAGGCTTGTTTATGTGGCCAGAGACCTACAAGGTCTATAGATGGCCTAAATATATGTATATATATATTTCTTTAGTAAGAAACTCAATAGAGTAAATTTGAATTTATCAGTTACAAATACAATAAACATTGCTTAAATCTCTCTCCGAATTTCCTTATATAACCATATATCACTGAAAAGAGCATGACATTTTCTATCAGATTATTTAATAATATATGTGGAATTTTGATTTATAAGAGATTTATTATAATGTAAATAAAATAATTTTTTTGTGAGATGCTTAAATGGTGTGCTAATTGATATAGGAAAATATCTGTAGCTAAAAACTCTCTCCGAATACACCAATACAACTTATAATAATGAAAACAGTATGAAATTTTCTATCAAATGAAAAAATAATATTAGTGGGATTTTGAGTTTGAAATTTTGTATTACAATATAAACCTAATACAATTATTAAAATTTAATTTATCAGTTATATATACTAGTGAAAATTGTGATAATCTCTCTCCGAATACAACCATATATTGCTTGAAACAGCATGCAATAACCTTCCAAATGACAAATAACTTTGGAGGGGTCTAATGAGCTTAATGAAATTCATTATAATATAAATATAAATTATTTTTAAAAAATAGTGTTTTAGTGTGATTATAGAATACTTTTAGTGTATATTTTATTTTAGTGTATATACAGTTTATTATTTTATCATAACCTTAGAAGGTATGGCGGCGTGTAGAATTGGATATAAGACAATATATAATATTCATGTAATTAAGACAACGATTTCCTTATAAAAGAAACTAGTTCTTTTCAGGTCTTTCATAATTCTTTTTTTTCTTTTTGATTGTAGAAGGCATTAAATCGTGACCTATGTTTATGAAAACAACTGGTGGATTGGAATGATCCCAGATATAAATGAAGAAGAAGGTGATTATGATACATCCTATTTATACATCCCTCTGGTCCAACTGAAATTATTTTTGGCCCACAAAAAAAGCCAAATGAAACCACCAGTTCATCTTCTTTGTTTAATAACACCTGCTGTGGTATCTTTTGAATTTATATATTAACAAAGCTTAGCAATATTAACAAACACCTTGAAAAGGTAATTAAGTTTTAAATGGACTATTTCATTTTTCTTTGAACTATTGTATCACTATTTTAGAAACTAAATGTTATGTAAAACTTATAATTTTTTTTCTCAATATACTGTGATTTATATCAAGTAGTTAAGTACTTTTTCACTATCTAATTTAATAAATAAAAATATTATTTTGTTGACCATACCAACAGCAACACACAGATTTTTTTGTTGTATTTATATTATAATAAATTCCATATAACTCAATAGCCCTCTCCAGTGTTATTTTATCATTTTGAAGGGTATCGTATGCTGTTTAAAGTAATATGTGGTTGTATTCGAAGAGAGATTATAGCAATATATATATATATATATATATAAAACTGATAAATTAAATCATTATATAAATAGGCAAACACCAAATGGTTCAGCCCCTTTTACTCCTTTATTATTCAATCGATTTTCTTCCTTCTTTTTTTGTTTAATAGCTATTCACGAGCTTTAGTGTTATCAATAAATAAAAATATGAAATAGTATGTAAGTAAATATATAAATGGTAGTTTGTTCAAAACGGCTAATCTCTGAAAATTCTTTACAGATTTCTTTTAAATTTTGACACAACGTCGCAATAATATTTAGAAGTGTTTTTGTATGCGTTTCATTATGATTAGGCTTTTCCTTTTGAAATGGCAGCTTTCGAAAAACGTGATTTGCTTTAGACTATAGCGCCAATACAGCTTCAATGATTTCAATGAAACTTGGCTAAAGTCATTGATTATACAAATACAAATATTTATTGGAAAGTTTCCTGAATTCCCAACAAAATAAAAAAAAGAATAATCGAAATTGGACTATTCGTTGCAGAGATATATCATTTTAAACATTTAGTACGTTTTAATTTGCAAAGTCGATTTCCATTATTTTGTTTTTTGATAAAGTGAAAATTTTACATTTAATGAAGTAATCTGGACTATTATTTGAAGGTATGATATCATTGAATGTTATTGGAATATTCTAAGTAAATTCTATAGTTTTCCTCATTTTTAACTTGAATACTGCACAAGCATTAGTTAATGAAATACAAATGAGAGTGAAGTACTAACAGGGGCTACTTTTAATTCCAAGAATTAATTTAACATTTTCTAACACAATACTTACATTCAACTTTCAAAGAACAATATTCTTATTAATAGCTGCAATTGCTATGACTATAATAAAATCGCAGGGTCAAAGTTTTGGAAAAATATTGTTATTATTGCGACGTCCAATAATTTCACATGGACAATTATATGTGGCAGCAAGTAGAGCATGTTCATTTAAAATATTGAAATTTATATTTTCAATGGCAATGGGCAAGGCTATGCACTAAACAATAACAGAACATTCAAAAAGAACACATTGTTTACAGAGAAGTTTTGAATAAAAATGGATTTAAAATTAATTGAAATTGCTAATTTAAATTTTGAATCATGATTTTCTCTTATTTTATTTAATTATATGTTTTTCTCAAATTTTGAATGACTATCATCGAATTTCAACCACTGGGCGAACACTAGTTTTAATAATTGTATTAGATTTATATTGTAATATAACACTTCAAACTCAAAATCCCACTAATATTATGTTTTCATTAGATAGAGAATTTCATGCTGTTTTCATTAATATGTATTGGGATATTCGGAGAGAGATTTTAGCTACAATGATATTTTGTAATATTGGGTAGCATACCATACCATTCACACATCACACAAAAAATTATTCGATTTACATTATAATTAATTTACATTATAATCTTATACCTCAAAAATCCATAAATATTATTAAATAATCTGACAAAATTGTATGGTCTTTGCAGTAATATTTGGTTATATTAAGATATTTGGAGAGAGATTTAAGCAATTTTTACTTTTATTTGTAGCTGGTAAATTCAAATTTACTCAATTGGGTTTAAAGTGTAATAAAGCTCTTCAAACTCAAAAGTCCACTAATATTATTTTTGCATTGGGTAGAGCATTTTATGCTGTTTTCATTAATATATGTTTGTATTGGAATATTTGGAGAGAGATTTTAGCTACAGGTAGTTTTAGTTTTCTATGTTTTTATCACAACTTCGAAAAATTAAGTTTAACAATTTTTTTATACATGAAGAAAAATTTTAATGCTAAAACTCATGGTATTGGCAGATTTAGTATTAAATTGATGACAAATGAATAAATTTTGAAAGATCTTGGTCTATAAATATTGGTTTGGTACATGCTTGTTTCGAGCTTAAAATGTCTTCTCAACATAGAATATTTCAAAATTTGAATGTCTATAATTCTATAACTAATCGTTAGAATTGGGTATAATTTGGTATTTGGTATTTTTACTTGTATATTTACACACTTTCATTAAGATTTGAGGGGGGGAGGGTTACAAATTGAACTTTTTCTGGATGATTTAGCATGGAATGACCCAATATCATTCTGCAATGATTTCATCATGATAAAAGAGTATTTTTATACTTATATCAGTATGCAAACATAGTGAAAGGAATTTTTTTTTTTTTACTTGCCAGAGACCTACAAGGTCTATAAATGATGGCCTAAAGATATATATATATAAGCCTTATCCAGATCTACCTTTTTATTTCAGTTACCCTCTACCTTGCCATTTCTGGCATTCAGGGGTAAGGGGAGGATTGTTTTAAAATACATCTGCTCAGTAGACATGAGAATGATAAAAAGGGTTAATGAAAAAATGATAAAAACTTATACCACTACAACCTATATAGGTTTTTGGGTTCAATACTTCATAAGGAAGTACTGCTCCTCGATAGAAGGTTAAACAAGGTGAAATCACTATCAACAAATAAAAAATAAAAATAAAAAAGATAATAATATAAATATAAAATTAACATTCTAAATTTAAAGGTTAATGAAAACAAATTGAAAGTTTATAATTATTTATTTTAATGGTACAGTAGTTCTCATCAAGTGGAATGTAGAGTACCACATATTATATTACAGGATTGTGACAATTTTTACACAGTATTTTGTCAAACGAAGTAAAACTTTTTTCTGCCAAATAGTATTTCATGTCCTTAGTAACTATTTCATCCCCAAAACAGGATGAGAAACACCATGATAAGAAACAATCTTGGCCTAAAACCTTAACATGAAACTCTGGAAAAGAATCGTCTTTGATGTTTTGTACATGTCTCACTGATGCCAAGTGAGAGAATAGCTAGGCTGACCTATGACATGAAGCTGTATGGAAGAAGAAGCTGAGGACACTCTAGGGAAACCTGGGAGGAAGGTGTTAGGGAGACCTTTGTTGCAAGGAATTTGGTTTGGAGAAGGAGGAGGGACCTGGCACATAACCCAGCAGAATTGAAACATTACACTGCACCAGATGGTAGACGAGGAGCGGATTAAGAAGAAGAAGTGGCTGTTTCAACAACTATACCAGTTTTTATATGATATCTTGCTTGCCCCTGTATTGTTGATAGTGTTTTATTGGTGAATTTGAGAAAACAGTGATGTAGATGAAAAGTACTTTTCAAGTATAATATTGGCTTGTAATCTTTCAGTTTAATATTTTAAATACGGGAAATTATGATCTGTGTCCTCCTTCTGAGTACCAGAGTGCTGAACCGTTGATAGAAGGACCGAGTAAAAAGGAAGTTGAAGTAGCTATCGGTAAATTAAAATCATATAAAGCAGCGGGAATCGATAATATTCCTACTGAACTAATTAAGGCATGCGGAGAAGCTGGAGTTTCTAAAATACATCGGTTGGTTAAAAAGATCTGGGTGAACGAGAAATTACCTGAAGAATGGAAAGAATCTATTCTTATTCCGATTCACAAAAAGGGTCCGAGGACGGATTGTAATAACTATCGAGGAATTTCACTCCTTCCGGTATGTTATAAAATATTCACTTCAATCTTAACCAGTCGAATCACGGAATACGCCGAGGAAATTATCGGAGACTACCAATGCGGATTTAGACGGAATCGTTCGACTATTGATCAAATATTTTCTTTACGGCAAATATTAGAGAAAAAATTGGAGTATAACGGTATTGTTCACCAGCTGTATATAGATTTTAAAAAGGCTTACGATTCTATTGACCGCCAGAAACTGTATAATATTCTAATCGAGCAGGGAATTTCAAAAAAACTAGTAAATCTAGTCAGGATGTGCTTGACGGAGACACTCAATAAAGTCAGAATCGGTAATAATTTGTCCGAAAAATTTGAGGTTCGTTCGGGCTTAAAACAGGGGGATTCTCTTTCGCCTGTCCTGTTCAATTTGGCATTAGAACATGCCATTAGGGAGGTAATGCGTACCGAGAAAGGGTTGGATCTGGGCGGGACAACATCCGTGCTGGGCTATGCTGATGATCTGGTACTGTTAAGCGAAGACGTTGAAACTATAAAACTAAATACGACAACGTTAATGAAAGCCGGTAAAGAACTAGGACTCGAAATAAACGTGGATAAAACAAAATATATGGTTAGCTGCAAAAATGGCGATACTATTGGTGATATCGATATAGATGGTAATATGTTTGAACAGGTAGATAAATTTAGGTATCTAGGTTCTACGATAACTAGAAAAAACGAAATTGAAGAAGAGATTAAAGTTAGACTGAAGGCGGGGAATGCTTGTTATTTTTCTGTGACAAAACTACTCAGTTCGCGCCTCTTGTCCCGAAACTTAAAAATTAGAATCTATAAAACAATAATCTTGCCTACAGTTCTTTATGGATGCGAAACTTGGCCGCTTACATTAAGGGATGAGCAGCGTCTTAAGGTTTTTGAAAATAAAGTATTGCGTAGAATATTCGGACCGAAGAAGGATGAGTTAACCGGAGAGTTCAGACGGTTACACAACGCCGAATTGCGTGAGCTATATCCGGGTAATATAATTGAGGTAATTTCATCGCGGCGAATCAAATGGGCTTGTAAAATTGTTGGGCTTAGTAACGAGAGAATTCCTAAAAGGTTAATATTTGCTGTGCCGAATGGTAAGCGTCGGAGGGGTAGACCGAAGCGAAGGTGGGAAGATTGCATTAAAGCTGATCTGAAGGGACTGGGTTTGGACGGCGAACGGTGGAAGGAGGTGTGTAACAAGCGATTGGTGGTGTCGGCATCGAACCTTCGGGTTCGCTAAGCCTTATTATTATTATTATTATTATTATTAATCTTTCAGTTTGCTGAAGTTTTGTCTTATTCAAAAATTTATATAAATTTAAAAATATCATAATTTTATTTACTTTCAAATACCTACCTATTTTTGCTTCCTCACTACCAAAGGTAGGGAAGCACTGTATTTGTGCGAGCGGTTAAAAAAATGTTTGTGCTCAGAATTGAAAATTTCCACTTGTGTTTTACGTTTTAGACATCAAGGATCAAATTTGGTTCAGTGTCTATCTGTCTGTTTGTAGTCAAATCGATGTAACGGGCATATCACCTATTACCGTTCATCCAATTTCGTGCTGAAGGCACTCCAAAACGGTAAAATATAACCATGTTTTATAGAAAAAAATATTAAAAACTATCTCTTAAAGTAATTACATTTAATAGGACTTCAAAAATCACTTAAACACCATTTCATATAGGTAGTTCATTTCATTCTCTTCTTTTTTTTTTGAATTAATTATCTTTATATATATGAAAAAAATCTTTCGGGCTGAAGCCCCCCCCCAAAATTAAATCCTGGATCCACTAGTGCTGTTATGGGATTGTTTGAATCACATTTTGCTGAATGTATTTTTAAAAAAAAGTATGTTTAAGAAAAAGTATAATTATTAAAAATAAATACATTATAAAAACAAACATTTAAACTTTTTTTTTATAGTTATCTAATAAAAGTTTTATATAAACAGAGGAGAAGAATGACAAAACATTAGTAGGAAACTTCTGACAAAAGGCTCTGTACTTTGCTACACTCTGACAACAAAAAAAGTTAATATTGTCCAATTTTTACTCTGTCTCTCATTGGGTATCTTTTATTTCAACACCCATCGAGTAACTGAGGTTGATAAATTATAATTATTTTCACATTTTTAGTTAAGTATAAAATTGAAGTCAAATTACCGCATTTGTTGTTATTGCTAGACTTTTGACATTTCGATAAACAGACCTCCGGACTAATTTGCCTGCAGTCCAATGTTTCTTGGTTTCCTGTAAACAAAACCTATAATAAGCAATGTAAGACAAAATAATAATTAGGCATGGAATTTAAAATTAACTAAATATAATTTAAATTAAAAGGATTTTAGAGTGCTACCAGTGGGTAGTTTCTCAACAAGTGATTTCATGTCATTATTTTCTGTTATCAAATTTACTAAATGTATTTTATTCATTAATACAGCTGTAAATATTATAAATAAATAAAAAAAAAATTAAAAGGATAGTGCTTAACAATATTTTCATATTATAGTATAGTTTATTGGTAAATAGTGAACTTGGATTATTGAATAGAATAAATTAAACTTATGATTCTTAGTATTTTTTGCCATTATTAAAATAAAAACAACTTATTTCAACAGTATGTTTTATGTTAGACTAGCTGATGCACCCATCGTTGACGGGTGTGTAGTTAAAATTTGAGAATCTTTTTTGAGATGGATATTGTATTATGGAGGTTGGGAAGGGTTAATTTCATAACATCGAGTGAGGAGGGAAAGGTAATTTTAATTTTTAGAAAATTTTCTTCCGAATTCTGGCTAATCCGTTTGGTTAATCCTAAAAATGAATACGACAATATTTGTTAGGCCCGGGAAGATGAATAGAATGTTACCTTGAACGGGGAGATCCGACAAAGTTGAAAAATGAGTATGTTTTAAGCGACAACCCGTTACAGATATTTGGTATTACGGATTTTTCCCGTTGAGTTGCGATAATTTTTTCCATCAGTTGAATAGTACAACTTTTAAATGTGGCTCGCAGTAGAGTAGGTTGGGATGAGAATCGAAGTAACTGTCTAACCAGGATCTCAAGACAAATTACGCAAGAATTCATAACTTTGGTTGTATATAATATTTTGTTTTCATTTAAAGCCTATGTTTTTTGTCAAGTAAACCTTAATATAATGTAAAAATTTCAAAAGTTTGCAATAAGCCATTGCTGAGCTTACCCCTGACAAAATTTCGTTGCAATGCGGACATACAGACAGAGAAAAAGTTTTTAAAAGTGGATTTGGTCTCTGCAATGTATGAAAGGGAAAAATGTCATAAAACGGGTTAATTCTATTCAATGTACAGACAAAATCTTTATTTTATTTATATAGATTAAACTCCCAGTCACATTATAGAAAATGATTTTGTTTGGAAATAAGCTTTTCACAGAAAATATTTTGAATGAGTTTGGATAGATTTATTGTAACGATCTTTGTTGGTCAGTCTAAATAGTAATTACTTTGTCAGTCCATTTACTGGTGTTTATGTAATCAACAGTTTTAAGTTGTTTAATATTTAATTGTTTTAATATTTTGCCCAGAAAATAAAAAGATCATTTGAAGAAGTAAGAAATTTAATGATGACTGCCCATAACACCAAAAGAAAGATTACACTATGTTTAAGGTGAATAATAATAATAAAAACAAAGTTTGTCATTAAGATTTATTTATTGGCGATTGACAAAAATATAAATTATCAATTTATTAACAATTCACAATAATTTAATTGGCAATGTAATTATAATTTTTATTAACAATACATGCTCATAATGTATTAATTCTTTCTTAAATTGTATATATAATTTAGCAAATTAAAGTTTGTGGCATTAGTTTGAGAACTATTTGTTGGCACAACCAGTGCATCAGGTTGATCCAATGAAGTATCCGTTAGTGGGCCAGAAAATGAAGATTGACATTGAAGGGTCTGTTGTTTTGCAAACAATGCTTCCTCAAATTTTTGCACAGTGGCAAATAACTCTGATTTTGCCAAATGCCATTGATAAGGTGATAAAGTTTTCAAAGCCGGAGCTATACCTCTTAAAAATGCATCAACTGCCTCTTGTTCTTTAAGATCTGATGAGGAAACCTCATTCTCCTTTTGGTCAATAAAATGCAAACGTGTCTCTACTGCAGTTTGAAAGGCTGATGATTCTGGTACATTTTTTTCTCTAATATTTATAATATTCGGATTTTCAACAATGCTTACAGATGATGAAGGACTCCGAACATTCTCTGAATCAGTTTCAATTTTCTCTGCAAAATCTTCTGTGTTTGCTTCTTCTCTTTCTGTAGTTTCGATAATATTTTTTTCATATTCAATACTTCCTTTTGTCTCTCTTTTTTCCAAATATTTTTTCGGTAAATTTAATTGATCAGCATGTTGATGCATCTTAATTTGTTTGGCAATTTTACCACCCTTAGTTTCATTCCTCGTAAGAGTTTTATGGAAATTGTCTCTTATATTGTTCCATCTTGTTTTACATGTCAGCCCTGAAACAAAAATACAAAATATATATATACATATATAACTTAAGAAATAATATCAATATTTTATATACAAGCGCTTAACCATATAACTAATGCTGTAATAAACTTTCTTATTTTTTTTAAGGTACTAGCTACTCGTAATTTTTTTTTAAAAATAGTTATCGAATGAGTAATGGGGTATGTTGTCTCAAAAGTTTAGTTAGAATTTCCAAAAGAATAATTCAGGTTAATCCACAAAATGCAGATTCAATAATACTTACCACTATTTTTAGTATAATTTCATTAGAAATACAAAATTCCTAATATGCCTATGCAAGCAAAGAAAACATTTCCTCTAATGTAGGCAGAGAGCTTGATAATTTGCATTTGATTGATTTTCAAGTAACAACTATTTAAAATATTACTTGAGTAAGAGTCTGGATTTATACTTTGCCAATAAATAAATGTTCATGCACAGAAATCATGAAAAAACAAGGAATCATTGTAATTATTGTTTATTTTAACTTGTATAATTAGAATTATTTTCAATTTTTTTTTATTGTTATTATAATTTCAAAGAACCAAAGAATGTGAGTACAGATGAGTTAAAATTGTTTTTAAGTTTATTTTAAATTTTTAAAATAAAATATTGTTTAATCTTCAAGATTCAATGAAATGGCAAATTATAATTAAATAAAATCTTATAAGATTTAGTATAAAGATTAACCTTTACGATAGAAAACAAAATCTTTAATAGTAGGAAGAAAAGAACAAACAGATTCTTCTTATCTTGATTAACTTATTTTGATTCAGGGAATTACATCATTCTTTTAATGATTTGGGTTTTTTTTTTTATATTTCTTTAAAAATTGAAACAAGAAATAATATAGGGAACTAAAAATTTTTGAAAACCAATGTATCTTTGAATTGTATTTCATGTGGTAAGAAACATCAATAAAAATATTTAATAGGAACCAGCTAATCATCCAAATTTATTCCTAACAAAACATGTATTGACTTCCGCTGGATGCTAAGGTTCTTCTTATAACAGCACTCAGTGCTAGCTGTATTTTGGATAGTAAACATTTGTTCTATTTTACATTCTCTGCCATGTCAAGAGATAATTTTTTTTCCTAATAATAAGATTGATCATTTATACATATAAAAAAAAAAAAGAGTTACAAATGGAACTATTTAGAAAAAGATCAAAAATGAGTTTACAAACAATTTTTCAAAACAGTTATTCTTAATATTAATTAAATTAATTTTACATAATAAAATACTAAACCTATTAGTAAGTACAAAGTAAACTGTGGTAAAAATCTGATGTGGCTTGCGCACCACAAAAGTTCCACTTACCATCTGACTTAGAGGACTTGATGGCCATGTTTCTAGTTGAGGCAAGGATCCGGGAGTGTTTGGTGTTCGATTCCTACCGAGGTCAGTTAATATTTATTTCTCAGTGGCCATGAGAAATGAATCTTGACACTCCCAATCTGGTAAGTGCAAGTCAACCTCTAGGTAACCATTAGGAATTAGCAAAAAGGACTATATAAGCTCTATTTAAATGACGTTACATCGTGATATTTACGACCATTTGATTAGAGATTGATATAATGTATTTTATAAAAATTGTTAAACCAACTTTTGAAAAAATTGTGAACAATTGTAAAATTGACTGTGTAAAGTGGTACTTTCAGTAAGTTATTTGTAATGAAAAAGATGGTGTTCATCTGAGGCATATATCTTAAATACGTAATTTTAGTTCAATAGGAATTTTTGTTTCTATGCTGGACCTGTTAATTCACAACCACTCACCCATGCACACATAGATAAACACACACAAGACAAGGTTTTTTGGACTCAGGAGACCATAAAACATGTAATATTCAATGAAAACTCAGATTCAAAATTTTTCACGATAACAATATTTTCTTTTACTCTTATATTTCATGTAAATGTAAGTAAAAGTCAATACGATTTTTTCACAAGTAATACAATTTTTATAAATAATTACTGGATAAACATGCAGTGAAAGGCTATTTAAAAAAAAACTGCAATGATGTAACAATTGCTGTCAATTTTAGTAACAGTTTTTTTATATACTTTTTTGTCCGAAGGAGACATATTTTTCTACAGCTTTTCTTTCTTTTATGTATGTTTCATTTCCCATTCTGCCGTCACTCAATTATTTTTAATCTTCTTTTATTAGTTGTCACGGTGTTTTAAAGAAGAATATTTAGCCCAATACTCAATATCAACCAGAAACGGTGAATGCAATGGAACAATAAGCTGCAGGAGCTATATCCAAATGCTGATGTTAGGATAATTTTTATTAGATGTTCACTGGATGCCTGAGGAACATATAATGAGAAAATTATTAGAAAAGCAAATTTACACAAGGGGGTTAGTAGGTAGGTAGGTAGATGTAAACTTAGATGGGCTGAGGGAGTGCAGGCTAAGGATGCTTAAGTTATCCTTTGTGTACAGCTGAACTTCTATGAGATAACTGGTGGTAGAAGCTGCAGGAGGCCTTAACTCTTTACGAGTTGTAGTGGCATAAAACAAGAAGAAGCTATTATATATTATAACTGTATATTAGTAGTTCCATTTTTTTATTTTAAATTATGTGTAAGTGACATATAACAATAGAAAAGCTCTATTCTGAGTAGTTTAAAAGCAGCGAGATTAGGAAAGATTGAGCATTCTTGACTGTTTCTGATTTCCTGGTTTCTATCCCAGGACTCTAACCTATCTATCATAGAGCACTTGAGCAGGCATGTGAGGATGCGATGGCCAAGTGTATTGGAGCGTTGCACGTTTTAGCATTCTCGTGCAATGACACCGGTTCAAATCCGGCCTGGGAGTGGTTGAGTTTTATTTCATGGCGGACCCGCGGAATGAAACCTGACCCCCCCCCCCTTCTACCTCCCCGAATGCCAGAAATTGTCAGCAGGGGTTGTCCAATAAAAAAAAAAAGAGCACTTGAGTGAGCATGCTGAAGAGCTTAAGGTACTATTTCCCTGGTACTGCCCACCGTACCAACTGTTAACAGTTGAGTACTGCTTAAGTGAAATAGAAAGGAGCATATTTTGTTGGAACTGACATCATATCAATACTGCTTCTTTTTGACTGCTGCTGAAGCAGTCAAGCTGTTGGCAGTACGGTTGTTATAGGTTACGTTATCTATATCGGAAAAGAGTTTTGATGATAACAGTCAACTTACTTTGTTTCATTTCTTTTCTGTTAATCAAGTCAGACAAAATTAGTTGCAAAATTGTTCAACAATTTTAACAAAGATATAGTAAATCCATTTTGCAGGATTGAAGGAATATGAATAATTAAATCCAACTGTCACTAATAAATGAAATAATGGACAGTTTTTTACCTTATTCATTAAAAATTAAATACTAATTACTTAAGGATAAAAAAGTAAAACAATGTATGCTGTGATTCATGATGACATTTATTACTGAAATGATCATGCTAAAAATAAGTAATAAGTTTAAAATCAGAGATACACCATCAATTCTTAAAATAATATTTCGTCATCTTCTTTCTATTATGACTTTTTTCTGTTCAAAATATTATAAGAAACCACAACTTTTTAGGAAGTGGGTATTAATATGTAGATAATTGTTAAAATTTCATAGTATAGAACTAACCTAATCTTGTTATTCAGAATTAAATACCAGAAAAAATGGCACTTTTTAAGTATACAATATAAAAACTTTAGCACCATATGTATTGTTGTCTTTCCAATACAAATAAAAACCATTAAATTAAAGGCTAACATATTTATTTAAAATTATTTCAAACTAGACTGCTAAATTGAAAGGAGGTGAACAGTGTTAGCCTCGATGAACAGTGTTAGCGAAATACACATAGATTAACGATTAGCAATAAGGGGTAGTGGTCATAGCCATGGGCAGTACAAGCAAAATAGTATGTTTACAAGGGCCCTGATGATATATATATATATATATATATATATATATATATATATATATATATATATATATATATTATATATATATATATATATATATATATATATATATATATATTTAACTACAGATAAAAAATCATAAATACCATTAAAATAACAAAAGTCCTATTTATTATATCACCGGTTGATGTTGGATTGTAAGACTATCGGTGATGCACTCTGACACTCTAATCCGAGAACATCAGGACCGAAAATATAAGGTTGAGATAGATAGCAGCAGAAGTCATAAACCAAATAGTGGAATAAATTGCTACACAGATGGCTCTCTAACAGCCTTCGGCTCTGGAGCAGGCATCTATCGCAAAGATATAAAAGAAAAAATTTCTATACCACTTGGCAGGTATGCTTCAGTGTTTCAATCCGAGATACTGGCAATCTGCCACTGTGTACAAAACCTACTGCAAACCAATGAGACTGAGAAAAAGATCACCATCTTTACTGACAGTCAGGCAGCAATAGGTGCTCTTGACAATTATTATGCTTATTCAAAGGTCGTTAAGGAATGCAATAGAGCACTTAACGAGCTAACTGAGCACAACAGAGTTGCAGTGGAGTGGGTGCCAGGCCATTCTGGCATACCGGGCAACGAGATGGCTGATGAGCAAGCCAGGTTGGGCTCAGATACTATTCCTATAACTCCCGAGCCTGTCTGTGGAATCAGCCTTAGTACTGCCAAGGGCAGGATCAGGGAGATCTATGGGAACAAATTTAGGAATTACTGGACCGACAAGAAACAGAGACACTCGAAGCTGTTCCTTAAAGGCCCATGTAAAAAAAGAAGTGAACAGCTACTGAACATGGACAGAGCAGCTCTTAAAAAACTCACAGCGATCTACACAGGTCACTGTAAGTTAAATAATCATATGTTCAATCTCCGAGTAATGACGAATCCGCTATGCAGATTCTGTCAGGAGGAGAATGAAACAGCTTTTCACATCATATGCAGATGTGACAAGTTTACAAGGCTGAGACTGGCGTTACTTGGGGAGGAACAGATGGATCTCCCCAGTAGATTTGAGTCGGTTAACCCAACCAGCCTACTTAGATACGCGGAAGCGACAGGACTAACGTTTTGAATAAGACGACCTAGCGAATATTGGCGCACAATGGACCCAAAGGGGTCGACGTGCTTAAAGCCAACATTAAAAAAAAAAAAAAAAAAAAAAAAAAAAGACTATCGGTTATTAAACTGTTATTTTCCATTGAAAAGTTTACTAAAACGGAATTTAGACATTTGCATTATCTGTCATAGATAGATCAAAAGTTGTCACACTAATTGTAAGTGGATACTGATGGAATATCACAAAAGAAATTTCATCCAACTATTCACTAATTTAATTTTCTATAAGGTTACATGAAGATTTTTCGAAATAAACGGATGATAGATACCTAAATATTTAAAAATAATGTCAGATCTAGAGTTATTAAACTACAGTAAATGTATTTAAGGTTATAAACGTATCCGTGAAATATTTTTAGGTTTCACTTCTTCTTTCACACAAGTACAATGAAATAGTATCTTAAACAATGTCATTGTTTACTAAAACGGAATTTAGACATTTGCATTATCTGTCATAGATAGATCAAAAGTTGTCACACTAATTGTAAGTGGATACTGATGGAATATCACAAAAGAAATTTCATCCAACTATTCACTAATTGCCTTGAATCCCTGGATTTTAAATACTTTTTCAAACTTAAAAAAAATTTTAAAAGTTTACATCTAGTAAGAAAATTTTATTTAATTTCCTTGAAAGCACGTGATTTATGTTAAATAATGCTAGTTTTTAGAAATTATTATTTATATTTTTTTAGCCACTCTTCATTACCTTCTACAACTTTCTATATTAGATATTGTTTTTTTCTGAAATTCTCCACTTTCCAACAATATATTATACATATACCTTCTTACTAGTATTTTAGGAGATTCATTTTCGATCTGGATAAGTATTTTTCTTTTTTATTCAATTATTAAATTCTTTCAAAAGTTTAATTTAGCATTTTTTCATGACTCTTAACAATGATAAATAGTTATTATTTATAATAAACCAAATTAAAGGAACTTTAGAGGAAGACATGATAATGTTGGGATTTCAAGAAGGGAAAATTCATCGAATTATTCATTAATTTAATTTTCTAAAAAGTTACATGACAATTTTTTGGAATAAACGGATGTTGATACCTAATTATTTAAATATAATATTAGATCTAGAATTATTAAACTATAGTAAATGTATTTAAGGTTATAACCATATGCTTTATACATTCATGAAATAATTTTATCTTTTACTTCTTTCACACAAGCACAATGAAATAGTATTTTAAACAATTTCATTGTCTTGATTAGGTGGATTTTAAATACTTTTTCAAACTTAAAAATATTTTAAAAGTTTACATTTAGTAAGTAAATTTCATTTAATTTCCTTGAAAACATGTGATTTACATTAAATATTAGTTTTCAAAAATTATAATTTATAATTTTTTCGCCACTCTTCGTTACCTTCTACAACTTTCTATATTAGATATTGTTTTTTTTCTGAAATTCTCCACTTTCGAACAATATATTATACATATACATTCTTACTAGTATTTTAGGAGATTCATTTTCGATCTGGATAAGCATTTTTATTTTGTATTCAATTATCAGTTAAACACTGAAAGACTCAGTTGAGCACATTTCAGGCTTTCTTTCATTTTGTTGGATGAGATTACAGTAGAATTATTTGACTAAAAAATGTCAATGAAATTTCCTTTTCCTTTATAATTACCATCCAGATTATGAATAATCTGTTAGCCTTCATTAAAAAGGTCATAATAAATCAAAATCCTGTTTTAATTATATCTAAGCGCCCATCTTTTGTATTGTAGTAACCAAATTAGTGGTAATTGGTAACCTGTCACATTTTTTTTTTATTATTGCAGATCATTAAGCAAAATTATATATTAGGTTTTAAAAACATTTTAATCGTATTTTATAACTTTAGAATTTCTTTGGAATTCATTAAGAACTTCTCACTGTTACTTATATAACCTAGGTACATTCTATCATTTTTATTTATAATTTTTCCTCTTTGATAATATGGCATCTATAATATCACTTCTTTCTTTTTACATATATACTTCCATTTCTACCTCTTTTTTTCAATTAATGCTTGCTTATAATTACCACTATATTTAATATTCAGTTTTTGTTATTTCTTTTCTGTACTATTTTTTTTCATATCCCTGCAAGCAATTCTAATACATTTATTCTTACATTTTCTATCAGTCTTATTTTTGAAACCCTTAGCCCTGGTGAAGGCTATTAGCTTGGCTGAAATTTTGGCACACATTAAAATAGTATTTTGCCACATAATTTTGAGTTTCATTTATCAATGCACCACTACTACATTCTGATGGATTTTATTTACACTCAACTGTATTTTCATTGTTATAAAATATAAACATGCAAATCTCTCATTTGTAACTCAATAATCATGACGTCTTTTTCCATTCCTTCCTTGTCTTTTTGGCTATACAGGGTTATTCTCAGACCAGAGGAGAGGGTGAGAGATTAATTACGGAGTTAAAAGATCCCTTGCAACAGGACACAAACTTGTAATTATTTTATCATCCAATCTTTGGTCAGTCAGGTTTGCGGACAACACCAGCTTTTGGTCAATTTTTTGAAGTACTAACAAATGATAAGTTAAGTAACTTCAGTCTTAATATTAGCAAAAAATCTATAATTTTAATAAGCTAGATTTTTTTTTCCTGTTTGGTTGGAATCTGATTCAGTTCATAATTCTTACATACCACTTAAATAGAGGAAGAGATGGCCCAACACGTTGAAATGTGGGTCCCAGAGTGTCCGGTTCTAAACATTGTGGATTCCCTTCCCACCTGGGTCAGTTATTTTCATTTCTTGGTAGATCCAGAAAATGAACTTGACTTTCCCACTCGGGTAAGTATGTGACAGCAACCTCAATGTAGCCATCAGGAGTTGGCAAAAAGGACCATGTGGCCCACTTATCAAACTAGTTCCCCCACGAGCACTGATATAAAAATGAGACAATTTTGTTGCCATCCTAATTCATTTTAACAAACTTTACAAGATATATATAAATGTTAATTTGTATGAATACAGTAAAAGTAAAGATAATTTTTTTTTTTTGATATTTTAATGGAAGCGTCTCATTCTTTCCAGAATAGATCAGTCATTAATTCATTTTGCATGTAACAGAAAATTCCTTAAGTTCAAGTAATTTTTGTCAGATATTTTCTTAATAATGTACAGGCTATGTTCCAATTAGGTATATCACAATCAAATAGACTACATCTGACAATAATTCATAATATATTTATATATTTTTCCTTTATATTCTATCTGTAATGTAAAAAAAATAGTGATTTCTGGCATACAGCAGTTGTATATGAGTTGTTGGATAAAGTAGTGTAAGTCATTTTCATTATAAATAATTAACTAGTTATTGATCGTATTAAATCATGCTTTTAATCCTCAATATTGTGAAAAAATGCTTTTAATACAATATAGAATCGACAGAGTCAATGCATCTGAAAGGTACATATAAAATAATCAGAAATTTAAATCGATTAATTTTAATTTTAGTATTGTAAAGTTAGTCTATGATTTATGTAGAAATATATTTCACTTCAGAGAACATTGAAAAAAAAAATTGTCTTACATTTACAGAGTAATAAATTAAATAATTTGGGATAGGTTTAAAACCGCATAGTGCCATTTATTACATTTATAATTTACCATTCTTCTGAAACCTGTTTCCTAGGTACAGGGTGAGAATTTTTTTCTTTTACGAGACTGAATTTTCTGAAACATCTTTCATAGAATAATGTTTTTTTCAAACATATTTGGAGATAGATATTCCAACTATCTCCACACTTCTGGGACTTAGTGTTTCAAGCACCAGTAGGTGAGGCAATTATTTATATTTATCAATAAATAAGTAACATTAAATTGCAGGTATTAAAAAACTGTATGTGAAACAAATTCGGGTATAGTGTGCCTGCATGACATGTCAGTCATGGGCCGGATTTAATTAAAAAGAGGCTTTGTACCCCACATCCCGACTCTTTGACATAAAATAAAAATATGTTCATCTCAATAAGAGATGTTATATAAGATGAACTTATCTAAAACTTGACTGTAAATGAATCTTATGGAACTTATTAATACAGAAACATTAAAAGCATTTTAAATATTGCGTTTTCTCTCTAACAACCGTGGAATGTCTGACTCCCAGCAGATAATAATAATACTGCCACTAAGCAGATAATAACCCTACATTCTACCAATATTCTTATGTTGTATGTTTAAACATTAGAACATGTAGCACCAATTAGCACTTCTATTCTTATATATTAAAAACCATTCACATTTTCATCTAAAATAAGATAAAACTATTATTTCTTACCACAATTATTGCTGGATTGATAACAGCATTTAGTGGTGTCTTCTTGGCAATCTTGGCATCTTGTTTGACATATTTCTGCACTGGGATTTTGGCAAGTATTTTTTTCAGTTTTTCCTGTAAATATTTTTAAGAAATTAAATTAATATGACATGCCTATCTTTTTCATATCTGTTCATGCTTGTATGCTTCCTCTTACCACAATAATTATTATTCTCATAACAGTTTCCTCTAACTATCCTATCATTTTGACATTCTTGGCACTTGGGTTGACATACTTCCGAACATGTAGGAAAACAATTTTTTTCTTGGTCTTCTGAAATAATCAGTTTTTATTAATAAAAAATACTTATTTTATTGAGAATGTTTAATCTCGAAAAATGGTTATATGATTGGAAGAATGACAATCTTCTTTGGGAGTAAGTGGGTTAAATTATTCCTCATTTTATTCTTTTAAGAATTTCATGAGTTAATTTTCATAGTTATTATGTTTCAGGATTAAAACTGCCCATACTTGAGATCAGCTCAATATAATTTATCTAGTATGGTCTACATGTATTTAACTGCCCTAGTTTCAATATTAATGTCTACAATATAAGATTCTTTATTTTAAACTCTATAAAAAAAAATATTTTATAGTGAAAAATATAATATATTTATTATATAGTGAAAAATATAATATATATTTATAGTAAAAATATATTTTCATTAATAGACACATGAAAGAATAATTTTGTTTATTCTCAATGATTTTTTAAAAAAATAAATACTCAACTCAAAAGTTTGGTAGACATGGCTCAGAATAAAATGAAATATCGTTAATTTCTGAATTCTCTAGAAAAATTAAAATAGTTATTAGAGCTTCTTATGAAGGGTTATAATAGCTTAAGATTTCAAATTTCAGATAAACTGACAAAATCTACTTATAATGTGAGAAATAAAGTTCATTATTTTTTTAATAAACATTGTCATAATTTATTGATATAATTCATTATATTATATATGTCACATTGTGGACAAATTATCACTCTGTATAAAATATAAAGTAAAAATCTTGAATTAATTTAACAAAAACTTTCAGTCAAATATTAGCAAATTACTTAGATACTGATAAGAAAGACATTTTTAAACTCTCCAAAGCAACAATAAATAAATCATTAAGTAATTTAGACAGCATCACACATGTATATTTGCAGAAATTTTTTCCTCAAACCAGAGCCATTTCCTGAGCTATTAATACTAGATGGTGTGTAGATTCCCGAGATAACTCAGTGATGTCAGAACAAAAATAAACGTCATAATAATAAATAATATCATGATTTGTCCAGAAGAAATAACTGTGTAGCTAAAATGTAATAATGAACATTTCCTGTATTCAAGATTCTTTATTTACCTGGTGTGTAAATATGAAACCTGAATTTTCGTATAGAAAATTCATATTCATTGCATAAAAATGTTATTCTGATCCCACCAAAGCACAGAGCATTGTCTGCTTTTCATAGCAACTTGGTCTAACAAAATCAATGCTGATTGTTCATCTGCCACTATTTGATGGAGAAATGACTTTCTTGTTTATTTGCTGAGCAGCATTTCGCAAGCAATTTTTCGCTTGTCTTACTGTCTTTCATTCAGTTCATGTGTAACCCATTTTTCCATCTTCTGGATCTTTCAAAATGCTTATAAATGTATTAAGACAGCTCCTCATGTTACATTCAAATTAACAGAGAATTGTTGTTGGGATTGGGCATCATGTCCATTCAACAATGCTTGTATTTACGCTCATAAAACTTTTTCAAAGGTCTCCCACATTATTTCTTTTTCATGTCGAAATCACCACCTGGACTCAACCAGACTTCTAGGAACATTCTTTACTCTAAGTGTTTCCTATATTTCGTTTCTTGGGACTGAATCAAATGCTACTTGAAGGTCGAGGAAGGCTAAGTATATATTTTTATCATTATCCCATGATTTTTGCATTATATTCCTGAAGGTGAATATATGGTCCTGTGTCTGACGTCCTGGTCTGAAACCAGCTTTCTCCTCTCCTATGAACGGTTCCACTAGAGGTCTCAGTCTCTTGTGCAGGATGGATGTAAACAACCTGTATACCACTGGAAACAGGCACATGGATCTGTAGTCGGAGGATTCATCCTGGCTGCCGTTTTTATGTATACAAATTATGACATTATATTCCCATTCTGTAGAGACCCTTTTCCTGTCCCAGGCTTTTTGAAAAAGTATTTGGAGAGACCTCACTAACTCCATCCCACCACAGTTAACAAACTCTCCAAATAAATTGTCCCGTCCTGGAGCTTTTCCTGTTTTTATCTTTTCAATAGTTAGCTCTACCTTGTCCTCCCGTATGACCTAGTCGATATCAGCCTCATTCCAGTGTGCTTCCTGACTGTTCCCTGAATACATATGTTCGCTTATGAATTGTTTTTCATAATGTCTCTTTCATATCTCCAGGATGCTTTTATCCTCTGAGACCATTTCTCCTTGCTCATTCTTAATATTTCTTATTCCTTTGCTGGTTCAGCCTCTCAGTGCTTTGATCTTTTTCCAAAATAGTTTTATCTTTTCCCTATGATCCTGTTTCAATCTCTCTCCAAATTTTTCTCATGACCTCTTCTTTGCTGTTTTACGGCCTCCTTAGTCATATTTCTTGCTAATACATACGACTGCCATTTTTCTGTGGTTTTGTCCCTGCAATAATTTCTCCAGGCTATTTTCTTTTCCTTGATCAATGCTTTTAATTCATCACTCCACCATGCAGTACATTTATCTTTTGTAAGTATTCTCTTGACTCCACAGACCAATGTAGCCGATTCCAGAATACTGTCCTTTATTTGTTTCTAAACATCTTCCAAGCTAGCGTCCGCATCCAATTCCTGAAGTTATATCTTCAGTTCATCTTCATATCTCTGTCTTATCTGAGAGTCCTGAAGCTTTTCTAACTCTATTCTATCGTACACTTTTAGCTTTGTCTCCGTGTTCCTTAAGTATCCTGGTGTCGGCTACCAATCGCATATGGTCACTACCTATCTACGCTCCACTAATAACCTTTACATCTCAGAAAAACCTCCTGATGTCTCGGTCATATATATAATAGTCAATGACCCTATTTGCATAATAAAATAAATACTAAATTGTTAAAATACTATTTTATTTGTTATGCAAACAATATTATTATTTATTATTATGGAAATTAAAATACCCTGTGCTTGACTAATCTGATGATTCAGTTTTGTTTAGAAATCATTTCCAACATATTAAATTATGATAATGCAATATTGATCAATGTTGGTAATGAATTTGGAACAAACAAAATATTTGGTCAGTGGAAGAAAAGGCTATGATTTCAGTGGCACTAACATAAGGAACAATAAATTTGAAAACCCAGATATATTTATATGAAAATTACAAATCAAATAACTATGTATGTAATTCCTCTTTCTGGACATTGATTAGTTCACTTGTTTTTCAGTCCGGCTAATCATTATAAAAAACAACATTATATAATTGTGATATTGTAGATGCAAATGATTCATAATAAATTATTAAATATGATTTAAATTGTTAAGGTCATATTATTACTTCTATCTGGCAATTAAGTATTTCATTTATAAAAATTACTCACCATCATAGTTTTTACGATTTTTAGTCTGATCGCAATATTGTTGACGAGTTGATTGGCATGATTCGGAACAAACTGAAATGCAGTTATTATTTTCTTGATTACCTTTTGATAACAGAAAATTATTAGAATAGGTTATTACAATTAATAAAATATGGTATTTTATAGATTAAACAGTTCAATCCTAAAATATTGGTTATTCATTACAATATAATTGAAAGCTCATGTGGATACTTTGAAAAAATTAAATTATTGCAAATATAAAGGTAAAAAGTAACATATTTTATTATTACAGCTTTTTTATTACAGCTATGGCTCAGAGCTGAGTTTTTAAAGCTGATTAGAATATGTTTTCGCAAACCTCTGAAAATGTTAATTATTACCTTCATCCTCTTGAGCCTTTATATATTTATCAAAATGCTTCTTTGAAAATTACTTACCACAATAATTGTTGCATTGGTCACAACTGTCTCGACATTTGGATTGGCGTATTTCAGAATAAGATGGCTTGCAGATTAATCTTTCTTGGTCAGCTGAATTGGTTAAAAAGATTGACACTATTAAATTTACAACCATTAAAAACATATAACTATGGAACTAAATTAACATGAAAAGTAGATTTATATTAAATCACAGTTTTAATATAAATCAATCTTAATAATTTTAATAGATATTTCTCATTACTTTTATACCATTTTGGGAAAAATAAATAAAAAATTAAGGTAATAGAAAATGCTACTTACTACAGTAGTTTTTAGTATGATTGCAGGGGCATTCCTTCCAATAGTCTTGGGATTTGGTTTGGCATTTTTCAGAGCAAGAAGGTAAAAAAGTATCAGGTTTCCCTGAAATTATCAACACTATACTGAAACTATTGCTATAAATGAATAAACAATTTTATGGTCATTACATCAAAAACTGCATTTAGACACTTCACAAACTATGGAAAACACAGTAATTTGACATAATTAACAGTGGCATTATTGCCAAACTAAACTATTTATTTTATTTTTCTTGTTACCGACAACAAATGGAAAATATAAAAAAAAGAAACAAAAACACAAGTATAGCGAAATAACCGTTTGTATATTTGTTTGTCCCAAAATTTGTGAAATGTCTAAAGGCACCTTAAAAACATGGTTAGGGAAGGGTTCTAGTAGGTTTTGAAATTTTTTTTCTTCTTAACAATTAAGAAATGTTGTGCTAAAAGAAAAAAAATATATACTATTTAAAACTCAAATATACTATTTAAGTATAAAACTGTGGAATTTTATTGAGGAGTGCATGAAATTGTTTAATCAATCTTCTAATCCGGCCTGCGAAAGTTTTTTGATAAGATAATAAAATTTGAAAAGCTATTTTAAAAATATGCAATTTGGTAGATCACGCAAACACGAGATTACTGTAACATTTATTGCATCAGTTGTTTCTATGAAAATGCTCATTCACAGCTCAACTGTCATTTATAGAACAAGAAATTTTTTTTTCATTGGAAGCCTTGGTCGATGGGACCTAAAGGTCTCGAGGCCGCCCTCCGGCTTAGTGGAGGTCTCAATGCAGACCGCTGGCCGAAAAGTTGGAAAACCCCAGACCTAAACCATTTTAAAAAAAACAACACGTTTTTTAAAAACATACGTAGTCCAATGACTACATCTGATACAATATCATCTTTAGCGGAATCGAGAGGGGCCAGAGAAGGGGATTACGACGCAGGTTGGGTGTGGAAATTCTTGGAGAATGAGGAGATTTAAAGTGGCACTTTCAGATGGATCAGGAGGAGGAGAGCGATTGTTTGAAAATTAAAATGGTGAAACTTTTTACTTAACAGTGCTTAGTGACAGAGGTGTCCTGAGGGAGGTTTCATGGCGCAAGTTGCGCCATCGAATTTTTTGAGGAGGGCATATTTTAGCCGGTTTTTAATTTTTGAGGGGGTAGGGGATTTCGACGGAGTAGGAAATTTTCCGACTAATAGAGAAAGGCAACACATGGAACTAACCGTAGCTCCAAATTTATTTATTTATGATCTACGATTTTTCTAATTCTATCTTAGCTTGCTCTGTTTTTAAAAAACAGTGAGCAATAAAATATCTTGGGAAGGTTCTTCCGTATATTCACCACTACAATCCAATAAGCAATCTGGACTGTCTCCCCTCCAAATCGCTCCTCAACAATCCCTAAGAAAAATTATTTACCTCAGCACCTGCTAAAACCAATCCATATCAAACATCGAAGCAGGTTATTATGGTAACGAACCAGCCACCTCAACGAGCGTCACATCTATAATTACTACAGTAAAAATTAAAGCCGTAATTGGTCACCTTCAGATCCCAATACTCCTATCTCACTCCCTCTCTGTTATAGATAATTTCCTCTTGATGATAACTTAAAAATCCTAAAATCTGACCATATTGCCCATCACTTCCGTCATGGTTTTGGGCAGCAACTAATGAGGATAAAGCTGAGGAATTTGTCGAACATATTTTTTATTCTTTCACACCTCTCACACTACCCACTTCTCATCTCAATAACATAAGAATTCCTAACCTCGCTCATTCCACTCTCCTTACCCCTAAAGCAGTTAATCCTTCTGATGTTTACTGTGTCAAAGAACATCGTTTACGAAAACTATCTTTCCCGTAAATCTTCTGGATAAGACCTATTTGTCTCTCAGATTCTTCGACCACTTTCTCCCAAAGCTCTATCTATCTCTTAGAATAGGGGTCTCCAAACGTAGACCTCCACTAAGTCTCGCGGGCCATGGGTTGTAATGATAAAAACAAGCGTGTTCTATAAATGACATTTTAGTAGTGAAATGATCTTTTCTTGGGAAACAACTCATGCAATAAATGCTGTAGTAACCTTGTGTTCGAGTTATTTACTAAATTTTACATTTTTATAATAGTTTATGAAATGTTAGCACTTATTAAAACAAACTTCACGGGCCGGATTGGAGGTGCATGTTAGCTATAATTTGGAGACCCCTGGGCTAGACTACTAGGTAGAAAAGCTCAACTTTCACTTGATTACAAATTATTAATCTAGAAGACTCTTTCCTCACATCTTATCTTTAGCATTTTCCTAAAAAAGAAAAACTCACCACAACAATCTTTATACTGACAGCTGTTACAGACTGTGATGTTATCGCGACAATCCTTACAGCTAGGTCCACGTTCAAATTTATGCAATCCTGGAGGACCATACGCATTCCTGCTGCTAACCACTGTACATATGGTTAATCCGGTGATAATGCATTCCCTGTAATAAAAAATGAATAAATAAAAAATTAATTTAATTAAATACTACCTAATTAGGATATTAATGCTTTCAGATTTCATCCAGCCCCACACAAAATACTCTAATGGCGTTAAATCCGTCCGTTAAAACCCACCGTTCTCCATAAGTTGCATTTAAATAATCAATGGCACAACAAGAAAACTGAGCTGGGGCACCGTCATGCATAAACATAGCATTTGCCTAATCTTCTAGGAGTTCATGAAGATTATTTTGCAAAAAATGCAAGTAAGATATACCTGACAGTCTAGGTGGCAAAAAGAAGGGGACGATGATGTCGCTCAGAAGACTTCACCAGACCTTAAAGAAAAAGTAGGTTGATAATGTCCAAAAGCAGTAGTATGAGAGTCATCTTCAGCCCAAGTATGGGTATTTCGATGATTAAGAATCCCGTTTCTTGTAAAGCAAGATTCATCAGTATCCAAAATGCAGTTCAAGAAGTTTGGATCTCGTTTGTATAGTTGAATTAACCACTGGGAGAAATGTCTGCGCTTGTTATAATCTTGTGGTAAAAAATCTTGCCTACTCGATATGTGAAATGGATACAATTGTTCTCGTAAAGTTCGCCATACACTGGTAGAGGAAACATCGAAATCTTCTGTTACCAGTAGTAGGAGATAACTGAACAACATCGAGTATTTCTTCTTCAGCATTATAAGTTATATTTATATTATATTTTATAATATTGTTATTATTAATATTATTACCTCCTATATTATTTCTATAAATATTGCAATTAATATTGTTATAGTTGTATAATATACATTATTATACTATTGTTACCTTGTTTTGAGTTTAAATTAATTAATAAACATGTTTATTTGAAAATAACTAGCGGTTAACAATTTTTGCCCACTATCTCTGTTACTTGGTTACACTGTGCGGAGTCGGGATTTGAACTGGGTAGTGTATGTTTTCACACCTGTTTCCCCCTTCGGCCATCTCGCTCAGATTTTAAACCAGATTTTTTTTTTTTTTTGAAGTAAAATGTAATTCATTATATAAAATTGGATTTTTTGTTTACGGGTTACAAAAGAGAAGAACTAAGAACTAACCCCCGTAGTGTATAATAAAAGTTCCTAAACTTATCGCAAAGCTCATTGTATGTTAACTAAATTATGAAAATGTCATTCTCACTTTGATTAATTTATTTTTTTAAAATAAATTTTATTAAACAATATTGTCGCTTTTTGATGACTATTTCCATTTCTTCTAGTTAGATTTGAAATATTTTATTATTATTTTATGAGTTTATCGCATAAAAATTCAATATCTATTTAAGCAACCCTATTCATGGTATTTTCATTAACTGACTTCTACTATAGGGAATATTTGTCCCATTTCCGGTTATGGGGTAACTCTTCTCTTGTTAAAATAACTGTGGAACTATTTGAATAAATATTTAACGTATCGATTAAGGTTATGAGGAACTATGTATGACTATTATGGACGCCCATTGCCCATTGCTCGTATTGTTTTACGGGCTGTCGTTGGTCTGGGTTTTTTTCTTCATTTTATTTGATTTTAAATAACTCCAAATGTAAAACAAATTTTGAAGTTGAGCTAAGATGCTTTTTGTTGATAGATTTTAAGATAACTGTTTATCTACTCTTTATGTTCGAACTAAGAACTAAAACTGCTGCTTGCGGTGAAATTACGTTTATAAAATTATTTTCTTTAAAAATATTAAATACTTTTGCTTAAATATTTTACTGTTTTAAAGATAATGTAAATGCGATTAAAATTGTATATAGGAAGTAAGTGTGACAGTTTAAAAAAACTAAAAAGTAAGAAATTATTGAGGAAACTTATCACTAGGTCATGATAGGTGTGGCTTGTAGTGAATTAATCATAGCACAAATATTACATGAACATCAAATCATATATTTAATTAAAAATATTAAATCAATAACAACTCTTTATATATATTTTCCATTAAGAGATTTTGGTCAATATACCATATCATCGATACACCATATCATCGTTAATTATTCATCAAATCCAATGATTGAGTCATAATTTTCAAGGTCAATCGTTTCTTCAGTTGGAAAAAAAAGCAAATCCTATAGTTAGGAAAAAGGATATGAAGAAAAGCAGAATTTACTTGCTAATAACTCAAAAATAAATATAATTTATGGTTTGTTTGTTTGTTGTGGTTTCAAGGCGTAAAACATCCAGGTCATCAACGGCTGCAAATTAATCCTTTTTATCTTTGGATTATATTTTTAAACATTTTAAATTTTATTTAAGAAATTGTTTGATTTTAAGAAATCTAACACTAACTTTATAGTGTCTTCGTCATCACTTAAAATGTTTGATATTGGAGGTGGAAAGTCCTAGACTATTTAGATTTGATATGTAAAAAGAACATTCCTATAAAATGTGGCTGACTGTAAGTGTATTATTGCAGTGTTGACATTGTGGTGGTGGCTGCTTGCTAATGAGATGTGAATGGGTAAGATTGGTGTGGCCTATTCTCAGTCTGGTTAAGACAACTTCTTCTCTGCGGATAAGGCGAGTCAATGTTGAACACTGCTTTACTGTTTGTTTATACTTTATATCTTTTAATTTGCTTGGCGGACTTATATCTGGCGGTGTTAAAATGGCAGCACCCCAGCCTGGAAGGGTAAGCGCTTGTTCCACTGCTACATCCGCAAGCTAATTTATGGTAGGTTATACTATATGATAGTTAAAAATGTTTTTCAATTTTCTCCAAAGTGAACAAAAAAAATTGAAATTAGACTTTTTTTTAGCTAAGATGTATTACGATTATTAATTTTGTATACATGTTTTGGTCGATTATTTTAAATAAATAATAATAATTATTTAAAAAATAATAATAATAATAAGCTAAAAATAATGTTAATAACACCTGGACAATACCTGCTCTCGGTTATAGTTTCGGCATATTGCACTGGTCAAACACCAGCCTACAGGAGATCGACCGCCTTGTGCGAACAACTCTCACACAAGAACGGGCCCACCATCCAATATCATCCAAAGCTCGTCTGTATTTGCCTAGGAAAGAAGGAGGACGTGGTTTGCTAAATATCGAAGAAGCTTGCCGCAAGCAGGAAGCGGCCCTACGCCGATACTTTCTTACAAAAACAACTGAGGTTTACCTCGCAATCTCAAGATTGGATTATGGTCTAACCGCACTTAACCTGAGCAATCGTGAGGTCTCTACAATCGTGTCAGAAAACGAACGCTTGACAGAATGGAAAAATAAATCTCTGCATGGAAGATTCTACAGCAAATTAAATGATAGCTCGATTGACAAGGAAATATCCATTGAATGGCTGAAAGCTGGAAAGATATTCTCCGAGACAGAAGGATTTCTGCTCACCATCCAAGACCAAGTTATTGCTACTAGATCATATAGAAGGCATGTTCTTAAAGACGCAACAACTACGGATAAATGTCGATTATGTTCAACGACGCTGGAATCAATCCAACATGTCACAGGTGGGTGTGGAGTGTTGGCTGGCACCGAGTATCTCCAGGGGCATAATAATGTGGCTAGAATTTTTCATCAGGCTCTGGCGGTGAAGTTCAACTTGTTAGATGACAAAATGACCATATTATAAGTACCACCCAAATAAACTCCTCCAAAAAGGTAGTATCAAGCTATACTGGGATGAATCGATTATAACTGACCATACTGTGCGTCACAATAAACCAGACATCCTTCTGATAGACATGAGAGAGAAAAGAGTAGAGTTTATTGATGTCGGGATCCCCAATGATAATAATATAAGCTCCACTGTTGGAGAAAAACTGAGAAAATACCAGGCAATCGAACTGAAGGAATTATATCATTTGGGGAACGTCACCACCATTCCAATTATAATATCCTCCAATGGATTGATACCAAAGACAACAGTGGCAGGCACGATGGGATTAAAATTACCTCTTGAAGTGCTGAAAGAGGCTCAACACTCAGTTCGGCAAGTATTGTTCGAAAGTTTTTAAATATCTAAAAAGTAATAGATATTAATCTGAAGTGGCTGGACTTCTGGTCTCCCACCTCAGAAACTTACCCCGCAAAGCGAGAATAAAGAATGGTAATAATAAAAATATTGAGGAAGAAGATGGTCCGGGGTGGTGGTAATAAAAAGAATAAAATAGTGAAACACTTTTTATTTATATTATATTTTATTTGTATATATTTAAACTATTAATATATAAAATTGTTTTTTTCCATTATTTTAGTCTTTTTATGACCGCCACCCCGGATCATCTCCTTCCTATTATAATATACAACGGTCAACCGTCAAGTATTCAAAGTAATAAAAATAACTGTGCTAATTGTGATCTCATGAAATGAACTGATACCAGAGGAAACTCAATTTATTTGCAGTAACTAGATCTACCGTCAAGAATGACCGAAAAAATTCGACAAGCAGCAGCGAAAGAATTATGAAAATATGTAATTTTGGGCTGACCTAATAGGCCCCTAACTATTACGTATAATAAACCCCATTGTATATGTCAAAAAATAAATAAATAAAATATTAATAATAATTTGAACAAACTGAAAAAATAAAAGTCTATTATTATTGTATTTCATAAAGTACAAATTAATTCAATCAATATTTTTACTAATTATTCGCAGGACCAACTGTTCAAATATGTGAATAAATTAATTTTTCATTGATATCTCACTAGCGAAAAAAGTTATTTTGTGTATATTGTTATGTGTGAAAATAAATTAAAGCTGATATATAAACACGGGAATGAGCGTTATCACAATTTAGAAGCACTACATAGGTAGGGCAGGTGCTACTATAGCTTAGAACCGACAGAAAAAAAAAAAAAAAAAATTGGTTGCCGATTGAGTAATTATTTCGTTGTGGAGTATAATGTATAAGCTAGAGATAAGATTCAATGTGTCAAGTTTCGTGGCTTGCTAGGGTGAATTTGTGATATATATTCACTCATTCCGTTTTATATGTACTTACACATTATATGTACAAAATAAAACAATGCTGTAAATGAGTTAGAGGAAATAAAACTGTGAATCCACCATAATTTTATCAAAAATATATTTGGACACAATCGTTTACTCAATCGTTAGAAATTTGAAATTCCCTTTTTTTTCCTAGGAAAATTCGTATTTGATGGTTTTTCAAGGCAGCAAAACCCAATCTCAATTTGATTTCCTCATAATTTGGACTTACGGTATAGAGCTATGAGATTCTACTAAACCCTCAAACATTAAGAAAATTCAGACTTTTGAGTCCAAAGTGTAGCCAAGGATAGTTGACAAATAGCCCCGATTTATGCCGCAATTGAAATTTAAACAACGCAATTTAAACTTAAATACCACAACAATTCAAGAAGCTGCAAAAGATAATTACAATAACTTTCATCAAACGCAAAGTACTTACAACATGAATCCACTGATATAAATTCTTAATCGCATAAGACATCCCTATAGCCCTCCACGATGATTACAAGTGAAAACATAGTCGTGACTTAGACGAAAAAAATATAGAAGACCAAAACAGAGGAAGTTGGGCACACCTTCCAGCAAGTCTGGAGGACCCCTCTTATTACTGATCAGCGAATCCATTAGACTACAGGAACCCGCTCATTTGTCCGCTCCGCGCTTTTCGAACATACCCGGATTCGCCTTTTTATTACATGCGGACTAAAGCAGAGGCCGTACGAAATTCCCATTATCGATATTTTTGTTTATAATCCCATAACTCAGTTATTTTTCATGGAATTTCGTCAATCCTTCGTTTTATACTATCATCACTAAATCATCTGACGAACAAGGCATAGGATTAAAAAATAAATCAATAAAAACTGTAACAAAAAAAAATTACATTATCTATGTAACGGATGTCTATTTATTCATCAACCAAGGAAAAAGGATATGAAGAAAAGCAGAATTTACTCTCTAATAGCTCAAAAATAAATATAATTTATGGTAGGTTTGTTTGTTTGTTTGTTGGGGTTTCTAGGCGTGAAACATCCATGTCATCAATGTCTGAAAATTAATCTCTTGTATCTTTGGATTACATTTTTAAACAATTTAAAATTTTTTTAAACAAATTGTTTGATTTTAAGAAATCTAACTCTAACTTTATAGTGTCTTCGTCATCACTTAAAATGTTTGATATTGGGGGTGTAAGTCCTAGACTGTTTAGATTTGATATGTAAAAAGAACATTCTGTAACATGTGTCTGGGTAAGATTGGTGTGGCCTATTCTCTGTCTGGTTAAATATATTTAAATAAATAAATATATATTAAATATATTTCGAACATAAAATTAAATTTGCTATCTGTTAATTTGCTTTACAATTGCTTGACAGCTTATTAGCGTCCCATAGCGGGATATACCTAGTTCTGTCATGAATACTGTTACAAAAGTTGAACTTTGTTTACATCTTTGGGTATTATTTAGATAACCCTTACCTCTATCAGGTTATTTTCTTTACATGTCAGGATAATAATCCCAATTAATTTGTATTTTTCTTTCGCTCAATTAACATGGAATGGTGTGACAAAGAAACCCGAAAAGCTGTTATCGCCTTACGCAAAGTTGGAAAATGTAGGTCACAGATTTTCAACAGTTTGAAACCTTGGGGTATCAGCCGTATGTTCGTGTACCGCACTAAAAAGTAATATAATGAGACACTATCTGTATGTGACAGACCTCGGGGACCGTCCTCGGACTGTGGGAACGGTAAATGCATTGAGAGTGCTCGAATCAGAAGAAATCTCACCCGAAAACAACAAATCATGTCTCGGAAAATGGGAATCTCTTTCAGATCAATATGTCGCATAATAAACAGTGACCTTAGGATGGGTGCAGTTCGAAGAACGAAATGACAAAGGCTACCCACTACCCTAATAAAAATAAGAGTGAATAGATGCGAAGTGTTCCTTGGCCGTTATACCAATGGTCTTCATCGACAGATTTTGTTTAGCGATGAGAAAAGTTTTACAATTGAAGATAAATTTAATTGCCAAAATGATCATGTGTACGCACACAGCACTAAAGAAGCCCAGGAAGTCATTGGAAGAGTGGAAAGAGGTCATCACCCCTTTTCAGTGATGGCTTGGTAGGGATTTTGCTTTGATGGCACCACAAAGCTCCATTTTTGTGAAACATGAGTTAAAACGACGATATTTTGGAAGCTGTTGTCGAGCCTCCAAATTATACTCTGTTTGCTGGAACTCAATGAGTTTTCCAGCAGGATTCCGCTCCAGCTACAAGGCCAGTTCAACTCAGAAGTGGCTGCAAAAGAACATTCCAGAGTTCATCTCTGCCTCTGATTAGCATCAGAATGGCATGTCACAGAGCACATTCTTCCTTGGAAAGCCTCAAACAATCTCTGGTATGAGAAGTTGAGCTTTTTCCTTAAGAAGTGCTGCGTGCTGCTGTTGATGACTGGCCATGGAGATTAAATGCCTGTGTCAAAGCAAAAGGGGGATATTTTGAATAATTTCTTTTTATTTTAACTCTCTATAGATATATATTTTATTTTCTAATAAAGTTTTTGAAAAAAATATTTTTTCTGTTTAAGTCTGTATATATTTCCTTGTAGATCAGCTAAGCATATGTAAATCTTGGCCACCGCCTATGTAATCATCGTGGAGGGCTATAGGGATGTCTTATGCGATTAAGAATTTATGTCAGTGGATACATGTTGTAAGTACTTTGCGTTTGATGAAAGTTATTGTAATTTCTTTTGCAGCGTCTTGAATTGTTGTGGTATTTAAGTTTAAATTGCGCTGTTTAAATTTCAATTGCGGCATCAATCGGTGCGTCAACTATCCTTCGCTACACTTTGGACTGAAAAGTCTGAATTTTCTTAATGTTTGAGGGTTTAGCAGAATCTCATAGCTCTATGCCGTAAGTCCAAATTAAGAGGAAATGAAATTGAGATTGGGTTTTGCTGCCTTGAAAAACCATCAAATACGAATTTTCCTAGGAAAAAAAAGAGAATTTCAAATTTCCAACGATTGAGTAAAGTGTGTCCAAATATTTTTTTGAAAAAATTATGGTGGATTCACATTTTTATTTCCTCTAACTGATTTACAGCACTGTTTTATTTTGTACATATAATGTGTAAGTACATATAAAAGGGAATGAGTGAATATATATGAAAGTAGAAAAAAAAAATGTTGAAAACATGCAAATTCATTGATGTTTTCCTTGGCGAACACTAGTTTATATAAATAAATAAATATTTTTCAATAATTTTGTGTAGTTACTACTCTTTTATCTAAAATCGGTCAATATTTTTTATCTTGATATTCATGAATAAATAATGTCGTTAGAACCTTAAACAAGAATTTCCAATGCTCGAAAAATACTGAATTTTATAGTTATCTCAGATTATATACCATAGTGTCATTTATTTTGTATTTTCATATATTATTTCAGATGATATATTATATTCATTGCATATATAATGGAGTATATTTAGTAGTGATGCTATAAAACGACGAAAACAGGAAATATGATGAAAAATAAAAGAGTTGTAGAATTATAATAAAACAAATCGAATTTGGGACCGCTCTGTGTGTCCATCCACAAGCGGATCTATGGATGGGAGGGGGGGGGGGAGGAGAGCTTTCGGGCTGAAGCCCCACAAACTGGTAAAATATTACCATGTTTTATGGAAATTTTTTTTTAAAAATACCTCTTAAAGTATTTTTGTTCGTATAATTACATTTAAAAGGACTTTAGGAATCACTTAAACACCATTTCATATAGGTAGTTAGTTTCTTTCTGTTTTTTTAAAGTAATTATCATTATTTTTATGAAAAAAAAGCTTTCGGTCTGAAGCCCCCCCTCCAAAATTAAATCCTGGATCCGCTAGTGTCTCCATGTGGACTCGTTACCTATTTAGTCAAAATCATTTAGCTGGAAAGATTTTCCCAGGAATTTTCACCGATCATCCCTACATCCGCCACCCGTGGGGTGTTCTCCTACCCGTTAATGAGATTCGCGCCTGTGATAAAATTGATACAGCATTATTTTAACCAAAGGTCAGTAAAACTACCAGGTTCGCTCACTCTAGGGGGGCGGGGTGGCCGAATAGGCTAAAGCGTGTGCACAGCACCGCTAGTTGCCTGGCAACCGGATAACAGAGATTTGAGATGATATAAAAAGTACGAGTTCGCGTCCCGGTGCCGCAGGGGATTTTAAATTCCCCGCCCTCACCCCCCGGCCCGGGAAAATCCCGTATAGCCTAAAAGGCGAGGTAGGGAAGAACAAAAAAAAAAAAAAAAAAAAATGCGTGGTGAGGTAACGTGAAACGAAGGAATAGACTGCGAGACCTACCTGTTATTCTTTCAAGCCTATCAATGAAGGCTTATTTCAACATTATTGTTCTTTTTTTTTTGGTTTTCTAGTTTAATTTATTGAGAAGAATACTTTTCTGTGTTTTTGACGTTTGATTGAACATAATTTCAAGCAGATAAATAAATATGGCTATC
Source organism: Nezara viridula (assembly GCA_928085145.1). Lineage (NCBI taxonomy): Eukaryota > Metazoa > Arthropoda > Insecta > Hemiptera > Pentatomidae > Nezara > Nezara viridula. Next base: position 180,607,890 of record OV725077.1, on the reverse strand, counting down.
AATCTAGAATAAAATGCTATAAAGATGACAGGTCAGAATTGAAACGAAAAGAACGAAATTGATATTAAGATTATTTTTAAATTCTTTATTTCAAAATCTCTGTAAATAATATACAAATATATTACATAAATAGAAAAAACTAAGATTTATATATATATTTAGAGAACATTTTAGCACAATGTTTGTGTAATTTTGTTTGTAGTTCTCGTGGGTATTTCTTTTAATATTATAACGATATTATAATAATATTATAACGATATTATAATAATATTATAAGGGTAAGATCTTTGTCAGGATTTGCAGTGAAAATTTCTTTAAATAAATAAATTTAATTAAAAAAATAAACAAATTTTACTGCAAATCCTGATAATTTATTTTCACCTTATAATCTTAACAGTCAACTACTTATCCGTCTCTAATAATAAATATATAATAAATAATATTATAACGAGTGTTTTTTTTCTTCTTTTAATAACATGTTACAGTGAATTCGTTTGTTCTTATTAGTATTTATTGTATTTCTCATAATAACATAATTATTAATGGAATCCTATAGAATACCACGTACAAATGCGCAGTTGCGTCTTGCAACAATAATCTAATTGACACAAAGAACACGGGAAAGAAAATTTCATTTCATACTTTTCCAAAGGACGCTCGAAGAAAAGATTGGATTTGAAAATGTAAATGTAAAAATATTGTAAAAAAATTTACGATCTTTTTCTTAGGAAACAAAATGTAGAAATTAATGAAGAAAGCCTTTGTTTCAGCAAAGGGTATTTAATAGAATCAATTTTTTAAATACCCAATGATTTTTACAACAATTAAGAAAACATAAAATCAAAGCCAAAAAAAAAATGATAAAAATCACTACATAGGATTACTTATGACATAAAAATGTAATATTTACAAAAACTCCAGGAAAGAAAACATTTCTTTGATGTTAGATTAAATACATTATCTTTTTTTTTTCAATTTTTATATTATGCTCTGTATTTATTTAAAAATTTATTGAAATATTTAAAAATTAGTATTGTGGTACTTTGGCTACGTGAGAGCTCAACTCCTCGCCGCCATTTTCCCTCTGAGTGAGCGAACCTGGTAGTTTCACTGACCTTGATTTTAACCTATCCATAGTTTTTCTCTAACTGTGAGCCAAAACAGCTAATAATGAAATATAGTTAATTATTTAGTTAATATTATAGTTATAATGTAAAACCCGACTGAAAAATTTCGGTTCTATGCAGATCTTTTTTTTAAACCTCTATAAATATAAACTATAAGGCTTCACTATCTCTACTGAGGTACCAAAAATATATTTTATAAAATTAAGATAAATATAAAATACTTACGAGTTCCAAGACTAAAAATCCAAAGTTTTCTCTGACACATTTTTTTTTTTTTTTTATGAAACACATACTAGATATTACATATGAATATATACTGCCGTTCTTTTTATATCTCAAATAATATAGCATTATTTATTTTGTGAAGCATTACGTAGAAAATCTTTAGTTAATTTGTCTGATAATAAAAAAGGCAGTTATCTGGAAAACAATGAATTAAATTAAGCCTATAATGATTCAAATATTTTTGTTTTGAAATTAGTAAGGCTCACAAGGTCAATGTCAATACCGAATCCTAACAACAAAAATCTTGAACTCAGTATTCTTCACTTGCGAGAGAACTGGCAAATAGGAGCAGAAATGTGCTGACTCCAATTACGAAATCTTGAAATGCTACCATCGCACAATTATCTTTAGCCGTTTGTCATCCAATGCATTTGGTTTCGAATTGAAGAATAGTAACCCAATTTTATTTATGATGTAATTAAACAAATTTCAACAAAATTGATACCTATAATAGGTATGAATGTTGCAAAAACTAGAATCGGTTGAAAATATCATTCGGCCTTAAAATTGTATATTTTATTAATTTAGCTTGTAAATCCCAGCATATCCATTACCATAAGGTACATAAGTCCTATAAGATAAATATCCATTTTACGGCTCTCAGAAGCGAAAAATTATGATGTTCGATGTATCAAACGAAATAGAATTTCACGGAAAATTGACAAATGCCAATTTCAAAACTTAAATGGGTTAATTAGGAGCAGAATTTAATAGGAAAGTCAATGGAATTAAAATTAAACTAGAAAAAAATCGATAAATATAAACTATGTTTGATGATTATTTAACGAAAAAAACCATGTGAAATATTTATATCGAGATTGAAAATAGGATTATTAATATGTATGTATAACATAACATATCATCGGAAGAATTAGGACATCAGACAAAATCACATTTAATGTATAAAACTATTGAAGGGAGAGGAGATTAACGAGAACAAATATAGAATAATAATTTCTGAAAACTAATATTATTTATATTGGGACAGTATCATTCCTCGAGAAAACCTAAGAAAAATAATTCAACCTAATCACGTCATTGACCTAATCCACACCAAACGCCGTGCCAGAATTTTATGACAATGTATCAAACATCCCACCGATCGCCGATCCTACAATTATTACTGTAAACTATTAAAGCAAGAATTATCATCATTCAGATCCCAATCCTTTTTCCACCAATTCTCTCTGGAAAACCACCAAAAAAATTCTATATCATATTTCCCAGCTACATCATATTTCCTAGCCCCACAATGACTCCTTGGCAGCGTCTGATCAAGACAAAGCTGTAGAATTCGCCAGACACCTCTCCAGTACATTCACTCTTCATCCAGAATCCCATCTCACTTATACTACAAAAGTAGAAGAATTCCTCTATTCACCAATACCACTCTTATTATCACTTAAAGCAGTTAATCCTTCTGAAGTCATTTTACGATAAATATTTTTTACGTAAAATCACAGCTCGTAAATATCCTGGATACGACCTCCTAACCCCACAGATCCTTCGACAACTTCCACCCAATGCTATTATATCCTTGACAAATGTTTATAATTGCATCTTAAGAACTACCCATTTTCCTCTCTTATGGAAACATTCCACCATCGTCCTTTTCTTGTAACCTGACAAACCTTCCAATAATACATCATCATATAGACCAATTAGTCAAATCCCAATCTTTTCAAAAAATTTTGAAAAAATCCTACTTAAAAAAATCCTACCCATAATAGAATCCCAAAATCTTCCCAACCATCAATTAGGATTCCACTGTCCAACAAGGACTCCTAGTTGTTGACCATATATCCTCAGCCCTAGAAAATAAGCAATATTGTTTGGGTGCATTTCTTGATATTGCTCAGCCTTTTGACCAGGCATGGCACGCTGGATTGCTCTTCAAGCTTAAATTCCACCTCCCGCAGTCCTCATATTTTGTTATTCCATTGAGGGGACCGTAAGGTAGCGTCTTGAGTCTCATAAAATTCTTTTTACCGCAGATATACCTGTCCATCCTGACACCCTTCTGGCACCATTCGCTGATGACACTGCTATCCTTTCAACCAACTCATATTCTAAAACACCGTTTTTAAACCGACAAATACACCTCTCCCTGATTAAACACTGGTATAAGACATGGTAAACGGATCAAAATGCAAACACATTACCTTCACTCTTTCTCATGAATCCTGTACACCACTTTATTTTTACACCATACAGCTTCCTTTCTCAGACACAGTCCTGTATCTTTGTTTTTTCTTAGACAGACATCTAACCTGGAACCGTCATACTAGACTTAAAAGACAGGAACTTAACCGACGGTACGGCCAAATATACAGACTACTAAATAGAAAATCTGAACTTTCTATTAAAGACAAATTACTGACCTACAAGACAATATGGAAACCTATTTGGAATTATGGACTAGAACTACGGGGGTGGCAAAATTTTCTAGCATCAAGCGCATCCAATCCTTTCAGTACAAGGTCCTTCGAACAAGAGTCTATGCTCTTTTTTATGTAACCAACAAAATCCTACATCATGACCTCGAAATAACCAGGTGTCCTAGACCTTATCACATAAAAATTCTACAAATTTCACCAAAACCTTACGTATCATCCAAATCCTCTTCCTCATAATCCTCCAAGAAGGTTAAAACGGCAGTGAACCGCAATCTTTTGTTTGTATAAATTGGAGTTTTATCTGGCAGTGGTCAGATTCTCCACTCAAGACATGAGTGAACTTTCTATTCTATGTAGCTCTTTACTGGCTTTAGAAACAGTGAAGCGGTTGAGAGAGTAGCGCTGGGATCTCCTGTAGTCCTGATTTTCCCTCCGTAGTTGAAGAGACATGCCTACTTCGGAGTTCCCTCCTGATTGTATAGAGTATATATAGGTATGTATGTGTTTTTTTTTTTAAATTTACTTATTTTTAAGTTATTTAATTTAATTTATTGTAAATACCTTTTTATTATTATTTAGTTATTTTCCTACTGTTTATTTAATTTTATTATTTGTACATATTGTGTGAATGTTATCTCATCTCTCTATAGCCATTGTACATGTGACAGATTGTTATATTATTCAATAAATAAATACATTTAGACTAGACCTGGGCACTCTAAAATAAATCATATGATTATTTCATGAATGAATTATTTCCGAAATAATGGTTATTTCTGAAATAATTATTTCAATATTTCAACATTCGTTGAAATCAAGTAATTTATTTCGAAATGAGCTATTTCAGAAATAATGATATCATAATTATTATTTCAGATTTACATATTTCATTAATAAATTATTTTAAAAAAACATGAAATAATTATTTCCGAAATAACATAAAAATCCACCAATACATAATATTTAGATAAATAGTTTTCGACGGATCTAAACGTTTCAGAGCCCACTGATTACGAAAAACACATTTTTAGCCATTGGTCTGTCTGTCTATGACAAGATTTTCTCGGTAACTAGTGGACTGATTTTATTGCTTCTTTTTTTATTTTTTAGGGTTTTGACTTTTGATGCCTGTGACACGAATTGAGTGCCCCATGCGCAATCAATGAAAAACATGTTTTCAATACCTTTTAACTGAAATTATTGTTTGTCAAAACTAGGCTATGGCAAAAAGTTTTTGATCAGCAATATTAGAGGGTATTGAAATTTTATTACTGACCTACCTTAAACCGGTTTACATCGCTTTAGTTTATCAAATAAATCGTATTCAAATCTTTTCTTTGATCAATTTTTGCGAAAATAAATCTAATTCAATTTTTTTTTGTTTCTTGACATATGTAAACATATAAAAACTTTTCTGAAATAGGTAGGAAAGTGGTGTAAATGGACACACCAGATCTTTTGTTAACCAAAAAAAAAAAAAGATTAAAGAAAGTAACACAAATTTTATACATTGTTACATTTTTCCAGCTAAGCAGAATGACAGTAAAAAGTTGGTAAAATTTCAAGGAAAAATTATCAATCATCAGCTCGAACCAAGCAGCTTTACAAAACTTACCAACCGCTTGAAATTTCACAAAATTAATAAATTTTCTATTGAACTAGCGAATAAAAACAGTGGAAAATATATATTCTGCCAACTGAAAATATTCTCAAAAAAAAATTCTCTAAAAGGTATTAATAAAACAGTTCATCTAGTTTTTGGAATTATAAAAAAATATAATAATAATTTCAGCTGAAGGTAAAAAACATTCTTTGAAGGATTTTTCTTTCAAATGCTAAAAGTTCTTTTTCGTCATTTTTAGTTAATGTCGATATTTGACTAGTGTACTTAAGAACTGAACGGATAAGCGTTTTATTAAGTCCTATATATATATATATATATATATATATATATATATATATATATATATATATATATATATAGATAAATAATATATATACTATATATATATAGATAAATAAATCTATTATCTGATGTACCCGTCGTTGACGGGTGTGTAGTATGGATTTTGTATTATGGGGGAGGGAATCCAAATTTAATTTCATAAAATATCATGAGAGGGAGTTGTTTTGAAATTTTTTATGAGGGTGTTTATGGAATTCTAGGTTTCATATTAGTCATAATAAAAACTTTGTTATTTGTTATTTGCTTAGGCGCCACACAACTAAACCGACCACCACCGATATATTAAAATTTATTATGTGTTAAATCTTCATTTATGATGAACCTAGGAGACCGTGGAGTCGATCGAAATAATCAAAAAGAGTTGTAGTCTCTCCGCTTCTTTAAATTCTGCTGAGTTTATCTCTGGCAAAATAACCAAAATAATATTGGACATTGAGTCACCTACATACCGTGTAAAATTAGAACTTGATCTGAATATTGTGGCGGGCGGGATGACATTTTTGGGAGTTTCCTATTTCCTGCTAATACCTTTGGTTAATCCTAAAAATGTACACGACAACATTCGTTAGGCTAGGGAAATTGAATCGAATGACACCTTGAACGGGAAGATCGGACAAAGTTGAGAAATGAGTGTGTTTTAAGCGAGAACGCGTTGCACATGCTCGGGATTTTGATTTTTTCCCGTTGAGTTATGATAATTTACCCATCAGTTGAATAGTACAATTGTTAAATGTGGTTCGCGGTAGAGTAGGTTGGGATAAGAATCAAAGTATGTAACTGCTTAACCGGAATCTCTATACAAATTAAAATTACCTCTGAATGGATTATGTTAAAGAGATCTGTTGACAAATTGCGGAATAACAAAATTTTTATTATGACTATTGAGAAACCTTGACTTCCATAAGCCCCCATAAAAAGTCCTCTGAGACCAAATAACCAAGTCCATCAAAATGATCTGTGTGTGAGTGTGTGTGTGTGTGTGTGTGTGTGTGTGTGTGTGTGTGTGTGTGTGTGTGTGTGTGTGTGTGTGTGTGTGTGTATGCGTGTTAGCAGTCTAGCTTAAAAACGAAAAGTCGTACAAAATTGAAATTTCATATGTAAGATTTTTATATGCCTGAAATATTACAGCAACGTTTTCGTAAAAATCGGCTCACCGGAAGAGTCACTTTATATCAACAGTGAAACACGTTTTTCAATTATCTCAAAAACGGCTCTAACGATTTTAATTAAACTCGGCGTATCATTGTATAATTAAGTGGTCTTTAATATCATTTAGGTCTTACACCCATTGATATTCGTTGATACACCCAAGGTTCATGTTCATCTCCCTCTAAAGTACTTAGTTAAAAAAAAACCAACTTCTTTTACTGACTATAACTATAAAAAATGGCTAAATATGAAGTTTGAAGGAATATGATAATTGGAAACTGGAGAAAAAAAGAAAAATGCTTATCCAGGTTGAAAATGAATATCCGAAAATAACAGTCAGAAGGTATATGTATAATATATCGTTGGAAAGCGGAGAATTTTATTAAAAATAATATCAAATAAATACAGTTGTAGAAGGTAACGGAGAGTGGCGAATAAAATATATTACAATATAATCCGATAGTTTTTTTTCCGTAACGATCACTTTCCAACTCTCTGGAGCGATGTGTTTCGATGAATGAGGTATCAAACGAAAGGATATTAAGTGGAGCAGTGACGAATCATAGTAACATCCACCCGAAAATTCATAGAAAAAAGTTATGAATGAAAAGAAAATTTATTTGTGAGTTACATAAAAAGTAAACATTTTTTACTCGATTAGACCCATTATTATTTGGAAAATTGCTGAATTCTCTACAAAATAAGAAAAAAAAACATGGAAATCGGACTATCATTTACAAAGATACAGCCTATTGTATTTTATGTACTTTAGTTTCTAATATTGTTTTCAAAGAAGTGTTATAAAATAAGAATTATTATTTTGATACGTACTGTTTTCGAAACCTGCTTTCCTAATCTCTGATTTTCGTGTAGTAAAGGATAACTCTGACGATTTTTAAGATTAAGTAACTGCCCTTTAAAGCCCTTAAATGTATAATTTTTCAGTTCCTGTTTGAGCCCAACCTTATTACCTGCGATAGGAAATCTTGATGCCACTGTTGTCATGGATTCTGATTCTTATCAAAAATTACAATTTCCAGCCCTCTGTAGTTACAAATCGAGCGCACCCGCAGTTGAAAAGAATAAAAGAGATCAGCCTTGCCAAACTACAAATCGGATACTCAAGGCAAAAACATGAAAGCTATTGACAAAGGGGGTATCCCTCGAGTTTCTTTCCTGCGTGGTAAATATCATGGTAGTGCATATCTAGACTGAGGGTTGTGCCTATAAAGAACCTTGATGTGAAGTGGATTTGGAAAATAATATTGCTAAAATTTTGAAAAATTACACGAAGATGGCATCAAATTGTTGTTATTTATTAAAAAAACACAACTATATAACAATTTCATAAATAAATAAATAAATAAAAACGGACTCATACAGCGTTTTAACTGCCATTGACAATCCATATCCTAAAAACTCCATAATTAGGGAAATACTCAATATCTGGTTGGATCTAAAAAATAAAGGAATAACAGTTGTCTTGGTATGGGTACCAGCTCATTGCTTTTAGGAAATGAAAATGCTGACAATGAAGCCCATTTAGCAAGAAGTGGAGGAGAAGAAGAGGAAGTGACTAGAGTGAAATATATCACTTTAGAAGACTGGGTACACGAAATAAAGAAAAAACAACTGGCAGAGTGGGAAAAAGAGTGGAGGATCAAAGAGTGTAAGCTGAAAGAAGTGAAACCCAATTGCGATAAATGGCTCACTAGCAACAGAAAGTCTAGGCGTGAGAAATTATACTATGCCGCCTAAGGATTGGGCACTGCCAGTTCACTCATGGCTATCTTTTAAGAGGTCTAGAAGCTCCTACTTGCGAGAAATGTAACAATACACCGCAAACTGTGAAACACCTTCTAGTAGAATGTTCCCAATTCGAAAGGCTCAGAGAAAAAAAAAACACTAAACGAAATACTAAAAGACAATGAAGAAAGAGTCTCGATCGTGTTAAATTTTTTAAAAAATGTAAACTACTATAACAGAGTATAAATCATAGAAAACGCCAATGACCCTTTAGGGTAGAGGCGAGAAAAAGGAAAAAAAAATACAATATATAATATTTTTTTTTTTTCACTGGTGTTTTATTTCGTTAAATCTTCTTTAGTTAGAATTATCGGACCATCACTTTAACGATTGTCTAAACACAATCCCCAACATCTCAGAAAAACAAACAAACTGAATTTAGCCATAACAGGAAAAATATGCAATATACGGTGTGTTCAGTCCATGAATAATTAAAAGGCTACAAAAATTCGTACAAAATAAAAAAATATATATATCGAAATCGGACCATGATGAGCAAAGATATAGACTACAGTAAATTGTACAAATGTTTTGGTTTATTTTTATGAATTAACTATTTTAATTCGACAAAGAAAAGGAAAATGAATTCTTCCAACTCATAATACTTAATTGTTATTTTCTTACTAATATTTTATATGAATTATTCGCATGGGCCAGCTAGTAAATAATAATTTCAGAAAACTAACATTATTTAACATGGAATCACATGTCTCCAAGGAAATTAAATGAAATTTTCTTAGTAAATGTAAACTTTTAAATTCTTTTCTAAATATTTTTGAGTTTGAAAAAAACAACATTAAAAATCCATCGAATCAAGCCAATAACGTTGTTTAAAATACTATTTCATTGTACTTGTGTGAAAGAAGAAGTGAAACATAAAAATATTTCATGAATATGTTTATAATCTTAAATATATTTACTGTAGTTTAATAACTCTAGACATGATATAATATTTATATAGTTGGGTATCTACCGGCCATTTATTCCGAACAATTATCAAGTGCACCTTTTAGAAAATTAGATTAGTGAATAATTTGATGAATTTTCTCTTTGGGAAATATCAACATTATCTACTTACAATTAGTGTGACAATATTTGACCTATCCATGGCAGGCAATGAAAATCTCTTAATTTCATTTTACTAAACTTTACAATGGAAAATAACAGTTTAATAACTAATAGTCCTACAATCCATAATCATTTATAGGTTAAATATTTAAATGTACTTTCAATTCTCTCTAGGCGTATATGAGCCTTTCGGTTGACAGAATGACTAACTCCAATTTTAACTTACTCGCTGTATGCATAAATATAACTTTTCCAACAAGAAATATTACTAAAATGACATTACTCAAAAATGTTGAAATCGGAATTAGTCATTCTGTCAATTGAAAGGCTCAAAGACTACGTTATGTGGTTTACAAAACTATATTTTAATTGCTTACCGTCGATATATTAAATAGACTTTCTGTAATTTTAATGATTTGTTATCTGTAAGCTTTAATCTTTAGCTCCATCCTTAAACCTTCAAAGACATATCTCTCTAATTGAACAGTGGTGCAACAACTGGAGCATCAAAATTAACGAATCCAAACGCAAGCATGTCACCTTAACCCTCCGACGCAGATCCTGTCCACCTATCCTCTTCAACTCTGTAACTCTCCCCGTATCAGACACAGTTCGGTATCTAGGATTCCTTTTAGACAAAAGACTAACATGGAACTCACATACCAGACTTAAAAGGCAAGAATTTAACCGACGACTTGGCCAGTTACACAGACTACTTAACAGAAAATCCAAACTCTCAATCGAAAACAAACTATTAATATACAAGACCATACTGAAACCAATATGGATCTACGGACTTGAGCTGTGGGGAACAACTAAATTTTCGAACATCAAACGCATTCAATCCTTCCAGTCTAAAGTCCTCCGTATAATAGTCAATGCTCCTCATTATGTTACTAACAAAACCTTACATCATGATCTTTACATCACTTATGTCCTTGACGTTATTCCATCTCGATTCTCAAATTTTCATTGGAACCTAATCCACCATCCTAACCCCTTACCACAATCATTATCCAGCTCCAGTCACCCCTACAACTCTCCTAGAAGGTTGAAACGGCAGTGGTCTAGAGACCTTTTGTAAAGACTGTCACTGGAGTTTTGGCAATGGCCAGCCTCTCCAATCACGTCATGAGCGTCTGTTGCTTTAGTGCCCTATCTCAGTTTCCACTGGACTCCAATGCTGGTGACGCGGCTGAGAGAGAAGCGCTGGGATCTCTTACAGTCTCGCTTTGTCCTTCACACGTGGAGGAAAGGGCTGGACTCGGAGCTCCCTTGGCTGCTTGTAAATATTGTAATTAAGTATGAATGTTTTTCTTTTTTATATATTTATTTGTTTTACTTATGACTATTTAATTTTCTACCAATTTCTGTACTTTTTTTTTTAAATTTTATTTCAAGTTACATTTCCTTGGTTTTTGCCTTTGTTATATAGATATATATTTTTATTTTTTATTTTTTTATTTATTTTTTTTTTTATTATATTGTGTACATAGTATGAATGGGCTTCACTCAGCTTTAATACTCAGTCCCCTTAAATGTGGCAAAATGTATTATTCCTAAATAAAAAGATTTTTTTAACAAAAAAAAAAAAAAACTTTAGCTCCGTTTAAAATGCACTTCAAAAATTTTATAATAGCTAAACCATGCCAGAAAATAATTTCTATTCAAAGTAGAGGGGTAAGTGAAAGTTGTGTGTTGCGCACACCAGATTTTTTACAATTAGACGGACTTGAGGCATTATCTTTACTGCTGTTTGAGACACTTTAATGTTTGTAGGGGCTGAGTGTGCCCGAAATTTTTTTTGTCTTCCTACTCATCTCAAGGATCAAATCCATCTAAAAACAAAAAAAAAAAAAACTTTAACAAAAAACAGTAAATATAATACCTCAAGTCCGTCTAGTTGCAGGGAATAAAAGGTAACATAAGAAAAAAAGAAATTTCTGTTGGGCACACTCAACCTCTATAGTTACTATAGTGTCTCAAACAGCAGTGAATATAATTCCTCAAGTCCGTCTAATTATAAAAAACGAAAAAGTGCATTAAAAAAAAAAATTGAAATTGCTGTAGGGCATACTCAGTCTCTAAAAAAGTTGCATATACGAGTATAATGCTTCAAGTCCAAATAGCAGAAAACAAAGCATGGGTATAAACGAAAGCTTAATTTAAACTGAACAATAGAATTTTAATTATGGTTATTTCATTCCCTACATCTATCAGAATGATTATTTCAGAACATTATTTCTGAAATAATCATTTCAGAAATAATTATTTCGGAAATAATCCTCAAGTTATTTCATAAATAAATTATTTCCGAAATAACTGGGGAAGGTTATTTAACTATTTATTTCGGAAATATTATTTAAAATAAATTCTGCCCAGGTCTAATCGAGACTGATGGTTTTCTTGGATACTAAATTAATTGCCTATCTTAATGTAAAATTTTAAGCTTGACAAATCGAAAATATAGAATCCAACTAATTGTCTTCCTGGATTTTATAATAATTATTTGATTGTACTTCTGAAGGTTGGAAGTGCATGCCGCTGAAATACATCAAGATATTTTTACGGGTTGGAAAAACGTATATTGATAACGGTATGTAAATAATAATAGCGGTAGTTCTAATTTAAAGAGAAGTTCGCAGGGGGTGGGTCATTAGTCACATACTACATATTGTAATAGACCTTATTTCATTTACCTATGCATTGCCGGACGGAGATAGGGAATCTACATGATTCATCATATCATCGGCCAATGTCTTCTTGAAGAATGTTAATAACTTTTGTTCAACTTAATCTATATAAATAAAATAAAGGTTTTGTCTGTAAAAATTGTGTTTCTTTTTTTTTTATCTTTTTTTTTGGGTTAATAAAAATATGTGTTTTTAAATCAAAGTTTTACAAAGATTGCAATTTAAAAAAATCTTTTTAGAAGTCATTGTCAAAAATATATTCAGAACAATTTTAACCGCCATAATCCTCCCAAAAGTAGTTAGAAATATTTAAAATTATTCTTGTATATATAAATGTCCAACCAATTTCTACTTATGTACTAATCTCCCCTATATCTGGACATGCTTATAAATTTATTTTTTACAATTGTATTGAAAATAAAGAACATAAGGTTCTGTAGTTGCTTGATTTGAAAAATAATTTGATTTTATTAAACATTAAAGCAAGGAGAGTCTTGGTCTTGCGCATAGTCTGCATAGTCTCGCAATAGTTTTGCAGTTATTAGCTTCTTACTGTATTTTTTTAGATATGATAAACCTAACTAAGCCTGAATGAAAAATTAGAAGAGTTGAATGCAAAAGTGTATTGACTATACCAATCTTGTACGTATAGTAACCAAAATTGTCAAGTATTAGTAACCATTTTGCCTTAATTTTTATTCAAAAAATCGATTTTTTTTTGCCAGTCTTGGAATTGGCATTGCAACAGTTAGGCAGTTTAGGTCTTGGTGCAAGTGCAAGACCAAGACCTACTTTGGCAACACTAATCACAATTAGCACAGTTATTTTTATTACTTTGAATACTTGATGATTAACCGTATATTATTGAGGAAGGAGATGGTCCGTGCTGGTGGTCATAAAAAGACTAAACTAGTGAAAAAAACTATTTTATATATTAATAGTTTAAATAAAATATAATAAAAAAAATAGTTTTTTCACTGTTTTATTCGTTTTATTTATTCGTACCACCCGAACATTCTTCTTCCTCAATATTTTTATTATTATTTATTAAAAATAATTATTATTATTTATTAAAAACAATCGACCAAAACATGTGTAAACAATTGACAACCGTACATTATCTGATCATTTTTTAACGGTCAGTTTTTTGTATGTAAATAGGCTACATTATCTTTCAAACCTGTATAAGTTTTATTAGATAATTTATGAAATTTATAAAAAAAAAAATTATGTTCTATGAAAGATTCATTAAAAATATAAAAAAACATTTGAGGTATATAATTAAAATTAAGTAACAGCTTTACTCTCCCAACCTTTTTCTCTTTATTTTTATGATGTTTCGGGATCAATTAATTATCCCATCTTCAGAGTCTATATTTAGTTTCTAGTCTGAAAATGGGATAATAAAGTGATTCCGAAACGTCATTAAAATAAAGAAAATATTGTTGGGAGAGTTAAGCTATTACTTAATTTTAATTATATACATCAGATAAAAAGCATGTCCCTTAGGACTCATGAATAAATAACATTTTTTATACGTTTTTTAAATTGTTGTAAATCTCTACATCATTTTTGGTTGTAACTTTTGTAAATATTTTTTTTGCAGGTATAAATAAGAATATATAAGGAATATACACAAAGGTAAATATAATATAAAACAAAAAAAAAATCGTTTACAGCGTCATCTGAAGAACATTTGCAACATACACATTTTCATTCCTGATCATAAATAATGATCTATCGCATCCTCATTTCGAATACTTCAATATTTGGACGTTTGGTAGCTGTTAAGGCTCTCTTAAATATATAAGTATTTTTTTATATTAATTAATTTCTTATCATACTATATTGATATTTTGTTTGGCAAAATTGCATCCACAAGCAAAGTTTCTCTTCATTTGACCAAAACTTTCTGAAAGCTAGACATTTTTTTGTGAAAAAAAGTACTTACAGGGATCATAATAAGTATTCTGCACTATTATTTCCTTGGACTTTTTTTTCCGTGAGTTATAATTTAATATAAATCGTTATTACATTTCATCCAAATTTACTCTCCCAATAACACCAACTTTGGAATTAAAGCTCAACATGAAAAAGGTTTTTAAAATAATCATTCCTTGTACATTCGATATCACCAGCTATCTTCAAGAGAATATAAATTTTTTTGAGAAAATAAAATACTTGAAAATTGGTATTTTGTTGTTTGTTGGTATTTCCAAGGTTTAATCATAGCCACTTTTTAAATGCAATTATAAACTACATCAAACTCGTTTAACCTGAATTAATTCAGTGGAAAAGAAATATAGTTAACTGAATTGTGAAACGCAGTCTTAAGCAATAACGCAAACTGGCTTTGATTAAAACTATAAATAAAGCAATGCTGGAAATATTTCTCAACTGGTGGGAATGAAGGCCTGCTCCCACAAATCGCCCTCTTCTGTATCATAAAATGAGAGTTTAAACGAACTTTGATATTTTACTAGGCCACTTTTCAGGTCACCAACTATCTATAAAAAGGATAGTATATTACATTTGTCATATTCTGAAAGTTTTTTTTGTCCTCCTGATTGCCAATCGGCCTGTGTAATAGTTAGCCAAATTTAACGAAAGGATGAACCATAGGTGTGTCTCAGAAAACGGTGGCAGGTGATATGCACATCATATTGATTTGATGACGGACCGTCAAGCCCAGAACCAGATTTGTTAAGATTTCCTGAAAGGTTGGTAAATACTATTTCCAAAATGTTTGTATTTCAGCATTCTGAGCTAAATACGAAAACAACTACTGATCTCTGACGTTTAAATTGATTGTCCCACTTTCTGCCTTCGCACTTGTGGACTTGGGTATGCTAACGCCTCCGGATACATCGTGCGAAGCAAGAACCCACTCGTACCAAATGGAAGATATAGGAGACTCACCGGAACATGATGATCGGTGGACAAGACTTGACTGTTCAGGATGGTCACTGCAGACTTGTGACTGACATTGACTACTTTTCGCTTTATATCACCTTGCTACTACACCTTGTATCGGCTTCATCTGCCCTGATATCGGGGGGCGAGTTTTTGATAGGGTGTATGATACTCACTTTCGTGATTCTAGATCAGTGTCTTTTCCTTATTTACAAGTCCTCGATAATTATTAGCGTGTCAGTAGAACATCCTTCCTTGAATTTACAGGATATGCCACCGATCTAGTCTATATCAGACTTGGAAAAAATAATTTTATTTAATATTTTAAAATACATAATATAAAATCCTAAGTATTTCGCGTTTAAAAAAAATACAGTATATTTTAATAATAAAGTATTAAATTGTTTTCAAAAAAGTATTTCTTATAAAAAATACATAAAAAGGTGCTTTACAACTAATTACTTAAAAATAGGTTTATTTTTACGATGCAAAGAGTTTTGAAATTAATAGACAGTTTTCATAGTTGTAAAAATTTTTATAGGGAATAAATGATTTTATTCAGTTAGTGTTAATTATGAAAAAAATCATAATAAAATTGAACTTTTGCCAGATTATTTCATTTTCAATATGCTCAAATTATTTCATAAATTAAAATAATCTTTTTCTCTGGTAAAAAAATAATATATATCTATATATCTTATTAATACAATCGACCATTAAAAGTTTTACGCTCAATTTTCACAACAGAAACTTTTAGTGCAAACGATCATACTATAATAATTCAAGGAAAATTAATTCAATTCGATAATTTATACAGTGTATTTAAAATAAAATATATTAGACTTTTATTGTATATATTTTTTGTATCTTAGAATCTTGGAAAGAAAATACAATTTTTTTTTTATTTTATATATTAAAAATATATAATACATATATCTATATAAATTTAAAAAATATAATACAGTGTCAAATAACACACTTCATATTTTACAAATAACAAATTTTATATTTATTTCAACGTTCAGTAAATACTTATAATCTCCATGATTTTAAAATTTATCTCTTATGTAGGTCTAATGATTTATTTTATGAAGGTCTATTCTAAGTTAGTTTCATATTTCTCATTTATTTATTTATTATATCAAAATTATTATTAATGTGTTTGTAGAACTAAATTTACTTTTCATGTTTCTAAAAATGATTTTTTCAATGATTTCTTTTATTAATTCAAAATTCCGTATATATGTATCCATTGTCCGTTTTCTATGCCAAATGATCAACTGGTAATTAAAATTGATTCCTTTCTCTTACTTTCCCTCTGAGGTAGCTTCTTGGTTCCACAGGAATCGGTTTCATGTTTAAAAAGAAACATTTTACGCTTGAATTTTTCCGACATTTTAATTTGCTTGTATTCAACCGTTTTCTATTTTTTCTTTTCTTTTTTTTTGTATGAATTGCCTATCCCGAGAGTTTAATTTTTATTGGTACAGGCCTAATTGTAAGAAACCTATTATTGACGCTAAAATATAATAAAATGGAATGGCAAGGTTCGGACCTGAAAAGTTTACCCACTCAAAGTTACTTAAACGTTGTATCTTGGGTTTCAATCTGATTCACCTCATTTTCCATGTGGACTTCTTCCTTTTCTTCTTTGTAACAATTATTAATATATGAATTTTCAACATTAAGAGCTTCTTGGGTTTCAATCTAATGGATCTCATTTTCACTATGATTTTCTTCTTCCCTCATTTCTTTGGAACATATATCAACATTATCCTATATTTCAATATCAAGAGATTCTTTTGAAGTATCTTCGAAATAAGATTATTTTTCATGATGATCCTCTATTTCTTCTAAGAGTTCAATCTCTTCAGAAGCTGTCTCTTGAAAAATTAGTTCTGTATGTTCACCAAAGGACATGGCTGGTTTATTTATTGTTGAAGTTTCATTCTTCTTAATTATGCAATGAACTTCTGGATTCATCTTATCTTCAATGTCGTTAAATTTATCTTCTTCCTTAGATTTAGGTAATGCATCAGTTGTTTCTTCTTCATCATTATGGATCTTTGTTTGAGTTGTATCTTTTCTTATACTCGCAGTCCAGTCGTCCATGTTTCTACACAAGCTTTCTGCGACATCATCTGTTTTCTTTTCTAATCTTTCAAAGCTTTCGGTAATCTCTACTTGAAATTTCTTAAACAGCTCATCCATTGGATATACTCAGTTAAGGGTGACTGTGATTTCATGGCTGTTGCCTCCTTTGTTTTTAAGATATCCATCGCGAAGTAAAGAAATTTTTAAAAAATGATTTAAGGAAGAACAATTATATACCCAACCAAACAAAATACAAGATTTAAAATAATAAGCCCGATTTCAAATAAAACAAATTGTTAAATTTAACCAATAACCTATTCAATAAATTATTTATAACGAAAACATATCATTTTCAGAATGAAAATATAAGAGATAACCAACTACATGCAACTATATTCATGTTAACAAAAATTTAGAAAGATAAAATATATAAATAAATCAATCTATCTGAATCATGTAATGTAATTATTTTAAATGTCACTCATAATCATTAAAGTACAAAAATAATTAATGATAAATGATCTACGATTCATAATTAGAAAGCAGAATAGTATGTCCCCACAAGGGATGCCATAAAAGATGCTATGTTTTATCCCCACAAAGGATGCCATAATGAAATGTTACGGTTTGGGGTGTTGAAATTTATGGAGATGCCACTGGATAATTATTGATGATAATTATCCAGACTTATTTAATAATAAAAGATTAGTTAAACAAATTCGGTTCTTTAACATATTTGGTCCATGATTAATTAATTGGATTTCATTTCTCAAAGGCTGGTTTGTGTTTATCATGCTTTCTAATTACCAGCATTACCTGTGATCATCATGATATAAATAGGTGGCATGATTAAAATTTTACTAAAAACTGAATTTATTTCTACGTCTAATAAAGAACATGTACAAATTATTTTAGAAATCTTAATGTGCAAATACTATATACAATAAACTAAATAAAAAAAATTATTTAATAATGACTGTGCAGATATGATTTCAGATGGACTATTTTGAGAATTATTTTTCCATGAAATATTTTAACATTATGTTTGGGAATTACAACATAGCTATTATAGTATGTGAAGTGGTGTAGGCAGTAGATTTCATCTGCATATGCTGATCCGAGATCATCTCGCCATGGTTCAAAACTCTGGATCATCATGGTATTTGTAGGGCCAAGGCTTCAGTCCCCAAACCGGAAGAAAATATAAGAACCATCCTCAAGGCCGAACATCATCATAAGACCTTTCCTCAATGCCGGACATCAACAGAAGAGTTTCTTGCTTCTCTGTAGATTTTATACAAATATTCAGGGTGGGGCAAGGGTGGTTTTCATTGGTTCTTAACTTCACAAAACTTGTAATACCTAAAAAAGAAACAGTTACTTAGCCCGTTACTAGTTTTTACTCTAAGCTTTCCCTACGGTCCAGGTACAGGTCGGTCCTTATCTACCTACTCTACCCGCTTGACGCTGTTTTTGATATCAGAAGTCGGTTTCATTAAATATGCCATAATAATTTTAAAAACGTATTTACTATGTTCAAAACATAACAACATATATTATGTTTTAACATAAGTTTCAAAAATATAATACAGTAACAAATAACACATTTTATATTTTGCTTATTAAAATACAATTAAATTTCATTTTACATTTAAGAATATTCCATTTAAAATACTGCCCGAATCTGGTCCATACATATCCCAAATGCCACGAAAATGAAAACTATTCACATATATGTGGGTGATAACAAAACATTTCACTCAATAATAAGCAATAAATTTAAAAGATTTGTTTTCTATAATCTAAACTTGCCCTATTTAATATACAGTTCCGAATTTAATAGTATTGTCAATTTTTGATAGTGTTGTTGCATGATAGATTTAGGTCATATTCTGAAAAATGTTATTTTATTTATAAAAGTGTTTTTAGGTTACTGTTTTAATAAAGTTTCTGATAAATGAAAGGTTGTTGAAATATATATATATATATATATATATATATATATATATATATATATATATATATATATATATATATATTTATATATACATTTTTACTTTCACTTACGTATATATGTAATATATAGTAAGTGTAAGTATTGCGATCGAGAAAATTTTTGAATCTGAGTTTTCGACGGATTTATACGTTTTGAGGTACCCTAAGTCGAAATGACCAAATCCCGAAAAATGGTCTGTGTGTCTGTGTGTTTGTATGTTAGCAGTCTAGCTCAAAAACGATCCTATGAAACTGATATCACGTATTTATGATAGGTATATGCCTTAGTTGTGACGGCATGTTTTTCCTTAAAATCGGCTAACCGGAATTGCCACTTTATATCAACGCTGAAACACATTTTCACATTTTCACAGTTTTCTCAAAAACGGCTTTAACGATTTTGATTAAACTCGGTGTATCATTGTATAATTAAGTGGTCTTTAATATAAATTAGGTCTTATACCCATTGATGTCACTTTACTGGGCTTAAATGCCCAATGTTCATATACGTCTTCCTCTAAAGTACCTTTAATATGGTTTATTTTAAAAAGATAATTATTTCGCATTATTCAGAGTTACGAAAAAATGCTATATATAACTTTTGAAAGAATTTGATAAGTTAATAAAGGAGAAAATAAATAAAAATGCAGAAAAACGTAGCTATAGACTGTAGTGCCTAAACGAATGTACCGATTTCATTGAAACTTCGCTAAAGTCATTTCCTCGACACCCTTCAAATTTATCTATATAACATTCATCAGCGAAAAGAAGCTGAAAAAAGTTACGAGGGATGGTAAAATTAAATTCCGAATAACTCAAAAAGTATACACTTTTTTGGGAATGTTGTATATGATTTTCTAAAAGTTTATGGAATAGCCTAAAAAACAAAAAAAAAATCGTTAAAATCGGACAATTAGGAGACAAGATATGGTCTCTAGTTTTGTTTTAATAGGTTTTGCTGCAATGGTTATATCCTTTGTTTCGGTTTTTGAATTTTGAATGTGTTAATAAGGTAATGCTAATTTTTTTTAAATGTATTTAAAATCCACCTTAGCAAGTTGATGGCATTGTTAAAAAAACTATTTCAGTGTACTTGTGTGAAAGAAGAAATAAAATATAAATTCATTTCATGGGTGTATAAATCATGTGTTTATAATATTAAATACATTTACTGTAGTTTAGTAATTATTTATTAAATTTTAAATTGGTCCATAATCGTCTTATCTTTTTGGCTACATTCACGGAATTGCTGTGTTATATATGTGTGCGATGTTATATTGCGTTCCTGGCGTTTGAGAATTTAAAGAGAAAAAAGGATTTTTTTTTTATTTTGGGAAAGTGTTTATTATGCTATGTCTATTGTTTAATATGGTTTATTGTTGATAATTTGTAAGAGTATTGTTATGAAGGGGGAGAAAAAAAAAAGAAAAATATAATATAAAATTAATGTCCGTATGGATTGATAAGTATGCTGTGTACGAAGCAACCCTATGTAGTAGGGCAGCATTACTTTTAATAAAGTATTTCTCTATAAATAATTAGGTATTAAAGTTAATTCCAAAATATTGTCATATAACTTTTTAGAAAACTAAATTAGTGAATAATTCGATAGATCTTCTCTTTGTGATATTCCACTACCATTTCATTGTACTTGTGTGAAAAAAGAAGTGAATTACAAAAATATTTCATAGATACGTTTATAACCCTAAATATATTTACTGTAGTTTAATAACTCTAGATCTCATAATATATTTAAATATTTAGATATCTATCGTCCGTTTATTCCGAAAAATCATCAGGTAATCTTTTAGAAAATTAAATTATTGAATAGTTTGATAATTTTTCTTTTTGCGATATTCCAACAGAATCCACTTACAATTAGTGTGACAACTTTTGACCTGTCTATTACAGACACTGCAAATCTCTTAATTCTGTTTTAATAAACTTTGCAATGGAAAATAACAGTTTAATGACTTATAGTCATACAATCCATAACCAATTGATCGAACAATCCATAACCAACGAATCGTACAATCCATAATCAACCGGTGATATAATAAATAGGACTTTTGTTATTTTAATAGCATTTGTGTTTTTTTTAGCTTTAGCTCAGTTTAAAATGCAATTCAAAACATTTTATAATAGCCTAACATGGCCAGAAAATAATTTTTATTCAAAGTTCAAAGAGTAAGTGAAAGTTGTGTGTTGCGCGCACCAGATTTTTTTCTTATAGGACTGCAGTAATTGTTTACCAACAAGATATCTTTATTGGTGACTTCATCATTTAAGAGTATTTCGCTGGAATTAAGAGAGAGGTATTTTTAAATTCCTATAAAATTATTAACATTTCAGACTTTTTTAAAATTTTATTTAAACTGTGGAATTCACAGCAAATATGCTGAATCAGAAGAAGGACAAAATAGAGAAATAGGTCAGCAGAAAACATTTTTACTCTCTAATACTCAACGAACTTTACAGATGACCTAGTCATTATATTAGTGTCGATGATGGAAGATTTTACGTACTGTTGTACGTGGAAGAGAAATACTTACAACAGTATGGTCATTCATGAGTAGGTTTGGAGAAGAAACAAATTTTTTAATTCTTACATAATATTATAGAATATATTATTTAATAAAAATTAAAAAAAGTTAAAAAGCCCCTCCAATGCTGATGACGTATAAGCCTTTCCCCACCGCCTAAGATATTTTATTCCTCTCTTCTTCATAAAAATAGTGCAAACCAAAGTAGAATTTTAATATTCATAGATTGTATACAATTACACATATGTCTGTTCTATGTTTCTACTTGTCTTTTAATTTGAATCTTTTGGATTTGAAATTTTGAAAAATTTTCAAAAAAAAAATTATCAAAAAGTACCCCCTCATAAATTTTGATGGCGCAACTTGCGCAATGAAATCCTCTTCTAGGTACCCCTGCTTACCTGTATATATGCAGTATATAGTAAGAGAAATTGTTACGATCATGAAAGTTTTCGAATCTGAGTATTGGAACTTCGTTATCATTGATTTTATAATTTTCTCAAAAATACCTCCAAACGATTTCGATTAAACTTAGTATATCCATGTATAATATAATTAAATAGCCTTTAACATCAGCTAGACCCCATTTTCATTGATGTCATTTAACAGGGTTTAATGTTTTTTTTTGTTTTTTTTTTATTTGGGTTTTATACAACTTAAGGAGTCATATCCCCAACACCCAAAAGCCACTGCTCCCTGTCCATCCAATCAATCTCCTTCGCGAAGCCCTCTGGCTGCCATGCTTTCCTCCACGTCCTCAGTTCAGGTGGCATATAGTTCTAAATTTTCTTTGGTCAGCGGTTCTCATCCATCCGCATTAAGTGGCCATACCACTTTAACCGTTTGGTCCCGATCAGGTGAAGGATGTTCTTTTGACATCCGACCTTGTCTCTAATAGCTGCGTTTGGGATCCGCTCGATTCTGGCTACCTCACTGCACGACGTCCGTCCTATTTCTCTTCCAACCTTTCAAAGCCGTTAGAACCCCTTGTCT
This sequence comes from Nezara viridula, assembly GCA_928085145.1. Taxonomy (NCBI): domain Eukaryota; kingdom Metazoa; phylum Arthropoda; class Insecta; order Hemiptera; family Pentatomidae; genus Nezara; species Nezara viridula. The sequence continues at coordinate 180,584,862 of OV725077.1, read as the reverse complement.
AAAATCAACTCTCCAACTGACTAGAGAAACGTTCCCTTATCAACCAATTCCAATCTGGCATTCGATCTTTCTCAAAGCAATCCGCTTTCCTTAAAATAACCTATGATCTCCAAAACTCTATTGAACCCCAAAACCTTACTATCCTCATCCTTCTAGAATTTTCCAAAGCGTTTGACACAGTTGACCATAACATCCTCCTTACTAAATTGCACAATCTTCCTCTATGCAATAGTAACCTGCGTTGGTTGAAATCCCCTTTCAAATCGGTCCCTGTATGAAGTCGTCCAAGGTCAACCTCCATCTAAGACCCTCCTCCTCTCCTGTGGTATTCCCCAAGGATCCTCTCTATCTTCTACACTGTTTGCTATTTACATTAATGACCTTCCTCTCCTTACCCATCACTCCCAATTCCATATCTATGCAGATAATTTCCAAATATACCTGTCCTTCCCGCCTTCCAACCTACTATCAGCCACAACTTCAAGAAGACTTGGATAGGATTTGTGACTGGGTGAGAGCTATCAAGTTGAATTGAATGCAAAAAAGACGAAGGCAATCTTACTAGGCTCCAATCATTTCCTTAAGACTGTTCCTGATATTCCAACTCTGTTTCTACATGATGATCCCATCAAATTTGACCCCACTATCAAAAACCTTGGAATAACCTTAGATCAAACGCTTTCCTGGACACTATGTATCAAATATCTCCCGCCGTACCTTTATCACCTTAAAAGGTCTACATTACTTCCATCACTTATTTCCCCCTTGAAATCCGTAGGTCTTTACCTAGTCACTTCCTTAATATTTGCCCACTTTGACTATTGCTGTACAGTAAATGGGGGTGCCTCTAGGGATCTCGAGGCGAAACTAAAACGTGCGATAAATTGCTTTATACAATTCATCTTCGGGATTCCAAGGGACGCCTCTGTTACCCGTTTTTATGTAGAGTTGAAGTGGCTTTATCCTTCCTACCGTCGTAAGTATTTCCTGGTATCTTTACTCTTTCAAGTCAAACCAATCCCGCCGCCCTTCATATATTTCCGAGCTCCTTCAATTCAAATCCTCTGTTAGTTACCGCAATACTGGTTCCCAATCTTCAGATTTATACATAAGGGCCCACCGAACCGCTGTTTTTAACAGATCGTTCATTATCCGATCGTTATCCCAATGGAATTACATCGTTTCCAAAATCCGTAAATCCAATACCCTCCATATATTTGAATGCCGCCTGTTCAATTATTTATTATGTATGCAGTCCCCATAAAATTGTAAATAGATATTACTGTAAATTTGTATATAAATTATTAAATCGTTCTTTATTATTTTCACTTCATATTTTTTAATTTTTTATTGTTAAATGATTAAAGTTAGAAAGTAATTTATAATTTTTTTAGTTATATTTTTTATTATGACTGTTTAATTACTTTGTATTTTTGTTTATGTACCTCTGAGGCTTCTTATTCCACATTTCTATCTTCCAGTGTTATTCAAAAGGGACTCGTCCCAGAATAAATAAAGTATTATTGTTATTATTATTATTATTAAATATAAGAATAATTGAACAGTGTACACATATGTTTAGCCCTTACAGGCGCATTGCACAAATTGTTTTTTATCTAAAAATATAGTATTTACAAATTAGAATTGCTTAATTATATCTTGCAAATAAAATTATTTAAAAAAAAACATAATTATAATTGTCATCCACAATAATAATGGTTTTTGCATTTTATGTTTGTTAGTTTATCACCTCTATCCTTACAGGCGATTGCGTTTACAGGTCAGTTCTTGGTGAAATGTTCAGCTTTTTCGGCATTATTTATCCTATTTTGTCATTTGTTTATGAAGTTGGCTAGTTAATTTTCATTAGCTCATTTCGTTTTTGAAGTATTGTTTTAGTTTCTGGTCTACATAAATATCAACGGAAAACAACCTGCAAATGGGAGTTTTTAATTTGTATAGAGACGGAATAAAATAAAATCTTCTTGCCTCGAATATTTCTCCTTCGTTATTAATTTTTATCAAATTTTTTTATTACCTTTATAAAATTTAAGAAAGTTTTATTTATTCATTTTTCAAACTTTCAAGAGCTAAAAAATTTGGCTAAATATCTCAATAACCTGAAGTCAAATAATAACTATGATGTCAAAAGCTCAATGGAGGTGAAGCAAATGCTTAAAAGAATAAGTAAAATAGACAATAAGTAAATATTGTTTGATCTATTTCGATGTAGACAATTTATTTACCAATATCAACTTGAAAGATGTAATGAAAATAATTGAAAAACACTGGGATAAAATAGAATCACAAACCCAAATTAAAAATCTTAAATTGTATTTAGAGGGTTTCAAGATACGCAGTGAGAACAAGAAGGGAAATAGTGACAATTGTTAAATAGAAAGGTTAATAAAAGTACTGATTTCAATAAAACTTTATTATAAAATGCCATCAATAACAAACTGAGAGGTTGCAACAATCCATTAAATCTAGGTAGTATTGCCAATGAATATTCTAATACATATAATATCATTATATTTAATATCATTATCATTAATATTCTTAATAAAATATTATTAATTAAGAATATTACAACAATAAAGAAGGTACTAAAGAAATAGGGAAATGTACTTACTACCAAGATGTACTTCAACATCTTGGTAAATTGAAAGGGAAATTGGCATCTACGATTATTTAAACTCGGTTTAGTAGTCGGGTGCCTTTTACTACGTATTATGGCTCCAGATAGATAGATTTCGTCTCATGTACTAAACATCCAAATCTTGAACTTTGTTTCGGGGTGGTTGCCACCAAATTATTATTTCCTTAGGATACATAGAATCCCTCAATTTTTGTTGTCGGGTTTTCAGAAGTCAAAACTTCTATAGGCGCGTTTTCACTTTTTGTGGAGATCGAATTAGATTAAGCCGTCACATTTCTGATGTGTAACGCTCGAGTGAAGTGGGGTGGAATAGACTAATTGAAGTGTTTTTGCATATGAATTAAAATATTTCAGAAACTAAAAATCGGGCCTGCTTACTGCAAGCGAGGAAATTGTTCAACGTTTTATACTCTCTGTAATGCGCTATTATTCAAAATTTTATTTTAACGCGACGCCATGTTAGGGAGGGAAAAATGAAAAAAATAGTGTTGAAAACCAAATGATAACGAATTTTATGGAAGATATGGATTAAAATATCGCAGAAACTAAATTTCGGACCTGCATACTGTAAGCTAGGGAAATTGTCAGCATTTCATCCTCTTTATAATGAGCTATTGTTTGTTTATAATTTATATTTATATTAATTATTTCGCCTTGTTGGTTAATTTCACTTTTATCGTGTGGTCTAAAGCACACACCTTAATGTTTTTTTTGGTAAATATGGCAGTGTATATTTGGTCTTAAATCATTATTAATCTTTGCAATTTTATTTAATAAAATATTCGAGTCTAAATTCAGATTTTCCTAAACATGTATTTATATACTATTCAGTATTAATACTACGTAATTAAGGAGATCCAGAGAGCGTTTTCTTTTGTAACGGATTGAAATGTTACGGAATAGTAATTTTGGTTAAATAGTAAATTTCCTATCAATCTTTTACCCTACATATAGAGTTAGAAATATGTTATGGCTTCCGTAAACCTGCATGCGACAGATCCTACGTATGCTGAGAAAATAAATTAAATTCAAGTCTTGTTTTAATGAAACAACGTAGCAGTATGCTAGTTGGATGTAGGACTAAACACCTGAACAATTTCCTCTTCTGATCACCTCTTATATACTTTATTGCCATTTATATCATATTATGTTTGTCTATAAACATTATATAATAAAGTATATTATAAATAGTTCGGTAGAGCTAAACATAATCTGTGTAATGAACTTCACTAATTTTTTTTAATACAATTTTCAGAACACTGTGAAAACATAAGTACTAGAATATTGAATTAAAACTACGTCACATAGCTTTGTTTCGGTTTCGAAGTATCGTATTCTTCTGTTCCACTGTTTTAAGAAAAAGTCGTGTAAATATTTTTTATGTGTAAATATGTAAGTCTATAACACGAGGATTATAGACAGTTACAACAACCCCGCCTGTCGAACATAAAGCATCTTCTGTTGTTTAATGAAGGTACAAAGAAACACCTCGGGGGGCACACGAAGTTCGGTGGGTAGAAGTTGCCTCGGTAATATGGATCCATCCTGGAACTGGGATCAAACTGTTGGCCATAATCATCTGCAACATTAAAAAATATATATTACTTATAGGATTTTGTAAAACAAAAAAACCTAGTGCATTGCGCGCATCAAGCAACCTTATATAACATTTAATATAACGCTTAGTTACTAAGCAGAAAATCTAAACTTTCCATTGAAAACAAGCTACTGATCTACAAGACAATACTGAAACCTATTTGGACTTACGGACTAGAACTGCGAGGATCCATCCAATCCTTCCAGTCAAAAGTCCTTCGAACAATAGTCGATGCTCCTTTCTGTGTAACCAACAAAACCCTACATCATGACCTCAACATCCCATTTGTCCTAGACCTTATCCCAGAAAAATTCTCCAAATTTCACCAGTACCTTACGTATCACCCAAATCCTCTTGCACAATCCCTATCCAGCACCACCCATCCATATAATCCTCCAAGGAGGTTAAAACGGCTGTGGCCCCGCGACCTTTAATAGTTTTTAAATATAGGAGTTCTGGCAATGGCCAGATTCTCCACGGTAGGATGGATAGAACCACTTCAACTTGGTGTAATCATTGTAAAAATGATAATATAAAAGAAATGATATATAGGTGGAATATGGTCTTTAATTTAAAAACGCGAAAAAATTATATGATTAAATCTGATATTATTAGAATATTATAAACCAATGATAATAAATTACCTGGCAACATTCCACACATTTTCATGTGAGTTGAGCTATCTTTCTTAGTCTAATTAGCATTAGATATTTATAATAAAAAATTATATTCTTATTTGGGACAATCGAATAGAATGAAGTGGATAAATTATAAGATTTCTCTGTACGTTTTAGTTCTGATGACGTCAGAAAATTAAACTGAGATTTAAGAGGCTTATAAAAAACTACGGCTTGGAATCTTTAATTCATTACGAATTTGGTCAATATTTTTTAATAATCTCAAAATATTTGAAAATATTTTTTCTGATTATTATTCTTATGTATTGGATTATAAAAAAAAAAAAAAAGAAAACTGTACCACTACAACCTAAGAAGGGTCTTGGGTCAGCACTTTGTAAGGAAGTACTATTTCTTGGTCAATGGTTGTGCAAGGAGGTGATTTGACCGAGATCACGCTCAACCGTCAATTTCCCCCCTGATCAATTATTTAATTAAGAGTACCCACTTAAAAGAAGCTGCATTTAATCCAGGAGAAACCCAGAACAAATATTTTATCTGGCATAAGCATGATTTGAACTGGGATTTTGAGCATTTGAAGTCAGCGCCTTATTACTGAGCTACCCTACTTCCACTGTATTGATTTATATAATTTATATACAACTCAATAATATAGTTTTTTAAAGAATATTTATTTTCTCTTAAACTAATAATTATTTACTTACAACTGCCATCGTAACAGTCATTGCAACAGTTCTCTAAGATGGGACAGGCCCTGTTACAACCCGGGTATTCGGGGTAGCAGCGGTCCTGCCACTTTGGTGGTACTGTAACTCACACAACAATATAATTAGTATATAATGAGAAATTAACTATTTACATTAGTATAGAGGCTGGAGTAAGAATTAATGACTTCTGTAATATTATTTTTTTTCTAACGACAAATATAAATAACATAAAATATAAATACTGAATAGCATAAATATATTGAATAACTAAAATATCGAGAAAAAAAGAAGACTCTTTTATTGTGGTATTGATATAGTTTGTATTTAATTCTTTGTATTTTTTTTTATAGGATATTTTTTTTGTTTTACCTTCCTCATGGTGTAAATGTAATCTACTTCAAATTATTATTTATTTTACAAAAGTGGTGAATTGAAAGGATTTCCAATTAATGTTGTATTGATTTTTGTATATTTTCCTTTGAAATAATTGCCATTTGCGCTGTGTCGTAAGTCATCAGTGGAATGTCGAGATGGATTTTCTGTCCGTCACAGAACTTAAGTATAGTACCACCAGGGGTGTCCGTCCAAGGGCTATGGCGCAAGAACCTAACTCCCCTCCCCTCCCAAGGCATTTTATTGCTCATTTTTCTTAAAAACAGAGCAAAGGAAAGTAGGAGTAGAAAAATCGTAGATCATACACAATTATGCTTGCTGCTATCTGCTCCATGTTTTTCCCTTGTCTTTTAATTTGAAAATTTTCATTCTGAAAATTCATAGCAACGTTAATATGTGCCCTCCTTAAAAAATCAAAAACCCGTCGAAATATGTCCCCCTCAAAAATTTTGATGGCGCAACTTGCGTCATAAAACATCCTTTGGGCACCTCTGAGTACCACTCATGTACGTAATATTACATTACTTAACTGTGATCGGATTAGGCTTTGATTAATAAAAAATGTATGCAATTTCCTAAAAAGAGTTGTTTTTTTTTTTACCAAATTGGAAACTCTGTTGTGTATATATATATTTTCAGTAACTCACCACAGCAGTCTTCATAGTCCCTGCAACAAGCGCCGTCTGTGACACACTTATTGACTTCGCAAATATCTGAAAACATAAATACAAAAACAAATGAATATATAAGAATAAGACGATTCATTAACTTAAATTATTTTAAAATAAAATCCATGGTACAAATATTAAATAATATATATTTTTTTTTTTGCACATACACATATTTATCCACACCTGTCAATTATAACTATTGACAATCAGCAGATGTGCTGGCACAGTCATGAGAAAATAATAAAAAAATAAAAAAAATAAAAAATGAAATAAAAAGGCTAATATTATTTGATTCAAATTATAATTGCTAATATATTAAAATGCTCTTGGTAAACACTCTCTGTAAGGGATGTATTAAATTATTTAAAGAGCCGATTTTTTTTTTGTTTGAATTAATATAAAATGCAAAAATATTAATAACTAATGCATATTAAGTAATGGATGATTTTATTTGAAATTATCTGGTACATTACAAGTTGTGTAAAGAAATTATGTGATTTTCTATCTAGTCACCTAAAAGTATCCGTGTTTTCTGCAAAAATGACTACAATTAACTATAGAAAAAAATGTATTACCTATCCTTCCATACTAAACTTCAGAATCTTCCTAATCCTCTCGTTTCTAACCTTGATTCCTCCTCGATCCCTGATAATCCCCTGTGACGTCCGAAAAGAATATGGCCTCGTGATCTTCTAATTTAGATACTTTATTAGAGTGCTACAAATGCATAGATTCTCTAAAAGTCTTTTCATGCCATGTATTTCTCTGTATCACATTTACTGAATGTATATTCATTTGTATACAGTTGTAAAATTCGTAATAATAAAACAAAAAAAAGAACTATTTATATAAAATTAAATTTTAACTGGTTAAAAAGAAGAATAAATCTTTTATAAGTAATCGTGTTTTGTAAAATATCGTGATTGGATTCAGCAAGAGTTGCCGTTTTAAGCCTCTGGAATGATATTGCTGACTCGGTTTTGTTACAGTAATGTTATGTAACAAATTATAACGATATTTTATGTAATTGAAAACAGTCGTTTTGAGTAACTAATAACCGACTGTTTTTTTTTTCCTAATTGTGCCTCAGACAAGCAAATTATTTTCTATTGTTATTGATAAATTATTCATAATAATTGGATATTATCTTTATCCAATTATTATGAATAATTTATCAATAACAATAGAAAATAATTAAGGCAGGATAAAGGCCTATATTTTGTTAGGATAATTTAATTTTAAAGTTAATAATATTTAACATAAACATTAAAGTAACAAAATCTGTTAAAGTAATAGCTTAAGTAGGAGATTTTTTTTTTTTTTTTTTTTTTTTTTTTTTTCTTACCCTCCAAAAAGTTTATTGAAACAATTACATATATAGTATACAATAATACAATATAAACATGTAATAAATTCCTTCCACTGCCCGAGGGCATTTTAAGGATTGGGGATAGCTAAAGGTTACATATGTGGCAGAAGGCCTTGTGACTTTGACATTGAACGGGGAAGGACCGTTCTGCTAATGTTTTATTATTTACAATATATACAAATTAATGAGTTTGGACCGCAGAGACCAGACCACATCCTTCGGCGAGTATGTCCACCAAAGGGAGTTTACCTTGCGATTTGTAATTTATTCTTTGTAATACATTTTATACTCTATGAGAGGTACAGATTTAAAGTTGAATGATTATTCACTTCTGTGCATTATATTCCTTAAATTTTTAAATGATAATAACTACAACGGAATAATCATTAGTTGAGTTAGTTTACTCACCATTACCGTCAAAACATCCAGAAGAAGATTTGGTAGTAGGAGTGCAACAGCAGTCATCGTCTGTAATTAGAAAAAAATTAAATGAAAATAAGAAGGAACATAAATAATAAATAGATTAATAAATACTAGTGTCCGCCCAGTGGTCTAAATTAGAACATGATTTATGAACATTAGAGGAAAAAAAAATTTGCATGTTTCAATTTTTTTTCTACTATTATATATTCGTACATCCACTTATTTATAAAAGAAAACAGGCCAGCACCAATTGTTTATTTTTTGTATTATAAGAAAATAAAAATGTGAATTCATCATAAATTTTTTCAAAAAATATTTGAACCCACTACCCTCAATCAGTGAAAACTTGAGCCATTTTGTGATTGCAAAGAAAATTTCTATTTGAGGGTTTTTCCAGATGCAAAATACCAGACTCAATTTTTATATTCCTTCAAAAAATATTTGAAACCATTGTGCTCCTTCAGTCGGTATAAATTGTTTCATTCCAATATTGCACTTATATTATAACTATATTTTAAACATAAATAAGGCACAATCGAGCTGTCCTTAAAAATATAAACCGAAGAAAATATAAAAAAAGAAAAAATGAAATAAAATATCTTATCGAACATGATTATTTTTTGTTTTCATTTAGTAGGAAATTTAGAAAGCTTTCAAATGCCCATAAGTTTAAAACCCAATTGTCCGATCTCGGTGATTTTGTTGTTTTTTTTTTAAGGAAATTTAAGAAGATTTAACATATACTCCATAAGAAAGTGTTCTTTTTGAGTTATTCGCAAATAAAATTCTGAATTCATCATAATGATTTATTATAGATTAAGGCTTGTTTTTCGGAACGTATGTTATATATATAAAATATAAAGGCTTCAAAAGGAATATTTCAGCTTAGTTTCATTAAAATCGTAACTGCCGTTTTGACCCTACAATCAAAAGCGAATTACTTTTTTCGGGCGCTATTTCGAAATATTACTATGTCACATTAATCTTCGTTTGATGTTTAAAACAACAAAAATATTTTATTCAGTGATATGGCTCGTACGAATGACATAAATATACAAATATTACTAGATTTTAGTTTTTGTCCTTTGCCACTTGGCTGTTGAAATTTTAAAAACCTAGATAAATATAATCATGAATAAGAAGATGACCAACAGAACAAAAAATATATATTATAAATTTATTAATAGTGATCAGTAAGACCTGGGATTGATACGCAAATGCATATTTTGTTTGACTTTTTTTTTTCATAAAACATTAGTCGATATCTTTATGAAACAAATCATTTTCAATCTTATGGCAAATTTTGATGTATATTTTCAGAAAATTATATAAACTATAATAAACTCCTCTTATAAGAAACCGCATAAATAAATTGGCTATGAGGAGTTAAAATAAAGATTTTAAAAAACCAGTACCACTACAACCCATGAAGGGTCTTGGGTTCAGTATTATTTAGGGAAAGCACTGATTCTTGGTCTACGGTTGTGCAAGGAGGTTATTTGACCGAGATTAATATGTTTTTTAATATAAGAAGAAAACGGATAAATAGAAAACTTTTGGTAGAAAAATAATCATTAGTAACTATAAAACCGATGTAATTGTTTATATTTTCCTCCTATAATGCTATGAAAAGCTAAAACGTTGGAGTTGAAAATAAATAAAGATTCAGGGATCAAATTGAAATGTATGATTTTAAATAAGACTCAAGCTTTAAACAGTTATATTTTAAAAAATATATATCGGTATCAATTTATATTTAAAACGTACAAGTCTGTCCTTTTAGGCGGAGAAAGGAGAAAAAGATTTTAAACTTCCGTGAAGCTGAATTTGAAAAACATGTCTATACAATCAAAACATTTTTTGACCAAGTACATTTAATTAAAAATAATAATTTCAATACCATTTTTTTCTATACTTATATAATAGTATATAATAGAGTGCTGTATGAAAAACACAAAAGTAAAACTAGGTAGTTAATATTAAATAAATATTATATTATGATATAGAAACAATATTATATGAATGTAGAGAAATGTGGCCTTCATTGGATTCTTAAAAAAAAAAATGGCAAAAGAATATTTTGCATTACTATACCATACAATATACTACGAATAAAAAAAAGGCAAATATACATTAATACTACAAAATTAAACTTAGGTAGGACACATACCACAGCAATTATTATCACACTTGCTTCCACAGGTTTTGCTGCATCGCCTGGCGTCGCATGCCTCGGTTCTCGAGCAACAATCCAACTTATCTATGAAATTCCGGAGGAAAACAAAATGAATATTTATATAAATGTGAAAACAATAACTTTTTCAATATTTATAGATATATAATTTCTGAAGTTTTTTTTTCAGATTTAGAAGCTGAAATAGATTTAAATAGAATTTCGTTTTTCCAAAAAAAAAAAATCTCCCTTGCAAAAATTATATAAAAAACTAGGCATATCGATTGATTTAAACTTAGATTCTCCAAAAAAAATTTAAAACTTCTAAAACCACAATTACAAGTACCTTCATTAACAATATAAGGCTGCCTGAGCCCAGTACTTTTTTTTTTTTTAATAAGTTTTTACGTTACAGAGCATTTGTTTTTTCATGATCATAGACGTAAAAATTGAGAACGAATTTAGCATAGTAATTATCCCCAAACTTTACAATTATTTCGAAAAAAAATCAAATTCCACAATTATTTTTAAAAAAAGATGACTGTCAGTTAGGATCAATATTTTTTTATAGGATTAACATTATTATTTTTTTTATGTATTTTTTTTAATTATTTTTTTTTTATGATGCTCTGCATACAATAAGCAAAGTTTATTGAGATAAAAACACACTTGGCTTGAATAAAAACTGACCAAAAAAAAAAACTGCACACAATTTTACATTATTTAACATAAACTATATTCTGTTTTAAATGTATTTAGTTTTTATATTATTATTATTATTATTGACTTTATTTATATACTAATTTTATTAACATTATTATTTTTTTATGTAATTTTATTAAATTATTTTTTTGTATGATGCCCTGCAATTCAGAATTTAGACCGCTTTATATAAATTAAATTTGAAAATGTCTTTCCAACATTTTTTTGAAATTATGTCCCCTTAAATTATTCCCAATTAAATAGTTAAGTTTAAAATTAATACTCGTCGTAAACCAACTTCCTGTCCTACAGTTTCCTCCACTTATCCCTGTTGAGCAAATCCGATACCTAGGACTCCACCTGGACAAACGACTAATTTGGAATCCTCATACTAGACTGAAACGACAAGAAACCGCTCGACCTTTCCGATTACTTCAGCACTTACTAGACAATCGCTCTAAACTTCCCATTAATTGCAAAAGACTCATATACTTGACTATAATAAGACCTATTTGGACTTACGGAGTTGAGCTATTGGGCTCCACTAAACCATCGAATTCCTCTCGCATCCAATCCTTACAATCCATAATCCTCAATGCTCCTTACTTTGTCACTAATAAAATTATCCATAAAGACCTTAATGTTCCTTATGTTTCAGATCTGGCCCAATCCAGATACCTATCCTTCCATAATAAACTTCAGAATCATCCCAACCCTCTCGTTTCTAACCTTGCTTCCTCTTCAATTCCTGATAACCGTCCGAGGCGTCTGAAAAAAAGATGGCCCCGTGATCTCCTAATGTAGTCGTATCATTAGAGTGCTACCATTGGGTAGTTACTCAGCAAGTGTATTCATGTCATTATATCAATTATGTCCAAATTTACATGATGTATTTACGTAATACAGTTGTAAGTGTCATAAAGAAATAAAAAAAAAAATAATACTCAAAGGTCGATTAAGGAAAAGTTGTAAATATATATATATATATATATATATATGTATATATATATACATACATACATACATACATACATACATACATACATACATATACAATATAGATATATAAACATTATCGGATTGAAAATACCATTAGTACCAATTAATTTTTATATGTAATATTTATAATTCATTGCCATATTTGTTTTATTTCTCGCACTGCTATCTTTGTCCCAAATACATAATAGTTTTATTTTAAGTTTTCTTCATAATAATTCAAATTATGAACTATTCTAGCGAAATAATTTTAAATTTATTCGCCTTGGCGCAATCGTATTAGTTTTATTGAGAACAGGTAATGCGAGATAGTGAGGCCGTCTTGTTCTGGTCAACTTCAATTTCATGTAAAAATTTCCTTTAAAATATTGTTCTTTTCTTGATGGGATTATATCCATCATGATTAATAAGAAGTGGATTAGTGTCTTAAATTTTTCAGCTTCCAGGATAGCAGAAACTGGTAATTTTGTGTCAGATATTTAATCTTAGTTTTATTCCCCTTTTAATATCATTTTCTTAAAGATCATTTGACCACATAAATCTGGAATTTCCAACTACGTTAGTTGAAACACGCTTATCCAGACCTGCTTTCCCCGTATTGTATATACGTATATATAAATAAAAACATATAGGCTGAATTACTCTTGTCGAAATACTTTGATAGTCTAACACATATGATTTCAGTTTATATTAAAATAGGTTTCTTCCTTTGAAAATAGCCTAAGGGTTGTAGAACCGTTGAATGTTGAGTAAACATACTGTACGACTATTGTGATGTGTGTCCTACCTCCTAAGTCCTAACCAATAATACATATATATCTATTTCAAATTATATATACATTATTTGAAACTTTTAATATAATCCAATCAGTATAATATTTTTTGCAAGAAAGAAAAAATTTATGATTGTCACATTCTTCAAAGGTAATTTTGCTAAGTAATTAAATACAAGTTTTAAATTCTTAAAGTGTTAAGGTAAAATATGAAATATAAATTATTGCTAATGGTCTATTTGGGGTAAATTGGAAAATCCAATCAAAAATAATAATATATTTCCTCTATTTTCTAATAATTAAAAAGCTCATTTACAAACACACTTAGTAATGAAATTCAATTTCATACCGCTAGCATGTTCAGAGCATGAATCCCGTGTAGTGCATTTTTCACTGCAGTCATTGCAGCAGCCATTGCAGCAGTCATTGCAGCCGTCATTGTAGCAATCATCGCAGTAGTCATTACAGCTGTTTTGACAGCAGTCCTCACACTTAGACGACTCACAGCAGTCCTGATAATTGGGCTCACAGAATGTCTGGCAGCAGTCATTGAACTCGCAACTCGGTGAGGGGACAGATATAACTTTGACGATTCGTGGAGCACAAACTCTTGCTGAAGCAGCAGAGATTATGGCCAACAACGTCACCACCACACGTCTGAAATCATTCATTTAATTTTTTCTAAACACTAACATTATTTATAATATTTGAATGAGTAAATATTAGAATACATTTATTTATGAAAATGTTGTTGTGTGTGTGTGTGTGTGTTTATCGCTGTGTATCAAGGGATGCTAATGTGTAAATTGAAAGTTATTTCATAAAATCGAAGTATATTAAATGGATATGACAAAAAGAAGAGTTAGTCAAGGGCGGAATTATTTTAATAATTGCCGAAACAGATAGCCTGGAAGCATGGTGACAACATCTTAGTATCTGTTCTTATCTACAGGGTCGCTCTGCGCAGATAAAGGTTTTAGCCATCAATCCGCATAGGGTTTAATAAAGATAAAATATGGACTTCTTGAAGATTCGAAAGAAAGTCGTCGCTCTTCAACAATCTAATAAAAACCTCAACAGAAAAGTATAGGGGTATTTTTGCCCTCATTGAGTTTAATATATATCGCTAAAAATCTTATTCCTATTAGCTAGCTGTCTGAGCTGTCCAAGAAAGTCGTTGTAAAGAATTTAAAAAGTATCGACAGGATTTTTCGAAAAAAAAATTCTAGAACTCAAACGAAGATATCTTACATAATTTATTAATATCATCTGATCCTCCGGTCTCATATATTAGTCCATTGCTACTAAAAAAAAAGTTATTCAAAAGAAGTATTGAAATTTATTGATACTCCGGAGACCAAAAATACAGTAATACAGCTACAAGCATTAATGAGGATGAAATGAATTTGACATATTTATTAAGATATCAATTTAATTTCTTTTCTAATTAAGTAGGTATAATTTAGATAACAGACGGGTTTAATAACAATTGATCTTATCCGCAGATGTCAAAAGTGTGAGCAGTCATTAAGTATAAAAAATATTTTGGAAGAGTGCCCTTTTTACACCGCAAGGTCAAAAGATCTCGGAATACCCCAGAATATATCAGCATCTCTAGGAAATCAAGAAGAAATCCTTACAAGAGTTTTGAAGTTCCTATACAATGAAAACATTATAAAACATATATGACGAGTTTATAACTAATGATCCTTTGCAGATTTTTTTTATTTTAAAAGTTCATTTATTTATTAATTTCAATTCATTCATTGATTTTGTTGCTATTTTTTTTAGTTTATTTATTTATCTACTCTATATTATTATCTATATGTGTCTATTATTATTTTTATTTATTTAATTTATTCTATTAATTCTTTAATTTATTTTTTTATTCCTTTTTTTATCATTATTTAATTCTTATTTTATTTTTATTTTTTGTACCAACCATCTAAACAATATCAAGTGATGTTATTTAGTTGATCGGGCGCTGATGACCTGGATGTTTTGCGCCTCGACATCGAAACAAACAAGGGACAGGCGGGTTTTCGTGGACATGGGCCTAGAACTCGTAAATGATATTGAATTAACTTTATAATTAATACACTGATTTTTTAAGGCCAAGGAACTCGAATACGAAGTCAGAATTTGAAAATGTTGGTGAAAAACAAAAATAATCCCTCTTTCTTTGTTTAAATCAAGGAACTTTTAAATTTTACAATAAATTAACCTCAAAAATCATAGAGACCTCATAAAACGCATAATTTTAGACTTATTAACTTTTTATAACTACTGCCTATATTAATACATACAACCGTTTTTTTTTGTTTTTTTTTATAAATAATAGGAGATATTAGTACATGTACATACCTAGAGATTGATCGAACACTTTTACATACAAAAATAATTTTAAATATCTTTTAACTACCTGGTGCAGACCATGGCGATTTGAATTAATATGAATTTATGTTTAACAATGACTGCTAAAAAGTTGTTACAAATAATTTTCCGGAGGATATCAGAAGTTTTTTAAATCGCAGTATTTGTAAAAAATTTGATTTAAAAACACCTATTTTTGTTAACAAAAAAGATATAAAAGATTCGAAGTAAAAAAAATTGCTGAATGATTATAGTTTTTTTTATTAAGCAGAATGACAGTAACAAGTTTATGAAGTTTCAAGAAAAAATTATTAACCAATAGCATGAACCAAGCAATTTTACAAAACCTACGAATCACGCGAATTTCCACTAATTGACTAGATTTTTAATTGAACTATTTATTAAAGCAGTATATAATGTTCATTCTGCCAACTTTTTTAGTTAATATTCTCACAAACTGCCTAAGGTATCAATTAAACAGTTTATATAGTTTTCAGAGTCATATTAAATATATAATTTGTAAATTTTTAAACAGAACGATTGCTTTCTAGAATCTATAGAAATAGAAGTATTTAGCTGATTAAATACAATGACCAACCTGCGTACTTGAGTCATGAATCGCGATGTGGTTAACCATCTATAAACCCTTTAATTTAACCTTTAAGTTATCTAAATATTCATCATCTATCTAATGAGATATTGGATTGTATCGTGCTTATATATATATATTGGATATAGGTTGTTAAAAAATGATATATGTATTGATATATATGTATGTGTTGTAGATCAGTGGTTTCCAAACTACACCCCGTAATCACCGGTCCGCGTAATTTTTTTGAATAGACAGAAAATAAAAAAAAATATTTAAAAATATGCAATTTATAGAATCATGAGTCGTTTACGGTAAGCACTACTTTGATTTTTTTTTCCAACGAATGAAAACTGTATCTATCTGAATTCTTTTAGAATTTCATATAATTCTCTCTCAAGGAAATTCTAGATGCCTTATGTAATCTAGGTAAAATTTTAATCATAATAATAAATTTTAAGTAATTGGAAACATGTAATTATTATAAAGTTTTACTTGTTTTATCAAGCAATAAAAAACAAAATATTGGAAGATTTTTTTCGGATAGTATAAAGTATAGAATAGTTTTTCTTCAAGAAAATGATTTATCTTTATAAATTATATGAATATAAGAAAAATATTTAAAAATAAAAGGACTAATATATATTTTTATACATTTTATCAAGTAATAGAACATGAAAATGTCGGAAGATGTTTTGTACAGTGTATTTAATTTTGGCCTACATTTTATGTTTACGCATAAGAAAGAGAATCAGAATGATTACGTTGTTGTTTTACAATAAAAATAATTAAATAAAACACGTCATAATCCATGGGGCATGTTCATCTCATTGCAAAAATAGGCTTTTCCTAGTCTTTCTGAAAATGACAAATTACCATCTTTTACATGAAGTCACTGACTTGTATCAGTGAAATTCATAAAACATGTGCTTATTTAATAAAAGGTGTAGACAATTTATTTTGAGTTGGTTTGTTATTATTTTTGGTGTGGATATAGAAAATGAATTACAACTGGTCAGTAAATCTTTGTTGTTGTTTTTGTTTTCAATTTCATAACAATCATATAAGGTCTGAGAAAACATCACATCAGATAAATAAATAAATTGTATTTAAATTGTTTGTGGATTTTTATTAATGAATTAAGAGTGCACTTCAATGTACGAAAGGCTTATCTGGTGGGCATGGTACATTTTTTTTTACAGAATAAAAAATATGATAAACAGTTAAATCATTTATAAACAAAAAAATGAAATTAAAAATAATGAATTGATAGATTTGTTAGTTTATTATATAGCTCTCTACATTGTGTTAAAAAATATTAAGTTGAAAAACAATTATATTTGCATAAACTATGAAACCGATGCAAAAGTACTTTTTTACTTTTGGGCTACGAAAATTAGAAATAAAATATTTATACTTAATTTCTCAGAACTTATTCATGAGAAACTCTGTCTTCTAACACAATTCCAAATTGATAGATCATACAACGAAATTCCGTATTTATTGCCGTAAAGGTTGAATTCCTTTTCTGCCAAAAAGAGGCTTGCTCGATAGGCTGGTGTTAACTCACTCTTAGGAGTTTTAAGAGGATGCTACATTAATATATTACTTACCCTTCCATGGTTAAGGATGTTTGAGAACTAAGTGGTTGTTAGGAAGTGAGAATCTTTATATAGATGAGAGCCATTGATAGGAATACAAGTTTCTGGTGATATACCACATCTGCGATAGTCCACTTCCATCATCCGTTGTGGAACAATTCCACAGACCTCTACACCCTCATTTGGCATTATCTCTTGCATTTGAAGTCTCAGATAGTTGAAGAACTACAATAGTCCGGAGCCAAGGATTATGTATTAAACTATTTTATTTACAATTCCAGAACCTAATCAAATCATTAAGAAATTTTCAAACAATCCATGAAATTTACAGTAACGTTTTCAAAGATTACGGCACGTTGTCCCACTTTTCAATATCAGGCATTGAAGTGCTAAAAATGATTGGTTTAATTCGTGCCACATTGCACTTATTCATGTTGTTTATATATTTACTCTATTCGTACTGTTAACTCTGGTATTAAACCCCGGAGAAACTGCGTATAGCCTAAAAGGCGAGAAAAAAAGAAAAAAAAAACGTTCATAATTATTCTGTATTAATACAGTAGCAAAAACAAAATTTTATTTATAAACAAAAAATAAGTGAGTGGCATAAATGAATTTAGTTATTTATTTGATTCCTTGCTAAATATCCATTAGAACAGAGTGAAAAACAAAATAAAATAAAAATTAACGCGAAGTTATTTACATTGGTATAGCTCAAAAATGACCAAAACAAAAATTTTTTGTGAGTGTATTTCTTATCTCTGTTACTTTAATGTGAATAAAATAGAAAAAATAAAATCTGCGAAATAATTTGGGTACTAATATGTTTTATGTATTATTTCTCTAAGGTGCTTATTGTTGGTATGCGTCATATCCTTTTTAATTCTTCATCAATTCCAATAATTGAGCCATCATTTTTCTATTTCAGGTGCGAAAAATAAGCACATCCCGCTGCAAACTCAGGAAAAAAGATTATGATGAAGAAAAGAGAACTAACTCAAAATTATACCATTTATGCTCAATTATACCACCACAACCCATGAAGGGTCTTGGGTTCAGTACTACTTAGGGAAAGTACTGTTTCAAAGCCAACAGTTGTGCAAGGAGGGGACCGGGCCAGAATCACGCTCAACTGCCAGGTTTTCACCCTTAATCAATTATTTAATTGAGGTACCCCCATTGTAGAGTCATTGAAGAACACAAAAGAATTCAATTGAAATGAGACGGTGTTCAAATTCAAATGATACGGTGTAGGGTCAAATGAGACTCTATTGGCTAGAGCCCCATGCTCGATTATATCCACGATAATTTGAAATATTCCAATTTTTATACAAAACGAAAATAACTCATCCTACTTTGGCTATACTTATTATGAAAGTTACACCCTGTGGTAACTTAGGCTCCTGTTTTGGTTTATTATTTTGAATGAACTTTTGTAATCGACCGAAAAATAGAAAATTAATTTATAGCTCATGAAGTATTGGCCGGTGGAAAAGGTGATATATTTCATTGTACCTTTGTTTAATTATAAAGATATATTATAGATGGGTTAACAATAGTGTTTATAACCTTAATTACATTTACCAAAGGTGAATAATTTTAGATCCGATAATATATTTTAATAATTAAGTATATATTGTCGATATATTATAAAAATCATTAAGCATTTTTATAATATTTAAAAAAAATAATTCCTTGAATAATTTAATGATTTTTCTCTCTGTGAAGTCACATTATCCCCTTACAATTAGTGTGACGACTTATTACCTATCAATATTGTATTGCACAGCTCATAACGATATTTTGGTAAATTTTCCAAAGAAAAAAAAACGCTGCAAATTATTACACATTATTATTTCCAAACAATTTAACATCAACGTTAACATTACTTTCCATGTAATATTAAGGAAAATAAATAAAAACGGATTCCTAACATTGGACTATATAATTTTCTTTTTTACCATTGATATCTTGTTTTAAAAACTAGAAATCGTTACAGCTGGCGTAAAACTTAAAAAAAAAAAAAAAAAAAAAAACTTCTTTGCAGTAGAACATATAAAACATATTCAGAACATCTTCTTTGCTCCAAATCGTCCGATTTCAACGATTTTTTTATTTTTATTTATAGTAAGATACGTTAAATTTTAAACAACCATACATACATCAACAAAAAAAGTGTATACTTTTTGAATTATTCAGAAATTTAATTTTACCAACCTTTCTTCCACCGTAACTTTTTTTCCAGCATCTTTTCGTTGAAGTATGTTATATAGATAAATGTAAAGGTCATCGATGGGAATACTTTAGCCTAGCATTATTGAAATTGGTACATGCGTTTAGGCGCTACAGTCTATATGAACACAGGTTTTTCGGCCGCCATCTTGGAAGGAAAGGGCGAATAATAATGTCGAGGTAGGAGGATCATTCTCGGGGGACCTCTGACTTTGATTCCAAATTTGAAAAAAAAATAGTGCGGTAGACTCGGAGAAAAGCCGCGGACAGAAAACTTTTATTCGATTTTCGAATTTTACGTATCTTGAAACGTAAAACCTCAAATTTTGAGGGGAGGTTAAATTTTTGTCGATTAAAATGGTTCATTATTAAAAATAATAATCCAATAAGAGATTAAATTCATCAAAAGAGTGATTGAGATTTAATTCCTTCATTTTTGTTTACTATGTAGTACTATCCTTAGCATATTCATAGGTTAAATATATTATAGTTATTATCTTCTTTTTTCTTTTTTTCTGGGAAGTTGTCAATTTATTTTAGTTGTTTGGCAATAATAACTTCCAGATGTTAACATCTGGAAGTTATTATTGCCAAACAACTAAAATAGTTATTATCATAAATCTTTCAACTTTAATAGTAGGAGCGAGTGAATGAATTTTCATGTTCCTCATTGATCTGAACAGGAAATATTGCATTTAAAGATTTAAGTCTTGTTAGCGAACATCAGTGAAAATAAGACCAAGATTGAATCACTATTGGGAATTCAACCAATACTTCAGTTAATCGTTTGACATCAACTAAAGTTATAATTAAATTCTTTGATACTAAAAAAATATTTAGGATAGAAAATCATATCATTTTTTTACACAACTTGAGGTTAATCTCAAAATTATTCCCAATAAACCTCAAATTAATTAACATAGACTTAAAGCTTATCAAACATGGAAGTTTTTATAAAAGTTAGATAACTGTAGCACAGTTGAAGAGTGATAAAAATAATTTATAATTTTTTTTTAACGACCATTTAAAGATAAAGATCATTTAATTTTAAATCGAGTTTAATCAGATCGTTAGAGCCTTTTTCGATAAAATCCTAAAAATGTGTAAAAACAATAACATAAAGTGTCTCTTCCGGTAAGCCAAATTTGACGAAAAAGTGTCAGTAACATCCCAATCATATATAAACCTTATATATTCAATTTAAGTTTCGTACAACTATTTGTTTTTGAATTAGGCTCTTCACATACTTACACACAGACCGTTTTGCGATTGACTTAAGGCGGTTGTTTAGACTCTCAAAACATGTATTTCCGTTAAAAATCAGATTTGAAGATGTTCAAGGTCGCAATACTTCCCCTTATATTTCCCTTAGATAAGTGAAAGTAAAAATAAGATTGGCCTAATGTTTTGGAGAAAAGCTGTTAAAGGACGGATATACTTTTATTTTTCTTTATATAAAAGATATAGTAAGGAAAAACTTTTTTTTAAAATTCAATATGAAGATTTTAAGTATCATAAAACAAAAACATCAAATTTAAAGAGGATGGGATCAAGCAATTTCTTTATCCCGGTAGATTTTATTGATAATAATAGAACTAAATAAAGGGAGGTTCGATTGTTACATGATATTTATTTTCAGATATATGTAATGAAAATCAGATTCTTTTTATAATAATGGTTTCCCATCTCGGATAAAATACCGTCTTATTTTATAATTATTATTTTATAACTCTTGAATCAGGACTGTAGAAATCGAGAGGTGTGTGGTCAGCAGATTGCTAGGTGGTCAGTCATAACCAGATTTTACCTAATAACAGTCAAACACTCACTTAAATATCTCTTTAATATGATGTATGTCTTGTAAGTAGAGGGAAATATTTAAAAGGTTAATAGTAGACATCAAGATCTACATAAAAGTTTATATAAACAATTTCCAAAAAAGAAGGAAATTTAAGATTTTTTTTTTTTAAGGGAGTCACGTTTTTTGTTGAATAGGAAGCGATAACTTCAAAAATATTTGATTTAAGTAATTAAACATTGCTCCTTAGTAAAAAAGACAAAGTTTACTTTAATTGAAAGTAGAGTTCATCATTTCTATAATTGTTAAAAGGGAACTATTGAGTGGACAACCCAGCTAAGTTCCGTTTAGGAAAAAGTCATAAATTATTTGTGATTTTTTTTTTTCTGTATTACAGTTACCCCACTTTTACAAAAACTTTCACGTTTAATAAGCTTTAAGTCTCTATTCATTAATTTTGGGTTTATTGGGAATAATTTTGAGATTAACCTCAAGTTGTGTAAAAAAATGATCTGATTTTCTATCCAGATCTTTTTTGAGTAGCAAAGAATTTAATTATAACTTTAGTTGATGTCAAACGATTAACTGAAGTATCGGTTGTATTCCCAATAGTGATTCAATTTGAGTAAAATACCTGGTATTCGGTACTGAGAGTAGCATTTGCCCATCTCTGGTTTTAGGTGACTGGATAGAAAATCACATCATTTATTTACACAACTGGAGGTTAATCTCAAAATTATTCCCAATAAGCCTCAACTTAATTAATATAGACTTAAAGGTGGAAGTTTTTCTTAAAGTGGGGTAACTCTAGTACAGTTGAAGAGTGATAAAAAAAAAATCACAAATAATATATTAGTTTTATTTTTAAACGGAACTCAGCTGTGTTTTTCCGCTCAATTGTCCTCTTTAAACAGTTTTGATAGTAATAAACTCTACTTTCTATAACAGTAAATTTTGTCTAGTTTACTAAGGAGCAATGTTTAATTACTTAAATCAAATATTTTTTAAGTTATCGCTTCCTATTCAACAAAAAATACAAATATTAAATTTTCCACTTTTACTTTGGAAAAAAATAAAATAACTTAAAATAACAGTGTTGAAGATAAGATGATAATGTAATACATACTATATTTTTGAATTTAATTTAATTTTTATCAATTTTCTTCTTCTTGAATTTTTCGAAAAGTGAGAAGATAAAGAGTTAGCTAAAGATAAATACATAAAAAATATATTACGAAATCAGTCAATTATGAGGATGGATATCTCAGAATTTATACAAGATAGTTAAATAAAATTATTATAACCAATTCTTCAGCAAATTTTGTCTGCTTTAGTTTTATATGTAACATTATTGCTAAAATGCATAGTTTCACTGATATAAACGGAACACCGTGAAAAAGTGAACTTTTTGAATCAAAAATTTAAATTAGGTAATGACTTGAAGTCCCCTGATATGGAGTAACTTACAATTATTTCATGTTTCGGACGGTAAGTACTATAAATGTAAAGGATTGATAGATTTCTGTATCTATTTTCTATCTATATAGGTTCTCTATCTATAATCACCTGGCCACCATTTAGTATTCTACCAGCTACATGGTAAATTTATGAGTCACCTTTTTTGCCAGCCGACTACTGGAATAAAATTACATAAAAAAATAATAATAAAAATAAAACATAATAATGAGGAATATTTTTCTTTTACTCTACAAATACAGTACACACAGAATCAATTTCCAGCAACCATTATTGCTTAGTTTATTATGAATTGACCACAACTTAAATAATTAATTTTAAAAACAAGATATTAACACTATGTAATTTAAAATGTTTTTTAGTTATTTTAAGAATTTTTACTGAATATATGATGGTATATTTCAGAGCTTTAAATTACTTTAAAAAGCAATCTCTACTTCTATTCCAGCTTGTGAAGGTCCAAATTTATTCCATTGGTTCTCCACAAAATAAAAGTCAACCCAAGCAGAACACATTAAAATCAGTGCTGATTATCTTTCAACATTCCAAGCAGATGCCACACTCAACCATAGTATTTATTATTTATGGGTATTTTATTTTTTAACGATTGTTACATTTTTTGTTAAGATTTATGGAAGGAGGAAAATCATGAATTAACTGAAAATTGAAAAACTGCACTAATAAACTTGGATATTTTGTAATCATATTTTCTCAAATAAAATGGAAATATTTCTCCTAAAATTTCATATAGACAGCCACATTGAAGTGCAAAACTAAAATATTCAGATGGAAAAAGTGTGTTTTTGAAGAGAAAACTGCTTCAGGCATGAAAGTGAATACTGCTTAGAACTTTATTTTGTGGATACTAAATAATGATAAACTGTCACGCTTGGCTATATAATGCTGATTCAAGTAACATTGCCACAAGTCCACTAATATTTGCATTTTGATTAAAATTATAATTTTCCTATATTGTAAATGTTATTACTTTGTGAATACAGGACGAAAAAATATTAATATTTCATATGAGAAGGAGTTAGTCGAGGGTGCGGTCAAATAAATAAAAAATTAAAATATATTAATTATTTTAATTTTTGCCAACGTTTCGACCTAATATTTCATATTATTAATATTTCATTCACGAATTAATATTTCATATTATTAATCCTGTCTTTTTAATGTTATCACTTCTTATCGTGTGGTCTTAAGCACACACCATAGTTTTTTATACTTTATTAACTTTAAATTTTGATTATATGTTTAAGATAAAGATGTAAAGTTTTAATTAGCTTTTTAAGCTTATATTTCTGAATATGTGTAAGGACAAGATTCAGATTGTACACACATAGCTCTCTACACGGGCGGATCTACGGGGGAGAAAAAAAAAAAAAAAAAAAAAAAAAAAAGCGGTCAAATAAATAAAAAAAATTAAAATATATAAATTATTTTAATTTTTGCCGATGTTTCGACCCACTTTGCAGGTCGTCTTCAGGGCGTAGGATGTGGCACTGCGGGAGGCAGTTGAAACACTTTTCAACTGCCTCCCGCAGTGCCACATCCTATGCCCTGAAGACGACCTGCAAAGTGGGTCGAAACGTCGGCAAAAATTAAAATAATTTATATATTTTAATTTTTTTATTTATTTGACCGCACCCTCGACTAACTCCTTCTCATAAAAGAAATAGTGTATTTTTTCCAAATTAGTCATCATGAATTTTCCTATGGCTATTTGTTCCAGTCAAGAAGCCTCATCTACGTCAACTGTGGATCGCCTGGGACAATCAACCATATCCTGGTATAAAACCCTCAGAATGTGTCCATAAGTATAAACAATCAAACTAGAAGAATTATTGATTTTTAAGCATAAATGTGTTAATCATATTTAATGCTAAATTAACGAAAATAACATTAGTATACTAATAACATTAGGTAGACTGTATATATTATTCTTGAAATATATAAAAATGACCTTTGATTCAGTCTCAATTTTATTTTATCATTACAAGGAGATTTCAGTGTATTGCACCACAATCATCTATTTCTAAAGTGCATCCATCCACTTAGATGTCATTCTTTCAAAATTTGAAAGAAAAAGCAAAACTCCAAGCCCTGGCTATATCCAGCAAGAATGGAAAAGATCTTCTCTCCTGCTTGAGTAGAAAATTTGAAAGGAAAAGTAAATTAAAAGAACATTCAAGTGGATTGGTACTGATTAGAAATAGATGTACATGGTTCAATACACTGAACGCTTCTCCTAATGATGAAATAAAATTGAGACTAAATTAAAGGGTATTTTTCTAGTAGATCAGGATATTTGTTTACCAATGACAGTCAGTTTCCATAATTTTCTTTAATTTACATTATTCCTAGAAAAGCTTTCGGTGACCTGCACCATATTTATCTCTATAATATAACACATTATAATCAATAAATTTAACAATTAACAATACATAATGCTATGTCGTTTTTTAAAAAATTAGAATGCAATTATTATCATTTTACTGCACCTTTATCCTTTATTTTTCTATTTAAATAAATAATAGATTGGAAAAGTGTCCGTTCTTCATCTCATATTTTGTCTAAAACTATTTTGAATTAAAATTAGTGATTAATTAAATAAAATAAATTTTATTTGTCGGACATTTTATTGAATGCTGAAAGATTAGTGTCACAGCACCATCTATATTATGGATTTAGCAATTAAGTTACCCAAGTTTCTATTTTATCCTGATATTTTTCTATATTCCAAGAACAACATTTATGCTGTATAAAAAGTAATCAAAATAAAATAAATAACTGGAATGTCAAATAGCACACTTTAACCACAAAATTCTTAGCATAATTTTAATATGTATCAATTTTATACATGCAGATAGACAAGGAAAGTTCTGTTCTTACAAGCTCACATTTTTAAAATAAAAATATTAATTTTCACAAGTAAAATTTTTTGTCACTCCATTACTTTCTATGTTAGAGATTATTTTTTTCTAAAACTTTCTGGTTTCCAATGATATATTATATGTATACTTGAAGGAAGTTAGTCGACTGTTCTACATATCTTCTTCTTTGTCTTCCTCTTATGCCATTAGTTAGCGTCGAGGAGCCTCAACCAGTGTAACCACTCTTCCCGGTCCCTGCTTAGCCGCTTCATCTCATTAAGGGTTTTGCCTCTTTTAGATCCAATCCTTTGAATGTACTCCTGGAACGTGATTCTGGGGCGTCCGTGTGGTCTCCTTCCTGCGGGTCGAGCCTCTAATATCCTTATAGGATTCAAATTCTCATTCATGCGGCAGACATGTCCAAACCACTGGAGTTGCCGTCTTTCTAGAGTAGTTTTAAGTTCGGCAACTCCTAGCTGCTCTCTAATGCTTTCATTCCTATTGCGATTCCTTCTAGTTCTGCCAACAGATCTGCGAAGGAACCTCATTTCTGCTGCCGTTAGGGGACTAGAGTGCCTGTCTAGCATTGTCCAGCTTTCTCCGCCGTAGGTGGGTGTAGGTAGGTAAACAGACTTATATACGTGCATTTTGGTCTTCTTGTCTACTTCGCGATGGCCGATAATGCTATTAGTAGTCTGGTAATACAACTGATTCGCCTTACATATTCTACTTGATATTTCGGCGTCTATCTTACCCGAACTACTAATTACGGTCCCCAGGTAGGTCAGTCACCACCTCAAGTGTCTTTTCATTGCAGATCAGCTGTACATCTTCTCGTTCTTCCCTCGCCATAACCAGCACTTTACTCTTGGAGGGTTCTACATATCATGGGCGATAAATATTCAGGAAGCAGTCTTTTTTAAAAATTTTTATTTTTGCCAACGTTTCAACCCAAACATGTGGGTCATCTTCAGAGCATGGTTCTTGGGCAAGTCTTGACTTGAACAACCTCAGTGCTCAAACCACGCCCTGAAGATGATCCACATGTTTGGATTGAAACGTTGGCAAAAATAAAAAAAAAATTAAAAAATACTGCGTCCTGAATATTTATCACCCACTATATGTATACCTTCTGTCTAGTATTTCCAGAAATTCATTTTCGACCTAAATAAATATTTTCTCTTTTTTCTCCATTTTTCAATTATAAAATTCTTTCAAAAGTTATATTTAGCATTTCTTTGTAACCCTGAATAATGAGAAATAGTCAATTATTTAAAATAAACCAAATTAAAGGTAATTTAGAGGAAGACATGTTGAACATTTAAGCATTTAAGACCTTTAAAGTGACATCAATGGGGATAAGACCTCAATGATATTTAAGACCACTTAATTAAACAATGATACACCGAGTTTTATAAAAATTATTGGAGCTGTTTTTGAGAAAATTGTAAAAAATTAAAATAATACAGGCTATAGCATAGAATATATTTGCGGACATAGGGAACAGTAAGGGACTAATACTAACACAATCAAACAAAACTGGGCACACAAATAACAAAACAGTGTAAATAAATAAAAAAAGTTTATTAGTTTCTATGCATACAACAAAGTTATTTATCTTAAGATGTTTATACAATTAAAATACTTGTTTTTTATTTCTTGTTTCCTAAAACTTTTTTTACTATCCTCATAAAAATAAAAATTGCATATAAAAAGTATTTCTAATCTCAACATAGACCTCTTTGTACAAATTTTATTTAAATATTATTATAATTACTTACACAAAATAATTTAAACAATGTGATATTGAACAAGAACAATTATAAAAATAATAAAGTTAACTGATACTTAATTGATTAGACCAACCGAGAGACTATTTTTATAAGCAAAAAGTGGTTGTAGATGACTGGAATAAGTAATATTTTTTGAAGGAATTTTGCTATTTAAGAAACTCAAAATTTTAGCCCTGTTATTTCTGGAAAGTTTTTGACAAAATTCTAGTAAAACTTCAAAGAATAAAACATGATAAGATGCTTTGAATACCCCTTCTAGATTGATATTGCACTTCCTTAATGCAAACAAAATACCATCTTTATGAAGTGTATAAAGTGCTGGAGTATTGTCTTTTTCATTAGTAACAAGAAATGGCAACAGCTGTTTAGCTAATTCCTTGATATCTTTGAGGTTTTTCAATGAATATGCATCCTGCTCAATAATAAGTTTGGGGGTTGATTCTTCAAATGTTGCCATTAGAGCGTTTATTACTGCTCGTGCACAGTCAACATTGTCAATGTTTCTCGCTGTCATTACAGTAAACTTCAACACATCTCCATAATTACTGAACGAATTGATATAATGCTTTAACAGGTGGGATATGAAATACACCGGCAAAATATGAAATGAAAACAGCTTACAATAGGATGCTAACATGACCCTTTTCTTGTAGAGGTCTTCATCAATTCCAGCTACAGATTCATCATTCTCATTTCCAGAAAAGACTCTATTTTGGATAAAAGTTTCTAATATTTTCTGAGCATTACTGGCAGAGTAGGATGGTAATCTTAAATTTTTTGAACAATTTTTCATGATAATTAACAAGTCACAAAAAATAATGAAAGCCTCATCGGAGCATGTTTGGCTGACAGAATGAACTATAAACTTTTTTAATGAATCAATGAATTGGAGAAGTCTATTCTTGAAATTTAATTCTGTGTTGCATTCGAGTGTTATAGTTTTCTCTTCAAAATTCTTAAGATCCCAAAGAATATTATAGTAACAGGCTACCAAGCAATTTTTTACACAATCTTCAGAAATGAATATCCTTGAATCAATGATTTCATTAAGAAAATTGAATATATGATCCCACAAATTCCAATTTCCTAGATCAAACACTGAATAAAAAACTGAGATCTTTAGTAAGCTGTCAGTTAACAAGAAACTAATATTTTTATCCAATCTTTCAATTACCTTAGAACATTCACCCAGTACAGAATGAAATTTCATTGTTATATCATCAATAATTAAATTTTTAAAAGTCTCTGCTTTTAATGATATCCTATGATTTTTATCGCAAAGAATTTCAATTATTTTGCAACATTTTTCCAAAATGTCAGCATCATGATGAATTTTAACTATGTTTTTAAGTGTGGATAGTAACGATTCTAAACAATCAACTAATGATGGATAAAAGACCAAAATAGTCAAATCAAAATACTGTGGTATTTCAAGAAGATGGCTTAACACTTCACTACCACTTCCATACTTATTAATCAGAGCAGGCAATACTGCAATAAAGTGTATTCCTATTTTGTGAATATTATCCTTGCTTTGTTTCAACATTTTTAATGTTTGAATCTTCTTTGTTTTTCTCCCGATTGGTGGAGTACCAGTATAAACCTGATTCACAGAGCATACCATCATTTCTATTAGTGTATTTTCTTCAACAGTTGATAACGATACAAAGGTTCTATCCAAATCTAATAAAAGATCAGTCATACACTTCCAATCTGTCATGGCTTTAGAGCTTGGTAAAATAGCATCAACTAGATAAGAGGCATGACTGTGTAATTTACAAGTTAGATGGAACTGCAATAAATATTTAATAAAAAGTAGATTAGAATTAGGTAGTGATTGAATATTCTGATCTTCATGAGTGATGCTCCTAATTTTATATTCTAAGTAAGAGCAAAACAATTCACCAGACTTTTGTGCAACTTCACTGACTGAGCTGTACATCAATTTGAACATTTCATTGAGATCATCGTCCTTAAAGATGATAGCTTCGTTGACAACCATAGTTTTAATGAGTTTCAATGTTTCTGCAGCAACATTACTGTCTATATCACTAGTCATAGACACAATTCTATCTTTGAACTTGTGAATAAAGACTTCCAATCTCTCAGCATACTTTGCTGTTTCATAAAGTGGGATCAGACATTGAATAGCTTTAAGTCTAACGCCTGCACTTTTGTCACTCAGTGACCAGCCAACATACTTTAAATGTAAATCATCGAGAAACTTTGCAGGGTTCTTTATAAACCACATACCCACTTCTGAAATACAGATTTCTCTAATGGCTGGCACAGTATCTCTATAACGAATTATAAAGACTGCTTTAAACAGAAACATTATGAGTTCATCCAAAGTATCTAAATTCTCTTCAAATTCTTTATTCACAGAAATAAAATGTTCAATTCTATCATTGTTCCTTCTCTCAGGAGGTTTTTTAGTTTCTTGTCTATATTGGCGTCTAGACACCGAATGCTTAGTGGACATAGATATTTGTACTTCAACTAAACTGGTAATCATTTTCATGGAAGCTAAGGTAGAAGTATGGCGAAATGCCCTTACCTGGGAATCAGACATAGCAACCAGAAAAGATGTGATGTTAGACATCATATAGCCATCATAAATAATACAATTTTGACAAATCTTGATTATACTACCGATAAATTCACAAAAACCAGATCGGAATCTCCTCCATTTAACTCCAAAATGAGATAATGGATAATCACTCATATCCTCATTAAATTCCTTTGTCATGTTTCTTATTAGACTAGTGTGATCATCATAACATTCACTTACTTTTCCTTTACATCCTGAGGAATCAAAAAAAAACTGCAGCAGAGTTTTTAAAGCTAATTTCTTATCTAATTTATAGCATTCAATCCATTCTTCTAGGACGACATCTAAAGGGGTTTGTCCCTTAAGTATAATTTGGTAAATAGTTGGATCACTTTCTTTTTCATTGTCCATGTTTCTAATAAAGTAAACAAGATTACTAAAGATGATCTTCAATTAACTTTCTTGAGTGTAATAAATATATTATCCCCTAAAACTAAATATAACAGCAATAGAATTGTGTTGTTATTAAAATAAATACAAACAGCAAACTTAACTTCCTTTTTTGTAACAGGTTACAAGGCATTTCAATATTTTAAACATTTCTACCAACCCTATAAAAAGACTGCGATGAACAAATGTGTATTGGTATTAATTAGAATGGTCAGAAAGAAAAATCAAATTTTAATATTATGTGCGTCTATTTTCACTGATCAAAATCGAATTACCTTCTTTGGTATAATTAAGATTTACACGCCACATACTTCTTATAAGGGATCATATGAATTGAATAGTTAACCATATAATCAGGCTGATGATCAAAATTAAACATGATCTGTATTTTGTATGTATATTAATATATATATATATATATATATATATATATATATATATATATATATATATATATATATATATATATATATATATATATATATAGTATCTTATTATATAAATTAATTTAAATGCCATATATATATATATAGGAATATTTTTTCAGATGGTGACATTGGTTTAAAAGGCGCCAAATAGAAGTTGAGGTCCCAAGGCTTATAAAACTACTGTATTTATTTATTTATCTACTTGTAACTGTCTTCAATCAAGCGTCAAGAACACAAAAAAGTATTTTTTTCAATAAACTAAAAAAGAAAAACAACACTATAATGT
This sequence comes from Nezara viridula, assembly GCA_928085145.1. Taxonomy (NCBI): domain Eukaryota; kingdom Metazoa; phylum Arthropoda; class Insecta; order Hemiptera; family Pentatomidae; genus Nezara; species Nezara viridula. The sequence goes on along the minus strand of OV725077.1, from coordinate 180,553,305 downwards.
GAAATAAATCTTCATTGATAGGCTTGAAAGAGTAATAGGTAGGTTTGGCGGTCTAGTTCCTACGTCACATTTTACGTTCCCCCACCAGCATTTCTGAGTGAACGAACCTGGTAGTTTTATAGATCTTGGCGCTGCCTAAGGTAGTTGAATCTACATGTCAGCGTCCACATTGGGTTGTACACATTGTATGGAAAATGTTAAACTAATTTTATTTCTAAAAATCGCTTATAGTATACAAATTTAAAATAATAATAATTTAATAAGATACGAATAATTAATTAGTCCAGGAAATAAAGTAAGAATGATGTGGGACACCCTGTAAATAGTTAGGTATATATTTCTGTTTTTTTTTTTTTTGTTATATGAAAGATTCACACAGTGCAATGAAGAAGAAAGTGACAGGGCGCTAGTTAAATTTTAGGGTGGTAGCATAAATTTATGGAGGTTTGAATTTTTGGATATAAACATGAGAACAGACCTGAAACAGTCCACAGCAAAAGGGAAAACTAAGACGTGTCTTGCCAGTCAGTCTTGGTCTTGCGCAAGAGTCTCATTAGAGTCTTGCTGTTATCTAAGAGTTTATTGCTATTTATTAAACATGTCACTTTAGATTTTAGATAAACACTACAAAATAGGTCAATTTAGATATTTGATTGACAAAAGCATTATGAAGTCCAACCAAATTAATAAAATTTACTTGACAATATATTAAAGGTATTGTAGAAAGATAATGATAGGCCTCCATCTTAGAAAGACAATCTACAATGTCACCAATTATTTAAATTAAAAATCTGGTGAGTCCACTCACATAACTTTCCTACCGATTTTATGCATTTTTTTCAATTTTAAATATGTCCATTAAAAATAACACTATTTGATTAGACTAATTTACCTGATAAACAATCTGATCATTTTTTTTTTCAAGCTTATTTATTGAAAAATATTACAATCTGTCTCAAGGACATATAATAGTGTTCACAGATCATATTCACACTCTATGTACAGTAAATAAAATAAATTATACAGAAAAATAATATATATACAATAAATAAGAATAAAATAACCTAAAAATAAATAAATAAAAAGAACACATACACACCTATATACAATATTTACAATTTGGCGAGAGAACTCCATACCAGACTTGTCCCTCCAACTGTGGAGGGAAAAGTATGACTCCAGGAGTTCCCTGCACTCCTCTCTCAACCGCGTCACTAGGGCTAAATCCAGTGGAGATTGATCAAGAGTGCTTTAGCCACATACACTCATGTCGTGAGTGGAGAATCTGGCCATTGCCAGAACTCCAATATTTACAAACTATAAAAGATCGCGGGGCCACTGCCGTTTTAACCTCCTTGGAGGATTATATGGATGGGTGGTGCTGGATAGAGATTGTGCAAAGTGATTTGGGAGTAATCATTAGAGTACGATTTCTTCGATGAGTTAAAGCAATGTAAACGGAAGCAATGTAGACAAGTGAACAATTATAAAGATCATAGTATAAAATTCAATACACTGTAACGTTGCTAAAACCGGTCTGATTTAGATGATTTTTTTATAATGTTGTCGGGAATTTGATAGCCGTTTAAAATATTTAACACTACATACAATGGATATATTAGGGAAGAGCGGGGCTAAAGTTTACCAGGATAGGTTGTTCCGAGTGAGATAGCTCCAAAACGAAAAGAGATAATTATCATAAATACAAGTCTTATTGTATAAATTAATTCATATACACCTGCGATTCTTATAATACTAATTATTACTTAAGTTATGTTATGTATTTCTAATTATAAAAACTGATTAGCTACATCAACTGTTGATTGCAAAGTGATATAATGTATAGCCTGGAAGTACAACTTAGAGATGTGAAGTAATCATAATTGATTACTATTAGATGTTAATAAAACATCAAAGGAGAATTATATCTTTTGTTTCATGATTTTGTTAAAATTATCAGACATATTTGACTGAATACTCGTAATATATTGTTGATTAGTCTTTAAATAAAATAGTATATATTCAAATCTTTATTTGTTTTGATCATCTATGTTCCCGAAAGAGCAAGTAAAGACTTGACCTTATTAAGGTAAGTTGTCACCTTTTTGTTTTTCTGTATACTAAATTTTATACAAAAATATTCGTTTGTAAGGTACATCCAAAAGTTTTTCAGTTTATAAAGAAGAATATGTGTACAAATTATAAGCTAGCATAAACTTCGTTTATAGCTTATTTTCTAAATAATATTTGAGGTTGTTTAAAAGATGAGGAAGAGGTGGACATAAAAAGGGGGGGATTATATATTACACTACCAGAAGAACATTTTTTATTTGTACATTCAATTAACTAAACGTGTAGCAAAAAATATTTACTACTTTCCAAGTTTCATTAGATATAATTTGTAGCCTGTTAATAATACATGTTTACATTTATATCTTAAAATTAGGTCAGTGTACTACAGTAGAGAGAGTACTAAGATAAAAAAGCTTCGAGAGAGGGAGAATTGATATTTCATTTGTTTCAAACGTTATCTCTGACAAACTCTCCAAATTTCACCGAATTCTTCCTCATCATCCTAATCCTCTGGCACAATCTCTATGTGGCTCCCAGCCATCATTATAATCTTCGAAGGTTGAAATAGCAGTAGCCCCGAGATCTTTTGTAAAGAAGTGCCGACCTTAGGGTAGGGCAACCGGGGCCAACTCCTCGGGGCGTCGGCCGGTCTTCAGGGGCTCCTGCTTTTAAGAAATAAAATAAAGTATATAAAATAATTAATTTTAATCCATCAATAAAGCAACTGTATTACAGAAATATTGAATGAAATATTACATAATATGAAACATTATTGAAGGAAGTTAGTTGACTGTACTACATATCATGGGTGATAAATATTATGGAGGCAGTCATTATAAGATTTTTATTAGTGTCGATGTTTCAACCAAAACACGTGGGTCATCATCAGTGCTCGAACCACGCCCTGACGACGACCCACATATTTGAGTTGGAACGTCGGCACTAATAAAAACCTTATAATAACTGCGCCCTGAATATTTATCACCAATAATATAAAGCAGCTTGAGAAATAAATTTAGTTTTTTTAGGGGTGGAGAAATGGCGTCATTGACATGGGGCGCCGAATGTCTAAGAGCGATACTGTAAATAAGTTTATATTGGAGTTCGTCAGATTCATCAACCAAACCGTATTCATCTGTACCACTTGGGCCAATCCTCTAACATTCTATGTCTCTAAATATTGGGTTGTCCGAAAAAATGCAGGGTTTTGGTTCAAAAAGAAAACATATATTTACAACTGTTTTATTTAATCAAAATAGTCTCCACTAGTATAAATACATTTCTGCCAACTTGACAACTTTTTCATTCCCTCTGAATAGAATTTCCTCATGTTAGAATTAATAAACTCCAAACACGCACTTTCTAATTCCCTTTGTCCATTATATTTTTTATCACGTAAGTTATTTCAGGTGTCTAAAAAAGTGGTGATCCATAGGAGAGAGGTCTGGAGAATTCGGCAGAGTTTCATATCCAAACAGTTTTTGTGAAGTCACACGTAAGACATGTGACTGGGCGCCGTCATGCAAGATAAGTCCCTTCCGATTGACCAAAGATGGCTTCATTATTGCTAATTTCTGACGCATTGCATTAATTTGGTTACAGTACAATTCGGCATAGATGGTTGTTCCAGGATTTAACAAACTGTAGTGTATCAAAACAAATGAAGCCCACCAAACAGTAACCATCCCATTTTTTTGATGAGTTGGTGGCTTTGGAAAATGTTCTGCTGCTTCTCCTTTGTCGAACCACTGTCCAGAACGCGTACTATTACCACAAAGTATCCATTTATCATCACAAGTAGCAATTCTGGACAGAAAAAGGTCGTTTTTGTTTCGCCAATGAATTGTAGCACAAACTTCATAACGCTTTTGTTTTTTTTTTGGTTTTTCGGCGGTCATTTAAGGTGGTCATCGACGGTCGAATTGCTAAGGTTCAGTTTCCCTGCAAGTTCTCGAACAGTTATTCTGGGGTTTTCCTCCACCAAAGCACGCAGAACATAGTCATCAATAGAAGAAGACCTTCTCTGTCTTCAAGGCTGAACTCTCCCTCCCGAAATTGTTTGAACCACCGTTGAACAGTGCAATCATTCATGCTGCTCTCGTTCCAGACTTAATGGATGTTTCTGGCTGTCTGGGCTCCATTCCGGCGTAGTTTAAACTCGTAAAACAAAATTATGCGAAAATCCCTTTTTGATATCTTAATGCAGACTGAATTATTGCTAAGTAGCGAAATGCCACAGAAATAAACAAACATTATCGTTTGGAAGAGGATTAATGAGTGTTGACATTCATACAAATAAATAATCCAGTAAACGTAAACAGTTTGTTATTTAGAGGGGTATTTTAAAGATAATTCAAAATCCTGCATTATTATCCGAACAACCCAATTCAATTTATTTACATGCCCTTAAATCCATCCGGCTTTTCTTCGTTCTTGTGTTAGTAACAATAATCATTGCCGGGATAGAGACGTTAACTATATGCCCTACCTCCAGGCTGGAGGATCGGAAAATTTGATCGGGGTTTACTTCTTTAGCCTTCTTGGTTTTCAATCCCACAAACCATTTACTGCTGCTGGGAGGATCAAGAAGAGAGACTCAACAATTTAGTACAATTAGTAACAATTTCGGTAACTTTATTCAGTATATCTAAAATTAAAATAATTAAATATATATAAAATAAGTTAATGAATTTTCATTCAAGCGACAGAACAGGATCCGATGTAAATTAATAAACGAAATTGAAATTTTTTATATGTGTTTAAGAAAACTAAAATGATTTAAAAATCATAATTTTATATAAAATAGATTTAACTGGCCAAATAGAGCTAATAGTGAAGATCTTAAATTTAATGTGAAGACTAATCATCTAGCAGTGATTGATGACTATTTCAAAGAACAATTTGTCCTATTTTTTTTCCTATTTCAGTTTATTACACACTGTTGTGCATCAAAATCCTCCCTATAACAGAAATGTTATTATATTAAGTTTTGAGGTATGTTGAACACCAATTGAGAGGCAGAAAATCTGTAGCTGTCACCATTTGATGTCAAATTTCCGTTTTGGGTCAAAAAATTAGGTGTTTTTTTTTGACATTTTGGAAATTGTTTATCATTGAAAACCTTTAACGAAAAATTAAAAAATATTTGATTTTGAAGCTATTACGATGTATTACATAAAAAAATTCCAAGAGCTCAAGTATTACGCTTCGAGAATTTTTTGACAACATATTTCCGGCCTATTTAAGGACCTGGAATTCAAAGAAAATTTCTCCCTTTTAACTTCGAACCAGTTTCAGATGAACACTGAAAATGGTTTCATCAAGATATAGACCAAATAGAGAAGAAGTATAGCGCTAAATGCAATGAGAAAATGCTTGTGCTGATCGCTATTGGATACTGCAACGGAAAACTGCTGATGAACACTATAAAATGAAAAAAATATACAGATTGACAAAGAATGAAGTTATATTATGTTCTGGATTAAATATTTCATATATTATTATTATCATTCACAAGAAAATAAATATATAAATGAAGTAAGAAAGGAGGCCATGTTTCAGTTTTTTTTACAAAACAAAATTTCATTTTCTCAAAAAATGGTGCCTAGTGGTGTGGAACCTTTTGGACTTAAGATTCGAACTCAGTACACATGCAAATATAAAAATCAGGAAACATTTCTCAAGGCAGTGAAACAATATTTTTTTTTTTGTTGACCAGTATTATTAATTACCGTCTGTTTTAAAATTTAATAAAATATTATCCAGCGTTTCGATCATGTTTTCTTAAATGCTTCAATGCGTCAATCACTTATACCATCCTTCCTATCTAAATTTTATTCGAACAATTTGAAATTTCCAAGCTGACAACAGCATGATTTTGCGGAGTAACGCGAAAAAAAGAAGTCAAAATTATCTGTAACCAGTATACCCCAGAGAGAGCTCTCACATTAGGGAGTAATCCTGAACGGATTCAAGGTATAAGCGTTATCAGCATGTTTATTCCTATAAGCAATATAATATTTTCAAGATATTATGAATTGCAAACTCAATTGGCGAAGCTTCGTATTGACCAGAACTGTTAAAGAAACAATATACTTAATAACACTAGCTGATTCAGGATTTAATTTTGGGGGGGCTTCAGCCCGAAAACTGTTTTTTTCATAAAAATAACGATAATTACTTTGGAGAAAAAGAAAGAAACTAACTACCTGTATGAAATGGTGTTTAAATGATTCCTAAAGCCTTTTTAAATGATATTAAACAAACAATAATAATTTAAGAGATACTTTTTTAATATTTTTTTCGATAAAACGTGGCTATATTTTACCATTTTGGCTTTCGGGCTGAAGCCCCCCCCCCCCCGTACTGGAAAATGGGGTAACTTTGGGATTGGGTGGGTAACTTTGGAACAGCGAGAAAAAATTAGTTTGTGGTGATTCCGTGATGGATACAATGTGTTGGTCCAGTCTGCAAAAACGTGCTTTGTGTAGGCATATATTGCGCTACTACCTTGCGGCAGTTGGGGAACCCTAGTTCACTACACTCGTTGTGCAGTTAGGTTTTATTAATTTAATTGTTTTTTTCAAAATTTTTATTTTCATGAAACTTTCGCTTGTGTCTCGATAACTGCAAACATTACCGGAATTACAAATGGCCTTCAATGCCTTATGAAATTCACTTCAATTTAATGCAGGGCGGTCCCTCCACGCCCAGTGGTATAATAAAAGGCCTCTGGCCACAGATGCAAAGAACGCATACAGCGTGCATAGCCCACTTACTTTAAAATGCCCTTGGGCAATAAAAGGAAATTGAAAATTTATGTATATATACATTTATATATATATTGTATTTTGTAATCAAGAAATTCCTGGGGGGGTAGGGAAAAAAAATGAAATTCACTTTGTTTCAATAAACATTTTGGAGGTTAAGAAAAAAAAAAAAAGATTCACTACTCAAAAGACTAATTGGCCTGCGCCAAATTTTCAAAGTGAAAGAGCTGCAAGTTTATAGCGATATCTTGGCTTCAGTTAACAAAAACTAAATTGTACGAAGTGTTTGGATAATGTTTATTACATTTTCTGTATGTTCAGTAAATGTTAAAGGCCTAATTGTATAAAAAAATTATGATTTGCAATATGTTTGTACCATTAATACGACTTTATTGTTTTAGTGTGCTCATAACATAATATTGTTCGATAAAATTGGTATACACTCATTTCCTTATTGTTTCTTATGTTTTTTTTTTTTTTTTTTTGTTCTTCCCTACCTCGCCTTTTAGGCTATACGGGATTTTCCCGGGCCGGGGGTGAGGGCGGAGAATTTAAAATCCTCTCGGCACCGGGACGCGAACTCGTACTTTTTATTTATATCATCTCAAATCTCTGTTATCCGGTTGCCAGGCAACTAGCGGTGTTGTGCACACGCTTTAGCCTATTCGGCCACCCCGCCCCCAATTGTTTCTTATGTAAATAATGAGCCTATACGATATTGTGGCGTATGATTGGTACAAAATCATGTATCCCGCCGTTTCTAATGGAGAAATGCACTGTCCCAATTCTATTCCAATCAATGGGGTAAGATTAGAACACATTAAAAACCTTTTTAGAAAAATACTGTTGTTTTTATAGTTGTTGTTCTGCCATATTTTGCAAAAGCAAGACTGGTCTTAGATATTAATAATTTTTTCAGCATTTAAACTTTGAAAATAAAGAAAGAAGCAACATAAACCTATCAAAAGTGTTCCAATATTACCTCATCTTACGGTATAACTATTCCTAACTTATTCTAATCCATTATTGTACATAGAATAAAGAAGTATTTCTTCTATTTATTATAAATATCAAAAAGTGTCTTTCTATATTATCCATAGTACCCAGAAAGAACTGTTCTCTTCCAATTATCTTTTCAATAGATGTTTAGTTTGTCAAGGCATTAGGAGATATAGCGAGATGTAAGCTCTGGATTAGGTAGCAATAGGAAAAGACTTTTTTAAGTAGTGATCGTAGACTAGAGATTTAAGAAGAAGAATTCGGTACACATGTAACATGGGATTATTAGATCAATGAATTATTAGAGAAACCCGTGGGAAATAAGCAGTGCCCGCCAAAGACACGGCTCCCCGAGAAATGACGTCATCTCCTCCCCTCCCTCCCCAAAAAATTAAATTTATTTCATTCAATATTTTTCTAATACAGTTCCTTTATTAATAGGCTAAAACTATTTAAATACTTTTTATAAGTATTTTTTTAACATTCTTAATAAGTGGTGAAGGAATTCTGCTGATAGATTCAAATGGAAAGCACTCGTGGACGTTCTATGCTCCAGTGGGAGTCAAAGGAATAATAATAACTTTGACACACCAGGGAAAATGGCCCTAGGGTCGGCCATGAAAATAAGTATGATAGGCAATTCATAGGACACGAGATATAATTTGTACACTCTGTATTATAGACAACGGCATTTCAAAATCCTTATGCATTCATGATTACAGAGAAAAAGAAACTGGTAATAGTGTGAAGATTATATTTTCAAGAATCTTTTCAAGAATCTTTTCAAGAAACATTTCACTCAAATGCAATTGAAGAGAAGCCATTGTGCTGAAAATGAATATCAACTGCTCTAAAGGAATAGAAACTACTGAAAAAAAGAGTTAACAGAGTTTTACTTAAGATTCGTATATGAATTATTACATAAACATAATTGTTTTTATTGCAGAAGACGTATATGTAGACGAATTGCGAAAGCTTAGCTTGTATAATTTTCCAGACAATGTTGATCATTCAGTGAGTATAAAAATAAGCGTGAGAGATTCTGCTGTACCAAGAACAGAGAGCAAGTATTGTTTTTTCAAACCGCTTTATAAATAGTTAGATTAAATTAATGTTTCAAACAAAAAAAAAAAAAAAAAATTTTAAAAATGAAGTTATACATATTGTCTAAACTGTTTCATTTTCCTCGTAATACATTTCTTAGATGATAAACTATCAATTAGAGTCAAATAAGTATTTACAATTTTGATGGATTATACACTTGAGACGTCTTGCCGATCATTGGAGTGCTGTTATCCTATGACCAATATCTGACCCTCTGTCATCCCAATCATCAATCATATTATAGATTGATAGCTTCCGTTTGTATAAATACTATTTGACAATAGGTTTAGCCATCATTGGACAAGAGGTAAGTTACAAGCAGAAATCAATTTTATTTTAGATATAACTGTTTTTAAAAATTAATGCATTATTTTTCTATATTTATTTTTCATTCTCTGTGGCATATAAAGTTCTGGTTAATAATTTAATTTGACTAATAGGCTTTGCGTTCTTATGAAAAGCTTTACAATGCTGGAGAGACAGAATCACATCATAGTGAATGAAAATCACGTATTCGTCAATAAATACAAATAAAACTTTTATGGTCTTACATAATTCAATATAAATTTACAGTAAAAATTAAATCTCTCTTTTATTTCCTTCATTTATGTTCTTTCTTTGTGTACATAGTTTGTAAAAATGTGGTCCCTCAATAATTTTACTAACGCAATCCTCTTCTGGGCACCCCTGCAAAAGAATATCCTGTACTTTTTATTCGCTAGATTTTTCAAAGCATCCTGTTCTCTTGAAATCTGGAGAAGATCGGTAATGGTTATCAAGCCTAGAAAATTTGTTCAGCTATTAAACATTTCTCTAAAAAAAGTTTAAAATTTGAATTTTGAAAAATTAATTTCTGAGTTTTTTTTTCCAACACTCATTGTTTTTTATTTAATTTGGCTACATTGCCTTTCAAACTTATATACATTATATGATAATAATTCATGTCTTAAGATTAAATATTTTAGCCCAGTAATTTTGTTTACATTTTCTGTAGCAATTTTTAAAAACCGTACTAAGTGCAAAGTGCGCAATTTTGTTTTTATTATTTCTTCAAATAATTCAAAGAATGCTACCAAACATAAAAAAGATTGTAGTGGTAGGATACCGGGAATTTCACAGATTGCATAAGTGTATTTTGTGTATTTCAAAGGCTTTATCATAGCCATAAAACTAGTTAAATATAAATTAATCCAGTTAAAAACAAATATAGTCAACTGATTTGAAACATAAATAAAATAATCCCGCAGCTATTTCTCAACTGGTAGAACTGAAGACCGACTGAAGACCGACTAGATGTAACCAAACTATTCCGTGCTTTAAACGAACTTTGAATTTTTACCATGTCATCACCTATTTATAAAAAGGATGCCATATTACATATCTCATATTTTGAATCTTTTTTTTTTTGCCCATCTATATCTGCGATCGGTCCCACTGTGAGAAGGGGGACTCATTTACGTGCATTTTGAGCTGAGATTTAATGGAAATTAATTTGTCCGAAACATAAAAATTAATTGAACAATTATTAAAAACTAAATATCTATTCTATTTCATATTCCACAACACGACATTGCTGCTAACTAAAGTACGTCTTTTTAAATAGGTTTCTCGTTTCTCAAGATGAAGATCTTTTTTCTCCTTTTTGTTGTGGCTGTCAGCCATGCGCTTCCTCACGATGAATGGGAATTGTTTAAGGTAAATATTCAACACATGACAATTATTACTACATCATATAGTCCATGGTACAGAATCCTTCTTATCAGATTATTAACATCCAACTGAAACTTCGTAAATAGCTTCATCTCATCGTAACCTACAAACATTTTATTTACGAAAATTCTTGGATTTGGGGCGTTTGGAAGTCAGAAAACTTTGTCTATTTAATTAGGTACTAAAAACCCGTAAATACACATTTTCTTTCCACTTTAATCATGAGATAACTTAAGCACAAAGTCGAGAAAAAAGGAGGCCTTAAAAAATATTGGGCAGTTAGGCATATATAACCTCGTTATTTTGACCTTTGTTCTCGACTTTGTGCTCAAGTTGTCTTACGATTAAAGTAGAAAGCAGATGGGTATTTACGAGTTTTTAGTACCTTATTAATTAGACAAAGTATGCCGACCCCCAGATTGAAACGCCCCAATTCCGAGAATTTTCGTAAATATAATATTTGTAGGTTACGTACGATGAGATGAAGCTATTTACGAAGTTTCAGCCGTATGTTAATAATTTGATAAAAAGGGATCTCCACAACGGACTAATAATGGTTATTGTTTATTACATCTATCAGTAACCTATTACAAATATCATGAGTTTATTGTAAAAAGTCATTGAGTATTATTCCATGAAATTTAATCATTATGAATTTAGATGACCTTTCTCTATGTGAAATCAGAACATTTTGCACCTATAACTAATTATGTATGATATATTAAATTGTTTTGTATAATTTTCATGTATTTACAGTGTGTTTGTATTCATAATTAACGTTGAAATTTCCAAAGATGTATTTAAAAGTTTATCTAAATCCAAAATGCATTTAGTGACTTTTGGCAATAAATCAACAATTTATAATATTTTAGTGTAATGATTATTAAAATTACAAAATCAATGTTAACAAAACCAACAAATTATCCTCAGATATCGCATGGGAAGAAGTACAAAACATTAGCAGAAGAACAACACCGAATGAATATTTTCTATGACAACAAGCAGTTCATCGAAAATCATAATAAAAATTTTGAACAAGGCCTGGTCTCTTTCACTCTGGAAATGAACCGTTTTGGAGATTTGGTATGATCTATTTGCTTTATTTTATAATCCTTAGTATTTATTATGTAATGTATTGATTTTCATCGTAACATCAATAAGTGTATTTTCCGATAATTATAAATTAATACTATACCAATTTATAAATGTTGTTTCTTCATTTAAAAAATAAATTGAAAATTCGTCATTATTGATTTAAAAATAATTCGTAACAACAAAGGTCTGCTCTTCACTACTATCTACTAAAAACATAAATACCTAAACGCGAGTGTAAATTGCTAAAATATAAATTCGCTAACACGGCTACCTAGACAACTCGAATCTATAGACAACTCGAAAACCTAGAAATTATTTTTTACCTATAACTCACGAACTGTGCATACAAGCGCATATGTTAAAGGATTGAATAATGTTTAATTATGCTTCGAAAGAGTATTGCAACATAATAATTTAGACAAATGTTATAGTCGAATGCATTGTCAACCTCAAGCGAAGCTACCCAAAATGGTAAAATATTATCTAGTAATCTGACTCTCCCTGAGTAGCACATACCTATCCAATATCATTTTGGATTTAGTCCAAGGAGTCCTTACAAAATAATTGACATTATCTGATGAATATTTTTAAAGCATTTTTTTTTTGTTTCATAACATTTTAATATAATTATAAAAGCGAGAGTCTGCTAGTCGGAGCATGCTAACTGAAAATGGCGGCTGACCTAAAGAATACTAGGCCAGTAACTCGTGTATCGAAAAGAGAAATTTATTGAGAAAAATGTTTTTAATTTGTATCTAAGGGTTCAAACATTAAAAACAAAATTTCTAGCTCGGTAAACCAAGGGAAAACATTTTACAGCCAAAAAAGCCAGATATTTTCGTCCTTTTTTTGTTTTTTCGCCTATGATTCCTAAACGTACATCCAATCGAATAACGTACTTAGGTCGATAATCGCGGCCTACGAACGCTGATTTTTACTAAATCTGTAAAAAAAAAAACAATTATTAAATTGCCCATTTATTTATATATTTATACTACATATGGCTTTCATTCCTTTTTTTTTTTTTTTTGTCCTCATTATGCCTGAATAGGTGAAACGTTAACAAGTTACCTTTTCACCTGTATGTTAGGCACTAAGGATTTATGGTTTAGATTTTTCCATATATATCCTTTTTCAGTTGTATATTCATTTATATTAATATCATTGTAGATATTCCATAAAATAGGTTATTCCAATTAATCATCATGTTTATAGATGAACCACGAATTCCGAACAATGATGAACAGATACAACAGTACAAAAGCAGCTAGAACTAGACAAGATTCATCAACTTATATCAGATCAACCGATGAAGAAGTTCCCGAATCTTTTGACTGGAGGCAGGAAGGAGCGGTCACCCCTGTCAAAGATCAAGCACACTGTGGCTCATGCTGGGCTTTTAGTACTGTAAGTATATTTAATTGTATATTAGGTTGTCTTATAAGTTGTTGTTTAAGGTTGATTTACTGAGTTATATATGAACCGTTCTGCTCTATCACCTTCTCCCATTTCTCAGTAATCTTCTTATACCCTTTTTTATAGGAATCGTAAAATTAGATTTCTGAATAACTAAAAAGTATACACATGAATTAATCAAGAGTTTACAAAATTTCCTAAAAAAATAACAAAAACAGTTGAAATCGAACAATTTGGTGCAAAGAAATGGTGTTCTGGATATTTTGTATACGTTCTAGTGCAAAGCTTATATCCTTTGTTTTAATTTTTGGAAAGTTTTACGTCAACTGAAGCAATGTTGTCCATTTTTATTACGAAATTACTAATGGTAAACAAAAAAATATTTAGGCCAATATCAGGAATTACCTTTTATTTATTTTCCTTTATGATACAAGGAAAGTAATGTTACTTTTGATGTATAATTGTTTGGAAATAATAAACCATGGTGTTTTTTATTTAAATTCTGAGATATAACACAATCGGCCACATATAAAAATGTGAAGACCTTTCCATGAAACTGAAAAGTTAATTTAAGTATGCTTACAATTAAGAACAATTAGAGAAAAAATCTTCTAGACTGGAGCTCTTGAAGGACAACACTTCAGGAAGACCGGGGAATTGGTTTCTCTCAGCGAACAGAACTTGGTCGACTGTTCCAGCATGTACGGCAACAATGGGTGTCAAGGAGGACTCATGGTTGACGCTTTCAAGTACATTGCTGAAAATGGCGGCATCGACACTGAAGATTCTTATCCTTATGAAGGAAGGGTGAGCATGTCATTGTGTGTTACATATCTCATCTTATATTACTTCAACCATTTATGAGTATCTTTGCTATAGGACGGCATGTGTAGATTCAGGAAGTCAGCTGTTGGTGCTGTTGACTCGGGAGCAATCGAACTCCCGGGAGACGATGAAGAGGCCCTCAAGAGTGCAATTGCAACAATCGGACCAGTCTCCGTTGCCATAGACGCAGGGCAAGATTCATTCAGGTTCTACAAGAGTGGTGGGGTTTTAAAGAAATGATTTTAAAATATGTTCTCCAAGTTTTCTATATTTTCTTAATATGATATTTTCTCTGATCCTAGGTGTCTATGAAGATAGCAACTGTAGCCCCGCCGGGCTGGATCACGGAGTCCTTGCGGTTGGCTACGGCTCGGAGGATGGACAGGACTTCTGGTTGGTGAAGAACTCCTGGAACACCGGTTGGGGAGAAGAAGGCTATATCAGGATTGCCAGGAACAAGGGAAACATGTGTGGCATTGCCTCAATGGCTAGTTTCCCTAAAGTATAACCTAGTCAGGCAGGTCCTGCTGTTGACATGCACTTGTTGTTGAAATGAATAAAAGTTTTATTATTGATTGAATACTATGATTATATCTCGACCATTTAAAGACAAAAAAAAAAAAAAAAAAATGAGTCAACAAATGCAAAATCGTAAACCTGCTCTAATAAAGTATCACTCTAATAAAGTATCTAAAGTAAAAGCTGGTGTTCATACTATGACCATGGTTGGCCGCAATTTTTTTTTTTCTAATAGCTTATTTATTGAAATATATTACAATCTGTCTCAGGAACATTAATAATAGTGTTCACAGATCACATTCACACTCTATCTACAGTAAATAAAATAAATTATACAGAAAAATAATATATATACAATAAATAAGAATAAAATAACCTAAAAATAAACAAAGAAGACATGCACACCTATATACAATATTTACAACTTGGCGAGAGAATTCCAAACCAGACTTGTCCCTCCAACTGTGGAGGAAAAAGTATGACTCCAGGAGTTCCCTGCACTCCTCTCTCAACCGCGTCACTAGGGCTAAACCCAGTGGAGATTGAGCAAGAGTGCTTTAGCCACATACACTCATGTCGTGAATGGAGAATCTGGCCATTGCCAGAACTCCAATATTTACAAACTATAAAAGATCGCGGGGCCACTGCCGTTTTAACTTCCTTGGAGGAATATATGGATGGGTGGTGCTGGATAGAGATTTTGCAAAGGGATTTGGATGATGGGTAAGGTTCTGGTGGAATTTGGAGAATTTTGCTGGGATAAGGTCTAGGACAAATGGGATATTAAGGTCATGGTGTAGTGTTTTGTTGGTTACATAGAAAGGAGCATTGGCTATTGTTCGAAGGACTTTTGATTGGAAGGATTGGATGCGTTTGATGTTAGTAAATTTTGCTGTTCCCCACAGTTCAAGTCCGTAAGTCCAGATAGGTTTCAGTATTGTCTTGTTGATCAGTAACTTGTTTTCAATGGAAAGTTTTGATTTTCTGTTTAGTAGCCGGTATAGTTGTCCGTATCGTCGGTTTAGTTCCTGTCTTTTAAGTCTAGTATGAGGGTTCCACGTTAGTCGTCTGTCTAAGAGAAAGCCAAGGTACCGGACTGTGTCCGAGAAAGGAAGCTGAATGGAATTAAAGTGTACTGGTGGACAGGAACTGCGTCGGAGCGTGAAGGTGATGTGTTGGCATTTGGATTCGTTTACTTTAATTCGCCATATATTACACCAGTGCTCAATCAGGGAGAGATGTCTTTGAAGGTTTAAGGATGCTATATCAGGATCTGAGTCGGATGATAGAATGGCGGTGTCATCAGCAAAAGTTGCCAGGAAGGTATCGGGATGGACAGGGATATCAGCGGTAAAGAGGATGTAAAGGACGGGACCCAATACGCTACCTTGAGGAACACCTGCCTCAATTGGATAGTAATTCGATAATTCACTACCGCAGCGAACTCGGAAGGTACGATCTGAGAGGTAGGAACGGAGTACAAGGTACAAGGACTGAGGAACATAGGTTTTCAGCTTGGAAAGAAGCCCGGCGTACCATACCCGGTCAAAAGCTTGAGCTATGTCCAGAAATGCACCCGAGCAATATTGCTTGCTTTCCAAGGCTGCGGAAATATGATCGACCACTCGGAGTCCTTGTTGGACTGTGGAGTGTTGTGAACGGAATCCGAACTGATGTGAAGGAAAATTTTGGGATTCTATAAAGGGTAGGATTCGTTTCAGGAGGATCTTTTCAAAGATTTTTGAGAGAATCGGAAGTAGGCTAATTGGTCTGTAGGACGTTGAGGTGTTGGGAGGTTTGCCTGGTTTCGGAAACAGGATAATAGTGGAATGTTTCCACAAGAGAGGAAAGTGGGTGGTTCTTAGGATGGCATTATATAAGTAGGTGAGAAATATAACAGCTTTAGGAGGAAGTTGTCGAAGGATTTGAGAGGTAAGGAGGTCGTATCCAGGAGATTTACGGAGAGGAAGTTTTTGTAAGTGATGTTTGACCTCAGAAGGATTAACTGCTTTAGGTGGCAAGGAAAGTGGAATGGGTGATGTAAGGAATTCTTCTACTGTTGTGTTATGGGTGAGGTTGGATTCCGGATGAGAGGTAAATGTTCTGGAGAGATGTCTGGCGAATTCCTCAGCTTTATCTTCATCAGACGCTGCCCAGGAGCCATCGCTTCGACGGAGGAGATGGGAAATATGATGGGATTTTAGGATTTTGTTGGTGATCTTCCATAAGGAATTGTCATGAACAGATGATAGGGATTTGAAAGTGGCCGATTCCTGCTTTAATTGTTTACTGTAAAAATTATAGGAGCGACGATCGATGGGGTGTCTAGTACGTTGCCATAATAATCTGGCGCGGCGTTTGGTATGGATTAGGTCTATGAGGTGTTGAGGTAACTTATTTTTCTTGAGAGTTCTTGAGGAGTGGTTTGGAGAGGAAGCAGTCCAGATTGCTTGTTGGATAGTGACTGGAAAGGATAAGGTTTTGATTACAATAGCGGTTGACTGTAGGAAATCTTGAGTGGGTAATGGGAGTAAGTGATGGGAGAGGGATTGGTGTACGATGACAGCAGTACCGGCATGTGCTCTGCCGTCAGGATGGTCAGTACGGTATATTAAATACTGTGGGATTTTCAAATGCTGTTTTATGGTCAGTCGAGTTTCCGTAATAAGGGCTACGTCAATGTTCTTGTCTTGTAGTAAAGCTGTTAGTTCGTCAACGTGATTTCTAACACCATTCGCATTCCAAAGGAGAATGGATATGGGTTTTGGGATGTGAGTCATTAAGGAATTTTTAAAGGAGGGATGAGGAGAGATACGAGATTTGTAAGGAGTGATATGAGTGGAATAACTAGGGATTTGAAATCGGTGAGGAAAGATGCTAACAAACTGGTGAGATCTGTTGCATTTGAAGGAGGAGGAATTTGAGGTTGTTGATGATTATGTGTGTTAGGATGAACACAATATTGAGGTTGGGGCTGAGGTAGTTGCTGCGACAGGGCTTCACATGTATTATTGGGGTTCTTACCTCCAAGTAGTTCGGAGTAAGATAATTTATTATTAACTATTCTAGAAGGTTCTCTTCTTGGTCTGGTTGTCTCATCTTGAACCCGGTTCTTCTGGTATCTGGATTTGAGGCTCTTGTAGGTTTGGCAGCCTTTTTAGTTGGCCGGGTGTCCCTCCTGGCATAGTGCACACACTGCAGGATCTTGTATTGGTTTGGTGCACTCCACAGATTTGTGCTGTTCACCGCATTTCACGCAACGCGGCAGATGGTGACAATAAGTTTTCGTGTGGCCATACGGCTGGCAATTGTGGCACTGTACAATTTCCTTCTTGGGGTATGGCTTCTCTATCTTCACGATAGTGTAGTACAATCTCTTGATGTCATATATTTTTTCAATACCAGGTGATGGCTCTAGATCCACGAAAAATAAAGGTAGTGGAACTTTATTACTTACTCCTGGCTGCTCCTTATTCTCCTTCAGAACGTTGGTTACTTGACGCACTTTGAAACCAAGCGTCGCTAGTTCTTCTTTTATCACTTCAGTTGGGGTTGAGGAGTGTAAATTTCTTACCACCACTCGTAGCGATCTCTCCTGTTTCAGCTGGTATGTGTGGAAATTTGCATTCGTTTCGGACAGATACTTCACAATTTTTCGGTAGGTTTCTGCAGTATCTGGTGTTATTTTTGTATCGTTGGTCCTATTGAGGCAAGAATAACTGCCGGAGCAGATTTCGTTTAGTTGTGTACACAGTAGTTGAAAATTTTTGATATTTTTTACAAATATCGGAGGAGGCCTTGGTTCCCTAGGTACTGCTGCTGACTCCATTACTTCTCTGTCATTATGAAGCACTTGGAACGGGTTTGGAGTGAAGAAAGGAGATTCTTCAACCATTTCTTGCGAAGAGGTACCTGGTTGAGGCTGAGGTTCTGTACCTGAAGTTTTCACTGTGGTTATTGGAGCAATTTCTCGCAGGCAGCGACGAGTTCTTTGTTTCGCTGGTGAATCACGAGGGGTACTAACGCCGTCTGACCGAGTCCTTTTAGTGGGCACCTTACTGGACATCACTTGCTGACTATGCCGCATATCATAAGAGAAAAAAAATTAAAATTAAAAAAAAAAAAATTAAAAATTAAAAAGAAATGTAGCAATCAGTAAATAACAACTGCTATAGAGTACACTTCAACTGTATTCAGTAAATAATCAAAGAGATTCCGCTGAAAAATAGGCAAAAACTGAGAGAAGATTTCAGAACACGTCCTTCGCATCAGCTGGCCGCAAATAGAATACGTATAAAAAGTAATATATACAATATGTTTCCTGAACACGAGAAGCTATATTAAGATAACAAATTTCCAATGTGTTGGAACAATTATGTGGATTAATAATAATTAATCCTTTTTGATTTGATGGGCTTCATTTTCTGTTTTGGTTTGTAAACCCTAAAGCCAAACGAATTAGTTGTCATAAAAAAAATTGGAGTGAAAATGAAAAATTAAAAAAATAAAATTGTAATAACACCAACAAAAATATGTTTTGTTACGGATATAGCACCTGAAGGGGTAACGAAAGTCCTGTGAGTGGACACACCATATATTTTAGCTTATAGTTTAGAATTTATTTCTTGAATTTCAATGATTAAATTTTTCCTAGAGCATGAGAAGATTCCCCCACAACTTCCTTATGCCATAAACCTAAATACACCGGTAGGCATAACAATGATAAATGATAGCAATAAATTATTTTACAACAAAAACCACATGTCTCAATACCTTGAAAACCATCAGATACCTGGATTATCCTTATTGATAGAAACAGATTTCAGAATATCTGGCTATCGATATCTTAATCCCGACTAATGTGTTATCAGTTACTTATTTTCGTCATTTGATCTCGAAGCAACATCTCTGCGGTAGCTGCAACGGCGTGAAGGTAGGTGGAAAAGATTGTTATCTGAATACGTAAATTCGTGGTGTCATTTTTTGAGCTACTACATTGGACATAATTTAATTTCAACTTACTATATTATTCTATGATTGAAAAAAAATGGTGATAACCATCGGATTAGACTGGACAAAAACTTGTATTTAAGATTCTCCTATTCGATCAAACGTTCTCAAAGATGGTGCAAGTGGCATGATCCAAAATTTTAGATATAACTTTAAATTTAATTTTTGGGCAGCAAGACTCTTTTTATAGCTATATTTTATTAGTTCAACAGCACATCAACATTTTTACGTATCAAGGCAATATACTCATCTTTTAGAACAATGTTGCGAAAGATTAGAATTTATTTCACCTGAATTTATACTAACTTAAACAAAAATGTCCCCAAACAATATACTCTTTCTTTCAAATAATATATTTATAACAGGTTAAATAATAAAATAAAAATAATAATTCTGTATTTTCTGTCAGTAAGTACTGTCATTTTCTGAGTATGATCAGAAAATGACAGTACTTACTAAAATAACTGTCTCCCTGGATTATATCTCAGTAAATATTACTTAATTGTTACTGTAACGTTACGGCCATTTATTCACCATCAAAAGTGATCGCTCCCTCAACACTCCAATACAAATGTTGAGGGTGCGAGAACCCCCCTCCGATAATTCGGAATAAAAAAAAAATTAAAATCAATTATAAATAAGCTTCATGAATGATGTAACTAAAATTAATTAAAAGTGATCTAGTTGGCTGCTAGGGCCTGTAGTAGGTATGTAACTATTTTACTGATCTCTAAATGTTACATTTATTTAAATTGCCATTTATATTCAAAAATAATAATGTATATCAATACATCCTAGGATTTTATAATCAATCACCCATAAAGTTTCACGTGATATTCTTATCACATCTTCCGCGGCAAATTAATTGAACTGCGAAAAACGTTGCATTTATTTGGTTGAACACACTAAGAAATCAGAGAAA
This sequence comes from Nezara viridula, assembly GCA_928085145.1. Taxonomy (NCBI): domain Eukaryota; kingdom Metazoa; phylum Arthropoda; class Insecta; order Hemiptera; family Pentatomidae; genus Nezara; species Nezara viridula. The sequence continues at coordinate 180,532,863 of OV725077.1, read as the reverse complement.
TTTTTCACTTTTTATAATTATTCATTTTTAGCTGATAAAGTTCTAAAAATGTAGCGATGTTATGAAGGCTGCCTCTCCTCTGTTTATTCCAAACAAACAAGTTATATATTCAATTGAATTTTCATTAAGATATTTTCATGTAAATATGATAACTAAAACAAAAAAAAATAATAATTCGTACAGCTATGTAATTATTAGAATTATTATTGTTGAGTTATTACAACAAATTGATTTTAAATATTCAATATTATATTTATTCGTTTCACAAAATAATGTTGAATTTTTATACATAATAAAAACTCCCGCCATTTTTTTTTCTATTGCGCCTCTCCCAAATCAAAATTAAAAGTCTGTGCCTATACACTGTACTACAGCTATTATAATATTTTAAAACCACAATCTTACACTGTAGGATATACAGAACCTTTTCTCTTCGACTGTAAAACTTTTTCTTTTGCTCTTTTCCGCTGTTCCTTGTATCTTTCTTAATCTTCCATGTATTTTGTCAGAAGATACCGTTTCCATAATTCCTGCTTTTTTCTCCGCTTCTCACCCCTTCGTTCCACCAGGTTGTTCTTTTTAATCGTTGGCCAACATTGGTTTTCCCAAAAACCTCCTCTGCTGCTCCCAGCAGTATTTGTTTTATTGCTTTCCAGCTTTCCTCTGTCTTGTCAGCATCCCATAGATATTCTCTGCTAATTGCTTTTACTTCTATTGCAGAACTAGATCTTGACTTTTCTTTTTTTGTGTTTGAGTCCTCTAAAAGCATATCAAATGTCAGCAGCATATGATTTGTCCCTAACTCATATCCTCTCTTGACTCTGACGTCTTTTGTTCTCCTTATTTCCTCTTTTGGGACCAAGAAGTAATCAATAATAGATTTTTCGTTTCTGGAGGATTCTGCTCTTGTGATTTGGTGTATTTCCTTGTAAGAGAAAAAGCTGTTCGCCACTGTTAGCCAGCCACAGCTAGACAGAGGTTTAAAATTCTTACTCCATTGTCATTCCTGAAGCCATTCTCCACGTCCCCCTATCACTCCATGCCATCGGTCTCCATTCTCACTCTGCCATTAAGGTCTCCCACACAATGATGGGGGTTTCCGTAATGTCATCTAAACTCTTCTGTAAGTCACCGAAGAAACTTTCTTTATCTCTAACACTGTCATTATCATTGGTGCCATACGAAATGAACAATCTATATTGTTTGTGTTCAAGTTTTAACTGCACACTCATAATTCTTTCACTTATTGCACTCCAGTTTTGTATGTGCATTATGCATCCTACTCCGTCTTTTGCATGTTCCTGGTGATTTATTCCTGAAAACAGCAGCACATTATTGTTAAGCCTGTTGTTAGCTCTATCTCCTTTCCTCTTATTCCCTTAATATTCCATGTAGAAAGTGTAATATACCTTTTTTCACGCCGAGTCTTGCATCATAATATCCCACCGGCTCTATTTCGTTCTGTACTTTTCATAAATATGAATCTCGGGTTGACAGGGTACTCAAAGTCTGATGAAGGGGCTGCCTTCTTAGAGCTTCCAGGACAGTTCTCCCTTGCTTCATGACGTAGGTAGAAAACTGTCACTACTGACCTGAGACGGTGGTTGAATGCACCCACTCAGGCTGCATAGGGATATCCCTCCTCCTTCCTCAACCGGGCTCGGAACCGGCTATGGCGGAGTTTTCGGTTTGTAGTTATAACTTGGTTTTAATTGAAACTCCTTGCTGAACGCACCTTCTGACCTGCAAGGACGCAGGTCTTCTGACAGGATACCTGTAAAATCGGGTCGAAACGTTGGCTTGAAATAAAATAGTTTTTCCGCTATTTTCGTCTCTTTATGACCTTCGCTCCGGACCATCTCCTTCCTTTAAAATATACAACGGTTAACTATCAAATATTCTATTTAAGTTATTTTATTTTACGTTTCCTATATACTTTTTGATCATTATTTCGCTTCTGTTTATTTTATGCATTTTTTTGTAGATATATAGATCTTACCTCCCTATATCCATTGTCGAAGTGACAGAATATTATTCAATAAAGAAATTATACATTACAATAACTGGTCAAAATTTTAAACACATATTAATATATGAAATCAGCGAAACATGAAGGTGAACACATCTTTTTCAAGAAAAAATAAACATTCGTGTAAAAATCAACAATTTGGTCTTCCAAGAGACCAATAAGAGTTTTCTGGGCATCTAAGAGCAAAAAACCAAATTCACTTATGTCACAACCGTGCCCTCAAAATATGTCACAACCATTCCAAACGCACTTATTTCCAGGTTCGAATCCCGGCTCAACGCAGAAAAATATTTATTCTGTTTTGCCGTGAGGCGACCCTGGGTAAGTAGACCCTCCTGTGATACACCCGGCCTCTATAAAGTGGGTACCCTTAATTAAAATAATTGATTAAGGAGGAAAACCTGGCGGTTGAGCGCGATATCGGTTAAATCACCTCCTTGCACAAACGTAGACCAAGAAACAGTGCTTTCCCTAAATAGTACTGAACCCCAGGACCCTTCCTGGGTTGTAGTCGTATAAGTTTTTTTTAGTTTTTTTTTTTTACAAATATTACGTTTTCTTTCAATCAAGGACATTTATAATACAGATCAAACATTTATAAGACATTCATATCATATTTACAGAAAACATAAATAACTTAATTAAGTAATAGTAATATAACAAAATAAAACAGTATAAATATAATACAATAGTGCAAACATAATCAAACAGAATAAAGAGTATAAAATAGTTTAAAGAGGGTAAGTAAAAATAAAAATCCTGAATCCACTGCTGAATAGTACAGAAAAATAAGTAAGGATATGCATCCTCGGAAAGTTTTTAAGAGTATATGTATTATTTGTTGCCATAATACAACGCAATTTGTTAATGTTTGGATTTAGTGCGATGATGGATTCGACACGAGAGATAAAAGGATATATTTGGTATTTGTCATTTTAAACTTTTATTCAAGTGGAAGAAATCATTTAAATATACTTTTATTTATTTATTTTATTTTTTTTTTTTTTAGCTGTAGCGATGAGGCTGCTGGTTTTGCTCACGCTTCTTGTAGCAGCGTATGGTTTATCGTCTCGGTTTTGGCACTCTTTTAAGGTGAGAAAACTTTAGTTATCATGCTTCAAAATTTAAACTTTTAAAAAGTTTCAAAACCATTATAATTATAACTTTTTAGTCTATTTTATTCAACTATTACACAACACCGAAGGCCATCGGAAAGTTGTGATATTGGACTTCAGATCCAGAACATAGGCTGTGGTGATTCTTCCATTTTCTCATTCTGACTTGAATGGATCGATGAGATATCCACCAGCCTCTATCTGTAATCTATTTACGTTATAATCCAATTCACGTAAACTTAGTTAACGTAATCATAGTTCTTGGTCGTTCAAACATTCTTAAACTTGACAAATTCAAGTCGCTCCTACAAATCTATAAATCCAGTCCAGAAAAAATCTTATATATTTTGGAGTATAAATGATCTTTAAAAGATATAGTCTGCATGAGGAGATAATACAGATGCCTGGATGATCGGTAACTCGGTTTGAAATAACTCATAATTGCAGTTACTTCAAATGACAAGTTATATTATTGATTTTTTAACTCTATTAATTAACCGTTACTTTTCGTCTCTTTAGCTCGCTCATGGAAAGATATACAAAAGCATCGCTGAAGAACGGTTCCGTAAAAATGTATATGTTGAAAACAAGATGAAAATTGACGAGCACAACAAGAGGTATGAACAAGGCCTGGTCTCATATAAATTAAGTATGAACCATTTTGGAGATTTAGTAAGTACCCAAACATTTTATTATTTTACATTTTGTGTTTGGAGGGAAGAAATAGATAATTTAAAATTAGTTCCTGCTTCCGTAAAGTAAAAATATCTTAGATAAAATTAGAACGTCACAAAACCAGTGGAAATAGAAATTATTTATTTTGAGTTTATTAATAACCAATTTTTAGTTACATGTTTCGATATCTATTTTTAGTTTCTTTTTAAAAATTAACTATTTTCATTGCACACATCAGTCTTTACTTAATATGATTAAATAATAACGAATTCATTAGTTGATATGTTCATTATTATTTAATATTAATTGTCTTATATATAATAGAATAGTGAATAATAAATAGTAATAGAGAACAAATTATATCGAGGTTTGGACTAAGAACACTTTATGCTTAAAGTAATTAAATATTATAAATTTTACAGCACTCTAGCTGTAGCTAGTGCCTGCTATGTTCAAGTTAATGATGACCATTTTTATTATATTCTGCGGCACTCATCCTTCCCTCTAAGGTCGATGGTGCCATTCAATCCCTTACTATATCCAGTATATGCTATGCAATAATTCACTGATTAACAGTCTACTGTTAATCTTTAATATATTTCGGTTCTCGGTATAATTTTCACATTAAGAAGTTTTTTTCTACTTAATTTTAAACTGTTTTGGTTCAATTATCAATTTTTTGTTTGACTTTAATAGTCATTCGGACTGTCATACATTCACTAACATTGTAAGAAATATTGTCTATCACTCATATAAACAAATGGCTGATATCATTTCGTTACAGACCAATGAGGAGTTCCGATTAATGATGAATCGTCTCGACGTCAGAAAACCTCAACTCAGCTTCTTCACGTACTTCGAGACCAAGAACATAACGTTGCCCGAATCGGTCGACTGGAGGGAGAGAGGAGCCGTCACTCCCGTAAAGGATCAGGGGAAGTGTGGTGCTTGCTGGTCCTTCAGCTCGGTCAGTTCTTTGCTGTTTTATCTAAAATTTAATTTTTTTAAGTTTCACAAATGAGAAAATGTAATACTTTGTCTAACACTACAGGGACTATGCAGTCACTAATAAAATGATTAGTACGCTTTACATTTAGATCAAAGATTAATGATAATAAGTATTTCCATAGACAGGCGCCCTCGAAGCGCAGCACTTTCTGAAGACAGGACGACTGATTCCACTGAGCGAACAAAACCTCATCGACTGCTCCGAAGAATATGGTAACGACGGTTGTGATGGAGGTCTGATGGACTTCGCTTTTCAATATGTTGTGGATAACAACGGCATAGACACCGAGAATTCATACCCATACGAGGGACCGGTAATCATTCAGTCTAATTAATCTATATTCTCTGATAGAAATGTTACATATCTAGGTAATCTTCTCACTAACTGCACAATGAATGCCACGCAACGTTCATAGAATGTCTGGAGTTGATTCTCAAAAAGCTGATCTGAAGTGGTTTTTGATGTTCTGTTTGTTTTGAAATTGATTTCGATTCATGGAGTTCAGCAGAGGCCGGAATAGGTGGTAGTCGTCTGGAGTTAGATCTGGGGAATATGGACTGTGGGATAAAAGGTCCCATTCAAAGCTTAATATTTTATTAATGCTAAGCTGACCTCGGTTAGAAGGTGGTAAACCTAAACACCAAGCCTGGAAACGTAACCGACTTTGAGCGACTCTCTGCTTCTTTGCTACACATCTAGAGTTGTCACTCGCACTGATTGGGTTGGGATTTTGATCTACAAATTTTCTGTGTGCTACCAATCCATTTAGAGTCATAAATGACAAAATTCTCTGAGTGAAATTTGGAAAACCATTTTGGCACATCCATTTATCCTCATAAATACTGCACATGTTTTTTATGAGCCTCTTATAACGCTTACCTTTTTTAAAAAATTATAGCAAAATGTACCAATGATGAAGCATATTTTATTCCATATTCACAATAGAATAGCAAACACAATACTAAACAATTTTTTTCAATAGACAACAGAAATGGTTGTTATCAGATAGTATCGGATCCATGATGTAATTAAGGAAAGCTTGGATTTTATTAATTTTTTATTATAGTATCTGTAGGAAAATTAATGCTTTCAGAGATAAATGTCTTACATGCTTTTTGCCACACCAAAACAAACATGGATAAATAAAATATAATTCACTTTTCCCATTTTTGGTGGCCTCGATCCGAATTTAATGTTTTACAGAGATGTAAATAAAATTCTGAGGAAAAGGAGGATGTGTGTGAGAATAGACATTGCAGACAAGTAGGTGCTTCGTCATAACAATGCCCGTTCCACAAGATCATTTTCATCACGGAATTTTAGACAACAAAATGCATTCCTGTTGTTCCCCAGCCTCTTTCTTTTCCTGATCTGAGTCCTTGTGACTTTTTTCTTTCCCTGAAATTGAATAATGTCTTAAAAGGAAGTATTTTTAGGGCTCTGGAAAACATTCAAAATAATTTCACCGCCTTGTTAGAGACCCTACCAGTTGAAACCTTTCAGCAATGCTACCAAGACTGGGAACAATGATTCCGTCGGTGTATAACTGCCAACCGGAACTACTTTGAAAGAGATTGCTTGATCATGGACAATTATTGATTTCTTTCGAATTGTCAATCAAATGATTGTAATTTAAATTCTACAACCTCAAACAAACTTTAAGTAAAGAGCTTGATAAAATTTTTGCATTTTTTAGTGACAATTGTTTTCTAATTTTCAACAATGAAGCACGAAGATATGCTTATCCTATTCTCTTAAATTTTCATAAGAGGCAGATTGGTTCTACATTTTTATGTTTAACCTAATATCGGATAGATCTTTATAAGGCCTGAAGGACAGGGTTTATATCTGGTAAGGAATGTAAAGAATGTATTCTTCTAAGAACATAAAATAATAATAAAAGAATGTTGATTATTTCTGAAAGAGTCTGTTGTACAATATTTGTTAACAGGTGGCAGATTGTAGATATAATACGACAAGTGTTGGGACATCAGCAACTGGCTACGTGATCATCCCGGAAGGTGACGAGAGAGCTCTGGAAGAAGCAGTGGCCACGATAGGGCCAATATCAGCAGGAGTGGACGCCAGTCATACTTCCTTCCAGTTCTATTCCGGAGGTGCATTTTCGAAATAAATATGAAATTTAAATATAGCCCTTGTTATTCAAACTCGTCCGAGTTCTTTATTTTAGTGATTATTAATGCTAATCAACTACTAATATGATATACATTGTCCAATCGAATCAACTTTCTTATATCAGTCGCCAGATTATAACTAGCTTTACCTCATACTGAATGCTAGATATCATTTTGGACATCAATGATATATGAGGGTTCGGTTCTGATCTTTATTATTCCTAAACTGATTATAATCTAATGACTTGATTCCACCTCAATTATGTTTTGCTTCCTCACTACCGAAGGTAGGGAAACATTCTATTCGTGCGAGAGGATAAAAAAATTTTGTGCTCAGAATCGAAAATTTTCACTCGCATTCTACGTTTCAGAAATCAAGGATCAAATTTGGTTCGGTGTCTGTAGACAAATCGATGTAACGAGCATTTCACCTACTACCGTTTATCCGATTTTCATGAAATTTTCAGGAATTGTGCGGGTTGGTGTCTAGCTGGTCCCATATACATTTTATTAAATTCTAACCAGCACTTCCGCTTACGCTCGCGCAAACAAATTTTTGTAGATACACCAATATTTCAGAAACTGCTAGTTCGATTTAGCTCAAATTTGGATAAAAGGTAGGTATTTGTGAAAAAATAACGTAGGGTCAATTTTATTGAATTTTGTCCATTGCTTTCTCTTATAAATAAACAAACGTGTTTTCCTTGATACGTATATATATCTAAAACCGCAAGTTTGATTTGGCTCAAATTTGGAGAGAATTTAGGGATTGGTAAACGTAAAATGAAATAATGCATCAATTTAATCAAATTCTATCTTATACTCCAAAAACAAAATCCTTCTGCTTTTAGATCAGGAAATGTGTTATTTGATATGTCTATAGTCTGAAAACGGCGCTTTCAATTTGACCCAAACTTGGAAAAAATTCGGAAAGCATTGTAGAAATTACTTAATATCAATTTCATTGAATTCCATTTAATAATTAAAATTAATATAAATAATTGCTAACAATATAATGGCTGTGAAATTTTGAAGGCACTGATCATATGGCGTGGGAGTTAGGTTATAACAATATTGTTATGGGGTTATAAAATTTTAGGTTTTATTCAAAAAACGAGTCGATACTGTATTGTTTGGTCGATTCTAAACATTACTGGCATGACACTTACTGCCTTACTTAGATTTTGTGTAATTTTCAGTAAATTTAAAGTAATTTTTACTAAAAAAAAAGTCTTATTTGTAATTGTGTTTGTTTTCATTGCAGTTCAATCAGTTTGTCTTGTTCATTCCCTCCTTAAATATCGAAGTTGTGTGAACTTAGATATTTACATCCATATTTTTATATTCAAGCTTAATTACTTTTATTCTGACTGAAGAAAACTATTGGTTACGTTACGTTTAACTCCGAACAAACAATAAGTTGAATTTTTCCTATGGATTTTCTATTTAAATCCATTTTACGAACTGAAAACGTACCTATTAAGTATAGATCACTACTATTACTGCAAACGGTCGTATGTAAAAATTTTCAACTTTTATTCTATTTGTGCTAAAGGTGACATTTTGTAGTCTGCAACTGAAAGTAGCCGTCTGCTACGCTGGAAAATAGCAGAGGATAATAAAATATGAAATTATACCAATAAAGTATAAAGAAATAATGAATTTTTACATACGATCTTTTTTACTGTAAGTAGTGAAATGCATGTTCACTATGCGTTGGTATTTTGTTTTTAAATTAATATGGAATCTTCAAATATGCATTTTAATATTAGCTGATAAACGAAATTCATGGATATCAAACTCGCGAATGTTACAGGGCAACTGTATTTCCAAATCGGCTTCTCTCATAGATTTTATTTTCATACGAAAAAATGTATTCCTTGTAAAATAGATAAATTTTAGGCAATGAAAATCGTGAGGAAGCTATATTGACCTTACTCGGCATTTTAACATTGTTGAAATACTAGTTGATCCGTGCGAATAATTCGTAAAGAATATTAATCAGTGGAAAATTGACAAAATAATTAGAATATTAAAGAATTCAACATATCATGAGAAGAAGGTATCATTTCCTATTTTTTCGATAGTTGTAATAGGCCAAGGAAGAGGGGAAAAATGTTTATTAATTAAAACCTGTATCTCAACTAATAGTGGTCCGCAATCGACGATTTTTTATTTTTTTAGGTCTTGTAGATAATTTAGTAATCTTTTAAATAACCATGGGTGCAATCAACAAAAAATGTATACTTTTTAAGTTATTCACAAATAAAGTTTCCTTTCCATCATATCATTTTATTCTGAAATTTCGGAGGACGTAACTACTTTTCCCACCTGAAGGAGAAGAAGATCTTCAAAATGAGTGGCCAGTCATTGCATTTGATGAATTACTATCCGCCCTTTCCATAGCGCCTAAACAAATGATGTACCGTTTTCAATGAAACTTGGCTAGTCTTCTCACCGATGTCGTTTAAATTTATGTACAGAACATAATTCGCCGAAAAGAAGTTGGAAAAAAAGTTATGATGGGTGGTAAAATTAGATTTCCAAATAACTGAAAAACTATACTCTTTTTTTGAGGATGTTGTATATAATTATTATAAAGTTTATTAAATTAGCTAAAAAATCGTTGAACAAGAAATTGAAAACAATTTCTTGCAAAGATAAGGTGTTCTAAATATTTTCCATCCGTTCTACTGCAAAACTTATATCATTTGTTTTGGTTATTAATTTATGGTATGTTGTACAACCAAGCATTGTTGTCTAATTTTCTTAACAAGTTACTAATGATGAAAAAAAAAAATGTATAGGCCATTATTATGAATCATCATTGATTTATTTTCCTTTATGTGACAAGGAAAGTAATGTTACTTTCGATTTATAATTGTTTGGAAATAATAGACCATTGTGCAATAATTTACAGCGTTTTTATAGTAAGACTTGTATACAAGTATTATCTGTTCGAAGTATGGGATGGCTTATTTAAAACTGAAACTGCTTATTTATTTTAGAAATTTCAGTAACTTTCAAATGGACATAAAGTGTACACTTTTTGAGTTATTGGAAATCTAACTTCACCAATCCTTGTAACTTTTTTTACAGCTTCTTTTCGGTTCGAACGACGAGACTGTAGCCAAGTTTTATCGAAATCGGTACACCACTTTATGCGCTACTGTCTATAGGGACACAGGTTTTTTAGCCACCATCATGAAAGAGAAGGGCGGATGGTAATACAGAGTTCCGAGGATCGAGAGACTTCGAATGGATTTTAATGGTTAATTGAACTCTTGACCCCATGCATGTACAAATTATCTTTAAAGCCCTTTGTTTCTCTCCACATACCTGCGGCCAACCTACTGCTGAGATATTAAGCTAGAGTAAAATTTCTTAATGCCTGAATTTTTTATGGAAGACCTACATTGTGGTTATGTTTGCAGTTCTGTTTACCGAATAATCATGATTTGATATTTTTTTTCCAAATAAATGGACATTATGTAAATATATCACCAATTGATCTTGGAGTATTTATTGCAGGATTGTACCATGAAAAGTACTGCACCCAATCTGTGGATCACGCAGTGCTTGTGGTTGGCTATGGGACGGACGAGAAAGGACAGGAATACTGGATAATAAAGAACTCCTGGAACGCAACATGGGGAGAGGGAGGCTACATCCGGCTGGCCAGGAACCAGGGCAATCATTGTGGAGTTACCAACAGGGCCAGTTACCCTCTGCTATAGGAGTTTCCATTTTGAAAAAATAAAATTGGCAATTGTTTTTATTTTGTAATATAAATATTTGCAAATATTACGGTAACTATTACATATGCTTACTATATTCCATTGGCATAAGGAAAATCCCTAAAAATATCTCTTTTTTTATGGGTGGTATGTGATAGATCCTAATTACTTTTTTGATAGAAAAAGAAATCCTCTGTTGAACAAATCCGATACTTAGGAGTCTACCTGAGAATACATCTAGCTTAGAATCGTCATTAAAGGCTGAAACCAGAAATCGCTCGATTTTTTCGGCTACATCCGTACTTACAAGATAAATATTCTTAGCTTCCAATTAATTATAAGTCTCATATACAAGAATATAATAAGGACTATTTGGACTTACAGAGTTGAGCTGGGCCACACTAAACCATTAAATCCCTCTCGTTTTCAATCCTTGGCAACTAAAATTCGTCGTAAAATCCTTAGTGCTCCTGAAGATTCCACTCTTTCACGAATAAAACTCTCCAAGACGACCTCAATGTCCTATGTATCTCCAATTTGTCATAATCCAGACAGCTATCCTTTCATAATAAACATCAGAACAATCCGAACTCTTTCGTTTCTAATCCCGAACAACCCTCCGAGACGTCTGATAGAAGATGATCTCGTGATTTCCTAATGTAGAAACTATATCAGAGTACTGTTAATAAGTACTTTCTCTACAAGCCTATTCATGACATAATATTTTTATCTTCACATTTACTAGATTTATTTTTATTTAATATAGTTGTCAATTTCATAAATAAAATTTAAAAAATAATTTGTCTACTATTAAGTAACCAGTGATGTTGATTTATTCACCAGATGTATATTACAAATTCTATTTATACTAAAATCCAAACACTGCATAACCCTTAATCCACAAAGTAAAAGCTTTTAAATACAAAAATTAAAATTATTCATGAGACGATAAATCGATTATATCTTATTTTATGTATCAGATTTTTCTTTAAATTTTTTCTGCATGTTTATGGCAAAGATATAATATGATAAATAACTTTTTGGGTTTGAATTTTCGAATATTTGCGATGTTATGATTGACCAAAAATTTTCAAAACCGCACTTCGTTTCAGCTACATACTTAATAACCTTAACTTAAACGGTCAACATAATCATATTCTATGGAAATATGATCATTTTGTCAGTTGGAGATCAGAGTTGCCACGCTACTTGTTGCAGAAGAGTCCCTGGGATGAAATACAATAATAATTTCACTCAAGAAAAAAAAATCGTTCTGCACTGAGAAATGGAAATTAACAAACAGTTTTAATGTATTTTTCCATATTTGACTTTAAAAAATTTATTCGAAAAACATTAAAGTCATTTCCTAGCTATTTAAGAATCAAATAATCGCAGGTAATTGTTAGATTTCATCGACATTTTTTTACGGAAATAATTCACTTTTAATAACTTGTTTCTTAGAATCGCCCATTTATAATATAAATAAAGATTATAACTTGAGAAACAATAGCGAGATAAAATAGGTTACAGCTGATCTGAAAATGACCAAGGTAACAACACTGATAATCCAATTTGTTGAACATTGATAAGTAGCATAACCTAACCTTACAAAGGCAACATATATATTAACTAATAGAAAATTAATTTTTTTTCATTACCATTAAGTTATTGTAATACAGATACTATTAAATATTTTATTTATTGTTTTTCTTGCTTTTAAAATAAGTAAGTAATTACTACTATATATTTTAAACTAATACTAATATATTTATTTGAAATTTGTGATGTCAGTTGTTTGGTTGCAAGGGGGTTGTTAAATATATTGGGTGAGCATTTGTTATTTTATCGCTAGTGTTATTTCATCAGTGCATGTTCCTTCTGCCCTATATCATTTCACCTGCGTGTCGAATTTTATACAGTAAAAAAGTACGTATTTATTCATAAATTAACTATACATGATAGTTGTAAGAGAAAAATATGTTCTGAATAAGTTGATAAAGATATAGGAGCTAGTTTTAAAATTATAGCTACCATACGATAAAGCAGATAGCTTTGGCATTACTCTATCTTATTCTAGTCTATCTTATTCTATCTACCATATTATCTGATTCTATTGATCACATTATTACATTAAAGAAGTTAAGATTTATACATGTTTTTATTTATGTATGTTGTTTATTTCGTACTTATTATGTAATGGAGTGTGAAGTATTTGGTGATTATTTTTCATTCAACTGGAATAATTGTACATGTACATCCATACATGATTTATATAACACTATAATTTATATTATTTATTGTTTTTCTAAGCATGAGTGAATTAAAAAAAAATTTAACAAATATTCGAAGGGGAAAAGTGATCATTATTATTGATTATTTTTTATTTTGAGCGTTTTTCATGAATATAACCAAGCAGCACTAGCGGATCCAGGATTTAATTTTGGGGAGGGCTTCAGCCCGAAAGCTGTTTTTTTTCATAAATTACTTTGGAAAAAAAGAAAGAAACTAACTAACTGTATGAAATGGTGTTTAAGTGATTCCTAAAGCCCTTTTAAATGTAATTACACAAACAATAATACTTTAAGAGATAATTTTTTAATATTTTTTACGATAAAACATGGCTATATTTTACCATTTTGGGGGGGCTTCAGCCCGAAAGCCCCTCCTCCGTAGATCCGCCCGTGCCAAGCAGCTATAGACCAGTCAGGGAGAAGAAAAGAAACTTTTTTTCTCCTTTCAGACATTCAGTAAAACGGATGAAATTTTAACTATACATTGCATAAATAAATAGAACCAATGTTTATAACCTCTTTTACAAAAAAAAATCTGGTGCGCGCAACACACAACTTTCACTTACCGATCTACTTTTTATAGAAATTATTTTCTGGCAATGCTGGGCCATTATAAAATTTTTTGAAGTGCATTTTAAACGGAGTTAAAGCTTAAAGCTTACAGATAACACGTAATTAAGACCATTATAATTACAAACTGTCTATTTAATATATCGACGACACGCAATAAAAATCTAGTCACTTCATCTGCTTTTATAAACCACACAACTTTCTTTGCTTTTATAAACAACAGAATGACTAACTCAAATTTAAACATTTTTGAGTGATGTCATTTTAGTGATATTTTTAGTTGAAAAAGTTATCTATGCAGATAATGAGTAAGTTGATTCCAGAGGTGGTGATTGCAGTGTTGAAATATAGAACTGAGAATAAAAGTATAAATTTAGGTGCTTACTTCTTATGAAAGATGTTCTTAGGAAAGACACTTTATTAAATATCTGTAGAAAAAAGTTTTTTTTAGCCTCAACAATTAAAAGAGTATATTTTAAATTTATTCAAATTTCCGCCTCTTCAGAGAAAAAAACTAAAGACCATATCTTATCCAATTTTAACGATTTTTTTTTTGTTTTGTTTTTTAGGAAATTTCATAAACTTTTAAAAAAATATTTACACTATCCCCAAAAAAGTGTATACTTTTTGAGTTATTCGGAATTTAATTTTAACATCCCTCGTAACTTTTTTTCCAGCTTCTTTTCGTTAAAGTAAGTCATATAGATAAATTTAAAGGGTGTCGAGAAAATGACTTTAGCGAAGGTTCATTGAAATTTGTACATTCGTTTAGGCGCTACAGTCTATAGGCAACGCAGGTTTTTCTGCATTTTTATTTATTTTTTCTCCTTTATTAATTTATCAAATTCTTTCAAAAGTTATAAACCATATTAAAGGTACTTTAGAGGAAGACATATATGAACATTGGGCATTTAAGTGACATCAACGGGGATAATACCTAAATGATATTAAAGACCACTTTATTATATAATGATACACCGAGTTTGGTCAAAATCGTTAGAGCCGTTTTTGAGAAAATCGTAAAAATGTGTTTCAGCGTTGATATAAAATGCCACTTCCGGTTAGCCGATTTTAAGGAAGAAGTTGCTGTCACATCTAAGGCATATATCTATCTTAAATACGTATTATCAGTTTTGTACGAATTTTCGTTTTTGAGCTAGACTGCTAATATACAAACACACAGACCATTTTTTGGGACTTGGTTATTTGGACGCAAGATACCTCAAAACGTGTATTTCCGTTGAAAATTCAGACTCAAAAATTTTCACGATCGCAATACTTACACTTACTGTAAATTTCATATATACGTAAGTGAAAGTAAAAAGTCATCTTCAACTAATGTATTTTTACGCATTTGGTACCCCTTTTCCAATGTGTGCCATTTTGAAATGATTGGCAGACTCTTACATCCGTACATCCGTACATATATTATTACGTACATATTCATATAAAGTGGCACTTCCGGTTAGCCGATTTTAACGAAAAAGTTGCTGTCACATCCGACCCATATACAAACCTTAAATACTTAATATCGATTTCGTACAAACACACGGACACACACACAGACCATTTTGCGATACTTGGTTATTTGAACTCAGGGAACCTCAAAACATGTATTTCCGTTGAAAACTGAGATTCGAAAATTTTCAGGATCGCAATACATACATTACATTACATTACATTACATTACATATATACGTAAGTAAAAGTAAAAAAGACGAAAAAATAATACAATTTTTAAAGAAGTTTTATTTAATTACAATATATTTAATAATAGTTGGCCCGTTCGAATAATTCGTAGAATCTTTTGTTTAGTGAAGAAATAGCAAAACATTATGGAAATAAGTAGTTTCTATTTATTATGTAAGGAAGGAATTAATATTTTATCCTTGGTCGATTACAATATTCCATTAAACATAATAGACAAAAATATTTGTACAAGATGTTTTGCTAAGACCTATTTTTAAACGCTGACTGGAAAGGTAATAAAAGTAATAAAGAAAAAATAATGCCCCGATCATAGGATTTTCTAAATTATTACAAAAAATAAAATGTAAGAACAACAAAATGTCTTTAAGAAATAACAAACTTAACTTAATATATCAGCCAGGAAAAAAAGTGTAGTAAACTATTATACTCCTAAATGCAATGTCTTTAAACAGGAAGACATTATTAAGTATACCAAAACTAATGTACTGTAGCTTTGTTAATAATTGTCCGATTTTCTTTTGGTTTTGAAGATAATTTAGTAATCTTTCTAATTATCATTCGAACAATCCAGAAAAAAATGCATACTTTTTTTATTATTCGCAAATAAAGTTTCTTTTCCTTCATAAATTTTTTTTCCAGAAATTCGGGAAGGGATGATATGACTATTTTTCGCATATGAAGGAGAAGAATACCTTCAAAATGAGTGCTCAATCATGGGATTTGATGAAGAATTGACGAAGTTATGGCGTACCGACAAAAAAAACAGCTTTTAAAAATAATATATAGCATAGAAGAGCTGTGCTGTGATAATCATGGCAACGACTTCACTTTTCATTATGATGCTTTTGTCTGCCGTTAACTGAAACATTCATAACTCCTCAGGATTTTATCCTAATTCAATGTTTCTACAACCCTTGAAAAGCTAAATTATTGCTCTTCAGTACCGTATAAATAATTTTTTGATTTAAAACAGCTATAAAGAGTAAATGAATAAAAACTCGCTAACAGGTTTTTATTTTATAACTTGAGTTTTAAATTTTTTAGGAAGGTACAGTTTGTGTCATTTTGTGTAGTTTGAAAGTCTCTATATCTCTGCAAAATTTCGTGTGAATAGGTGGAAGAATATTGAAGTTATGACAGTTTTTGTGATTTTCGAAATGAAATCAAAGAGGGGGAGCCTTAGGTCAAATTGTATTTAAAAAAATTATTTTTCTATTTCAAAGAAAATTCGTATTCGAGGGACTTTCGAGCTGCGAAATAACAATCTCAACTCTGCTTATCCTTAAAAAAAATGTCAACATACGTTACTCCTTCAGTCAACAAAAATTGTTAAAATTATAAATATTTCTAATCGATTTTTACTTATTATTTTTGTTTTTGTTTTGTAGACAATTTAGTAATCTTTCTAATCATCATGAGTACAATCCAGAAAAAAAATGCATACTTTTTGAGTTATTTGCAAATAAAGTTTCTTTTCCTTCATAACTTTTTTGCTAGAAATTTTGGGGGGATATGACTATTTTTCGCATATGAAGGAGAACAATACCTTCAAAATGAGTGGTCAATCATTGGATTTGGTGAAGAATTGACGAAGTTATGCCGTAACGGAAAAAAAAACCTTTTTTTTTTTGTTTATTTAATGGAATATACAACTGTATACAAATACAACTAGTAAATATGAGCAAATATAAATAATGGCATGTACACGCTTGAAGAGATACTACCCAGTGGTAGCACTCTCTAAATAATTTTAAGTAAGAAGATCACGAGGCCATCTAGGAGGATCATGAGGAATCGAGGAGGAAGCAAGAGTGGAAACAAGCGGATTTGGATGGGACTGAAGTTTATCATGAAAGGATAGATATCTGGCTCGAGCTAAATCAGCGAAAAATACCTTTTAAAAATAATATATAGGATTAAAATATTTCAGCCCATTTCACTATATTTTCAAGCACATCGTATATTGTTTTACCATCCTTGCTTAAATCACATTTATATTTTTTTCACATTTAAATAATCAAATAAGTTGTTTATGAGTAAATTGTCACTCAAAATCTACAGATTATTTAAATAAAATATATGCAGACATTAAAAAAAAAATATTTATTGCCTAGAAACATCATATCAAAGTAAAAGATTAACTGATAGAATTATCATTGCTAGGTTTAAGATTTTATTTGATAATTTATGAAGATAAACATTAGATAAAGCTGTGTATAGTGTTGTAAGCCAGAAAGCCGAGCCGATATTGTTGAAACTTCCGCTGATGCTGACTGTGCGATAGATAATATTGTAGATATTTAAAGATTTATTTGTTTTATTGTATTTTTTTAAAATGCTTATATTAGAATTATCTCTGACTCAACGATAGTTTAATGAACACTGCATTTCTTAAATATTGAAGTAAAATCAAAACATCATAAGAACGAAAAATCTCGAACAAAAGCTATATTGGTGTATGTATACATTTCTTACGTCTTGATGTTTGTGCCAAATTGAAAACAAATATAATTGATGTTTATTGCAATGAAATTATTTACAATATGTTTTAAGAAATAAAAAGTAACAAATAGTAGATTAACAATGTTATTTTAGAATGTAACTTTGGATTCATTATTGTTATGTATTGAAAATCAAATTGTATAATATTTGAAGACAGTATTAAGTTATAATTTCTAATAAGACTCCAAAATTTCAATAATGTATTTTATTGAAATTTTCGAAAACTATAATTGTCAAAAAATATGTATCCCATCCAATAAGCTATGTTTCACAAGATCATGTATGAAATGTTTTTTTTTTAATTCTCCTGAACCTCGCTGAATAACAGAAATTATTTTAAATATTCCAAGTACCGATTAGAAATTTTTGGACTAATTTGAAGAATACGTTTAGTCATATACCGTTATTATGACCATCTTCAGTATTAAATATACAAGAGTTTGGCAATCATTTCAAAATGGCACACATTGGAAGAGGGGTACCAAATGCGTAAAAATTACATTAGTTGAAGATGATTTTTTACTTTCACTTACGTATATATTATAGCTATCTCCGAAACTTGGCTCAAACCTTATATCCCCTCCTCTTCTGTCTCCTTGCCTAATTACAACCCCTTCCGTCATGACCGGGTAAGCCGGACTGGCGGTGGAGTAGCCATATTTGTCCACAATAGCCTGAAAACCCGAATCCTCGATTTATCCCCATCTTCTAACCACCCACAAATTGAATACCTATTAGTTGAAATCCTTTGTAATTCTTCTGCTCTCCTCTACGCTGTTGTATACCGTCCTCCTCTTGTTCCATTTCACACGTCCTTTGAATCTAGCCTATTGAAATTCGTTCTCCTCTATCCCAGAATAATCATCTCATGTGACCTCAATACCAATTTCCTATCTAACTCCAATGACAAATCCTATCTATAAGACCTATTCTTCCCCTTTCACCTCTTTATCGTTCCTTTTTCTCCCACTCACCATACTAGCAGGTCCGACACTTGGCTAGATTTCTATATTATAGACTCTGCACAAAACCTCCTCCCCTCTTCTCCACTGCCAGTATCCTTTTTGTCATCTCACGATCTGATACAAATAATATATAATATCCGAACTCCTCCTATTCAGCCTCGAACTATCACCTTCCGCCATCTAGATTCCCTTACACGAGAACAAATATTACCTGACCTAGAAATACTAGATTGGAATAAAATATATATTTGCACTTCTATCGACTCTATGGTTGATATTCTTACTACCAATCTCCTCATTGCCCATGCCCCTCTCAAAACCTCTACATTTCGTCACCGCCCTTGCATGTGTCAGGAAATTAAAGACCTACAGAAGAGGCGCGACGCTGCTTGTAGACGCTTCAAACGTACTAGGCTTGCAGATGACTACCAAGCGTTCAGAGTGCTTCGCAACCTGACACAGGCAAGGATCCGGCATGCGAAATCCCTCTACTTTCACGAAGCCCTTTCCTCAACTCCTGACATAAAATCAAAATGGCAACTGTTTCGTAAACTCTCCCTTTGGGATCCTTCCAGATCCCCTACCCCAGCCTTTCCAATATCCCCTGATGATCTAAACTCGCATTTTTTTATCTGTTGCTAATACCTCTCCTTTATCCTCCTGTTCCGACTTTCCTATAGAGATACCATTTAACGACAATAACTTTTATTTTTCGGACATTTCCCCTACAGACATTTTAACCGCTGTAATGAAATCCCACACCAATTCCATAGGACCTGATGGCATCCCTGTCAAATTAATAAAATTATGTCTTCCTGAAATCCTCCCAGTTCTCCTTTTCATCTACAATTTCTCCCTTCAGAATTTAATATTCCCTACATCTTGGAAAAAAGCCATTGTCCTTCCTTTGAATAAAAATTCTAATCCGACCTCACCCGAAGATTTCCGCCCAATCTCAATTCTTTCCAACCTCTCAAAACCCCTAGAAAGATTGGTGCAATCCCAAGTCTCCAACTTCTTTGAAAGATACAACCAACTTGATCCTCTCCAATCTGGTTTCCGTCCCAGCTATTCCACACAATCCGCCTTAATTAAAATCACCAGCGACATTCAAACTGCAATAGATGATAAAAAGTTAACTATCATTATCCTTCGCGACTTCTCCAAAGCCTTTGATTCCATTAACCATTCCATCCTTTTCAACAAACTGAAATTATTATCCTTCTCCAATAGTTCCATCTCTTTGTTTCAATCTTTCCTTTCACAACGTACTCAAGCAGTCTCCTTCCAACCACTATCTGCCTTCCTTTCTTTATTATCTGGAGTTGCCCAGGGTTCAAGCATATCTCCTCTCTTTTTCAGCTCCTACATTAACGACCTACCTAAATCAATTCTCCAATGTTTCCACCACCTTTATGCAGACGATTCACAGATGTACCTATCATTTTCCCCTCCTGAGTTACTGGAAGCTTTTCCAAGATCCAAGAAGACCTAGATCGAATTAGTACCTGGGCAAATGTAAATGGATTAAGATTAAATGCTGCCAAAACTCAGGCCATTGTCATTGCTTCCAAGCCCCTTCTTAGATCCCATACAGACTTTCCCATCCTTCACCTTAATAATCAGCCAATCTCCTTCTATTCCTCTGTTAAAAATTTAGGATTTTTCTTTGATCAAAACCTCTTTTGGAATCACCATATTTCTCATATCTCTCAACGGACAATTTCCACCCTCAAACTATTCCATCGCTTCCGCCATCTCCTACCTCAACATACGCGTAAACTCCTAGTTTCCTTTCTCATTTTCTCCCACTTTGACTATAGCTGTGTGGTGTATGATGGCCTCTCTGAAGAGCTCCACGATAGACTGAAAAGACAGCTGCGTAAGATTTGTGATCGGGGCCCCAAGATACTGCCATGTTTCTCACCACTACGCTGAGTTAAAGTGGCTTTTCCCCTCCTTCCAAAGACAATATTTCCTAGGTACGTTCCTCTACCAAATCATCAACAACCATCATCCTTCTTACGCCTACAACCTTCTCCAGTTCAAATCCTCAGTCCATTCCCTGTCCACAAGATCTCGACCTTCTGACCTTTACATGCCTTCTCACAGATCTACTTCATTCCAAAATTCCCTTATTGTTCGCTCTATCAATTTCTGGAATTCCCTCCCTATCAAAATTCGACATTCCCCATCCAAAAACAGTCAGATAGTTGCTAACCATTCGAGCTGATTTCAATAGAGAATTTGATATATTTTTTAATTCTTTATTATTTTCTTAAGAGTGTATACTGGTCTATCAGTGCAAATAGCTTTAAGTGTCTTGTCATAGTATTAATTGTTTTGTATATAGTTTCGTTTGTTTTGTATATAGAATGTTTACCTTATATAATCTTTACATTATTTCTTTTTTTTCGATTAATTTTATTTTGGACAGATGTAATCTTTTTATTTTGTTCTATTTTGTTATAATTTTTGTAAATTGTGATTTATCGTGTTTTTAAAAAAGTATCTTGATTTTTAATTTGAAAGACTGTTTTTCTTGAGTTATTGAACGTGAGGAAATTACATCAGGGGTAAATTTGAAGCTGATAGAATGTATAACAAGATTGTTCATAATTTTCTTCATAGGAAGAGCTTTTTCCTAGATATTTATACAATTGCACTATCGGGCAAAAAATGTGAATTTTTTCAAATCTCAAAATCTCAACTTCGGTAAGCAGGTTGTGTAGTTTTATTTTGACTTGAAAAAACCATCTTTAATAATGTAATGTTTCCTCACTTGTTACTTCTCCTTTCAATGGTCGCTATTTTAAAGAAATGCCCCCCCCCCCCGCTTTGACTTGACAAAATATTGTAAATTGAACATTGGGGATAAACAATGTAGCTGAGCATTACTAAATGTTTTCTTCAAATAAGTCGACTCGGCTCTGGTATTAAAATGCTGAAGCTTGTTTTCATTCTCATAAATTTTATAAATATTTTTATCTTCATCATAAATAAACTTCACAACAATAATTTAAATTTGTTTCAATATTTTAGTGAGAAAAAATTTTGTCTTTCTATATATCGGTTTTCCTTTTTTCAAGAAATTCTATCTATAAAAATAAATGTTCGACTACAATAGAATCGAAAATACCTCCAAAAACATTACCGCAGTTGTTCTTAAAGAATAGTATATTTATTTTACTTTAAATTTAAATACGAAATTCAGAAATTGGTAAGATGAGTCAAGAGTAATGGCGGCGGTAGAGGAAGGTAGCCAGTGCGCAGGACTTTGGAGGTGGAGCTTCGGGTAGGAAAGCCGCTTTAGAAGAGTCCACGGCGTTCACGGAAGTCGCAGGGTTGCTGTCTTAGTGGGGATTTCAGTGCCGGGATCGAAAAGGTGCCATTATTATTATTTTTTTTTATTCAAATTGTTATAAAATTAAATCCTAGTCAACTATTTTCTATGTTTTGGACAGTTAATTTTGTGCAATATTAATTTGGTATTAAGTAGTATTTCGTGGCATTAGTTTGAAATCGAATTTAGGCAATATTTCTCACTTTTCAATGAGAAATTATTTACAACAAAGTTAGCTATGTTCCAAACGAAATTTATTGCCATTAGTTGAAAAATAAAGAAACTATCAGTGTGACAAGGTTCGAACTACAAACAGATTTTGAAAGCAATTGGTTTGAGAAGGTTTCAACTGCAACACGTTGCGTGGTAGTTCATTCATAGTTATTTTAATGAGCGTTAAACATGAAATTATGCCGTTTATATTATTAGTAAAGATGTATGTTTGCATATAACATATATGAATCGGTAATTTAATAAACTAATGTATGTGATATTTTCATAGTTTTAGGAAAAACTATATCATACTAAATTTTTAGAAAATAAAAAAACCTAAAAAAAAAAATATATATACTGTGTATACAAACAAATTTTATATTATTTATATTGGTTTTGGCTGTACAAATAACACTAGATGATCAGTTTTATCTAGATGATCATTTTTTTTAATTTATTATTTTTTTTAATTTACTAGTGCTGATTTCGTACAAAACATATTAGTGTATTTTTTTCTTTTATTATAACCACATAGACAATGATTTAAAAATAGATTACTGCTTCTGAAACAAATAACTGCTTCATTTCATTTAACTTAAAAAGGATAAAATAATTTAATAAATTTGAATGAAATATATTTATTTAATTCGGTTTTTCGATTCTTCGTACACTCTTATCAAACGTAAAACATCAAATTTTAGAGTGATCCTATCTACATTTAAAAGCTTGGGTCACCCCGAAAATTCTTTCTGAATTAATGACAAAGTTCTAACTTCAAAATTTCAATATTCAAAACTAAATTAAGTACAATTAAGTCATCGGCTTATGCAAAATTATATTAAAGGGTTCAGGGTATCATACGAACAGAATTATTAGTCTAAGTAACAAAATATTCATACAGTAAATTCTAACTTTGAATCTCTGTATCTCAAAATTATAGTAAATGCAATTAGGACTTTTACAAACCATGGCCACGATTTGTTACATCAATCCTAATGCGTGATTTTCAATTTGTATTCGAATTTCGAGTTTCAAATAACAAAATAAGGTGGCATCCTAGAATATGTAATTCTATTTAAATTATTTATTTAATTAAATAGGAAGTATTTCATCACTTTTTTGCAAGACATGGAATGAAATTTTAACTTTTATTTTTAATCAGTTTTGATCGTTCCCCCTTGTAACTTTTCAGGTAATGTTTTATTGAACTTTTGTTTTTATTTCTGTTCATTTTGTTAAGAAGTCAATCTAAAAAAAGCTTTTAGATATTAGATTTTTAGATTTTAGCCACTTAAAAAAACACATTAGTTTTATGACACATTAGTTATTCATTTATGACAAATCATAACTTCATTCTAAGAACAATTACTGTTTATTTCTCATTTAACGAAACATTTTTTAAGTACTTAAATGAATAAAAGTTAAACTTTTTCTAGAAACCTTAAAAGTTTAAGTTAAGAAACCAGAAAAGAAATAAAGTTTCTTAGAAATTTTATTTTAAGAATTTTTATGATTTAAAGTTTCACAGAAATTGCTAAAATAAAAGTTAAAAAAAAATCATAAAAGCTTTTTTACCCTACAATTAATTAAATTTTCATTAAGAAACCAACATGTGAGATCGTTTTCCGGACACTTGCCCATTTTCAAGTCAATGACGTGTTTCTGTAAATATATAAATATGTTATAATAATATTAACAGATAATTCTACTCAACCTAGGTAGTCTAATTCATATTCAAACTTCCACAACTATATAAGAATTAGTTGCCTCTGTAAACTACAATTGCTACTAACATTCAAATGAGCAGTACTATCATGTATTTTTTCATGCCATAATAATGTGTATAATTTCTGAATAATCAATCATTATTCTTAGGAGACTTTAGTTCCAGAATAAAATCATTTTTAATTTCGTTTCATTTCGTGATTATTTATCAAAAAAAAAAATATATATTTTTTAAATTAAAAACATTTTAAAAATATAAAATATAATTTTATATAAAATATCATCTTGTAAACACATAAAATACATGTATCATGATTATTTGTTTCTATCCAAAAACATATTGAGAAAAAACCAAACATAAAATTTAATATCAAACTATGTTATACAATTATTTCGATGATTATCCTATGTTCAGTGATTATCAACAAAAATCAAATGAATGGAACTTCATTTACGTCATGTACTGTTGTTATTAACTATTTTATAATGGTATCATTGTCCTCATTTCATTCATGTAATTAGTTATTTTAATTATTAATTTGTTTGTATTATTTCACATTGTTTTTTTTTTGTTTTGTTTTTTTAATATTTCCTGCGTTTGAAAACAATAATAGTACAAAATTACCTTAAATAATTAGTTTTCTGAACTATATCTTTAAAATACAAATGTCCAATGCCCGCCTATTGTTATTATTATAACTTATTTAATATTGTACTTAGCATTTGTACTCAATACTGTACTTACTATAACTATCTATGTATTTCCACAATTATAACGGTTCTAACAAGCAATTATATTTTGAATTCTATTTATTTTTTCATCCGTTTGGCGAACGAAGAAACCGATTTATCAATAGTTATTTCATCTCAAGTTAATACTAAACAGATTATCAAATTTCTTGATTTTTTTTCCCAGTTTCCAGGCGCTTATGTTTTATTGTTTTAAAACTATCGATAAAATATCCAATTATTTTTCATAGAGAAGCTATTGATTTGTTAATTTCTATTTTCATTGTAACAAAAATTAGGTTAATATGGCGACCCACGTTGGCCTTGGTTATTTTGTAAGGATATCTTTAAATTTTAAATTATCAATTTAATTAATTATTTGAATGAACAACTGTTTGGGAAGCAAAAGTTACACACGGGTGTTTTAACTTCTTAAAAAAATAGTTTTCATTTTTACAATGTCGATGAAACATTGTAAAAAAAAAGCTGCAAATTATTTCACAATGGCTAATTATTTCCAGACAACTATACATCTAAAGTTACATTACCTTCCTAGTAAAAAATAAAAATAAATAATAGGTGATTCGAATTATTGGACTAAACATTTCTTTTTAATTATTATTAATATGCTAAAAAAAATAGCTTTACTTTAGTAACACATTCAAAAATCAAAAACCAAAACAAATGATATAAAAAAACATCTAGAGACCATATCTCTCCTCCTAATTATCCGATATTAACGATTTTCTTTTTGTATACAATATTCACAAAAAAGTGTATACTTTTTCAGTAATTCGGAATCTATTACTATCCCTCGTAACTTTTTTTTCAGCTTCTTTTCGTTGAAGTATGTTATATGGGTAAATTTAAAGAGTATCGAGAAGAAGACTAACGAAGTTTCTTTGAAATCGGTACATTCGTTCAAGCGCTACAGTCTATAGCAACGCAAGTTTCTCGGTCGCCATCTTGAAAGGAAACGGTGGATAGAAATGTCGAAAAAAGAGGATCATCATGACCTCTAATTTTAAATCCAAATTAAAAAAAAAAAATGGTCCAGTAGTTTCTGAGAAACTACGGCGGACAGACAAAAACATTTTTATTCGTTTTTTGAATTATATGTATCCTGAAACGTGAAACCTCAAAAATTGAGGTGGGGTTAATTTTTTGTTCGATCACAATGGTTCATTATTGAAAATAATAAACCAAAATTGAAACTAACATTCTAAGGAACATCTTAATAAGATTCTGGATTTATTGTAAAAGATTAATTTTAATCTATTAAAGATAAAAAAAAAAAAAAAAATGAACGTTAAATGAAAAGTGAACAATAATTTGGCTTAGATTACTAATTCAACTTATTTAGGGTCGGGGTGATCGACCGGTTTGATAACCCGAAGTTTATAAGATACAAAAACCGGCGAACTATTCGCCATATATCAGGCCTTGTTACTACTAACAGAAAAAAAGGTAAAAAAATGGCCTTATAGTTACAGACTCTTTAATCTCATTAATGGCCATTGCCGAAGGGAAAGCTGACAATGCCATTTCCAGGAAAATCAAAAACTGCCTCTGGGAAATGAAGGAGTCGCCGGACAGAAACATCGTCCTCGCCTGGGCACCCTCACATTGTGGCATATCTGGGAACGAAGCTGCAGACAGAGCTGCGAACCTGGCAAGAAGAAAAACTAATGGAACCACATCGATCAATCTAACGACCACTACTGACTGGAGATTGGAATGAAAAAAAATGCTAAATGAAAAATGGCAATTCAAGTGGAAACAATCTACGAATAAATTGCAAGAAATTAAAAAAGATACCAAACCGTGGACGACCTCTTTCAGAAAGAACAGAAAAGAAGAAGCAATTTTAACTCGGCTTAGAATTTTACATGCAGCCTTTATATTCTGTGGGCCAGACCCCCTTACCGTGCACCCCCCTCCCCTCCCCCACATCCCTATAAATTGCATATCGTTGTGTTCCATGTGACAATTTATTTTAAAAAAGCCAATGTTCCCACAAAAAAAAGTGAACGAACTGCCCCAAAATGACGTTCAAACATGGCGGATTGACGACTTAGACGTTAGTTTTTTTGTTACTGAGAATCAGCATTTGGCTTAATTTCATTATAGTTGGTCTTTTATTAAAGCTGGTTAGTCAGAGAATAATAAAACATGAAAAAATATTAATATAGAAGTTGAAAATCAAGCGTCGTTTGTAATTAAACGGTCAACAATAATGTAAAACGTGCTTAAATAAAACATCAGGAGAATACATTTCTCTTTCTAAAACACTGATTACTTTTTAAAATATTTGAAGTAGTTCCGTATAAAATGTACTTAAGCGACAGAAAAGTGTTACTGGCGTGGGTGCCTACAGGCCTCTACCACACCACTCAGTACTCATAAATGGCTTAGTTATAGTGCTATAATAACGTTTTTGTTATATTATATTGATTATATTAACGAACAAATATTAATACAATAATTTAATTGTAAAATTTTTTTTATTTTACAATTAAACTAAGCCCCCTTTTAGCAGCATCTTGAAATATTCTGTTCATCTGTCTACTATATATTCGTTTAGCCATATAATGGATACTGATCCTTGTTTTCTTTTCCGAAATTTTGGCACTTCCTTTGTCGTTCGCTTAATGTATTTTTCCAATTTTTGGGTTCAATTTCGCGTTTTCCTTCATTTTGAGACCAAATACTAACAATCAGTTCCAGTTACCTAGAAGAACTTATAGCTTCGCCCTTTCCATATTTCTTTTGTGCAGAGGGAATAATGCACTTTAATATTAAAAGTTCCTATTTTTTATGATATGGCCAACTTCCGAATAAAATAAAGGAAATAAAAATGTTTTTATTAATAACGATATATGAATTTTACTAAACAATCCATCACCTATTCATTAAAAGTAGTTCAGATTAGGTATATATTATTTTAGTTTATAAAACAGGTATTAATATGACTCATTTCCGGGGAAGTATATACAATTTTAAATACCTCTAAGAATCAGTAAATATATAAAACAAAATGTTAAATTGCAAATATTATATAAAAAATTCAAGATATTCTGCAAAGTATTTTTGAATTAAGTTTTATTATTATAATTATATAATTTTTATAATAGAGGCCTTCTTAAGTGACCTCCGTATAGAATAAATGAAGTTAAATTAAAAAAAAATAATAATAATAAATAAAAACAAAAATAATAAATTTAAAAAAAAATGTTTACAATTAAATTATTGTATTAATATCTGTTCGTTAATATAATCAATATAATATAACAAAAACGTTATTATAGCACTATAACTAAGCCATTTATGAGTTCTGAGTGGTGTGGTAGAGGCCTGAAGGCACCTACGCCAGTAGCGCTTTTCTGCCGCTTAAGTACATTTTATACGGAACTACTTCAAATATTTTAAAAAGTAATCAGTGTTTTTGAAAGAGAAATGTATTCTACAGATGTTTTATTTCCGTACGTTTTGCATTATTGTTGACCGTTTAATTACAAACGACGCTTGATTTTCAACTTACCGATTTTTTTAATGCCTAAGCCAATTAGTATTTAATATCTTTTCATGTTTTATTATTCTCTGACTATCCAGCTTTAATAAAAGACCAACTATAATGAAATTAAGCCAAATGCTGATTCTCAGTAACAAAAAAACTAACTGAAGTCAAAGTCGTCAATCCACCATGTTTGGACGCCATTTTGGGGCAGTTCGTTCACTTTTTTTGTGGGAACATTGGCTTTTTTAAAATAAATTGTCACAAGGAACACAACGATATGCAATTTATAGGGATGTGGGGGGGAGGGAGAGGGGTGGACGGTAAGGGGGTCTGGCCCACCGGGTATTACCCATGGCTACCTAATGAGAGGCCTGGAACCACCATTTTGTAAAACATGCAACACATCACTTACACTGAAACACATTGTAACAACTTGCAGAATATACTCTGACACCAGAACAAAACATAATATACCTCCCAACATATCTGACGCACTTTCAGAAGACGAAGAAAAGATACAAAAAGTATTTGAATTTATAAAAGACATTAAATTTGTACACCTAATTTGATTACATATAAAGCCGCTAATGACCCGCTAGGGTAGATGCGGAACGTTACAATAAATATTTTTTTTTTTTTAACTTTTATTATGATATTTACAACTGTATTAGTATGAATACATCAAGTAAATGTGTACAGAGAAATATTATCACATGAAACACGCTTGTTGAGAAACTACCCACTGGTAGCACTCTAGCAATAAATAAATAAAATAAAAAATAATTACGAGTTCTCGCCCTGTTGTCGAAGGGACTTTTAACTGTGGTATTAATCTCCCACCCTCTCTCCTGTCCCGATAAAATATCCGTATAGCCAAAAAAGCGACAGGGTAGCGATGGAGAAAAAAAAGAAGAAAAGATTCAACATATCTTCAATGAATTGTATGATTATTTTGTTTAAGTATTTACGAACACAGTGCACAATCACTACTTTTTAGATTTACTTTTCTGCGAAATAAAGTCTTTGTAAGAGAACTTCAAAATGAATGTCCTATAAAACGTTTAATTGAAAACTTCCGTTAGAAAAAGTTTAGTTATAATATAATAGAAAAAAAAATTGAAATTGAATATTCAGGTCACATCGAGCAGTTTAAATAAAATTTAACTTCATGTCAAACTCTGTTCACACTACTCAGAAATGCAGCATATAAGAAAAATTATCTTAAAAAGGAATTAAAATTTATATTGAATAGTTGATTTTTGAGTTTTATCGCTGTCCTTGCAGGGATGTGATATTTTAATTTAATATATAGGTCCTATATTAGTCAAATTATAGAAGGAGGTTGGTTTAAATTCAAACATTTTTTTACGAATCATATCGTTTGCCATCGATCAGTAAACATTTAGTGGTAATTCTTAACTGTGTTTCTCAAAATGTACACAGTTTATACTCTATTATATAAACACATCCATATCAAGATATCAACGTTGCGAACTAATATTGCTTTGTGAACAACTTTTATATTTAATATAATTTTATAAATATTTACGTTTTGGACTGTAAATACCACTACTAAATTGATTATGCGACTGATTTAGTTGTATTTATTTTATCTCATGTTATTTATTTTTATGGTACGTTATCGAATTAAAGTAATAAAGAGGAATATTTTATTAATTTTGAAAATAATACTACTACTTATTAAGTATATATTTTTTTTAATCATATGAGTACATAAAATATATTTTACTGAAGTATGGAAAACAGTTTTTTGGTTTATTATTTTCAATACTTTTGTAATCGACCAAGAAAAAAAGTAGTTATCCTTCCCCCTCAAAATTTGACTTTTCACGTTTTAAAATCCGAAAATGGAATTTAAAAAAATCCGTTTGTCTGTTGCCCACATATACCGTACGCCACACAGTGGTTGAATGTCGGAAAAAAAAACTATTTTTTGAAGGTATTGAAAAAATTATTTTCTTTTCGTAAATCAAAAGTAGATTAGTTGCCTAAGATATTTCATTAATTCAATCAATGAATTGTTGATTTTTAACGTTGTACGAGTCTTCCAACACCGACCGAATCCATTGAATTACAACGAAAATTGTTCGACATTATTATTATTATTTACACTCACATTTTATATGTTTAGGTATGATTTCTTTTTATGAACATGAACAGCTATTCCAAACGATACACTGCGAGATAAAAAAATTACTTCTTCGTATTTTCAAGTCCACAATATTATTTTGAAAAATCTGGTGCGCGCAACACACAATATTCACTTACCGATCTACTGTGAATAGAAATTATTTTCTGGCAATGCTGGGCTATTATAAATTTTTTTTAAGTGCATTTTAAATGGAGCTAAAGCCTAAAGCTTACAGATAACAAATCATTAAGACCATTATAGTTACAAAATGTCTATTTAATATATCGACAACAGGCAATAAAAATCTAGTCACTCCATCTGCTTTTATAAACCACACAACTTTCTTCGCTTTTATAAACTT
Organism: Nezara viridula; assembly: GCA_928085145.1. Classification (NCBI taxonomy): domain Eukaryota; kingdom Metazoa; phylum Arthropoda; class Insecta; order Hemiptera; family Pentatomidae; genus Nezara; species Nezara viridula. The sequence goes on along the minus strand of OV725077.1, from coordinate 180,502,085 downwards.
CAGAATGACTAACTCCAATTTCAATATTTTTAAGTGATGTCATTTCAGTGATATTTTTAGTTGAAAAAGTTATCTATGCAGAATATGAGTAAGTTGATTCCGGAGGTGGTGATTGCAATGTTGAAATATAGAACTGAAAATAAAGGTATAAATTTAGGTACTTATTTCTTATGAAAAATGTTCTTAGGGAAGATACTTTATTAAATATCTGTAGAAAGAAGTTTTTTTTGGTCTCAACAATTAATAGAGTATATTTTAAAATTATCTAAATTTTCGCCTCTTTGGGGAAAAAACTAGAAACCATATCTTTCCTCCTAGTTGTCCGATCTTAACGATTTTTTTTTTTTTTTTTTTTTTTTTTAGGAAATGCCACAAACTTTTAAAAAACCATCAACAAAAAAAGTGTATACTTTTTGAGTTATTCGGAATTTAATTTTACATCGCTCGTAACTTTTTTTCCAGCTTCTTTTCGTTGAAGTATGTTATAATATAGATAAATTTAAAGGTTGTAGAGAAAATTACTTTAGCGAAGTTTCATTGAAATCGGTACATTCGTTTAGGCGCTGCAGTCTATAGCAACGCAGGTTTTTTTTGCATTTTTATTTCTACTTTATTAACTTATCAAATTCTTTGAAAAGTTATATTTAGCATTTTTTCATTACTTTAAATAATGTGAAATGATTAACTTTTTAAAATAAACCACATTTAAGGTACTTTAGAGGAAGACGTATATGAACATTGGGCATTTAAGCCCTGTAAAGTGACATCAATGGGGATAAGACCTAATTGATATTAAAGACCATTTAATTATACAATGAATCACCGAATTTATCGTCAGAGCCGTTTTTGAGAAAATTGTGAAAATGTGTTTCAAAAATCGTTAGAGCCGTTTTTGAGAAAATTGTGAAAATTTATTTCAGCGTTGATATAAAGTGGCACTTCCGGTGAGCTGATTTTAAGGAAAAAGTTGCCGTCACATATAAGGCATATACCTATTTTAAATACGTAATATCAGTTTCGTAGGACTTTTCGTTTTTGAACTAGACTGCTAACATACAAACACACAGACCATTTTTCGGGACTTGGTCATTTCGACTCAGGGTACCTCAAAACGTCTATTTCCATTGAAAACTCAGATTCAAAAATTTTCTCGATCGCAAATTTTATCGCAGCCGGCTGCAGGTCTAACATGTATTTGAACGATTGTTCACTATTTTATAGTCTTCATAGGACCTGTTAATTTTTTTTAAAGTGAAAACTTCTTGAGTTGCGTTTTGCACTTTTTTTTGGAGAGTGAATTAGATTGATCCGTCAGATTTTAACGTTCTGGTAAAGTCTGCTATTGACGACTAACTGAAATATTTTTACAACTGGTTCAAAATATCTCAGACACTAAAAATCGGGCCTGCATATTGTATATATGCGAGGAAATTGTTCAGCATTTCATCTTCTATGTAATATGCTATAATTCGAAATTGTATTTTAACACGACGCCATGTTAGGGAGACCAAAAGGAAAAAAATGTGTCGAAAACCAAATGATAACGAGGTTAGTTGAGTATATGGGTTAAAATATGTCAGATACTAAAAATCGGACCTGTATACTTAGTTCTGCCATAAGTACTGTTATAAAAGTTATACAATTGCCCCTATCAGGTTAGTTTCTTTACATGGATAATAATCCCAATTAGTTTGTATTTTTCTTTCGCTTCGTTGAAATGGAGTGGGGTGATAAAGAAAACCTAATATCTATGATCGCCTTACACAAACTTGGAAAATGTAGGTCAGAGATTTTTAACACTTTGTAATATCTAGGTATCAGCCATATGTTTGAGTACCGCAATATAAATAGATATAATGGGAACCTATCCGTATATGACAGACCTCAACCGGGCCATCCTCGCACTTTGAGAACGGCAAATGCAGTGGGAGCAGTGGCTACTCGAATCAGAAGAAATTCCATTCGAAAACAACAAATCATGTCTCGGGAAATGGGAATCTCTGTCAGATCAATGTCTCGCATAGTAAAAAGTGATCTTAAGATGGTTACATTTCGAAGAATAACATGACAAAGGCTAACCATTTCCCTAAAAAAAAAATATAGTGGATAGATGCAAAGTGTTCCTTGGTCGTTTCACCAATGGTCTTCATCGAAAGATTTTGTTCAGTGATAAGAAAATGTTCACAATTGAAGAAAAATATAATCGCTAAAATGATCATGTATTCGCACACAGCTAAAAAGAAGCCCATGAAGTCATTGGGAGAGTGGAAAGAGGTCTTCACTCTTCTTCAGTGATGGTTTGGTAGGAACTTTGCTTTGATGGCACAACAAAGCTCCATTTTTGTGAGAAAGGAGTCAAAATATGAATTATATTCGATATCAATCAATGGGGACTTTCGTGATAATGATATGAAGTTTAGATTGAAATAAATTTCATATAATTGATAATATGTGAAAGAAGACATTAAATCTTATAAAAAGTTACCATAAACCATGGTCTGATTACATACACAAAACCAGGAAACTTCAATTTTGTAATTTTTATGGGGAATAAAAAGTAATGCGTTTTATGTGGAATAAAAAGTAATAACTAAAAAAATGTTTAATTTAGGTCACAACCAATCACTTCATAATAAACTAGATTAAATTTGTATTAAATTGAAGTTAATTTTGTCTTTTTTAAAACAATTTAAAGATGACTTTAAATTGCACCTAGCAGTTAAACTAGGGTAAGTTTGGATTTTCATAAAATCGAGTATTCTTCGCGATTTTTTTTTTATAACCTCCCAACAGGACTGAAGATACTATACTTTCGGAAAAACTTTCTTGACTAATGAGCTTTAAGTCTATTTTAATATTGCTCTGTACAATTGTTGCGATAAACCTCATAGTTTTTGAGATATTAATAAAAAATCAGTTCTCTGCCATTTCCCCCCCCCCTCTCACAATATCTTAACTCGACAAGGGAAGCTTTGAGATTTTTTTACCTGTAATTAAGGGGAGGGTAACACTTGCGGATCCAGGATTTAATTTTGGGGGTCTTCAGCCCGATAGATTTTTTTTTTTCATGTACATATAACGATAATTAATTTGAAAAAAAAGAAAGAAATTAACTACCTACATGAAATGGTGTTTAAGTGGTTCTTGAAGTCCTATTAAATGTAATTACACGAACAAGAATACTTTAAGAGATAGTTTATCATATTTTTTTCTGTAAAACATGTTTATATTTTAACATTTTGGGGGGGAGGAGCTTCAGTCCAAAGCCTCTCCCCGTAGATCCGCCTTTGGAGGGTAATGAACAATTTGTATTTTTTGTGGGGTTTTACTGTACAAATAGGTTGTATTTTTATAATAATATTCCAAATATGATGATTTTCGTACGGAAAGTTAAACTTTGATGTGTCAATATTTCAGAAACTATTGTTTTGATTTTCTTTAAACATGGAAAAATAGTGGGTATTGCTAAAAAAATGAAAATGTTCCTATTCTATTGTATTCCATCCTCTACTTTCTCTTAAATGTGCAAAAATAGTTTACTTGGCACGTCTATATTCCAAAAACTGCTCGTTCGATTTACCTCGAAATAGCAAGAAAGTTGGGGATTGATCAAGAAAATACATACCAATTTCAACAAATTTCAAAACTTTCAAAAAGTACTTCCACTTTCGAATTTCCAAACTTCTTTTTTCTCTCTTTGTGAATTGTAAGGAATTTGAAACCTTCCAAATTAACATATGTAAAAATAACCACAATTATTTTTTGTTAGCTGGACAAAAAGGGTACCCAAAATCTCATACAAATATTTAAAACTAAATTTACCATTTTTTATTATATTTTTATTAATGTCATTTTTATTTTATTTTTGCAGGTATTTTAAAACTATTGTTCACAACAACTAAGGCTATAACAGTCCGCAAGAATGGATGACTTTCTATACACTAGAAAGCTTTCAGAGGAAGATATAATAACATCGCTAGGTTTGCAGGAACGGAGCCCGAGGTTGAGATCGGTGAGGACGTTATCAGAGAGACTGCGGATAGCTCTATCTAGGAGCATGTTGGACAACTTTTGGGCCTTGATAAAAGCAGGAGCGGACATAAACGGAAGGGATCGACTCAGCAGGACTCCACTCCACTTGGTCATTTACTGGAGGAAGGAGCTGACCATTGTGAAGGCCGTTCTCTCCGCCGGCGCTGACCCCAACGCCATCGACCATCATGGCTTCACTCCGATCCATGCCGCCGTCCATTCCAATTCAAGTGCCGCCATCTTCAAGGCTCTAATCAGTGCCGGTGCCGACATCGACACGGTGGATTGTCAGGGGAAAACTCCGTTGATAAAATCCATTTACAGACAGGATAATATTTCCATTGTCCGGACCTTACTAGGAGCAGGTGCAAACGTCAATGCACCAAATCTCATGGTTGAGGCTGTTAAGGCCAAGGCCGATCAGGAAATTCTCAGATTGTTTTTGATGGCAGGTGCTTCAGTCAATGCCACTTATTGTGGACTTACCGCGATCTATTTTGCTGTCTTAAACGGCGATCCCATAATTGTTAAAATGCTGTTGGTAGCCGAAGCAAGTGTCGACTTTTTGCATCCTGAAACTCGAAGGACATTGCTTCATGAAGTTACTGTAGGAGAAATAGCACGAGAGCTTATCAAACGCGGAGTGTCTGTGAATGCAATGGACAACCACGGGGAGACTCCTTTGCACAAAGCAGTGGCCGGAGATCATATCGAAGTGGTCATGACTCTGATAAAAGCTGGTGCAAATGTACATGCCATTGAGAGTAGTAAAGGAAATAATTGTTTGCACATGGTGAGGTCCGCGGCCGTCATAAAGGCACTAGTTACGCGAGGAGTTGATATAAATGCACGAAACAGACGTGGAGAGACCCCCCTACAGACTCTAATTACAAATTGCAGTCTCTTATTGTCACCTTTAATGCGTGTTCGAGGTTTACATGTTCGTTATTTCAAGGATACAAATAGTATGCAGATGAACGAAAGTATTTATGCCGTAAAAGAAATGTTGAATCAAGGTGCCATCGTGAATACTTTTGATTACTATGACAAAACTATTTTAGAATCGGCTGTCACCCATGGGCACTCGAAAATGGTCGCATATATGATAAACCATGGTGTAGAGGTCGATTGGAGAAAATTATTCCGCTTGAATGTGATTAATCAAACCGCCTTACAACTATTGGTCAGGGAATCGATGATTGGAAACGTTGTCGTGAAAGGAAAAAAGCTATTTAATCATAGTCCCAGTGAAGAACCGTTTCTAAATTCGGTAAAACATTTGTTGTCCTACACGAAGCGATGTGTCGCCGAAATCGAACTTATGAAGGCGAAAAGGATCAACTGTTACAATACAATTTATCATTTTGTTGTAGAGATATCCCCTGAAATAAAAGCTTTGAGACTATGTTCTCATTATGAAGTGTCGGCTGAAGAATATTTGGCCATGTTTCCGATCTACAGAAATCACGTCGGGAGGAGGCTAAACCTATGCTACAAGAGAGGAATGATGCTCGATATTCTAGAGCTTGCGAACATGAGTGCACCCAGGATACAGGGCCCAGGAATGGTCAGTTTGATAAATGATTGCAAATTTGCTATCGCCAAGTTTCTTTCTAATGATGATCTATTCAACTGGTTAGTTGGGATGGGTTTTAACGTCACTGATAAAGGCTATGTTAAACCCAACCATTAGAATCTAAAGCTGCATATCTTTTTTAATTATTATGTGTTTATACATTTGAAATAATGTAAATGATTGTTGGTTGATTCTATCAAAATATTTAATTTTTATTTTATTCGTTGTCAAATTTAATGCAATTAATTCTGTAGTTGCATTAAATACTATTTATAAATTTATAAAAAATATTGTATATATTTTTTAATGTTATTTCTAACAAAGTCGTGTATTTTTATAAATAAGAATTTCACATTGCTATTTTCTTATTAGTAGCTTCATGTTTATAAGTTGTTCTAAAACTTGATTGTTTTTGAAATATTTATGATTGTTGCAGAACAACTTCTTGCAGTTGGATGCGCTTAAAAAAAAAAAAGTGTTAATAAATCCGTTGTTTCTAGAAAATAAAAAGCTAACTGTATAAAAATAATTTTCATTTTGATTTTTGTTATTCACATGAATAATTTTCTTATCAATGACGATATATTTTAAACTCGTAGCTCATTTGTTTTTCATTTTTCTTTCTTTCTTTTTTTTTAAATTGTCTTTAAGACTTTTGACCTATAGCTCCGCGACTTAAAAATTGGCTGAAACTGATTTGAAATTAATTTAGTCGATTTCGTCCAATTTTCAGGCACAGAGCTATTAGATATGTTTTTATTGAAATTGAACAAAATAAAGTAAATTACATGGAAAAATAATCGCATACGACATAATTATCTCTGTGAAGCTTTCTATGTTTCATAATTCTCATGTTTTTTTTTTGGTGCGGTTTGTGGTTATTTTTTTAAATTATTTATTTTTTGTTATCTTGGTCAACTCAACCGTGATGTAGCGGCTCAGATTAAGATAAATTAATTTATTCGTGTGTTTTCCTGCTCTAAATGCATCCGCCAACTAACTGCTTCAAGAATTAGTGCATTTTGTTTCGCAAATAAGAAAAAAGTGCATTTTTTAGTTCATTTCATGTTTTTCTTAGACTATGAAAGATTTATGCACATATTTTTAAAATTATTTGTAAAAATTACCTTTTATATCTTTGTTCAGTTTCACACATTCTCCATTATTCTGTGTTATACAACAATGATCGGTAAAGATTTTCATAAACAACATTTTGTAACATAGTTATATATCAAGATAAATTTGTCAATTTTGATGTAAATTATTTTTAGCATTTTAAGTCAAAAATTTTCCCAACTTGTTGTTAGACCTTGTTTTACCTAAATATAGCCGAGTATAATTAATACTTACAAACAATAAGACCTTTAATTTCTTCAGGTTTTTGAGCAATGGCTGAAAAGACTGCATATATTCTTAGAATGTAATCTATGAAAGTTCCTAATAATTAATTTTACAGGTTTGCATTTGTAAATGTATTAAAATTTGTTTGAAATTACACAATTACAGAATTGTTATAATTGTTGTTATAATTATTTATTCACTACTGTATCGTATTGAATACATTTTTTTGTGCATTAACAGTTAATGTTTCAAAGTAAACATAGTAGAAATAATTGTTTATTTTATTTCCTAAAATTGATACCATATTACACACGGTGTTTCAGGGTTAAGTGGCAAATTGAAAATATAAATTAAGGACTACAAAACAAGAAAAAAAATCCTATGAAGGTATGTCCGCAAACGCTTTGTTAAGGAGATATTCACACCTAAAGATTTTCATTGTTATGAATTATTTACGTTATATTATGTAAAGAAAATTTATTTATTTGTTCCAACTACTTTATTAATTAAATGCAAACATTAAAGTAATTAATGCAATTCATGTTAAATGTTGTTCAAAGTGATTTCCTTGAGCATTAAGTTTGGCTCGGCATCTTTCTTCAACAGCAGCAGAGGTAGAACGGCACTGGATATGTGTTATTGCTTCACAAGATTCAATTATCCTTCTTCGTAATGAATTAAGGTCAATGACCGGACTTGCTTAGACTTTTTGTTTAATGTCACCCCAAACAAAAAAAATCCAGTGATGTCAGGTCTAGAGAACGTGCAGGCCAAGCCACTAGTCCTGCACGGAAAATCCATTGATTGGGATAATTAACATTTAGCCATTGTCATAGACCTTTTTTGTAATGTGCACGATAACCATCTAATTGAAGCCACATGTTCCTTCTCAGTTGTAGTGGAATATGTTCAACTAAATCATAGTAATCATTATTAAGGAATTCCAGAAATGTGCAGGAATTTTTTTTTTTTTTTTTTTTTTGAGGTCCTAACTTTATTTTTACAGTTTTGGCCACTTAACCCAGAAACATTCTATATAACTTCAAGGGATTTAATGGATATTTAGGTTGCTTTTTTTTCATTTATGAGCGAGCAGCAGCTTCAGTTTAAAGTTGAAAAATAACAAAGTCTAAACAAAAAAGTTTAACAAAAACTGCTTTTATTATTTTAAGTTAAATGACTGGCAAAATAATTATAGTGCAATATCATAATCCGATCGCTCCAAAAGTCCAAAGAGCAACAAAAAAATTTAAATGAATATTACTCAAATTTCCCTGCATACACTTGTCACGCTTACTGGTTATCATTTTTTAAGAATCCTTCGTACTCTTAAACTTAAAGAACAAAGATGAAATTTCTCCTTTGGTATTTGTATAACATTGGCATCAAACATACAGAGGAACTTTGTAACTCAAAACATGATATGAAAATACAATTATATGGAAACAAACTTAGGGCAGCCTAGTACTGAGGATCCTGAAAATGCATTTTTATTCTAATGCAGGGGTGTCCAAAAGTGGGTTTCATGGCGATAGGTGCTCCATCAAAATTTTTGAGGGGGCATATTTTGACGGGTTTTTGAACTTTTGAGGGGGAAAAATTTGGCGTTATGAATTTTCGGACTAAGGTAGAAGGATAAAAACAAGGATCAGGCCGCTGCAAGTATAAATAGATATGATCTACGATTTTTCTAAATCTACCTTATCTTGCTCTGTTTTTAAGAAAAAGTGAGGAATAAATTTTAGGTGGCGAGGTAGGGTCTCGCCCCATGGACCTTGGGAGGGATGGGCATCCCTGATCTGATGATTATATTATGTAATGTACAATTAATAAGTTAACCAACAATAAGAAACAATATTTTAAAAAATATACTGAAAAAATTAAACTAATTAAATTGTGGTTTTATTCCAGAAAATAATTAAATTTGTCCTCCAAATAGTTACATCTCTAAGTAATAATATAGTTTAATGTTGTTATATTCCATTTAATTCAATGAAACAAAATGAACATGTTATTTGTGTAATGTATTAGTGTTCAACTTTACTATCCCAATATATTATCCATTTTTGACGCATTTTCTTACGTTGATAAACTGATTTTCATCACAACGATGTAAGTATAATTTTTTTTTTTTTTAACATTTTTTTATTTAAACAGTATTTTTTTATTTTCATCACACCTTCCTCCTATTCAAAAAGCAAATAATATAAAAATATTGTTTTTTGCAAAAACATGTTGGGGTGGGGTTTTATATAATTTTCGAAGAAGTCATCAAATTACATAAAATTGAAACAAAGGTTACTTAATTTCTTTTCTAAGATCCCATGGATGGGAGAATAATATCTGGAGAAACAAATGAGATGTAATTCACCAAAATATTAGAAAATGGTTATTTGTAATTCGAAAATAATTAACTGATATATTAATGGAAATAATGAAACTAACTGAAGTGAGGATATCATACAGTTAGAGGCGGCTTTTGACTACATACAACTAACGGATCCAAGATTTAATTTTGGAGGGACTTCAGACCAAAAGATTTTTTTTTTGTATGTATATCCATTTGTATGTATATCCGTACAATTCCTGTATGTATGTATAAATCCTGTATGATTTTATACTTTTAGCCGTTTGTCCGTCAGATACAACCGATTTCTTTCTTGCTCTACATTACTGGCAACTAATTAGCTTTATGATTATTATAAATTCAATCAATGCTCAGGTTTGTAGAAAAAAAAAAGGTTTCATTGTTTAAAAGAATATCTAGTAAGCTGATATTTTAATTAATAGATTATAATAGATCTGATAAACTTTGGTTATTAACTTTTTTCTCAAAATACAATATCGACCATTTTGAAATATTTACTGTCTTGTACCCAATAACAAGAGATACTTGATGATATACACTCGCGTTCCACGCAAGCTGAAAAAAATTATCTAAATCATTTTTTTTTTTTTTTTGGTGATACTGGATAATTGACGGTTAGAGGTGGTCCTCTTACAAACTTAAATTAAATAATGACTATCTCTTTCATCTACTTAATATTATTTTCTTTTTAACGCCGATAGTCTCTCATGCCTATTGTTATGTTGTCTTTCCTTCTTCCTGATGAAGGCCAAAACTTTAGGCCGAAAAGTCGGCAAAGATAAAAATAAATATCATTTATTCATTTTTGATTGAATATCCTGTAATTTGATTGTAAATGCCTTAGCCCGCTCGGCTATCCTGGCCCCCGTCTAGCATATTTTTTTTTTTTGGCTGTTTTTATTTTTCCGCTAAATCGGCACCTCTGGCGCCCCAATTTGAACTAAAATAGCTGAGAACTAAATTTGGTATATATAGTTTATTTCCAGGCAGAAAAATACCACTAAAGTTTGGATAAAACACGTACTAACGGTTTTTGGATTTTTTTGTCCTGCTTTAAAGTATTGCATATCTCTACAGATCGTACTAATAAAGTTGGAAAGTAGAAATTTTGCATGTATGTTTAGTTGGTATTCGAGGCTTGCCTTTCCGGAGTCTCATCATTTGAAGCCAAGACGGAGCATAGTGGGTTGTCCCAGTTTATCTAGCAAGACAAAAGTCAAAATATCGATAGTAATTTTTTTAATGAAAAATGGCATTAAACGTTTGTTTATACATCGGTGTAATCAGAAACAGAAGAATTAGTCAAACAAATCAAATAATATAAGTAAAATTTACGGCAAACATCGAAAATTGAGAGGCACTTTTAATAATAACGGGGGCTGGTTGTATCGCCAGAGTGAGCAATAATTGATGTTTGCACATTTCCGTTAAAATTTGTTCCCAAAAATTCGAGTTTAATTTTAATGCTGCATAGAAATAAACCTTCTTTAAATGTTAGAACTCAATTCATAGAAAGTTTCGGTTCAGTTATAAGTAATGTATTTGTAATTGCGTAGAAATTTGAATATATATATATATATATATATATATATATATATATATATATATATATGCTCAGTTACTGAAAGCCACATACTTTACATATATATTGTAGGTATACATACATACATATTGTAGGTATATACACCCATCTCAATTACGTAAGATTCCGTAGAAATTATTCACATAATATTTTTCATTTTAATTTGATAATATGAGACTAAAATAAAAATTGTTTAATGAAACAACATGTAATTGGTTAATAACTCAGTTATGTCGTGTTTTTTTCTCTGAATATTTTTGAAATAAATTAAGCCTTTAGAACCTTTTTAATAAATCTGTGAGAGAACTTAGATCGAGAATATAACATCTGGAACCTTGTATGGAGCAGCAGTGATGATGGCAGTGAGTTTGACGTATTTAGACATTTTCCATCATAATATTTTTTTAATGGTTTATCTTTTATTTATTTAATAATTTATTACTTAGATAAATAAATAATTAATTTTTTTTTTTCCTTTTTTTGTTTCCCTTCTTTTTCGCCTCTACCCTCAAGGGCCATTGGCGTTTTAATATGATTTATATTCTTTTGTGATATTGTATCAACTTCAAAAATTCAAATAAAGTATTGACTGTTTCTTCAGTATCTTGAAGGATTTCTTTTAATGTTCTGGCTAAGCCCGTTTTTCGTCTATAACTTTCAAATTTAGAACATTCTTCCAATAAGTGTTTTACTGTTTGTGGAACGTTATTACAGTTTTCACATGTGGGTGCTTCGAGACCTCTCAGAAGGTAGCCATGTGTAAACTGGCAGTGTCCTATCCTTAGTCGGCAAAGCATTACTTCTTCTCTCCTTGAACTTCTGCAGCTTGTGGTCCATTTGTCACAATTGGGTTTTATCTCTCTCATTTTGCATTCTTTCATTTCATATTCCCTCTTCCATTCTGTTTGTAGTCTTTTTTTTGCGTGGTGTAGCCAGTCTTTTAAGGTAATGTTCTTTAGTCTTATCTCCGCCGTTTCTTCTTCACTCCTTGCTAAATGGGCTGCTTGGTCAGCTTTTTCATTTCCTACAATGCCGCAGTGGGCTGGCACCCAAACGAACACTATTGACATTCCTTTGTTTTTCACTTCTCACCACACATTTAATATTTCTTTAATAATAGAATTGCTTGGCGGTGGGTTGTCGATAGCGGCTAACACACTCCATGAGTCAGTTACGACGACCCAGCACTTTTCCACAGAGTCTCTTATGAAATAAAGACTGTTCATGATGGCAGTCGCCTCTCCTGTAAAAATGGAGCATTCACCTGGCAGTTTAAATAGTAGTTGGTTCTCCTTATTTGTTACAGCGCACCCTACATTGTTTCCTTTCTTGGATGCATCTGTGTATATGAACTCAAAATTTGTATAACTTTCAGCCAGTTTTAAAAACGATTTCTGAATTTCAATCGGGTACGTTCTTGATATTTTGGCCATAGATCTATTTATCACTGGTCTACATTTTTCCCAATAAGGAATTCTTAATTCTGGGATTGGTCTAATAATGTTTGTGTCCATGTTTATTTTACTTAACGTTTTAAAAAATTTCTGTTTAAATGTGCTATTTTCGATATCTTTAAGTCCACATCTTTCTGATCCTTCTACAAAAAAATATGAAGTAAGAGGATGGTGTAAAGATGATTTCAATTTAGCGACATATTTAAGAGATAAATATTCTCGCCTCAAGTACAAGGACGGTTCTCTAGATTCGGCATAGATACTATCGATTGGGGAGGTTCGGAGTGCACCATTGCAGATTCTAACGGCTGAGTTAAGCACAGAATCTAATATTCTTAGCAATGTTTTACTGGCTGTTCCATATTACGCCATAGTCGATTTTAGTTCTCACTATATTTTTAATAGTCTGTCAATCGGCTTCCCAGCTGGAGTGTGAAATACATTTTAGAATTCCAAGCCTTTTCGTGCAGTCATCTCTCAAATTTCTAATATGTTTTATCCAGTTCATTATCTTGTCTATTGTTATTCCTAGATACCTATGTTCTTCTACATAATTAATTATAGAACCGTCTAGTGATATTTGTGTGTTGTACTGGTGGCACTTTCGTAGCCTACAAATGTGCAAACATTTAGATTTAGAGGCTGATATTTTAAATCCAGTTACTTTTGACCATTCTTTTATTTTATCCATAAGTTCTTGTAACTTCCATTGGATATAGGGTATAGACTTGCTACGGGCTGTGATTATTATATCGTCGGCAAATAGGAAACACTTAATCGGAGTCTTGATGCAAGACGATATACCATCAATTGCTAAAAGGAATAGAGTCGCACTGAGAGAAGATCCCTGCGGAGTACATTTTTGTAAGCTATGGCTTGAAGAAAAAGTATTTCCTACCCTTACTACGAATTCTCTATTGCATAAAAAATTTCTGATGTACGACCACATGTTTCCTACTATCCCCAGTTCCGCTATGATCTTCAAAACCCGCCCTCTTGCCATTGTATCGTAAGCTTTCTCGAGATCTAGAAATATTGTTATTAAGTGTTCCTTGCGTGAGAAAGCCTCCTGTGCTTCTAAGCTTAACGATTGTAGAGAGTCGATAGTTGAACGGTTTTTCCTGAAGCCGAATTGGTGTGGATAAAGGATCTGTCTAGTTTCTAGCGCATTACTTAGTCTTGTGTTTACCATTCTTTCCTGTATTTTCGAAACACATGAAAGTAAAGAAATGGGTCGAAAGTCTTTGGGAACGATGCTTATTTCTTTTTTTGGTATTGGTACGATGATAGATTTTCTCCAGTAGGAAGGAAATTTTCCATTTGTCCAGATTTCGTTATACATGTTTAACAGATATGTTTTCCCTGTCTCTGGTAATTGTTTAATGAATTCTCCTGGAATTTCATCTAGACCAGGCGATGATTTTCCTATACATTCATTAAGTGCAGAATTTAGTTCTTCGAGTCGAAATGGTCTACAGTATTCTTCAGAATAGTTTTGCCCTACATTACATTCTTGGTGTATTCCATCAGTATCTATTGTTTCAGATCTGGAGCTTGGAGAAGATACATTTTGGAAATGCTGCGCTAAAGCTTCAGCGATTTCTTCTGGATCAGTTATAATTCGTTCGTTAATATTCAGTCCTGAGATTACGTATTGCTTCCTTATTCCTTTGATGGCTCTGATTTTGTTCCATATGTCGTTCATTGGAGTTTGACAATTCATAGAAGATACGTATTGTCTCCACGATGCTTTTTTGCTCTGTTTAATAATTCTATTAGCAATGGATCTCAATAGCTTAAACTCTATTGCATCTTTAATAGATCTGCTTCTCCTATAACGATTAAGAGCTCGTTTCTTTGCTCTTATTGCTTCATCACAATTTTGATTCCACCATGGTACATTTTGATGTTTTTTACTACTTTTAGCAGTTGGGATAGTTTCTTTGGCTGCCTTAAGAACTACATCATTGAAATAAGATATTTTGTCATTCAAATTCAGGCCATATGGTATGTTTTTTAGTCCTTCCATAATCAATTTGCTATAACCTTCGCAATTTGCTTTTTCATATTTCCATCTGATGTTTAATGAAATATTGATACTTTTATCCCATGTTTCGATAACAATTGGGAAGTGGTCACTTCCGTATAAGTGACTTTTAGGACTCCAATATTTGACCTTAGTTGAGTACATAGCATCCGAAAAACTCAGATCTATTGCAGAGAAATTATTATTTTTTGCGCTGAAATGAGTGTTATCTCCTGAATTTAGTAGTACTGTTGAAGTGTTGTTTTCAAGAAATTTTGTGATGTTTTGCCTCTGTGATTTAAATCTGGAAGCATGGACCCCCATAAGGTGCTGTGTGCATTGAAGTCTCCTAGTAGGAGAAATGGTTTTGGTAGTTGTACTACAACTACTTCTTTCTATGTCTTCGTCAAAAAATGCCTGTGAAAATGGTAAGTGGATGTTGCAAACTGTCAATGGTTCCTTTAAGTGTATTTTCACAGCTAGTACTCCAAATTGGGTTTGTAATGGTAGTTCTTCACTATAAATGTTTTCCAAGACAACTGTGGCTACTCCTCCCCATGTTTTTCAGACTTTCTATCTTTTCTGTATATTTTATATCTCTGTAGTTTTACTGTTTGTTTATCGTTGAGATGGGTCTCTTGTAAGCAACAACAACTCGGGTTTTCTTCAGCCATTAGTTTTCTGAAGTATTCAATGTGTCGGTAGAAACCGTTACAATTCCATTGTATTATTTTTGTCATGTTTTATTTTTTGTTTTTTAATAACTGTGTTGCCTGTTGATATTTTCGAGGATTTTTTACAGGGTGTGTTCTTGACAAGATCATTTTCGTTCAATATTTTCAAAATTTTTGCTGTCCATATTTTGATGCCTTTATGTCCTATGCATCCTTTGATGTCTGTTAGCATCCTAATTAACCCTTCCCTGTCCATTGTGAATTGTTTTATAAGGTCTGTTGTTTGATGACAATGTTTCTATCTGAATTGTTTCGTACAATAGGCAAATTTCTTTGAATTGGAGAGGGTAATTGTTTTCCATAACCAAATCACGAATTGGTTCCAGTATATCTTTTGTGATCGGTTTTGTTTTTTGTTGTGGATTATTTTTTCCTTTGTACATAAATCAGTTACTTTTTTCTCTGGTGTTTTAGGAATGGCTTGTTTACCTGTTCTAAGGATTTGTATTGTTGGTTTACTTCTTGTGGTTTTCACTGTTGTTGATGAGCAGATTTTATTTTGATTTGGTTTAACACTGTTACTATCGTGGTTACTTTTTTCGTTGGATGTTGTGGGAGTTTCTTTTTCTGTTGCTTTAATTATAGGTAACTCGTTGTTTTGATTAACCGTGTTATTTTTTATAATTTCAGTTTCATTCGTAAGATTGATATGAACGTCAGTTGCCATGGGTTGGCGGGTTTGTAAACTATATCGTTTGTCATCTATATCGTCCGAGTCAGGGCAATTTGCAGCAAAGTGTCCTGGTTTTCTACAAATATAACAAAGTAAGATGTCCTCCGCTAAAAGATCCTGTGAGAAAGACCTTCGTTTTGAATTACAATCGATGTTTTTAAATGACTGATATCGTCCGGATTAATATAGATTTGTCGCCTAAAGCTCATAATGTTGCTCATTTTGGGATCCTGGTATCCTGCCTTTAAAAATGACATAGGTGAAAGTAATTTTATTCCCATTCTACCAAGTTCGTTTTCTATTATATTATTTGGAATGCTAGGGCATACATTTGATATTATGATGCGTTTTGCTGGATTTACTAACCGACGAATGGGAATTATGTAGTCATCTATGATAACTTCCTTATGCCTAGATAGTAGTTTATCTACCTGCTCCTTGTTGGACAGGTGAATACAAAAACGGTTATTTGAGATACGTGATGCAAACTTAATTGTATGAGATTCTACTAAGTCTGCAATTTTTTCCACGTATTGCTTCTGTTTAATACCCCTAATTGTTTGTAGAACAATGGCATACTCACGGCTTGATGGTTTCTGAGTTGATATTACTTGTGCGTAAGTTGGTTGACTTATTTGTTGCTCTTCTAGTGCTTGGGTTAGTAATTCTGCATTACTTGCTTCGGTATTTTTACTATTTTTTTTAAACGATTTCTCCACTTCTGTTACATCCTGTTCTGTCACCTCTCCATCCTTCATTTTTGCCGAGTTGCGCTTAGTAAACGCACACTCGGTTTATCTCTTTCGATTCGATTCCGGTGAAGCTTTTTATTACAGATATGGCTATGTCTCAGCTAACTGTCCAAAAATTTGTTCCCTTTTTATGCTTATAATCCGAATATCCGAAATTCAATTCCCTGAAATTATTTATAAACTTTCATGTAGAAATTGATCCAGCTGTTAAATTAATTATTTATAAATCTAAAAAATAAATAGCTTTTTTAGCAAACTTTTGTTTTTAGCATTTTCCTAATTTGTTTTTGTTGTCTTCCGGAGTGATATAAAAAAAGTTTTTATGAATACAAAATTTTGTTTAAATATTAAAGAGTACACATTTAATTGTGTTTTCTTTTCTAAGACATTTCCAACAAAAAAAAGATATAAAAATTGGACCATTTGTTATGATGTTTTGAATTTTGTACACATCGTCGGCAACATGTTAAAGTATCGAATGTGTAATTTTGGACAGGCTCACATTCGATACTTTAACATGGTGCCGACACGTTATTTCGGAAATTCGATCTTATTTTTTTTTTTGTTTTTTCATAGTATAAAACTATAAATCTACCGGAAGATTCTAGATGCTCCTTTGAGAATTATTCTAATTGAGTACATAGCTTAATAAAAGCAAAATATTTCTAAAACGAAATCTTCGACAACAAAATTGTCTACATATATGGTAAGGAATGTTGTTTAGGGATATTCCATATATATTTGATTTATAAATCTTTGAAAATAATAACAATTGTGTAATAATTTTGAACGCTTTAGAAGTTTAATTAATTGTCTCAGTTAAGGATTAATAAGAGGGAAATTGGACTGCTGGGACGTAACTCTGCTACTCACGCTTTTTTGTTTTTTTGCAGATTAACGGTAATATTACAAGATTAAAATAACATTGCTGCATTGTTATGGTATTTTGATAAATATAAGTACTTAAAAATTGGATAAGAAAGAAAAGTGAAGAACTCTTAAGTAACGCAAAACATGAAATCGAAATACTTGAATGTATGGAAGGTTATTCTACTCTGTATGCACACAAAAGATAACCGCTAATGTAGGGTTTTAGATAATAGTGGCTTAGATATCAGTCGAGGAGCTCTATACAACGATAGACCACGTCCCTACTACACCTCAACACCTTTTCATACACAGCAGAAATTACAAGGTAAGTCGAGATACTAATTGTTTGGATTTTTTATCTGTTTCTTGGTTTAGTATTTAATAATGCAGTATTTGAAATTAAGAGTAAATTAATCAGTAACATTCAAAATTTCTAATATACTAGTAGACCTCAGTGAGAACTCACATTAGAAAGCCATCCTAACGTATTCCACGTACAAGCAACACCAGTGAAACATTTGTATTGTTATATACAATCCATAACATGAATATCCCTCTATTATAATAATTAGCAAATAAGACAAAGATATATTTGAACTTATGCTTATCCATCATTGTACTTTCTTAAGTCTTATTTTGTGCGGAAGTGGTTTGTAGTTGTTTCACTGATTTAGACTATAAAACACTATTACTAAGATTATAAAAGCAATAGCAGGAAGTCATTTAGGTGCAATGGTTACCCTACTCGATTGCTTTGATGATAGCCTTGGAGCCAGGGTCCACAAATTAACCTTGTTGCAGGCGAAAGTTTGAATGTAAATTATGAAAGTGTATGTTATTCTAAGTAAAATGGACCTCTTCTGCCATTCCAGAGCCGTTGCTTTCAAAAATGGTGGCTTCAACGTTCAGAACCGGACACTCTGGGACCCATGTTCCAACTTTCTCGGTCCTTCCGTCCTCATAGTAACCATATCACCTAAGAAGTTTTCGGCTGTCCGTTCGAGGGACCTGTCCTCTTAAAAATCTTCGAAACAGTTCATCCTGTCTCGATTTATTGACTTTTGAAACAATTGAGTTTGGAAACCTCCCATTTTTTCAATGGTTGATGAGATCTACAATCCAGTACATAACAAATAAAGCTAATATAAAAGATTTTATTAATAATAATGAAAATATTAAATTTGGTTTGGTTCTATCAGGACCGATACTAGGAGTTTTTTTTTTTAGAGATAGTAAGTTTGATTTTCCTTCTCTTCGTACATTTCTCCAACCTCTCCTCTAAAAAAGTAAAACTTTCCAAACTTTAAAATTTCCAAATCCCCAATTAGCAAAATATATTATGAGGTATATTACGTAGGAGTTCTGAAACTAGGTTTTATTTTAAAGATTTTTGAGGTGGATTTTTCTGGAAGTTTCGAGGATTTTGAAAGGCGTTGGGGCTCGTCTTCTTTCTGAACTAATATTTTGCTATATACACTATATACAATCGTGAACGTCTATGTCACTTTCTCATGGTGTTTCTGCCATTGCACTGGCGTAGCTGCCGGCGTTAGAGTTCATATTAATGGATTTGGGAGGTATTTAAGTGAGCTCAGGAATTTAATGTGTCTCCTCCTGATAAATTACGGGATCATTGGGATACCCAGTATGTTAGTTCAATGATCCCGTTATTTTTCTATGTTTTTCTTCCTTCCATATCGTTGTTCTTTCTATCTTTTTAAGCATTGTGTTTTGAAGTTGTTGGAGTTGTCGATGTGTGATTTCGTTGAGAGGTGTAAAGAGAGGTAAAAAGACGCCCCTCAGAAGTTCTGGTCTTAATATGGCCTTGTACACCTGTCACTGAGCGAGAGGGCTGAGGATATATGAATAGTGATATATGAACACATTGACACCATATATACAGAAAACATAAAATTAACTAAAGTAAAATAATAACTAAATAATAATCAAAAACAATGTACAATAAAAAATAAAATCACCTAAAGATAAGAAAATTAAAAACATGAAAACACATTCATGCCTATATATAATATATACAATCAGACAGGGAATCCCAAGTCAGGCTTCTATCTCCAACTATAGAAGGAAAAGCAGGACTCCAAGAGATCCCTGCGCTACTCTCTCAACCAAGTCACTGGTGCTAAAGCCAGTGGAAATTGAGTGAGAGCGCTTTAGCCACATACACTCATGTCTTGAGCGGAGAATCTGGACATTGCCAGAACTCCAAGAGATAATAAAACATCTCTACGCCACTGCCGCTTCAACCTTCGAGGAGGATTGTAGGGATGAGTGGAACTAGACAGGGACAGGGGATGTGGATGATTTATAACTCTCTGATGGAATTTGGAAAAATTTTCAAGGATAAGGTCAAGGACAAATAGTATATTAAGGTCATGATGTAGGGTTTTGTTGATTACTTAGAACGGAGCATCGTTCGAAGGACTTTGGAGTGAAAGGATTGGATGCGTTTGATGTTAGAAAAGTTTACTGTCCCCCAAAGTTGAAGTCTGTATGTCCAAATATGTTTCAGGATTGTCAGTAATTTGTTGTCAATTAAAAGTTGAGATTTTCTAATCAATAGTCTGTATAATTTGACGTATCGTTCTTGTCTTTTAAGCCTAGTATGTGGGTTCTACGTTAGTCTTCAGTCTAAGAGAAAGCCAAGATACCGGACTGCGTCTGAAAAAGGAAGCTGGGTAGAATTAAAGTGGACTAGTTGACAGGATCTGCGCCGAAACGTGAAGGTAATGTGTTTGCATTTAGATTCGTTTACTTTGATGCGCCATTTATTACACCAGTGCTCAATCAGAGAGGGTTGTATTTGCCGATTTAAAGATACTATTTCGGGATCTGAGTTGGATGATAAGCTGGCGGTGTCATCAGCAAATTTTGCCAGAAAGTTATCGGGATGGGTATGGATATCAGCAGTAAAAAGGATATAAAGGACGGGGCCCAAGACGCTACCTTGAGGAACACCGGCTTCAACTGGGTAGGAATTAGAAAATTCTTTACCACAGCGAACTCAAATGGAGCGAAGAGAGAGATAGGAGCGGAGGGTTAGGTACAGGGACTGGGATAGATGGGTTTTCAGCTTGGAAAAAAGCCCGGCGTGCCATACTCGGTCAAAAGCTTGAGCTATGTCCAGAAATGCGCCAGAGCAATATTGCTTGCTTTCCTGTGCCTCGGAAATATGATCGACCACTCTTTTTGGACTGTGGAGTGTTGTGAACAAAATTCGAACTGATGGGAAGGAAGATTTTGGGATTCTATAAAGGGTAGGATTCGTTTCAGGAGGATCTTTTCAAAGATTTTTGAGAGGACTGAAAGTAGGCTAATTGGTCTGTAGGATGTCGAGGTGTTGGGAGGTATGCATCATTTTGGAAACAGGATGATGGTGAAATGTTTCCACAACAGAGGAAAGTTGGTGGTTCTTAGGATGGTATTCTATAAGTAAGTGAGAAATATAACAGCTTTTGAAGGAAGTTGTCGAAGGATTTGAGAGGTAAGGAGGTCATATCCAGAAGATTTACGGAGATGCAGTTTTTGTAAGTGATGTTTGACCTCAGAAAGATTAACTGATTCAGGGGGTAAGGAAAGTCTAATGGGTGATGTATGGAGTTCTTCTACTGTTGTGGTATGGGTGAGGTTGGATTCCAGATGAGAGGTGAATGTTCAGGAGAGGTGTCTGGCGAATTCCTCACCTTTGTCTTCATCAGACGCTGCCCAGGAGTCATCGCATCGACGGAGAGGATGGGAAATATGATGGGATTTTAGGATTTTGTTGGTGAATTTCCATAGAGGATTGTCATGAACAGAGAGGGAAGTAAGGCAGGAGTTGAAGGATTGGGATTTAAAGCTGACCAATTCCTGCTTCAATCGTTTACTATAATAATTATAAGACCCGCGATCGGTGGGGTGTCTTGAACGTTGCCATAATATTCTGGCACTCCGTTTGATGTGAATTAGGTGAAGCAGGTATTGAGGTAAATTATTTTTCTTACGAATTTTTGAGGAGAGATTTGGGGAGTATGCAGTCCAGATTGCTTGCTGAATAGTGGTGGTAAAGGAATGTACGGCATTATCGGAATCTTCTGGATTTTTCAGGGTTATTCTGAGATAAATTTTGTCGGAAAGAATTTGATGAAATAGTTTCCAGTTAACTGGGCCTCTGATGAAGAAGGGTGGAGGGGGTTCAGGAATAGGAGCTATTGATAATTGAAGTATTAATGGACTATGATCTGAGGAAAGGGAAGTCAAGTTGGGTAATGGAATGATTGAGGGGATCTAAACCACTGCGGATGAAAAAAATCAAGTATATCAGGATTGCGGTTAGGATCAGTGGGCCAGTAGGTTGGTTAGTTGGGTGGAAGGTTGAAACGTTGGGAATCGAGTGCATACAGCAATATTCTGCCACGAGAATTCGTGGTTCTTGAACCCCCTTCTCGATTCATGGCATTTAAGTCTCCACCCAGGATGAAATGATGACCTAAGGAGTTGAGGAGAGAACTGAGCTGGACTTTGGATATGGATCTGTTAGTGGGGCAATATGCTGATGCAAGGTGACCTGAAAGGAGAAGGTTTTGATTACAATACAGGTTGATTGTAGGAAATATTGATTAGGTAATGGGAGTAATTGGTGAGATGGGGATTAGTGTACGATGACAGAAGTCCCGGCATGTGCTCTACCGTCAGGATGGTCAGTACGGAATGTTATGCACTGTGGAATTTTTAAATGCTGTTTTCTGGTCAGTCGAGTTTCTGTAATTAGGGCTACGTCAATGTTCTTGACTAGTAGTAAAGCTGTTAGTTCGTCAACGTGATTTCTTACACCATTCGCATTCAAAAGGAGAATAAATATGAGAGGGGTATATAGGATCTATACAGATATAGATATAGAAGGGATGAAGTGAAATACGAGATTTGTAAGGCGTGATATTAGTGAAGTAACAATTGATTTGAATTCAATGAGGAATGATGACAACCAACTGGTGAGATCTGTGGCATTTGTGGGAGGAGGAATACGAGAAATTTCAGGATGTTGATGGTGAGGTATGTTAGGATAAACAGGATATTGACTTTGGGGTTGAGGTAGTTGATTGAGGCAGGGCTTCACATTTATGAGTTGGGTTCTTACCTACAAATAGTTCGGAAAACGATACATTATTATTAATAATTATAGAAGGTTCTCTTCTTAGCCTGATTGTCTCATCTTGAATTCGGTTCTTCAGGTATCTGGATTTTAGGTTCTTATAAGTTTCGTAACCTTTGTTGTTGGTTTGGTGTCCTGTAGGCATAGGGCACAAGCTGCAAGATCTTGTTGGTTTGGTGCACTCTGCTGATTTGTGTTGTTCACCACATTTCACGCAAAGTGAGAGGTGGTGGCAATAAGTCTTCGTGTGACCATACACCTGGCAATTGTGGCACTGCACGATTTTCCTGTTGGGGTATGGCTTCTCTATCTTCACGATAGTGTTGTACAATCTCTTGATTTCGTATATTTTCTCGATACCAGGTGATGGCTCTAGGTTCACGAAAAATAAAGGCAGTGGAACTTTACTTTTTTACTCCTGACTGCTCCTTATTCTTCTTCAGAACGTTGCTTACCTGACGTACTTTGAAACCAAGCAATGTAAGTTCCTCTTTCATCAGTTGGGGATGAGGAGTGAAAATTTGTTATCACCACTCGTAACGATCTCTCCTATTTCAGCTAGTATGTACAGAAATCTGCATTCGTTTCTGATAGGTACTTCACAATATTTCGGTAGGTTTCTGCAGTATCTGGTGTTATTTTTGTATCGTTGGTCCTGTTGAGGCAAGAATGACTACCAAAGATGATTTTGTTTAGTTGTCTACACAATAATTGAAATTTGTTTATATTTTTTTAAAATTATCGAAGGAGGTCTTGCTTCCCTGGGTATTGCTACAGACTCCATTACTCTTCTGTCATTCTGAAGCACATGGAACGGCTTTGGAGTAAAGAAAGGGGATTCTTCAACCATTTCTTGCGAAGACGTATCTGGTTGAGGCTGAGGTTCTGGATCTGAAGTGTTCACAGAGGTTATTGGAGAGGTTTCTTGTAGGCAGTGACGAGTAATTTGTTTGGCTGATGAATCACGAGGGCTACTAACTCCGTCTGACCGGGTCCTCTTAGTGGGCACCTTACTGGATATCACTTGGTGACAATGCCGCATATCATAAGATAAGAAAGGAAAATAAAATTTAAAAAAAAAAGTATCAAACAGTAAATATCATCTGCTCTGATGTACACTTGAACTATATTCAGTGATTCATCAGAGAGATTCCGCTGAAAAATTGGCAACAAGTTAAAGACGAGTTGAGAAAACGATCTTCGCATCAGCTGATCCACTGCCTAAATAAATTGAAGATCAAGTAATAAGATATTCTTCAATACAATGTTGCCTTTGATAACGTGTACAAGATAATGTCATCACCATTATCTTTTAAAGCCGAAGATCTTAGAATCTTAGTCAGCGCTATTATTAGATTATCTACAGATAAAAATCATAAATTAAATTCTGATTATTACTTATTTATTTAAAAATTCATATTTATTAGTAATAACTAATTTTAAAGATATTAGTTATAATAATAGTGTTTTGTTATTAACTGATTTTACGATGTGGAATTATAGTCGTATGTCGACGTACTCCAGAAAATCCCCTTAATGGTGCAAGGGTATCTAGATGATACGTGAAATCCTGGTAAAATTTGGATAATTTTTCTGGCATAAGGTCTAGAACAAATGGGATGTTAAATTCAAAGTGTTGGGTTTTAGTGGTTACATAGAACGGAGCACCAACCATTGTTCGAAGGACTTTGGACTAAATGGATTGGATGCGTTTGATGTTAGAAAAATTTGCTGTCCTCTACAGTTATAGTCCGTAGGTCCAAATAGAGATGAATTAAATGGAAGATAATTAGATTAATTAAAATGTTGTAATTTAAAAAAAAGAATATAATATTTTTAAAAAAGAAGATCGTAGAAATAAGAGAAGTGTCCGAACTATTTTAACATTATTTAACATAAAATTATTTTTTAAAAATGAAGACCAGTTTACAACCTTAAGGTTATTAAGCAGTCAATTAGAAATTAATAAGCAGTTTAATTCAGAAAATTAAGGTTTTTGATATTTCCATTGATATGCATAATAATTTTATCAAACCTTGAACTAAAATAAAGACATGTAACCAAAACATGAATAAATTTTAAGATAGCAGAGTAAATAACAGTGGACTTATGATTGCAATGATTATCAAATTTTGTTTACTCTTAAATTAATATTAAACAAAATATGAAACCAGGAATTATTATTTGTTTATTCATTTTCTTCTATCCTTGCCTCTCGGAAACACAGAATTTTGGTAGAATTGTGCGCCATACTTCTACAACTTATTCGCTTCTTTGATCTTCTTCTTCTGAGGAGGTTGACGTGATCAACCCCCACTAATTCCTTTCACTCGCACACGAAAGATTTGAAGTGGTGCTAATAATCCTTGCTTACTAGCTCAGGGAAATCGTCCTCCGTGATGAAGTCGAGTCCGGTTTTCCTCAGTAGTTTGTCCCTCATTGTCTCAAAGGTCGGGACGAAATGTTCAACAGTATCCGGAACACCACAACAGGGACATAAGAATACTCATCCGGAAGTATAACGTTTTACATTCATGAATATTATATTCTTTTTTTTGTATAGTATTACGAAATTAAGTTCCGATGAAACAGCCAGTGGAAATTTGTTAGATCTGTTATTAAGCTAATTCATTATTATTATACTAAGCTATTTCATGAATAGAAAAAAATAAACTATAGCCACCTTTAATCAGTATAATATTTATTTTGTATTAACCATCAATTAAAGAAATAAAATGAAGTATTTAATATAAAACAAAAACGAAAAACCTACCGACTTGAATATTGTGAAACAAGGAAGAAGATATATTTTAGTCTTCTATATATAAATACGGTGATGGTAGGTATTGAATTTTAGACTATCGGAGTTATCTTCTTGACACTTAATGAAATGCGATAGTTTAAAACCAACCCGACTATTCGGTGATAATCCACGCCTCATCCTGTTTTCGGGCACGAATAGGGAAAACAAGGTAAGGAAAGCTGCACTGATATATTTCATTTTTAGCACACAGCTTGATTTCAGATTGGGTCGGTTATAAGATGTTCCATTTTATATTTTTTTATTTTAAAGTTTACTTTTTATTCCATGGACCACTTCAAACCTAATTTTATTAAAAATCAATTAATTGGTATTACTGTTATATTAATAAATTTTGCCAGTATTATTTTTTTGTGTGTGTTATCGTTATACTGTTTTAATTAATTTATTCTACATTCTGTCAAGCTATTATTCATAAAGATAGAATAGTTCATTCTACCATATTTACAGAAAAATAAAATAAATTAAATAGAATAAAAACAAAATAATAATATGCAATTCAGAAAAATGACATGTTTGAACAGGCAACTTCTTAACACCTTAAAATCAGAACAGGAGATCCCAGCACTTCTCTTTCAACCGTACCTCTGGTATTAACAGCTAATTTAAATTAATACTTCTAGATTATTATTATGTAGTACTGCTGAAATATAAATCATTCTCCAAGATATTAGTGATATTTCTAGTTGAAAAAGTTATTTATACAGACAGTGAGTAGGTTGATTCAGGAGGAGGTGATTGCAGTGTTGAAATATAGAACTGTGAATAAAGGTATAAATTTTGCCATTAGAAACATCACAAAAATTAATAATAAAGAATGTTTAAATTGGAGTTAGTCATTCTGTCAACCGAAAGGCTCATATATACCTACAGAGGTTTGAAAGTATATCTGAATATTTAACCTATAAATGGTTATGGGCCGTTGGACTATTAGTAGTGTTGCCCAATATCGGTCCTGGCCTTGCACTTCGCCAAGACCAAGACCAACACTAGTAAAAAAAAACGATTTTTAGAATAAAAAATAGAGGCAAAATAGTTACTAATACTTGAAAATTTTAGTTACAATATGTAAAGAATTGGTGTAACCAATGTACTTTTGCATTTAACTCTTCTAATTTTTCTATAACTTTTCTAATTTTTCGATTTCTCTTCTAATTTTCCAAGAATCGTCTCGGTCTCGCATTTGGGCAAAACTAACTATTAGTTATTACGCTGGTATTTTCCATAGTAATGTTTAGTAATCCAAAATTACAAGATTTTCATTGCCTTGCCATGGATAGGTCAAAAGGTGTCACACTAATTGTAGGTGGATAATGTTGGGATTTCACAAAGGGAAAATTCATCAAATTATTCACTAATTTAATTTTATAAAAGGTTACTTGATGATTTTTAGGAATAAAGAGCCCATAGATACCTAATTATTTAAATATAATATCTTATCTAGAGTTAATACTCTGTAGTAAATATATTTGAGGTTATAAACATATCCATGAAATATTTTTATATTCCACTTCTTCTATCACACAAGTAAAATGAAGTAGTATTTTAAACAATGGCATTGGCTTGATTCAGTGGATTTTAAATGTTGTTGTTTTTTTTTCAATCTTAGAAACACATTTAAAAGTTTACGTAGAAGTTTTGCGCATGCGCTAGATTGTATCAGTCGACCCGTAAAATATTCATTTTTCGTTGGAAAAATAGTGTTAGTTTTAATGAAAACAGTATCAAGACGCCAGTTAATCACCTAGACCAAAACATGAACTAATTCTACTGTAAGTACAGTTGTCATTTATTGTGTACTGTTGTGAACAGTGGATAGTGCCTTATCTCGCCAGTGTTCCACGTAGCTAGATATCAACAGATCAGATGGGCTGCTGCCCTCAACCGGTGCAGTTGCTAGGGCCTGCACGCCGTTGATTAATTGAAGGTCAAGTTCAAAGACGATCTCTTTTTTTTTTTTTCTTGTTTTTATTTATATGATCCTTCATTTATGAGATACTATCATCAGGTCATGTCGTCTAAAAATGCACCTGAGCGGTGTCGATCTGTCGGATCCACACCGCACTCGTCTCCTGAGAAACAAAAAAGTCGTCGAGCGTAAAGAATGACGCCACCAGCTAATCCGGTAACACCAGAAGTCATTCAACCTCAGCCTGGTACTTCTCAAGTGACCGAATTACCTTTTTTACTCCTAGTCCTTTTGATATTCTTCAAAATGAAAAAGAGTCGATGGAATCTACACACATTCCTACAGGCCCTCGACTTCCTCCGATTTTCGTTAAAAATATAAAAACATATTCATTGTTGTACATACAGCTGAAAAATTGCTGGGAGCTACTCCTGCTTAAGTCGCATTAGCGATACTAAAATATCACCAAGCACAGGTGATGGTTATTGACAAATAGTTAAATATCTATCCGATACAAAGGCAGATTTTCACACATACCAGCTCAGGTAGGAGCGCTCTCTGAGAGTAGTTATCCGTAACTTACACCCCTCTGCACCAGCACCAGTTGAAGCGATACAAGACGAACTTGCTGCCATGGGATTTAAAGTAAGACAGGTCACCAATGTAATGAAGTACAACAGAGATGACTTAAGATAAAATGGAAAGATTTCATTACCTCCATTTTTTGTTGACTTAGAACGCTCAGCAGGAGTGGATAAAATATAGGAAACTAAAAGATTGTATTACACAAGTTTTAAGGTTGAAAAATCTTACACTAAGAGAGAAATTGTCCAGAGCCACAACTGTCAGGCATATGGCCACACCAAGGCTTACTACCATCGCATAGCAAGATGCGTGAAGTGCGGACAGACACACATGTTCTACGAATGTACGAAATCGAAATCAGCACCCGCAGTATGTGCTCTTTATCTGGAAGGACATCCTACCAACTACAAAGGCTGTGAGATCTTTAAAAATATCAAAAATCAATTTTACAAATCTCGAAACAGAGAAGAAACTTCCCAACCCAGAAGAGGACCTGCTAAAAAAGTGGACCCTAAAGTTTCCTTCTCTTTTGCTATTTGCTATTAGTTACTTGGGGGTAGAGACCAGATTGATAAATGTCCTGTCGCAACAGCGACCCCAATCCCAACGTCAACATCCTGTCCCTCCTAACGAACAAAACCCTCATCAATCTCATCAACATCAAACTGCGCATATTCCTCCTCCATCACATGCCACAGACCTTACCAGTCTGTTGCCATATTTCCTTACTGAATTCATATCCCTTGTTACCCCAATGATATCACTGCTCACAAATCTAGTATCTCATCTTATCCCCCTTTAAAAAATCCAAAATGAATCCCATCAAACCCTTATCCATTCTCCTTTGGAATGCGAATGGTGTTAGAAACAACAATGACGAACTAACAGCTCTACTACTAGACAAGAACGTTGATGTACCCCTCATTACTGAAATTCGACTGACCAAAAAACAGAGTTTAAAAATCCTACAGTACTTTACATATCGTGCTGACTATCCTGAAGGTAGGGCTTACCGGTACTGCTGTCCTTGTACACCAATCCCTCTCATCACCTACTCCCAACACCAACCCACGATTTCCTACAATCCACTGCTATCATAATCAAAACCTTCTCCTTTCCTATTACCGTTGCATCAGCGTATTACTCTCCTAATCAATCCATCTCCAGTGCCCAATTTAGTTCCCTCCTTCCTTAGGACATCATTTCATCCTGGGTGCAGACTTAAACTTAAAGTATCAACAGTGGAGTTCAAGAACCACGAACTCTCGTGGTAGAACATTTCTGTTTGCACTCAATTCCCAACGTTTCTGCCCCTTCCTCCTAACTCACCTGCCTACTGGCCCACTGATCCTAACCGCAATCCTGATATCCTTGATTTATTCATCCACAGTAGTTTAGGTCCCCTCAATCATTCTCTTACCAGTCTTGATGAATTTTCCTCAGACCACAGTCCTTTAATACTCCAAGTATCACTAGCTCTTATTCCTAAACCCTCCCCACCATCCTTCATGAGAGGTCCAAACTCTTTCATTAAATCCTTTCCGATCAGATTGACCTCAGAATAACCCTGAAAACCGCAGAAGACCTTGACAATGCCGTACATTCATTTATCACCATGATTAAACAAGCAGTCTGGACTATTTCCTCCTCTAATCACTAAATATTCTTAAGAAAAATAACTTACCTCAACATCTCCTCGACCTAATCCATATCAAACGCTGTGCCAGATCATTATGGTAACGCACTAGACATCCAGCCGATCGCCGTTCCTTTAATTATTACTATAAACAACTGAAGCAGGAATCATCCTACTTCAGATCCCAATCCTTTAACTCCTACCTTACCTCTCTCCGCTCATGACAGTTCCCTTTGGAATATCACCAAAATAATCCTAAAATCCCACCATGTTTCCCATCCCCTCCGTCGAAGTGATGGCTCTTGGGCGGCGTCAGATGAAGAGAAAGCTGAGGAATTTGCCAAAAACCATACCTGCACATTCACTCCTCATCCGGAATCCCATCCTACCCACACTGCAAAAGTAGGAGAATTCCTCTCTTCACCCATCCCACTCTCCTTACCACCAAAAGCAGTTAATCCTTCTGAGGTCAAACATCAATTACAAAACCTATCTCCCCGTAAATCTCCTGGATAGGACCTTCTAATCCCGCAGATCCTTCGGCAACTTCCATCCAAAGCAATCACATTCCTCACTTATATATACAATTATATCCTACGAACTACCCTCTCTTATATTATATTATATTATAGATAATTATATCCTCTCTTATGGAAACATTCTGTCATCATCCTTTTTCTGAAACCAAGTAAACCTTCTAATAACACAACATCCTACAGACCAATAAGCCTACTTCCCACCCTTTCAAAAATCTTTGAAAAGATTCTACTGAAACGAATCCTAACCATTATAGAATTCCAAAACCTTCCTACCCACCAATTCGGATTTCGTTCCCAACATTCCACTGTCCAACAAGGCCTCCGAGTTGTTGACCATATATCCTCAGCCCTAGAAAGCAAGCAATATTGCTCGTGTGCATTTCTGGACATTGCGCAAGCATTTGACCAGGTATGGCACACCGAATTGTTCTTCAAGCTTAAAACCAATCTACCTCAGTTCTTATATCTAGTACTTCGATCCTATCTCTCTTACCGCTCCTTTCATGTCCGCTGTGGAACTGAATTTTCCAAGTGTTATTCAATTCAGGTGGGAGTTCCTCAAGGGAGCGTCTTGAGTCCTATTACTTACATTCTCTTTACCGCTGATATTCCTACTCATGCTGAAACCCTCCTGGCAACATTCGCTGATGACTCAGCCATCCTATTTTCTAATTCAGATCCCGAAACAGCATCCTTTAACCTACAAAGTCACCTTTCTCTTATTGAACACTGGTGTAATAAGTGGAACATTCAAGTAAATGAATCCAAATTTAAAGACATCACCTTCACCTTTCGGCGCAAGTCGTGTCCACCAGCTTATTTTAACTCCATACCACTTCCCCTCTCCGACCCAGTTCGGTACCTTGGCTTCCTTCTAGACAAAAGTCTAACATAGAAACCTCATGGAGAAGGCAGTGGATCAGCTGATGCGAAGGACGTATTCTGAAATCTTCTCTCAGTTGTTGCCTATTTTTTCAGCGGAATCTCTTTGATTATTTACTGAATATAGTTGAACTGTACACCAGAGCAGTTGTTATTTACAGTTTGCTACATTTTTTTTTTAATATATTTTTTTTTTTTTTTTTTTTTTTAATTTTTTTCTTCTTCTCTTATGATATGCGGCACTGTCAGCCAGTGATGTCCAGTAAGGTGCCCACTAAGAGGACTTGGTCAGACGGAGTTAGTACCCCTCGTGATTCACCAGTGAAACAAAGAACTCGTCGCTGCCTGCGAGAAATAGCTCCAATAACCACAGTGTAAACTTCAGATACAGAACCCCAGCCTCAACCAGGTACTTCTTCGCAAGAAATGGTTGAAGAATCTCCTTTCTTCACTCCAAACCCGTTCCAAGTGCTTCATAATGACAGAGAAGTAATGGAGTCAGCAGCAGTACCCAGGGAACCAAGGCCTCCTCCGATATTTGTTAAAAACATCAAAAATTTTCAACTACTGTGTACACAGCTAAACGAAATCTGCTCCGGCAGTTATTCTTGCCTCAACAGGACTAACGACACAAAAATAACACCTGATACTGCAGAAGCCTACCGAAAAATTGTGAAGTACCTGTCAGAAACTAATGCAAATTTCCACACGTACCAGCTGAAACAGGAGAGATCGCTACGAGTGGTGGTTAGAAATTTACACTCCTCAACCCCAACTGAAGTGATAAAAGAAGAACTAGCGACGCTTGGTTTCAAAGTGCGTCAGGTAACCAACGTTCTGAAGGAGAATAAGGAGCAGCCAGGAGTGAGTAATAAAGTTCCACTACCTTTATTATTCGTGGATCTAGAGCCATCACCTGGCATTGAAAAAATATATGATATCAAGAGATTGTACTACACTATCGTGAAGATAGAGAAGCCATACCCCAAGAAGGAAATTGTGCAGTGCCACAATTGCCAGGCGTATGGCCACACGAAAACTTATTGTCACCATCTGCCGCGTTGCGTGAAATGCGGTGAACAGCACAAATCTGTGGAGTGCACCAAACCAACACAAGATCCTGCAGTGTGTGCACTATGCCAGGAGGGACACCCGGCCAACTACAAAGGCTGCCAAACCTATAAGAGCCTCAAATCCAGATACCAGAAGAACCGGATTCATGATGAGACAACCAGACCAAGAAGAGAACCTTCTAGAATTGTTAATAATAATTTATCATACTCCGAACTACTTGGAGGTAAGAACCCCAATAATACATGTGAAGCCCTGCCGCAGCAACTACCTCAGCCCAATCTCAATATTCTGTTCATCCTAACACACATAATCATCAACAACCTCAAATTCCTCATATTCCTCCTCCTTCAAATGCAACAAATCTCACTAGTTTGTTAGCATCTTTCCTAACCGATTTCAAATCCCTAGTCACTCCACTCATATCACTCTTTACAAATCTCGTATCTCACCTCATCCCTCCTTTGAAAAATCCTTAATGACCCACATACCAAAACCCATGTCCATTCTCCTTTGGAATGCGAATGGTGTTAGAAATCACGTTGACGAACTAACAGCTTTACTACAAGACAAGAACATTGACGTAGCCCTAATTACAGAAACTCGACTGACCATAAAACAGCATTTAAAAATCCCACAGTATTTAACATACCGTACTGACCACCCTGATGGCAGAGCACATGCCGGCACTGCTGTCATCGTACACCAATCCCTCTCCCATCACTTACTCCCATTACCTACTCAAGATTTCCTACAGTCAACCGCTATTGTAATCAAAGCCTTCTCCTTTCCAGTCACCCTTGCATCAGCATATTGCCCTCCTAACAGATCCATATCCAAAGTCCAGTTCAGTTCTCTCCTCAACTCCTTAGGTCATCATTTCATCCTGGGTGCAGACTTAAATGCCAAGCATCAAGTTTGGGGTTCAAGAACCACGAATTCTCGTGGCAGAACATTTCTGTCTGCACTCAATACCCAACGTTTCAGTCTCCTTCCACCCAACTCACCTACCTACTGGCCCACAGATCCTAACCGCAATCCCGATATCCTTGATTTTTTCATCCACAGTGGCTTAGGTCCCCTCAATCATTCCCTTACCCCTCTTGGCGAACTATCCTCAGATCATAGTCCATTATTACTCCAATTATCTCTAGCTCCTATTCCTAAGTCTTCTCCCCCGTCCTTCATCAGAGGCCCAGTTAACTGGAAACTCTTGCACCCAATCCTTACCGATAAACTTGACCTCAGAATGACCCTGAAAACCCCAGATGACCTTGACAATACCGTACACTTTTTTACCACCACTATCCAACAAGCAATCTGGACTGCTTCCTTTCCAAACCACTCCTCAAGAACTCCTAAGAAAAATAAGTTACCTCAACACCTCATAGACCTAATCCATACCAAACGCCGTGCCAGATTATTATGGCAACGTACTAGACACCCCACCGATCGCCAATCCTATAATTATTTTTGCAAAAAACTAAAGATAGAATTGGCCACCTTCAGATCCCAATCCTTCAACTCCTACCTCACTTCCCTCTCTTCTCATGACAATTCCCTATGGAAGACCACCAAACATATCCTAAAACCCCATCACATATCACATCCTCTCCGTCGAGGTGATGGCTCTTGGGCAGCATCTGACGAAGATAGAGCCGAAGAATTCGCCAAAAACCTTTCCCTTACATTCACCTCTCACCCAGAATCCAATCCCACCCACACGTCAGCAGTAGAGGAATTCCTTAATTCACCCATCCCACTCTCCTTACCGCCTAAAGCAGTTAATCCTTCTGAGGTCAAATTCCTTTTACAAAAACTACCTACCCGTAAATCACCTGGATACGACCTGCTTACCTCTCAGATCCTTAGACAACTCACTCCTAAAGCTGTCATATTCCTTACATACATATACAATAGCATCCTACGAACCACCCACTTTCCTCTTTTGTGGAAACATTCCACTATTATCCTGTTTCCGAAACCAGGCAAACCTCCCAACACCTCAACGTCCTACAGACCAATTAGCCTTCTTCCTATTCTCTCAAAAATCTTTGAAAAGATCCTCCTAAAACGCATCCTACCCTTTGTAGAATCCCAAACTCTTCCTTCCCATCAGTTCGGATTTCGTTCACAACACTCTACAGTCCAACAAGGACTCCGAGTGGTTGATCATATTTCCGCAGCATTGGAAAGCAAGCAATATTGCTCGGGTGCATTTCTGGACATAGCTCAAGCTTTCGACCGGGTATGGCACGCCGGGCTTCTTTCCAAGCTGAAAAACTATCTTCCTCAGTCCTTGTACCTTGTTCTCCGTTCCTACCTCTCAGATCGTACCTTCCGAGTTCGTTGCGGTACTGAATTTTCGCATTGCTATCCAATTGAGGCAGGTGTTCCTCAAGGTAGCGTATTGGGTCCCGTCCTTTACATCCTCTTTACCGCCGATATCCCTGTCCATCCCGATACCTTCCTGGCAACTTTTGCTGATGACACCGCTATTCTATCATCCGACTCAGATCCCAACATAGCATCCTTAAATCTCCAAAACCACCTCACCTTGATTGAGCACTGGTGTAATAACTGGCGCATTAAAGTTAATGAATCTAAATGCCAACACATTACCTTTACACTCCGACGCAGTTCCTGTCCACCAGTACACTTTAATTCCATCCAGCTTCCTTACTCAGACACAGTCCGGTATCTTGGCTTTCATTTAGACCGAAGACTGACGTGGAACCCACATACTAGACTCAAAAGACAAGAACTCAACCGACGATACGGCCAGCTATACAGACTACTAAACAGAAAATCCAAACTTTCTATTGAAAACAAATTACTTATCTACAAGACAATACTGAAACCTATATGGACATACGGACTTGAACTGTGGGGTACAGCAAAAGCTTCTAACATCAAACGTATTCAATCCTTTCAATCTAAAGTCCTTCGAACAATAGTTGATGCTCCGTTCTATGTAAATAACAAAATCCTACACCATGACCTTAATATCCCATTTGTCCTAGACCTTATTCCAGAAAAATTCTCCAAATTTCACCAGAACCTTACCTATCATCCAAATCCCCTTGCACAATCTCTATTCAGCACCACCCATCCTTACAATCCTCCTCGAAGGTTGAAGCGGCAGTGGCCCAGAGACCTTTTGTAAATAAGCATCTATTGGAGTTTTGGCAATGGCCAGATCCTCCACTCAAGCCCGAGTGTGTATGATTAGGTTAGTTCTTTTGTTTATATACATTTATTTTATTTTATTGTATTTATTTTTATTTTATTTATTGTATTTATTATTATTAAGTTTCTGTATTATTTTATTTTTTTTTTTTATTGTAAATAGAGTGTGAGTGTGCTTTCTCTGAACACTATTATAAATGTCCTTGATGTGACAGAATGTAATATTTCTAAATAAACAAATAAAAAAAAAAAAAAAAAAAAAAAGAAACCTCATAATAGACTTAAAAGACATCAGCTTAACCGGCGATATGGCCAACTATATAGACTACTCAATAGAAAATCTCAACTTTCAGTTGAGAACAAACAATTAATCTACAAGACAATCCTGAAATCTATCTGACCCTATTTTGCTGTGGGGGACAGAAAAACTTTCTAACATCCTTCCAGTCTAAAGTTCTTCGAATAGTAGTCGGTGCTCCCTTTTATGTAACCAATAAATCCCTACACAATGACATTAATATCCCATTTGTACTTGACCTAATCCCAGAAAATTTTTCCAAATTTCATTAGAATCTCACTCATCATCATAATCCTGTAGCACAGTCTTTATCTACCTCCAGTCATCCCTACAATCGGCGTTCCCTACAGTTAAAACGGTAGTGGCCCCGCGACCTTTTGTAAAAATGTATATATTGGAGTACTGGCACTGGCCAGATTCTTCACTCATGTCCAGAGCGCCTGTTGCTCTAGTGCCCTCCATCAGTCTACACTGGCTTACTAAACCAGTGGCGCGGCTGGGAGTGAAGTACTGGGATCTCCTGGAGTCCTGCTTTGGCTTCCACAATCGGGTGACAAAGCTTGATTTAGAATTTCTTGGGCCAATGTATATATTGTACATAGGTGTGAATGTGTTTTATTTATTTTGTTATCATTCGGCTAATCTGTTATTTTACTTATCTTGTATATTACTTTAATCTTTTTATTTATATATATCTTTTTTTTTTTCTTGCTCTTCTTACTTGGTTATTTTTATTTATTTTTCTTTCTTATGTACATATTGTGTGAATGAATACTATAGCTCTAGTACCAAGCCCTTCAGTGTGTTCAATAAAACAATAAAAAAAAAAGTTTAAGTACAATAAGAAAACTTCATTTAATTTCCTGGACACACATGTCATTTACATTTACATCAATGTAAATAAAACTCTAATAGTTTAAAAAAATTATTACTTATAATTTTTTCGCCGCTCTCCGTTACCTTCTACAACTTTCTATATCAGACATTGCTTTTTCTAAAATTCTCCGCTTCCCAACGATATATTATACGTATACCTTCTGATTAGTATTTCCGGAGATTCATTTTCGACCTGGATAAGCCTTTTTTTTCCCTCCTTTATTCAATTATTAAATTCTATTAGAAGTTATTTTCGTAACTTTTAATAATGTGTGATGATTAATTATTTAAAAGAAATCATATAAAAGGTACTTTAGAGGAAGCTGTATATGAACATTGGGCATTTCAGCCCTGTAAAGTGACATCAATGGGGATAAGACCTGATTGATATTAAAGACCACTTCATTGATACAATGATATTTATGGTAAAAATATTAAAGAGATATCTCTTAAAGTATTACTGTTCGTACTCACATTTAAATCACATAAATGCCATTTCATATATGTAGATGGTATCTTTCTTTTTTTTTTTAGAGTAGTTATCGTTATATATAAGAAAAAAAATCTTTCGGGCTGAAGTCCCCCCAAAATGGTATCCTGGATCCGCCAGTGTTCCTCGTTCCATACTGTATTCTCCTTGTTGTAGTAGTAGGTATAATCGTTATTTCTTCTAACAATCTATTCATTGTAATATAATATATACAAACTTTATTTACCTTAACTATTTGTTTTTTAACCAGCGATGCTGCTGGGAGAGAAGAGCTGGGATCACCTTTAGCCCTCCTTTGCCTTCCACAAGTGGTGCGAAAGCTTAATTCTTAGTTATGCAGGCAGGATGAAAATAGTATATAGGTATGAATGAAAGTCAATATAATTTTGTTGTATTAGTTTCTTTTTCTTAATTTCTGTATCTTAATTATTGATTTTGTTTTTCATTGTTTAACTCATATTTATTCTTATTGATTTAGCGGGATTACTTTGCGTATTTTTTTCAGTATTATGTTTTTATTTCACATATTTTCATGTGTATATGTGTATATACACTCACAGGCAAAAAATTCCACCCACTTGATTTTTTCATGTTTTCATCTAAAAATATTTCTGCTTTGGATTGGTCTATTGTTTTTAATGAATAAATATTTAATCTTTTTGTTTGTTTTCAATTAGGAATATTAATATAGAGGACAATAATCCTTAATTCAATGAAATGATTCTAGATTCCAATATTTACTTTCTATGGAATCGAAATGTTTATTCAGTATCATTAGTTCAGTGCCGTTTCTTGCAGCACATTTCTTAGTCTCCGGCTTTTAATTTTTTCAATATTAAGTTTAAAAATGCCTCTTAGTGCTGAGGATGTTGCGCGTGGTGTGGCACATATTGATGATGGACGTTCCATTAGATATGCAGCTAATGCCATCGGAGTTCCATATGAAACTTTTCGTTTTCGGGAAACTGGTTCTTAAAATAGAAGGCTCGGTTTTGGACGGCCTAGGGTAACAGAACCACGGGATGACCGGTTTTTGACTTTGAGAATTTTACGAAAGCGGCACCTTATCGTTGTTCAAGCGATTCATCAGCAAATTTCTGAACGTACCGCTCGGAGAAGATTAAATATGTATGAATTAATGGCTTTTCGTCCAGTAAGAGGACCAGAGTTGACCAGAACTCACAGAGTAACACGGCTGGCTTTTGCTCGAGAACACAGCCATTGGACTACGGAGTGCTGTACGTTTTACAGATGAGTCAAGATTCGCTCTTCGATCTCCAGACGGGCGTGAAAGGGTGTGGAGAAGAAGAAACGAAAGATATGTAGCCTGTAATTTTTCCCAGAGCCAACCTTTCCAACGTGGTTCCTTAATGGTGTAGGCTGGGATTTCAATGGAGCGCCGCACAGAATTGTTTTTTGTTCGTGAAGGGTCTTTGACGGCCATTCGCTATGTAGATGAGATTTTGGAACCTCGTGTGTTGCCTATCCTCAACGAAATCGGCGATCGTTCTATTATAATGCACAATAATGCACGCCCACATGTCGCCCGCATAGTGCAGACGTTAAAATTTACTATAGTTAAACGTTGCAAAGCTTTTATTTCTTGTTTTTTCCATGATTTTGGATGTATTATAATAAATATAATTGTCTAATTTTATAAATAAATTCGTTTTTTTTCATAGATGATATTTCAGGTGAAGTCCTTATGAAACTGTGTTTCTCTGGCAAATCTCTATTGTAGATATTAACCAACAGTTTTCACACTGTTTACTCTAAAATATTTTAGAGCTTTTATTATTTTGAATAGAGGCATAATTTATGTAATGATAGTTGTAAGATTTGTAATAAAGTAAATAGGTTTTTTTGTTTTCAGCATTTGATATGGTTTCAAAAGAAGTGAGAACTAGGAGTAAGGAAGAAGTTGAAGGCGATATTGGAAGACTTCAGGAATGGCTGCTAAAGCAGCCCCATCTCCCACACGTTGTTCGTAAGTATTTTACATATGTCAGTAAGCCCTTCATCGATTTGTCAATATGTATGATTTTTGCTGAAAGGAAGCCCTAATAATTAAATTAAACATATATCGAATATATATACTCTTACTGCTTAGCGGTAGAGGAGGATGGATTAAATAAGTATCAGTTATATATCTAATCATATAGCCGAGCAACCCAGTGAAGTAGGCACTGAGCTGCTAAGCTAAAGGTCTCGGGTTCGAATCCGGCTGATGTCAAGTCATTTTTCATCTGCCATGGATTGATCCCGTGGTCGAGAGACCCTCCTGGGGCATACCCAGCCTCTATAAAGTCGGTAATCTTAATTTAAATAATTAATTAAGGTGGAAAACCTGGTGGTTGAGGGTCTGATCACCTCCCTGCACAACCGTTGGCCTTTAAACAATACTTCTTAACAAAGTACTGATTTCAAAAGTCTTCATGAGTTGTTAGTGATACATATAGTGATATATATATATATATATATATATATATATATATATATATATATATATATATATATATATATAGTGCTATCACTGATTATATCACTGCTGTCGTTTTTATATATATATATATATATATATATATATATATATATATATATATGCTGAGACTGTCGCTATGTCCTTGTCCTGAGGTATCAAGGCTCTATTTTAAAACTTTGAAAAGAATCCCATTGTTAACTTATACAAAATAAAATAAAAGTGATCGAAACGTTGAATAAACAGAAGAAGCAATGAACATTTAGTAGGTTATTGAATAATTATTAAGTGACCTTATTCACAATTAAATAATCATGTTAAAATATATATATATATATATATATATATATATATATATATATATATATATATATATATATACAGACGAAGAAATTGTAACAAAATATTTATATTAAATACATATCAATTAAATATTAACCAGCATTGTTGGCCTATTGGAGAGCTGTAACCAACAACTGCAGTTAAATTAATTGTTTATAATTCTAATAAAATAAAACATTTGATCAGATAAAATGAACACTTATAAAATATAGTATTCACTATTAAAAAAATAGTACTAATCATTTTATAACTTATACAATTAAATAAACAAACACTCAACACAATAATCTATAACATCAGCCAAAACAATTAATTTTTAAATAATTAATCAAAGTTAACAGAGATGTGTTGATACTAATAACTGAAGACCAGATTTTCATGCAATTGATTTTTTTTTCTTCCTAGCTTTAAATTCAGCCAAACGATAGAGATTCGATTCATGAAGAGTACAATTTTTTGACACCAGCTTCATTTCGCACGAAACTGAACGTATTTGGGTTACTCAACAAATTGGTTGCACAAAAAAAAAAGTAAAGAATTAAAAATAAGTTTTTAAAAATAAATAAATAAAGTTGTAATTATAAAATTATATTAAAATATAACCATGGATTTCATTTTAAAAGGAAATTTAAATCTCAAAATTTACTATTTTTTATTTTACTGATAATGATATGTTTTTAGAGTTGTATTTTTGTGTGATTAAAGTTGATACATCTCAAGAAAAAGTTAAGTATGAAAAAAAATTTGTCTGGATATATATTAATTTTAGCCATACAAAAATACAACTCTAGAAACATATAATTATTAGTTATTAAAAATAACTTTTGGTTAATAGAAAACAGTTAATTTTGAGATTTAAATTTCCATTTAAAATTAAATCCATGGTTATATTTTAATATCATTTCAACTTTATTTATTTATTTTTAATTCTTCAAGTTTTGGCAAATAACCACAGAAATATAATGTTGGTGATGTACCAAATATTTTAAGGTCATATAAACAATTTCTAATTAAAGAATACATAGAAAAGGCATTTTATCCTTTAAAACATTTAATTAATTTATGATAGGATGTTAGAAATGTACAAAACACAAAAATGTAATAAAAATAATTAATTTTAATGCTTCTAGGAGTGTTAAATAGTTTTTTAATTTTTTTTTCTTATTTTATTTAGTTTTAGAAATTAAAAATTATTAGTTTTCGAGTATGTTATTGTTTTTATAGATTATGTTAAAAAGCATCTAATTTTTATCTTTTATTAGTTTCTTTTATACATTTTTGCATGTTTTAAGTTTTTTACTGCCATGTTTCAAAAGCTTTTTCTGAACGAATATCCGGGCTCTACTAATAACTTCAATAATTGACAAGCATTAATTTATTTGCAAAACTGACCATTGATTCTGTAACAGTTATTAATATTTATTGAGCTCAAAGTTGACTTTTTATTAATATTCTGCAGAATATGGTGCACATATTATGAAAGTAAAGTAGATAGATAAAATCAGATCAATGGGCTGGACATCTCCTAAGATGCAATGACAATAGATGGTCAAAAATAGTTATCGAATGGACTCCATATGACCGGAAAAGGATGAGAGACTGACAAATGAAGAGATGGAGAGATCCATTTAGGCTTTTGGCAGGACCTCTCTGGTGGAGAGCAGCTAGGGACAGAGATGTGTGGAAAAAAAGAGGGGGGCTTTCGGGCTGAAGCCCCCCAAAATGGTAACATCTAATTATATTTAATACGACTTCAAGAACCACTTAAACACCATTTCATATAGGTAATTAATTCCTTTCTTTTTTTTCAAATTAATTATCCTTATATGTGTATGAAAAAAAAATCTTTTGGCCTGAAGCCCCTTCCAAAATTAAATCCTGGATCCCTTAGTGGGTCATATGGAGTCACTTTTTGATTGGTTGGCTATCTTGGATCGTCCCTTGCTACCTGCTCGCTCTATAGGCACCTCAAAACTGTTAAATTTTCATATTTTATTAGCGATATTTTAGTTTAGGAGCTTAATTTTGATGTTTAAGGGATAGGTTAGTTTATTAATAGGTAGTTTTTATTGAATAATTATACTTTTTAGTGTTTAAAGTGATATTTTTGGTTTCATATTCAGTGATAGGTTTCATATTCACAGACTCTTATTTTATTGGTGATATTTTGTTTAAAAGTTTAATTGTGTTGTTTTAGTTATAGATTTAGTTTACTAATAGGTAGTTTTTATATTTTACTAATAGGTAGTTTTTATATTTATATAGGTAGTTTTTATGATTTATTAATAGTTATACATATTAGTGTTTAAAGTGATAAGTTTGGTTTCTTCTTCATAGACTTAAATCGTGAGTATACTTTAATTCTTTACTTTATTTTATTAATTTTCCTTTTTAATTCAGTGGTAATGAAAGAAAAAGATGGAAATCAAGTTTGAAACTTGGTTATATGAAGATAGTCTATAGTGTGAGGCTACTAGCTAACAAAATTTTTATCTTGAAGTTAGAAGTTTCTAGTCTAAAATTGAAATTCGGTTTTCTTTTATAGTTATTGTTGCGTTCATCATTAAAATATGAGTATAGTTGATGATTCCTAGCTTTATTTAGATCTAGAGTAACTAAACGTTGTTTTCGTTTATGCCAGAATAAGCGATATTATACTTATCTTAATTGATTTTTAAGAAATAGATTGTTGTGTTGCAAAAGTTCTGAAATGAAATATTATTTTCCTTATTTTTTCTTATCATTGAAATTCTAAAACTGTAAATGTTTATTCTAGATGGCTCAACAACCATTTAAGGATCATCAACTAGACTCATCAACAATCATCAACTGCAATATTTTTAATATTGAAAGTAACAATAACTATAAAGGAAAACCAAATTTCGATTTTATACTTGAAACTACTGACTTCAAAATAAAAATTGTATCAGCTAGTAGCCTCAAATATAGAAATTATCTTCTATGACCAAGTATCAAACTTAATTTCCATCTTTTTCTTTCATTCATTCATTTCAACCACTGAATGACAAAGGAAAATAAAGTAAAAAATTAAATGATTATGTCATTTTCGAAACCTATATGAGCCAAATCAACTCAGTAAGAGGTGACTAAAGAGAATTTTTCAAAGAAAAAAATGAGTTCTGTTGATGCAGAACACATAATTAATTGTCACAATACTAAAGATAGTATTGTTAAGAGATTTGTTGTATTTAGACTTAAAATAAATTCAATTAGTAAAAATAATTTCCTTCATTTGTCTGTTTTTAGCAGTAAATCTATAAATGTATATATGCAGCATATATAAATTTAATATTCTTTGTGAATAAATAAATATTGTCTGTTTTATCTTTATTTTTTATTTTCCTTTGTTGATTAAAAACGTTTCATTTTTCAAGTTAAATTGGATAGTTCTTCAATCAATTAATAATTTATTGTATTTTATCGTTACGGTTTCATACTTCACTATTAGTTTTTTTTTTCTTGGTATATCCTGTGTGATAAAACTAAAAATACTTTATAGCCAATAATCTCTAACTTTCCCAAAAAAAAGTGATGAAAAATAAATAAAACAAGACAAAGCTTAGATTCTGGACTAATGGAAAATTCAGTTATGACGAACATTATTACAATTTATCATGTAATATATAAAATATTATATATGATCATTAATCCACTTCATTGATAACAGGTATGTTGATATTGACTGGTAAATAGAAATTTTCAAATTATACAAAAACTCATTTATACCACTCCATAACAAATGTTTTCCTACCACCTCTAACAGGCTCAAAAGTAAAATGAACAATTTTTTTCTGCTTCAGATGCAATATACAATACCAACATTATGATAAGAGGTAAACCATTGCATAAAAAATATTTTACTATCAATGATCAGAAATGATTCTATTAATCGAGGATCAAATTTTAAACTATTTAAATTTGTAATAATAGTGGATTTATAATAGTTAATGTTGCCCAAAATCGGTCTTGGCCATGCACTTTGCAATACTAAGACTAAGGCCGCCTAACTGTGGCAAGACCAAGACTGGTTAAGTAAAATCTTTTTTATGAATAAAAACTGACGCAAAATAGTCACTAAAACTTGACAATTTCTTTTACTATATGTAAAGAATTGGTATAACCAATATCTTTTGAAATTTAACCCTCAATTATTCATTTGGGCTTAGTTAGGTTTCTCATATCTGAAAAATTACAGTAATATCTCTATAATAATAAGTTAATAGGTAACTGCAAGACTGTTGTGAGACTTGCACAAGAACAAGAGCAAGACTCGCCTTGGTCTCGCGTTTGGACAACACTAGTTGTGGTGTTCAGTCACAAGTAACTAAGTAAAAATAAATAAATTGTATTTATTAAATTTACCTTAAATAATTTATATTTATTAAATTTACATTAAATAATTTCTATTTATTAAATTTAAATTAAATAATTTCTATTTATTAAATTTACATTAAATAGTTTATATTTATTAAATTATTTATTTGTATTAAATTTACATTGTAAAGTTTTTTTTTTTTCAAAGGAGAATATTAAGAAGAAAAATAAAAATTGTTTCATGGTTGCTGTCTTAGAATTGAGTTTCTGGTTTTCCAATGAAAGTTAATTTTCACTCTGTTCTTGTTTAATGTTTTAATAATTATATAAATTTGTTTGTGAAATTTGCCAATGAGAGAGTTAGATGAATAAAATGGAAATCAAAATATGCCGAAGTTTATTTGAATATATTTTAAAAGAAGTTAAATAGAAAAAAATATTGTTCTTTGATTTTATTATTTATTTTCGCGTGATATAAGTGATTCATATACTTCATTCAGCTTGCCAAACTTCAATTCTATCTCCCAAACCATTCTAGTTAATGGTTTGTTGCAATAATTACT
Organism: Nezara viridula; assembly: GCA_928085145.1. NCBI lineage: Eukaryota > Metazoa > Arthropoda > Insecta > Hemiptera > Pentatomidae > Nezara > Nezara viridula. The sequence goes on along the minus strand of OV725077.1, from coordinate 180,457,513 downwards.
TTTTAAATTGAAATATCAAGAAGAGACTATTCAAATATTAGTTTCCCGCCGATCCAATGTGGCCGCCATATCGGTATGACAACACTGTATTATTAAGCCACTGTATTCTTATCTTACATATATCGCATTCTGTGGAAATAATAGAGAAACGCGAGCTCTGTGAATTATATGAATTACAGAAACTGATGTTTGAATTGCATAGCTTGTACTTTCTTACTGAATGATTGTTTTGTTTCCTTCCTAAGAAAGCTATCATACTATTTCTATTTATCGCCTTAATCCATTTGAGTAATTATCACACCCGTCCATTTCTTTACAGTATAAATATTAAAAAAAAAAAAACTACAAACAAATTTTATATAAACAATTTCCCATGTACTTTCCAGTAGAAAAGTAGGAAATTTCAGATTTGTGTTTTTTGAAGCGAATCACATTTTTTGTTGAATTCAAAGCGGTAACATACATAATATTTGATTTAAGTAGACAAAATTTATATTAAAAGTAAGTAAAACTATTAATTAAGAGGACTATGGGGCTGACAAACATAGCTAGGTTCTGTTTTAAAATAATTTAATAATAATCGTGTTATTAAAATTAAAATAAAATAAAATAATCGTGAAACAACATATTTCGTGAAAAATATTTAAAAAATCATTATTATTAAATTTTGTATTTATATGAATAAAATGAGTTTTTAGGAAATTATTTTTATTACAACACATCCCATAGGACAGAAAAAGCAAAAATAAAAGTTTTGCAACAGTTAATTTTAGTTTTTGCGGAAAACAAGGATACTATAAGGTGACTGGATAGAAAATCACATAATTTCTTTTCACAACTTGTAATATTTATACATACATATACATTGGGATAAAAATATATTCCGTCCCATAAAATTAATTTCTTCAGCAAATCCTTCATCATTCGTGCTACCTCCTTTTGGAACTCTCTTCCTACCTCCATACGTCAATCCTCGTCCAGAAATTCCTTCAAACAACTCCTGTTCCATCAACTACTCCACATTCAAACTTCCGCTAACATATAAAATTACTTTTATATGTATACTGTTTAATTTCAACTACTGCACGATTGCAATAATAATAAGCAGTTAATTAGTTTTTATTTTTTATTATTTTAATCCAGACTAATACCCGTAAATTTGTAACACTCTTATTATTCTTAGGAGACCATAGTCCCTGAATAAAATTTTTTTCAAAAATACTTGAGGTGTATCTCAAATTTTCTTCTAATATATTTCAACTTAATTAATACGTACATAAATCTTATTAAACGAGGAACTTTTTTAAAAGTGGGTTAAATGTAGTATAGTTAAAGAGTGCTAAAAAAAATTCACAAATAATTTATGACTTTTTTTTAAACGGAACCTATAGTCCTGTTTAAATAGTTTTAACAACGACAAACTCTACTTACTTTAAAAAAAAAAATTGTCTAGTTTATGATGGATCTTTCTTTGGTTACTTAAATTAAATCTTTTGTAAGTTATCGATTCCAATTAACCAAAAAACGTGCCTAGCTTAAAAAAACACAAATCTTAAATTTCCTACTTTTCTGCTGGAAATTAGGCAATTGTTTATATGAACTTTTTTATGTCTACTATCAACCTTTTGAATATTTCCTTCTACTTATGGGACACCCTGTTTATATGCACATTTCCTTTGTCCTTCAATGGTAGTTCGTTACTGACTGATATGCATAGAATATCTTTTAATCTATGTATTAATATGTCGTAGAAAAGGATATTCTGTCGACCTTTGTTGTGGGAACAAAGAGCTTAGAAATCGCTAAACAGAAGCTGGAGGCGAACTTCACATGGCGTGGTCGCTTGCCGAATATTTTTTCCTTCAGCGTCAGGGACGGAGCTGATCCATATTTCAAGCGGTGCTCCAGAGCTGGGTTAGTTCATAGATAATAGTCTACTTGTAACTACAAATAAGAAAATTAAATAATTTATACAATAATAAGTGAATAATTTGAATTTTGTTTCGTCTAAATTGATGCTTGCAGTGCTCAATCTAACATATGAGAGAATTACATTAATTAGGGTACAGTTGACATATTTCCTTAAGATGTTACTTACAAATACAAATTCCTAATATTGCGAGTAGATTGAAAAGAATAAATTAGCGCCGATTGAAAGAATGGTAGTCGGAGAAAATGTTTTACAATTTTATCATAATCTATAGGCAAGTTTGTTTATGAAAACTACTCAAACCAAGCCTGTTAGTGCCTTGGTGAATTGAGTGCTTGTACTTAATATTGAAAACTATATGAGCCTTTCAGTTGACAGAATGACTTACTCCAATTTCAAAATTTTTTATTATTGATTTTAGTGATATTTCTAGTGGGCAAATTTATACGTTTATTCACCTTACTATATTTCAACATTGCACTCACCTACTCTGAAATCAACATATGATACATGTTCCAACTAGAAATATCAATAAAATTACTTTACTCAAAAAGGTTGAAATTAGAGTCATTCTCTTAAATTTATGACGCAATGTGTACATCATATAAATACATGAAATAAGTAATAAGAAACAAACATTAGAGATTATAATAATGACAAGAATGGTAAAAATTGACTTGCTCCTTTTCTTGACAATAGCATCAATTTCAAGAAAATTATGTATACTGCAAATTTTAGTTAGGATATTCATCATGAATCCATCTCTCTTGATATTATTTATTTCTAAAGACTGAAACTTTAAATTGACAATAGGTTTTCCTTAGTTGACATTCTGTTCTTAATACTAACAGGTATTTATTGAACCTGGTTTTTATAAATTTCAGAAAGGATTTCTATACATGTTTACTTTTTCAAGTAATCTGTTCTTCCAATTACTTTCGTATACCCATATATGACATTTATATATTTGGGAGCGAGTTACCTAAATGAGTAAGGCACTGACTTCATAAGCTGAATATGCTGGATTCTAATCCGGCTGATAGCAGGTAATTACGTATTCTGTTACATCGGTTGTGGATCGACCCTGGGTTCGTGAGACTCTCTTGTGGCACACCCAGCCTCTATGAAGATGTCCCTTCTTAATTAAATAAACTATATTTCCTTACATAATACTGAACTCAGAACCCTTCAAGGGTTGTGGTACAAGTTTAGGCTTACCTATATATGGAATATAAATTCTAGAAAAGTATTTTTTTAAATAAAATTTCGTTGATCATTTAAAGAAATGAGTTCTTTTTCTTTTTCTTTTCCCTCACTGACACCTTTAGGTACAGAAACTGACTACTAATTGTAAGCCAAACTCAGATAGACACCGAACTACTGTAGGCATGTCAACATCAGAAAAAGAGTAATGCTACATTTGTTGATTTTTCTTGAAAAACCTATCGTTTCTAAAGTTAGTTTATTACCTTTTTTTTCATATATATATGTTTTATATTATATTTCAGGCAACTGTTCTTCTTACCGAAGCCGTCTCCTCTAGGATTCAGAGTCATATTCATGGCATGCAAGTTCACCGACGGCTTGACGAAGCTTTTCGACCAAGACCAAACGTTAGCTGCTGTCTTCATGAGCCTCGAGTTGGCGATGCGTCTCTGGTCTGATATGGAAGGGCTATATATCATAATTGACATGGAAACATTCTCACTCAGCCATGTTACCATGCTTAACCTCAATACCATCCAAGCATGTATTCGCTGCTACCTGGTTAGTCTTTGTTTTTATTCATAAAAAGATTGTTCTCTATTAACTGGGAAGTGAAATCCTATTAACATTGAAAATCCACACATTGAACTTGACATTGGTAACATAAATAATTCTTGATTAATTAAAGGATTCTTCCTCTTTGTATTCCTTCTTAAATTTAAATTTAAGGTGTAGGTGTTAGGTTATCGTAGTTTTATGAATTATTACTAAAGTCGATATTATTTACAAGATTTATCAACAGTGACCGAAAAATGACATGGGGGCCACATATAAAAAAAATAAGAAAGATGCTATATTAAAGACTAAGACTAAAGTAACTTCTCTTGAAACAATCAGAACTAAAACTTAGACAGAAATTAAAAACAAACAATTACTTACTAAAACTTAATTGGAGTTACGCATCTCAGATATTTGGAACAGCTAAAAAGACTTTCGTGTGAGTCTTTTTAGGAAGAGGAGGAGGAACCTCAAATACGAAGGAACCTCAAATACGAAGAGAAAAAACATTGTACGTTACAAACTGACCCAACATATGCCGTATGTTAACGAACACGTTCGAACCTATTACAAACCATCCCATCACAACTTAAAAGGACACCCCAACATACTCATAAATGACATGGCCACATTACACATGCCAGTTAACGTCTGTAAATGGTTGAAGTGGAGCCGAATGAGAGACTTCTTCGCCTAACAATTAATGTAGATTTCAAGCCAGAAGGAGGTGCCATTGGGTACTGTCCCCTCCTCGTGCCTCTCATATATTTTTGTGTAATGAACATCTAATTTACTGATTTCGTTACTATTATGACAGGTGTGAATAATAAAATTACATGAAAAAAATAGTAAACAAAATAATAATAAAAATATTTAATGCCAAGGTCTGCTCAGTTATTTTGTCTTAAAAACTTATTTAAGTTGTATAAGTAAATATTTATACATAATTTATTTATTTTATCGCCTCCTCTTCTACTGCAGAGCTGTGTGAGGATATCTTCGGTAGAGCTTGATCCAAGAATTTCTGTCTTCGACCATCAGTGGTCTCATTCCCCATTCCAGTCCTCTTCTGTCAAAGGGATCCCTGAATGAGCCTTCCCATGTCTTCCTCAGTCTTCCTCTTGGATTCTGCCCTTCAACCTTTGTTTCATTCACAATTTTCGCCAACCTGTCCTCTTCCATTTTAATATCATGGCCAAACCCTCTCTGCTGGTGTTCCTCAATGATATTCTCAGCTGGCCTAAGTTCTAGATTTGACCTCATTGTCTTATTTCGGACTCGGTCTCACCTTGTCTTTCTCTCCATTTTACTTAAGTACCGCATCTCCGTAGCTTGAACTTGCTCTTGTGATTTGTGGTGAGGGTCCAATATTCTCTTGAATGGATAATAATCAGTAAGAAGTGTTTCTATAAAATACTTTCTTTGTGTTCTTTTTTCCCTATAAACTCCTATAAAAGATAATTTAAACATCTGCTGGCAGCTTTTGTCCTTTATTTATTCTACCATCTATCCATTCATATTCGTTCAGGTGAACACCAAGGTATTTACAATTCCTTACTTGTTCTAACCTTGTATGGTTACAACTCGATTTTCATGTTTGCCTTTCCTTCATATTCTCATAATCTTTGTTTTTGCTGCATTTATAGTCATATTGATAATTTATGTTAAATTGGAGATTCCTGCAGTTGTTTGCGAATAAAATATGTAAGTAAAATATATAAGTTGAAAAAAAAATATAATAATTAAAATATTTAATGCCAAATTCTGCTTTGTAATTTTGTCTTAAAAACTTATTTTAGAGTAGTTTAGTGTAACATTCATAATTAATAGTATTGTTAACGATTAAATTTTCCAAAAGATTCATTATAAATATTTTTACTCACTCTGCAGAAGCCAAGAAATATTAAAATAACAATGCTAGTTTTTGCAGATTTTCATATCCCTGTATCTCTGTAGATCGCTGTTTCAAATTTCCAAAAGGTTAAGTATGAAAAATGCTAAACATTTAACGCTCATAATTATTGGTAAAAATATATTTTTACCTAAAATGGACTGAGTTACGGGAAATGCAAAAAAAAAAAGTGAAGGTCGAAAAGGGAGATTTTTATGATGATTAAATACGTAAAATCTACTTTGGAATCGAAATTGATCCACCCTTGCTACTAAAATCTCCTTTTTTGTCAAACTTCCTTGGCTGATATAATACAATATCATATTGAATCTTCATACATTCATCATTTTATTTGCAGGAATCTGTACCTATCAAATTCAAGGGTGCTGCGATCATCAATGCAGGACACTTCATAAATATGTTGTTTAATAGTACTATTAAACCATTTCTGAGTGAGAAATTTTTGGACAGGGTAAGTTAAAAAAATAGGTTATTAAAACAAAACAAAAAAACTCTGCCAACATTTTTAATGTGATGTGCTAATACTTTTTAATGATTTTTTCATTTTTGTATTATTTTTTTTACATAGTCTTAATTTAAATTTTGAAAACGGTTCAATTAAAGAGTACTTCATCGCTAAAATCAAATAAAATACTTCGAATTAGAGTCAAAACTAAATGAAATTTACTAACAAAATGTAAACTTTAAAAAATATGTTTACGTTTATAGAAAGTATTTAAAATCCACCTAATCAAGTTAATGGCATTGTTAAAAAAACCATTTCATTGTACTTGTGTGAAAAAAGAAGTAAAATATGAAATCATTTCATAGATGTATAAAGCATGTGTTATAACCTTAAATACATTTACTGTAGTTTAGTGATTATAGATCTCATATTATCCGTACATACATTATTACAGTAAGGCTCGAAATCGGTTTTGTACCAAATATAAGCTCCTGTCATGCTCAAATACCACGAATGGGGTACCGTTGGATTCAGAATTTCACGGGGGGTTAGCGAATCGTATTCTCCACTTTTGTTTTTCTTTCTAAAATAAATAAAGTCGATACAAACATTTTGCTAGGCTTCGATACTGGAACGGTGGTAGGTCTGTAGATCGATACGGGACAAATTGAATCTTAAAGATTTTGATGCGTACAGCAAGACCCGGATAGTTCCTTCGGAACTATCGGATCCTGCGTTTTTAAGCCGAAAAACGTATTATTTTCGAGATAACGCAAAGTAGAGGGTTCGCATCCACACAACCTTACATTAATTGTAGTACTGTCATTGAATACATGTCTCATTTCGTCGACTTGAGGTCTCTATGATCGAGAGAGGGGGAGTTTATATTATTCATCGATGGTGTTTTTGATCGGCAAGCCATATCATCGTTAATTTTTCACTAAATCTCAAGATTGAGCCACCAATTTCGAAGGCTTCCTTCTCCTTCAGGCTGGAAAAATAGTCCAATCACCCAGAAAATTCAGTAAAACAAGTTATGAAAGAAAATAAACTTTATTTGCGAATAACTGAAAAATTACAGACTTTTCCCTAGGTTATTGCCATGATTATATAAAATATTACTAAATTCCCTACAAAAGGATAAAAGAACATCATCGCAATCGGACAATTTTTAGCAAATATACAGCTTCCTGAAATTTGTATACATGTTAAGATTTAAATTTTTTGTTTGTTTTTTGTTTTAAATTTTTTGTTTTAATTATTTTTGTTTGCTTTGTGGATTATATTTATCGGTAAAGTAACATTTTCTTATTAATTTGGCATTTGATAACAATATGCTGTGCGAATTTTTCTTACGGGCCTACTAGTATTTAAATAATTAGGTATCAAAATTTATTCCGAAAAATTGTCATGTAACTTTTTAGCAAATTAAATTAGTGAATAATTTGATGAATCTTCCCTCTGTGATATAATAACACTCTGCACTACTATTTCATTATACTTGTGTGGAAGAAGAAGAGAAATATAAAAATATTCTATATATATTTTATAGATAAATATATTTTGCAAACGGTTTAATAAAAGAGTACTTCAACGCTAAAATCAAATAAAATACCTCGAATTAGAGTAAAAACAATTTCACATGCAAAATGAATAAAAATGAAAGTGGCAAACGTTACAAATGAAAGTAAAGTCACAACATTTTAAAATAAAATAATACATTCAATCTTGAACGAGACTGAGAAGCACCAACAATCTGTTTGTAAGATTATTAAAAAACAACATAAACAAACTTATAACCATATCAAACTATAGTATAAATTTAAATTCCGTATGTTCACTGCCTATCAAGTTACAAAACCATTCCACAATTAGCTACATTAATTTTAATAGTTAAATATAATTTGATGAAATTGTTTCTATTTTGTACAAGACGTATCGAGAACAGTACGTTGGAAGATCAAAACGTGGGGATATTTTTTTGAAGTAATGGATGATATTTATATGTACTTGATATTTATTCCCCAACTCCTAACTTCTTTCCAAAGTCAATTAAAGTCGAATTTTGAAGGCATATGTTATATATATAATTAACCGATAGCATAAAAAATGAGAAGATAAGGCACATGGCTAAAGTTAAGGACGTTAAAGGGATTATTTTAAAACTAAAGCCTTTGTTCAATATTGGGCTTAATTCAGAAATAGTTAAAAAAAGTTATTACTTTTTTGTGATTTGTATTATTGTTTTTGTTAACCACTGTATTTATATTCCATTGGAATTACTTTAAAAAAACACAAAAAAAAAAACACAAAATTATTGTTTCAAATCATTATGAATAAATTGTTTATATGTCTAATTAATTTAAGGGTAGAGGAATTAATCTTTATCCCGTATTTTTTTTTTCAGAACGTTGAAATATATATTACAATCCCACAAGGACAGGCCTATCAATAAACTTTTCCGAAATTAGTTTTTTATCTATATTACTTTAATTTTTTTTTCATTACTGAAGGGACGTAGCTGTTTCACCGTTCCTCATTCTGGATATGATGAGAGGTGATATGGTCAGCATCCACGCTCAACTGCTATACTTATCTCCAATCTAATAAAGAACGACCCGAACCGATATTAAAGAAAATAAAGTTCCCCACGCACTGAGCTACACTTTTCTCCGGATTACTGTTTTTCTTCGTTGGAAACCTTGTATGTAGTCCTACATTAATTGGAACGGATAAAAACATGTCATTTGAATCCCATGATCTCATTTTTGAACTCTCGTTGTGCACAATTCATTATCTAATATTAGTGTGTAATTTCACTTCAGATTTTCCTAGTATTCTGATTTCAGGTAAGTATTACAACGGATGATGAAAGGACTCTTCAAAACCAAATACCTACAGAGCTTCTCCCTTCTGATTACGGTGGTAATGAGAAATCCTCGACAGAACTCAGTGGTAAGAATTCACTCAAATAAATACCAATAATAGTTTGATTTTTTTTTTTTAAATCCAATAGTAATTTAAAAAAATAGCAGTAATTTATTTCTTATCTTTATTTTTATTTATTTTTTTATGAAGAATATATGTCTATTCTATAATGGATCGTGTATCCATAATTATAACTATCAGCATTATATAACATGTATAGTGTTTTTGATCATTTTACAAATCACAAGGTAATAATAATTGCCAGCATTAAAAGAACAACGCATTAACATTTTTGTTTACTTTTACAGAAGATTGGATTAATTTGCTGGAAGAGAATAGAGACTGGTTTAAAATGACCTCATTTCTTATTGCTGATGAAAGCAAGCGGCCATCCGACAGTAAACATACTTTTGGAGTAGATGGGACATTCAGAAAAATCAACATCGATTGATGTAATACTATTTCTAGCAATTAAATGAGATAAATTGTTTTCACGATACTGATGTACACTAACAATAAAATACTGATTAGTCAAACAAGGTATTATGTAAGGCCAGGCACACACGTTCAGGTATACCGGTGACCTGTACAGGTAAACCGGAGCGTGTGCTCCAATCGGTGCAGACCAAACTGCATTGGCTTAGGGACCTGTGCAGGCGACCGAAGAATCGAAATTAAGTACTTTCTATCTGCGCAGGAGTGTAGACCTATCAGACGTCATGTGTGTGTTAACCTGTACACTTTTTAAGTTAATTAGTACAGTTTTTAATCATGTTAAGCGATCTCTCGACTGAGTTAAAATCTTACGGTTTATCGTAGCGTGTGTGTACTATAGTCTGCACAAATACACCTTACGGTTTACATGTGCAACTTTACCTGACCGGTATATCACAACGTGTGTGCCCAGCCAATGGTATGTGCCCAGCCTCGTTATTGAAGATGTACCCGTATATAAGAAGATCGCAAAATTAAAATCATGTATCAAGTACACTAATATGTATATGTATATAATGTAAGTATATATGTATATAAAGATATGTCATCAAGATATATATATATATATATATATATATATATATATATATATATATATATATATATACACACACACATATATATACTAATGTGCTTGTTAAAGTATTCTCCTTGATGCCCTCTAAATATATGTATAGAACAAATATCACTGAAAAGTATTTCCAGCAGACTGTAGCGCCTGAACTGCTGTACCGATATTAACTTATTATTATATAGGCGTTCCAACGAGGGTTGCTTTTCACTTCAGGACTAAGCTCCAGAGGTCGCGGTCAAGCCAATCCTCATCCTGAAGAGCCAGGCCAGCCATCTCCTCTTCCACTTCATGCGTCCATCTTTTTCTGGGTCGTCCTCGCCTCCGTCTTCTAATCTAGGATTCGGTTAGGGCATCGCTTGGTAGACACTCGTCTTTTATGGCCGATTTTCGTTTTTTTTTTTTTTTTTTTTTTTTTTCTTCACCTATAACTCTTAAATGATGCATCAAAGAGAAAAATATATTCTTTAATAAATTAAATAACATTAAATTGTGCGTCGAATGAGTACATAAACTTTATAATTTGGTTACGTGGTAAGAAATAAAACCACGGTCAACCAACGCTGATTTTTACCAAATCTGTCAAAAACTGAGACAAATTACTATAAATGTCTAAACTTGGAAATGAGTTATCTAAGAATAAAATCCTAAAGAATCGAAGTTGTGGAGTGTCAAAATTTTCTTCCAATGAGTAACAATTAATTTAATGTATTTCACTTATTCCGAACAAAATCGGTAATGTCCGGAACGTTAGAAATTGAAAATCAAGATAAACGTGATTTTCAATATTTCAACATTATTTTCACTGAGTTATTTTTGTTTAGAGCCTGTTACATGCTGTATAAGCCTCTTTTCTACCTCTCAGCAGCGAAGGATTTTGATAAACAATGTGTCGAAAGATACCGAATTTCATAAAGGAATAGGGAATCCGGATTTGAGATATATAATTGGCCTACAATGAAAATGTTAGAACTCATCAGAGGCAAAGAGAGTTGATTCACTACAACTTTGATTGTATGGGTTTTTCCTTTTAGGGAACTCATTCCAAGTTACAGGGCCATTTATAGTAATTTGTCTCAATTTTTGAACAGTTTGGTGAAAACTAGCGTTGGTTGACCGTGGTTTTATACCTTACCACGTAACCAAATTATAAAGTTTATGTACTCGTTTGACGCAAAATTTAACGTTCTTTAATTTATTAAAGAATACATTTTTCTCTTTGATTCATCATTTAGGAGTTATAAGTGGAAAAACATAAAAATATAGACAAATTCTGACTTATTTGGCTGTAAAAAGTTTTCCCTTGGTGGCCCGCGTTAGCAATTTTGTTTTTTACAAGTCTGAACCCATATATACAAGTTAAAAGATAAAAACTTTTCACATATTTTCGCAATGGATTTCCCTTTTCGATCCTCAAATTACTTGCCTAATATTCTTTAAATCAGTCGCCTCTTTTAAAAGCAGCGGCTCTGGAACGGCAGACCAATGTTCTTTTTATTCACAATTACATAAACTTTTGTAATTTACAATCAAATCTTTATTCTGCGATCAGGTCGATTTTTGGGCCCTTGCTCCAGGGCTGCAAGTATTTTATTCAAATACTGACATTTTTTGAGTACTAAAGAATTTAATTACTACTTCAGTTGATGTCAAACGATTAACTGAAGTAGTTATTTAATTCTCAATAATGATTCAATTTGAGTAAAATTCTTGGTACGCATTACTCATTATAGCTTTTGCTCATATCTGAATAAGAACTATTTGGACATACGAAGCAGAACTTTAAGAGTTCCTCAAAACACGTCCACATAAACGAGATTCAAATTGCACAATTGAAACATCGTAAATGGACGTAGGTTTATTTCAAATCAATCCATACACGACAGGAGCATACCAACAGTAAAATCTTACAAACACGTAACAAATAAACAATATTTATTTCATTCATCAATTATTAATCATCTAACTCCATTCATCCTATGTGTTTCTTCTTCTCTGTTACCTGGTAAGTCTCTACGAAGGCTGAAAAGGCAGTGACATAAATAATAATCAAGAAAAAAAAACATAAAATAAACGATGATACATTTTCTTGATACATTGTAACTAGTGTTGCCCAAATACAAGACTAACGCAAGACTTGGCCAGTCTTGGTCTTGGTCTTGCAGCAAGAGTCTCGAAAGTCTTGCAATTACCAATTAGCCTATTGCTATTTATTAAAAACGTTAATTTATGTCTTAGAACGACACAAAAGAACGGTAAGTAGATACATTGGCCTATCTTTTGACCTAGACATAGCAAAGTTCAACTAAATTTACTTGAATATACATACTTTAAAGACATTGTCAAGATAGATAGTGATAGACCCTCACCTTAGATGGAATGTAAGGGTTGTGGTATGAACACATTAAATATAATGTTAGCATTTATTGAAATAAAAAATAGAACACAAATTTAGTGTTTAGAGTTTATTAAACAATAATAACGATTTGGTTCGACCAGATGGAAACGTCTATCGGTCGGTACTATTGATAATAAGTAAATCAGGATTGTGTGTTTTGTGGAAATACTAATTTTGCCAGGCTCACTTTGACATCTTTTCACTGAGCTGAAAAGCAAATAACAAAAAACAAATCCTACGAACAGGCCCGGTCTGGCTCCGCATGGAGCCCTCGGCTGAAGTTTGAAGCGTGGCCCCCTTATCAGGACTATATATATATATATATATATATATATATATATATATATATATATATATATATATATATATATATATATATATATATATATAATATATATTATATATATAAGTGGTGTCATAATATATAAGTGGTGTCAAGGAATTTAAATACATAATCATTTTACCCTTCAACAGTACTAGATAAATACAAAACCATGATCTTCGGGGGTCCTCAGAGGAGGCCCCCCAATGATTCTATGGCAATCAAAAAAGTAAAAACATTTATGTTGCGATGGTATCAGAGGGACCTTTAAAATTTGAGGAAATTAAAAACAAAACAAAGAATTTTCGGATACTGGAAAAATATAAAACAATGATTTTCGAGCCCCCTCCGAGGACAATATTACAATATTTATTAAAAATTGTAACTACATGAAATCAACAACTGTGTAATCAATGATTAAATTTATTTGAATGAAAAACGAATTAAAATAAAATAATATTAGTATACAATTAAATATTCAAATAATATTATTTGTTATTTTATCAGAAAAATAAAAATATTTATATATTTCTGAAATATATAATTATATGACTTATAGAATTATTGAAGAAAGCTAGCCGATTGTTCTACATATACTGGGTGATAAATATTCAGTCATTATAACAATTTTTTATTTGTGCCAACGTTTTAACCCAAACATGGGGGTCATCATCAAGTACTCCGGTTCTTGATCAGTTCCATATTACGAAATGTAACCTTTAGTGCCGATAGACTAAAAATGGAAAATTGTTACATTGGACCTTTTGCACAATTAGTAGCGATATATAGTTAATATGTATGTTTTTACTAGTGAAATGGGTAGAAATAAATAAAAATCCATTGGAAAAATTAAACTTCTTGTTTGTTCGGAATTAATCAGACCAATATTTTTCCTCAGTCAGAACTAAACTAATTTAAACTTGAATATAAAAATAAGATTGAAGTTCACACAACTTTGATGATCAAGGAGGAAAGCGAGACCACGACGAACTGATTAAACTTAACAATAGAAACAAACAAAATCACAAATAAGACTTTTTTTTACTAACCAAAAAAAGTAACAGTAAATTAAAAATTACTGAAAATTATTTGAAATCTAAGGAAAGGCCGTAAGTGTCATTCCAGTAACATTTGGAATTGACCAAACAATACATTATAAATTAACTTTTTGAATAAAACCTTATAAAGATATTGTATTAACCTAACCCATATTCCACGCGATCAACGCCTACCACATTTCACAGCCATTATATAGTTAACAGTTATTTATATTAAGTTCAATTATTAAATGAAATTGGTACTAGACAATTTCTGAACTATTCTTTTAATTTCCTCCAAGTTTGAATCAAATTTAACAAGCCGTTTTCAAACTATAGGCGTGTCAAATAATTCGTTTACTGATCCGAAAATGGAAGACTTTTTTTTTAGAGTAGTGGATAGCATTTGATAAAATTAATATTTATTTAATTCTCTGTTAACTAATCCCAAACTTCACTCCAAATATGAGCCAAATCGAACTAGCGGTTTTAGAGATATTGTCGCACCAAGGAAAACGCGTTTGCGCACATATAACAGGAAATAGATGACGGAATTCAATAAAATCGATAAAAAAACATTATTTTACCGAAACCCACCTTTTTTTCAACTTTGAGCCAAATCTAATGAGTCGTTTCTGAAATATTGGCATATATATGAAAATACATTTACAATTGGGCAAGCGGAAGTACTAAATGGAATTTAATAAAATTGATATGGGGCCATCTAGGCAGCAACCTGCACAATCCCTGAAAATTTCGTCGGATAAACGGTAGTAGATGTTATGCCCGTCAGATCGATTTGACTACAGACAGACATACGCCGTACCAAATCTGATCCTTTATGTTTGAAACGTATAACACGAGTGGAAATTTTCTATTCTCAGCACAACATTTTTTTTAATCTCTCGCACAAATACAATGCTTCCCTACCATTCCCTACATTATAATGAGGAAGCAAACAAAAAATCTTTCTTTTTACAACAAATAAAAAATTCAATTAATACATTCAATTTCCTGTGACCCGATTCTCACCTAGTTAATCAAGGATAAAATTATAAAAGCATAGCTCACACCAAATACCCATAAAGCTGATGTCCTCACATTTTTTTCCAATAATTTTTTTTTTAATGGTCTAAACTGTCTCTCAAATGTTTGTGTTCATATATATATATATACTTAATGTTTACTTTGCAACGGGATTTTCCCGGACTAGGGGTGTGGTCGGGTAATTAATACCAGAGTTAAGGGCATTTTAAAGAATTGGGCCATCCAGTGTTATAAAATTTCATAACTTGATTCAATGTTGAATCTGCATCAGTTTCAGCTTTTAACTTCGCAAGCTGAGGTTCAGAGCGATCACGTAATACACCTACTGTATGTATGACATCTCTCATTGATATATCATCTGCAATATTTCTAGCAATAATATTTCTTGACAGTAAGTCAGCAATGACCATTGACTTTTCTGGTATTTTAGATCAAATGTTAGTTTAATCTAAGCTGTTTAAGCTGATTATTTTTTATTTGATTCAATTCTTTTTGTATGATAGATGTTAAAGGAGCATGGCCGGTGTAAACAACGTTAGGATGGCCATATAGTTGTGGAGTTTTGTGAATGCGAATGTTATGGCAAGCACTTATTAATACTTTATTCTATTTCTGGTAAAGGTGACATTTTGTACAAGTAAAGCAAGCTATTAATATCAATTAATATTTAATTTTAGAATGATGTTTTTACTTGATTTGGCTTAGATTAAGTTTCTTAAAAGTGGACAATATGAAAACAAACTTTGTATTCTGTATTTTAAGACATATTTGGGCTCCCACTTTGGTATTTTGAAATACTATAAAGTAATAATGATAATAATAATAATTATAAAATAATTACAAAAATTCATTTATAATCTTTCGTTTTAAATTATTACTTGGAGTATTAAAATAAATTGCAATAAATCCCATCAAATTATCTTTACTCTTCGTCGTAAACCTATGACTTCCTGTCCTACATTATCCTTCAACAATACTCCACTTATCCCTGTTGAACAAATCCGATAATTAGGACTCCAACTTGACAAACGACTCACTTGGAACCCCCATACCAGACTGAAACGACTAGAAACCGCCCGACGTTTTCGACTACTGAAGCACTTACTAGACAAACGTTCTAAACTTCCAACTATTTACAAAAGACTCATATATGTTACTATAATAAGGTTTATTTGGACTTACGGGATCGAGTTTTGTGGCTCTACTAAACCATCAAATTCCTCTCGTATCCAATCCCGACAATCCAAAATCCTTCGTAAAATCCTCAATACTCCCTACTTTGTCACAAATAAAATCATCCATAACGACCTTAATGTACCATATCTTTTCGATTTAGCGCAATCCTGATACATATACTTCCATAATAAACTTCTGAACCATCTGAACCCTCTTGTTTCCAACCGTGCTTTCTCTTCTATTCCTGATAACCCTCCGAGGCCTCTGAAAAGAAGATGGTCTCGGGACCTTCTAATATAGAAATATAATTGGAGTGCTACCAATGGGTAGTTTCTCTTCATGTTGTACGTTTCAAGTTACTTATTTCATATTTACTAGTTGTATTTATCATTATACACTTGTAAATTTCAATAATAAAAAAAAATAATAAAGAAGTTATTAGTAGTTGATCCCTGCGAAAAATTCGCAGAAAATTTTGTTTAGTGAAGAAATAGCAAAGCAATATAGAAAGAAGTAGATCATATGTATTATGTAAAGAAGGAATTAATATTTTTTCCTTGGTCGATTACAATATTCCATTTAACATAATAGACCAAAATATTTCTACAAATTGCTTCGCTAGGACCTATTTTTAAACGCTGACTGCAAAGATAATAAAATTAATCAATAAAAATAAGACAAAATAATTCCCCGATCATGGGATTTTCTTAATCATTAAAAAAATAAAATTTAAGAACAAACAAATGCCTTCAAGAAATAATTAAGTCAATATATCAGCCAGGAAAAAAGTATAGTAGACTATTCTACTCCTAAATGCAATATATTTAAAGAGGAAAACATTATTAAGTATACCAAAATCTTTGTTAATCATTGTCCGATTTTTACAATTTTTTTTTTTTTTTTTTGTTTTGTAGGAAATTTAGTATTTTTTCTAATTATCATGGGTACAATTAAGAAAAGAATGCATACTTTTTGAGTTATTCACAAATAAAGTTTCTTTTCCTTTAGAACTTCGTTTTCGAGAATTTCGGAAGGATACGAATATTTTTCGCATATGAAAGAGAAGAATATCTTCATAATGAGTGGTCATTGGATTTTATGAACAATTGACAAAGTTATGGCGTACCGACAAAAAAACACATTTTTAGAAATAATATATAGGATTGTTGTTTTTATTTTTGTTTTACAAAACTAGACTAGTTAATCTATAGAATAGTTAATATATTTAAAAAATATATAACACCATAATTAGTGAAATCAATAAAATTTCTTTAGTGTAATAAATATACATCATCATTCGAATTAGCACGAGGAAATACATAGAGTAAGTACATCAAAATTAATACTGTCGAAAATCTCAGCAAAAACTATATCCTGAGTTTCAAACTTGTCTTTTATTTTCTTTAATACGATAAAATCAATGATACTTCTCAAGTTAAATGGATGTAAACCCAACATGTATCGTTTTATCTAACATTGAGATTCGAATAGATAATAAAAACTGCCACGGAAATTAATGTATCATTAGCATATTGATTATAATATTTTAAAAGTTAACTCCAAAGGTTCCCAATAATCTTATTGTCTCAGCTCAAGGTAAAAAAAAAATCTTTGAGTTATATTCGGGCTTAATATCCGTTGGTTTCAGTTTATCCTGTTTCTTTCTCCGATCTATTAGTGAGTATCGCTTCTTAAAATTATCCCTAGCCTCATTAAGTATTTCATTATTGCATTTTCGTTCTTTTAAAAAAAAATTATTGATGTACTTAACTTTACTGAAATAGAATGGTTTGGATCAGGGGTTGAAAGTTATATAGAATTTGTTCAAAAAGTCCATTTTAATAGTTTCTGTCAAACTTGTTATGAAAATACATCCAGTTTACTGGTTTAAGTGAAACTTTATGGCAAACAATTTTTATAATAAAAATTCTAAGGAACTTTTTTGTAATTAATTTCCTGGCTTGAAGTAAAAGTTAAACTTGTATTTGTACCAATTCTTATTAAAAAAATACATTAAATGAAAAAAAAAACTGTAATAGGGCATAGATTAGAGTTAAAATTTCTCTTGAATAAACTATACATAATTCTAATGTGAAATTATCCTCACAGACGAATTTTCTATAGTAATATAAAAAAAAAAGTTACTATCATGACCAGCACTTGTGATTTCTTCGAGGGGGCGCGTCCCTCGAATTTAGATGTTAGAAAAATAATTCCGAAAAAAAAGATCCAGAAAAACATCTATTTAAAGAAAAGAGTGATGTAGTTTTTGGGCCCCCGTGAGATGCGAAGGCTTTTTAGGAAAATTTATTAAAAACAAAAAAACTTCATTTATTCTTTCGAACCGCCTTTTTTTCGATGACAAGAAAATACGGATTTACTCAGACCTAGTTTTTACTCAGTTGCAATAGATCTGAACGCATTGCAACCTTCAGCAACTATAATCTCCTTGAAGAATCCATGCGAATCATAAAATTGATCGCGATAATAATTTGTATATTTCTCATTAGAAAGTGTTGTTATTTTATTAAAATTGCTGCTGTTGGGAACGTTTTCATGAACTAATGTACTAATTATTTGGTCGCTGATTTGATCGGAATCTGATTATAGTCGGAATCGGAAATTATTCTGAGTTTTCTTTTCTTAGAGAACTCATTTCCAAGCTGCAGGGTCATTTATCGCAATCTTTCTCAGATTTTGAAAATATCGGTAAAAACTAGCGTTCATTGGCCGTGGTTATCGACAGTATCACTTAATCAATTCACAACCTGACGTTTTTTAATTTCTTAAAGAATATGTTTTTCGCTTTGATGCACTGTTTAGTAGTAATACATGAAACAAAAAAAAGATCAGATAAATCTGAAAATTTCGACTGTAAAAAGTCTTCTCTTGGGGACCCGCGTTAGCAATTTAGTTTTTTACATGTTTAAACCCATATACAGGATGTCTCTTAAGTAGAGGGAAATATTTAAAGGAATAATAGCGAAACTCAAATACAAAAAAGTTTATATAAATAATGGTTCAATTTTTAGCAGGAAAGTAGAGAATTAAATTTTTATGTAAGTCACGTTTTTTGTAGAATAGGAGGTGATAAAAAAATAACTATTTAATTTATGTAATTAAGGATAGATTCACTTTAAACTAGACAAAATTTACTCTAAATAAAAATAGAGTTTGCTTTTATTAAAACCATTTAAAGAGAACTTTTGGCGGGCTAAACTCAGCTAAGGAATGGGGGGGAATGGGTAGTGGTGGGGGAACGGGTAAGCGAGGGAGAAGCAGGTGGTACAGATGTGCGCCTCCCTCCCTGAGAAAATTCCTGGATCAGGCAATGGTATCTTATTGTAATATTGTACATTCTCACTATTTGGACCAAGACTTATCGTTTGGTGATAACGCACAGCAGGGCGCTGACTGCAGGGCTTTTTATTGGTTTGGCACATTCGGCAGATTTGTGTGACTCGCCGGACTTCACACAGCGCATCATGTGGTGGCAATAAGATTTGGGCTTAGGTTCGAAAATTTCCACTCGCGTTTCACGTTTCAGACAAGAACCGAATTTGATTCGGTGTCTGTCTGTCTGTCAGTCAGTAGTCAAATCGATGTAACTGGCATATCACATACTACCATTCATCCAATTTTCAGGAATTGTGCGGATTGGTGTCTAGATGATCCCACATCAATTTTATTAAATTCTAACCGGCACTTCCGATTGCGCACGAGCAAACGCATTTTTTGTAGATATGCCAATATTTCAGAAAAAGCTCGTTCGATTTGGCTCAAAATTGGATGAAAGGTAGGTATTTGTGAAAAAATAATGTAGGGTAAATTTTATTGAATTCTGAACGTTATTTTCTCTTATATATGCGCAAACGTTTTTTCCTTAAAACGTTTATATCTCTAAAACAGCAAGTTCGATTTGGCTCAAATTTGGAAGCAATTTAGGGATTGGTAAACGTAAAATGAGATAGTCATCAATTTTATCAAATTCCATCTACTACTCCAAAAAAAAAAAATACTCCGCATTCAGATCAGGAAATGTCTTATTTAATGTGCCTATAGTTTGAAAACGGCGCATTCGATTTGACCCAAACTTTGGGTTTGATCTATTCGATTTGAGAAAATTTGGTGAACGATATAGAAATAACTTATTATCAACTTCATTGAATTCCAATTAGTAATTAAAATCAATATAAATAATTGTTAACAATATAATGGCTGTGAAATATTGAAGGCACCGGATCATATGGAGTAGGAGTTAGTTTATTAAAATATGGTTATGGGGTTATAAAATTTAATGTTTAATTTAAAAAAATAATTGATACTGTATTTTTTGGTGGATTCCAAACGTTACTGGCATGACATTTAATGCAGTTACTTAGATTTCGTGTAATTTTCAGAACATATAAAATAATTTTTACTCTGAGTTTGCAAAAAAAAGTCTTATTTGTTGTTATGCTTACTTCCATTGAAGTTTAACCAGTTTTAATTAAGAATAATCATGTATGGAATCTTTAAATACCGCACTCTTTCACATTTTAATATTAGCTGATAAACGAAATTCATGGATATCAGACCCGCGAATGTTGAACGGTAACTGTACGAATCGGCTTCACCCACAGATTTTATTCTCATACGAAAAATTGTATAACTTGTAATATAGATATATATATTAGCCAATGGAAACGGCGAGGAAGCTATACTGACCTTACTTGGCAGACGGTTTATAATTTCGTTTCAAGTCCAAGTTATAATTAAATTGACAATAAAATGAACAAATTTCTTATCTGGAGTATTCCATTAATCATTTTTACATCAATTTTTTATTATGAATCAAATTTAAATATAAATGTTAATTTTCCTCAAGTCTAAAATACAGAAAAGTGAATATTTTTGATGATTTAGTATGCAGCTGTCAAAAAAAAAATTTGTACTATTTCTAGTGACTACAAATATTTAATCTATCTTTAAAAATGAATTAGCCAGTCAGCTTTTCGCGTCACCTGAAAATGACGTATTTGAATTGGATTTCCTTCTCCACTTGATGATTAAACTAGAAGACTATAATCAACAGAAACTTGTAATGGTGTGTGTAATCAATAATTAAGTTATAACTTTAGATAGATGTTTTACTACTCCAGCCTTCACTATTTCTGTATTACAAAATTTTTTTGAATAATCTAAAACGGTCTCATATGGCTACTCATATCTAAGTTATGATTATTGTCCATATCTTGCATAATCTCAACGAAGTCTTCTTTTTTTGTTTTGTTTTTTTAAGAATATTAAATATAATACTAAGAGAAACCGAGGTCATGAAGAAGGAAGGAAACCAGGAGGATGTTGAAAGACTGAGAGAATGGCTTCTGAAGCAACCGCATCACCCCAAAGTCATTGGTAAATAATCTTTCGGAATTAGAAGTATTTCTAATTTATTACTATATAAAAAAAATTATATAAAAATTATTAAATTTGCAGAAGATAGGATGCTTTCGGCATTCGTCTACGGTTCCAAAAGTCTGGAAATCGCTAAACAGAAGCTGGAATCCTTCTTCACCTGGAGAGCTCACCTCCGGGATAACTATCCCTTCTTCTACATCAGGGACCCTTCAGATCCCTACTTCAAGAACTCTTTAAAATCTGGGTTAGATATTTAATTCAAGCATAATATCACTATCATTCTATCTTCTACAAATCCTAAGCACACCGAAGCAGCAATAATATAGTTAATTTATTTATATTATAATAAATATATATATGATATTATATTGTAATTACTAAAGCTATCTATAAAAAAAGTTTCTAAATGTCTAGTTCCTAAATTATAGTTGCCTTGTTACAATTATTTATGATTTTTTAAATTGTTCACATGATATGTGAGGAAAATATTGATTAATTTTGAGCAATTAGTCAAAGCTTAGATGACCAAATTTCATCATTAATTTAAATTTTTGACGTTTCGGTTTAACAGGAGCCACTCTCATTTGTTCTGCCGTAATTGAATGATTTGAATAATGAATGATTTGAATAATGAATGATTTGTGACAAAAGAATTATGGAAAGAAGGAAAATTATTTTTTATTTTTACCTGGAGAAGTACAATGAAAATACTATAAGATTACTAAACTGTGATGATTTGCTAAATGACCCA
Organism: Nezara viridula; assembly: GCA_928085145.1. NCBI lineage: Eukaryota > Metazoa > Arthropoda > Insecta > Hemiptera > Pentatomidae > Nezara > Nezara viridula. Next base: position 180,435,337 of record OV725077.1, on the reverse strand, counting down.
CCAAACTTATCAGTCTAATAGATTATATTTGATGAAAGAACACACCTAAATACGGAATGTTAAAATTTATCCGATAAAATTTACTTCAACATAATATATGCACAATGTCCTGTGACACATATTATATGTATAAGTGGAGTAGCTCAGTGACTTAGACACTGGGCTGCTGAGCTCAAGATCTCGAGTTCGAGTCCGGCTGATAACAGATAATTATTTATTCTGATTCATCAGCCTTGGATCGAGCATGGTTTCGGGAGACTCTCTCGGTTAATACCAAATCTCTATAAAGTGGGTATTCTTAATTAAATAATTGATAAAGAGGAAAATCTGGTGGTTTAGCGCAACCCTGGTTCGATCACCTCCTTATACAATCATAGGTGTGCAGGGTCTTTTTTATTTTGTATGTGTGACTATCGAACGCATTCCTTCTCTCCCCGATTAAGTTCTCCTTAAATTGGAACTATGGGCAATTACTTTCATACCACTATGATGAGCTGGTTGTCATGATTAAGTTACGGATTCTAAACGTTTGAGATCCTACTGCTTTAATTTATATATTTTTTTCGTGTTTTTGTAGTTGTTTGCAGTTAAATAGAACTGCGCTTTATTCATAGGAATTTCAAACAATAATTTCGGAAAGTTGTGTTATACACCAGAGAACAATTCTTTATTACCAGAGCAACAGTAAACAACCGATAAACACCACGACTTAGTGCATAACCTGACCTATATAAAAATCGCTTGAAAAATTAAGAGAAATCGGTTGCAAGGTTTTGAGTTTTTCTTATAGATATATATATAGATTACTATTAACAATAACTAACTAAAATATTCAGAAAAAGTGTTCACAGCTTGATTAATTACACAATTATTCATTTTCAGGAATATGTTCTTCCTGCCAAAGACTACTCCTGAGGGATACAGGGTCTTCTATACCGGAATAACGGATCAGTTCGAAGAGCATTACGACCACGATCAGACCACAGCGTGCTTTCACATGTCGCTGGAGCTCTCGATGGATCAATGGCCAGACATGAAAGGGATATTCATAATCTGGGACCTGAAGGGTTTCAAACCGAGCTACGCAGCCAGGTTAAACTTATCTACCTTCGAAACCACCATCCGCTACTTGCAGGTATTAGACCAATCAAATTGTTTTCAAGTAAAGCTTAAAGTGGAATAGGAAGTGTGACTTAAGTAACGAAATTGATATTTATTGACATAAATATTTATTTATTATCACCTTCAATGTTCATCAATCCTCAATCTCCAAAACGCTCTATGTAAATTTTCCATCCTCTAAATGAATGCTGAAAATCTTCTGTCAGCTACTTCAGGCCGCGTTCCACTTTTTCTTTCACAGCTTTAACAGACTGAAATCTTGTTCCTGTCAATATGGATTGACGAATCGTGTTTTCCTTTTACACATTATCATAAAATGTAGCACCGATCCACGCCTGGAAGAGCCTGACCTCACCGAGAATGAGCACATGGAAATCCATAGCAAGGATGATTGATTTTTTTTCGATATACATAAAATCCTATGTAAAGTAAAATCTTACTCATTCAGTTTGTTCCGGAAGGTCAAAATTTTAATCAATATTGCTACATTTACGTTGTTACTGGAAGAAAACCCGACACGAGTCTTGAAGGAGCTGACAGTAGAGGACTCGATTATGTATTAGTATGGTGGTAACAATCTAAACATTTATGAAATTAAATTAATTATTTTACATCGTTAGTCTCGTTATTCAATAGTCATACTTCGTAGTAGTCGTTTTTTTGAGTGGTATACCATATGTTTTTTAGGGTGCTAAAGAGGAATCTGAAGTTGTCTAACAGTAATTTGGACCGCAAATAAAGTAAATAACCAAATCAGATGTTTTCTTGTCTTTTGCTTCCTGGCTACCGAAGGTAGAGAAGCATTATATTCGTGCGAGAGGTTAAAAAAATTTTGTGCTCAGGATCGAAAATTTCCACTCACGTTTTACTTTTCATACATCAAGGATCAAATTAGGTTCGGTGTCTGTCTCTCTGTCTGTAGTCAAATCGATGTAACGGGCATATCACCTACTACCGTTTATGCGATTTTCATGAAATTTTCAGGGATTGTGTCTAGAAGATCCCATATCAATTTTATTAAATTCTAACCAGCAGTTCCGCTTACGCACGCGTAAATGCATTTTTGTAGATATGCCGATATTTCAGAAACAGCTCGTTCGATATGTCTCAAAGTTGGATAAAAGGTAGGTTTGTGAAAAAATAATGTGGGATCAATTTGATTGAATTCTGTACATTTATTTCTCTTCTATATGAGCAAACATGTTTTCCTTAATACGTCTAAGTTCGATTTGGCCCAAATTTGGAGGAAATTTAGGGATTCGTAATCGTAATCTGAAACAGGCATCAATTTTATCAAATTCCATCTACTACTCCAAAAAAAAATACTCCGCTTCCAGATCAGGAAATGTGTTATTTGATGTGCCTGTAGTTTGAAAACGGCGCATTCGATTTGACCCAAACTTGGAGAAAATTTGGTGAACGATATAGAAATAACTTATTATCAATTTCATTGAATTCCAATTAATAATTAAAATCAATATAAATAATTGTTAACAATATATTGGCTGTGAAATATTGAAGGCACCGATCATATGGAGTAGGAGTTAGTTTATTAAAATATGGTTATGGGGTTATTAAATTTAATGAAATGTTTTATTTGATATGTCTATAGTTTGAAAACGGCGCATTCGATTTGACTCAAACTTGGAGGAAATTTGGAGAAGAGTATAGAAATTAGTTTTTAGAAATTAGAAATTAGAAAAAAGTTGTATCAGTTTCATTGAATTCAATCTAAAATTTAAATTAATATAAATAATTGTTCACAATATAATGGCTGTGAAATGTTGAAGGCACTGATCATATAGAGTGGTAGTTAGGTTATTTCAATATTGTTATGGGGTTATAAGATTCTAGGTTTTATTAAAATAATTAATGGATACTGTATAGTTTGGTCGATTCCAAACGTTACTGACACTTACTTTAGTTACTTAGATTTCGTGTAATGGTGAGTAAATTTAAAGTGATTTTTACTCTGAATTTGGAAAAAAAAAGAAAGTATTATTTCTGATTGTGTTTATTTCCAATTAAATTCAATCAGCTCGTCGTGGTCTTGATTTTCTCCTTAAATATCAAAAACTTGACTCATATTTTTAAATTCCAGCTTAAATTAGTTTTGTTCTGACTGAATAAAAGTAAACAAAAGAAAAGTCTCGTTAGCTCCGAACAAACAAAAAGTTGAATTTTTTCTATGAATTTTTTGTTCCATAAATTTTACGAGTGAAAACATACTTATTAAGTATATATCACTACTGTTAGTGCAAAGAAGTTATGTAAAAGTTTTCAATTTTTATTCTATTTTGACATTATGTAGTCTGCAATTGATATAAGTTGTCTACTACCATGAAAAATAGCAGGGGGCAATAAAATATAAAATTATACTAATAAATCATAAAGAAACAATTATTTTCTTTGGTCTCCTGTAAAACACTCAATTTTTATAAAAGTCATTTGCAATTACTGCAGCGAGAAACATATTCAGTATGCACTGGATTTGTTTTTTATTACCAATTATCAAATATGCAATCTGGGAATGCGGAACTTTTTCGCATTTCAGTATTTGCTGATAAACAAAACTCTATGTTGAGGGATTATTGAATTTACGTAAACGGCTTCTTCCAGAGATTTTATTCTCATATTTTTTAATTTTAAATTTTTAGACCTTTTAATATAGATATTTTTTAGCAAATGAAATCGGTGAGGAAGATTTTTTAGCTTATAACATGCAAAATATGTTCACTACCAATAAAGTGATTTAATACTACAAACTGATCACCTGCAAAGATGAGAACACTTTTTGAAACCCTTTTACTTATACATTTTTAACAAAAAATTGGTTCTTCGCTAAAGTACGTTGAATGGTCAGGGGAAACCATTTTTATTTTTTGTTATTTACTAAAAATTAAAAAAAACATATTCAATTATACTCACAACGCGTACTTCCAGGAGGTAGACTCCCAAGTAGATTCTTTGCTGATGTCAGTTTGAAAATTTTATGATTCATATTGCTTGAGATTTATTTCATAAGTGGAAATAAATTTGACTCTCTTTGAATGAAGATTTTAAAAAAAGTGTTTATAAAAAAATTGAGAGTTGAATTCTTCGTAATATTACCACTTCAGTAGCTTAAGTAATTATAAACTCAAATTATTCTCTATTATTTTCATATTTCATTTGAAAAACAGATATTGGTTTGAAAGACCATAACCATACAAAATATTTACGATTTCACGTCTCGGTGCCGGAGGGGACTTTTGACTCTGGCAGAAATCCCCCGCCTCCTCTCCTTTTAGCCTAAAAGCCAAAGTAGACTGGATAAAAAAAAAAACTAACTACCTACATGTATTAGTGTTTTAGCCATTCTTTATGTGGTATTAAATATAGTTAAACGACTCATTATACTTTTAGAGGTGATTTATCTTCTTTCTTGTTTTATATATTTTTAAACGAATTTTAAGAGAAAATGATTAGTTAGGACTGCGTTTACTAATTCCTTATTTTTTTTTAAATTTTAAATTTTTACTCTCCTTACCTATATGTGTAATATATAGTGAGTGTAAATATTGCGGTCGTGAAAATTTTTGAATCTGCGTTTTCAACGGAAATACAAGTTTTGAGGTCCCTGAGTTCAAATGACCAAGTCCCGAAAAATGGTCTGTGTGTATATGGACACTCTAGCTCGAAAACGAAGTTGTACTAAATTGATATTACGTATTTAAGATAAGTATATGCCTTAGATGTTCTAGCACCTTTTTCCTTAAAATCGACTAACCGGAAGTGACACTTTATATCAACGCTGAAACAAATTTTTACAATTTTCTCAAAAACGGCTCTAACTATTTTGATTAAACTCGGTATATCATTGTATAATTAAGTAGTCTTTAATTTCATTTAGGTCTTATCCTTTCTGATGTCACTCTACAGGGCTTAAGTGCCAAATGTCCATATACCTCTTTTTCTAAAGTACCTTTAATATGGTTTATTTTAAATAATTAATTATCTCTCATTATTAAGAGTTACGAAGAAATGCTAAATATAACTTATTTTCAAATTCAAATCATAAGTGGAAATAAATTTGACTCTCTTTGAATGAAGATTTTAAAAAAAGTGTTTATAAAAAAATTGAGAGTTGAATTCTTCGTAATATTACCATTTCAGTAGCTTAAGTAATTATAAACTCAAATTATTCTCTATTATTTTCATATTTCATTTGAAAAACAGATATTGGTTTGAAAGGCCATAACCATACAAAATATTTACGATTTCACGTCTCGGTGCCGGAGGGGACTTTTGACTCTGGCAGAAATCCCCCGCCTCCTCTCCTTTTAGCCTAAAAGCCAAAGTAGACTGGATAAAAAAAAAAAACTAACTACCTACATGTATTAGTGTTTTAGCCATTCTTTATGTGGTATTAAATATAGTTAAACGACTCATTATACTTTTAGAGGTGATTTATATCAATTTTTAATTTTTTTTTCAGAAAATATGGTTGGTTACATTTAGTTGCTCTGTATATATTATAATTTTTAAAAATGTACATATTATGATTGTTTAAGTATTTAGCTTAGAACAATCACAGTAACAAATATGGGCAAACGAAAAAAAAAAATCGTTTTGAAGGTCTTCGAAAGCTTTCCCCCTATTATATTATTATCTATTGTATTATTATAGACACACAGCGAACGATATACATACACCAGCTATACAGCTTAGATCACTATGGCCATCGACCTGGTTAAGCAAAATTACAAAATTATTCCAACCCGAGCAACCAACTTTTCTCATCAACGTGTGAAACTGGATCTGTGCTACCAAAAGTACGGAGAAAAGTGAGGAAATGTGCTTAATTATACGATTGTTCCCACGAAACCTAGGCACATTCACACAGAACGTTTTTTCTTCCTTCTGGTGATATAGTTAAAGCAGAATAGGTCGCCGAGACCAGCAATTAAGTCTTCTACTTCTTTTTTAAGATTGGTAATTGAGATTAAATAGTTAGTTTTAAGAGCAAATACATTAGTGATTTTTTTATCAATAAATTGTTTGAATTAAAATTTACTAGATATGACTAACACTATCTGCCACGTAAGAATGATAAAAGAACGCGATGTTGTTTTCCAAAACTAATCATTTTTTCCCCAAAATTCATTTTAAAAAACCCGAACAATAGTAATTAGCTTCTCATAGATGTCGATCTCTTACATCGAAGTAACGTTTTGAAGACCTTTTATTTAAGTTATAAAAATTAATTAATTTCTGTTCATTCCTTGTCCGTCGGTTTACTTTAATTAACAAACACTTTTTTATTTTTTATTTATTGATTATTACAGCAATGTGTCACTTGTAAATTAGTTATAGTGAGGTAATATAACATTCTACTACCTCTATAACTATAATAATTTTTAATTTTTTATCTATTATTATATTATTATTATTATTCCCATTCTTTATCCTCGCTTTGCGGGGTAAGTTTCTGAGGTGGGAGACCAGAAGTCCAGCCACTTCAGATTAATATTTATTACTTTTTAGATATTTAAAAACTTTCGAACAATACGTGCCGTATCCAAGAGAACTGAGTGTTGAGCCTCTTTCAGCACTTCAAGAGGTAATTTTAACCCATCGTGCCTGCCACTGTTGTCTTTGGTATCAATCCATTGGAGGATATTATAATTGGAGTGGTGGTGACGTTCCCCAAATGATATAATTCCTTCAGTTCGATTGCCAGTTCCTGGTATTTTCTCAGTTTTTCTCTAACACTGGAGCTTATATTATTATCATTGGGGATCCCGACATCAATAAGCTCTGCTCTTTTCTCTCTCATGTCTATCAGAAGGATGTCTGGTTTATTGTGACGCATAGTATGGTCAGTTATTATTGACTCATCCCAGTAGAGCTTGAGACTACCTTTTTGGAGGAGTTTATTTGGGTGGTACTTATAATATGATAATACTTATTATTATTATTATTATTTAAATATTATTTTCAAAAATTATTATTTAATAATTTTTTTGCCACTCTCCTTTACCCTCTACAACTTTCTATATTAAATATTGTTTTTTTTTTTTCTAAAATTCCCCACTTTCCAACGATATATTATACATATACCTTCTGACTAGTATTTCCGGAGATTCATTTTCGACCTGGATAAGCATTTTTTTATCTTCTATTCAATTATTAAAAGTTATATTTAGCATTCTTTCGTAACTCTTAATAATGAGAGATAATTAATTATTTAAAATAAACCATATTAAAGGTACTTTAGAAAAAGAGGTATATGGACATTTGGCACTTAAGCCCTGTAGAGTGACATCAGAAAGGATAAGACCTAAATGAAATTAAAGACTACTTAATTATACAATGATATACCGAATTTAATCAAAATAGTTAGAGCCGTTTTTGAGAAAATTGTAAAAATTTGTTTCAGCGTTGATATAAAGTGTCACTTCCGGTTAGTCGATTTTAAGGAAAAAGGTGCTAGAACATCTAAGGCATATACTTATCTTAAATACGTAATATCAATTTAGTACAACTTCGTTTTCGAGCTAGAGTGTCCATATACACACAGACCATTTTTCGGGACTTGGTCATTTGAACTCAGGGACCTCAAAACTTGTATTTCCGTTGAAAACGCAGATTCAAAAATTTTCACGACCGCAATATTTACACTCACTATATATTACACATATAGGTAAGGAGAGTAAAAATTTAAAATTTAAAAAAAAATAAGGAATTAGTAAACGCAGTCCTAACTAATCATTTTCTCTTAAAATTCGTTTAAAAATATATAAAACAAGAAAGAAGATAAATCGCGCTCTGTGTGCACAAGCCTAAATAATATCGCCTTGCTATTCGTCCTTACCTTCTACATATTTATATTACAGTAAATATTAAAAAATAACCCCAATAAAATCTTTTTTAGGATGTTTATCCTGTCAAGATGAAGGGAGTTGTCTTCCTCAACACTCCGGCCATTGTAGAAACCTTCTATAACACCATCTTCAAACCATTCTTGAAGGAGAAATTAAAAAAGAGAGTAAGTTGTCAAGAATAACAATTGCGTTTGTATGTTAACAGTATTTACGGTTAACCATTAAAATAACATTATTTTCTCGAGCATTCGATATAGCCATGTCATATAGCATCAAGGAATATGTAAATATAAAATACAATTTTTTCAGATATTGCGGAATTCCAAAATATTCATTATGCACTCCTTGATAAAATTATATAGTTTTATATAATTATATTAATAATGTAATTATTAATTATATTCTTCAACAAGAATTTTCAGAAGTAACCGCGCATTATAAGGTTTTTTTCAAATGGTATAAAAATAAAATTTTAACGAAATGCAATCTAATAAACAAATTCATTTATTCTGCATTCCAGATTACAATAACAAGAGAAGATAGTAAATGCCTAAAAAAATACTTACCAGAAGAAATACTTCCGTCGGACCTCGGTGGAAAGGAGAAGTCTTCTGCAGAATTTAATGGTAAAGATTCATGCCATCATAAATTATATGAAACCGTCATTTTAAATTCATACATGACACGTTTAATGCAAAAATAGTGCAAGTAAGTATCTAAAACTAAGATTTTTAACACCAGAGGAAATTTAAGAAAAGGTTAGGTATGGATAAATAATAGACATTTCTTGGAAATAATAATAGTTTATAAGTCGTTGTATAGACCTCTTTTCATAAAATTATTAACATCCCCATGAAACTACATGAATAGCTTCATCTCATCGTAACCTAAAAATATTTTTTTACGAAAAATCTCGGAAAATAAGTGACCTACAAAAATATTGGTCCGTTTGGCATGACCTACACCCCCAAAATGTCAAAATAAGGTTATATAGGCCAAACGGCCCAATATTCTTGTGTCACTTTTTACCGATTTTATGATTATTTTATCTTACGATTCATGTGGAAAGTAAATGGCTATTCATGAGTTTTTAATGCCTAATTAAATAAACAAAGTTTGCCGACCTCCAGATTGAAAATGCCCCAATTTTGAGTTTCCGCAAATAAAATAGCAGTAGATTACGATGAGATAAAGTTATCTACGAAGTTTTGTGCTGATGTTTATATTTTTATAAAAAGAGGTCTGTACCACGGACTTTATCTATTTTATATATATTAAATATTATATTTGTAATTTATATTCTTATCTCACTATAATTATTTTCCTTGTGACAGGATGTTATATTACTGAATAAATAATAAAAAAAATTGTCTTTAAGGTAAAATTACGTAATTTATTAGTAATTCTTGATACTATTTATTTAGTATCATTTATCACTTATATGACTTATAGTTAATAAATTTATGTATTTATGATGCTTGAGAGTAAAAAAGTAACTTTATAATATTTTATTTTGAATATGTTTCGATTATTTTCAAAACATTTTATGTGGTGAAGTTAGTGTTCCACCTTAAGCATCCCTAATACATACATATGTCAACTATAAGTGATGTAACCATGAAGTCTCTGTCTTCATTAGATAATTTATTATGAAAACGACTTTCCACCATTAATGCATCTAACCGCGCTTATTGCAGGGGACATTTAAATTAAGTATACATTTAAGATTATTTTTAAAATATTGCATATTGTCGATTAACAACTTTTTCTCATAATTATGGTTCACTTCGAGCATTTACATTTATTACATTGCTATATTCCGAAAGGTCTCAGATACGTTAGGTATCGAGGTAATCACTTAAAAAATAAAAGCAAAATTATTATTGATACATAATTATTAATCCACTACTTTTATTGAATGTTTTGCATTTACCCAGAAACATCAAAATAAATTCCAGTTTTTGAAGCCACAATCAACAAAATTTGCTCTCTAATAATTCATAAAGTGGAATGATATTTTTATTTTGAATTTTTAAAACTTTTGTCTCATCTTTATCCTAAATAAAACTTCAAGTGATCCTTAAATAAAATTATGTATAATATATCCTTGGAATCATTAGCATTTAATGGATACATTATACATTTATTATTATGGATTGATGGTTAACTGTAGTGAATAATTGAAAAGAATAATGGTTGGGAATATCAGCAATTTTTTTTTAACTAATCACCCCAACCATTCTTCTCTTAAATTATACATTTATTAATACTAATCATTTTTTTTTAGATTTTTGTTTCCTACCTGCGAAAATGTGTCTCTTTTCGTAATTATCAAATTTTTTCGAAGTTTATTATCTTAAGTACTGTCAACCACGAGAAGGTGTTGATTATTTGAAATAAACAAAATGAAAGGTACTTAAGAAGAAATTTTGAAAACAGACATTTATGACCTGTCAGACTTTTTCTATCGAGGTTATATAATATTGCGTAATATTAAATAACAATAACAATAATAATAATAATCTCAACCTGGTATCAAAGATTCAATTAGGCCGTTTAAAAAACAGCTAAAATGCTGTAACAATCTAGTCAAAAATTCACCATTTTAGACCTTTCTAACTGTTTTATTTAAGTCACGACCTATATGATATTAAAGGCGTTTGCTTTGATTTGATTAATTTAATCAAAATTGTAAAAAGTCCTTTCAAAGAACATTGTAAAAATGTTTAAAATCGATAGTATGAAGTACCATTTCTGGTCTATTGTTTGCTGGCATATCTAAGTTGTAGACCTACCTAAAATACCTATTTTCATTTCCGTAAGACCTTTCGTTTTTAAACTAGGCTGTTCACATACTCTCAATATAACACACACATGGCATTTTACGAGATTATTATTGGTTACTTGGACCCAGACGACCTTAAAAAGTCTATATCCGTTGAAAACTCGGATTCGAAATTTTTCAGGTTCGCAATATTACAAACATATTATCACGGTGAATATATATCTCATTAATATATCTGTGCCCGTAATTAAATGACACCATATCCATTTTTATTGAATAATTTAGTAACTAAGATACGAATTTTAATAGCTCAAAGTTATGGAAAATACAAAAATGGACATGGTATTTTTTATCTCCGGAGTACAGATATCATAAAAAACAAAATAGATTATTATATACGATAAAGCGAAAATCTTGGGAAAATAATTAACATAGTAAAGAAAAACAGCATTAATGACCCAAGGATTTAAGAATGTAATGATGAGAAAAACATAATTTCTCATGATTACATTTTGTCATCATTAGCATAATTGATTTATTTTTATAATGATATGTCTTCTGTTAGGAATGATTTTTTTTGTTGTTGTTTTATGTGTTTATGCAAGAGTATATTAGCCAATATACGTGTTAGGAATGATGTTTGAAAATTAAAGTTATAATAATTTTAGATATGCAGTGTTTATATTAGGTTTTGAATAACCTACATACGAGCATTTGTGCCTCGAAAGTTAGGGACACCATTTGCATTTTTTTATTAAATAACTTAGTAACTAAGAAACATATTTAATTGCTCATAGTTATGAAATATTGGTTCCCCTCAACAAACTCAAAATTGGTTTTGTTTACCTCCGTTGTACACAGATATACGTTTTATTTAAATCCCATCACTTAAATCTTTATTATCGAAATTGATATTTGAAATCATTACTTATATCACATGACATGACGCAAAGTATACAATTAATTACTTAATTACAAAGGGTGTTTGAGGGTTAAGTGGCCAAACTGAAAATATGAATTAAGGACTTCAAAACAAAAAAAAAAAAAACGCTGCAAATTATTTCACAATGGTTTATTATCTCCAAACAATTATACATCTAAAGTAACATTACCTTCCGAGCTACAAAGAAAAAAAAACAAAAGGTGATTCCAATTATTGGACTAAACTGTTTTTCTTTAATCATTAGTAATATGCTAAAAAAAATAGCATTAATTCAGTTACACATTTAAAATTTAAAAACCAAAACTAAGGATAAACATTTGGAGTATAACACATAAAAAAAAAACGGAGACCATATCTTTGCTCCTAATTGTCCGATTTTAACGATTTTTTTTTTTTTTTTTTAGAAAATTTCGTAAACTTTTAAAAAACTATTTTATATACGATTTCGATGAAACTTCCTTAAGTTTTTAAGAAATTTAAATACCTTTGAAACATCTTATCACAATATCAAAAAAAAAGTAAAAACTTTTCGAGTTATTCGGAATTTAATTTTACCATCCCTCGTAACTTTTTTTCCAGCTTTTTTTTCGTTGAAGTATGTTATATATATAAATTTAAAGGGCGTCGAGAAAATGACTTTAGCGAAGTTTCATTGAAATCTGTACATTCGTTTAGGAGCTACAGTCTATAGCAACGCAGGTTTTTCGGCCGCCATTTTGAAAGTTAAAGGCGGAGAGTAATGTCGATGAAGGAGGATCATCCTCGGGTGTCCTCTGATTTTATATCAAAATTTGAAAAAAATCGGTCCAGTAGTTTCGGAGAAAATGCGCGGACGGCGGACGGGCAACAAAATTTGTATTCGTTTTTCGAATTCTACGCTTCTTGAAACGTGAAACCTCAAATTTTGAGAGGGGGGTTATGTTTTTGAATTTTTTGGTCGATCACAATGTTTCATTATTGAAAATAATAAACCAAAATATTTCTATGAAGTTATGTCCGCAAACGCTTTGCTTAAGAGATATTCACACCTAAAGATTTTCGTTGTTATATATTATTTAGGTTATATATTAAGTAAATAAAACTTATTTATTTTTTCCAACTACTTTAAAATTCAACGTAAACATTAAATTCATGTTAAATGTTGTCCAAAGAGATTTCCTTGAGCATAAAGGCAGGCTCAGCATCTTTCTTCAACAGAAGCAGTGGCAGAACGGCATTGGATATGTGTTATTGCTTCACAAGTTTCAGTTATCCTTCTTCGTAAGGAATCAAGGTCATTGGCCAGACTTGCGTATACTTTTGGTTTAATGTCACCTCAAACAAAAAAAATCCAGTGGTGTCAGGTCTGGCGAGCGTGCAGGCCAAGCCACTGGTCCTTCACGGCCAATCACTAGCGGATCCAGGATTCCATTTGGGGGGGGAGGTGCTATAGCTCGAAAACTTTTTTTTCATAAAATTATAACGATAATTAATTTGAAAAAAATATGAAATAAATTAATTACCTACATGAAATGGTGTTTAAGTGGTTCTTAAAATTCTATTAAATGTAATTACACGAACAAGAATACTATAAAAGATAGTTTTTAATATTTTTTTCCGTAAAATATAGTTAGATTTTGCCATTTCGGGGGGGGGTTTCAGCCCGAAAGCTCCATCCATCCATTGATTGGGTAATTAAAAATTAGCTATTGTCTTTCACCTTTTCCGTAATGTGCAGGAGAATTATCTAATTGAAGCCATATGTCCCTTCTCAGCTGTAGTAGAATATGTTTAACTAAATCATAGTCATCATCATTAAGAAATTCCAGAAATGTTCCCGCATTGAGTCGAGACGACAAGAAATACGGTCCTATTAAAATATTGTCTATTATCTCCAACCAAACACGTGTACTGAAACTGGTGCTGAAAATGATGCTCAGGAATTGCATCAATTGCGTTCATGTTTACATGTAGTTAATAAAGTAGTTACAACAAATAAATAGGTTTTATTTATTTCGTATAATGTAAATAATTCATAACAACGAAAATATTTAGGTGTGAATACTGTCTAAACAAAGCGTTTGCAGACATATCTTCAGAGGAAATTTTTTTCTTGTTTTGAAGCCCTTAGTTCATTTTTGCAGTCTGGCCACTTAATCCTGAAACACCCTGTATATACAAGTTACAATTTATGTATACCTTGTTTCATACTCTAATTTTAACCATCGTCATTGTAGAATGACGTGGAAATTATTTCTAAATATCTTCGTTTCTTGAGTCCCACATCTAGAGAATCTACGGTCTAGTGACCCTGAATTTAAAATATTGTCTCATATATTCCCTTTTTTTCAGAGGACTGGTTGAATTTGCTGATAGAGAAGAAAGATGGGATCAAAAGTTACTCACTTCTTGTTGCCGATGAGAGCAAACGTCCGCCGGAGACAAAGCAAACTTTCGGCATCGAAGGAACCTTCCGAACTCTAGCCATTGATTAGCACCTAAAAAGTTTATTGTATCTAATTTAACTGTAATTTTAAATAACTTTGAATTTAGCTTTATAACATTTAATAAAGCGTCGAATATTATTATTCTTTAATAAAAACTTCTAACCAACTCTCTGAGAAAGAAGAGATAGTTCTCTCCCGATTAAGGATTGAGTATTGTATTTTCACAAGCCTATCTACTAAGAGGACTAGACCCTCTAACACGCGAGAGATATAACGTTCAAAGACATAGTAATATTGCAACTTAAATATCATATATTTACATACTTAGACATCAAATTTTAAACATTATACTTCATACAAAGAAACAATGCAGTATAATCAAATATTAATAATGTACCGACAGATACTAGAATAAGAAGCAGATGGACCTATGTTGGGACCAACGCGATAAAAAAGTCTTTCCGAAAAAAAATCTGTCTTTAGCACTAGAAATTAAAAAGATTTTATTTTGTAAATTAGACTAAATACCTGTATGCATTTATTTAAATCGTTGTTTAAGAAATAATGCCATCATCTTAATAGTATTTGGAATATAGTGGACTGTATGAAATAAAAATAAATTATGAATGTTAAACTAATAATTTAAACTATGTTTTGATGTGATACATAATGGGAAACAATAGCGGATACAGGATTTAACTTTTTGGGGGCTTCAACCCAAAAGCCTTTATATATATAATGATAATTACTTTGGAAGAAAAAGAAAGAGACTATTTACCTACACGAAATATTGTCTCAGTCCTATTAAATGTAATTAGACGAACAATAAAACTTTCAGAGGGATTTTTTTTCATAAGACATGGTTAAATTTTACGATTTTGGGGGGAGGGAGATCTTCAGCCCGAAAGCACTCCTGTAGATCCGGCTCTGATGGGAAAATGGAGAGGAAAAATTAATATAATAATGTTGTTTTAATTGAAATTTCTCAGTGAGACTAAAATTTGACATTGCAGCCAGTTGAAAAAAGAGGATTTAATATATTGTATATTGTAGAATGCAATGTCGATGATGGTTAGAAGAAAAAAATAAATAAATGGTTGAATTTACTCAGGCTTTGGAGAAACCTGTGATAATTGAATAATAAACGTTTGGGGCTCAAATAAGAAAAAAAATGTAAAAAATTTATTATTAAATGGTCATAATATACAAAAAATTAAAAAAAAAAAGAAAAGAAGAACTATTTGTTGATCTTGTATTTCCCCTTAGGCCTGAAGGGATTCCTCAACCAGTCAGACCGGTCCTCCAGAACCAAAGACTCCCGGCAGA
Organism: Nezara viridula; assembly: GCA_928085145.1. NCBI lineage: Eukaryota > Metazoa > Arthropoda > Insecta > Hemiptera > Pentatomidae > Nezara > Nezara viridula. The sequence continues at coordinate 180,419,869 of OV725077.1, read as the reverse complement.
GCTCCTCGCTGCCCCAGCTCTGCCGCTTCTTCTTCCGAAGGAAAGACAGCTTTCCCTTCTTCTCTTCTGTCTAGAAAAAAAAAACAGAAAAGTTATTTATTTCAGTTTTTCCGAATGTTAATAAACATTACTTATTCTATAAAAATCAGTTCAGGAATTAATGAAAGTCATTTTCCGATTATTCTGGAACATTCATTCTGTGATCAGCCTTCAATGAGAATTATTAATTTATTTACAATTAAATGAATGAATTATATCGGCTACCTCGTCTTTGACTGTGAGACCATTGGGAGATGGAACAGAGCAGTCTACTATTACTATATCCTTGTCTTCCTCTTCAGGTTCCTGGTAAGTTGGCTCTACCGGCGGTGGGCCGATCACTCCTGACAGAAAGTCTTCTTTGGCCTTTTGTATTCGGAGTGCTCTTTGTTTGAGGCTTTCGCAAAGTTCAGGCTTCACCAATTCCTACAAGATACAACAAATTAGTTACTAACTAAATATTTTTTTTTAAAACTTATTTATTGAAAAATATTACAATCTGTCTCAAGGACATTTATAATAGTGTTCACAGATCACATTCACACTCTACATACAATAAATAAAATAAATTATGCAGAAAAACAATATATAATATATACAATACATAAGAAAAAAGAACCTACAAATAAATAAATAAAAAGAACACATACATACATACCTATATACAATATTTATCTATCTGAAACGGATAGATCCGTCGAAAGCCTGTGGAGGGAAAAGCATGAATCCAGGAGATCCCTGCACTTCTCTCTCAACCGCGTCGCTGAGGCTAAATCCAATGGAGATTGAACAAGTGTGCCATTGCCATCTCTCCAAATCTGGCCGTTACCAGAACTCCAATAGCTTAATAATTAACCACGAAGAAGATACGTCTCTCTACTACCCCAAAAGTTTAATACTGAGTTCGATCAAATCCCAAGGAATGTGCTAAACGAATGGCCCAGTCCATTCTAGGAGCCAGATATTTGAGAGCACAGCAGAGAGGTGAATTGTGGCCGATTCCCTTCCCCGTGCAGAAGCTCATAATATGAAATTTTATTGTACTATAACAGGTTTGTTAACAGGTATAGTATCTATAGGAGATAATAATGCCTTATTCACAGGTTGGTTATAATTATATTGAGTTGAACCCTCAGGCAACGCTACAACTATGGCAGGTTGGATAATTTATTATAAATCACAGAATTATAATTGCTCTAGACAAAAATTAATTGATGAAAACCTAATGTTGAGAGTAATAAAACCTATAAAGAATACCTGCAACCGTTCTATCCTCTTAATTATTTCGGATGGCTGGTTCTCCAAAAGATCAGGAATAGGTGGAGGAGGAAGCACTGGATGTCGCTCCTGGGCTTCAGATAGTTCTTCTGAGAGTGGATCATCATCGGGTGTGCAATTATCTTCGGAAGTTAGATCCGGAGCTTCCTCATCAACGTCTTGGTCGAAAGTGTCAGTCGTTGTTTGTTCAGGAAAGGTAAGAGGTTCTGCAGTGAATTCAGAACACTGTCCCAGGCTGATAGTTGAAGGATACTCTTCTTCTAAAAACAAAATATCCATATAATTTGTAGTATATCTTGAGTAATTAGAAAACAAATTTTGTAAAACCAAAAACTGAGGGAGAGGTGGAAAGAGAACAAAACATCTCATGTTAAATAAGTTTAAGTAGTACTTATTCATTTTTATAGCTTCTCCGTTACCCACTTATTTATCTTTTTCTAATATATGAGCTCCATTGGTATTATCAAGTGTGTGCATATACATGAACATTATTCATAACCAAATATTTCGTTTTTGATGCGAACTTTGGTTACCTTTACCCCCATCTGGTTCCTCGACGGGCCGCATCTCCACGGAATCCCCTACGGGCGAGAATATTGTCCTCACCGTCGGTACTAGGACTCGGTCGTCGAAAGCCTGGAAGGTGAAGCTCGCTGGTGAAGAACAATCCTTTTCTCCTTGCTGTCTCCCGCACTCCCAGTCTGCAACAAGGATATTCTGGTGCTTTAACAAGTACCAAGTAGCAAGTATTCTATCTAAGACTAGATCTATAGTCGCACACTGGGTCGAGCTTAAGGTTTCTTGGACATCGACTCTAACTTACTCGGAAATTGCAGTATGCTGCTCAAATTTGGTCTGTTTATGTTTTAGGTGTTAAATTTGAATAAAAAATATTTAGTCGACCATATACATGCATTAAAAGAAAACTAATAAAATATTAATTTTTATTTTATCGTGGTAATATTTTTCCTGTTTAAAAGTTAAGAGTAAAATATTACTGTTGTACCACTATATTCTTCTAGTATAAAATAATTATAGATCATATAAATTTATTTATATACACACATATACATATGAATTTCATAAAAAAAATTGTAAAAATATTCGCGGTAGATTTCAATATATTGTTTAAAATCCATGTCTTGTAGTTTATATTGTAAACATTACATTGTTCAGATATTGTATAATTTATTACCTATTTCATAAAGACATATTCCACTAAAATATAAATACCTCCACAGATTCCATCCACAATTCGGCTCTTAGAATCTGTACAGGAGCCTTCCGAACTTCTCCAGTCGAAAGTATATATACCGAATCTGGAGAACCTTCTCTAGAGATGAGACGAAAATACTTATCAATGAAATATATTTCAAAATTGAAAGCACATCCACAGCACCCATTAGCTTCAAAACTGTTTATTGAGGAATCTGAAAAGCGCGGGCTCAAAGACATAGAAGAAAACAAATTTAAATTGATGGTTTATCAAACGTTGTGTGATACAGGCATAGATCTGAACACAATAAGACCTATACCTGATCTCAAACTCCTTTGCTGGGAGAAATTCAGCCCGTCTGTAGACATATCGATGACTCAATATTCCAAAGAGTGCCCTCTAGAAATACAAACTTATTTCTTTCGATTACTAGAAAGATATAAAGGTTATAAGGTCATTTACACCGACGCCTCTAAAGCAGAAAACAACATTGGTTGCGCTGTCCATACAACCGATAACCAGCTACTATTCAACATACCAAGAGAGAGCTCCATATTCAGTGGAGAAGCGATTGGAATAATGAAGGCCCTTTATTGGATATCGAATTCCAAAGATAGAAAATGGATCATAACAACCGACTCCAAAAGCGTTTTGGCGGCCTTAGATAACCCATGGCCTAACAACTCTCTCATTAGAGAAATAATAAACGTATTGTGGGAGATGAGAAAAAGATCAGTATGTGTGGTCTTTATCTGGGTTCCATCCCATAGTGGCATAATGGGTAATGAAAAAGCAGACCAAGCTGCTCATTTGGCGAGAAAGGGAGAGCTATCAGGCATAACAACAATAAATCACATCACCGTTGAAGATTGGATCCATGAAGCAAGAAAAAACCTATTTAAAAATTGGGAAGACCAATGGAAAATACAACGAGCCAAACTAGCCGAAATAAAAACCGAGTACAACACATGGACCATAAGCTTCAGAAAATCCAGAAGAGAAGAAATAATATTGTGCCGGATGCGAATCGGACAGTATCTTTTCACACATGGATACCTACTTAAAGGACTCGAAGCGCCAATCTGCGAAAACTGTGACAATACACCTCAAACAGTTAAACATCTACTATTAGAGTGCCCCCAATATAAAAAAAAGAGACAACAATTAAAGTTATCGACAACATTGAAAGATATTTTGGGAGAAAAGGAGGAAAATATCGTCATTCTCTTTCAATATTTATTGGAAACAAATTACTATAGTAAAATATAAAAATTGAGAAAAACCGCCAATGACCCTCTAGGGTAGAGGCGAATACAAATAAAAAAAAAAAAATACCTAAAGTTATTTTTTAGAACTTTAGAGCTATTAAATTCGTGTTATGTTTATAATTTGGCCAGTATAGACAATTAGGTTTATTTAGTCAAAAACTGGATCGATAGTAATTCGCATAAATAAAAATTAACGGTAGTTTCTAAATTCAACGTTCCCTCGTGTTAAATCCTCAATAACCTCCGGGGTGGCCGGATGGGGCAAGGTCTGAAAACTGCTTTTAGAAGTTCAAACCTTTGTTAATTATAGAATCTATCTAGTTTTTCGAGCGATTTGCGAAATTGACCAAATTGCTTACAATTTTCTATAACGTCGTAACAACTATGTTTATTTATAAAAATCGATATTTCAACTGTCTTAGGATTCACTAGTAGTACCTAATTCTGCACAGTAAATACCGTTAGGTTTGAACAAAAAAAAAAAAAAACAGTTCTAAAGATAAAAAAGATGGTTTTCATTTCTTTTCCTGTTATCTCACATCAGAACATTATTAATGCTATAATAAGTTTTAAATAAGTTAAAAATTGCTGGACACGGCGGGGAAACAATATTTGTTTGTCATAAATGCAGTCAAAGTTCAAAATTTTGATTTTTGTTTTTTTGTTCCAATGTCCAACAGTTGCATTAGCTCGTCCCAGTCTGCGTCGCAGTAAATTACACTACTTATCAAGGTTGTCCGTATACGTTGAATTTATAAATATTCATCCGTTCAATTAGTATGTCACTCTCCGATTTAACTTATAGTTAACCATTATGGTCCTCGATAAACGACAATAGTCATTGAAATCATTCAGAAGAAATAGGTACAGTTAGTTTTTGTTTGAGACATCGCATACATAAAACAAAAGCTGGAACAGATTGAAATGAAATATGCTCCAGTTTTCTATCTATCGATTCTCAGCTCGTGGATGGGTCCGATTCTCGATATCATGGATAGAACACGTTTCAGAAAAGTTGTTGATATGTTCGATTTTAGAAAGTTAGTTTGATTATTCTGTCACTGACCGGATTCACTTGCAATCAACCTCTAGATGATTACGGTCTAAGTATGTTACTGTATATCACGTCTTCACACGGTTGATTTAACAAAAATTTCGGGCCCACTACCGCTGGCCTCCACAGTTCGAGTTCTAATATCTTATAGTAAACAAAAGATTACATCAGAACATCACACGTCGTAAATCAGGATTTTGTTATCTATTAAAAGGTTCTGTTAGTAATACATAGTAGTCTATAATGCGAGACATACTGTGCCTAAGAATAACTGAATTTCACAGAGTAGATCTACAGTTAAAGAACTGTGGAACTAAGGAGTTGTATTTTTAAAAAGAAATTTAACAACTATAGATCAAACATAAATAAACATAATTTAAATTGGCTAAAAATAATTGTTTGTTGGATAAATAGATATTTCTGTATGGTTACTGTCGATTACTTGTCTGTGAGGAAAAAAAATACACGGCGAAGAAATATGGAGAGGAAACAGAACTAAGTAAGAAATTCCAGGAAAAACTAGGACATATATTTTGAGATTTATAATACGAAAGCAAGTAGTCCTGAGAGACTACTTGGGATCTTGTGGTCTCAAAACGAGCTGGTGGAAAGGAATTTATTTTCTTAAATTCATCAATGTTTAATTAAAGAGTTAAATATATAAATAATAATGAATTAAACTCTGGATGTATTTTTTTTTTAGGAACATTCTATTTCTAATATTCCAAATAATAAATATAAAAAAGAATATTTCTGATTGCTCTACGTCATCGCTTGGAGAGCTTATTACTCCAGAAAGACTTACCTCTATTGGCCAGCAATAGCCTGAGGGCGGCCTGGAGATCTTGTAAGAGATCGACAAGCTCTGAAGGTATCCTGGACAACTGGAACGACGGCCTGATCCACTCTGTCTGGAACATGGAAGCATATATCTAGATAGTTACCGTGAGGTACCTGAAATCTTAAAATGTAATAGAAATAAAGATTCTGATTGCCTGAATATTTCTCTACACCAACGGTGCCCACAAGAGGATTTTATGTCGCAAGTTGCGCCATCAAAATTAATAAGGGGGCACTTTTTAACAGGAAATTCAATTTTTGTTGAGAGCAAATTTCGATGGGGTTGTGAATTTTCAAAATGAAAGGTTCCAAATCAAAAGACAAGTGAAATCATGAAATAGACCACAGTTTGTATAAAGGTATATAATCTACGAATGTTCAAATTGTACGTTTGTTTCCAATATTTTTAAGAAGAAGATAGGCAGAAAATATCTTGGGAGGGATATCGGAAGATTTATGCGCCATCGGCCTTGGGGGGGATGGGCATACCTGATCTACACCACTAGTTTCAGTAATAAAATGAAATATAATATTTTTTTATAATTTGCAAATTATTCAATGTTAACACTCATTCAGGTGATGTATGTCGTTACGGTGAAGATAAAATATAGGTAGCAAATAGCAGCATTTGGCGGTGAAATTGTTTTATTTGTTCCTTCGAATAAATCTCATACTTTTACGCTAACGGATAATTTGTTGTTGGTGAGACATGATTTAGGCACAATGTAGCATTTAAAAATGGAAATGCGTTGAACATTTTGTAGATTTGTACTGATTATTGGATAATTATCAGCTGCGCAGCCACATGACCGGAATATGAAATTTAAATAAGTACGAGTTCGCGTCTCGGTGCCAGAGGGGATTTTAAATTAACCTGCCATCACCCTCCCGTACAGCGTAAACGGCTGTCTAGAAGTGTAGAAGCTGTCTAGAAATGAACATCCTAAAAACATTTAAAATTATTAACATATGAGTTACTTGCTTAAAAGAATTAAATCAAATGTTCGGACTGTAATTAATAAGACTATATAGAATTCAATACAAATGAAATATAATATAAACAATTAATATATACACTTAAAGCGATTCACAACAAACAGCAGGGCATCCAATTTTTTATATTTAATTTTTTTTTCTGCAAGCATTGTAGGTCATGTAGATCTTTTGTACCACGATGAGATCATTTGTGAACCACTCAAAATTTTAAAGTTTAATCCGAAAAGAACATACTTTTATGAAAACATTGAATGAATATTCATGTTTTGATGCTACATGAAAATAAGAATATTTACGGTCAGATTGGGGTTCTATGAGAGAGACAGTTTCGAACGTATTTTACCAGGAACAAAATAATATTTGAAATACTAATTTTTACACGGAAGCAGGTTTAATCAAGTCTTGTAAATTTGACTAATATCAGTTTAATATTAATATTAAAGTATGAACATAATGGGTATGCAAAGATAGCCAAGACAACATGCGGAATGCCTTAAAAAAAATGTAAGGATAAAAATAACCAGATGTATTAACTTTCTTATAAAATACACAGCGATTTAAATAGAATCCTAAGTTCGTCTTTGAACTATCTAATTGATAATATTTTCCCCACAAATACTTCTAATTATTCCTGTGCCTATTTTGAAATGAAAATAAATAAATTTATATTTCCTTGCTGATTAACATTAAAATGATAAATTTGTTTACCTTGGTGATTTTATCACTACGACCTATCTTAACCATATTTTTTGATAATCTAATAAAAATGTATCTGTTTATTTTACAAAGATTTCTATCGTTTGGAGGTTCATTAACATACGGTTTTTGTTATAAAAAATCCAATAAAAATTATTGTTAGTTCACATAGTATATAATGTAAAGTATAATATAACAGTTAGTTAGATTATTAGGTTCTACTGACGGGTATACGGTGGAGAGAACTGTCCTCCAGTAGCCTCCTCAATTCTAGATCTCTCTCACGCACAGCCAGTTCAAGCCTGTCAGCCTAAAAACAAGGTAAACATATTTTTGATCATAATGTAATATTCATACTTAGAAGAACACGATAATTTTGGCCACACGACCTCTATTAAAAAAGTCAAATAAATATAAAATGTAGTATTAGAAATGTAGAAAGATAAAATGTAGAAAGAAGTTAAATAATACAGAACTTTTAAATGCAATATCATTGTCAAAGCTGTATATTTTTTTAGTAATACACAAAGTAGATTAGTATAGGATTCAAAGTAATATGAATTTTTAATTTCAATTTTTCAAAGTACGTTTCAGTTGTTTGTTTATTTATAAGGGTCAACTTGATGTATCTTTTTATTCCAAATTTATTACGCTAGCCAAAATTGAGCATGCCACATTGCAAGAATGAAGAATATGATGATCTTTAAGAAGACCATCACCTATGAAATCCATGGTAAAAAAAAAAAGTGGGATCAACATGAGGTGGATGGATGCTGTTTCAGTTGATGCAATACCATACATAAGAATCGAAACTGCAGAACTGCTGCGCAGGATCAGCTGACAGAGACTTTAACTAGTTGCTGCGCCAGACTATTATAATAATTCTTATTCTTTAATTTAAGTTTCAACATCAAATCATACAATGATTCCATCTAACAAATATATATTCTCAATTTTCCTTTATACATACATTCGTTAAATCAGAGATTAACTGAAGAAGCACTATGAATTAATCGACGGTTTGCATTATGAAAAATATTTAATATTTTAATCGAAATGGAGACTCCAAAAAAAATCAGTAATTATTGATTCGAAAAGTTTGAGGTTCGTTTAGATTTAAAACAAGGTGATTTCCTTTTGCCTGTCTTGTTCAATTTGGCCTTAGAATTAATTTGTTATTTTTCTGTGACAAAATTACTTATCTTGCATCTCCTGTCCCGAAACTTAAAAATTAGAATCTTTAAAACCGTTTTCCTACGTACGGTTCTTTATAGATGCAAAACGTGAGCCCCTTACATAAAGGAACGAGCAACGTCTTAAGGTTTTTGAAAATAAAGTATTGCATGGAATATTCGGACCGAAGAAGGATGAGTTAACCGGAAGATTGCACAACGCCGAATTAAACAGTATCTGGTTAATCAAATTGGCTAGTAAAATTGTTATGCTTCATAACGAAAGAATTCCTGAAAGGTTAATATTTGCTGTACAGAGTGGTAAACATCCGAGGGATAGACCAAAGCGAAGGTGTGAGATGTTTAAATGAGCGATTGGTGGTGTCGGTTCGCTAAGGTTCGCCAAGCGTTTTATTATTATCACTTATTATTATTATGCATTATGAAAATTATGACGTTGTCACGGACTGATGACGTTCTCATTACTGGTCGTACACCTGCATCCTTAAAAGGAGCTTTTGCGAAATGTGAGCATGCCTCAAAAATAGCAGGACTCAATTTTAATGAAACCAAAACTAAATATATGAAGACCTCCCGTGGTGATTGTGGTGCAAGGAATGGTCTTAGAACTGGAGAATACTTTTTCGAGCAGGTACAAAAGCTTAAATAAACGTATGGGCCAATGTAAACGAAAAGAATGACATACAGGCAGAAATAATGGCCGGAAATAGATGTTGCTGGACGTTCGGAAAAGTACTTAGGTTAAAGGTGTTGCCCTGGCAGTTAAAGAATGCCGTATATGTCAGCGTTATTAGACCAGTGGTGACATATGGAAGTGAGACATAGGTCCTCACCAGGAAGTCAGAGCAAGTACTGAACGTGTGGGAGAGGAATGTCCTGAGAAGGATTTGTGCCCCCTTGAGGGAGGGAGATCGGTGGAGGCAGAGGAACAATCAGGAGCTCCGTGATCTATACAAGGCCCCGGATCTGCATCAAGATGAGTAGAATTAGGTGGCTGGGGCATTTGTAGATGATGGAAGATCGGCGTATCCCGAAGAAGCTTCTGGACGTACACTCTGGTGGAGTACGAAGAAGAGGGCGTCCCAGATTGCGGTGGCTGGAGGACCTGAGGACACTTGGAGTCCGAAGGAGGGGAAGAGCGGCTTTGGACAGGGACGAATGGCAGAGAATCGTGGAGGAGGTCAGGGTTCTGCAGGGACCGTAGTGCCATCGATAGAAGATGAAAATTAACAATGCATTATGATGTAGAAACTGAAAGTAGCTGACCAGAAGGCACTAAGGATTTTAGAAAGAAAAACCATGAAACGAATTTTTGGCCACGGGGAGTGGATGATAAGGACAAATCAGGAGCTGGATGAACTATTGAAGCACGAGGATATTGTACGCTTTATTAAAGCTAGAAGAATTAGTTGGCTAGGACACGTGGAATGACTGCCAGATGACAAAGCAACGAAAAAGATACTTAGAGAGGAATTTCCTGGAAATTACCGGAAGGAAAAAGAGGACGACCGAGAAAATGCTGGAGAGGTGACGTGGAAGAGGATTTAAGGAGAATGGGAATGGTAAATTGGAGGATAAGAATCAAAGATAGAGAGGATTGGAAAAAGATCGTAAAGGAGGCCAAGGTCCTTGGACTGTAGAGCCCGTCAGTAAGTATGTATTATGATATAGAAAAGAAAGTTTGATATATTTAAATATATTGGTCGAGAGGAAATATCTAAACGTTCCCTTAAAAATCACTTAGTTTAAATAAGTAAGGTGCACAAAAAGTGAAATAAACTATTAACTGTTCTTCTTATTTCTGAACAAGGGAGTACTTGAGCAAATGATAGTCGCAGTATATTATGAAGAACCATTCAGATCAGAGACAACTGTACAGTTTTAAAGTGCAAATGTTTAAGCCAATATTATTAGTTTAATTAAAATTCAAATAAGAAATCTAAAATATGTTAGTTACCAAATCCAAGAGACTGGATAACGAGGTCTCAATGACGGTGATCGGGTCCAGTTCTTCTCCTTCCTCCTCTGGCTCCTTGAAGCGATCCCATTCGTTCGGCTCCGTCCCAGCGAATACCTATCGTTTAGAAATCGTTCACTAACAAGTAATCTTTATTGGGGAACCTAGACTGTCAATTAGGATGTATATTTCGTTTTAAAAGTTATAAAACAAAAAAAAAGGGATCAAGAGGTTGGTGAGACATTTATAGTCTTCATATCACCAAGACAGTATTTATTTAAAAGATTCTGAAAACTCTATTTTTATGAAAGAGATAGAGCGGCATCACTGCATCCCGCACAGAACAGAATTATTTTATAGAAATCTATAGGACTGGGCTACAAAAATAAAAATAATACTAAGCGCCATAATATTTATTTTCGCAGAATATCATCGTTCATTTATTCATTTAACCTCTACTATAATCCAAATAGGGCAGAAGGGACATATATCCTACTGGTCACCAACCCATCATAGCCAGAGTGGGAAGCCATGAATCCGCCACGAAATAAATTTCATATTTGAACCGGCGCCATTTCTGACTGGAAACCGCTAATGTTTACCAGATTAACTCTTGTATAAAAATATTTTACCTATTAAGTAAAAACCATAAATATGATAGGCACTAATATGTAAATTATATTTATTTCGATGTGTAGTCTTTTGAAAAATTAAAATTAAAACTGGTCATTGGTTCATGAGCATATCCAGGATGGAGCAAGGTTCACAGTTGCCGCTCACAATTCTAAGATGGGAATAATTCAAAATAAAATGCTAAAAAATATGAAGAAAAATTGTTTGAAAGTAACAAGAGGTTGGATAATGCTACAACGTTTTGAAAAAAACTAATTATGAAATAAATATCAATTCTTCTGCTCCCTAAATGAATTACACCTTTTAAATGATATGAAATTTAATGATTAAGTTCCTTTATATTAATCTGGCTTTTAGACAAATATTATTCTAATGTTTTAAATAAAAATTGAAGTGTTCAGCACTTTTAATCAACCAGTTAGTCCAATGAAAAGTATTTACTTAATAGAGGCTGGATCCGGGACAAAATCAGAGCTACTTTTAAGCTTGCTAAGTGATTATAATTAATAAACAAGTTATTGTGGGTTAAAAAAAATTAAAAATAAAGATTAATTTAATATTTATTTCTATTTGTTTATTAGTTCTCACCTGTTCGTATGACCCGCCAGCAGGTGGGCTGTCGCCCTCTACATCGGAACCACCTTCGCTGTTGGTACTACTGCCCTCTCTGCTATCCACTTCTAGCCCTGATACAAAGTATAATTATTCCATTTTAATGAAGTTCTGCCGTTACAATATAAAACAATGCTAAAAAATTATTAGTTACCTCCACCAGTGTGAAATGATTTGGAAACATCCTGGATTTGACCTTCCAAGTCAATCATGTCGTTTTCTAGTTGTCTGAAATTCGAAACGAAACAGTTTTTAAAACTTATTAATTATATTATTAAGCGTTGGTAAAGGCCGACGAAGTTCAGCAAGTTGAAATAGGCCCATACAAATTTAAAAGAGTACAGGAGTTTACCTACCTCGGATCTCTCGTAAAGTCGACCAATGACATGTCGAAGGAAATAGGAAAGAGGATAGTGGCAGCCGACCGTTGCTATTTTGGCTTAAAAAGACACATCAAGGGCCAATTACTTATAAGGCCAGAATATACAAAACTTTGATTGGGCCGGTGTTGACCTACGCCTCACAAACATGTTCGATGAAAAAAGCTGATGTATATTCATATATAGCCTTGTCATATTCGAACGGAAAATTTTATCGATGGATCTCTGAAAGAAGAAGAAGTTTGGAGAAGACAAAGAAACCGAGATTTAATGACTTCTGTATAATGACTTAAATATAGTCGACTTCATAAAACTTGGAAGGTTAAGTTGGGCCGGCCATGTGATTCGGATGGAGGATGGCGATATTCCCAGAAGAATTGTTGAGGATAGGCCAGGAGGCAGAGAGGCAGACCCAGGATAAGATGGATAGTTGGCGTGCCGGCTGGCTCCAGGATACTATTATGGAAGGCAGTGGCAATGGATCGAGCTGGATGGCGGAAGCTCCTAGAGGAGACAAAAACCCACTTCCGTGTTGTAGTTCCGACGAGATAGAGACTAAGTGGTTCGTTAATGAAATGCAGAACAAAGCAAAAACAAAAATAAGGCAATGGAGGAAAACATCGCTGCAATGCACACTCATAGTTTTTCCCTTTCTCGACTACATAGCGGTATTTCTATTGGAATAAGTACAAACAGCGGGTCTTTTGTTCGATTTTGGATCCTCATTTGGGTATCTGAAGGTTGTCCTGTACAGGACAGAATTTATTTATCTTGCTTTACTCCAGTTGCTGATTCGAGTGTTAAGTTAGTCTGGTATTTAAGTCAACCACAATATTATCACAATCATTCTGGAATGACAACTATGTAGCCAGAACTAGTTTTGGATTCTGTTTATTTTACAAGCCACCTTTTAATTAATGATACGAAATAAGCATGCAATTTCTTTAGCAAATATTGAACTCAAATTACAAACATAAAACACTAACCTGCAAAGATCTCTCTCCTTCTTCAGTTTCTGCAATAGGCTGAGGTTCTCCTCTAGGAGCGGGTAACTTGAGTTAACAACTCTCTTCAGATCTTCCCTAAATAATAAGTGTTGGATTAATTCCCCAATTTTATTCTATTGTTATATAGTTTGTATATAATGAGTACAGATCTAATAGCGGTAAATATTTTTACAATATGGCCCGTATTCATTAATCATCAGAATTCAATTTTTTATTTTAACCTTTCATTTAATAACCTTTCAAGTTCAAATAATTAATTTTATTTCTTCACGAAACATAATTACTTTTAATTATTGACAAGACAGCTTTAAATTCCTTAAAAGGAATAAAAAGAAACTTAGTTTATGAAGTCAATACAAAGCAGCCTACTGGTGGCCTATAGCAGAGGACCAACTTGGACGTAAACCTTGTTGTTGATCATTTCATCGGTTATTGCAACAGACGAAACGAAAAGATTGAAAGGATGACACTGAAGTTGTCAACATCGTTTCCGAGAACGAAACTAATGTGAGATAATTTCAAAAGTATTTTTTTCTCTTTATTTTTGCTTCCAGACTACCTAAGGTATGGAAGATTTGTATACCTGCAGGAGGTTACTCTGTGCTCAGCATTGAAAATTTCCACTTATGTTTTAAGTTTTAGAGATGAAGGAACAACATTGGCTTCATGTTCGTTTATAAGTTGATACTAAGTGCATATATACTACGATGAGACTCAAGCTTTAAGGAAAGTTGAAGAATATTGAAATAATGGTTGCATAAGAATTTTATTTCATTCATGCTCTACTTCCTCTTACATATGTGCAAACGTATTTTTCTTGATAACAGTGTGTCTCTATAACAGCTAGTTTAATTTGGTCCAAAGTTGGAGAAAAGTTAAGCAGACCCTACACGGTAATTCATGAATGAACGTCACAAGAAGTTCCAAGATTGCCCGCTATCGCTTTGATCATGAAGACCCTTACACGTTAAATCATTACTGATCATTACTTATCGTTGCTGATTTAGGTTAGATCGTTGCTGACCAATTTAGCGCAGTTGTAAACAAAGAAACAGCATAGATATGCTTATTTAGACATTGTCATTTATAATATTGGGCATCAAGAGAAAAACGGAGATATAATAATTACTTCCTAGTGCCTGAAAATCGTTTAGACCAAAGTTAGTCCAAAATATAAGTCAGATACATACAAAAATCTATGAAAAGTATTGCGAAAATAATCAATTTGTTAAGTAAAATGGAAAAATTAATGACAAATAAACACAACAGTTAAAGATTTTTTTTCTATAAGTAAATTGTGAAGTTTCCACTCTTTCTCTTCAATTTATTGCCTACTAGACTACTTTAAAAAAAAAAAGTTGAAAATGGTTAATAATAATATAGACTAGGGATATAAACAACTATTTACTTAATAACGAGACCTAGGTAAACTAACTCTATCTGGTTGTAGTCTCATAGGAGGTTAGCCTCATAGAAAATCGTTTTGACAAAAGTTAGTAAAATATAAGTCTACTACTTACAAAAATTAAGGATAGGTATTGCGAAAATAATAAATTTATTGAGGAAAATGGGAAAAGAACTGATAAATATACACAACGATAAAGTTGTTTTTTTTCCTAAAGTAAATTGTGAAGTTTCCTCATTTTTTTTTTTAATTTGTTGCCCACTTGACTATTTAAAAGAAATAGTTGAAGATGGTTTAAAATTATATAACTATTTACATATAATGAAAATCAGAAATTTATAACGGTAGTGAGGCCTAGGTAACCTAACCTATCCAGCAGTATGGTTAGTCTCCCCACTACTTTTACCTCAGTCCCCCCTCCACTTCTCGTGAATGAACCTTTGATTTCCGGATGTTCGGAAATCCGCAGCGCACCACCATCAGTACTTCATTCACTACCTTACACGACAATTCGGAACGTCATTAGTGCAATTCCGATTGGTCGTGTAGGGTCCCCTTTAGAGATTGGTGAAAAAATGATCAAGTAGATATTCATTTTATCAAATTCAGTCCAAAGCTTTTCAAAAATTTTGATGACAACAGGATGAGCAAATACATTTTCCTGGTCTATATTTCAAAAGGCTCAATCGGGTTACACTCAGGTTGGAAGAAACTTGGGAAGTAGTTTAAAAATATCATTAAATTTTATTTAGAAAATAATATTAATGTATCCCATTGTTAAGAACGTAATAACTATGGTAGGTAGTTAACATGTGGAAAGGAGGGTTATTTTATACTACAGTTATAAGAATTTAAACTGTACTCATAAATTTAATTTAAACGTTATTCTGTAGCTATGCCAGCACTTAAGGCGGAAATACCACCTACTTTCGTTAATCCGATTTGATGAAATTTTCATGGATTGTCATATATAGCAGGTCCGATATCGATTTTATGAAAATTCGTGAACTGCTCATCGATTCGTAGTGCAAACGATCGTTCTTCTTGGCAATACATATTACAAAAAAAAAAAACAGATTCTCTTGTATATTTTATTCCTAAACGGTAACCCATCGACCTTGAAATATAGATAGTCATGTAACCAACCAAAATTGTGAGAAAGTTATACTGTCCATACTTGGTAGACTGCTTTTGTTTTGTTTTTAAAGATGGTCAAGAACTAGAGCTCGAAATAAATAAAAATTAGGCAAAATTTACTGCATGGGAAAGGGAGGCGTTTTCGTTTATTGGTATAGAAGAAGAATTAATTTTGATTAGATAGCAAAATTTAGTATGAATAAAAGTAGAAAATTTTGTTTTTCAGCTGTCAGATTACTTACGTAGGGCGTTCATCCCAGAACTATATAAGTTACAAAACTACCATTGCTCTCTACTGTTCTTTAAAGGATGGGAAACGTGGCCTATAACATTAGATAAAGAGCAACTACTTGATGTTTTTAATCGGAAAATTCAGACGACTGCACAATTTGGAATTGCTTTACCCGGTAATTAAGAAGATAGCATTAGTCCAAATAATGTAGACACATAAATTTATTTTGAAGAAGCGAACATTTGGATTCGCTTACCTTTTATTCACATTTTTTTAATTTATTTATGGTGTAAGCCAATAATGGGGATCAGCTCTACCAAATACTCATGTATTTGTCGAGAAGTTATCTTTTACCTTAATAATAACAAGTGTGATTAGAAAGTGATTCAATGGTGCCATAACTTGTAGAAATGTAGGGACATTTAAAACAAAATATCAATAACGAAATAACTGCCAAAAAAAGTTGAGGTAAACCTGCAAATACAACCTAAATACCATCGCCAACAACCAAATTGGCTAAACTCCAAAATCATTATTATTTATTGCCGCATAGTTAATTTTGGTTTATTATTTTCAATAATGAACCATTGTGATCGATCGAAAAATTGAAAAACTTAACCCTCTCTCAAAATTTGAGTTTTACGTTTCAGGAAACGTAGCATTCGAAAGACGAATTCAATTTCTTTCGTCCGTCTGCCTTCTGCCCGTTTTCTCAAGATGGCGGCCGAAAAACATACATAGACTGTAGCGCCTAAACGAATGTACCGATTTCAATGAAACTTAGCTCTTCTCGATGCCCTTTAAATTTATCCATATAACATACTTCAACGAAAAGAAGTTGAAAAAAAAGTTACGAGGGATAGTAAAATTAGATTCCAAATAACTCAAAAAGTATAAACTTTTTTGTTGATATTTTGGTAAGATGTTTCAAAGGTATTTCAATTTCCTAAAAAATTAAGAAGGTTTCATCGAAATCAGAGCACTATTAGTAAGGATATCGCGATAGCTATTTAAAAGTTTACAAAATTTCATAAACAACAAAAAAATAATCGTTAAAATCAGACAATTAGGAGCAAAGATATTATCTCTAGATGTTTTTTAATGTTGTACTGAAAAGGTTATATCCTTTGTTTTGGTTTTTTACTTTTCAATATGTCACTGAAATAATACTATTTTTTTTAGCAAATTACTAATGATGAAAAAAAGATCGATTAGGCCAATAATTGAAATCACCTTTTATTTATTTTTATTTTTCACTCGGAAGGTAATTGTTTGGAAATAATAAACCATTGTGGAACAATTCGCAGGGTTTTTCCACTAGCATTTAGCCTGTTATTGATTTACAGTCTTCATAACTTTTGAATAAATAATTTTTCATTAATTATAAATATGCAATTATTAAAAAATAAATATAAATCAAACTAGCATTATAGGAAATTTGACTGGCAAAGCAATATTTGTTGAGTTCATTTGTTTGCTATTAAGTAAACTGTATACTTATATTTCGTACATAAGGGTCTGCATGGTTAAAATATTAGCATAAAACTCGATAAAAAAAAACAATAAATATAACTTAAAAAATGAAATAAATAAATATTGTCGTTTGCCCAATTCATGTGAAGATGAAACCAAATATTACAAATTCTTATTGAAATGCGGAATAGTTTTTTCGCATCGATAAAATGAATTGTAATAAACTATGACTTAATGAAAAAACGCCTTTATCAGCATATTTATATACGATGCTTGAGATGGATATTTGCATCGTCAGCATTTGTTTCTTGGATTTTCTTTATTTCCTTTTTTATCATTAAAGATTTGTGCGATTTTTTTTTAATATTATATTTAGAGAGCAGTTTCAAAAGGACTAATAAATATTTGTTCTCATTCTTATAATCAAATATACCTAAAGTTATTAAGGATATGCCGTAACTGGCAACACCAACAAACATTTTTGTACGTGGAATAGTTTACCTGTCAGGTAAGTGTAAAGATCTTCGAAAAGTTGAAGAAAATGATGCTGCTTCTGATGACTGACTTGGATTGCTGGGGCAATATCTGTCTATGACACAATATTTACAGTTAATTATAAAAATATTTTTAAAATAAAATTCATATTAAAACGAATATTGTTTGCTAAATTTAAATCTAAACTAAGAAATGAGAAGATTGGAATAATAAACAAACAGCATGTAAAATCAATTATTCAGTCAAACTTGAGTATCTTGATATATTACACAAAAAAAATTAAATTAAATAAAAACGCACATGTAAAATAAGGTGCACGGTAAAACATAACCTTATTACTAGAAATTCACAAGTAACCGCACGTGGTTTGTCAACATAGTTATGTTTTCATTTTGAGAAATTGCAAATCATTAGAATATAGTTAATAATTAATTTTTCAGTCTATATTTCATTAAGTCAATAATACACCGACAACGTTTTTACATTCAATTCATATTTTGGAATGACGTTTCATTTGATCGAACCATTTTCAAATCTGAAAACAAATTTTTCATATTAATGTTATTTAGAATATTTTTTGTTAATTTTTCTGGATTAATTATTTGTAGAATCATTTCTATCAATAAGAACACTCATATATGTTTAAATATAAAACTTATATTTACGTATCATGTCCTAGTTTATTGCATTTCTTATGTAAAAACAAGGACATGATAAGTAAATATAAATTTTTTATTTCAACATATATGAGATTTCGAATTATAATTATGCAAGAAAAATTAACAAAAAATATTGTAAATAACTGTAATATGGACAATTTGTTGTGAGACTTCAAAATGGCTCGATGAGCCAAAACGTCGTCATTTCAAAATAAAGATTAGAAATAAAAACATTATTGATATCCTATCGGCTTAATGCAACATAAACTGAAATATTACTATAAGACACCGAAATAAAAGAAATTTGTTAGTAATCAATTGTTTTTAAATAGTGACATTGATGAAAAGTGTATTAAAAATTCGTCTTAGGTAAATTTAAATATTTACTTATATGAATATTTTAATAAGTCTTTTATATATTGAACCTTATTTAATATTTTAACCGTAAATTTTGGCCGTTCAGTGATTGGGTGTATGATACAAATAAAACAGCGTATTTTGGAATTTTTATGGATTTTAGTGACTTCAAAAACACTAAAAATTATAGGTAACTTTGCCCACTTTGGGAAATTTTTTTTTAATCAATGTTTGAATACCAGTTATTCTGAAACGTAAAACTTAAATTCTGATCGGTAATTGTTATAATTTCTTAGTCGATTAAAAACATTTCATTATCTCAAGTAATAATTCCAAACTCCAAACAGCATTTAGATGTTTAAAAAACTTTACCACCTTTGAAACTAAACAGATTTGTTAGTTACTTATTTAATGTATTGATTTACCTGTTTGGCAAACAAAATCAGCTTCCTCCCCACGCCACTCAGTACCACTCGTTTCATCCTTATACCTGTTACACAATTAGAAACATTGATAAATTAAATATTAAATTGCAAAATTGATAATTATACGTATTGTGCCCAAGTGAAACAAACAGACACGATTCATGGTTTACACAGGTAAGGATTTTGTTTACAAAATATATTTGCTTGAAGAAAATTGACTCATCCATTCGCTAATATTTGTTTAGCTACTTTATAATAATTTAGAAATTGTTTCTCGAAAAAACAAATTAAAAACTGATTACATTGCTTTATTTTATATTCATTTATTCTATAGAACAATAATCAGTTCAGTTATTTTTCTCACTTAATAATGATACCTCCTTTTTTTTAACTTTACCGAATGCTTAAAGAATTTTATTAAATCATAAAATAGACGGCATAAGTATTAAATACAAGAGTATGACAAATTAAGAACTAGTTGTAAAATCTTTGGGGCTATTCGAAATTATCAAAAGGTAATCATAAAGCAATTTTCTTAGTTGTGACCAATAATATCAATACCTACTAGGTCTTTACTCACCCAGGTGTTTTTCGGTACCTCATCGATTGAGAACAGCCATTTTCTGGATACCTGCCTGAACAATTATAAATTTAAACTCATAATTAAATTATAATTTCTTCGAAAAGCGAAAAATGAGTAGCAGAATGTAGGTAATATTAGCTTACTCGGTTGAACCTGGTTCTCACATGTGGACTTGCTTCCCCTCACATGAGTGGTCCATCGCCTCTCCGCCTACAATCATGTACTAATTAAGCAAGTGATAACATTGTTTTTAATTTTTGTTTAAAAACATTAAAAATTTATTGAAATTCAATTTATTAATGTTGTTTTGTAGTTTTTCTCTTCAGCTGTAATATTTTTTAAAACATTTTCCATCAACATCAATCCTTTCTTTTTAAATATTCCTTTGAAATTATAATTTTGTTATGTATATTTTTCAGGAAACTAGATTTCTTGAGGATTTATGTAGACGACTTAATCTGTTGACAAATAAAATATTGTGAAAATGTAGTGATTAATTAATAGTAGCTCAAAATCAGCTATTTGTCTACTTTCTCATGTTTACGAGTTATTCTTATTATACCTAGATAAAGATAGAAAGATAGATGTGTAGATAGAAAAATAAATTTATTCTGGAACAAGGTCCTCTAATAATAACAATAATTGACAAATAAACAACGTATCTAGCCAAAAACTATATTAACAAAACTATATAAATGAAAACTTCAATGCAATTACAAATGAAAACTTCTCCAGAATAAATATAAATGTGATGAAAAATAAAATAATGAAAAATCTGAATAAAATATAAAAATAAGTGTTAATACATAAACAGAAGAAACTACTATATACTTCTTTAAAAATTTCATTGAATAATGACTGAAATAAGTATTCGGGATATTAGATGGCAAGGAATTCCAGAAGGCAACAAGGAGGGCAAGAAAGGAACGTTCGAAGGTTTTAGTTTTATGAAAGCGAATATAAAAGTCATAAGCCTGGGATCTTGTTTTCTGTGAGTGGACTGAGGATTTGAAATGTAGGAGACGGGTGATATAGAAATGTTTTTTATAGTTTGGTATAAGTACGATCTGAGAAAGTATTGACGGCGAAAGAAGAAAAATACAAGTTGTAGATCGTCTGGAAGTACCAAAGTCAAATATTAATAGACCTTTGAACTTCCTCCAATGATAAATTTTGAATCTTATTAATCATGTGATTTTTTTATTTTTCTTGTATAAAAACGGATAAAAAAGACGGTATTAGAAAGAGGAATATGTATGAAAATAGCATGGGTTTCAAGAATATTACATATTCTTTATAATTTATCCTCTGCTTTGCAACAATCCCTTGGCCAAGGTAAGATAATATCTCTCATGTGAAACTGTACATATGATGAGCTGGTTTTTGCTGAGGTCTTTTTTTTTCATATGCAATGCCATGCATCCTGATTATGTGCCACTTCCATCTAGTTTCGCACGTTCAAGTATTCTCTTGCACTAATGAGGACACAACAATCTACCCATTTTGTTCGTGTATTTACATTTAATAGGATTTCAAGAATCAAATATAAACCATTTTATATATTTTCTTTCTTTTTATTACAAAGTAATTATCGTTATATATATATATAAAAGCTTTCGGGCTGAAGCCCCTCGTAAATTAAATCCTGGATCCGTTAGTGTCCAGGACAGCACTTTTTTTCGATATGTTGCCTAATAAGCCGATGTAAAAGTATCTGATCCATCTTCTCAGAGTACTCAAGATGGATTTATATTACTTTAAGCTTCTAATATGTACCTTTTAGTGTTGCCCAAAATTGCTCCTGAAAGATCAAAACCAATATGTAAAAAAAAAATTCGATTTTTTAAAATAAAAATTAAGGCAAAATAGTTATTAATAGTTGACATTTTTAGATACTATACGTAAAGACTTGGTATAACCAATATACTTTTGTAGTTAACTCTTTTAATTTTTCTTTCAGGCTTCGTTAGGTTTCTCCTACCTATAATATAAGAGTAATATCTCTAGAGTAATAAGTTAATAGGCAACTGCAAGACTGTTGGGAGACTCTTGCGCAAGACCAAGACTAAGTACGCAAGACCAAAACTCGTCTTTTTCTCGCATTTGGGCAACACTAGTGCCTCTCGCTGTTTTTGCGCTCTTTGATGTGTGTCGAGATTAAGATCTATGAGTAAGTAAATGTAAAATAATCATGTTTTCTCAAAACTTACCTTGTTTTGGTCTGTATAATAAAAAGTCCTCCAGTCTCCTTCCAGTGACTTCCATTTCCTCAACGGCTCTCCAGGACAGCTCTTCGTACTGGACAGTTCTTCCCTTCTCAGCACTGGCCTCTGTGGGTTTCCTGTAACAGCAGAGGAGTCTTTAATAATTACCAATGATACAATATTAATCACTTATAAAATATAACAGTGTGTTCTAACTTATTATCATAGAAATAGCAACAAATCTATCGGCAACCAATCGATATCTTCTTACCTGATTATTCGTAGAAATCAAAATTAACTTCGTTCACAACTTGCGTGTCTTGTGAATTCTTGACAATGTATTCTAAACAACCATCATACTGATAAAAAAAATCTTCAATGTTTAATATTCCATTCTCTCAAAATGTGCCTATGTGGAAAATATTCCATGAAAATGACGCATCCTTGAATTGCTTCACAGAAGGGTTCATTATATTTAGCAAGTTTGTCACCTGATCTATACTGTAAATATCATCATTCTTATTTTATAACTACTTAATTAAAAAAATGAAAGATATGTTTTATTATTTATTCCGACATATTAGGTACTGTAAAGTCATCTAACTAACAAAAATTCGATAACTGAAATTGTTTATAAAATTTATTTAATTAGTTTATTTTACAGATAAAGTTCCAATAATAAAACTTTCTCACTGATTTTATGGTTAAACAATATAGCTCCTTTAAATAAACTCAAACATATTTTTTTTAAATATTAATATTAAGCATTAATTTGAAACATTATGTATGACATGAAAATTTATGAGTATAATATTTTGGAAATATTGAATTTAGAATGACAAAATTTAATGTTTAATCTTGTTAATGTCTTGTCATTTCTTAACAAAGAAGACATAAGTTTTTAAACAAAATCTAGCCAAGAAAATTATATTTTCTTATATAATTATTTAAAATATATATTATTATTATTTAAAATTATATTATAATTATTATAAATATATATTATAATTATTTAAAATATAATTATTATAAATTATAATTATGTTTTGCCTAATTTTAAGCCGGTGTTTCATAAAAATAATTTACATAAATCTTTTTAATTATTAATTTATTACTCAACGGGTAATTATATATCTTTATTTTTTATTAAGAACTCTTCAGTATTTTTTAACAAGGTTTTTTTTATTACTGATTGATTTTTTTTTTTGTTAATTTACGAACAGAGAGCAATCTTATCATAAAGATTAAAACCTATTTCTTAATTCTGATTTTAGATAGAAATGTTTTTCATTGTTTTTACACAAATGTTATTCTTAAGGGACTTCGACTCTCTATAGTATTTTTTTTATTTTTTTTTTATCTATTCTGAAATAAATATAACATCATTAATAGTTAATTTTGTTTAGGAGTCTATGTAAAAATAATGATTGATTTCGTTGAAAATTATACAAAAATGATCATAAGAATACATTTTTTAAAATCTAAATATGAGCGTGTCTTTATACAATCTTATAACGTGATTTCATGTTTGACAAGGAATTTCAGTTAATTTGTTTTTTTACTTGTGGTTTAAAAAGCCTACTTTTTATTTTATATTTGTTTTCTTTACATGTTGATTATATTTATTTTCTTTCGTTACCATGGTGTATTTAAAGTAAATAATCATAATAATTAATTCCTTCAGACCATGTGACTTTTACAGAGCTATAATATTAAAAAATAACTAATAGAAAGAAAAACAATAATAATAATCGTTCAAACAAAGATGTCCCTAATGTAAATTATAAAAAAAAAAATCAACTGTAGAAACAAGAGCGTGATTCATGAAACTGAATCATAGCCATTCTCCATATAAAAAAATTATAATTAATAAGAAATAAATATATTTAAGTGTTTTAAAATGTTCCCAATAAATAGCTATCTTTAAGATCCAGGGTTTTGTCAAGTCTTAATTTCGAATAAAGGATAAGCAAAGCAATGAATTGTAGTTATTTTAATGCAATAGAAAAATATAGTTTATTTTATAGCTGTCTTAAAATAATTTAGATTTATTCGTTAAAAAAATAAATAAATAATCAGATCAATTATAGCAACCTAAAATCTCTATTTTTTTTTGTTTATGAAAAATCTCAAAACAATTTATTTTTCTAAAAATTACTATCTAAAAATATTTAAAATTACTTATCGATTATGACCACAATTTTAAAATATGAAAATACTCGTTTACTTTTTAATAATTGTTGACTTGTTTAATAAGTATGAGGTAGACTGATGAGTTGACTAAATTTCAATTAATATTTATCTTCTTTCATTTAATTAAAATTCATTGGGTAAACTGGATTGACGATGTACTACCATTTAAATATTGTTTTAAGAGTACTTTTATATAATAAGTTTATGTCAAAAATATATGAATTAATCTTTATACTAGACAAAATATGTTTACTAATGCATTTAAGTAATGTGTGTCAAGAACAGCTTCGTCTTGCAATTATGCAATGGACACTTGAAGAATCACTTATACTAGTTAAAATATAAAACTATAAGTTCCATTTTCATAGGGAAAAGATATTATTGCTTATTTAGTTATGACAATTATTGGGAAATTGGACTCACCGTGAGCTGGGTAGTCACCCGAGGCGTGAGGCACTGGGGACCCCATCAACTGCGTCCAAACATAGATGCCTCCTCTTGGAGGGCTGCCAAACCCCGCCTCACTCTTTTCTATTTAGATCGCTCTAGCCTATATCTTTTAATATCGATACCTCTTCGCCAAGAGGTTCGCCCAAAAAAACATTAAACAAAGAGATAAAGTTCATAACTAAAGCTTAGAACCAATAATCTATTGGGTTGTCACACATGTATGCTACAATTTTTTCGTTTTTCCGATCTTAAAGTCGATGGAGGATTAAAACGTTGTCCGTTGATAGTCAGCAAAATATTGATTTAAAATGTTTGTTCAATTTCAAAGTAGATTTCTGTATAGATTTCTGTGTCATTTAGTACCACACGCGATTTTCAAACGATCTGTTTTGATGAGTTCTAATTCTGTCATATCGCAGCCAAGACAATACTATGACCGGAATATTTATCAAGCTTTCGATGAAGGAAGTTCTCATGGAAGGACTATAAGTTGTTGGTTTTCTAAATTTTCTTCAGGAAATACGACGTTTGAGTCCTTTAGCATTATTCGAGAATGCAGATCTTAAACAATCTGTGGAAGAAAGCACCTCATAAAAAAGTCAGAGAACTTGCGTCAGATCTCGGAACAAGTCTAATGACCGTTTTCAAACGTTTAAAATTGATGGAAAATGTGAAAAATCCCAGGGTCACCCACCTAGTTAACGAAAGTCGGTCTTTGAAACTTCAAGATTTTAGTGTTTCTTGCACGTCAAAGAAATGAACCCCTGTGACGAAAAATGGATCTTCTATGACTACTTTTTTGAGAACTTGTATTACTTTATGCAATTAAAATTCTTTATAAATGATTCAAATATTGAAAGTTCATATAGTTTAAATAGACCTTCCTTTATCCATTTTCACGAAAACGTAATGAAAATATAGTTAATGAAGTGATCATAGTTTTAAAGTTCCTAACTTTAAGTGAACTTAGGAAAAGTTTACAAAAACTATTCATTCGATCCTACAAAGTCAACTATTCTATAAAGAAAACATTTACCTGTGCCATGCGGGGATATAAACAGGGGTAGGGAGGAGTTCCCAGAAAGGGATGAGATGACGCTAATTGTGCTGTAATACTTATTCTACTTATTATTTGACGGTTTTTAGGAATATGAATTGTTGAAGAAAATCAGAGATGTGGTGGCCAAGCGGGCTAACCTGAGTGCACAGCACCGTGCGTTGCCTGCCTGCCAGAAATCTGCAGTAGATAAAATAAATACGATTTCGTGTGCTGGTGATGGGGGAGCTTTTAACTCTAGGATAAATTCTCCTTCCTCATGGCCCTGTATTGCCTTAAAGGTGAGAAAGGAAAGGAATGTTGAAGGAAATCATGTTTTTGTATAGATACAATTTGTATAAACTTTCAAACAAGAGAACGAGGAAAAAACCCATACCAACTTCTCTACAAAAAATAATTGAATGTATGTATTTATTAACGGTTTAACCAAATATAAGTGACCGCTTATATTTTCTCAAATAGTCTGTAGTTACACTGCCTAAAAAAAAAAAAAAAAATTGCGTGTATTTCGATGAAAAATGTTTCTCTAGACTAATTTTGGTGTGAGAAACTCGAATTTTCTGTCACAATCTTACTATTAGCTACTGCTCAGCAGATAAGTATATCCAGAATCAAATACAAAAAAAAAAAAAACAAGTTATTGAAAGTTACACTACTATGTTTTAGGCTTTGAAAGTGCTTTGTTATTAGTTAAATACTTTTACAACCCACAAAACATTAAATTACAACTTCTCTCGGCAAGTAAAGTGCTTTTATACGCTTCTTCTTTGCTTGACGATTGTACAAATGTTCAGGTAAATCCCTCAAAACGTTCCAACAGCAGTCTGCGAACATTGAAGTATTAGTGATAGAGGGAAGTAAATTGCCAGTGTGCAATAGAACTGTCTTGAGCGATAGCTTTGATGAATCTATGAACGGCCTCCATTCAGAAGGGTTGTGATTGATATTCAATGCTGTCATCAGACCTGGGGCATCACAACAAGCAAAAAGGTTCTCATGCTTTTTCAAAAAGGTGATCAAGTCTTTATGGCGATTTCCGTACATTTTAATCTTTATATCAGGTTGGAAGAAGTTCCATTACTTGAATTTGACCCCAAAAGTTCTGCTTTCTCTTTGGGCAGATCCAGCTAACGAATCAAGACACTGAGTTCAGGGTTTTCGTTCTTGTTCGAAAGATAAATCAGAATCATCTGATGAGGTTTCTCCTAGGGGATTTTCCTCTTCGTTAGCCTCGTCCTCATTCAAGTCGTATTCAAGAGGCCTTAGAATAGGCAATTCGTCCCCATATAGTATTGGCCGTATAGCAGAAGTAATGTCAGGGTACTTCACTTCAGATTTCTTTTTTCGAGACATTCCATGATAAAGAGGAAAGGCCGTGCAAAAGTAGCAGTTTTCAGTGTGATTAGTAGGCTCCCTCCACACTGTGGGAACTACAAAACGTATTGAACGAACTCTCCTGGGCAATCATTCTCTTAAGATTAGACTACTTGTGATGCAGTAGATATGCGGGGTCCACGGTTTATCTTAGTCACCAACCTTTACACCAAAATACTTGTGGTATTCTGTCTTGATCATCTGGGGATAGGAAGTTTTTGACTTGTGATGGTTCCTTTCCCACAAATATAAAAAAAGTTGTTAAAGAGCACTCAAACACTTCCTGGGATTGTAACTTCACCAAAACTACTAAAATCACGAAAAAATCGTTGAAAGAATACCTAAAGCAAGAAAGATCACGTATATAAGAGTACTTTTAAATGTAAAAACTGAATGCAACTGTCAGTAAAATGGTTCTGTGAGTCACAGCTAGTCGTTTCCTGCGATTCACACACTTCACAGACAGGAAATGTCCCCATACTACGCAAAAAGTAACTATATCTTTGAAACTACTGCTAACTAATGATTTTTATGTGAAAATTCGAATATCTCACACCATAAACATGCAATGAGGGTGTTTTCAAGTGAGGAACAATATCAATGTTATTTAAAACAAATTTATATTGTGGAATTAGAAGCCTTTACTTTTATCTTAACATTCTCAAAGTAAATATACTAGTATATTAATTTTTTTTTCTTCTTTACAAAACCTTTTGTTTTGTAATGTCTAGTTAATTAAATATTTCTCTGCATTTTAAATATAAGATTAAATTCATTCAATCCAAAGCCAATAAAATGTTCTGGGCTAAGAAGAAGAGCGCTCATTAATGGCATATCCATAATAACAACATAAAGTAGGTACCACTATGCTAGTTATATTTTTTTTTAAACCAAATTAGAACAATAAGGCCCTCATTACTGTCAGTTTTCAGTACTACTTTAATAATAACTGATTGTTATAAGAAACGCCGGAAGAAGTTCTTGGACAGCACAAACCTTTTCAGAGAGAATCTATAATCTTTGCCAAATCTCAACTTAAACTCACTTTCGGAGCATGCGCCTTCTTCCAGCTTCTGTTTCAGATCATCATTATTATTCCTTTCTATCGATAACACATGAAGTCCACAGTAAGAAACGAGATCGAACAAAGATATGGATTATTTAAAGGTCAAGATATCGTATTTCAGCTCTGAGTATAAAAAATAAAATAATACCAACACATGTAGAACGAAAATACCCTATAAGTTAGTTATCCAGATGAGAAGGCATATGACGTATAATAATAATGATACAAAACAGGATACAGAAGCTTCTCTGCACCGAGTACAATGACTTTAATGACATCATCATCATTGAAAGTCCATTTGCACAGACCACCAGGGACGGCAATGGTATCAGGCAGTTACAGATTGGTAAGATGGTCTTCCATTCCATTACAGAAGATCCTATAGTTTTTACAATGTGGACTAGTTTGTAGTCGAAAATATCTACAAGTAGTTAATAGAAATAGGTTAAATGAAATATTGCATTTTTACAATTACATACTTTGAAAAATACCAAAATAATTGTAATGTAACATTGTTGTAAAACTCATATGCTAATTTAAATTCATATCAGTGTAATCATTAGTTCATATATCTAATTTTTCATTTTTCACTTTGAAAATATCCGATTATTTCTACTTCATATGACGAAAACATTTCTAAATCTAAAATTGAGAAAAATAAAACCGCATGCATAGCTATGAAGAGGACACTTATATAAAAACAAACAGTGTTGAGTTATGGAGGATAATCAATCCATATAATTTCTTCACTGAAATAGCTTATATTTGATACACATAAGGGTCCCTCAAAAATTATGATGGCGCACCTTGTGCCATATAGATCCTTTTTTGGCACTTCTGGAGACACAAATTCAAAAGATTCGTGTTTTCGACTAACAATTTAGAGTCAACTAATAATTATTGCTCTTGTAAGTCGCCTTTCATATTAATTTATATGTTTTGGTTATTTAGAATTTTGATAAACCGGTAACTTAGGAATTTTTGAGAGAAGTAGAGGTTAGAGCAACGTTTTTTCTACATATACCGCTGTAGCAGTCATATATTAATTAATAATAGAGTTGTAATGGAAGAATCAAAATCTCTGAAGGATCGGAAATTTACGGATAAAAAGGCATGGGAAAAATAAAATGAAATTTCTGATCTTAAGAGATGAAAAAATGAGAGCTTATTCTCAAAGATACATTCAAAAGACACGTTCAGACTCATTTAAGAGAACCAATTGGTTTACTTAACAAAAACGACACGGATTCTTTTGTAAAGACACTGTTCTTTGTCCAGAGTCCATACAACAATGTGAATTTCGCATTTAACAGTCTCATTTCGTATTCCACCATGGGGACACTGTTCCATGTGGAATGAGTTCCTGCTTAGAGCTAATTACAAGTGAAAGAACATGAAAATATAAACGTTGGTGGACGAGCGAAGCATAGGCGCAGACCAAAAAAAAAAATGGTAGGAGTTTTTATCATGTGTAAACATTCAACATAATTATTGTGAAACCAACGAATGTAATATTGAATATTTAAAATTGATTTGTTTATATTATAAAGATGATATAAAAATATTAATATTTAATTATTGATTATGATGTAAACTTATTATGTTTGTATAGTTGTAAGGATATTTTTTTTTTTTTGTTTTACTTATTACATGTACTTGGAAATATTTTCAAAAAAATACGATTGAATATATAACCTATAAGGGGCCTTCACATCGTTGGCACATTTCTAAAACTTTTTCAGCTAAAAATGAATAATATAAAAAAAAATCAAAGATATTTTTTAGTGTAAACAATCTCAAATAAAAATACAACGAAAGAATTTCACATGAAAATTGAGGGGTGATTGAACCATAAAATTCTTTCAGAAAATGTGAAATTCTTTCGTTGTATTTTTATTTGAGATTGTTTACACTAAAAAATCAAAGATATTTTTTATATATATATATATATATATATATATATATATATATATATATATATATTTATTATTATTATTATTATTATCTTTTAATATAAAGGAAAATTTAAATTAACATTTAAGTACCTTAGTAACATTTAGGTATCAATAAAATAGATATATGCCTACTACTAGGGGCTCTAGCCTAGGCAGCTAGTCGACTTTCCTTAATTTATTGTAGTTTACACATTTTATTCATTCATTTAGCTTATTTATTATTGATTTTATTTATTTTATTTTTTTACCTTGAATTATTGAGGGGTGAAACGATATTCTCGCTCCCTCAACATTTTTATTGTGGGATCGATCGCTCCTCTGATTCCATATTGGTCCGCACAGAAGATACCACCAATATCACTAAAACGGTTATGATGGAAGGGATACGCGACAGGGGTCTGCAAGCCACTGCAATATCTCAGCTAGGTGCAAACTCTTAGAACGTTGTTTGGCATTTAACGCATATCCATTAAATTTAATGAATTCATTACTAATATTAATTAACAACAATATCCTAACGTTCTCCGGATCAATAGGAACAGAGTTGACAGTGGCAAAGCTCTTGCTAGAAAATCGCATCATCGACCGAAAACTCCGATTTAAACGAGTTCAGACCATTATTCATTAAGAATGATACCATGATTTGAATAAAATTATATAACCTGAAGTGGAGGTTGTAGTCTAGGCTGAAGAAAATATTGATTGATGATGAATAGGAAGCGGTTAAGACGGATCAGACTGATGGCTATGATTACTGGTATTTAAAAGGGCAGGGTGGTCGAGCGAGCTAACGCGTGTAACCTAAGTTCAAAACATGCGTTGCACGGCAACGTAATAAGCTGAGGATTATGAATTTGAACCCCGATGCCTAGGGAGGATAAAGGTTTTTTAACTCCAATATAAATCCCCGTCCTCCCTCCCTTGGACCGAGAAAACCTCCGTTCTTGCCGAAAAGGTGAAAATAAGATGAAAGTGTCGAGAAACAATGATGTGACGCCACCCAGGCAAGATTTATCCCACGATGAACGGCTGCCTTAATCACCGAATTTAGAAAGGCTAAAAGGAACCACATGACTAGAGCTAGTTGAAGACCACAGAAATAACAAAACGTGTTAGGTTTATTCGTAAGAGGACCTAGAACGAATTTATCACCTAGCAGATCTAAAAGAATCTGTAAGTTATTTCTTAAAGAAGGTTGTCGAACATTCATAAACTTCTTAGTGGCATCAAGAAATTATTTTCCATCAGGACTTCTCGCTCTTGGCGCGACTGCCCTGTGAATGTCCTCTTCTATATTAAAGAACGGCTTTTGGGAATATAAAGGCATTTTATGGATGACGTGTATTTTTCTAAAAGTTGGTTGATCAAGGATTTGAGCCTACTCCATAAGAGCAAACATAGATAATCCACAAGTTGTACAGAACCATATTTATTCTCCCTATAATGAGCAAGATCCACGAGAACGAGAATGAGTAATCTATCGCTTTACAGTTTTAGAAGGACAAGACATTTACGTCGAATGGAACTTAATGTAAAGTGCTGTGTAAAACAAAGAGGAGAGCCGTGTATCA
Organism: Nezara viridula; assembly: GCA_928085145.1. Lineage (NCBI taxonomy): Eukaryota > Metazoa > Arthropoda > Insecta > Hemiptera > Pentatomidae > Nezara > Nezara viridula. The sequence continues at coordinate 180,388,064 of OV725077.1, read as the reverse complement.
TTTTTCTGTTTTTCGTCAGATCCTTCAATAAAGACCATTAAGTTTTAGTCAAAAACGGGATGGTTGAATATTAGGTGTGTCTGAGAGATATTTTATACACTCAAGGAAAAGAACAGGGTTCAACGAGAATTTGAAGGCAAAACAATGTTTTAGATCCATTTGTGATGTTTAAAATTTATGTATTCCTATAATAATCAGTCACAGAGTTTACGCGGAGTTCAAATTAGGCGTTAAATTATTCCTTTTGCGATGCTGAATACTAAACAATTGGCCTTCAATAAATTTATGAAGTTGTGAAAATTCATTTGTAATGAAGCTCATAACTTCAATGATACATTTTTTATAAAATTTTGAAACAAAGGTTTTTTCTAGATCAAAAATAGCCATTAGGTTGTAATTTGAAATATTATGTTATCAATCTGGAATAAACCATTTACCTAATGATTGGCAGAACCTCTTTATTTCCGCAATTTGTTAACGCAATAGATATCAACATTTGTATCAAGCAGAAATATGTTTCTTATGGGTTTGTTTTCTGAAGGTTGCTTTGTTACTTTAAATCGAATCAATTAATCAAATAATTAATTATTAATGAATCAATTAATGAAAAGTATTTTAAACAATTAAGCATTAATTAATCTGAATATTTTCTAAAAAGAAAATTGTTTGAAAATTGAAAACACGAATAGCACAAGATCGACTGTCAAGCGTTCAGAGAATTAAAAGTTATTGATTATCGTTTAAGACGGACTTGAATGATTTGAGTTTTGAAAAGCTTCAAGGGAGAAATATTGGCCTCAACTAATGATCACATCGTTGTCGAAATTCCGGGTTGGTTAAACATATTTTGAATTTAAAATTGTAGATGTTGAAGTCTGGCTCGAGTGCGTTTGTTAAAAAAGTATGGAAATCAATCTGATTTTTATAATTACAGGCTGATGTGGTGTCATTACAGTCTTAATCTTGAAGCGGTACCTATATGAACTTATTCTGGGCAAGTTGAACGATGTTTCGTAGATATAAATCTTCACCTTCTAACCCTGTTTGCAATAGGTTTGTCACTTGTGCGATAATTTCTATAACCATAGATATTATCTCAGCAAAACAATTGGGAAAATAAATATCCGCTAAATATACCATCTACTTCATCGCTTATACCTTATTGAATTTCTTCCAAGCCTAGTATATATGCCTCTTTAAATGGAAGCGTAACTATAAAGTTAGTTAAGTAGCTAATCAATTTAAGGTTTCTGCTGAATATAAGCGCATAAACAACAAAGGGAACATAATGCTTATCGAGCAGGTATCAGCCCGAACAGATTAATCCTAGCATGTGACAATCCTTGCCAAGACCCGGAGCCATGGAATTGTGGAGATCCCGAAACGGAGAGCCTGGAACTCCTGTCAATCGTGCCCTTGGAGTCGGTCACTCTCACCGTCTTCCGCCGAAGGACGAGGAACACCATCAAGGCCCACTTCTCAAACGGGAGGATTCTCTTCTTTGAATTGGCCGCAAGCGACCGCAGGGAGGTGAGTATACCATTTAAATTTCAGAAACCAATAACATATGATGGCGCTTGGATTATGTCAAGTAAACACTCAATGTTCAAACACAATCTGATTATATAGAGTTTATAGTGCAACACTTTAGCACATCTTCAAGAATGTATGTATTTTATAAATGTTCATTAAATACATTGGCCCAGTAGCCATATATTGCTGAAACTTAGTGAAATACAACTAGAATTTGAAATTGAAAAAATAAATCTAGTTCTTAGGTAGAAATAACAAATTATTTATTAAAAATTTCTAAAATCAATTTTGGCCTTTCGAGATGTTCTGGAACCTGTGGTGTGACCGAATGAGGCTTTTAGCTCCGGAATTCGTCAGCTCAACGCAATCCGAGACTAGCGTCGGGTCCTCCTCATCGACCATTACCAACTACTCTCGCCAAGTTCATTTTGAAAAAGCGGTAAGAAAATGCTTGAGTTGATGGAATATTAATATCATATTCCAATGAGCAATGTAATGTTGCGCAGTCATTGGACAATTATTAATTTACAAGATACAGAACTAAATAAATTAAGTTTTCTGAGAGACATCCCAGTGGGCATTTACTGTTCATCTACCGTTGGGAAGTGGTTTTTCAATAAAGGTTGACCAGCGATTAAAATCGGTCGCTTAACCCATGGTTTGCCAACAACTATTCCCCAACTACTTTTAATAACAATGAGACAATAATTTTAATAAGGCTAAATACGTAAATTTCTCATTCTACCCTACCATCTGCCAACCAGAATTATTGCCTAACGGGTTTTCACCATTTGTATATTAAATATTTAATAGTTGACCGTTGCATTATAAAGGAAGGAGATGGTCCGGGGTTGCGGTCATAAATAGACTAAATAGTGGTAAAACTATTTTATTGAAAGCCGACGTTTCGACCCGACTTTGCAGGTCTTCATCACCTTGGTCTTGGTCACCAGTTCTAAGTGAAACTCCTAGCTGAACACACCTCCCTGATGAAGACCTGCAAAGTCGGGTCGAAACTTTGGCTTTCAATAAAATAGTTTTACCACTATTTAGCCTATTTATGACCGCAACCCTGGACCATCTCCTTCCTTCGTTTGAATATTATGTATTCTATTAATGTATTACTTATTCTGCACATGTCTATTGCATGTGTAATATATATATATATATATATATATATATATATATATATATATATATATATATATATTATTAAAAAGTTGATAAACTTTCAGAAAAATCAATTCGTATGCGGCAAACAAGTATTAGAATGTTCTAAACGTATCACCAAAAGGACATACTGTTATATCACATTTCACTCTCACATAATAGAATGAAAATTAACCATAGAAAATAACGATGATCCTGAACAGTAAAGGTGATTTGCAACCAGATAATGCTTCAAAGTAAAATTGAGTACAAAACCCCTAGTTAATCCTGCTACAGAGGAAAAAGAACACCTAAATGTATCCAAGATCCTTTGCGAATAGAATGTTTTGCCTTCGTTAAATCATTTTAGTAAATGATTTAAACATTAATCTCTTAAATATTAATCTCTCATAATTATACCTGTACAATAGGTTAATTTTAAATATCGTTACTATATAGTCATATAATGGTTGGAAATCATTGCTTAATAAATAATGTATTTCTCGCTCATCCATTTTCTCTTCGTGGAAGCTAAGAAATTCTTGTAAAAATAAACATTTCTTGTATACTATCTAGTGGCACGAACGAGACCTCTTCCTTGGCGCCAAGTTTGGGACTTGGCCTATCAAGAAGAAGAGACAGCCAGTAGGATCGCCTCATGTTCCGCGGGAAGCAGAAGCTGTGCCCAATAAATCGTTAAGTTATTAAGTAATATATTCTAGCTATTTAGTAATTATTAATTGAAAACATTATGTATAATTATGATATTCTTTTTTTTTTGTATATAGATATTGTTTTTTTTAGATATATTTTCATTTATATTGATAATTGAATAATACCTGTTTTTATTATATATAACAACTAGAGGCTGAATATGTACTTCATGGTAATAATCGACTGAGGTTATAAAATAAAATTTAAAAAAAAATTAATTCTTCCTTTAACGAATAAATATTGCTAAAATTCTTTCTTCTTATTCGGCGTTACGACCCACTAGTTGATTCATAGCCTGCTCAAGCATAGACTGCCAGACCTCCCTGTTCCGTGCTGCTGCCTTCCATCCAGTTCATAACACCGAGCAGAGATCTCGCATCTGCTGCCACGCAGTCTTCCCAGCGAAGTCTGGGGCGTCCAACCCGCCTGGTACCATACATTTTCCCAGCTAAGATCTTGTAAGAAACTTCGTTTGGATCCATCCTTATGACGTGACCAGACCAGCGAAATCTTGATACCTTAACGAATGTTGATACATCTATTTCTTTGTACCTCGCTCTTAACTCAGCATTCGTTCTTCTTCTCCATGCACCTCCCTCATATATACCACCATATATACCCATAGGCGAAGCAATTTTCTTTCAAAACGGAGAAGGTAAGATAAAATAATTAGCAACTATTTAAAAAAAATAAACAAAATAGAGGTAGATATTCGAATCGTTTGTTTCAGAAAGGGCAATTACCATATGTTTACAGTTACGGAATGGACTTAATCCGTAACAACTATTAATATTAACTATTATTTAATTTAATAATTTAAATCATTCATTGGCCTTTCTCATGACCTTTATCAAAGCCCTAGATAGCCAGGTCAAGCTATCTCTGATAGCTTAGAAATAGTTATCTAGAATGTACTGACTGGACAGAAGACACTTATCAAGACTTAGGGAACAATAACCCTTTTCAGCAAAAGAGCACTTTCTCACAGACTTCATATCAATTCTAAAAGATAAGGATATCAATTCTTAATAGATATAACTTCATTCACACGCTTCCTAGACCGACCAGAATTGATTCATCCCCCCTACTATCCCTGATCATATAACCCTATGATCCTCACACCAAAATCACTTATTCAGTTACATTCTTGAGTCAGACACTTCACTGTAGGAGACCTGGAGTGAACTGATGTAGTCAACTCATATATCCATATTATATTACTTATATTATATTTTAGTTGCCATTTGTAACATAATGAATAAATCCATTATTTATAAAGTCTCCACTGTCTCCGATTCGTTAACTTTACGATTTTGGCAAAAATCCAAAAACTATTTAGTACTAAAATTTTAATAGATAACAATCAACAAAAAAATATGTTTTAAACAATTAATCCTTACTTTATTTATGCCAGTTTTTACGCATTGAAATAGTATTATATCTTCAGACAAGATTTTTTTCAAATTTTACATTTCTGTTGTTTTTGCGATAAACCTAATTTTAGTATTTTTTTGTTATCACCTTTTCTTTAACTATAAATCTATGAATAATCATAAAAAAAAAAAAAAAATCTTAGTATTGTTTCTGAAAAAGAGAACCTTCGTTTTTACTAAATTGGAAAATATAAAAAAAATAATAAATGAATTTAATAATAAAACACACACAAACGTGCAGCAACTTGGCCAATTTAGAATCTGATGATAAAACGTTTTGTAATATTCTTTCTGTTCTTTTAAGTCAGAAATGTTATTATTATTTTTATTTTTTTTACTCCTTACTGGCTATTTCTGGTATACGATGTTTATTCATGGTTCTTCTACAGGTATATCCAATCCTATTTTAACCAGAGTAGAAAAATCGAGAATCATTCCGTGAATTTGAAATTTCAAAACGCTTTGGCTGGATTCGAACGTCGGCTAAAATCAAGAATGTGAAAGCGGAAAACGCTCTATCGCAATCGGCTACCAAAAGCTATAAACTCGTAAGTCTGACTGAAGCTTGTCAAGATGCTGTTGTAATTGAGACAAGAATGCCTAAATATAGGAAAATGACGAATCAGCTTGCTCTTTCCCATGTCATTCGAACTCCTTAGTTTTTTCCTTGCAGCCTTCTTGGTGGATTCGAAACTAAAAACATTATTGATGGAAACTAGATCAAATCCACTGTTGATGGAATCCAGAACACGGTCTAATATTGACAACTAACTTCACGGTCGTTACCCTCCTTTATTTAGATCGCAACTATCGACTTACACTTTTTCTAAAGATTATCTTCCTGGTCCTTTCAGCTTAAACCAATAAATGAAAAATGTCCGGAAACTTCATGTTTTTTTAAATGCAGTAACGCATAGGCGGATCTACGGGGGGTCTTTCGGGCTGAATCCTCCCTCTCCCCCCCCCAAAAAAAAACGAAAAATATAACCATGTTTTATAGAAAAAAATATCTCTTGAAGTATTATTGTTCGTGTAATTACATTTGATAGGACTTCAAAAATCACTTAAACGCCATTTCATATAGGTAGTTAATTTCTTTTTTTTTCAAATTAATTATCAATATATATTTGCAAAAAAAAAATCTTTCGGGCTGAAGCCCCTCTCTCAAAATTAAATCCTGGATTCGCTAGTGCAGTAATCCAAGTCCATGTCAAGAGATGGTGCAAGCTTAGCACACTTATAATTTATGCATTAGCAACGGCACTCAGGAAATATCCGGAGAGGGAAGGAGTGCAACGTTAGAATGGCATATATAAACTGCTCCAGTTATCAGTTCACTTGTAAGGTAATATAATTATTACTTATTTGGTTAATTCAACACTTTTCTGTTTTTTTTTTAAAGCACATTACTGTGAAAGATTGCAAACCTCGTAAAACTCTGTCCCTCTTCATAAATTATTGAGGGGAGGGGAGGGCCCGAAGAGCCTTGTTCCCTTCTCTGAGATGGTACCCATAAATTTATATCATATAAAATGATCAACTTTCCAACATTTATTTTCAACAGAGATCCCTACAGTGTCTAATTTTACAAATCTGAGTTCTACTTGGAAGGTAAGGATAAAGTTTGAGTTTTTGAGTTAGTGAGGAGAAGCTCACAACAAATACTTTGCATTGTGACCAGCTTTAGAATCTTAATAACATAATTGTGGGGTTTCAAGATGTATCTCTCTCTCTCTCTCTCTCTCTCTCTCTATATATATATATATATATATATATATATATATATATATATATATATATATATATATATATACAAAGAATCATAACTCAAAGAATAAGAAAAACAAATCAGAGCTTACTCTCCTACCTCCTACATTTTTCCAACAATAAATTTGCCCACAGAGGAAAATTGAAGGTCTGCCAAGTGAACAGATTTGGTGCGGGCATCAGCGAGAACTGTTCCACTTCTCTCTTCCTCCCGGCTCAAGTCATCGTGGCGCAAAGCTTCTTGGAAGACGTCAATGGATTCTTTAAGGTTTGGGGTTATTACCTCTTGATAGATATTTTTGTATTTACTATGGACCTATCTTTTCATTTTAGGGGGAAGAGGAAGAGGAAAAGAAGTGGCAAGAGTTAATTATGGAAGGAAGAGTAGAGCGAACCAGGAGAGTGAGCCACCCTCGACGATACGGCCTCCTGGCAATGCCCCACCTCATGGCCGGCCTCGGCCTATGGGCTCTCCCTTATCCTCAAGCCCACTTAGCACAGGTACTAAATATTGTTATAATATATTAGTCAATGCCGTGATGGAAGATCATTTATAAGTGCTTAGATTTTAAATGCAGTAGCCCTGCTGTGCTTTTTCTTTGTTAGAAAAACAATTTATCTCCAGGGAGCATCATAATTTTCTTTACTAAGTAAATAGAAACATTTTGATGATGATGGAAGAAGAGAGATTAAGATGGTATAGTCTTATAAAAAATGGATGAATCAGGAAGAGATGGCAGGGTATTAAGAAAACATTAGCATTCTAGATTCTAAAGCCAAACCCATTCAGATCCTCTCTCTCAATCAGTTAAAATGTATTTAGCAACGAACTAGCGAAATAAATCTCAAACTTCTCACATCAGCTAAAATACGTAGACAATTCTTTATTCAATCAACGATTCTGTAATGATTACATATTAAAAATGAAATATTTTCCAAAAGATCTGAACCAACCCCTGAAGGGTCTTGTGTTCAATACTTCATAAGGAGGTAATGTTTCTTGTGCAACGGTTGTGCAGTGATTGGACCTTGATCATGCTCAACCTTCAGACATTCCCGCGTAATCAATTAATTATTAAGAGTACCTACTTAACAGAGGCTCTGTGTACCCCTAAAGGATCTCATTCTTCACATTGAAAATAGGCCAAAACAAATCTGAAAGTGAGGTCTCATCTCATCTACGGTTTCGTCTTCTTAAATCAGTTCTATGGATAAATCTAGAAAAATATTTAAAAAAGAAATTTTTTTTTTTATGAATGAAACTTTTTAATGTTCATAATAATCTGACAGAAAACTTTTACTGAAGAAATTAACAGTCGTTAAGTTGGTAGAAAACAGTAACAGATCATTTTACTGAAATTATTCAAGTTCATCTTTCCTGTTCGGTTCTTATTTCAGATGAAAAGGTGTTGTTCAGAGGTGAGCTTAAGCACAAGAGAGGCATCTACTTCACCCTCAATACCAAAGAGCCTCCTCAAGTCTTCTGTCTCCTCAGAGTCTCTCTTAAGATATTCTAAACAGTTTGAGTAAGTATCTCCATATTGCTGACCCCTTAAATTAATGACTTTTGATACTGAAGACATTCTCTTGCACAGGCCTGCCATAATCTTCTGGACCCCTGGCTTTTGGTATAAGCCAAGAAATATATCTGAGGCATACCTTGAACAAAGGCATCACCTCTCCGACATACGGTCGTTCATCTCACAAGGTGAGGTCACAAAAATAATGTTACTCGTGTTACTGTTACAGTTACATATTACATGTTAATGTTATTACTAATGTTACTGGATGTTAGCTATCACTAAAATCAAAAACGCACAGACTTAGTTGTAGTAGTTTCAATTAATGAAATCTTATAAAAAAATATCCAGCATTTCTATACACTAAATGAAACTGAATAGATTAGGAGTTTTTAAACCTGACTTTTGTCTTCTTAATAACTCTTGACCTTGAAAGTAGAATCCAGTAAGTCAACTCAACAGTCTTAAGTACTCTTAGTTTGTTCAAATAGATATATAGCATATATATATATATATATATATAGATTGGTCTGTCTTGGTCTGTAGTGTCAATATATATATATATATATATATATATATGGGGCTGGGGTAGCCGTACGGCCTAAGGCGCTTGCAATAGGTAATCAAAGTTAAGCAACGTCGAGCGTGGTTAGCATTTGGATAGGTGACCGCCCGATTTGGATGACCGTCCACCAGAGGAAGCCATGCTGCCCGGGTCTCTCCCCTACCTCCCCCCATCCCGGGTATGTTAGACCCGTCAACCTACTGGAGGCAACTCACACCGACCGGGCGTAGGACTGATGACCCACCCCGTGTACTTAAATCGGGAATCGGGATATGGTTTACCAGGATGTTAATAGCCCCCCTGAGTTTCGGTCCATGGACAGTCTGTTTCGGGGAAAGAAATATAGGTCCTCCTGCGCCTGCTGACTCCGAGCAGCCATAATCCATGGGTCTGGACCGATTTGTCACTATTCTTGAACCCAAGAAAGTCGGTGGGAAGGACACTGCCAGATTGGCCCCAAAGGGATCGGCTATGGAGCTACGGGTTCAACCAATGCCGCTGTACCATGGAAACATTGGTTCGTAGCAACGTGAGGTTGGGTGACTCCCTCCAGGCTATCTGAGTTCCTGCAAGAATCACACGCCTGTAAGGAGACCACATATCGAGGATTTGTAGATCGAAGATCTTCTTGGTCTGTAGTGCCAACCGAAAATATATATATATATAACACTGGGTAGAGATATAGTCAAGCTTTCTAGTTTATCTTCCCTTCCATGAAAAATCAAGCATTCTATTTACTTTAGTTTTCCATGATTCGCCATCGGGTTACTACATTTTTCAAAGTTTCTATATGACAAATAGTTGTTATCCTGTTTTCTATAATTGGATCGACATGTAGAATTTTGAAAACAACTAAAATGAAAGCTTGTCATAAAAAAGGATGATTTATCCAACACAAAAAATAAATGTGTTTTGAAAATAAAACTACACACAAAAATGAACATTTATATACCTACTTGCAGGTCCAATAAAAAAGAAGAAGTGGCTAAAAGTTTTCAAAAAAAAGCAAACACAGTTAAGTTTCGTTGTTTGTTGTTATTTGTCATTTTATTTTAAGAAATATTAAATCATAAAATAAGGAGATACATGTTTCAGTAATGTAGAGTGGAAAGATGGTCCCATGATGAAAAAAAAACAAGGTATGTTGTTTTATATTTGTTACAAGCAAAACTTTATTTCTTCACTGATCTAGTAACTTAGTTTGTTGGTTGATTTTTTGCAACTTAAGGAGTAAAATATCAAGTTCCCTTTCTCTACCATTATATATATATTTGGAAAGGGTGACCCATAAGCAAAGAGAAATATTTAAAGAGGTAATTAGTAGACCTAAAGAGATTTAACAAATTTATAGAAAATATAGTCTCATTAAGTGCAGAAAATCTAAATTTTATTTTTTTCAAGTGTCGATTTTTTGTTGAATAGGAAGCGATAAATAAAAAATAGTCATAATGGTGTAGAGATGGTTGACCATGATTATAATATGAGGAGTTGATCGAGGGGGTGTAGTCAAATAAACATTATTTTAATACATAGTATTTATTTGACCCACTGACCAACTCCTCAAAAAAAAATTTAATTTAGGTAACTAAAAATTATTTTACAGTGAACTAGACAAAAATTTACTTCAAATTTAGGCAGAGTTTATTTTTGTTTTAAAGAAGACAAACCAGTTAAAGAGGATTTTTAAGTGGCAAAACTAGGCTTATTCTGTTTTTCATAAAATCATGGGTAATTCACGATTTTTTTAATTTGTTTATCATCCTTGAACTAGGCTACAAATACCTCACTTTTAGAAAAACGATATTGCCTAATAAGCTTTAAGTCCATATTAATAAAGCTGAGGTTTATTCTAACATAAGTTGAGATTCACAGTTGTGATTGATTTCGTCTCTTAAAATTACCTGATTTTAGAAAAAATTACAACAAATTATTGCAAAGCTTTATTCTACCTTTGTAGAGTAAATTTGTTTTTCTGAATAAGCAACATTTATACCAAATTGTATTTTTTATTTCTGAAATCGCCATAATCAAGCTAATGAAAATCCTATTGCTACAAGACATAGAGAATATCAATACCAATTAAAAGTAATAGCTCATTATTGTAAATAAATGTTTTTATTCGTTATATATTAAGAACGATATTTTATAGCAAAATGTTTAACAAATTCACTTGCCTTACAGATTTCCGTTCATTGCTTGTAGCAGACATTGCGCTGTCCAGTTGGGACTTCGATTCCACACTGATTGCTTATCAAATAACACTAATTGACAAGGATTTGTTTATCAGGGTACCAGCTTATATTTAATTATTATACAGAAATATATATTTTTAAGCCCCTTCACCTTCCTTATCAAGAATTTTATTAATATCTTAAAATATCAAAGTGTTAGTTTTTCCCACCCAAACCGAAAGGATTATTTTTAATATAATAGCAATTTGCATATGAAATACCAACTTAGTATTAGGATCTAGGTGGCTCATGTAATATTCCTCCAGAATTATCTAAAATATATAATTATGGGTCCCATGAAATATTTTTTTGAATTTAAACTGAAGTTGAAAAGTGATCTTTTGACCACTGGTAAAAAATCTTGGTGAGACAAAGAAACCAATTTGCCAAGTTTAGAGATGTATTTAAATATAACTTATATTAGCCAAAAGTTATTTCTTTTGTTTTGTTTATTACCCTCTACTTCCACATTGCTGAGGGGAGTGCTGCTCTAGAGATACAACTAACCCTATTCTAACCAGAGTGGGAAGATTCATTCTTTTTGTGGTTAAGAAAAGGTTTCAGCCTCATAATAACCATGGGGAGGAATAGAATATCTGTTAAGCTTATAAGTGAATAAGTAGTTTATGTCTTATCTCTTCCAAAGATTTCAGTAATAATCAAAATTGCTTGTGCTGACAGATTCCAATCTCAGATTTTGAAGAATTGCAGAAAGACAGGAATTCAAGAAACTCTCCTAACTTCCGAGCCTTAGTAGCTTTTTCCAACAGGCTGGCCAATCTAATCACCACTGAACTCATAAGGATTGATTCAGTGAAAGTAATAAATCAATTGTTTAGTTGTTGGTAAACAAAACTATTTTTACTCATATTCTCTGTTGGTTCAGATGAGGGCACGTTTGGTAGCACGATGGATTAACGTGGCCGACAAACTGTTCCGATTGCAGAATATGCAAGGAGTCTGTAGTGTTCTGGCTGGGCTGCAAAGTGCTGGTGTCTACAGGCTCACTGGCACCTGGTCTTATCTTCGCCATCACCACAACTCAAAGTATAGGTAACTTTACATTCATTAATTTATGTAATTCCTTTGAAAATAACCTTTTCTTAAGTTTCATTATTTCTATTTATTCCCCTTAGTAACTTCAGTAGTTTTCTTACCAAGGATATTTTTTATTTTATATTAATTTATGTTTTAATGTAGATCTAAGGAAAATTGTGGGTGGTGGTTTCCTAATCGAATGATTATGACTAAATCATTTAGTTTTCAATTGGTGTAAGGATACATAAGAAGAACCCCAGAATGACGGTCAAGCGAGGTATTCTTTATACCACTAATGAACAAGGTTGCTTCCTTAGAAATCTATACCTTGGGTTCCTTTTTTAAGATGTACGAGAATCAAGAACCCAAAAAAAATTATATTTGTTTACAGCTTGTATTGTTGCAATCTGTATTTGACTGCAATCAAAACAGTTCCAAGATTTAAATAGAACAATGGGAAAATGTTTGATTTATACCAGGTATTTAAATATGAAACCGGAATTTGTCCATAGATGGCTCTAGTTGTTAATGTAGTGACCGTCAAACTGCATTATTTTATTTCTTTGATAGCTGACAAAGATTTTGACCTCAAAACACAAATAATATAACATCATCGTTTTAATATTGTCGAACATGGTGAGTTTTGTGTCTATGAACTCCTATTTGCAAACAGCATTAGTTTTCTATCACCATTTAAGAAAACTACTATGGAATAGCATCAAATACTCGTCTAAACTTACAGTGTGCAAGGGCTCATGGTAAATCAGTGCTTTGAGGGATTTAAAAAATTCAAAAGAGGCAACTTCAACATGATAAATGAGGAACGTCAAAATTGGATATGATATATTATTAGCTACAACCTGAGAAAACTATTAAAACTCAACACTATTGGCAACAAATGATTGATTTGTGAAAAATGACAGGAAGAACCAAAAAGTGATTTTGCTTCATGATTAGGCACCATCAAACAAGTGAAAGAAATGCCTGAGATGTTCAGTTGGAAAACGTTTTTTCCATTGAATGTGGCTTAATCATCAGACTTGACTATGTCCTGCTACTATTTATTTACATCAATGGAGCACACACTTGCTCAGCACTTCACTTTTTATGAAAATGTACGAAAATGGTTTGGTAGCTGGTTAGCCACAAAAGAGCAACAGTTTTTCTAGCATGACATTCATAAATTGCCAGAAAGATGGGAAATACTAATAGAATCAATGGACAACACTTCAAATAGAATATTTTAAACATTTTTGTACGGTAAACATGTATTTTTTATATGAAAATTCTGGTTCCATATTTACACAACTCATATACCTTGAAACTTTTATTCAAAACAGAGCAAAAGTAGCAAATTAGTTTCATTTAGTACAAAATAAAATAGCAATAAGGCTTTTTCTAATTAAATAATATAATTTAATAGTTGAAATGAGAAGAGTAACTTTTTTCCCTGAGGTAGCCAAAAACTACGGTAAAACCACAAACAGTATTTTATCAGTATCTTAAAAAAAAGTTTAGTATTTTTTATGAATTGAGGTTGGATTTATAGCAAGGTTCTAATTTTTACAGGAGGATGACAACATTGATGCGACTTAACAGAGACAGCAGGTCCAAAAAGTACCATGAGATGATGGTCCAAGTGGTAAAGACAACACCATACCTACTAACTGCTGAATATCTGGTTTCGGTGCTCCTTGGCTGGTCCGCACCACCTATTAGTCCTCTGCCTACTGAATGGTATATCTGTCCTCTTCTTAATAATTAAATATTCATTTTTCAACAATTACTTAAAAGTGAAATGTCATTTTTTTCAACTTATTTCATTTATAAAGCATTATATAACATAAAAACATTGACTGCAGAAGCACCAGGTAACTCATAGTTGGTATTCTTGCCCAGGATGCCAACTATAAGTTATTCGGTGGTTAGTTAAGATTTCATATTTTTGCAGCTAAGATGAAATTTATATAGCTTTCTGGTTATTAATACATATTAAAATGAGTTTTTGATAATGAAATATATTGGTTTTTAGGCCGGAATCTTTAAAAGTACTATGACAGAAGTATTAAACATGACAATTAATCATTTCTTAAAGAGTTACCAGAGGTTTTTAGTTAAAGATAATCTCAAGCAAGTAGGGTCTTTTCTTTACTTCTAAGAAATACAGTAGAGAGTGACTGTTGAGATTAAAGAACGCTAAGAGGGGCTGTGGATGTGGAACTTGAATATGATAAGACAGCATATCATTTATGGGATATCAGTATGGAAAGTAGTTAAGGTCATAAGAGACTTAATCCATAAGTTATTTTAAAGGATTATAAGTGTATTTAAAATGTAAATAGGAGGCAATCATTGTTTAATTGCCTCATGGTTATCAAATCAATTTATATAAGATAAATCAAAAAAGCAAAGTGTAATTATGATGTAATCAGTGATGTTTTCAAGTAGCTATGAAAAGTCCCTAGAACTTGAATTCACACGAAATTCCATCTTGCATACTTATTTTTAGGAGACATACTCTCTTCACAGTAGTCGCATAGACATAAAGGAAAAACCTAAAATAGTCTTTTTTAATGTAGTCAGGGTCATAAATGTTACTTTTTTTACAGGAAAATTGAGAGCCTGCTGCCCACGTGGGTGTCTGCAGCGATGGAGTATGGCCTTACGGAAACCCCTTTGGCCAGAGAGTTTCTAACAAAAGCCAGATATTTGGAGGAGTTAGATAACTTCATTCTTGCTTCTCAACTCGAACCAACTATTCATACACCATCATATCAATAAACCATAGGTAGTCCTATCCTCTACTTGCCATTAAATAATTTTACTTATATTCTTTTCTCTTTATTTTAAATTTTAAAAGAATTCTTCACAAACCAGCCAGCGTATGCTATAAAACATATTAGAATTTAAATATGTCATAAAATGTCTTCTACAGTTCCTCAAGGCAAATCATAAAATTAATTTAACAGAATTATTATTTCACAATTTTTTTTTTTTTTTTCTCTTTTGCCAGTCGTTGGTCATTTGGCCATCCGACATCTTTCTGCCCAGTATTTTGCAAATACAATATTATGGAATTTATTTCCATATAATTAAAATTAGTTTATAGGCTAATAAGACTAGTGAACAATTTTATAAATAGGTGAAAGAAATAAAAATTTAATAAAAGTTATTTGATTTAAAAAAAAACGATTGAAAAATAACCTTATCTATCAAAAGAGTCAATTTGCACTGTCATATCTATTTAAACATATTGGTTGATTGTCAGTGAAATTGACATTTTTAACTCATTAAACTTGGTGTAGAAATCAAGTATTTTCTACACCCGAAAGAAAGACTTTTCTTCAAGACTTACCAGATAACATATAAAGGAGTTTTTTGTATGTTGACATGTACAGATGAAAAAGACAGAACATATCTGCAATATATTTGCAAGCAGGCATGTAGTCCGCATTACAGATTCCTTTTTATCAAATTATTAACATCCATATAAAACCTTGGGAATGGCTTCATCTAATCATAACTTACAACTTCTTTAAATACAACAATTCTCAGAAATATTTTTGTAGACCACATGTTTTCTTGATAATGTGTACCATTTGACCACCTTTGTACCATCAAACTATTGCTATGTATTGTAAAGACCGCCGGTGGAATAATTATTTTAAATGTATAAATAAAAATAAGTGGCCACATCTGGCGGTACCTGACTGAGGGTAACCCATTAGGACAACCTTTTGTAAGTGGGAATAAAAACCCTTAAGGACCACCGACAAAGACCGACAACTAAGTGTTTAAAAAGGATCCCAAAAGACCTTTTCACACCTTCCACCAGAAATACCTAAGTCTGTACCTGCTGCTTTACCTTGGCCTGGGGGAGAGGGCGTGGTCATCCCTTAGGCTGAGAATATTCAGCCAATCAGGAAAAAGACTGGCAAAAGAGAGGGGGATGAAAAAAGGTGGGAAATCGAGAATTCGGACGAAGACACTTCTTTTTGGAACTCGGAGGAGAGAGGACTTCTTCTGGGAACTTGGAGCTGAGAGGAGGCTTCTTGGGACTTCAAGCGGGGGAGTCGAGGGAGGAAGAAAGAGACTGCCAAAAGAGAGGAGGAGACTGGAGGAGAGCTGGGACACAGGCTGAGACTGGATCAGAAGACAGCTGGAGAGAGCAGATGGACGGACTAGAAGCTGAAGGAGAGCAGAGACAGGGAATCCAGATATGACGGCTAGAAACACCTCGAAACACTATGAAGGACCAGCTAAGTGGTAACAAGCATTTAGTTATACTAATGTAAATTTGTGTTGGCAACCATCAATCATTAAGTAATAAAATCAATAGAACATAAGTAACTCTAATCAAGCATTCTCCTCCAATATGATTATTAACTATTCATTATGTATATAGGTTTAGTTATTATTTTGTATATAGATGTTTTTGGGTTTATTTAAATTTGTAAATATATTAGTTAGCAAACCAACGTAGTACTTTTACCATCTACCTTGCATGCCACCAATTAGTAATAGAAACAAATAGTAAATTTATAAACATGATACCTTTAGAAAGGAAATCCGATAAAAATTATATGGTTCAATCTAGGATACTACAGTAGGGGGTCTGTGGTATCTAACATTTCAATACAAATATAAGTATTAAATACATAATAATACAAATAAATGCGATTCCTGGAACCCCTTACTCGCCGTAGAAACGCGAGGCCAGGAACATAGCATTTAAAATGGCATCCCTTGTGGGGACGTATCATTAAATTTACTATTTGTATCTAAGATTAAATTAATAATTGATTTTTTAGAATTTCATTCCTATGATTAATAAAGGTGGTATTGTAATAAGTTGGTACTAAGAATCGTACAAGAGGAAAACATCTTTGATTTAATTTAATTTGGTTATTTGAATGTAATGAAGTCGGTTGGTTTGAAATAATTTTATATATATAAAATGATTGTTTAATGAAATGACTGTAAAACTTGATTGAGTGTTGTAACGGACAAAATTTAGTTAAATTCTCTCTTGTTCTGATTTGAACGATGCTGATTCTGCGGTTCAATAATTTGTGTCAAACCTCTTTTTAATATATAAAAATCTTCAATCTCCTATTTAATGGTCTTGTATTAAAAGTGGCTCATTTTCATTGTGGTTTATTATTAATGGGATATTTTTTAAAGGTATTGGGAATTATTTTTATGATAGCGTTTAACCCCTTCCTAAAAGGTTAAAATAGGTATTAAATTAAAAGGGATAATATACGCACATACTTTTAAAGATGGCTCTTAGGGTAGAAACGGAAATACTACCAAAGCCTAAACGATCTGAAGCAGTAGCTGATCAGAAAACACCCAGAAAACCAGAACTGAGATCAACTGAAGAAACAGTGATTCAAATCCCGAAGAAAACCCAGCCACAGGCCAATAAGAAGATAGAGGACAATTTTAGTTCAGGAGGAAATAACCTGTTTCTAATACTCCTTCAGAAATTAGAAGAAGGGCAAGAAGCTATAACAGAAAGTCTTAGGAATTCGGAAAGAAACCTAAAAGAATTTATAGACAGTAAAATAAATAAATTCACGACCGAGTTAACCAAAAAGACAGAGGCGAAAGAAGAGGTCAGCCTAGAACACCAACCAGAAGGTAATGAAAAAGTTAACAAGCTAGAAGAGAATTTGGGTGAAATCATCACCAAAAATAATGATCAGAAGACTCTCAATCCTACAAATCAAACAAGTGACATTGAAAATGTTCAAGGTCAAGAGAATGAATGTCTTGAATCTGAACAGGAACCTAATGAAGTTATTGAAGTGGATGAACCTATATCAGCCGTACCCTCCTTAGGCGAGAATAGAAAAATTGAAGATGAAGGAACTACCTCCGACGAACAAGAAAGCGAAACCTCTACATTAGATAATGAAAGTCTTGAATCTGAAAATCTCAGAGAAGATATAAAAGAAATCAGTGAAAAAGAGGAAAAAATTATAGAAGTCCAGGAGGAAACCTTGTATTAGGTTCCATAACCTTGTATTAGGTTCCATAAGGATCAGAGAATTCTTTTTACAGGCCGATAAGGAGACCCACGAGATCCTAGAAATTAAAGAAGAGTATATACGCCCCACAGCTTCAGTCGAACCTTCCATAACAGAAAAGACTTCCCCGAAAGTAGAAGATAAACCAGCTAAGATAGAAGGGTGGAACAAAAGACTATCGAAACATATAAGATCAGTACCGAGAATTAATAACTTAATTTATTATAGGTATACAGACACATATATAATCCCCATTTATATTTTAAATGATGAGGTATATAAAGGTTATATGGCTCTGAACCATGTTAGGGCAGGCCGGTTAAGATCTTATTTTAAGGCGCGGTAGTCTTTGTCCCATTCCAGAGGGCAAAAAGGGGTTTTTTAGCGTCCCTTCCGTTGACGAGCTAATGGGTCCTGGCAAAACCATCGTTAGGTTACCCATTCTGGAAAATTGTAAATAAATTGTATATTAGTTGTAAATATAATTTTTTAAATAGGGTGGTAGGATTTAATAACTAATTTAGACTGGCTGAATGGAAGGAATCTCAGGCTGAACCGACCAAAGTAAATTTATAATTAAATTCATCTTATGATCTTATGATAATAGTTTAAATTAAAGTAGAGTTAAAACCTTTTTAATAACAGATTTGTGTTACTAAACTTTTATTAGAAAAGAAAAAGGGAAGGACCGAAAATAAATCATTATTAAATAAAGGGATAAAACTTTTCATTTTAATTTAAATGTGCAGTGGCCAGATTGATGGGAGTAAAACCGAGTTATAATTATGTTACCGAATATTGCCGTAGTTCAAAGTTAGCGCAGACGAGCACCCCAAATTAACTTCTTAAGAAAAATTGGATCATTTTCTTTTTAATCCAGATAGGATTTAGTTTAAAGGAATAGGGAATAGTTACCCTCAACTAGGAGTAGACATAGGTCCTCCTCATCACCCGTAGGGTTGATAAAGTTTACATAAGGGAGAACCCTTTTGATGGAATAGCAGTAGTGCATCCATTCATCACTAAGTGTGATTGATAATAAATAATTAGGAGAAGATAAAGAAATCTTCTATAACTATACCTCCAGAGTACTGAGGTAGTATGTGTATGGATCCAGAAGTTAAAGATTTAAAAATTATAATGGTAAATGGGGCTGAAGTAATATACTTCATTATTATGATGTGCACATGACTACATTTGAGGCAAATTTAACGATTTATAACGGCCACGTGTAAGGAATGGATGGTCCATTCATAATTAAATCATAATTGAAAATCATAAGATAGGAATTGAATAGTTTTTTGAGTAAATAAAATATTAATAATCATTGAGAAAACGAAGTAGCCTGAGGTTCATTCACTATTTCAGCAAAATATATAAGCATCCCGATAGTGACATTAAAATGTTTTTCACGAACATTTGCCAGCCCATTGTTTAAAAACAAGTTTTGACTTCTCCTTTTGGAGAGCTAAAGGTATATATAAATTAAAATTGTGTGAATGATGAGAATGCTATGTGCTTCTACACCAAAGATATGACATTAAAGCTTAAAGGTAAAAGCTGGTACAAACCACTTAGAAACCTAAGGTAAAATTTTTTGTTTTTGTTATAACGGTTGCCACGCAAGGTAGTTATACTAAATGAATATATATGTTGTGTTTATAACATTACAGTAACATTACAGTCAGTGTATAAACAAACCTTCAATAAATGAACCAGAGGAATAAATGAATTCCTGTTTTGACTCATTTTGTTAAAGACTCTTTTTTGAGAGTATAAATAAAAATCATAGAAATATAAAGTGAATGTTAGATATTCAAGGCAATCACACTATAAAATGTTGTTTGAATGATATTTCAGTAAACAAAGAAGAAACATAGTTGAATGGAAGGTTCAACATTATTGTAATTAATATCATAATATATATTTATGTTTTGTTTTGTATTCCACTAAACAGAGAGATAAACTATAAAGAATTACGAGTAGTGGTATTGATATATTGCAGAATTGGTAAATTTGAGATATGTAAGTAAAATTGAATTACTGGTTGTGTAAAAGCATATATTTTCAATATTTCTAGTAGTTAATGTATAAGTCTGTGTATATTTGAGTTAACTCTCATCCCATATTGTTTATAAATAAATGTTTACTTTTCATTCTGAGATCAGATAGAGGAAGCCTATTGTAAAGGTATTGATGTATAATATTTAAAGAAAAAATCCAATAAACTTCAGTTTATTTTATTTTTTCTTTTCCCCAAGACTAGGAGAATGCTATGTATTGTAAAGACCGCCGGTGGAATAATTATTTTAAATGTATAAATAAAAATAAGTGGCCACATCTGGCGGTACCTGACTGAGGGTAACCCATTAGGACAACCTTTTGTAAGTGGTAATAAAAACCCTTAAGGACCACCGACAAAGACCGACAACTAAGTGTTTAAAAAGGATCCCAAAAGACCTTATCACACCTTCCACCAGAAATACCTAAGTCTGTACCTGCTGCTTTACCTTGGCCTGGGGGAGAGGGCGTGGTCATCCCTTAGGCTGAGAATATTCAGCCAATCAGGAAAAAGACTGCCAAAAGAGAGGGGGATGAAAAAAGGTGGGAGATAGAGAATTGGGACTGGAGGACTGCTTCTTGGGACTCGGAGAGGAGGAGACTTGCTCGGGGACTTCAAGCGGGGAAGTCGAGGGAGGAAGACGAAGACAGCCGGAGAGAGCAGATGGACGGACTAGACGCTGAAGGAGAGCAGAGACAGGGAATCCAGATATGACGGCTAGAAACACTATGAAGGACCAGCTAAGTGGTAACAAGCATTTAGTTATACTAATGTAAATTTGTGTTGGCAACCATCAATCATTAATTAATAAAATCAATAGAACATAAGTAACTCTAATCAAGCATTCTCCTCCAATATGATTCTTAACTATTCATTATGTATATAGGTTTAGTTATTATTTTGTATATAGATGTTTTTGGTTTTATTTAAATTTGTAAATATATTAGTTAGCAAACCAACGTAGTACTTTTACCATCTACCTTGCATGCCACCAATTAGTAATAGAAACAAATAGTAAATTTATAAACATGATACCTTTAGAAAGGAAATCCGATAAAAATTATATGGTTCAATCTAGGATACTACAGTAGGGGGTCTGTGGTATCTAACATTTCAATACAAATATAAGTATTAAATACATAATAATACAAATAAATGCGATTCCTGGAACCCCTTACTCGCCGTAGAAACGCGAGGCCAGGAACATAGCACTATCTTACAAACCAAGTGAAAAGCAAATTGGTAGTCATGAGTTTTAGTAACTTATTAAATTAATTATTTTAATGAGAAAATGCCCTAATTCTGAGAGTTTTTGTAGATAAAAAGTTACAGGTTACACTAAGAGGAAACCATGCAAATTTTTTTACTACAAAACGTTATTATCACGGATTAATAACGTTAAGTAGAATGGCACCTGACCACTACACCAAGTATCAACATTCAAGGCATCAACTTTTCTAAGAATCCATTAATATGTTTATGTAGACTTGCTAGTACATTCCTTCCTTGTGACAGATAGGATTCCTTATTGTTTTGTTTTTTTAATTTCATTGTTTTTATGATAGCGTTTTTAATTTATAAGTATTGGAAATTTATATCATCATATATGACCATGAACTTAACACCTATGATATGAAACGAATGAAAAGTTAAGAATATTTAAAATATAATAACAGAATACTAAGCTCAAATTGTTTCAAAACACACAGAATTTCATGCATAATCTGAGCCATCTAACTTATGAATAGGCTAAGCTGTTCACTCAAAAAATAATTACATGTCAGGTGACATGAACTCACCAAACAAATTTAATACTGTAATTTTTAACTATTTTCATTTCAAATTGTTTCAAAGTACTTGCAGGGTCTCACCGAATAATTTGAGTCATTAAACTAGAAAATTAATAGATCTGTTTTCTAAAAAGCTACACAAACAGATTGATTATACATATTTAGTACAATTATTTTAAGTATTTTATACATATCTCGTTAATTTCTGAGTTTGTAAGATCATGAGTTTAGAGATCCAAGTAACTACGATGGCATGATATATGGCAAGTGATTGCATTCATTATAAATACTAAAAAATGTCTGCCATATAAGGCTAGTATAAGTTCCTCACCATTTTCATTGGCTGAACAATATCTTTATTTCAAATTAATTTTTTGTATGAGAATAAAATCTCCAGAAGCCATTTTCGAAAATATAGTACTTCCTTAACATTCGCGGGTTGATATCTACCAATTTTGTTCATCAGCAAATAATAAAATGCGGAAGAATTCTATATTTACATATCATGTATTTGATAAATCATGATTAAAAAAAAAAAAAATTACATACTGAAGATGTAAATCTTTACTGTTAATGCAAAAAGTCGTATGTGAAAATTGAGTGTTTTATAAGAGAGCATAAAAACTGATTATTTCTTTATGAATTATTAGTATAATTTTATATTTTATTTTCCACTGCTATTTTCCATATTACCTATATCAGGTGCATACTACAAAATATCACCTTTAGCACCAATAGAATAAAAATGGAAAATAGTTCCATACCAACTGTTACACTAACAGTAACGAGACCAATATTTTCTCTCAGTTAGAACAAATATAGAAATATGATTGAAGTTCACACAACTTTCATGATTGAGCAGGAAATCGAGACCACGACGAGCAGGTTGAATTCATTGGAAACAAACAAAATCACAAATAAGACTTTTATTGACTAACTAAATAAAGTAAATTTTACTGAAAATTACATGAAATCTAAGTGAAGGCAGTAAACGTCATGCCAGAATGTTTGGAATCGATCAAACAATACAGTATAAATTAACTTTTTGAATAAAACCTAAAATGTTTTATGTAACTTCATAAAAATATTGTATTAACCAAACCCCATGTGATCAATGCCTACCACATTTCACAGCCATTATATTATTAATATTAATTTTAATTATCAAATGGAATTAAATAAAATCGATACTAGACAATTTCTAAACTATTCCTCAAGTTTGGGTCAAATTGAACTAGCCCTTTTCAAACTATAGGCGTGTCAAATAATACATGTTATAATCCGAAAACAAAAGAATTTTTTTGGAAACAGTGGACAAAATTCAATCAATATTTGAGCCAAATTCAACTAGTGGTTTTAGAGATGTAAATGTATCAAGGAAAATGTGTTTGCCCATATATATGAGAAAGCAGATGACAGAATTCAATGAAACTGATACAGAATCATTGTTTTAGCAAAACCCACCTTTCATTTAACTTTGAGGCCAAATCTATGAAAACAGATTTATGCATACACAAGCAGAAGTGCTGGACGTACTTCGCTAAAATTAATATGAGACCACCTACGCACCAATCTCTGAAAATCGGATGAATGGTGGTAGGTGATATGCCTGTCACATCGATTTGACTGCTGTCAGATAGACACCAAACCAAATTTGATCCTTGATGTCTGACACGTAAAATGCGAGTGGAAATTTTCGATTCTAAGCAGAAAATTTTTTTAAACCTCTCACACGAATGCAATGCTTCCCTACCTTCGTTAGTAAAAAAGGAAAAAAAACTGACCCAATTCTATGTCGATTCATGACCTGCGATTCCAGTATATTTTTCAACTGAGCTAATCCATTCTTTTTAAATTCTAAAATTCAATTTGTAATAACACTTATGTTCTATTCTAATCATAAGTGACTTTTAATTAATATAATAATAATGAAATGATGTGAAAATAATGAGAAAAAAAATGAATAGATAAAAACTGTATGTAACACTTTTTAATAATGTTCAAATCTACAAATCCTCATCTAGAGCTCTAACTTCACTCAAGAAATTAAAATTTATCTTATATTGTGATACAGAATCTAAATCAGTTTAAAAATTAAGTGTTTTTATTTTCCAAAACTTTATAAACTGTCATTGATTCATTGAATGGATTGCATATTTACAATAATTTTGACACAAACCTCCTTGTTTTAGAGAAAATATTGTTAGAACAAATAAGTTTTCAACATTAGAAAAAAAAAATTAAATCCAAATCAAAGTTATTTCTGATTATTCTTTTATAAATTTTACAAATAAACAAATTAACATCTCATTATTTAAAATGGTCTTATGTGTCAAGCAAATGTATCAAAGTTGATAACAACTTAATAGTGTTCTTCAATAATACATTTCATAAATGTATAGATGTTGGAAAGAAATTATATAATCTATAATTTAATTGGGTCCACAAAATAATAATAATAATAACAAATAAAATACATACTGGTATCAATATTCCAAGTGAGCAGATGGAAAATTACATTATTTACAACTTAAGTGTAAAATAAAATTAATTTCAGATGTTAAATATAAAAATGTATATAAAAAGGTATTGATTATCACTAGTCCTAAGTACAAATACTATTTTTTGGCAAAAGAAATCTTCATTGCATGTGTAGGTGTGATCTTGAACCCATTGAGGGCCATTTTTGCTTCAGCTGATTGATGCTCATTCTCAAACTCAACAAAAGCGATGTCATGCCTATTCGGAACCAACCGTACTTCCTTGAATCCAGGAAATCTAAAACACAATTTTATTTATGATTTACATCACATAATTATTTTGAAAACACAAGTTGTAGATTCAATATTATATAACTCTATATTATAAAGGTTTAATATAAGTTGAGAATATGAATAATGATTAGAACATTAGAGTGAAATCTGTAAATAAAAATAGTAAAAATCTGTTTGTAAATAAACTAGATAATAATGTATAAATATATGCTTACTGATTGAACAACATAGACAACATCATTTCATTGGTCTCATCGGGAAGATTGGTCAGGAAGAGAATCTGGTTAGGAGGCTGCTCAGGAACATTGGCAGAGCCTATTCCTAAAACAAATTAGTCAAGTATATAATATAGGTACACATTATACAGAAGTTATACCCTAAAATTATATACTTACAGAATTTATATAAAATAAATGTAAAATATATTAAATAATTTTGTTAAAAATATTTAAGGAAGCTGTCAACTGTTCTACATATGATGGGTGATAAATATTCAGGACGCAGTCATTATAAACATTTTTTTATTTGTGCTTCAATGTTTCAACTCAAACATGTGGGTCATCATCAGGATGGTTTGAGCACTGAAGGCTTTCAAGTACTCGAAGCCTGTACTTGAAAGCCTTCAATACTCGAACCAAGCCCTGATGATGAAAATTTATTTCATGTCATAAAAAAGTTTCCATTAATGAATTGCCTATTCAATATTTTTTTTTTCTGGCTCACATTCAGAATATAAAAAACTTAAAATTGATCCAAAATGTGATACCATTCATGTTTGCATTTATTTATTTTTTAATTACTAAAAATAAATAATGTATCTAAAAATAATTGTTAAGGTTCAGGTCATAAAAATTGTACAAAAAACTTGATCTGAAGGAAATCTGAACTACTATACAGAAAGTAATGAAAATCATAGAACAAAGGTAACTATAATTATATTGACGATATAACTTTACATTAAAATAAATTCATATTGATGAGTTGAATTAAACAAATTCAGATTTAACCTATTCAACAAGACAACCATATTGTTGATCCTTTAAACAAGACAGTGTAATCAACATAAACTACTTTTCTTAACATTGTAACAACTATTGTAGCAAAAAAAAAAGATATGCAGAGTTACTGACATAAGTATGACTGTACAATAATCTGAAATAATACAGGTTAAAGGTTATTTTCCAATGTTTTTTTCTGATACAATAATAGGCAAAAGAAATGAGCAGAGAAATAAACTTAACCAATTTATAACTGATAGGGTACTGAATAATAGTAATAACATAAGTATTAATCTATAAAAAGAAACAGGGGATGGTTAAAAACAAAGAAACGGAAAAAGCAATAACTAACTACGTAATGAGTAATAAATAAGAAGTAGAATAACTAACTGGAATAAAAAAAAAAAATTTTTTTTAATGTTTTGTTATTTCTGATTTTGGGCATTCATTTTTATATCAGTAATTAAAAATATCATTTTTACTCCTTCAATAGTTTCACCTTCGTATTCAAAACTGATCTTTTAAAATTCATTTCACAATTTAATGTAAAATTGTGATTTGAGCCAAAGGAATCAACAAATCAAATCGACTGTTTTATTTGATTAGTAAGATAAATAACTTAGATAATAGTTATTACTATAAAAAAAGAATAAAAAACTAAATTAACTAAAAGTCAAACCTGAATGAACTGGATGGAGTGGGTGACGAGCTGGCTGTGCAGCAGCTGTCCGTGCTTGCTCCTTTCCAGCCTTCTTCTTCGCTTTCTTATTTTCAATCCCAGTTTCTTCTGGTAGTTTCTTAACTTTCTTTGGTCTTTCAGTAAATGTTCCTTTCAGTTTAGCTATGACATCTGAGTCAGTCTTGCTATACTGGATTTTCTATATTAACAATAAAATTAAATGACAGTAACTAATATACTTAAACATAAAATATTGGCTAGTCTGGAAAATAATGCAAGATTTTGAGTTTTCCTCTATATAACAAACTGTTTACATTTACTAGATTATTCATTTGTATGAATGTCAACATTAATCCTCATACAAACGATTAATAATAATGTTGGTATAAATAAAATAATGTTTGTTTACCTCTGTAGCATTTCGCTGCTTAGAAATAATTCCGTCTTTACTAAGACGTCAATGTGTGATATTTGTATAATTTGGCCGGAATGAGGCTGATAGCCAGAAACATCAAATCAAGTCTGGAGTGAGAGCAGCATTAATGGGTGCACTGTTCAAATGTGGTTTAAAAAATTTTGGGAGGGAGACTTCAGCCTTGAAGGTAAAGGTGGAGGAAGGACTTCCTCTCTTGATGACGATATTCTGCGGGCTTTGGTGGAAGAAAATCCTAGAACAACTGTTCGAGAACTTGCATAGACACTTATCCTTAGCAAATCAACCATCCATTACCACCTCGAGGCATTTGGAAAGGTAAAAAAGCTTGAAAGTTGGGTTCCACACATATTAAATAACTACAAAAAAAACCAACTTCTTCGTTAGAACAAAAACGACCCTATTCTGTCCAGGATTGTTCCTTGTGATGAACAGTGGATACGTTACAATAACAGTAGACCTTCTGGACAGTGGCTCCACAAAGGAGAAGCAGCAGAACATTTTCCAAAGCCCCTAAATCATCAAAAAAAGGTGACGGTTCCTGTTTGGTGGGCTTCATTAGGTTTGGTACACTACAGCTTCTTAAATCCTGGAGAAACGATCAATGCCAAATCATATTGCTACCAAATTAATGCAATGCATCAGAAATTGGCAATAAAGAAGTCATCTTTGGTCAATCGGAAGGGGCCCATTCTGTTGCGTGATAATGCCCGGGCACACATCACACGTGAGGCGTCACAAAAACTGTTGGAGCTTGAATAAGAAACTCTGCTACATCCACCCTACTCTCCAGACATCTTGCCAACAGATTATCATTTTTTTAGACATCTAGACCACTACTTACATAACAAAAAATTTAATGGACAAAGAGAATTAGAAAATGCAGTTTTGAGTTTATCAATTCTAAAGATGGGAAATTCTACTCCGAGGGAATCAAATAGTCGCCAACATGTTGGCAGAAATGTATTGATATTAGAGGAGACTATTTTGATTAAACAAAACAGTTGTAAATCTTTCTATTTAAATTAAAATCATAGATGATTTTTTGGTCAACCCAATAGAATAACACCAATAAAAAGATATAAAAAATTTTTTGTAACCATAACAATATCCAGAACATCCAATATACTAAAAATCTTGTATATGTATGTCGGGGGTCATTAATACAACTAAATTTATGATGTCATTAATACAACTAAATTTATGACGTCTACCAATTTTCATAATTGAAAATCCTATATATTAAAGAACTTTTCGTATAATGTCAGACTAGCAACAGTGAACAAAAATAAAAGTTAATTAACAAAGATATGATGCTTAATTATCGACCTACAAACTATTATACAATCGTTTATCATTTTCAATTTTTTTTTTTCTATGGGCTTGCTGTTATGATTCCAAAAAAACATATTATGTTTTCCTCAATCTTCCTAAATAGCTGAGACGGCCATAGAAAACTATTAATCTGTTATCATTTAGAAACACAATGGTGTACTGTAATGTCAAGTTCTCAGGATCACCACAGTGTAGCTTGAGACCTTGGTGCCAAATCTAAAAAATAATCAATCAAGTTTTCTAAAAAATAAAAATAAAATAAACAAAACATGGTGTGTGAAAATTCTGATCGACCACCATTTTGAAACTAAATGATGGATGGTAATGTTGAGATCCGAGGTTTATTCAGGGGTGGACAACTTATATGCAAAATCGGAAAAAAAGAAGACAAAATAGGCACAGCATTCTCAGAGAAAAGTCACAAACATATCTGTGATCTTATTTTGGATAATAGGTATCTTAAAACGCAAAGACTAATATTTTGAGGGGGGGGGGGGTTAATTTGTTTTCTTCGCCAGTTACAGAAGTCGTTTATTCAAAATAATGCATCAACAATAATATTTATCAACAAATAAAACCTTAATATAAAAAAACAGTAAGTAACCAGGAAAAAGACAAACCTTTACATTGCCTCTCTAAGCTGCACATATGAATCAGTTTCTGTTTGTCTAAAGTTGTATACAAGAAGTTTCTTTCATTCATTTAACAAAAAAAATTAGCTATACCACTGTTTAAATTGAAGGAAGAAATTAAAGTCGAGAACTTATGAGGATTTTCTTAATTTTCGCAGGCTTTACTATGAATTTCGACAAATCCCAAATATTTCATAATCATACAAAACCCACCAGACATTTTTGAAATTCCTGACTGGTAGACACCAAGTTGATTGTTATTTAGGAATATCAGCAGAAGCAAGCTCATTACTCAAACCAAACTTTTATATAATTGTGGAATTACTGTGTGAAAATATGAATCTTATTGAATTATAACCAATCAGGAACTTCCTTAATATTAGTTTAATTTTTTTTACAACGCAAAGTGATTTGATATTTTGGAGATTTATACTTATCATGAGAGTTTTTTTTTACCCCCTGCTTTCCTTTGCATTGCCTAATATATTAAAATATTTATGCTAGAAATCAGGGAAAACTCTTCTTCCAATGTAAGAAAAAGTTGTAGTTATGGGGACAAATTCAGGAAATATCAACTAACTTTAAGTAATAAAAAAAATTAATTTGGAAGTTCTTGGTTGATCATGAATGAATAATATATAAACTCCCAAGAAAATTCAGACAGTGAAACTTAATATTATTCGGAAAATTAAACAGCCCTTTAAATAAATTTAGGTTCATGTTCATACAATTCTTTTAAAATGTCTGCAATAAATGGGCTGAAGAATACATTAAAGGTTATTTTCAATCTTTTTCAAGGAAATTAAAACTGAATTTGGGAAAGCTCCAACTAGTAATAAATATAAAATATGTTTAGTTTTGAATATATAAGATAGTCAACTATTGATAATTCAAAATTCAAAGAAATGAAAAACAAATTACTTTTGAAGGGATGGATTAATCCTTATTATTTGGAGATATTCAAAAACATCACACACCATATTATGCCATAGATGCTACTAGTTGATTTCCATGACAGAGGCAATATGATGAAGTATTTGAAGGAACTTTAGTAAACCCTGAAAGAATGCAATAACACTTTACTAATCAATCAAAGGAGGCTTTATTGACTTCAGTTCATTTCCCTGCCATGCAGCAGGTTTTGTGAATTAGTAATAACTGATTTTTTTTCCTTGGAAAATCAAGACCTCCTTAAGTTGGTTAGAGGCTCCTGCACTCATTTTAGAGGCTGCTACGCTTCTGGTAGATACGGCCTGTTGTAATCCAGTCCAATAGAACCTCCTACTTAGATAACTCATATGATTATTACTTAATGGTTCTGACCATGGATACGCCAATACTATGTAAAGAGCTAAATATTTTTCTTAAAATTTGTAATTAAACAAAGCTTTTTGAATTTGTGTTAGTGTCAAAAATTACATAGGTTAACAAAGGTATTATCAGTCAGAATCTTGTGGATGATGGTGATCAGATCTTTCTACTTTTTAAGTTCTTATAAGACCAAAATTTTCAGAACCTCTGCCTTTATCATTATAAGAGTTCACATAGAAGCCAATCTCTTCACAATCCGTTACCACATAGAAAGTATCTTTTCCCTCTTAATTTGATAAATTGCTGAGGGCATGAATATTAGAATGATATCTGGAACCTTCCTTCAATTTAGAGAAAGCAAATCCTGGGACTATTAGCTCTGAAGTCAACAACTAACAGCAAAAAGTGCCAATAAACTGAAAATCAACTACTAAATTAATATTAGGAAATTAATATACTAAAAATTAACAATACCATTGGTTTTTCATAGAAGGGGAAACCTTGCATTGACCTCAGAGCATTCGTAGCACTGGCAATTTCCTTGAAGATCACAAAAGCCTGGCCTCGCATCTTTAATGTCTTGATTGCAACAATATCCAGAATTTGACCAAACTGGGAAAATATAGCATAAAGTGATTTCTTTAACTCTGCAACATAAAATTAAAGAACTTTCAGTATTATTAAATAAAGAAACAACACAAAGCAAGTAAATGGACATAAGTGCTTGTTTACTTGGTCCAGATAAGGCAAAGTATCTTTATAAGATCCATATCACTAATTACACTGCCCTACAAAAAAATTTGTTTGTGTTTATCTTCGACGAAAACTGTTTCTCTAGACTAATTTTGGTTTGAGAAACTCAAATTTTCCGTCAGAATCCTTATATTATCTACCGTTCTGCACATAAGTATACTCAGTATCAAATACAAAAATTCAAGTTATTGGAAGTTACACGGTCATTTTTTAGTCTTTAAAAGTGCTTAATTACTTGTGAAATTCCTTTACAACATTAAATTAAAACTCCTCTCGACAAGAACAGTGCTGTTGTACAGTTTATTTAGAACGTTTCTTCTTTTTTTGACGATTGTACTGATGTTCTAGCAAATCCCTCACAATGTTCCAACAGTAGTCTGCGAGCATTGAAGTAATCCACCGACCTTGATATCTTTGTTCCATCGAAGATATATCTTAGTGAAATTGCTCATCACATTTGTCACTTACATATCCACAATTTTCCGGAAAGAAGTCCAAATGAGAGTGAAGAAAGTGAATCTTGAGTGAAATGTTAAAACCGAAATCTCTATACTTCTCAAGGAGGGTTTGGACTAAGACAGCATAATTGTCCTCTCTTTTGTTACCCAAGAAACCATAAACTATAAATGTTTACCACACTGCTCTTTCTTTACCCTGAAGAATATTAAAAAATTTCCCATCATTAAGCTCACGGATTTGTGGACCAACAAATACAACCTCCTTAACCTTAGCTTCTTCACTTAAGCAAAGAAATTTTCTCCCAAGTACTTGAATGCCTCTCCTGATTAGACCATTCCTTCGATAAAATTTTCTATGAGCCCTAACTTTATATATAATGGAAGCAAAATTATTTTTTCAGGGCCCACAAGAGAGTTGTAGAGAAAACTCTAAAGAGAGTTTTTTTGTCCAGGGGTCAGGACTTCTCTTTAAGGTCACTCTTTCCTGATGAAATGAGATGCTCTGTCCCGACTGTCCCATTCACATAATAAACAGTACTTAGTATATCCCTGTTGCATGCCTAGAATTGCCACGACTTCCTGTGGTCCTGATATTTGATGGATTTTAGAAGGGCTGCCATGTTTTGGTAAGTTTCCTTCGTGTGGACAGCATGGTTAATAGGAACAGAGAACTGATTGGTGGTGGAACTGCAATAGAACTGGTTTAGGGAATACCTTTGAAGAATCTATGAACAGCCTCCATTCAGAAGGGTTGTGATTGAGATTTAATGCTGTCATCAGACATGGGACATACCGTGGGAACAGCAAAACATATTGAATGACCTTTCTTGTTTAATCATTTTCTTAAGGTTACGTTACATGTGATGCAGCAGATGTGGGGGGTCACGGTTTATCTGTTAAAATACTTGTGGTATGCTGTCTCAATCATCTGGGTGATAGGGCGTTCTACTTTCCCACAAATGAAACAAAAGTTGACAGGAACATTCACACACTTCCTAGGCATTGTAACTTCACCAAAACTACTGTGTTATTAAGACAAAATTGTTAAAAGAATGCCTGAAGCAAAAAAAAAAATCACATCAAGAGTAACTTAAAATTTAGTTATTTATTCCTCCCTTCCTTGTCTTTCGGCTACACAGAATTTTGCAGGGGTGGCATATAATATTTTAACATTTTTTTTTTTTTTTCAATAACTGTTCTCTTTCCTTCATTATCTTTTCACCATATCAGTCTGGCGGCCTTAAATCAGCAGGTTCTCTTCTTCCCAGATTAAAGTGTGATGCCCCAGAGAAGCTTTCCAAGGGTAACTTGAAATGTAAACATTGCATACAACTGTCAGCAAAATGGTTCTATGATAAACAGCTAGTCATTTACTGCGATTCACAGACAGAAATCAATCCTACCAACCCAGGAGCGGGACATTTCTCCATATTATGCAAAAAGTAACTATATCTTTGAAACAAAATACCTACTGATGATTTTTATGAGGACATTCGAATTTCTCACACCAAAAAACATGGAATGGGACTGTTTTCAAAGAGAGCTACAATATCAATGTAGAACAGCGCTATTTATCTGATCCCTATTGCTTCGAATTGGGACTCAAGAGGCTAAATCATAGTTTTGTGTTGATTCTCCATTGACAAGGACCCTTTAAGGGTTGTTCAACTATCTTTTGAGTAATCTAAGGCTACATTAAAGTTAAAAAATTAAAATGATGAAAAAATATGTTTTATTTTAGTATCTTAGAGCAAAATACATTACTGAAAAGTAAAATTTATTAAATCAAAATTTTTAACACATTCATATAGTTAAATGTGAAAGGTTAATAATATTGCATGATATAACATAATTCTAGAGAATAACTAATGATTTGGAATTGAGCATTTTACTCTAAAAGAGGTAAAACAATCCTTTAAGGACCATTCAAACATCATTTTACATATTTTGTATTAAAATAAATTATAATTATCATCATAAATAAAAAAGCTCCTAAGATCAAAAATCTGAATCCGCTACTAGATCAACTTAATAATCAACAAATAAAATTAAGATGTATGTATAATAATGAAAAACAACAATTCATAATTAACAAATTTGTAAATAAAACAAATTATAAATAATTGGTAAATAAGGAATTTATGTGGTGGGGATACAAGGGTTTTTCAATTTTATAAAAACGGAATGAGTGGTTGGGACAGGAGATGTCATAACATTCAACTCTGTTCAGCATTCCAGGAACAAGTATAACCAAAGTGATTGTGAATCATGCCTAATCTGTGTGGAACTCTCGTAAACACCTCTGTAGGGATAAATTAATCCAAATGGGATCTTTTCATATGTGGTTAGAGCCTTACCAGACAATTCAGCCACTTCCATTTACTTTCAGGCACACTCGGCCCTTCTCAGACTTCCATATATGGTGTGATCATGGATCTTGAACCACCCATGAAAGGGAAGTAACATTTGTAAAATAGTACTTAAATGCTTTTTTGGGCTTCACATTAATGGCTTTGGCTCAATTATTTGTGCTGTGATTATAATAAAACTAAATATTTTAATAAGAAGCCAACCTGAGGCTATTAAACACACAGGAACTTGAACTAGGAGAATTAATTCAGATATGTTGTCCTAAATACATTCATATGATGATTCCCCAAACATATTTATTAGTATTTGTGGATAAGTAAACGCAAAAGTATGTGAATGAGTGTTAACAGCAGGAATTAGTAAGTAGAATGTGAAATTGGCAAATTACAAACAATATTACCTTCTTTCTTAATTTTTTCATTTAGATTATTAATGTAGATAGTATGGTTCGGTTTGATATCCATTTCGTCAGTCTTTCAAAAACTTAGATACCTGGAAGAGAAATAAAACTACAAATTAATGAAGAAATGTAGAAGGTTATAAAGTGCCGGCTAGCAAACATTTAAACACAAAGAAAAACAAAAATGGTCATAGAATGGAAACAATTAAAATTATCGTAACATTAAAAAAGAAGAGTTACTTACCCTAATGATAAAAACAGTTCAATACAGTGATCATGAAACCAAAAACATCAGAAAATGTTTGCACCACGCTCAAAACAACAAGGCACGATACAACAAGAATGGTTTCCAAAGAGGAAGAATGTAAAACTTTGTTCAATCAAATGACTTAGCCTTTGGGATTCTTTATTGGTGCTTATCATACATTCATCCCAACTGAATTTAAGCTTCATCATTCCTGCATACGTTATGCAAACTTATTTATTACTTTTCTATTCGATCTAATATTTTAAAATACCAAACAAAAAGTAAGCAAATATAATTAATACAGCGAAAATATGTCAATGTCAATAAAACGCGTTGTTATTTAAAATAATTAATTTAGATTGTTTTTAACTACATATTTATTGTAAATTTTATTTATTTATTACTTTCTTAGTAATGTGCAGTTAATTTATCCATGTTTTCAAGGACTTGTACTAATCTATTTGAAACTGCTTACTCATTGTCAACATAAGTCAATTGCTACCCTCAAACAGTTCCTGAGATTCCCTCATTCTATGCTCCTTAAAATCCGTCAGCTCCTAGTTTCCTCTCATTTTCCCTCACTTCGATTATGACTGCCTTGTATACGTTGGGCTGTTTGGTGGGTTTGAGATCAGATTGATGAGAGTAATGAATTGTTTCATTAGATTTATCCTTGGTTTTCCTAGGCGCTCCCACGTCTCCAGTTGCTATGCCGAGTTGAAGTGGCGCTATCCAATTTTCCAATGGCAATATTTCCTAGGTGTATTCCTTTTCCGAACCTTTACAACCCAAAAACTTCGTATCTTCTTTATTTTTTTACCCCTTGCTCCTCTGTTCATTCGTTCAACACGAAATCCCAACTCTCAAAACTGTTTATTCCCTCTTATAGAACTATTTTCTTTAAAAAATCATTCGTCATACATGCTATCCACAGAGGGCTAAAAAGGAAGATAAGAGTCGTCGGCAGGAGCAATACCAATACGAGGTACCTCAATATAATTATTATAACAGAAGAAAAACTTCTGCCAATTAAGGTCAGCTTTCTCGCCGTTTTCAGTTGCTAAAAAATATCTATATTAATAGGTCTAAAAATTTTCTTATGACAATAAAATCTCTGGAAGAAGCCGTTTTCGAAAATTTAGTAATCCCTCAACTCATACGGGCTTGATATCCACGAGTTTTGTTTATCAGCAAATACTAATATGCGAAAAAGTTCCGTATTTGCAGAATGCATATTTGATAATTCCTATGTTAAAAAAAAAATTCCAGTGCATACTGAATATGTATCTCGCTACATATACTGAATATGTATCTCGCTACTATAGTGCAAATGACGTATGTAAAAATTGAGTGTTTTACAAGAGAGCTTAAAAACTAATCATTTCTTTATGATTCATTGCTATAATTTTATATTTTATTGACGATCTGGTTGCAGTTCAATGGAAACAAACACAATCACAAATAAGACAAAAATAAATTCAAAGTAACAATTACTTAAAATTTACTGAAGATTACACGAAATATAAGTAACGGAAGTAAGTTTCATGCTAGTCTACCAATGGAATAGACCAAACAATACAGTATAAATTAGTTTTTTAAATAAGACCTAAAATTTTATAACCCCATAACAATATTGTCATAACCTAACTTCCACTCCATATGAACAGTGCCTTTCACATTTCACAGCCATTATATTGTTAACAATTATTTATATTAATTTTAATTATTAAATGGAATTCTATGAAATTGATACTAAGTAATTTTTATAATGTTCTCCAAATTTCCTCCAAGTTAGGGTTAAATCGAATGCGCCATTTTCCAACTATAGGCACATCACACACATTTTCTGATTTAAAAGCGGAAGTATTTTTTTTTTTTTTTTTTAGTATTAAATAGAATTTGATAAAATTGGTGCCTATTTCATTTTACCTTTACCAATCCCTAAATTCCCTCTAAATTTCATCCGAATCAAATTTGTAGTTTTAGAGATATAGACTATCAAGGAAAACACGTCTGCGCATATATAAGAGAAAGTAATGGACAGAATTCAATAAAATTGACCCTACATTATTTTTTCACAAATATCTACCTTTTATACAACTATAATCCAAATCGAACGAGCCGTTTCTGAAATATTGGCATATCTACAAAAATACGTTTGCTCGTGCCTAAGCGGAAGTGCTGGTTACAATTAATAAAGTCTAGACACCAACCCGCACAATTCCTGGAAATTTCTTGAAAATCGGATAAACAGTAGTAGGTGATATGCCCGTTACATCGATTTGACTACAGACAGACAGACACAGAATCAAATTTGATCCTTGATGTATGAAACGTAAAACGCGAGTGAAAATTTTTGATTCCGAGCCCAAACTTTTTTTTAACCTCTCGCACGAATACAATGCATCCCTTCCTTCGGTAGTAAGGAAGCAAAAAGTAGTACAAAATATAATGAATCCCTACGCTCCTAAATAGTATCCACTGAAGGTAACCGAAAGCGAAGGCCATTTTAGAAGCCTCTATGAGAACAAAAATCTCCGCCACGTGCGGATTACGATAATTACGCTGCTATGCCAAATCTGATGTCCATCGACGTCCGATCGGTAAAAAAATTAATTAAATCAACGTCGTTGGACTCATAGCCGCGGCCGGACAGAGGAGCCAAGTGCCAGCCAGAAACGCATGTGAGGACAAGAATCATCGACGCGACCATAAAGGGTGTCAAACGTAGAAAGAATGATTGAAAAGCGATGGTGTTTCTCGATGTCATACTGTAAAATATTTAGTATGCACGTTCACGGGAGAGCTATTGCTGAATGAAAAACGGTGAAAAAACTGAACGACAACTTAGATAAACTAGTGAGCTCTTGCCTTCTTAAACCGGAACGAAAGATGTATGTTGTCAATTAATATGTGTTCCCGGAACTTCTCCAGAGAAACTACTCTCTCCAGACCGAACCGTTTATAAAAATACGTCCTGCGTTGTAAGGGATTGATGTAAATATCCGCAGGAGTATCAAGGCCATCATAGGGCTCCCCGCTAATAAATTATCGACGATATTGTAGGCACCGAGAAGGTATCAAGGATCGGGACTGTTCCGCTGTCAATAGGAGGCCCTTTTGCACCATTGGTCCATTGCCCAACCACTGTCCAATAAACCAAATGCCCTGTTCCTGTCCACATTTGGTTATAATGACGAAATCGCCGAATCATGGAGGGACTGGGTGTTGATCAGGGCCATCGAAATGTGAGTGCTCTCTGACAGTCGCTGAGCAAAAAATTCTTTTGAAGAATGGGCCGGCTGCAGATGGCAAGGCGTTGGTGTTAGACATTTTAAATAGACCTCGAAAGCTAATAAATTTACATGACAAAAACAAATACTTTCGGGATCAGAATGGTCCAACACTCTAAAACTCAACATCAACTACAAACATTTGCGTGGAGTCCCAGGAGCCAATGGACAGTCAAAGGAAGTTGGGTCCCTCTGTCATAAATGTGGCAGAGAGTCTGAAACACCAGCCCATGTGCTGGGAAAATACTCCAACAACTTCCTCATACCACGCCGAGACCATACATTCGAGTTGATGAGGCTCCTTAGAGAAAGGAATTAACATGCTTTGACGAGGTCTATTGCATGGACAGTGAAGGATCTACAAGATTTATTATAGAATATTGTCGCATTGCCCAAGACAGGAAGAACAGCGATTATTTTGGATCCAACTGTCCTTTCTGAAAGCAATGACCTCGATAAGGCGGGTGAAGTGAAAGGAAAAAGAAGAAAATTTATCATAAACGTGTCCCTTTTCAAAAACAAAAATTCCATGAGATCTTCGGAGAGAGATAATTCACTGTGAGAGGCCACTGGTTTGGGTTCCAACGATTCCATAATGAACAAGGAGCTTCCTAGAAGATTTAGGTGCTCATGAGAGCTTGCGATTTTGGCCGAAAATATTATTCTAGACTCCCTGGAGATCATCCACTACCACTTATATTGTAATTAATAATTTGTAATTTACGATGATCATTATCATATATATATATATATATATATATATATATAGTGGGCGGGGTGGCCGAAGGGCTAACGTGTGTGCACAGCACCGCCGTTGCCTAGCAATACTGATCTATGAGACAATGGATTTAAAAATAGTCACGAGTTCGCGTCCCGGTGCCGGGGGTCTTTTGAATCCTCGCTCACACCCCCTGGCCCGGGGAAACCTGGTATAGCCTTAAAGAAGAGAAAACAAAAAAAAATATATATATATATACACTGATAGGCAAAAAATTCCACCCACTTCATTTTTTCATGTTTTCATCTAAAAATATTTCTGCTTTGCATTGGTCTATTGTTTTTAATGAATAAATAGGTCATCTTTTTGTTTGTTTTCAATTAGGAATGTTAATATAGAGGACAATAACCCTTAATCCTTAATTCAATGAAATGATTCTAGATTCCAATGTTTACTTTCTATGGAATCAAAATGTTTATTCAGTATCATTAGTTCAGTGCCGTTTCTTGCAGCACATTTCTTAGTCTCCGGCTTTTAATTTTTTCAATATTAAATTTAAAAATGCCTCTTAGTGCTGAGGATGTTGCGTGTGGTGTGGCACTTATTGATGATGGACGTTGCATTAGATGTGCACCTAATGCCATCGGAGTTCCATATGAAACTTTACGAGACGCCATCAGGCGTTTTCGGGAAACTGGTTCTTACAATAGAAGGCCCGGTTTTGGACAGGATAACAGAACCACGGGATGACCGGTTTTTGACTTTGAGAATTTTACGAAACTGGCACCTTACCGTTGTTCAAGCTCGAAGATGTTGGAGGTGTGCAAATTTCTGAACGTTCTTAAATTAATAAAAAATCAAGATAATTAGCAAAGAATTTTTTAATTAAGTTTTATTATTATCATTATATCATTTTTACAATTGAGGTCTTCTTAAACCACCTACTTATAGAATAAAGGAGGTTAAATTAAAAAAAAATAATAAATTTTGTAAACAAATTTTAATTATTTTTTTTACGATTTAATTATTGTATTAATATTTGTTCGTTAATAAAACCAATATAATGTACCAAAAATGTTATTATATCACTATAACTAAGCCATTTATGTGTACTGAATGGTGTGGTAGAGGCCTGTAGGCACCCACGCCAGTACCGCTTTTCTACCGCATAAGTACATTTTCAACGGAACTGCTTAAAATTTTTATTAAAATAATCAGCGTTTTAGAAAGAGAATTATATTCTCCAGATGATTTATTTCAGCACGTTTTGCGTTATTGTAGGCCGTTTAATTACAAACGACGCTTGATTTGTAACTTGAAAATTTTTTTGTAAAAAAAAATTGACTTTACTGGTGTTTTTCGTAGCCTAAGCCAATTATTTTTTAATATTTCTTCATGTTTTCTTATTCTATGAATGTTCAGATTTAATAAAAGACCAACTATGAGGAAATTAAGCCAAATGCTAATTCTCAGTGACCAAAAAACTAACTAAAGTCAAAGTCGTCAATCCGCCATCTTTGGACGCCATTTTGGGGCAGTGCGTTCACTTTTTTTGTGGGAACATTGGCTTTTTTTTAATAAATTGTTATAAGGAACACAATGATATGCAATTTATATGGATGTGGGGGGGAGGGTGCATGGTAAGGGGGTCTGGCCCACCCTGTAATATAGATTTCCAATTCATTCTTGTATTGTTAGCATTCCAGAGTCCTTTTATTTATTATCTTTTTGTTGACATATATATATATATATATATATATATATATATATATATATATATATATATATATATATATATATATACATACATTGAAGGAAAGTAGTTGACTGTTCTGCATATCATGGATGATAAATATTCAGGACGCAGTCATTATAAAATAATTTTTTTATTTGTGCAGACGTTTCAATCCAAACATTTGGGTCATCATCAGGGCTGAAAATTTTAAAATACAATCAGAGATATAATATTATACAACCAATAATGGTAAATAATAAACTATAGTGATAGATGGTACATGAATCTTAACTATTATTACAATACATAATATTAAAAATGAAATATGTGAAAAGTTATACAAACTATATATATATATATATGACATACATATTTTTTGGAAAATATGTATGTTATATCTTATATAGTAATAAAAATGTGGCGTAGTGTATTGATCCTATTTTATGAAGTAGGAAAGCATTACTTTGAATAAAGTATTTCTCTCTCTTTATATTTTTTTAATGCATAAAAACGTATTTAAGAGCTTTTCACTTTTTCCCATTACATTTTTACTTCTATTAATTATTTCCTTAATTAATTGGAACCTTCCAAACCTTTGTTTGGAAGCTTTTAAACAAACAATCGATTTCTTTATCAAAGCTGTTTGGATATGAATTATAAAATATCTGAATAATTGCCATTGTAGCTTCTGAACACTAGTCTTTTATTTCTCATAAACATGTTTCTTCTTTGGTTTGCTTTTATTTTATTATTAAGTGTTTCTAATATTATTATTTTTTTTGCTTTGTCTTTTAATAATTACCAAAAGATAATAATGGAGCTGTTGTACCATTATTTGGTGTTGCTCCACGTGAACTTTTGTTATGAATCATATAAATGAATTTTAAAGTTGACATTTTAATATGATTATACTTTTAGCAGATTACTCTTTTCTCAAACCAGTTCCATAATAAAGTTCGAACATTAATCTTATGTTATTCTTGGGTTTCTGTATACGATTTTTGTACACTTGTTCATGTTAGGGACATAATTCAGAAATTAATTGACCCAAGAACCCTTTTTTTTTTTTTTTTTTTTTTTTTGTCAAAATATATTTTAGTATCATTTAGCAATCAATTCTAGTGATTTTTAACAATCAAATATATATTTTTTAAGCTTTAACAACTTTACTATAGTTCATTATTATTAATTTTTTCGAAGGCTTATTTTATTAAAAATACTTATTTGATAAAAATTTTTACCCTAAAAAAAATGAGAGCTTTTAATTATTTTTTTTTTCATTTAATCAACATATTTAAACAGGTATATTATTTTATTTTCCTCCATACCCAGCCTTTAAGACAATACGGGAGTTTGCAGCAGTGACTTGATGCACATTCATGCATATTAAATCACTGTTGCAAGTTTATCTTTTTACATTATGATAAATTGCTTGCTTCTTCCCCTGTCCTAATCAGCGGCCTTCCAGGTACTGGTTCTTCACGTCTGCCCAGGGAGAAGTGGGTTGGGCCCACAGCTTTTTTACACCTGCATACAAATCTTTTAAAGTGCAGGTAGTTTTGTAGAGACATCAGTTGGATTAAGTTTCTTAATGTTAAAACGTAGAGCCCTGTATCCCTCATCAATTTGACCCTCAGTGCTTCATAGCCGGTGCAAGCTACAAGGATGTGCTCAGCGGTTTCAGGTGGGGCACTCCACAAGTGGGGCATGAGGGATCGATGTTTTTACCATGTTTAAAAAGTTACACTCTGAAACCACCATACGCCATGAGGATCTGTGAGATCCAGTAGTCCGGGAGGACCCATTTCTTTTCTAGGCGCGATTCAATGGCGGGAAAGAATTTTCTCAGTGTGGACCATTTTGGGGTTGTCACCCATTGCCGATTCCATTGTTTCAATGTATCCTCTTAGAGGATCATCCTCCATCTTCTGGGGTCTTCACCAATCCTCTCCCGAATGTTCGCTGGTAAATCCGCCATTCCTCTTAATATTGTGCCGAAAAAGGTCTTCCTGCAGGAGGTCGATAGGAATACCTACTCCTGAGACCTGCACCACCTCATGAGACAGTTCTGTATGACCTGGTTACTCTAAGCAGGGCCATCCGCTGGATTGTTGCCAACCTGTGTTTCTGACAGTATAAGAGATTCCGGCTCCATGCAGGGCACGCGTATCTCAGGATACCAACAATTGCTCCTTTATAAATGGACATAGTTGCTGGATATCTAATGCCCCAGAAGGCATCCCCTATGCGACTGAGACCATTAAGGCCTAAGGTTACTCTATTTCTAAAATAATCCATGTGAGGCGTCAGGTTGGATTTTTTTTCCAATCCTAATTCCAAGATAGGTGACTACCTCACTTGGACATATTCTTGAACCTTGTTTCACCAAGATCATGGGATAGGCCCTATCGGTCATACCTCTCAAGAGGATGGCCTGAGTCTTGGAACCTGCCATCCTCAAATTAAAACAGGTATATAGATTATTCTCAGTTATCGATGGATATGGTCCACTTACAATGTAAAAAGCTCTGAAATAACAGAATGTATCTTAATTATCCCTAGGGTATATTGGTCAATTTGTCCAACCTATCTTTTTGAAAAGTATAGATTTCAAAACTGAGGAGTTTGTGGTTGAATTATGAAGGGATAAGAAAAAAAGAAAAAAAAAGAGAGGTAGGGTGTCATACTGATGAATGAAATAAAATGTTATCATTAATCAGTTTACAACATTTAATAAGGTCATTCCTTCCTGGTAGTGAATTTCTCAACTTTCAACTTTAATTTTAAACATCATTAGGCCTCTGTTCGTCTTTTTTCATAATTGCTTCATTAATGTCCTACTGCCAAATAGTTGGGGATAAATTATGAAAATATTCTTTATTTTTTTTTTTTAGTAAAACGCAAAACTTACCTAACCTAGGATCCCTAATAGATGTCACAGATTCATTCAAAGTCCAATAATTAGTTACTTTTTTTAAGATAAAGTACTTTTTTATGATAACTATAACACTTTAAAGTATATATTTAAACCATGTGAAAATTGACAATTTCATCCTTGTTCTGCGAGATAGTACATTTTGTGATCTAATCATGGTATTTGCCCATTAATGTCTTGTTGGTTATATAAAAACATTTAGAAATTAATATTCAAACACATTTATTCTTACTTACCCTTGTAGACCTTGATCTTGTTCTGACAATATTTATTATACTGAAGGTATGAGCTGAGATTTTATATGACAATCCAGCTCAATGACAATCACTAAAGCTAAATTAGGTAATACATTTTAATAGTTTTAAATATTGACTAAATCTGTACTTCTTGGGCTAAAGGTCAACTGGGAATGATGGGGGCTAAGTTATAATGAGATGAAGAGCATTGAGAAATACAATAACATTATTAATATGGTTGACAAATATTTAAAATATATATATCTTACTTCTGTGAAAACATATTTCATTCTAAATCAATTAATATGAAAGACTTTAATTAACTTTAAGGATTATAAAACTACAAAAATAAGTCTCACTCACATAATTTGTTAGATCTCGTATTACTCCCATGAAAGAAGTGTTGATTTGAAAATTTAAAAAAAAAATCCAAATGTTAATTATGTTCATCATTTTATTTAAATTGAATTACATCAATTCAGCCAGTTTACATTAAAGGAAAGGATAAAGTTATATAAAATAAAAATGATACAGTATTCAAAAATAAAATATCTATTATATACTCTACCAATATCTACCTTGATATTTAAATATTAGAAGTAATGAAACTTTTTTTTTTAATTCTAATTTTTATTTTATTCAATACATCATGTTTTCAACATGCATGTATTCATATCTGGCATGATAGTATATATATTAACTTTTTTTTTAATTAAAGGATAACATGAGCAAGTAGGCTTTGGAGATATTTTAATTAAAAACAGCTAATCATCCAAATCTTTTGTCCTTTGATGTCTCCTTGAAGCAGATCTTATCAACCTTTATTTTTTATTTTTCTAGATGCATGCCAGTCTTAGAGTGGTCATTACAATCTTATTAAGACAATAACTTTTTAAAAAATATATTTGAATTGAAAACATTCAAATGTTAACTTAAAAAAAAATGATCAAAAGACATTTTACAAGATTATATTTTATTAAACTATCAAAGATTTCATCAATACTACAAGAGACTTGTTATATAATGTCATCAAAGCCAAATCATATAATGTCATCACAGCCAAGTGTGTTAAAGCATAACATTTAACAATGTCGAGTGTAATGACACAGATCAAATCTGGGCTGGGCAGGCTAAAATTTATTTTGTGGTGACCCACGGAATGAA
This sequence comes from Nezara viridula, assembly GCA_928085145.1. Lineage (NCBI taxonomy): Eukaryota > Metazoa > Arthropoda > Insecta > Hemiptera > Pentatomidae > Nezara > Nezara viridula. The sequence continues at coordinate 180,343,756 of OV725077.1, read as the reverse complement.
TCTACTGCGTTCTCTGCCTTAGAATAGGTTTGATTGAACCTCTTGAATAATCCCCTTTTGTATGGGGGGAATGGCAAGGTAATGTTATCGATAAAAAATAAAAATAAATGACTTGTTATGGACACTGAACTATTACTGCTGAGAATCTATTCATTAATTTATGAATAATAAACAGGAGTGTGAAGATCCTAGTATTCAGGCAATAGCCATTATCAATCACTGGAGTCATGTTTTAGTTTGCAATGTTGTGAAAAATCGAAAGATGAAAATTATTTTAATAACCTGAAATCTTAGTTTTCTCATGATATAAAGAAAATATGCCAGCACGACTTTGCTTATAATTATTTTACTACAATATAGTAAAAAGTGCTTTTGATTTATGAATTCAAATTGCTTTTCTTTGATACAAATATGAAAATGAGGAGGGGAGGACTTTTCTTTAATAAATGTAAGATGAATAATAAGGACTGCCTATGACTTCCATAATTAAATAATTAATAAAGATTAATAATTAACTGATTATCTTTAAAAATCTCAATTATCAGCTGCTTTTTAAATATATGTTTACTTGTTCTAATTAGTAACATTCTAACTAGTTTCTACAAGAAAATCAAGATTTTTCAACTTGTTTGGTTGGCAAACTTGTCTTTTGTATAGAGTCCTTGTTTGAATGTGAGATCATTTCTTTCCAGCCTTGAATAAATATTCGCCATTTTATTCTGAGTAAAGCGAAGTAAGTAACTTCAGTTGTATACATAAATTTAAATCCATTACCGGTTATTCTTTATGATTCGACTGGAAACTTGTATTCTTTTTTCTTTCAATTGTTGCTGACCATGGGGCTCTTGTTTGATTAAAAACTATCCCATATTCTTTATTGTTGTTTAGATGTTATAATCAGTGGCTGCAATCAACTCTGAATTTTCTTAATAGTTGTGTGTTATTCACTTTTTAAAATGAATACCTTTGACTTTAATTATTTTACTAAAACATTTGACTTATCAACCATCAGTTATAATTTAACTCGTTGTAGAAAACCTGGATACAGGTTGTAAAGAACCAAAAGTAAATTGAAGCTTTTGATTAATATACTATATTATATCCTATATTCCTATAATATTAATATGTTAATTTTTATTATGGTTTGAGGTATTAAACTAACGAAATCACTTCTAAAAAGTCAGCTGTATCAGTAAGAGCATGAAATTTTGTAGTTAACATACCATGGCATTTGAGTGATTATTTCTCTAATTGGAGCGTTTGCCATCCAGCTGTACAGTTATTTAAAAATTATTATATCTAATTATCATATTTTTTGTAGTTTTTTTAATTATTTAATATATTTAAAATTTCTAATTTGCAGTGTCATTAGCATATTGAGCATATTACATCAAGTTAAAGATTAAAAACTCCTCACTGCTCTCTCAGACAATGGATATCTCTAATCCCTACATAACAAGTTTTTGGAAATTTCTTGTTCATTCCCACAGTAAAGAGGAATTAAAACAAATCAATAATTACCTGACAGTTTTTCTAGCATTATCTACATCAAATTGTGAGTACAACTTTTATTGAAATTGCTGTTTTAGTTGACTTATTTTAGTTGGCAATGTATACATACACATGCTAGTTACTGCAGGAGAATTTAGCTGAAACCTACCGACCCCCAAAAACATTATATTAAATTAACATTGTAGTGAACCAATAAATTATTAGCAAATTTGATTGATTATGATTATTTTTTAGTTAAACTTAGTTGAATATGGTAAGCAGAATCTAAGCAGATAGGATGCATAATGCTCAATCTAAATAATGGTTGATGGTCAGTTTTGTTAGCATTAAGTAAAGCTTACTTTCTGCAAATTGTAGGAAAGCCTCTTTTGGTTCGAATGATGTCTGTGAACTTAGGATTACTTGGACCCAATCTAAAAAGAGCAAAAAAAAATGTGAAAAGAACATTAAAACTTATCATAACTAGAAAATGCCTATTGTAAAGATTTAGAGTCTATATTTTCATAATAAGAAACCGAATTTCAAATTTTGTTTTGTTCGGTCGAAATAAGCAGGAGATGCAGTATTTAGTATGTTATTTTGTTGGTTGGTTGGTTTCTATAAAACACTGCTCACTAAATGCTATAAGCAAAAAATGTGCCCCCTCCACTTTATTATTTGATCTTATTTTCAATAAATTAATAAGCTAGAAATTAAAAAAAAATAACAAGGATTAAAAAGTTTTATTTTTTGGGGTTTAAAAAATTTAAGATTAACTGAGGTTTTTTCTCCTGTTACATTTATTATAACTTACATTCTACACAGAAATTCTCAACAGGTCTTCTTAGTCTTCCGTCAGAATAGCCCTTGATTTTCAAAATTATATTGAAATTAATTTTAATTAACATTTTTATGTTATAAAATTGAAATTAATTTACTGTCAATGTGAGGCATCCTTATGTGGTACCAAGGTGAGATTATATATTATTTTCTTATAATTGTTCAATAAGTTTTAGATCACAATTAATGATGATCAATTCCAACTTTGAACAGAAGAATTTTACAGTTACATATCATTTGAAGATAGCTAATTTTTTTGTCTCAAAGTGTTGTACTAAATACTTAATTTTAGTTTTCTGGACCACTGCACGTTACCACCGTTCATGTTTGCATGTAGCTATATTTATCTTTTCCTACTCTCTGCCTTCCATTATAATTTACCTCAGATATATCCTGCTCTCCTAACACCTTAAAAAAAGATGTCACCAACCAATTTTATATTTTAAATATACTAAGGTCAATCAATCTTGTTTTGTGATCCTCAAATTCTAATAATGATAAAAATAATAATAATAACATAACTTGAGGGTGCGGAGCACTGGCTGGTACAGAATACCTCAAGAGACATGACGATGTTGCAAAAATTTATCATCAGGCAATTGGTCTAAATAGAAAGTTAATGAATGATTCAATACCTTATTATAAGTACAACCCTAAGGAGCTTATCTAGAAGGAAGGAATGAAATTGTATTGGAATCAATCTTTTATAACAGACCATACTGTGCTCCTTAACAGACCTGATATTGTGTTGATCAGCAGTATTAAGAAGACAGCTGAGATAATAGATATCGCTGTACCAAATGATGAGAACACCAACTCAGTCTGTGCCAAAAAAAATCGAAAATATCAAACTCTTGCAGCCGAGTTAAAAGATCTGTACAGACTGAACAAAGTGACAGTAAGGGCTTTACTGATCTCTAGCAATGGGTTGATTCCAAAATCCACTATAGAAGCTACCGAGAAGTTGGGCATCTCAACAGCTGCGATAAATGAAGCCCAGAAAGCTGTGCTGCTGAACACTGCAAGAATCGTAAGGAGCTTCCTAAATATCCAATAAAACTACAAAAATTAACGTGAAGTGGTTGAAGTTAATTCTTCCCCACTCCTGGAAAATACTTTTTATTTAAAGTGATAAAGAATAAAGACTAATAATAATAACTGGAGGCTGCGGAGCTCTTGCAGGTACAGAATACATAAAAAGACATGACAATGTTGCCATTCGGTGTCCTACTATAAATACAGCCCTAAACGTCTCTGCCAGAAAGATGGTATAAAATTATATTGGAATCAATCATTTATAACAGACCATCTCGTGACTCACAACAGACCTGATATTGTGTTAATTGACGCTAATATTAGGTAGCTGAGATTATAGATATTGCTGTACCAAATGACGGAAACATTAACTCAGTCTGTGCGGAAAAAAATCGGAAGTATCAAGCTCTAGCAGCTGAGTTAAAAAGTTTGTATAAAGTTAATAAAGTAACTGTTTGGGGCATTACTGTGGAAGCTACTGACAAGCTGGGCCTCCCAACTAATGTAATAAATGAAGCTCAGAAAGCTGTGCTGTTGAATACTGCCAGAATTGTAAGAAGCTTTCTCTACATCCAATAGAAATTAAAATAGAACATACCTGAGATGGTTGAAGTTGATTCTCCCCATCTCAACTAAACAAAAAACCTTTTGTAAAAGTGTTGACAAATAAAATAATAATAATAATGGTTGCTTTGTTTCTATAATTTATTGAATAATTATAATTTTTAATGAGAAAAGAGATGGTCTGGGATGTCATAAAAGAAGAAACTTAAAATATTGGAAACTATTTGCAATATACTAAGTTTTTTTTTTTTTTATGACCGCCACGCCAGACCATTTCTTTCCTCAGTATACTACCGTCAACTATTGAATATTCAATAATTATTAATGTTTCGACTTATCAGGAAGTAAATTAGATGAAAAACAGAAAAAAAACTAATTTATAGAAATAAATAAACATTGTTATGGTAATGTGATTAATTGTTAAATTTATTCTATATGATCATGTTTTTTGTATCTCATGTTCAATTGAGCTGAAGAGGATTGAGAAAAATGTTGAAATCGTCTATGAAAATAGACAGACCTTAAAATTATTGATAAAACAGCAAGATATTCCCCTCCCCCCTCTCCTCCCAAAAAAAGAAGCAATCAACCATGAGCTGGTTGAGTAATAATGTTGGAAAAATTTAGAGAAGGTATTAGGAATATTGAGTGTGTTTTAATGATGAGGTATTTAAAAGTGTAGAGTGAAACCTTCAATGATTTTTTTAGTAGTATCTTCATTCTATTATTGATACATGGTATGGGTTATTATTTTGAAATATATATACCTAATTACATTTATTGTTAACAGGCAGAGAAGAAAATGGCCAATCTATCTACAAGTGTCGCGGTTGCCCCAAATCTTATTCTACAGTTCTGGAAATAATCAAGCATCTGCATATCGTTCATTCATCAGAACTATATGAGACCTGTAAAAGTGACAAACAAGTACTTGATCTGACTGAATGAGAATACTCTGTAATTACAATCGCTATGAATTTTTCTGTAATTACTATTCCTTCAATTCCTTCCAAGAACATATTTTGAATAGTATGAAAAGGTTACTATTATGAGGTTACCTCTGAATTAAAATTAAATTTGGTGAAATGTTATTAGCAATCTAATCATTGCTATTTAATAAAATAGAAGAAAGAAAAAGCCTCATCGAAAGATTTTCATTAACTGTTGTTTTCTTTGTGTGTTGTTTGGTATTTAAGGTAAGAATAAACTTAGGCATCTGGTGGCACTAACTTCATCTAATATGTGAAATTCATCGTAATATGGGAAAAAGAAAGATAGAAATTCTCAAAAAAATAATTTTTCACCATTATTAAACAATTAACCAAAAAAGCAGAATTGTAGGTGGCTGAAACAAGAGTTTTTTTTTTCAATTTTTTAAATCAACAGATACTTGCAATAGAGAAATATAAAGTTAAATAATTTATGAATGTAGTTGACCATAGATGTTATTTAAGGAGAAGTTGGCCATGGACATGAAACTTGTCTTAGTATACATGTGTAAGATATGGTAAACATGTATTTCTGAATGAAATTGTGAATATTTTTTATTTTATTTTTCCATCATTGCAAATATCCTAAATTTAAGGCAGAGAGAAAGCTTAACAAAAATTTTAATTATCAATCAGCCTGTTATTGCCAACAATTTTTTTTTCAGTAATTATTTGCTTATATATTTTGAGATTTTATTTTTATTTAATTATTTTTTTATGTTGGAAGGGAAGCTAGCTTAGGGTTTTAGGCATCCTACTTTAGCAGGACAATTTGTATAACTTGGTCTACACTCCACAGCAGTTACTAGGAGTCCTACTTTCGTTAGAAGTGTACTTCACATTCCAAATTATTTTAATCTATATTTCAGATTGAGCAGTTCATACAGTTTAATTCCTAACAAAACTTCCTTCCTCATCATCTGTAGAACGCATCATTTTAATCATTAACATTAAATAGATTAATAAGAAGAATAAATGTTCCCTAGATCTATTTAAAGCAGAATTACTGTGGATTCTCAAAAAGATTGTATGACATTCGTTGATGATTAATATAAAAAGTAATGTACCATCATTAAAATGTGCGTAGGTAACCAAGAATATAAATTTTGGAACTACATGGACTATCTGTCAATACATCAATAATTACTTTTAAATTTATAATTAGTGTTATGCAATTTGATATACTTCATGTATAATATTATAGGCTTGCGTTATTGGAAATAATACCCAGTATATTAATTTTCTTAGTAAAAATGTATATCATTTTCAATTATAGACAATGTGTTATAATGTTTTTGACTGAAGGGATGTCCATCATTACTTTATGCTGATTTAGTACTGTCCTGCACTGAAGCTTGGTAAATCCAGCAACCCTAGGATAAATTCCTCTCTTTCCCTTTCTTGCATCTAATGGTTTAATCCTAAAATTAATTGTTTTCATATCTATAAGAAATAATATTAAAAATCATTATTTTTTTGGGTTAATTATATGGTGATATTTGAATAAATAGTTTTGCTGAATAAAAAGGAAAACATAACAAATGTTTGTCTAGGTAAGTTTAATTTTGCATCCCATTATTTCACTCCTTTCCCTCAACAATAAAATTCAACAGTTTTATAATGTATTTTAGGTAATTAACTCGTTTTATTGACGGAAATCAAGTTTAAAAAATTAAAAACAAAAAAAAATATTATTGTTACTTAAATAAAATTGTTCTAGAATGGGCTCTCAATATATTCTACCGACTAGTTTTCCCTCTCCCTTGTACTATAATTGGACAACCAGAAAGTTAAGAACAAATTTTTCTGAAATTTCAATCGACATTTTACTTTTACTTTTTAATCTGTTTATTGAATAATAATACAATCAGCCACTGCTGGAGGGCTATAAGCATTAGGGCTAAAAGTTCTCATTCATACAATATATACAAATAATAAAGAAGTAAATATAAATATAGTAAGTAAATAAATAATACTGGTGAAGAAGTTAAATAAAAATAAAATAAACAAATAAAATAAAATAAAAACTTCTAAACACAATCATACCTATTCTAAACACAATCATACCTATACAATCGACATTAGAAAGCAGTTTTGATTTAAATATCTTTAATTTATAATTGTTGTCAATATCATATTTTATAAGAAATTCAGTGGTAATTTATAAAACAAAACAAATTTTATGTAAAGATATTGCGTATTTTTACTAAGCGAGTAAAAATGGGTTATTTTAAATCGATCTCGAACTTCTTAGAGGTACAAAAATCGCTCTCGGTTTTTTTTTTTAAGATTATTATTTATTAAACATTTCTTTTTTGTTTTTGTTTTTTATGGATTGTTACTATCATGTTTTTTCTCTTAACTGTTACCAACTGAAGTCAGTTAATTTTTAAGAGCATTCTTAGCATGTCCCAGCCAACGTTGGATGGATTCGATTTTTTTTTTTTTTTTTATCGCCGTGTCTTGGATAGCAGATTAGCAATGCATATTCATCAACTTTTTTTTTATTAATAAAAAATACGGCAGAACGTCCATCAACCGAAACATTTAGAATTAGAAAATTTTCATTCGAATGGTTCATAGTTCATTGTTTTTTTAATACATACTTCATTATAATCAATCAATCGTTAGTCTTTTGAATCATTATGAGGATTATTTGCTAAATCTGACACCACCTCTATACATGGGTACATGGAAGTACGCAAGGGAAGGCGGGGAAAGAGGGAGAGGGCTAAATGATTTGAAAGGAGTTGTAAAAAAAAAAAATGTGGAAAATTCAAGAAAAATAATTGTTCTATGTATACCTATATACTGTGTTTCTTATAAAAATATATATAAATTGTAATAACAATAAACTGTCTAGTATAATATTACTGAGTTTGGATTCATTTATCTACCTCAGATTTTCCTTTATTAAGTCCTTTTTGACCCTCTTCCCTAATATGAAAGCTGCGTATACGCCCTTGTCTGGGTACAATGTCCAAGATCTAAAATGAAATCTTAGAGGAAGTCTGGTTTGTTTTCTACAATCTAGCCTTTTTGGAAATATAATCCCGTGAGTCCAAGTATGTCGTCATACAAGATTTAATATACGAATTTAAAAAAAAAATCGATATGAAGGATTTTGAAATTTTAAAACATTACTGCAAGATATAAAGCAACATAAAAAAAAAACACCTGTTGGTCATTTTCCAGAAGAGGTAAGAGGGCTGAAATGGGTTTTGATTTAGAATGTGTTATTTATATTAGCAAAATAATTTTTAATAATGCCAAAACAACTATTAATGCTCAGTTTTCCTGATGGTGCGTTAGCCCTTCTCGAAACATGGTGAAGATCAAAATTTATTTGATCATCAGAAGTTATTAAAATGTTCTATATCAATACTTTCATTTTTACCTTACACAGTTTAGTTTAAAATAGACCGACGTAAGATCTGCTAACGTAAGAAATAAAAAATAACGTAAAATAACGGTTTCTAAAAATAAATGATAAAGAAGGATCCTGTCCATAGGAGGAAAATAGAAAAACAAATCAAACATTTTTAGTGTGATCGTTGAATTACCATTTTATCCATTCTAATTTTATTAGTGTTGTTAATTAATAGACATTTGAAGTGGACATGGTAAAGTAGGCTTATAGTGCATAACTATGTTTTAATTGGAGACGATACAATAATTCATCAATTTATATTTGTTACATTGCTACACAGTTAATTTTAGTAGATGGCAGATTTAAACTGTAATGTTGAAGGCATTTACAACGTTGTAATAAGAGTATGCGCTGTTCATTACCTGAAAAAGAAAAAAAAAAAAGTTATTTCAAATTAAAAAAAATAAAAATAAATTATGGAAATAATAGGTTACTTTTCCAAACGTATCCATATTGGCTGGTACTATTCCACCAGCCGTCAAAGTCATCGGTTTGAGAGTCATAGTTTGAAATATGGCGATGCTCTGTGCTGTGGTCTTGTTGCAATAGTACCATTTGGTACTGTACATTGTGAACCGGAGGTCCATGCTCTGCAACATGTACGATATTAGTAATGCAGAATATACCTTTAAAAAAATATATATTAAGTTTTTTAGAATATACTCTAAAATCTGTTATACGACAGCATGGGAGTCGACCTGAGAGAAACTATTTTTTCGATAAACAACTACATGCTTCCTTACCTCTATCAGTTCAGGGATAAAATCTGTATATAATTATACCGCAGAGTGAAAGAACTGAGAATGTCGTTTAAGCTTAAAGAATTATAAGTTTTCTTTAAATAGTTTCTAAAAATATATTTAATTATAAAAAAGCACGTCCACTAAAAAATTCGGGAAACATTATCCATCATAAGGAAATGTGTATCTATTTAAACAATTTGGCAAGTGGTTAGGGAATTTGACGTCTGCGAATATTTAAAGTAGGGTACCTTCGATATGTTGAGTTGACGAAACTCAAACTTTAGGATGCTTGCATGCACCGGTACATCAGAATACAAATAATTTACCAAGGTTGAATTCTATAAACACTTTCGGTGTTTCACTTCCACTTTAATTTCAGCTATCAATATTAAAAATCGGTCCAGCCGTTCCCTCAAAAAATCGTTACATTCTTTTTGGCGGACAAATTAAAACACTCACGAGATCTCGCTTGATAATTTGATCCATCGAACTTAAAAATCTGTTAAGCCACTCGCTCAACCAATGGTTACATACCAACAAGCGGTCACCCCTAACGCATAACCCTCCTTGTCGTTTAGCCAAACTCAAGTAAAAACATAAAGTAAAAGATATGAAAGTTTAAAGTTATCAACCTGACGACGCGTTGTCTCAGTTTGCAACCGTGTGTTATCTAGTTAATGTAATGTACTTGGTCATGTACTTATCAGGTGTGTGAATAGGCCAGTCCAATCCAAGTTTAAGGAGGAGCAAAGCTAGTTGAATAATAACTGCACAATCATTAAGACGTTTATGTAGTTAACTCGCTACCACGGGTTTGGAAATTGAGACACATCTTCTAAAGTGATGTTTATGAAGAGGAACCCGGTCGATGGCGCACGAATTCCCCCTCCCTCCCTCCCCCCAAGACATCTTATTTCCACAAAAAATATTTTCTATTATAATATAAAATAGAAAGTAGAAATAGACTAATCGCAGAGAATATACATATGCAGAGTATATAGATGTGGAATATTCTATTGGTTTCCCATAGTGGCTTAATTCATCCCGAAAATTCATAACCCCTTCGTAATGCGCCTCCTCAAAAGTTCAAAACCCCATTATAATGTGCCCCATAAAAACCTGTGTTTATTGTTACTGCTCCTCTAAGCCTTAAACCGGAGTCTTTAAACAGTCTATCTAATGCAAAAATAATTTTTCAAATCGGAGCGTTACTTCCAGAGCTTTGAGCATTCAAACAATATACAATAAACAATAAATAATATAGATACTTTGAGCCGGATTATATGGAAACGTGTATGGACACCAGATAAAGTACGCTTTATCGTTACTGCTACGTTCCAGAATTTAATTTTGGATTTTTTTTTAAAAACCGTTTTATTTTTAGAATCTTTATTGTTCGGCCTCGAAGAGAAACCGAGGTCCCCTGGAATCATTTTTCCAAGTCTGTTAAACCGTAAAGTTTAACATTCTAGAGTCGGTTCGAATCCAATCTAGGCGGGTCAAAATTTATTTTGTGACGGACCCACGGAATGAATTTCGATCTTTTCACTCTGGTTAGAATAGGTTTGGTTATACCTCTAGAAAAACCCGTCGTACGTCAGAAATGGCGAGGAAGAGATAACGAGGAAAAAGAAGAAATGCAATAATATTAAGCAAATATTACATAATATATGTAATTTTACTTATTCTTTATTTTAATTTATATTTAGCTAAGCTTTATTATTTTTATTTATTTGTCAACACTTTTATGTAGGTTTTTTGTTTATCTTGAGAGAGGGAGAATTAACTTCAACCACCTCAGGTATGTTCTATTTTAATTTCAATAGGTTTTATTATTTATTAGTGATGAGAATTATTTATTTATAAAACATATGTCCGGAATAGATGCTACATTCCTTGGAAAAGCTGAGTAAAATTAACTTATAAAATAAATACTAAACTTATATTACCAAATCAGTAATGTATTGACTGAACACGGAGAAAAGGTACATGAATCCGACCTCTGCGAAACAAAGTAATACCGATGCAATTGTTGTTCCTGGAAGTTCAATTCCCTACAATAAAAATATATAAATATTATAAAATAAATGATGATATCTGCATTAAATAATTACAAAATAAACTTTAATAAGCAATAAAATACAATTAACAATTATTTAAACAAAATAAAATAATTATAATAATCGGAACAAAATATATAGATGATCTGAAAGATCGTGTGTGATCTAAAGGAAGATGGAATTATACAGATCTAGGAATGCTGAGTCAGACCTCTTGGAAAATAGTGGATATGGCTTGTGCAAGTCCTCCTTCAGCATATAATATATTACATTCCCTCGTATCATTAACATTATTAATTATTTTATAAGACACATAAATACTTACTGAGCCGGTTGAAAGAAGACTCAGGGCAATTACGATAGTGCCCACCATGTAGGACAAAAACACCGGCACCGAGAATAGTTCCTTCAAGCTGAAGAATGCACTACGGCAAAAAGTATATTGTTTAAATAATAAATATACTTAAATCCAACAAGTGTGTATTAATATACAAAAGTATATTCATAATTAAAAATGATGTTATTGTGGAATATGATGACATAAAATAAAAATAAATAATTTTTGATCTATTCATACATTATTTAATGAGTTTTTAGAATTATCTCTTAATGCGTAGTTGCATTTTCGTTAGCAGTTTAATCAGAAAACAAAAAAAAAAAAAATATAGTGAGATAAAAATATTATATTTCTCAAGAACAATAATACCTTATTATAATTTGATGATGTTCAAAATTTTTATTTAAGCATTTGTTATAACAATATACGAATTCTTTACTGTCGAAGGACTTCTGCGAAGAACCATCGAATCGGCCGGGAAATACACGCTCGCACATGTGCTTGGCGCGCTCTTCCAAACTTTCAATTGACGCCGTCAATATCTTCAACTGTAACGTAATATTTTGTGTAAGAACGATGTACGTCCAGCCGGACATCCCGATCGGAGATGCGAGAACCACCGCGTGCATCACTTGCAGAAGGGATGATATGTAATATCCAGGACCGTCTTTCGTGTTGTAAGGGTACACCCCAAAGCCATAAGGAAGATCTTCACTGACGAGATCATCCGTCTTGTTGAAGTCGAAGGTGCCCAGCCTATCCAAGACGTTGGCCAGAACGAGAGCCGCACCGCTGGCTATACAGGAAGAGACCGGAACCACGGCAAGGCGTCTCCTCTGCCGCAGCATATCCTCCCGATTCTTCGAGACGGCCTCCAGTTCTGGTTCGTGGTAGTCATAGAAGTCTGTAGCTATCATTCGGTGCAGATGTAAGAAGGCACTACGGTGCCGTTGGAAATCGACCACTACGGTCGCTACAAGAATAGTAAGGAGCGCAATATGGGTGTTGTGGACGAAAATGATAAAGTTTATGCTCAATAAAGCGAAGGATGTACGTATGAGAAGGGTGAGGTGAAATCCTATAATCGCGTAGTACACTAAAAACTGGATTGTGCTAAGTAAGCGATGTTTTTTATCCATCTTCAGATATAGTAAAGAGAACTGTGTTAAGTAGTAGTAGCTGTTGTCGATGAATTTCTCGGTCAAGTCATCAGATTCGACACTCGATTTTTCGACCAAATCACCTACTTTGTCTGTTGGCAACATATTGGGTTTTCAGCATGAACTGAGCAAAATGTTGCTAATATTGACAATATACTATGAGGTATTAACAGAAAAAGATGAATTGACCCTGAAATGTATAAAAAGAACCAAGCATGAGATGCAGCATAATTTATTGACTCTAGTGCAAAAAACTCTATCTAATATTAATGTTTGCTACAAGACCTCAATTTCAGTTCAATGGAAAAAAGATTATTAAAAATACATCACGCCAACGCTATTCGAATATAATCGAGTGATTCTAATGTAAAAAATATCTGTCAAATACATCAGTAAAGCGTTCTCTTCGTTATTATATTAAATATTATAATTTCAAGTTATACTTAACACAATAAATTAATAAAAACACTTATAATAAATTCACATTATTTTTTATTTCTTTTTTGCAATTTCGTTAACCATATATATCCGCACTTCTCAATTACAGCTATCGACCATCAGTAGATGACCTGGCATAATTATGAGAGGAGAAAAAATAATAGTACAATTAATAATGTAGAATTTATTTTCTTACAAAATCATTTAATTATTTTCCTTATCCAGTCCTTTTCTAAAAAAAAAAAAAATGCAGAAAGCTCTCAATAATCAACTGACAAATAATTAAATCTATTTGTTAAAATTTCCCTTAAATTGGCTAATTGACTGGCACATACAAAGAAAGAAGTAATGTAGAGGAACTTAAAAAGATTAAAGGTAGGAAGAATAAGTATATATTACAGACCAATTGATTTCAGATATTGAATTTTAATTATAAAAAAATAACACTGTTATTACAAAGTATGCCGATGTCTTATCCATGTGTCCTATCCGTTAATAATGACCCAACCATTGCATCCCAAACTCTTCAATCACACATCACAAGGCTTGAAGAATGGTGTCAAAACTGGAGGATTAAAATAAATTCTAATAAATCCCATCAAATCACCTTTACCCTTCGATGTAAACCTATGACCTCATGTCCCACAGCATCCTTTAATAATACCTCACTGATCCCTGTTGAACAAATCTGATACCTTGGACTTCACTTGGACAAACGTCTAACTTCAAATCCTGATACCAGACTGAAACGACAAGAAACCGCTCGACGTTTCCGCCTACTCCAACACTTACAAGACAAACGCTCTAAGCTTCCAGTTAATTACAAAAGACTCATATATAAGACCTTTTTGGACTTACGGAGTTGTGCTTTGGGGCTCCACTAAGCCATCGAATTCCTCTCGTATCCAATTCTTACAATCCAAAATCCTTCGGAAAATTCTCAATGCCCTTACTTTGTCACCAATAAAATAATCCATAATGACCTTAATGTCCCATATGTTTCCGATTTGGCCCTATCCAGATACCAATCCTTTCATAATAAACTTCAGAACCATCCGAATCCTCTCGTCTCTAACCTTGTTTCCTCTTCTATCCCTGATAACCCTCCGAGGGGTAAGAAGATGGCCTCGAGATCTCTTATTGTAAATACATTTTGTTTTTAGAGCTACCAGTGGGTAGTTTCTCAACAAGTGATTTCATGTTATTATTTTCTGTTATCAAATTTACTAAATGTATTTTATTTATTAATACAGTTGTAAATATCATGAATAATAAAAAAAAATTATAAAAATAATATATATGTACATACATAATCATAAGTTGTCCACATTATAATGAAAACTTTATTTTACAATCCAGTTGAAATTTACAAAATTACACATTTCGGAATTTGTTTTTGAAAAATAATTTTTCCTTTTTCATTAATGATTTTTTTAAATATTTTCTCTTACAGTTTCTATAATTTCAATATGTTTATTAAGTGACAAATATAAAGATTCTAACTGAATCAATGTTAGCGGAAATTCCTCAGAATTTAGCGGTTAGCGGAAAGCTCCTCAGTAATCTGATTTTATGAATTTCAAATCGGATATTATTGATGCCGAATTCATGACAGTTACGATTCACTTCAAAGCCGGAAGAGGTACTGAGAAAAGAGTGAGAATTCAAGTAAAAACAAGGAAGGCAGTTTTTTATTAGTTCAAGCAAGTTTTATTCTGGGAATAGTCAGTCTGTCGGGAATTGTGTTTACTTCGTCCTTTTGTTAAGTTAAATACGAATCTTTACGTCACAGAATCATTTATCTTCCTCATATTTTACTTATATTTCTCATATGTTACTTATATACGTGCTCTTGATCTCCATTGCAATCAACGTCTGGATAGAATCAGGGTAACAAAACTATAGATGACACGAAACGTATACAATATCGCTTCACAAGAACCCGTCTTTGTAAACATGAATTGTAATCTTTGGCCTTTCAACACCTTATTGGGCTGTCGAGTAAATGTCCTATGGCGGAAGACATTAAGTCATACGACTTAAGGAAAACATCTCGGTATCTTATCAGAAAATCTCCAATAATTTTATAAAAATCCGATTAATGATAATATGTGACATGCAGGTTACGTGAAATTGGCTGACACGGAAGTAATCAAAATCGTTCGATGTATAAAACATAAAATACGTTTTAATGGTCAATTTGAGAACGAAATTGTTTGAACTTCCGACTTGTATATAAAGCTTCGGTAGTAAGGAAGCAAATTGACAGAAGAAAGGAGTCCACGTTGGAAGATTATTAATAACCTCACTGCAAACATAAAAGTTAATAATTAAAATTATTTCCTTAACATGATTATTATTATAACCTTATTATTATTTGATGGTGTTCAAAATTTTTCCTTAAGCATTCTTCGTAGCAATGAGAAAATTCTTGTAACTCATACTTCCTATCAGAATAAGGTAAATATTTGTTAGGGAAAGTATGCTGATTAAGGTTTAAAGTCCGTTTTTCCAAATTTTCAATTGATACAATTAAAATTTTAAGCTGCAATATTATGTTCTGGGTGATTACAGTGTAAGTGTAACCTGCAGTTCCAATGGGAGACGCCAGGACGAATGCAAGCATCATTTGCAGGACGAAGGATAAGTAATAGCCAAAACCGTCTTTGTTGTAGTAAGGATAGACCCCGAAAGCGTAAGGAAGGTTGTCGCTTGTTACTCCAGCTATTCTTTCAAAATCGAAGGTACCATATTTATCCATCATCGATGTGAGAACGAGGACTGCACCGGAAGCTACAATCGCGGATGTTGGTATCACTGTCAGCCTCTTCCTCTGTTGTAGCATTTCTTTATGAAGTTTTGAAACTTCCTCCAATTCTGGTTCATTGTAGTCATAGAAATCTGCGGCCATCATACGATGCAAGCGGAAGAAGGCTTTGCGGTGTCTCTGAAAATCTAATACGACGGTCCCTACTAAGAACGTCAAGAGAGCGAGATGTACGCTCTGAGTGAAGATTATGAAGTCGATCTTGAATAAGATAAATGATGTATATATTAGAAGAATAAAATGGAAAAGCATAACGCTATAGTAAGCCACAAATTGCAATGTGCTCAATAGACGATGTTTTTCGTCCATTTTCAGGTAAAGCATTGAGATTTGTGTCATCCACCAATAACTATCGTTGATATACTTCTCCGTCAAATCATCCGATTCAGGCTTCAATGTTTCGACCAAATGCCGTACCTGATCTGTGAACCACATTCTTTTTGAACTTCTAAACCACAACTCAAATAGACTGGGCAATGCAGATGTCGACATGCCTCAATATTATGATAGAATATTGAACAGAAAAAATAAACCTTATTAAAATATTTAGAGAGGGTTTATTGATCAGTAACTGAAGCAAGCTAGTTCCATATAAATTCTTCAAGACCTAGGCTATCAGGAAGAAATGGCAGTTCAAAGAAAGAAGAGGTCAATGTTCTTTCGAACCCTCGTTGTTGATAATAAGTTTGTAGTTATATCCTGATCGAAAATTTAATCATTATAGGTATTAGAATTATGGTTTAAATATTACCCTAATCATATCTGTTTGCACAGCATCATATCTGCAGCTAATCAGTTGCAGTCATGAGAACAACTGTCGCAACTTCTGCCATCGTGTGAACCTCATAAAATTGTATTCATGTCTACATTTACTACCGAGGTAGTTTTGTCACAATAACAGGTTTGACCTGATAGCTAATAGAACATGTCGTTGCATTGACACCTTCGCATTTATACGCCTTTACGTTGGTCTGTACCATCTTATCATACCTGCTCAATTGCTGGGGTGCCCAGAAGGACGTTTTATCGCACAAGTTGCGCCATCAAACTTTTTTAGGGGGAGGGGCATATTTTGACGGGTTTTTGAATTTTTGAGAGTTGCAAATTTCAACTGGGTTATGAATTTTGGGTATGAAAAGTTTTTGAATAACGGGCAAGGAGAACACGTGTAACAGACCGTAGCAAGTGTAATTGTGTATGATCTACGATTTTTCTAATACTACTTTCTCATGCTCTGTTTGTATGAAAAGGTGAGCAATACAATATCTTGGGAGGAAGAGGGAGTAGGTTATTGCGCCATCGACCTGGGGGGAGAGGGGAAGGATGGGTACCCCTGCTCAACTGTGAAAGAGAAAACATTTTTCTCATGAATGTATTGCGTTACGATAATTTTTGAATTTTCAACTTAAATGTTATATTTTAATGTTATTCAATTTTCGGATGAGAATTAAAACATTTTTTTCCATTTTACAGACCTTGTATTTATTTGATCATCTGAACTGGTTTTCCTTACCCATGTTTATCTTTGGCTAGCGTTTTACAGTTTGATTTGTACACCATGGAGCGACCTGATATGACATCATACAAATATTTAAGAAAAAATAATTACGCACTTGTCAAAGAAACTATAACTGTCTACATTACAATTTTTCTTCTTCTATGAAACTATATTAAAAAGGTAGATCGCGTGATTAAGAAAGAAGATAATACTTTTTCTAGCTATTTGATAATGCAAGAAGATATTTTTTTTTAATCGATCTGTAAGGTGTATCTAAAAAGTTAGCCAACCATTTATCATTTATCCATGACATCAGAAATTGGGATGTGGTATATAAATTCATAAAAATTTGGATACATTTAACAACATTGGTTACATAGCTATTATACCTTATAGGCCAAATAAGAAAATTGGTTATCAGGCAAATATAGAAATTTAAACTCTTGATTCGTCTGTCTTCAAGTCCAGGCCTCCGAAGATATTTTCAAAGCGTGATCGTCCCTAAACGACACGTTGGAAGGAATATTGGCTATTCATGGAGATATTTTTCAGTGAACGTTGCTATGCAACTGAATGGAAAGTGTGGAATACAGCTTCTAGATTTGCACAGCCCAGTCCCCAACGAATCCACAATCTGAAAGAGAAGAAAGTATAATGATTTAGCTATACGTGAAATATCATTATAAATGAAATTACTTTAATGCTTATTTAACGTTTTAGTAGATTTTATATTGTTTTGGTATTTTAAGAGTATAAAAATAAAACCTAGTATATTAAAAGTTTTAATGAAAATTAATTTATTTTTAACCTTGATTAACAAAATAAGAAAATTAAAATCAATTTAAAATAAAAGTCTCCAGGAAACCCGTTGCGAATATTCAACGGACTTTCGGATATTTGGAAAATATATTACATAAAAAAAATAGTGCGGTATGCGCATCACACAACTTTCACTTATCTTTTTAGCAGAAATGAGTTTTTTCAGACCAAAGGAAATGAAAGTAATAGTTATAGGCGGTATGAAATATTATTTAAAACAAACTAATTAATATATAACAGAGTCTACGGTCTTAACACATGCTTTGGCATCGTCATATAAGCTTCATATGGTTGTTACAAGATAGGGACTTATATTTAAGTCTTCTAGCGTTTCCCACAGCTTTTTAATAGCACTATGCCATAGGCTTTTTTCAAGTCCACAAATATTAAATGTACTTCTTTGTTGTGTGCTATTGCCTTCTCTAATTACAATAATGTAGTCACTGCAGGGTAGTTCTGTTCTAAATACAGCTTATTCTTCGGGGATTATATGGACACATTCTCCTGACAGACTCCGTTTAATGACCCTGCCATGTAGCCTACTCATGCTACTGGTCACTGTTAGTCCACGATAGTTCGAACAAAGTTTTCTTAAAGATAGGGGTAATGTCCACTAACTAACTAATAACTTTCCACTCTTCTGGATCTTCACATTTGGTTATGCATTGATTCATATACTTTGAAAGGGATTGGATAAGTTCTTTCGGGTCATCTTTTCAATAGCTCTATTGGGACATCACCCGGACCTGGCGGGTTTAGTTATTTATTCCTTTCAGGGCGAGAGTTATTTCTTCGACTGAATTAGTGAGAAAGACCTCATGACCCAGTTTTAGGTTTTCCTACTTGTTGTTTGAGTTGTGTATAGCTCTCTCTCTTTTTCGAGTAGACATGAAAAATACTGAACACAAATATCTGGAGCTATAATATCAGGTCCAGTCTTCTTCGGAGAATTTCTAACTTGCAAACAAATATATTATTTTAATTAAAACGAATCAAATAGATATATCTATTCTTTTTTGCGCAGTATATATAAGTATATATATATTTCTTCTTCTTTCTCTTCCACCCCGGCTCTCAGCGTACGGGTACTTCCAGCCATCGGTTCCATGCATCCCTGTTCCCGGCAAGGTTCCTCATCTCTTCCAGAATCTTCCAATTCGTTCCAAATGACTAGCGTATGAGGTTCTTGGCCGCCCTCTCGGTCTTCTCCCCATCGGTCTCACCTCTAGGGTTTTAAGTGGGTCTCTATGGTGGTCCATCCGACAGACATGCCCATGCCACTTCAGATGTCTCCTCTCCAAAATTTTCAGCACGGGGCATATCTTTAGCTCCTCCCTGATCCTTTCATTCCGAACACAGTCTCTCCGCGTTTTCCCCACAACTGTTCTAAGAAACTTCATCTCAGTGGCAGTAACAAGGCTTTGTAACCTCTCATTCAGGATCCAACTCTCTGCTCCATAAAGAAGTACCAGTAGGAAGACGGACTTGAACAGATGGAGCTTCACATCCTGCCTCACTTCTTTTTTCCGATTACGGTATTGCATATTGTATAGTAGACGGAATTTGCTTTCGATATCCTGCTTGAGACTTCCGAATCTACTTTTCCCGACCAATTGATTGTCGTACCCAGATAGATAAAGTCTGTCACCACCTCTAGCACCTCTTCAATACAGACAATCCGGATATCTTCTTGAGTTCTACCGACTTGAAGAATTTTGTTTTTTTGGAATGGTCATACCCTTTCTTTTAAATTCTTCATTCCACTCTGTTTCAGCATGCTGAAGTCGCTCGGTTGAATCTGCAATAAGAACGATGTCATCTGCAAGTAGGAGAAACGACACAACTACACGAAGCAAGTTCCAATGGTCCATGTGCATTCGTGCTGTGCGCCTTTTGCAGATGGAGGCGAACTCATCCATATAGACAATGGAGAGAAGGAGGTTTAGGGAATCGCATTGTTTCACTCATTTTTCAAGACTAAATATTCCTGACTCTTTTCCATTCAGGCGTACAACACCTTTCGACTCTTGATATGTCGATTCTACGGCCTTTAAAGCTTTATTGGAATGTTTTTTGCCTTCAAGGATTTCCAAATTTTATTAGGGGGAACCGAATCGAATGCTGCCTTCAAGTCTAAGAAGCCAAGATAAATATTTCGGTCTCGGTCCCAGGACTTCTCTATCACATTTCTCAAAGTAAAGATGTGATCATTTGTTTGCCTGTCGGGCCTAAAAGCACTTTGCTCTTCAAGGAGGTCAGGTTCCACCAGTGGTCTTAATCGGTTCTCTAGGACAGAGGTATATAGTTTATGAAGGACTGGAGACAGGCAGATAGGTAATTAGAGCAATCACTTTGGCTTCTTTTCTATTATAACGTTGAACTCCCATTCCTTATCGATTTTCATTACTCCAAACTCTTCGGAAGAAGTTTCGAAGAGTTCCTACTAACTCTTTTTTTTGTTTTTGTTATTATATTTTATTGAATAATAATACAATCAGCCACTGTTGGAGGGCTATAAGTATTAAGGCTAGAAGTTCTCATTCATACAGTATATACAAGTAATAAAGAAGTAACTATAAATATAAAATAAAGAAGTAACTATAAATAAAGAAGTAACTATAAATCCTACTAACTCTGGTCCAACATATTTAATAAATTCTGGGACTATGTTGTCTCGGTCTGCTGCTTTTCCTTTCTTCATCCTCGCAATAGTCTTCCAACCTCCTCTTCTTCTATCGGATCGTTTCTTTGGTCCTCTGGAAAGATTGTTCTTTCAACAAGAGCATCGATTGCTTTCTGGTTTCCTTTAAACTGCCTTGAGTAATACCTACGCCATACCTCCAGCACTTCCTTTTCCTCCGGCACTAAATCTCCCTTCTCATTCTTTATAATCATAATTTGTTTTGCCTTTCTGCCTCTCAGAGCCTTGATTTTTCGCCAGAAGAGCTTAATATTCTCTCTATGATCAATATCAAGGGAGCGACCAAACTCTTCTCATGCTTTCCTCTTTGTTTCTCTTACTGCAACTTTTGCTCTGTTCCTAGCAACTTTGTAGAGTTCATATTAGTCTCGACTTCTTTCCATACAGAACATTTTCTACAAGTATATATATATATATATATATATATATATATATATATACACTTATAGACTGGTTTGAGACTGGCAATATCAGCCTTAATACCATCTTGTAATGTAAATAAACATGACAACTGTATATAAGGAAGATTATTGAACGAATAAAGCAGTGTTTATTCAGAAGCCGTGAGTGTTGTATCTCAATCCTTTTCCTTCTTTTTTTTTATTTTTGAAGTCCGCCGACGCTTAACTGGTGCCGAAACCCGAGACAATGTCAGGAGAACACAAAAGTAATTTTTTTTATCTAAGTTTATTTATTTTTTGTCTTCTAGTCATAAGGAAAAGGTGAGATGCCGACAGAGGGCTTAATTCGACCGGGAGTATTAAGCGCACCGGAAATCCCTCAACCTCAGGAAATTCCTCAGATCAATCAGATACCTCAGATCACGCAGGCCCCTCAGGTCCCTCAGATACCTCAAATCCCTCAGGTACCACAGATCCTTCAGATCCAGGAGATCCCTCCCTTACCGAGGGACACATTGGCAGAAGCGCACGCCAACGCATTAGAATGGATAAAAATAAGGGCAGCGACCACGCAGGACTTACGGAGGGCCATTGCGGATCTGGAACGCTTCGGGGGCGAGGTAGGTGATTTCAACCATTTCTTGAAAGGAGGAGATCGCCTCATGTCAAGAATCGAGATAAAGGTGGCGGAGGACCTTGTGAACCTAGGGGACGCAGAAGCACTGAAAGCAGCTCTTGTGTGATTAAGGAGCGATTGAAGAAGGCTTTTGGAGGAGGTAGATGGACGCCGGAAGAAGATATCTTCCAAATGTTTAGGGAGCGGCGGTCCCAACGACAGACGAGGGGACAGTACGCGGGGGTACTTGTGGCAAAGTACAACCGCATAACCGAGAAAATGCGCGAAACGATGAGTGTGGGAGAGGTCGAAGCCAGGATGGAGTTCCTTTCGACAATACTGAAAGTCCAGCTGGCTAAGGAAACGGGGAGGAGGGACGGACTGCCTAGAGAGCGATCGTTCCTCGAATGTGCCCAAGAGATGATCGACCTGAGTGCAAGAGAGGAAGAGACGCGGATGGACGTAGAGGAACCAGGGTGGATCCGAGTGACTGATAGACGACCCCGGACAGCTCCGACAGGTTGGAGGAAGAGGGACAGAAGACAACAGAATGGAGAAAAGGCCACGATGGGCAAAAGAAGATCCGGACAGTCGTCAAGGCCGAGGAATGGACCCCGGAGGGAAGAGAGAAAATGTCATGGGTGTGGAAAGCCGGGACATTTGGTAGCACAATGTCCGCGCACTAGATGCTTCGGGTGCGGGACCGAAGGGCACATTGCGAGACAGTGCCCATACATGTTTCGCAGGAGGGAGAGACCTCAAGACGAGCCGATGGAGGTGAATGTGCAGAGAATGAAAAGACGAGCTAGGATGCAGCAGAGGGACGGATCTTCGGAAGAGGCAACCGAAGGAGTCGGGAACTTCGGGAACGGAGACGGACGAACCAGGCAGCAGCGGAGGCGATGGAGGCAGGAGCAGCCAACGGAGCGAGCAGCGACGAGCGACGGCGGTAAGGAGGAAGCGGGGCGGCATCTGAGAAGTGTGTCAGCAGAGAGGCGACCGCACAGCAACATGCAACAATGTCCGAGGTAAGCCATGCTGGTTGCCAATCATTGAAGTAGACGGGGGAGTAAAGTGTCTTGTGGACACGGGGAGCTCGAGTACTATTATGACCCGAGGGGCGTTAGGGAAAGTGTGCGGGAGCGAGAGTATACTCCGGATACGAAAATGCGACTGCCAGCTGATCACTCTGGGTGGTCCCTGTAGCGTAGAGGGGGAGGCGATAATTAGGCTTGATCGGTGGGCTGGGAAAGAGGGTGAGCTAAAGGTGCATGTGATAGAAAACATGACACGAGAAAACCAAGTCATAGTAGGGTGCGATCTGTTAGGGCAGGTAGGGGCGAGCATTAGAAACCATAGAGGAGCCTGGAGTATTAGGGTGGGAAAGAGGAAGTTTGGATGTATAGGGGTCGCAAGAGAAAGAAGGGTGCGGATAGGAGCGGTGAACAGGGTGGAGGACTGGAGGAAGTCGCTAGAAGCGGAGTTCGAAGATATTTTCTTCAGGGAAGGCGAGGTATTGGGGGTAACAGGGAGGACGGTGCATGAAATCCCACTGAAGCAGGATAGGGTAACCTACGTGAAGGAAAGAAGATATCCGCAGGCGCTGAGGCAGCATATTCGGGAGGAATTAGACAGCCTAAAGGAGCAAGGGATCATAGTCGATAGTACCTCACCATTTAATAGTCCCCTGTGGGCGGTGAAAAAGAAGGCAGTGCCGGGGGATAATAAGGAAAAATACAGGGTGGTAGTGGACTATCGTAAGCTGAACGACAACACGTTAGATGAAAAGTACCCGATCCCCAGATTCGAAGATATACTCGATAGGTTGAGTGGGGCCGTGGTATTTAGCACGTTGGACCTCAAGGCGGGATATCACCAAATACGGATGCACCCAGAAGATCAACACAAAACGGCGTTTACATTTGAAAGGGGGCATTATGAATTCACCAGAATGCCGTTTGGTCTGAAGAATGCGCCCATAACGTTTCAACGTCTGATGGACGAATTTTTGAGGGGTATTGATGACTCGGTTTGTCAAGTTTCCATGGACGACCTGCTGATTTTTAGTAGAACGGAAACCGAACACGTGGGGCATCTTAGATCAGTTTTCGAAAGGCTGCGGCAATTCGGGCTGAAACTGTCGAGCGAGAAGTCCCTGCTGGGACAAATGCGGATTAATTTTTTAGGCCACACTATCTCTAGTGAGGGGGTCAGACCGGATGCAGCAAAGGTGGAGGCAATCACACGGATGGCGGTACCACGGGACGTTAAGGGGATCCGTAGGCTTCTCGGGACGCTTAACTATTACCGGAGATTCGTACCTGAGATGGCAGAATATTTGGTACCTATCAACAATTTGCTGAAGAAAGGCGCGAAGATTGTGGTGACACCAGAAATGGAAAACAATATCCGGAAATGCATGAATAGGTTGCAGGCAGAGCCTGTGTTGGCGTTCCCGGATTTTGAGAAGCAATTTAATATAACCACCGATGCGAGCGAATACGCGTTAGGGGCCGTTTTCTCCCATAGAGGAAGTGAGGGTGAACGTCCGATAGCATACGCGAGCCGTCGGCTTACGGGTACGGAATCGCGATGCAGCTCTTTGGAGAGGGAGCAGGGATCATGAAGATAGATTTCAGAAGATATGGGAGAAGTAGGATTCGCGTCATTTGGTCGCAACCCGGGGTAAGCGAAGAGCAAATCTGTACGGCACTGAGGGACGCCACGGAAGCGGGTAAAACGCATTATCTCTATGTGGGGAATAATACGGTATGGGGCAAGATAAAGCGAATGTGGAGATCCGAGCGAATAGGCGTGGACAAGACATTCATCCGGTGCAAGTATGCGGTGGAAATCGTACAAGACGAGGAGCAACAGCAAGCAGTCACATTGGCATATCACCAGGGGAAAACCAACCACCTAGGCAAGAACGAGACGCTGCAGGCATTACGTCGAAAGTATTTCTGGTGGGGCATGAAAAGATCCATCCAGGAAATCATAGGGAAATGCGAGATATGTATGCGCACGAAATATGATCGACATCCCCCCAGAGGAGTTCAGGAAGAGACACATACAGGGAATATGCCGCTACAAGACCTCCAGATTGATACATTCACCTGGAGAGGGTTCAAGTGGGTCACTATACTCGACGTCTTCAGCAAAGTAGCGATGGCACATCAGGTCATGGACAAGTCAGCCAACGCAGTTGCGGAAGCCCTACAAACCTGGGTGAAGTTCTATGGAGTCCATGAGAGGATCACATCAGACGGTGGCAGGGAGTTTGACAATACCGCGATTAGGGAGGAGGTGAAACGATTGGAGATTGTTTGGCACTATAACACCCCGGGACATCCTAAAAGCAGAGGCGGCATCGAACGGTTGCACAGCACACTGAGTGACCACATCCGTGTATATCAGGGGAAAAAAGGGTTGGAGCCGGATGTTGCGATGAAGAAAGCGGTAACAGCATATAACCACTCGATTCACTCCGTAACGGGATTTTCACCCGTGGAAGTACTATTCGGGATGCGCAGGCCAAGGCGAGATTGTGGGGAAACAACGATTACCGAACCGTTAGTAGAGCAAATCCAGAGCAATCGGGTAGAGGTAGAGAAGACGTGGGGAAAAGTAATGGGGAAAATTAAGCGGGAAAAGAAGAAGCGGGTGGAGAGGCAGAATGTGCAGGTACGTGACCAAAGGGGAGAACTAAAGATCGAAACAATAGTGTACCGTAGATTAGGAACCAACAGGGGAAACAATTGTTACGATACGAGGGTCCATTCAGAGTGGTTGCTATTAGGAAGCATAATCTGCTAACCATCGAAAGTATTAACGAACCTAAAAAGAGGAGAACTGTTTACATTGAACAATTGAAGCTCCCAATGATAGAACCGGAACATAAACCAACGGATTCGTAGTACCCTCACCGCTGTGGATAAGAGACGTGTTTTTTTTCTGGTTGTTAAAACATAAAGATGATGTCATTTTTTTTAATGTAAATAGAGCTATAGCAATACAGTAGAGGCAATTGTAGTTTTTTTTATAGTTTATTAAGAGTTCTGTTCCATTGTTAATAAGACGTTGTAAGCAAGTGTTTTGTTTAGTTTCTGTGTTTTGATATCTTTTTATTTATTTCTCGTTCCAGCTGAGTGGAAGTGAGTTTTAGTTTCTTTTAAGTGTATACTGGTAAGAACAATTGTAAAGTGTTAAGGCTGGTAACCGTTGGTTCCGATCTAGGAATCTTTAAGTTTCCGAAAATCCTATTCGTAAACTGGTGGGGGGGAGATAAAGACCGGAGACTGGCGATATCAGCCTTAATACCATCCTGTAATGTAAATAAACATGACAACTGTATATAAGGAAGATTATTGAACGAATAAAGCAGTGTTTATTCAGAAGCCGTGAGTGTTGTATCTCAATCCTTTTCCTTCTTTTTTTTTATTTTTGAAGTCCGCCGACGCTTAACTTATATATATATACATACACACTGCCACAAAAACGTTTCCATACAGTTAGTTTTTCTTTGACATTACTAATTATCTATTTATTATATTATTTGTATTAATCAGGAAGAGTAGTAGGGAGAAAAGTGTACCAAAATGATAACAAAAATTTATTCTGATTGTCAAAAATGTTTCCATACATCTATAATATCTTAATTCTATTCAATGCCATAATATAATTCTATTATATCTGAACACTACATTCAAGTTTTAATTAAGGTTCAGCCTACTGTAAATTATCATTATGCTAATTGAATCCCATTCTGTCAATAGAGCTGCTTTGAGTTCTTCAATTTAAACACCGTGATTTTTCACGCACTGCTCTAAACATATAATGATGATTCGAAGCAGGCTGAACCTTACTAGTGGATCCAGGATTTCATTTTTGGGGGAGGGGGGCTCCAGCCCGAAAATTTGTTTTCTAATTTATAACGATAATTACTTTGGAAGAAAAAGAAAAGAATTACATACCGATACGAGATGGTGTTTAAGTGACTTTTTAAGTCCTATTAAATGTAAGTACACGAAAAATAATAGTTTTAGAGGTACTTTTTAAATGTTTTTTTAATAAGATATATTATTTTTGGGGGGTAAGAGGGAAGGGCTTTCGGGATGAAGCCTCCTTTCCCTCCGTAGATCAGCCTGTGCTGAACCTTAATCAAACCTTGAATCTATACCCGGTGGACCAGACCCCCTTACCGTACACCCCCCCCACATCCCTATAAATTGCATATCGTTGTGTTCCTTGTGACAATTTATTAAAAAAAAGCCAATGTTCCCACAAAAAAAAGTGAATGAACTGCCCCAAAATGGCGTCCAAACATGGCGGATTGACGACTTTGACTGTAGTTAGCTTTTTTGTTACTGAGAATCAGCATTTGGCTTAATTTCATTATAGTTGGTCTTTTATTAAAGCTGGATAGTCATAGAATAATAAATCATGAAAAAATATTAAAAACTAATTGGCTTAGGCATTAATAAAAATCGGTAAAGTCAATTTTTTTTACAAAAAAAATTTCAAGTCGAAAATCAAGCGTCGTTTGTAATTAAACGGTAAACAATAGTGCAAAACGTGCTGAAATAAAACATCTGGAGAATACATTTCTCTTTCTAAAACACTGATTACTTTTTAAAATATTTGAAGTAGTTCCGTAGAAAATGTACATAAGCAGCAGAAAAGCGCTACTGGCGTAGGTGCCTCAGGCCTCTACCACACCACTCAGTACTCATAAATGGCTTAGTTATAGAGCTATAATAACGTTTTTGTTATATTATATTGATTATATTAACGAACATATATTAATAAAATAATTTAATTGTCAAAAAAAATTTTTTTTAATTTATTATTATTTTTTTTATTTATTATTATTTATTTTTTTAAATTTAACTTCCTTTATTCTATACGGAGGTCGCTTAAGAATGACTCTAATTATAAAAATTATATAATTATAATAATACAACTTAATTTAAAAATACTTTTCAGAATATCTTGAATTTTTTATTTAATATTTGCAATTTAACATTTTGTTTTATATATTTCCTGATTCTTAGAGGTAATATAAATTGTATATACTTCCCCGGAAATGAATCATATTAATATCTGTTTTATAAACTAAAATAATATATACCTAATCTGAACTACTTTTAATGAATAGGTGATGGATTGTTTAGTGAAATTCATACATCGCTATAAAAAAAATCATTTTTATTTCCTTAATTGTATTCGGAAGTTCGGAAGCAGATAGAGAACCATTTTCCTTTCTCGGTAGACCTCTCTATAACCTGCTTGAAAGTGAAGATAGTCCCAACGTGCAACTTCAATAGCAATCTAAAATAAAGTGGTTTTCATTATTATAAACCTCGTTTACTTCCTCCAGACCTGCTTGCCAATTGCTTAGAATAAATCTTTCTTGCTGATGAAATTTCTTCACCATAATAAACCTCCTTAATATCATCCAAACTGGTCAAGCATTTTTACCCCCTTTTAGCAGAATCTTGAAATATTCTGTTCATCTGTCTACTATATATATTCGTTTAGCCATATAATATATACTGATATTTGTTTTCTTTTCCGAAATTTTGGCTTAAGGTATTTTTCCAATGTTTGGGTTCAATTTCGCGTTTTCCCTCATTTTGAGACCAAATACTAACAATCAGTTCCAGTTACCTAGAAGAACTTATAGCTTCGCCCTTTCCATATTTCTTTTGTGCAGAGGGAATAATGCACTTTAATATTAAAAGTTCCAATTTTTTATGATATGGTCCAACTTCCGAATAAAATAAAGGAAATAAAAATGGTTTCTTTAATAGCGATATAACAATTTTACTAAACAATCCATCACCTATTCATTAAAAGCAGTTCAGATTAGGTATATATTATTTTAGTTTATAAAACAGATATTAATATGACTCATTTCCGGGGAAGTATATACAATTTAAATTACCTCTAAGAATCAGTAAATATATAAAACAAAATTGCAAATATTAAATACAAAAATCAAGATATTCTGCAAAGTATTTTTGAATTATGTTTTATTATTATAATTTTATAATTTTTATAATAGAGGCCTTCTTAAGCGATCTCCGTATAGAATAAATGAAGTTAAATTTAAAAAAAATAATAATGAAAAATAAAAACAAAAATAATAAATTAAAAAAAAATAATTTTCTACAATTAAATTATTGTATTAATATTTGTTCGTTAATATACTCAATAAAATATAACAAAAACGTTATTATAGCACTAAAACTAAGCCATTTATGAGTACTGAGTGGTGTGGTAGAAGCCTGTAGGTACCCACGCCAGTAGCGCTTTTCTGCCGCTTAAGTACATTTTATGCGGAACTACTTCAAATATTTTAAAAAGTAATCAGTGTTTTAGAATGAGAAATGTATTCTCCAGATGTTTTATTTCAGCACGTTTTGCATTATTGTTGACCGTTTAATTACAAACGACGCTTGATTTTCGACTTGAAATTTTTTTTGTAAAAAAAATTGACTTTACCGATTTTTTTTAATGCCTAAGCCAATTAGTTTTTAATATTTTTTCATGATTTATTATTCTATGACTATCCAGCTTTAATAAAAGACCAACTATAATGAAATTAAGCCAAATGCTGATTCTCAGTAACAAAAAAACTAACTACAGTCAAAGTCGTCAATCCGCCATGTTTGGACGCCATTTTGGGGCAGTTCGTTCACTTTTTTTTGTGGGAACATTGGCTTTTTTTTAATAAATTGTCACAAGGAACACAACGATATGCAATTTATAGGGATGTGGGGGGGGGGGGGGGGTGTACGGTAAGGGGGTCTGCCCCACAGACTACTAGTGTTCAGATAATAAATTTGAGTGAAATAATAGCATTGAATAGAAATAAAATTAAGAAATCATAGAGGAGTTGAATCTGTTTTGACATTCAGATTAAAGTTGTTTATTACCCTACTATGGGATTAGTGATCCAGCATGAACTTGGTATCATGATAGTACACTTTTGCCTCTACTATCCTTCCTGATTAATAAAAATAATATAATAAATAGATTAATAGCAATGTTAAAGAAAAACTAAGAGCATGGAAAGTTTTTTGAAGCAGTGTATATAAACAGAACTTAATTTCTACTTGGCAATCCGTGGAATTGTATTAGTTTTTATGGATGAACATTGAGTCTATGGTGTTTTTAAAGGCAGAATTACTTAGTTAGACTATCAGTTTTGTAAAAAATACTTATTTAAAAAACTTTGTATTAAACCGATTAAACCATTAAATGTTTGAGGAATAGGATATGAAATATCTTAATTTTTCTTAAGTAAAGTATTCTTTTTTCTCTTCTTTAGCTTCTGGATAGAAGTTTCCGAATAAAGTTAAATAGATATTTTAATTGGTGTGGTAAGTAAAAAGTATATACTTGACAGTTAAATTATTTTTATTTATTTATAAATGATTGTTTTCTTAATTTCAATGGGAGAGTTGATTTTCGGTTATGTATGTAAATTATACGTATAAATTTCATCGAAAAGTAATATCATAAATCTATTTATTTAAATAATGATGATAAAATTCTGAAGTTAATGACAAATAGTGGGTGGGGGTCGTGAACTGTATCCAAAAATCCAAGCCGTTGGTGTTATTTAGTAACCATTATCAGGCATAATTTTTAATTTAATTATTTATTTTATCATAATATATAACTTTAAGTTTTTTTCGGTTAATAAATCGATTGTTTAAACTAAGGTTTATTTGTTTATGTCATTATCATATTACATCGATTTAGTAACGATAAGATGCACTTGTTGCAGCGCCATTTTACTGTCTACTTTGACGGGTTCAACTTCGTCTTGTGATATCTTTGTGGAGGTAAGTATTTTGTACATACTTAAGGTTAAACATACTCATCTCATAATTACGTTCATAGAATTCTGTTAGATTTGGTTATTACTCATTCTATCTTATTGTTTTCGGTTGATTTGTACTATACTTAAGGTTTTCAAAGTTATGGACTTGGTTCTGTTTTTATGTTTTCTATCATAAGGCATATTATAATTTTATTTCTATTGTTTTACTTGCGTTTTAAGAATCTGAATCTATATGGATTTTATGTTAGTGGAATCAGTTTAATTTTTAAACCTTTATTCTTGGACAAATCTGTCATGGAGATGTTCCTTAAGGAATTTCTAGAACTAAATTTTTTAATGTATAGCTTAAATATACTTAGTGTAGTATAATCAGAGTTGTTTCTAATGTACTTTTGTGCCATATTATGTAGTGAAGTATTGGTGGTAAAAAATTAA
This sequence comes from Nezara viridula, assembly GCA_928085145.1. NCBI lineage: Eukaryota > Metazoa > Arthropoda > Insecta > Hemiptera > Pentatomidae > Nezara > Nezara viridula. Next base: position 180,312,518 of record OV725077.1, on the reverse strand, counting down.
TTTAGATTAGCCAAATCCAGCCTTTTGTTTAATAAAATATTACACTTCAAAATAACAGTTAATAGTTTTCATTTTAAATGTATTCAAGAAGAATTTCTGGTTCATTTCATTATTTAGCTTCTCTCTATGAGTTCTGTGATTCACATCACTCCATGGTGGCTCTACAAAGCCTCAATGATTCTGATTGAAGTTAATTGATTATTTAATGAGAACCTATTACTGCTTTTTATTAAAGCTAATATAGTAGATCATTGGTTAAATTTTTGTTATTGATAAATTACAGGATTATTTTAATACTGCATGTATAGTTATGATCAAATGTAATTCCATATTAACATTTCTTACCCTTTATCAATGTTATCAAGTCAAGTTATTTTATTAATTTCCACCGAATGTTATCAAGTCGTTTATTTTTTTTAATTCCCACCGAAATCGTTAATCACATTTTAGTTGATTGGTTGAGATTGGAATTATTTTTTGTCAAAAAATTATATTGATTGTTACTCGAATTTGTGAAAAATGATCTGTCGTAAAAGTAATTCAAAGTTGTTAAGTTAAGATTATTTTTTTGTCTTTATGTATATTACTCAAATAAACCAATCATTCATTTTGCTAGGAAGAACTTATATTACAAGTTCTGTTCAGTACTTATGTTTCTTAATAATATTTTCTAAAGAAATTTTAGTATAAAGTTGCATTGCAGTTCACAATCATCTAAAAGTAGTTTATTTATAGGCTGAATTCTTTTGCCGTCATTCAGATCCATACCTAAAATAGAAGTATAATTAAATGTGTATTATCAAAAATTACAAGTTTATTATTGAGTTGGGTCAAGATGTGTCTATATGAAAAAATATAAGGTAAATAGGTAAATATAAACCTGGATACATATTGCCCATTGCAAATGGAAGACCTCACCTGATTTTATAATATGAAATGGGCAACAAACAGATAGAATTTATTCAAAAAGATCATGAATCATATTTTTCAGCAAATATGGTGTGAATAATGAAGCTCATAATAAAATGGTTAAAATTCGTAGAACTGCCCTCTATGTCGGGTGGAAAATAAAAAAAAACAAAAGGTTTATTATAAATGACTCTGCTTAAGACACCACTCCAGCTAGACAATCAAACCTTTAAAAATAAGATTATTTGTTAAAAAAAAGTCTTATCGAGTTATAAAACAAGTAAAATAAGGTTTTCAAAACATTAGCCAATAATATTATACTGTACTATTTAACAATTTCAAAGAATTTTTCTTTCTCTCTTGAAAGTATATGAATAATTGTTTAATTTTAACTTCCAAATGAAATAATAAGTTCCAATCCACTTTTAAATTTTCTTATCATTTTTATATTCTCAGTTATATTGTCATTATGTTCTGATTAATTGGCTAGTCTTTTAGGTTATGTCCCATGTTTCCTGGCTAACTTATTACTATTTTATTATGGCTAATGGATTCACTGATTATTAGTAGTAATTAATGTAGGAGGAAAAAAGTGTTTGAATATTTGTAATCTTATCACTGTTATCTGAACAACTTTTGTTAGGAAGTGGTTGTAATTATTAATAAGTTAAGTTTGTGTATTAATCTTTGATTTGTTAGTCAATACTACTTTTCATAATTTTTAGTAGTAATAGTATTTTATATTTACAGTATAAAAAGAAGAAAAAAAAATAATGGCTTCAGGCCCAATAACTCAAGCTATGATAAATGAAAGCTTTGGGTTAAAAAGGCTCCTAGCTCTTACTGAACAGTATGTCCAAGACAAGATCTCCTCAGCTGTTGAATATGCTGCTGAAACAGCGAATAGTGATCAAGAATTTAACAGGTCTTTATTATTTCTCTCATTGTTTATTATATTTTACTCAGTTTTATGTAATGTTAATGTACCTATCAAATGAAACATCAAAAAGCCTATTAGCCTCAATACTTGCAATATGGAATTTGTTTTTTTCATGAATATGAAATTTTGTGAAGAAGTAAATTATTTATTCCTTGTTTAAAAAATGGTAAGAGTCTGAGAGAATGTTATGATTAATCAATAAAACTCTACTATTCTTATTAACCTTTGAATATCATTTAATGTTTTGTTGTAAAAACATACATTTAGCTTCTTTAGTGTCAAAATACACTTGACAGGCAAAAAATTCCACCCACTTGATTTTTTAATGTTTTCATCTAAAAATATTTCTGCTTTGGATTGGTCTATTGTTTTTAATGAATAAATAGGTAATATTTTTGTTTGTTTTCAATTCAATGTTAATATAGAGGACAATAACCCTTAATTCTTAATTCAATGAAATGATTCTAGGTTCCAATGTTTACTTTCTATGGAATCAAAATGTTTATTCAGTATCATTAGTTCAGTGCCGTTTCTTGCAGCACATTTCTTAGTCTCCGGCTTTTAATTTTTTTCGATATTAAGTTTAAAAATGCCTCTTAGTGCTGAGGATGTTGCGCGTGGTGTGGCACTTATTGATGATGGACGTTCCATTAGATAAGCCGAGACGCCGTCAGGCGTTTTCGGAAAACTGGTTCTTACAATAGAATGCCCGGTTCTGGACGGCCTAGGGTAACAGAACCATGGGGTGACCTGTTTTTGACTTTGAAAATTTTACGAAACTGGCACCTTACCGTTGTTCAAGCGATTCATCAGCTCGAAAAAGTTGGAGGTACCGTTGTTCAAGCGATTCATCAGCTCGAAAAAGTTGGAGGTGTGCTAATTTCTGAACGTACTGCTCGGAGAAGATTAAATGGGTATGGATAAATGGCTTTTCGTCCAGTAAGAGGACCAGAATGAACAGAGTAACACGGCTGGCTTTTGCTCAAGAACACAGCCAATGGACTATGGACGAATGGAGTGCTGTACTTTTTACAGATGAGTCAAGATTCGCTCTTCGATCTCCAGACGGGCGTGAAAGGGTATGGAGAAGAAGAAACTAAAGATATGCAGCCTGTAATTTTTCCCAGAGCCAACCTTTCCAATGTGGTTCCTTAATGGTATGAGCTGGGATTTCAATGGAGCGTCGCACAGAATTGGTTGTTGTTCGTAGAGGGTCTTTGACGGCCATTTGTTATGCCGGATGCTCAGTGGAGACGGTAGGGTTCCCAAAAAAAAAAATTAGTGAAGTCAATTAAATATTAATAACTGTCTAATGAGCGCCATGCTATTTAATTTGTTGAATTTGGAAAATAGCGAAAACGATCAAAAAAAAAAATTTGATTTAATTTTTAAAAAAAAGATTTGGACGCAGAGAGAGCTATGACCTCTGAACCTATGGGTTTAAAAACATATGTTAATTAACCTCAAAAACCTATTGAACCTTCTCACTCTATTAATATTAATTTTCCTTAATCCCTCGAATAGAGTTTTACAATTCCTTTTTAAACCTAAAAAAACAAAACATTATAATATATACCTAATACGTGAAAACAAACTAAAGAACAAGAATAAAATAAACCTGGCTATTATTAATACTAATGATGAATTTACTTATTTCTATTGATTTAAATAACTGTTAAAGGAAATGAAAATTATTAACAAGAAATTAGATTTATAAGAAAACAAAGAAAATACACTTAACTTTAATAAAAAAAAAAGAATGTAAAATTATTATAGCACTAAACATTTACTTAGTCTATCCAATAATCCAATTACAAATATTTAAAGTAAAAAATAGGAAATATTAACTTATATATACATATTTACAAAATCTCAATGCCGAACTTTGTCACATTGAGTTACCTGAGGAAGCGGGAACTTATTCCAGCTAGTGTCATCAGCTTCTCTCCAGTCCACCTCCACAAGCTGTGAAAATGTCCATTCACCAACTTGTATAAAGTGGCACTCGTCACTGATAATCACAGGTTCTTGAAGAGGAAAAGAAAAATCGGGTGTACACCATAAAGCAAAATTATTTCACATAAAAATCCTTAGTGTGCCTCAACACTCGCGAGATTCCGCCGTCACTCTAAACTCCCTTTTGTTTTTCTCTCTCATATGTCTGCTGTTATACTGACTTAAAATTAATATTAACAACTAATACATAAAACTAATTTATTTCTAGCTAACCCTCTTCGAGGTAAAACTAACAATCATTTTATGAACTAATTTTATTTTTCATCACAGTTTGTCAAATCTATTACTACTTTTGCTTAATTTGTCTTAATGGTGTTTTTTTTTTTTTTCAGGGCCAACCTTCGTACTGACCAATGCTATACTTTAGCTTTATTATTTGGTCTTATCAAAGAAGATGCTGCACTTTGCTCAATTTTAGGAATGTCATCTGAGTTCTTTGAGCCCTTGCCAGTGGCTCAGCTCTTTCCCTGGCTTAAAGGTGGTTTTCAGTTTACAAGGCGTGATCTCTTGTCAGCCCTCAAGTATGCGGCGAAGATTAAAAAACAAAAGGTTTGTATATTAACAGTGTTCTCTCTTGCCTGAATTTTTTTGTTAAATGTCTTGATCCTATTGTGCAATTTAAATGTAAAATACAATAAATTAAAAATCACCGATACCACTATAACCTATGAAGGCTCTTATTGGGTTTACTTTATTACTTGGTAAGTAAGCACTGTTTCTTTTCCAATGGTTGTGCAAGGACTTGATTTGACCATGACTCCGCTAAAAACTATGGTATCCTCCATAGCTAATTTAACAGATTAAATACTTATATTAATATAGGATTCAAAACCAATTTACAGTGCATTACTGAACTACCCTTCTACTATGTTCAGAGAAAAATAATTTATCGCTTCTAAAATCTTACTGAGCTGCTATACAGGGAGTCCCAGTTCCTTAATTGCCAAACTCCAGAAAGTGATTAAAGACAAAGTTTCATTTGATGTTTGTGCCGTTTTGAATGGGAAAGGAATAAGTCCAATTTTGTCTTTTCTTAAGGTGGTCACGCTTTCTCTCTCATAGGAAGCTGTAATACAAAAACTATTTAATTCAGGTAATTAAAAATTGCTTCATAGTAAAATTGACAAAATTTCCTTCAAATACAAACAGAGTCTTTGTTAAAACCATTAAAAGGGGATTTTTGAGCTGCCGAACTATGGCTAAGTGTAGTTTTTCTTTAAATCCTGGATTATTCCTGATTTATTTCTATCATGCTACAATTATACAAATATCCCAATTTTATTAGTAATAGTAATAGTTATTAGTAATAGTAATTATTAATAAGCTTTAATTGCATATCAATTTATTTGAGGTTTGGTTTAGAATATCATATATTACAAAATCTATTATATATTTATCTATTATCTCAATATATTTCATGGTATAATTTGTGTATAGTATGTATGTTACATGCTTCATTCTTATTTTCGGATTGAATCGAATCTACAAAATACAGATTTTGAGAATACAGTCATCCTTAGGTAGATACCCATCTGGTTTAGGAAAAAATAGATATATATGGCATACAGCTATAGTATGAGTACAATATTAAAACTATTAGTACCGACTTAAGGAGTAAAGAGAGTTTAAATATTTTTTTTAAAAGAGAAAGATGAAATTTTTATTTCGCACCTCGAAAAATCCTTAAATGCAAATTTTCATACCAATCGAAAAGTTAAAAAAAAAATTCCACCTATTCTGGAGAATTGATTTTTTTTTTTTTTTTTTTTTTTTTTTTTTTTTTTTTATAAAAATCACAAAAGTTGTTATTACTTCGACGTGGCTTCACTTATGATAAGTAAATTAGCATGTATTTAGGTCCTAATACCTAATACTTAGCTCTGCCATAAATATTGTTACAAAAGTTGAACTTTGTTTACATCCTTGGGTATTATTTAGTATCTGTCCATACGGGATTTTCCCGGGCCGGGGGGTGAGGGAGGGGAATTTAAAATCCTCTCCGGCACCGGGACGCGAACTCGTACTTTTTATATCATCTCAAATCTCTGTTATCCGGTTGCCAGGCAACTAGCGGTGCTGTTACACACGCTTTAGCCTATTCGTCCAGGGTATTATTATTATCTGTCCACGTCTCCACACTGTGAGAACGGCAAATGCAGTGAGAGAAGTGGCTGCTCGTATTAGAAGAAATCCCATTCGAAAACAGCAATTCATGTCTCAGGAAATGGGAATCTCTCTCGGATCAATGTCTTGCATAATTAAAAGTGACCTTAAGATGGGTACAGTTTGACAAATGACAGGATAAAGGCTAAGCGCTTACCCAAAATAAATTAGAGTGGATAGATGCAAAGTATTCCTTGGCCGTTATACCAATGGTCTTCATTGAAAAATTTTGTTTGGCGATGAGAATATTTTTACAATTCAAGAAAAATTTAATTGCCAAAATGATTGTGTATACGCACACAGCTCTAAAGAAGCCCAGGAAGTTATTGAAAGAGTGGAAAGATCACAATTCCTCAGTGATGGTTTGGTGAGGAGTTTTCTTTTATGGCACCACAAAGCTCCATTTTTGTGAAAAAGGAGTTGAAACAGCCGCTATAAACTATCAGGACGATATTTTGGATCCTGTTGTCGAGCCTCTAAATGATACTCTGTTTCCTGGAAGTCATTGGATTTTCCAGCAGGATTCTGCTACAGCTCACAAGGCCAGGTCAACTCAGCAATGGCTACATTTCTGCATTCCAGAGTTCATCTCTGCCTCGGATTGACCCTCAGGAAGCTCTAATCTCAATCCACTAATTATCGGCTTTGGTCTGAACTGGAGAGGATGGCATACCACAGAGCACACCTTAACTTGGAAAGCCTCAAACAATCGTCTGTTCTGTTCCGATCCGTTAAGTGCTTTCCTCAAGAAGGGTTTGCTGCTGTTGATAATGCCCCAGAGATTAAATAAAATATGATTAAATAAAAGGGGGACATTTTGAGTAATTTCTTTTTTGTTTTACTCTATAGATGTACATTTTATTTTCTAATAAAGTTTTTGAAAAAAATAATTTTTCGGTGGAAATCAGTATATTTTTCCTTTTAACAATATTTATGACAGGACTAGGAATGCCATAAACCAGACCCCCCATATATAAATTAGGCTTGGAGATAAAAAATATAAACTTTTAGGGAGTTTTTCTTTATATATTTCTTATAAAGAGATCAAATCTGAAATGTATTGATATGGTTTTGAAGAGAAATAATTTGCCTTTCAAACGATTGCACTAACGTTGGCTTAAGAGAAATTCTTGTGGAATTATGAATATTTTAGTAAACAACATGAAAAAAAAATCCACCCAGAAAATTAAGTAAAAAAATTTAGGTTTTTTGATTTTGATACAAACTCTTATTTAAGAGTTTTAGTGGATGCTAACAAGGGATATGAATCTTTTTTTTTTCTTTCATGAAAAAATTGTTTGGCCTACTTGACTAGAAGCGTCTTTGGGTTTTTGTAATTTATTGTACATAAGAATTTGTTTAGTACAATTAGCAATATTATTTTCTTATTTTACATAAAAAAACAAAGCTAATATTTAAATTATAAGTTTAAGGGAACTTGATGGTTAAACCATTGCAAATTGTAAATCACATTCATAACTGATGACTTACTAAATATAAGTATTAAACCTTTGCCTATCAAACGTTATTGAATGGAATTTAACTGAGCCCTTAATGTATTAAAACCAGACAAAAATATTTAGCCTGTGGGCCATACCCCCCTTCCGTGCACTCCTCTCCCATATCCCTATAAATCTCATATTGTTTTGTTCCTTGTAACTATTAAAAAAAAAAAAACCTTGATTAGAAAATTTATTTTAAAAAAAGCCCTATGTTCGAACAAAAAAAGTGAACCCACTGTCCCAAACATGGTGGACTAATGACTTTGACTATAGTTAGTTTTTTGGCTACTGAGAATCAGCATTTGGCTTAATTTCATCATAGTTGTTCTTTTATTAAGCTGGATAGTCTGAGAATAATAAAACTATTAAAAAATAATTGAGTTATTGAATAAAAACACGAGTAAAGTCAACTTTTTAAACAAACAAAATTTCAAGTTGAAAATCAAGCCTCGTTTGTTATTGAATGGCCAACAATAACGCAAAAAAATTCTCTTTCTAAAACACTGATTACTTTTAAAAATATTTTAAGCAGTTTCGTATAAAATGCACTTAACAGTACTGGCAAAGGTGCCTTACAGGCCTCTTTCACACTATTCAGTACTCATAAACGGCTTAGTTATAGTGATATAATAACGTTTTTGGTAGATTATATTAACGAACAATTATTAATACAATAATTTGATTGTTCTTATGGAATGTATATACACTTTAATATACAAATCAAAGTGTTAAATTGAAAACGTTAAATCAAAAATTGAAGATATTCAGCAAAGTATTTTTGAATTATGTTTTATTATTATAATTGTATCATTTTTACAATAGAAGCCTTCTTTAACGATCTCTGTATAAAATAAAGAAAGTTAAATTTCAAAAAAATTGTTTAATGTTTTTGGTCAATTAAATTATTGCATTAATATTTGTTCGTTAATACAATCAATATAATGTACCAAAAATGTTATTATAGCACTATAACTAAGCTGTTTATGAGTACTGTTTAGTGTGGAAGAGGCCTGTAAGTGTAAGGCACCTTCGCCAATACCGCTTAAGTGCATTTTCTACTGAACTTCAGATATTTTAAAAAGTAATCAGTGTTTTGGAAAGAGAAATATATTCTCCAGATGTTTTATTTCAGCACGTTTTGCTTTATTGCTGGCAGTTTCATTACAAACGACGCTTGATTTTCAACTTAAAATATTTTTGTTAAAAAAGTTGATTTTGCTGGTGTTATTTATTCCATAAGCCAATTATATTTTCATGTTTTATTGTTCTCTGACTATTCAGCTTTAATAGATGACCAACTATGACGAAAGTAAGCCAAATGCTGATTCTCAGAGACTAAAAAACTAATTAAAGTCAGTCCGCTATTTTGGGGCAGTGCGTTTACTTTTTTTTTGTGGGAACATTAGCTTTTTTTTTAATAAATAGTTTTTTTTATAGAGATGTTTGGGTTCACGCTAGTAGGGGCTGGCCCACCGTGTAATTTGGTTTCTACAGAGTATTCGCACGGGTCAGCTTGTCTTATAACTAGTGATATATTATAACTTAAAAATCTATGCAAAGCAAAGTCAGAAAACATTAATATAAAAAAAATTTCTGACTGAATTTGCTACTAAAGTTAATGAAAAATTAATATATTTTGAGAGAATGACATTTTAAATAAATGACCTTCATGTACTCAGGAAGCCATTAGTGTATCCTGGAGCTGATAATTGCTATACACCAATTTAATTAAGAAAGAAAACTGATAGTTTTTAACATACAACTCTTAATCATATAATGTTTACTTAGATTAAAGTTTGGTGCTCTTTATTTTTCAAGTCTCTTATATTTCCTTATGAGTTGATCAAGAGTAAATTTTTACGTTTTTTAGATCTGTATTCCCAGTTCTGCATTCAAGGCTATTGTGCAACTTGCAAAAGACACTGGCGTTATTGCCATTGCTTCAGAAGACAGAGAATTAATCGAGTTGCTTGAATCAGTTGGCAGTGAAGTTCTACCAGTGGTATGTTCTTATTTTACTTTTAGTTAGAATTTAATGTTAAATATCTCTCTATTATATAAAAATGTTTTTAGTGCCATATTTTATTTTATATATACCAAGTGGAATGGACCGTGACTAAGACACCACACTTCTTATTCTCAGAATTATTTCTCCCTTATTATGGTTACAAATTAGCAATAAGGCGTGATGTATAATATAGATTTTTAAAGAAATTCAAAATTTGTCCGAACTGTGGTTTCGTTCCGTTGTTTATTATATGTTGATTAAAAATAATGCAACCTGAACTACTGAATGCATGTAAATAACAGTTTTACAATTTGAGCTACAAGGTAGTACATTTGAATGAACAGTTGTATAATTTGTAAAATGTGGATTGGTGTGCCGTTAAGCAGACAGTGGGGTGGGTATCCCCCTAGTTATTTAAAAAAAAATATTAAATAAAATGTGACTCTTAATAAATCAGGTGTCGGGTGAACTTCAGTACCCATTTTTCTCCTAGTGTAACTATTAATATTTTATGATTAAGAAGGGATGTGGTGGAACCAAGATGAATGGAATGCTCACTAAACTGATGTAATAGTTTGTCAAGTAGTGACTACGTCAGCTGGCATGTCAACATCAGACTTATTGTGCATACTGAGCTGATGAATTCTACCTATGTTGTTAAGTTTTCTCAATGTTCATATCTTATGGATTAGAAAGGAGATTTTATTTAATGAGCCAAAACAATACTTTAAAGAGCTCAAAAACAGCTTATATCGTTGCTCACCCCCCAAGTACAATATATATGGACCCCGTAAATAGTGTATATTATCAAGATTTAAGTATGTTAGATTTCCAAGTATTGAGAAAATAAAACAAGTATTTCTATATTTGTATAAATTGATCTTTTCTTCTAATTCGTCTTGCCACCCAATCACAACAATTGTCATTAGAGATAACTCCACTGTTAACGCCGCATACACTCATATCTTTATTTTATTTTTTAATTATTATTTTTTCTCACCATTAACCCCTTTTAAATGTTAATATACACACACCAGCCTCGCAGTAATACCCTGTCTTAGGGATTAAGACATCAAAATACTGCTGGATAGGCGGTCTGGAGTTGTCTTTCATTTGTAGTGGACGTCTACCCCCACCATTTTTCACCAAGGCCATCTCGTCTCATCTTCACCTCACCAGCGCCATTTTGAAAAGCTCAGCTATGTCATCTCTAGTCGTCGATCGAGATCGATAGGCCTATCGATTCGATACTCACCACCACTGACTTGACATCGTACAAGGTAACCTCTTTGGAAGAAGATCCTCCAACTTGGAACGTTTTTTATTCTCACCATCACCATGGGACATTTAAATATTAATTTGGGTTTTCTCTCTAAATTATTATTAAAACTTTAATGAACTTTCAAGTTAATTTTTTTCCTTTTAATTAATTTGATTCTCGAAATTTGATTTTGTTCTCTTGAAGTTATTTTTTTTCTCTTGGTTTACTATAATTTTAGAAGTTGATTTTATTTATACTTTTTTCTTTAATGTTTAATTTATTTTAATTTTCTCTGAATATTGTATCTTATTTTTCATTTTATTTCAGTGCATTTTAATACTCTTTTATTTTGTTTTGTTTTGAATTTTGTATAGATCGTTTTCCACCATAATAAATATTGTAAACGTTCAAAAAGGGGATTTTTTATTTTACGTTTTTTTACTTATTGAAATATTTCTATTTAATAATATTTTCTTGTGCATGCATTTGTTTTTTTCTTTAATGTTTTACAGGCCTCATTTTTACTCTTTTTTTTTTTTTTTTCTTTTTTTTCCTTCTTTCCCAACATTTTTAATTTTACTCTAATTTTCCCTACCTTTGAGGAAACTCACCGGGGAAAGATTTGTACTTCGATTTTGAAGTACCCCTGACCCCAACACCACGCTTCATAAATTTTATGTTGTGCCATATTTTGGAACCTTTAAACCTACCGCTAATGCTTCAGAAGGCATAAAAAAATATTTCTGCAAAAGATTTAAACTTTTTTTTTTCTAGTTGTCTGAGTAGCAAGTTAAGTTTTCCCCTGTTTTTCAAAAGGTTATTGCTGTGTTGAGAGAATGTGCTTAAGACTGAATATGACTTCCTATCTCTGCTCTCTAGACTTTTTGAAAACTTCCTCCATGTTTTATTTTTGCTATAAAAAAAAACATTATATTATTAAATTCAATGTTTTAAAAAATAAAATATAATGGGAAAGATACTTAAATAAGTACCAGTAGAAAAAGGCCTTAATAGTATCAATAAAATAAATTATTTTAATTATTGAGTCTTGAGGTGTTATAAAAAAATACAATTCTTAAAATATATTAAAATATAATAAGTAAATTTTAAAAATTGATAACTTTCAGTAAATTTACTAAAATAGTTACTTTATATAAGTTTTCTTTATTAGAATATATGACTTGGTTTAATGATCTGAGTAAGCCGGTTTTACTCTTAGTGTATTGTAAGGTTATGTTTATCTTCTATATAAAGAAGAGAGTATATTAAGAATATAATTTATTATTTACTGAAGTGACTGTAAACAAGTAATTAAAAATATTATTTAAGGTTGGGTTCTGGAACTTAACACTCACACTAATTTAATTGATGAAAGTATTAACTTTCGAAAAATGTTTCAATTCTTTTGCTACTATTTAAACCTGCCAATTGCATCACCCATCTATTCACGCACAACAATCTTAAATAATATATTTTATATGTTTCTGCTCTATTACAATAGTATTTAGTAAATTTGCATTTGATGTTGATAATTTAATTTATAAAAATTATTATTTTCTGTTTTTTCATAAAATTCAGAATCCTGAACTGCAAGTGTCTCTTAACGATGCTGTGATAGCTGACTCCCCAGCTGCCATTAAAGCTGCTGTTGAAAACGGGGCTGATCCCAATTATATCCCTGATGTAGGAAATTCATATTTACACTTGGCCGTTACAAAGAACAGTCTGTCTGCAATTACGGCTCTCTTAGAGGCTGGTGCCAGGGTCGATGGGGAAAATAGTGAAGGTGAAACTGCGCTGTGTGTTGCTGTTAAGGAACATAACTTGGAGGCCATAAAGTTATTATTGACAAAGGCAGCTAAGGTGAATTATCTGAATGCTTGCGGCCATACAGCAATTCACATTGCTGCCCGTGCTGGCTTTGCCGATGTCATGGAGTTGTTGATTGGCCAGGGGTCAGCTGATTTGAGTGTCGTTGACTCAAGTGGTGAGTCTGAACATTATAATTATTCAGTTATGATAATGCTATATTATTGATTTAATTTTATCCTGAGTCTTGTTTCGTTAATTTCAGTTTATGTTAAGATTTGTTAAGCTATGTAATGCTTATTATGATTTTTGTTTTCTTCCATATATAATTTTATGGAGCTTAATTTTTTCATACAAAATTTATTTGTAGACACTATGAACTAGACCCAACACAAGTATTCGAGCATCGATGGGAAGTAGCTCAGGATGTCTGTGCCCTGTTTGTCGATTTCAAAGCAGCCTATGATTCTGAGGACAGGAGCTGTCTTGAGAAAATCATGACAGAACTGGGAATTCCTGGTAACTTAGTGAGATTGGCAAAGGCGTGTACAAATGACCCCAAATGTAGTCCTAATACAAGGGGAATTATCTAAAGCCTTCAAAGTTCGAACAGTCTTACGACAGGGAGATTTACTATCATTAATGTTGGTCTACTTAGTCTTGGAGAGACTAAGCAAATAGGGCTCCGCGTCAAATGAATCATAAAATCTTTGGGTACACAGATGATATAGCTGTCCTTCGAAGTAATCGAGAAGACATTAAGAAACTCTACTACAACACTGATAAGAGAGGTAGAGCAGATCGGCCTAGAAGTAAATAACGACAAAACAAAATACATTATAATAAGCCAACAATTCCACCTCAATAACAGGATCAGGATCTGCGTAGAAGGAAAAATCATAGTAGAAAAATTCAAATACCTTGACTCTACAATAACACTCAATGAATGACCAAAGAGTAGAAATAGGCCAGCGTATAACTAGCGCAAACAGAACTTTCTTCTTCCTGTCAAAGGTATTGAAATTCCGAAAAATCTCATAATAAAACAAAAAGCTCCATTATAACTATAAAGGTGTACAATACTATGATAAAGCCATTTCTAATATATGGTTGAGAGACCTGGACACTAACCAGCACCCTAGAAAAAGTGTTAAAAGATTTGAGAGGAAAATCTTCCCCACGATAACCGGAGCGATCTGGGATCAGAGAACTAACAGATGAAGAAGAAAAAACAATAAAGAATTGCTTACAGAAACTTGTCAATCAATATCCCATGACATAAAGATGCAACAGAGCTGCGTGCAGATAAATGGAAAGAAATGGTCCAAAACAGACAGAGATAAAGCAGACTTGTTAAGGTGGCAAAAGATCTATTATGTAGTCTGTAATGGAAACAGAAATAAAAAAAATGTGTTATAATAAATATTTTAAACTGAACCTTCATATTTATGTTGAATGTTTTTAATTTTCAATAAGGAATTTCTCATGGTTAGATAATTATGGAGATTAAATTTTAATTACCAGTGTTAAACTAGAAGATTCTAAACAGTAGTCCAAGTTAATGAGTCACAAAATTCATATAAAAAAAAATAGCTACTAACCATTCATTGTGTTTTTAATTAAGACACCAAGATCACGACCACATCAGCAAAATAAATTCCATGCAACAGATATAAAATCAATAATTAAAAATATATAGTACTATACTACATCCCAAGGCACTTATGTTAACCTGAGTAAGCCTAAAAGCAAGAGATTTATTCACAAGTTGCACTATTGCTCATGATAAGTTTAATGGTATAGTGTTTAAAAAAAATACTGCAATTACTTAATCAAGACCTAATTTTTAAATAAAGAACAAAAGCAAAGAAACATATATGTAAAGATCTTACAAAATTCATTTTATGGTTAAAGATTTAAAAAAATAAATGTCCAGAGGTTGAACTCCGATATAAAGACTCTATTTTGTGTTTTACTCAACCATATTGAATATACTAGTTCCAGAATGTCCCAATTCAATATTGTAACTTTTTGGGGGGAGAGGGGGCTTCAATTTTGAAGTAAAGTATCTAAAATTTTATGTTTTTATTAAAATATACCTGGATGGTTTTTTCTAAATATTTGTGATGAAATGTTGGGAGATTCAGTAAAATGACTTACTACATGAGTCTCTCAGAGTATTGGAATCACTGCTTTGGGAGGCTCCTCAATAATTATGAAACAGCCTGGATAGTTTAGTTTATCAGTATTTGAAGTGCAAACTTCTTTAGGCACTCTTCACATTTTGGGGGGTAGTGAATTGAATTGAGCCGTCAGTCACTCGGATATGTAACACCCATTCAGGTAAAGTCAGCTCGAATCCACTAACTAATAAGTGTTTTTTCATATGGATTTATATATTTCATTATAGATATATTTTTTTTTAATTGGCCATAAAATAAGAAATTATGTGTTTCTATTTGATTTTCTGTTGCACTTGATATTTATGACAAATTACTGACTCCTCCTGTTGAAGAAGTTTGATAAAAAAAAATGACAGTTTTTGTTAGATTTTTGGCAAATATATTCAAATCATTTACCTATTATATCATTTTTAGAGTTTAGTACTAATAGCAATCAGTCAAAGCAATGTTTACTACAGTAATGTTTACACAATTATAATTGTATATATTTTAAAAGTTATTACTTTGTGAATATAAAAAAAAAAATAGTTTATACACAACTATAATTGTATTTATAAATAATGTTATTATTTTGTTGATGTTTTCACTCCTATCATGTGGTCTAAAGCACATACCTCGCTTGGTAGATTTTTTTTTTTCATTTGAATATAGAGGGCTTTGCTGCCCCAGAATCATTCAATTATATCCTTACTATTATGTTTTGTTTATTTTTTATTATAATATAATTTTGTTGTAGGTAATACTCCTTTGCATTGGGCAGCTGCTGCTGGAAAAGAAGACATGGTTCAGCTATTGCATAGAAAGGGGGCTAGCGTGAATACTGTGAGTAAAAGTGGCTGGACTCCCTTGCATGCCGCATCAGAATACAACCATCTAGGTGTAGTCACTTTATTGATTGAATGCGGAGCTGTACTAGAAGCTCTCGGCGAAGGGAGATACACTCCTCTCCATATGGCAGCAGATAAAGGGCATATTGAAATTGTCAAGTTGCTCGTTTCAAAAGGTGCTAATGTGAAGGCAGAGGCTACAGAAGGGTCTACACCTGCCGATATGGCCAAGGACAGTGGTCATACAGCTGTTCTTGAATTTCTCCTGGAAAAGTCTTCATAACTCTCTCCTTCACTCTTGTTCAATAGTACATGTTTTTTTTTTTTTCTTTTCTTGGTTACCAGGATTATAACCCTTTAATTTAGATATGTATGAAAGATGACGCTCTTTAAATGACTATTGATCATAACTTCTTTTTTCATTTCCACTAACAATAAATTTATTGTTTATTTTATTGACTTTCAATGGTTTTGCGGATAATAAGCATTAATTTACAATAGAAATGAACAATTTAAAAGATTAAAAAGTTGCCATACTTACAAATAAACCTTGATAATTTTTTTTGCATTTGAATTGTTAATAAATTTTTTTTTTATCAAGGAAAAAAGCTTCAAATTGGTCAAGTATCATAAACATTGTATGTATTCATTTCAAGTTTTCAATTGTTCTAATAACTTCTAAATATAATTCATTATTAAATTTATTTTGACTTTAGCTCAGTGTGGCTAATATTTTATTTGTATTTTTATATTATATGTATATATCCATGTATATTGCTTTTAGTTCAGATTAAAGAACTGTCATTGACGTATTAGTTCTTAGTAAATATGTGTGATATTATTTTATAATATTTGTAATGATTTATAATGTGGTATTGAGAAGTTATTGTTAAGGTACGACCACACTCATGACAAATATTTGCCATAGTGTTCATTAGTCCATATTATGTAGCGGGCTCGCTACTCTGTCAATACCTACTGTTGAACTTGGCAGATGTTTACCTTGTGTTTGGACATACCGTAGCACATACTAGTAAAGTTTATATTTGGTATGGAGTATCATTCTAATTGACGTTAAGTACTCCTCACCTTTATGGAAGTGCTCATATATAAATGTACATCATTTTGAATTTTGACATTTTAAGTGTTTATAATTAAATAAATAAAATCAGTTTGTCATTAATTTTTTTATTTAATGTTAAGTAAATTACCTAATTTAATTTTTGTCAAAGCATCTATTTAGGACTTCAAATTTTTCATTGAGGATGATGGAGAGATGTTAAATTTACAAGTTTGGATAATGAATAATATAAATTATGTTAACTATTTCCAGAAGAAGAGTATATGGGTAAAACCTCTTTACAGTACATAACTTTGTTTTGAAAGGTCTTACAACATACCACTATGTTCATAAAGTAATGAATTCATCTTTTTTAAACAATTTTGTTTATTCATTTACAACAATTTTATCACCTTCAAAGTACTCCATTAGATATTTAACACTTATGGCATTATTTCTTACCTTGCTGGAGCTTGATATTTGGGATAACATTTAGCTATCTCCGTGATGCACTTCTAATCTCATCTATGCTTGAAAAATTACATCCTTGTTTAGGGTTCTTATTATTTTTGGAAAGAGGATAAAGTTATTTCAGGTGGGTATGAAGGTTAGGGCAGCATGTAGTGTTTTAGTAATAATAATACTCTTTTTTATCCTGGGGTGAATTCCTTCAGAATAACTAACAAGGAAAGAAATGTAGGCTTGTGAGCCTCAGTTACATATAAATGTATTTACAAAGTAAACTAATAGATATAACAGAAACAAAACAGTTATCTAAATTAAATTGATTAAGAAGAAAAAAATAATGAAATGTATGAGCAAAGAAATGAAAATGAACTAATAAAATACATATATATTTACAGAAGTTTCTATTAGCAATTTTATAGGGACTGGATAAAAATTAAGTGATTGATGAATAGGCAGGATTTAAAAGTAGGGAGAGTATTGGAATGACGGATGTCGGGAGGCTGAGCAAGGATAATAAAAGATTTATCAAAAAAAGCGGTTAGGTGGGCCATTATATTTAAATCTGAAGACCGGGAACGAGTATTGCTGGAGTGTACAGATGATTTAAATTGAAGGAGCTCTGAGATGTATGAAGAACAGCTGGAGCGAATGGCTTAGAAGAGGAAGAATATCAGGAAATACTTATGGCAATAGGAAGGATAAAGGCACTTCAACTCATCCCCTCCCCCCCCCCTTGGGATCCCGAAGATGAATCATACAAAGTAAATTATCAAACGTTTTAGTTTCCCCTCAAGATCCCCAGATACGCGTCCATATACAATGCCGCAATAGTCAAGTGGAGAAATATTAAGGAGGTGACAGAAGCTATTTAAATGTTTTAGGGTGAAAAAGGTAGGTCCAGAGATATTGGATATGTTTTTTCCAGGAAAGGGTTTGATCAAAGATTATTCCAAGGTTTTTAATGGTGGGATAAAATTTGATGGTATCTTGTAGGAACAGTTCTGAGGAGGTGATTAGAACCTACTAAGATTGCTTGTCTTTTCTGCATTCAACTTCAGCTTGTTAGCTCCTGCCCAGTTATGCCCAGATTTAAATCTTGAAGCTTTTTTGTGGCGGCTAATAGGTTAGAAGGGGGGGAAGGACAGTTATATTTGGAAATCGCCAGCATAGATGTGGTATTGAGTGTGATAGATCAGAAGAGGAAGGTCATTAATATAAATGGCAGAGTAGGAGGTAAGGAGGGACATCATAGGAGAGGGAAGTGTCTTTGAAGGAGGTTGATCTGGGAAGATACTGGGATCGATCGGAAAGGAAGGATTTGTACCAACGCAGGGCACTTATAAATATTCATATTTGTTTCTTCTCTATACTTCTAAATTAGTTCTGCAATGTATGGTCTCTTATTTTTAGATTTACATTTTAGTTTTCCACTTATTTTAGTCTATAATCGCCACCAGGGACCATCTCCTTTCTCTAAAAGTAACGAAGAAATGAAATAAATGGAAGAGGTCGTTCACTAGTACTTATTGAAAAAAACTGAAGTTTTCTTTTGAAAAAATAAAATAAGCCTTTTTTTAGTAAATTATCAATGAAATAAATCAGGATCAGTCCAGCAATTAATGAAAAAAGAAATATTCTTTAATCTTTCTAGCATGATCAATCAGTCACCTAGATCTCAATATAAATATTAATTACTTTTAGAGGAAGGAGATGGTCCGTGGACTAGGCCTGGACAACTTTTTGGCCTTCTTGAGCTCTCCATGTTATATTGTCCTGCTCCATCACTCAATTGATAAAAACTCAGAAATCGGGAACAGAATGTGAATTTTGAAGTATTTTATTTTTCCAAAATTGTGTATATTCTCTTGAAGCCAGTTACGTTACAACTTAAAATTAATTATGTCTCCTACAGCTCTCCCTTTTCCACTTTTTCGTTATTTTTTCTTGTTTAATTTCCTTGCTGAAATTCTGATGAGGCTATTCCTGGTTATGAATTGCATTTAATCATCAATAAGAAACTTTCTAAAGTTTGTAAATAGTTTACAGCGAGGTGGCAAATTCATGTAGCACTACTATGTGTATAAATATGACACTAACATTTTTATATAGAAATTGCATTAAAATGGTGTATTCGAAATATTATCCATCACTAGCTTTACATTTTTCCCATCTTTCTTGACAATTTATGAATGCCATGCCAGAAAAACTATTGCTCTTTTGTGGCCAACTAGTCATCAAGTCATTTTCAGCAGTGAAGCACTGCTGAGCAAGTGCATGCCCCATCAGTAGAAATAAATAGTAGTTGGAGGGAGCCAATTCTGGTAATTAAGCCACAAGCTCCAATATTCTCCAACTAAATGTCTCAATTGTTTTCTTCATTGGTTTGATGGTGCATTGTCATGAAGTAAAATCACTTTTGTGTATTTTTTTTAAATGCTGGTAATTTTTCTTATAATACTCGATACAAATCAATTATTTGTTGTCAACAGCATTGAGTGTAGATGGTTCTGCCAGGTGTTAGTAGCTCATAATAGATCACACCCTTTTGTTCCCACCAAACACTGCATTGTCTACTTCCCACAGCTACTTTGTCTTGCAGTCAAAGTTGATGGTTCACTTGGAGTTACTTATGATATTTGATGCTTAGAATTATCAAAATGAATCCACTTTTCATGAACTATCACAATTAAATGGACAAATTTTCACATGTACATGAAAAGCAGTATTGGAGGTGGCTTTCTTGCTGTATTTTATTCCATTCTTGTGGATTCCGTTTTCCCATCCTCTGGATCTCCCATCATCCCATGAGACAGCTTCTTGTGTTACCTTCTTAACCAGCTGTCGAAGAAAAAAAATGATGCCAATAATGCTGTTCAAGAGTAACTACATTAATAACTAGAGCCATATATGGACATGTTCCGGTTTTATATTTACTAACCTGGTAAGTTTAAACACATTTTGTTTTTTCCTTAAACCTCCGATGTTATTTTTAAAAAAACAATGTAATATTTTAATCTTCTAATTTATGTATGTGCTACTTTGCTAAAGGTTGTATGTGAAACATCATTTCATATATGTAGTTATGTTTTTTTTTCTTCTGAAGTAATTGTCCTAATATATACATACAAAAAAATCTTTCGGGCTGAAGCTCCATAATTAAATGCTGGATCGTTAGTGCACCCATTCAATAAGAACGTAATCAACTGATGAGCAATCTGATCTGGGTTCATCTACCAGACTCATATTACCATTGTTAAACGCCTGAACCAAAGTGTGGCAGTATTTCAATTGAACACTGACTCTCCTCTTATTGCACAAATTTCTTTAGTGGTTGCCTTTGCCCTCAGATCATTTTTCCAATAATGTCTCAAGACTGCGAAACACAATTTTTTCTTCTAATATTGTACATACGTTTTAAAATTGTAAAAGATCCCATAAAGCCAACTAACTTATCACATGGAATTAAAGAACTAGTAAAAGTAAACATTGGCATAAATTTGGACGAATAGTAGGAATAAAAATATTCTTAAAATTTGAAAGATAAAATTTCGGACAGTACATAGGAATATACTTTAAAAGATCAGATATAAAAAATATGTAACTTTTTTGGACTATTGCTTTGAATGAAAAACAAATTAGTTAATGTTTGATGGATTTATATTTTCACTTTCTCACTCTCTGTTAAGATGTGCACATTTCAGTATAAAACGAAATGTTGGAAACTTGTTCATGTGTTTTATATGTTCCTCAAGTACTGATACTTGTATCTTGGATTCATGTTTTTAATTGCAGCTCTTAGGAACATAATTTTTTAGTTAATTTGTCTAAATTATTCAAGGCGTTTTTCATATTTCTATACAGATACTTTCTTTTAGATGTCTCACAATGTGGAAGCAGCTTTAAGCATTTCAATTTACTCCTAAGCCCACTCAAAATTTTAACAGAATTTCTTTGATGCTATTTAGTCTATGTTGATCAGATAATGCCAGGACCATAACCAACAGGATTTTATACTCTCGTCTCAATGTACCTTTAGAATTCCTCTTAATTCTATCCATTAATAACTCAATAAAAAAAAAAAAACTCAAATTTTGAGTCATATACACAAGGTGTATTAAAAAGGTAATAGAATTTTTGTCCTTATGGCTTTTTGGGGATTGATCTCAAGTGTTATGAGATTAAAATTATCTAAATTAGCTTGCTTGTGTCAATTTCTGATTAGTTGGAAAATAGAGTAAATATCGCTTAAAAAAATGGATCAAAATCTAAATTTTAGAAATGTTCAATATTGCTTTCGGTATTTTTACTATGAGTAAATCATAGAAATGCTACAAGTATTTCCAAGATGGCTGTGAAGATACTAATTATGAGCTTTCAGGACATCTCACAATTGATGAAAATGGGCTTCTCCTGTAACATTTAATTGATCTATGAGTTGTTGGGTTTCATTTCATTTTCATTCAAAAATGCTTGTACTTTGCTGTCTTCAAACTTTTTAAGTGGTTTCACACATTTTTCATTTCTCACATGAAAATCACCATTTTTTAAGTACAACCACTCAAAGCATTTACCAAATTTTACAAACAGCACGCTCACTTTAAACTTCGACAAGTGCATGATATGATTTTGTAGCAATTTTCTTTAATGGTATCAGAAAAATAATGCTATCTGCAAATTGTAGTTTGTTTGAAGGCACAAAACTTGACATGTTCATAACACTATTAAAATTATGCTGTTAAATGAAACTTATATTGTTATGAGTTGAAAATCTTTACCAGCTGTCGAAGAAAAAAAAATGGTGGCAATAGTGCTGTGCTGTTCAAGAGCTACTACATTAATAACTAGAGCCATATATGGACGTTTTCCGGTTTCATATTTATACACCTGGTAAGTTTAAACACATTTTGTTTTTTCCTTAAACCTCTGATGTTAATTTATCAAAACATAAACAATATTTTAATCTTTTAATTTATGTATATGCTACTTTGCTAAAGGTTGTATGTGAAAATTGAGTTTTTTTACAGAACATAAAAACAGATTATTTCTTTACAATTTACTAGTATAATCTCATATTTTATTTTCCTATTTAATAGACTATTTATAGCAGTTGGACACTACAAAATGTCATCTTTAGTACAAAGAAAATAAACATGTAAAATTGTTAAATATGACCTGCTACACTAACATTAGTGATATGTTAGTGAATAGTATGTAAGTATTGTCAGAGGGTCAGGGAAAAAATTAACCCAGTGTCACTTGAGTTCACTCTCGGGCTGCCAACTAATCACAGTCGAACTATAGAAGTAAATTAAGATTTTTTTTTCAGTATATATGAGTTGGGTTTGTTTCTTTCTAAAATCTCTTCTGCATATTTAATTATGAATTTTTATATGGTACCACTTCTTAAATATTGTTTTTATTATCTAAATAGTCATATGGCTGATACAAAATAAGTAACAATTATTTAGTGAAAATGTACTTGAGGCAGACAGTAGAAATGTTAATGATGTTGATTCAAAATCATTGAACAAGTTCCTTCTTTATTTAAAAATAAATTTAACCTAAAAGGTGATGTTCCTTTTAATTTCAGATATAAAACTGTTTTTAATTTCTGGTGGAACCAATTTGGTTTAGGTGGTTTAAGGTAATGAAAAAAGACAAATTGTAGACCTACATAAAATTACATTGACCAAGCATCTAATTGAGATATGTATAATGTTAAAATTATATTTTCACAATTACTATTGAATCATTGAAAAAACTAGATTTAAAGGCAGAAAATTTTAAAATACTTTGCACCTTATAAATAGAAATTTATTTTCATTTATTACAAGTATATTGTAAACATAATTAAAAAATAATATTTGATTAAAATTATTCACTCAAGATATCTCACACAGTGATGAAAGATTCCAGCTATTGCAGAAATTTTCTGCGTATTTGTAACTTAATGGTACGTTCAAGACTCAAGCACTGATGTTCAGCTAAATTATTTACTAATCAAAATTATTCATTACATAGAACAGTGCACGATTCCTGACCACTTGAGTAGTTATACTATAGCTGAAGTTTGGCACAACTTGGTATGACATAAGGCATCAGTGTAATATTACTTACTCAAAAAATATTTACAATAATACGTTATCATTACAATATGGCCTCTAATTCATTGTAAGTATTAAAACTAGTGAAAAAATACATATATATTGATTTCATTTTGATTATTATTATAAATATTTATTTGTGTTTCTATCATCTACATATTATTTACTCAAAATTATTAGTCTACAATTCATATCACTGGGATTAGTTTAATTCCCCTAGTATTTACATTAAACATAAATGCTAGGAAATCACTCTATGATATACAATAAAAATATTGTGGATGATCAAGTCGGCAATGCCTTTATTTACATTTTAATCGCTAAGGCACTGTCAAACTGCCTAAACTACACCCAGGTCGCTATGAATACCAATATCTTTTAAACTGTGTTTTTCATTTCCTTCGACTAATGTGTCTAAAGAATTTATGCTGACACCATTTAAAATATTTTGTGCAGCTATCGACGTGAAATGTAAAGAGAGGTTACTAAGAGATGGGAACGAACAAATAGTAGGTTCAGTTTTTTTACCAGTTACATCAATTGTTTTTTCTATAGTAACTGAGAGTTTGTTGTTTGAGTTGTTACAGAAGTTTTTTTCTTCATGTTTGGAGAGGGAATCTTGTGTCTCTTTCAAAACATTAATGTAGCTAAGGCTTTCCAAGACTTTGTCAGTGCTTAAAGCGGGCTGAAGGGGCGTCAGGGAGGCAGACGCTTTCCGAACATTGTTCATTCGCTCATTAGCTGCTGTGTATTCGGCCACATCAATTAGACTGCCTGCTTTCAGGGACATGTTTGATACCTCAAAAACATTTTTCTTTTGACAAAGATTTTTGTTGTTTTTATTCCCGGAAACTAAAACCTTCTCTTCCATCTGAATTGTCTCTGTTGATGGAAATTTCATTTTAACATTATTATCCAATTGACCGAGGCTTACTTTATTTTTACTACTGTTTTCTTTTGCACTTTCCCTCTCTCTCTGTTGATAGAGTGATGACGGCCTTCTGCTTCTTTTCGATTCAGTTTTACTACTACCTCTCTCATTTCGATCTGGTTCTTCTTTGATTTTTTCATTTACTGGTTTTTTGCTTTTTTCAAAAGTTATTACTGATCTAATAGGAGAATTTTGTTGTTGAACATAAATTTTTGTTGAGTTATGGCCATTTATAGTGGTGGTCATGGTTGCTGAAGGGTCATTAATGGAAGCAGACATCCTTGTGTCAACTTTAGTATCCGCGGTCAAACTGGTAGGGGTTGCAGACAACTCCACTTTGATAGTGTTTCCTGAATGCCTTGTAGAAGGGTTGTTCACTTGCGGAGACTTACATTTTGATTTATGTGATCGGGGAAGAGAATTGTAACCAGACGATGTTGAAGACATTGCCTTTGGAGTCGTTGCAAGTGCAGTCTTTGAAGACGTTGGTGTCGAAGAGGTCGAAGGCCTTGAGGGGGATACAGATGGTGGCCGTGTTTGTCTTCTTGGAAGTCGTGATGTGCTGAGAGATCTCCGTCGAGATCTAACAGAGCCACATTCTGATGACCACTCACCATCTCCACGACTCTGTAAGGAGATATTTAATTAGAACTGAGTTTCATTTATTACAAAATTAGAATTTATTCAATATAAAAATAATTTATTCGTAGGAGAATGAGGATGTGGGAATGAAAACTAAAATGGGTATTTTTCTTTTTTAGCTTTAATTATAATTTAAAAAACAAAATAAAGAACAAGGGTTATATTTGAGGTAGTTAACAGTTAAACTATTTAGTTAACGCGTGTGCACAGCACCACGAGTTGCCTGGCAACCAGATGACCTGAATATGAGATTAAAAAAAAGTACGAGTTAGCGTCCCGGATACCAGAGGGGATTTTAAATTCCCCACCCTCACCCTCTGGCCTGGGAAAATCCCGTATAGCCTAAAAGGTGAGGTATAGAAGAACAAGGAATGAAAAAAAAAATCAAATGTTTTAAGTACTCTGCTAGTGTAGTGGCTAGCGTACTATTCTGTGATATGGTGAACATTCTCAGTTCAGTACTGGTTCCACTATTCTCTTTTGGGGGCAGGATGGCTGAATGGGCTAACGTGTGTGCACAGCACCTCCATTGTTCGGTAACCTGATACATGAGATAACTAGACAAAAATAGTCACGAGTTCACGTCCTGGTGCTGGGGGAGTCTTTTAAATTTCTGTCCTCACTCCCTCGCCCGGGAAAATCCTGTATAGCCTTAAAGGCGAGGAGAGGGAGAACTAAAAAAAAAAAAAAAACATTGGGGTGAGAATCCATGAGTACTTAGTTTTGAACGTTTTGGGTTCGAATCCCTTCTGGATCAGTTAATACCTATTTCTCGGTGGCTCCGGGAAATGAATCTTGATACTCCCACTCTAGTTAATATGCGGTGGCAACCTCTAGGTAGCCGCCATGGATTGGCAAAAAGAATCACAAGGCTTACTTGCCAGAATAGTTCTCCCCACCAGTACCTGTTGTAAAAAATCCTTGAATGTTTCTGAATCGTAAACAAATGAATTAACACAAAGCGATTTGGTTAGTTTTATTAAATAGGATTTCCACATAAAAAATTATCTAGGTGCACTAATTTTGATAAGAAGTATAGTCAGTCATTAATAAACCTGGTTGGGAAAATATATTACTTACAGATTTCATACTGAAAATTTATCTGAATGATGGAGGTAATATAGAATAAATTGAAGGGAAAATGTAATTTTTAAGAAATGGAAATAAAGAGTATATATTAATATTACTACCTCAGAAACTAATTTATTAAGTCCATATACAAAACCTTATAATCATGTATATTTTGGTATTGATTAAGAAAATAGTAATTATTTGTAAATATAAATTCAAAGGACTTACAAAATTTATTTCTTAAGCAGCCTAAAATCAGGAAACCAATACAATCATATATATATTTATGTTTGCAATTTATTTGCTAAACACAATTAATATTACACTAATATAACACAATGTTTCGAATGCTGCTAGCAATTACTCAAAGCCCAATTATCCTATTGTACTTGGTTAATCTATATAGCAATATCTGTGATAAGATCAAGATCACTTGGCAATAATCAGATAAAAAATTTCAATTGAGTGATTTTAAATTGTTTTGATTTATGTTTAATGAGCTAGATCCATGTAGAAGTTTCCATAATTACTAATGGATCATATTCAAGAATATTGGTAACCTAATATTTAATAGAGCTATTATCAAATGAATAAACCTTACTATTTAATTTATAAACTGAATTTGTGAACTTTTTGAGACCAACTTCTTGTTTGCTACTGCTGTCTCCAAAGTTAACATCTCAAATAATTTTTAATAGCAAAAAAAAAAAAAAAACAGAGTATATATTATTTATATTTTGAGTAAATTTTTATGTATAACTTTGTAAACATCAGTTTAGTATAAGAAATGATCTCAAAATTATAAAACTTTCTTGAAATAATGATTGGACTTTCTTTTAAAAGATACTTGATAATACAAAATAAATTTCTTACTTTACTTACAAGAGTTTTCGTCTGAGTTCCGACAGAATGCAGACCAAGGACAGTTGAGTTAAACCATTCCTGCGGTGGGAAAGGCATGGATATTGTAGAAGAAATACCACTTGGAGATTGTGGTTGCCTTTTTGACCACTTGAAGAGTTTGGAGAATAATGAGCACTTTTCTGAAAAACAGGATAAAATATAATTAAAAAAAATACCAATAATAATTTGTACTAAATACATATTAGGGCATATTTTACGTGAATCATTTAGGACCAAGTTTACTTTGTCCAACTTCAAAATTGAAGAAACTAATTAAAAATGTTGAAATAGTATTATAATGTTTGTAGCAGAAGGTCATCCCCTCTGTGTTTTTTTATGGAATTTATCAATTTATCAATCAATGATATCTAATTCTCCAGAGAGTACTATTCAAGTTAAATTTCAAGAATATTAGTAAAAATATGAATAAAAACCATCCCAATAATTACTCTCATCTACTTGTTTTACGGACAAAATTCAATGTATCAGTTATAATGAATATAACCTTACTCCCATGAAAAAAAGAAAATGTTAGCCTGTACTAATATAATCCCTCTTATTGCTTTATTGAAAGCGCTAAGCTGTACATGTATATATGAATCTGTTTTTGGTCAGCTAAGCTTTTATAAGGAGCTTGTGGAGGATGTTGGGAAGTAAAAGAAGGATTAACAAAATTAAGCTTCCCCTTCAGATAAAAAATTTTTGTTCCAGCCATGGGTAGAAATCTTGTTTTCAAGAGTTTTAGTTGTTAATCACCAAGAAAAGATCATTAAAAAATAACCTCTCTATTTTAAAAGATAACATTTGACCAGCTTAACATTAATAACGAGTGGACCAGGAAAATAGTCTTGCTTTTATTTTGAATACTAGTATATCAGGTCAACAGAAAGAGAACAAATAAATCTTTGACCAAATCCATCATAATGATAATTTGTAGCATAAATTAAGATGGAGGGATTATCCTAGATAATCAACCTATTTTAACCAGAGTGGCAGAGTCAAGATGCATATCCAAGATTTTGGGTTTTGCTCTTTATTTTTCTTCCACTTGTGGAGTTCAAATTTTTGTAAGTCTTGTTACTAATTTATTTATTTATTAATTTATACCTCTTTATGAAATAATTGATATTGTAATAAAACCCATTACCTCCTTGGACAAAAAATAAAGTAAGTTTTGATTTCTCGTTAAAAAACAAATCATAACTAGCAAATCCATCAGGAACCCTAAAACATTACTTCTTGATCCCTAAATTGTTACAAAGATTTCACCTGCATTTACACTGATGAGTCAAACAAATTAGAAAATGTGGGATGTTTGATAGTACTACCTGCCACGACTATACGCTACACACTCCCTTCCATTTATTCTGCCTTCTCCTCTGAGCTCTTTGCCATCTATTTATCCCTAACCTTAATCATAAATGATGAAATTAATAATTATTCTAATTCTAATTTAAATCCCAATTCCAATAATATTCTAATTCTGAGTGATTCTTACTCAGCCCTCAAGCTAATAAAAAAATTTAAATTCTGCAGAAACTCTTTAGTATTCTCAATCACACAACTCATTAAAAAAATTAACAAAAATAAAAAATATATCTGGGCCCTTAGCCATATAGGTATAAGGGGAAATGAACTTGCAGATATTGCAGCAAAAGAAGCATCCACCGTATTTCCAGTTGTTGAAATTAACACAGCGCTGAAGACTACAATAAGCAGTATGGAGCCTATGTTAATAAGCTTGGTGTTACGATTGGACCAAGGTTCTAAGCACCAATAAAATGAAGTTTGTCTATGATGACACTAGTCCACTCCCACAGATTAAAGGAAAGCGCAGGGAACAAACTATTGAAACATGCCTCAGAGGCTCACCACGATGGGAATTCTCCCCCAAGAGGCCACAGCTGCAACATAACTTTAACAACTCAACATATTCTAGTACATTGCTGAGCTTGGATCAACAAAGAACACTCTATCGCCTATGATGGTTTAACAAGTCC
This sequence comes from Nezara viridula, assembly GCA_928085145.1. NCBI lineage: Eukaryota > Metazoa > Arthropoda > Insecta > Hemiptera > Pentatomidae > Nezara > Nezara viridula. The sequence continues at coordinate 180,283,721 of OV725077.1, read as the reverse complement.
TACAATCAGAAAACTTGATAAATTTGTTCCAATTTCTTAAACAACACAATTATTAAAGACATATTTAAACAACACAACCCTTATATACTTTTACATACACATCAGAACTAACCTATGCAGTTGTAACAACAGATTATCTATTGCTATATCTTAACAACACAATCTCATCTGAAACAATGAAATCTTTTACAGATATTTTTCTATTGAATATGTTATTGAAATGAATATGAAACTAAAAAAGGTGCCTCTAACCGATGTAGTTGCACATGGCACCCAAATACAACTAACTAAATAAATATGTAATAATTCAAACATATAACACTAAACAATACAGATTGAAAGATTTAGGAATATATGAGTAAAAATAGATAATGTAACTATATATAAAAAAGACTCAAGAACTCTAGTAAACAATTCTGTATATAAAAAAAATACTTTTTTCTAGTTCTGTTTTTATCAACTGTTTTTTTTTTCATCATGCTAAGAAGTTTAATGTTTATATACAAATGAGTTTTTCAATTTCGAATTCACTTGTAAATTGTTTTGAAATTAGATAAAGATTTTATTATTTTGTCAATTCTTTAGCAGAATAAGTACTCAATCAAGTTCAATGCAGTACAGTATTCCAGCCAAACTTTATTCTCGCAGAAAATAAATCTTTACAAATACATCAAATGGATAAAGTAAGAAATTGTTATTTACTTTGGTTGTTTTCAGTGCTATTGTGCAGCAGCCTGACAGAACCTGCCCTGTGAAGTGAAGAAAGCCTCCTTGAGCTGCCCAGCAGCCTCATGGAGTGCCTCCTCTCCAGCTTCCTCCCTGGTGTCCGTGCTGGTGCCCTTGCGTATAGAATTTTATCACTCTTGTTACCTATAGAGGTGATGAAGATGTTAAAAAAATATTTAAATCAGTTATTTAAATTCTTATCAACTCTTTTACTTAAAGAAGTTTATTTAAATGACATGTTATTACTGTTTTCTTATGACAATAACTCAACATACACTGCCAACCACGGGCGGATCTACGGAGGGGGCTTTCGGGCTGAAGCCCCCCACAAAATGGTAAAATATAACCATGTTTTATGGAAAAATATATTTAAAAATTATCTCTTAAAGTATTATTGTTCGTGTAATTACATTTTAAAGGACTTAATTAATCACTTAAACACCATTTCTTACAGATATTTAGTTTCTTTCTTTTTTTCCAAAGTAATTATCATCATTTTTATGAAAAAAAAAGCTTTCGGGCTGAAGCCCCCCCCCCAAAATTAAATTCTGGATCCGCTAGTGTTGTCAACAATAAAAAAAATTAACTAAATCCAACTAATAGAGTCCAAAACGTAAATTATTAGTATTTTCAAGATTGACTGTGTTACTTTTGATGTAATCAGAACTATACTAACATATTATGGCATTGGGAAGTGGCACCCACATCGCTCAGCCATTAGGCTGCAATCAGCCACTGGTCCTCCTGGTAGGGAGACCGCATAATATACATTTAATACACAGTAAACTGTATATAGCACACAACATTCACCCCCCTACTACAGACTATGGTCACCTACAGTACACACCCTAGGATCACCTCTCCTAGGTAGCTGCCCCGGAAGGGGGAGTGTATCAGGACGCTCTGAGGAGGCTGATACTATTACCCCTCCACCTAACTCAGGGGTAATAGGCTGATAACCTACTCCTCTTAAAATTGACTATCACGGAAACCACAAAAAGTAATAAAATCCGGATTGTCGCAAAGACCAGGGACCGCCAAACTGAACTACGTATAGCCTACTGGAATATTTTGTCCTTGCACCGACTAGGAGCCCTTCGGGCGTTTCTTAATATAATTGAGGAATACTACATAAACCCACCACATCTTTGGTACTAGATTTATTGTTAAAGGAAGAGCCCGCCAACTAGTCTTAAAATTTACACCCATCTCTATGCTATATCCGCCTTAGAGAGAAATTCTTTAACATCTCTTTCATCAACTGCCATGCACCTACTGAGGTATCACCAGAGGAAGATAAAGATGGCTTCTACGAAGATCTCGTGAGAACTTTTGCAGCTTGCCCCGCTAACAAAGTTAAGATAGTTCTGGGAGATTTAAACGTACAAATAGGCCTGGAACAAAATGCCCTGGTGACAACAGGAGTTTTCAGCCTACACGAGGTTACAAACAATAGTGCTCAAAAGTTGATTGACTTTGCAAATTCACAAGGCCTTGTTGTAGGAAGTACCATGTTTCCAGGAAAAAGAATACATAAAGTTACATTTTTTTTCTTTAATGATGAATGCTTAACGGCCACTCTCAAGAAAAATGAGGCATATAGGAAGATAGTGTAGTAGCATACAAGGGGTACACAAGAATGTTATCAGGATAGAAGGAGAGAAGGGAGAAGAGAGTTCATTGGAAGAAAAAGAGAATGTGGAAGAACAATAGGATGAAAGACATCAAATCTCTCAGAACTTCACAAGAGAGTCGACTCTTTTTTCAACGGGTGAATGAGGGACGAACCGTATCCGAACCAACAGTGACATCATGCAAGGATGAAAAAGGATGTCGTCTAACAAATATACAGAATATCTTGGAGCGATGGGCTTCTCACTTCAAGAAGGTACTATGAAAAGAAGATATGGAGGAATTTGCTGAAACAGGCTCTCTGCCAGAGGACATGCAGGATGATACAAAGCCACCAGATGAAGACGAGGTTGAGGCAGTCATTGTAAAATTGAAGAATAATAAGGTGCCAGGATAGGACAGTATTCAAGCAGAGCTACTGCGGTATGGTGGACCTGACTTCAACAAGGATCTCCAAAATCTCATCCTTTCTATTTGGCAAGAAGAAAGAATGCCTGAGGAGTGGACAAAGGATATTATCTGCCCACTCCACAAGAGTGGGAGAGAGCACAAGAGTAGTGCTGGAATGCAGCAACTACTATGGTATTGTTCTCCTCTCATCTGCTTATAAAGTACTCTCAAATATCCTCTTCGAGAGATTGGTTGCCCACACGGATAGAGAGATTGGAAAGTATCAGGCAGGATTTAAAAGGGGAAGATCCACTATGGATCAAATATTTACATTGAGACAGATGTTGGAAAAATGTAAAGAGTATAAAATTATTACTCATCATCTCTTTGTCGATTTCAAATCCGCATATGATAGCATTGCTCAACCAGAACTTTACCAGGCCCTAAAAGAAATGAACGTCCCGATGAAATTACTGTGACTGGTTAATATGACAAGGACGACTTCTAAGTGTATGGTGCGTGTGGGCATAGATCTTTCTGACCCCTTTCTCACAAATTGTGGTGTTAGGTAAGGAGACGCTTTGGCTTGTCTCCTTTTTAATTTTACAGGAAAGAAAGAGGTACAGAATTCAGGAATCCAACTGTAATCAACACTGTTTAACGGCACAGTCCAGCTTCTGGTATGCACAGATCATTTTGATATTGCTGCCAGATCGGAATGGGCCCTACGAGAATCATTCCTGGCTCTGGAAAATCTTTCTAGGGATCCTGGCCTAGTTGTTCATGAGGCCAAGACAAAATACATGCGAATTGGAGGAGCCGAACCAGGAGTTGGATATTTTTATGCAGGAGGGTACCGTTTTCAAGAGGTAAGCAACTTCACCTATTTGGGTTCAGAAATCAACTCCCAAAATGATACTACTCAGGAAGTAAACAGAAGGATTCCAGAAGCTAATCGTAGCTACTTTGGCCTCATCAAACATTTTAGAAGCAGAAAGTTCTCTAACCGGACTGAAATCAAGCTCTATAAGACCCTGGTCTGCCTAGTTGTCACTTATGGCTCAGAGGCTTGGATGTTCATGAAAGCAGACGAGTCCAGGCTTCTTGTCTTCAATAGGAGCATTCTAAGACGGATTTTCCGGATTCGAAAGTGAAAATAGGTACTGAAAGACAGTATATGTCTGAGATCTAACAACTTTTTGGCTTATCTGAAGTAACACTTTATATATAATCCATTCTCAATCTTTATAATTTTCTCCAAAGCAGTTTTAACGATTATGTTTCAAATCATTATATCAATGTACTATTCTATTATGTGGTTTTAACAGTAAAATAAAAAAATCGATTGATTTATTAATAAGATTATGGAAGGCCAAGGGACGTTTGGTGATGTCAAATGCTCTGTAGACTAAATTTAAAAACACGGAGGTTCAATAAAATATTTTTCAGTAACTACTTTAACTTTGTTATTTACAGCACTATTACATATTCTCCATACATAATAATAAAATATTAAAAAAAAAAATAGAATATGTATTAATCATAGTATTTTTGCATCAGAGCTTACCTCCACATATTACATCAGCTAGATTTGTCTGTATAGCTTGGTGAGTTTTGGCTCCTTCCCTAATCGTGACAATTTCACCCGATGCTATTGCTGCTGCTTCAGCATGAGTAAGCAGAACTTGACGAGAATTACTATCACCTGATCCCCTACTGCTTTCCGGGTTCGAAACGAAATAACCTTGGGCGGTCTGGTAGATCTGTAAAATAAATTAATTAGAATGAATTGATTTTACTTTATATTTATAATTGCATTTGTATTTTTTGTTTAACTTAAAAATTAAATCATATCACCAGCATGCTAAAGGGAAGTTAGTTTGAAATTATAAACATAAAGTTTTAAAAATATCATTAAATCAAAAATATAAAATAATGTGAATGAAATAATGAATCACCTTATTTGCAGACATGAGGTCAGCCAGAGTGTCATAGAGGACATGCCTGGAAGGTTGTTCCATATCTGGGAAAGCAGATATCAAGCTGGACTGGATAGAGTCGAGGACAGCATTTTGACTTGCAGATCCGAGCTGGAGTATCACCCAGCAGACAGCATCGGGTAGAGGGGTGAAGCCTGTCTGGTGGACTTTAGAGACGGTGCAGTCTTCCACATCTCCTGCAAAGGTTGAAATTAATGGATCAATATTTTAATGAGAAAGTAAAATACATAGAAAAAGAAACAAAGTATTCAAATCCACTCTTAAACATTAAAAAAACAAAGCAAATATAGTATTAGTTTTTTTGTTTTAGAAAAATTATTAATTAGGATAATCAATAACAAATATTTCTGTATTGAAAGAATTTTCCAATAAGTTAAATTAAACAATTTCTGCATTTATATTACCTAAATAATGTTGACATACGATGTATAATTTCAAGAGATGAATTCAATGTATTATGCTTAAATAAAACTTCATATATTAAATAATTACTATCTGTTTAATTTAGTATTTATTTGACCTCACCCCCCCGATTAACTCCTCAAAACTTCATATAGATTAAATTAAAAAAATAAATCCTTGAAAGGGGCATTGGTTTGAAGCCTTCCTTCATTTGTCTTAAGATTGATTTCTGGGTTCATTACTAATACTTATCATAAGTAAGTTCACTTTTGCGGACTTATCCAGACAATTATTCTTTGAAATATGTGTGGACTAGGATGCCCGTACCATTGTGCACATGTCACTATCTTGTCAAGTGGGCCAAAATCCATTGTTTCTCAGAAATTTTGATTATTTGATTTTTTTCTCTAAAGAATCTGTACTTTGGTGGCATGGGTCATTCGGTACTGCTTCACAAGTGTCACTCCACTTTGATGGGTGGCTCAAGATCTAATTAACACACTATATATGGAATTCCAAAAGTGGGCGGGTGAGTCCGAAAATAGACAGTAGTGAATGAACAGACCTTCTGGTAAATATCGGAACTCAACTGATAAGAGACCATTAAGCTTTTGTTTACCCCTTTAGAGCGAGTGGAATTCAAAAACAGCGGTGTAATTAAAGCTAATTTAGGCTCTAATTTGAAATGAAAAGACCAGTTAAGAGTTTGCAGGTCATCAATCGCGATCTAATGTAAGTAAAGGAATATTATGTTGTGATGAAGGTTGTGGAAATGGATTGATAAAAAAATTACCAAGTAGGTAACAATGTCATGAATTTCATCCATTACATTAAAAAAATACATTAGCTTTCAGATTTGCAAACATATTGTTTTTAACATTCCTATAGTTTGAAAACAGCTACCAAAGTGGAAAAATTGAAATAATATTACAAAAATTGTCAAGTATCAATTTCAATTTTATAATTAAAAAAGTTCATGACATAGATACAACAGAAACTGACTAATAAAGTTAATGAATGACATTTTCATTAGGGATGGATAATTATCATTTCTTTCAACAGCGAGTGGTGGTTATTAGGACGGGCTGAATTTGTCTTGGGAAAAAAGAAAACTTATTCAATTGTCAGAGATCAGAACGAGATCCAGCGATAAAGTTCAGTCCCAATTAACTAATTAATTGGAATAGTTTTTTTTTTCTTCTCTTTTTCGTACGACTTATCTTTACATCTTCACAAAGGCAGAGTGAGGAGAGGTTTAAATAGCGTTTAAAATCTCACACTTTCAGTTGCACAAGCGGCCATTGTAAATTGTAACGAATTGGTTAGAACTATCTAATTGGCAATTAGTTTCCGAAACTGCAGAGGATTCTCTTGCGAAAGGGTTGTTTTAGAGGGAAAGATTTGTTACTAAAGGAAGTGGGAAAAGTTCCCTTCCGTCGGGACAATGGGACTCAGACAAACAATAACCGACTTGTGTTGATAATCCTTCTCCGTTTTTAGCTGACTCGAGAATGTTCTTGCCGTGGGGACAATGAGCCTGTTTTGAAAATATTAGTTTAGCAACGAATCTGCAAAGTGGCAGGGCGGTTTTGCAATATGTTGCACAACCCACACGTAATATGTGGCATCCTTGCAGCATGAGGATATTATGTCTTTAGTACACGTAATACAAAAGATTGTGGGCATTCCATGACGATTTTGTGAAATAAGGTTAGGAATTACAGTTAATATTCGAGAAATACTGAGATGGGGTCAACAACTTCCACTGACTTCGATGTAGTCCGAAGGAAAAAGATGTTCAGTGGCGAAAAGTCTGTTAAAAGATTTTTTTTTCCTGACATTAATATATCGATTTCAGCATGAAAAAACCTAGTTTTGGAAAAAACCCAATCTGGAATTGGGAGAATTTTGGGGAAAACCTAGATATTTTTGAAGATTTTAACTATATTCAAAAAATCTTCCTAGCCATAGTTTAGAGAAGAACTTTTGTTCAGTGAAGTCATAAAAGAAATCTTCCTACTTTTATCTTCACATGTGCTTATTAACGCAATTGCATACGAATGAACATTTAAAAAATAAGGTAATAATTCAAACTTCACTAAAGCCATGGAAAAAATTTGTGCCGATTTTTTCTTTTATAGGGAATAAACAGTCGAGATGCACTCATTTTTAGATTTTTATTGTTGTCGACGTTTCAACCCAAACTTAATCAGACAGCACTAGAAAGCGTTAAAGTACTATTGAGTATTTGAAGCAGAAATTTCACTGATGGTGTTCAAATACTTCTGAGAACTTGAACACCTTCAGTGCTGTTAACAAGACTTGATGACGACTCACAAACTGGGGTTGAAACGTCGGCAACAATAAAAATTTTAAAATGACTACGTCCTGAATTTTTACCACCCGTGATATGTAGAACAGTCGAGTAATTTTCATCAATTATTTTTTATTTATTTATTTAAATCTATTATTTATCCTAAAACTTTAATTTTTTTATCTTTTAGTAATAATTATAGTAATATAATTATATTTTACTGCAACATAAAATATTACAAGCCACAGGCACAGACTTTCTATTATTTATTGTGACGGCGATTGACCTAAAAAAAAAAGTTTAAATACTATAATTATGTGAATAGTTATATATATTTTTTTTTATTTTACAATATAATACTATATATTTAAAAATAAATGTATATAAACGTATAAATATTTGAAAATTTATGGACAAAACAACTGAATATATTACGGAAGAACAGGGTCTCTATAACATAGGTTCATTTCTATAAACTTTACAGCTAAGAATTTTAGAAACTGAAAATTTGTATTGATTCTCAGTCTGTACAATCTCAAAATAAAAACTTTTTCGCAATATAACCATAATGTAAAAATGTCAAAACAAAATCTTCTCCATTGAATACATTTATACAATAAAATTATGACATACAGAATGAAAAGACTTCGGTAAGTCTAAAAGTTACGAAACATCAGATTGACCACGCGCAGGCGTAAAAGACACGCAAGTAGTTATCGTGGAGAAGACTGAAATACAGGCCAAAATTTAACTTTATGAGAGACCAATGAACAAAATAGTGGATCAAGTGAAAAAAAAAAAGACGTACTTACAAAAGATAAATAAACATTGAGCTGAAGAGTAAATTCTAACTCCTAGTCTCATTCACAGGGCCTCATGGTTGATCAACATAGAGAGGTGTTAAAGATAAAATTGAAAAAAAAAAGAAGTAATATTTAGGATAAATGAAAAGCCAACAAGTGGTTCACAGAAAAGAGTGTTGAGAAAAAGATAAAAATAAATGCCTCTCATTAAAACATTATTTTAAAAGCAGAAAAAAAGAATATGATGAGAAAAGTATTATGATACAGGGTATAATAATATTATACATTCAACTAAATGTATTCAGAGTAAATCTATTTACTTAAAGATAATAAATGAAATAGTTTGGATGGGAGGAGGGACAAGGAATAATAGATCATGAAACAATGCCAAACCGACGAAAGTGGAACTTCAGTTTCTAAGGACTCCACAATGAGTATATATATCCCCACACTATCTTCAAAATGAAACTTCTTTCTTTGTTTTTTATTAACAACTTTCACTCTATAGATCTTCAGTACTTTCCTATTTAAGAAAAGCTTAAAAAAAAAATCACTTAAGAAACAGCTGAGATGATCCAGGTCATGTTATAATAGCAGGAGAAAACGACAAATGAATACTGTGTCATTTTCATATCAAGTAATTTTTTAAAAGTTTGTCAGAGAACTTTTTCAAACGTGGTGTGAAAATTGAATATTTATCACACATGACTTGCATCCAACTGATTACTATTTCTTTTCAGAGCTATTGAAGCATTAAAGGAAATCTGTATTTCAAAATGGAAATTAAGCTTACGGATGTTATTGTTAATACAAATAATATGATTAAAGTTTATATTCATTTGTATGATAACCCGTAAAACAACCGTACTATTGCAATACGGTTATATATTTATTACAATTATTTAATTATTACTTCTAAACAAAGATTATTTTTTTCTTTTATTTGATATTTTATTAATCAAGAAATCAACCGCCAACTTCGAATAAATACGCAGACTAGCGACATAAATTAAATAATTCAGGACTGAAACGACAATGCTTGTGTTTCAAACATTTTAAAAATTTGAGAATAATACATTAAAATTTGAATTAGTCACAAATTATCCATTTAAATGATTATGAGCTACACTTTAATACACACACATTAATTAAACTCTGGTTTTCTATTAAACCACAATTTCCTCTCTGATCCGTATCATTACAAGTCAATATCTTTAGTGGTAGTCATCAATTAACGAAATAAAACTAAATATAATGGCATCGATACCGCATTAGATGCTTATTTTACCTGAATTTTTTTTTAAAAAAGAAAATATTATACGAGGTTTTTAAAAAAGTCTTGTGCATAAGCATAGCTCTATTTCATGTTACACATTTTAGACATTACTGAATAGTACTCTTCAGAGTAAAGTCCGTTGTTTTCAACTACTTTTTGCCAGTTATTGAATTTGATGCCGGTATCACTGTTTTAGGTTTGAGGCAAAGAACTCTTCACAACCTAGTTTTACTCCGAACTTTTAAAAAATGAGCCATTGATCTCATCAAGCCATAATAATTTGATGGTGCAATATCTGGGATATACACAGAATGAGGAAAAACAGTATTTTTTTTGGTCAAAACGAAAACGATGTCCAGAGGCATTGTTGCGTTCCAAAATGGCTTGGTTCCTGTTGACCAGAACCGGTACTTGATATAGGGGCTGACAATAGTAATAGAGAGGAAGCGAAAATATCGTTTCGTCTCTTCCCCCAATATTTTGAAGAATAAAATTTTAAAAAAAAATCAGTAACTATTAATGTGCATAAATGAATAAAATATAAATTAAAAATCAATTAAGAAGATAAGAGAAGTCGATTAGAAGCTAAGGGCTAGAACTAGGTACGTAAATAGTTTACTACAGCCTATGTTTCTATCATTGTAATTTTAGTTTCTATCATATGTAGCAACACATCCTAGGATTTTATAATTTAATCATATTCACTATTCTATTTTTACTTAAAGATTTCATTACATTTCCCGTAGCAAATTTGAAGCATCTGAGAATATAGAGTTAATTTCACTGCCTCAAAGCTTCAAATAAAAAATAAAAATGTAATATATTCAATTGCTTTGTTAACGTATTGGGTTGTCCGGAAAGGATTTTGAGTTTTCTTTAAAATGCCCTTCTATATAACAAACTGTTTACGTTTACTGGATTATCCATTTGTATGAATATCAACACTCATTAATCCTCTTCCAAACGATAATGTTTGTTTACCCCTGTAGCATGCACTGTTTAACGGAGGTTCAAAAAATGTGAAGTGGGAGACCAGCCTTGAAGGCAAAAAAGATCGTAGAAGCACTTCCTCTCTTGATGACGATGTTCTACGTGCCTTGGCGGAAGAACACTCCAGAACAACTGTTCGAGAACTTGGCATCTTAATCTTAACCTTATATGCCGATGACACATGTATCCTATCAGTCAATAACGATCCATCTATTGCATCCCAAACTCTTCAATCACACATCACAAGTATTGAAAAATGGTGTCATAACTGAAGGATTAAAATAAACTCCAATAAATCCCATCAAATTACCTTTACTCTTCGTCGTAAACCTATGACTTCCTGTCCTACAGTATCCTTTAACAATACCCCACTTATCCCTGTTGACCAAATCTGATACCTAGGACTCCACCTTGACAAACGACTCACTTGGAACCCCTATACCAGACTGAAACGACTAGAAACCGCCCGACGTTTCCGACTACTCCAGCACTAGACAAACGCTCTAAACTGCCAAGTATTTACAAAAGACTCATATATATTACTATAATAAGGCCAATTTGGACTTACGGGATCGAGCTTTGGGGCTCTACTAAACCATCAAATTCCTCTCGTATCCAATCCCTACAATCCAAAATCCTTCGTAAAATACTTAATGCTCCCTACTTTGTCACAAATAAAATCATCCATAATGACCATATGTTTCCGATTTAGCTCAATCCAGATACCTGTCCTTTCATAAGAAACTTCTGAACCATCCGAACCCTCTCGTTTCCAACCTTGCTTCCTCTTCTATTCCTGATAACCCTCCGAGGCGTCTGAAAAAGAAGATGGCCTCAGGACTTTCTAATATAGAAATATAATTAGAGTGCTACCAATGGGTAGTTTCTCCTCATGTTGTACATGTCATATTACTTGTTCATATTTACTTGTTGTATTTATTAATCACAGTTGTAAATTTCGTTAATAAAAAAAAAATCCTAACCTTAGGAAATCGTCCATTGAATTGATGACCTCATCAATTCGATTGGAAAGGTATAAAAAGCATGAAAGTTTAGTTCCACAGTCATTAGGAAAAAAAAAAAAAAAAATCAGCGTTATGGAGTTTGTGCTGCACTTCTTTGCCGAAACAAAGCCGACCCTTTTCTATCCAAAATTGTTACTGGTGATGAAAAGTGGATACTTAACGATACCAATAGACGCTGCGGTCAGTAGCTCGACTAAGTAGAAGCAGCAGAACATTTTCCAAAGCCCCCAACTCATCAAAAAAAGGTGATGTTTACTGTTTGGTGGGCTTAAATTGGTTTGATACACTACATCTTCTTAAACCCTAGAGAAACCATAAATGCCGAATTGTATTCTAACCAAATCAATGCAATGCATCAAAAATTGGCAATAATGAAGCCCTCTATGGTCAATTGGATGGGCCCATTTTGTTGCATGACAACGCCCGGTCACATGTCTCACGTGTGACATCACAAAAACTGTTGGAGCTTAGATATAAACTCTGCCACATCGCCCTACTTTTATTTATTATAAATAGCCAAATTATTATATATATATATATATATATATATATATATACATATATATATATATATATATATATATATATATATTGTAAGTATCATCAATATAACCTTTAAACTCGAGACAATATACTGCTGGTCGAATTTGAGGGATGTGAGGAAGCGTCTGATATAATTTCACCACGGACGACAAAAAGTCACGCGACAGCTCTGAACACAGCGTACTTATCAATACATCACATTTGCATATTCCCCACTGTTTGACAACATTGAAATACTTATATAGCAATAAAGAGGTACATTTATATCTGCTTATCGTTTCCCGGAATGTTATAGATGGGCTGATAAGAAGAAGAGAAGAGGAATAGAGGCAGTTCTGCTGATGGACGGATATTATTCCAGGCTGGATACGGGTTATGCTAATGGCAGCCTACTTGGACCTCCTCCCGGCGCGAGCTCTCCTCAAAGGACAACCTAGAGGTCACCCGATCAGAGGGGTATCACCAGAACTACCTTATCTTTGTCGCCCAGGAAGGGTTCCACCAATAGGACCGCAGACTAGGAGATATTTTAAATTTATAAATTATAAGATATTTATATTCTTATATTCTAATAAGAAAAATATATATATAAATTTAAAACAATGGGGATGCTTTCTGCACATTCCGGCCATTTCGATCTCATATTATTTTCTGAATGGTTGGGGTTATCAGCCAAAAAAAAAAAAAAAAAAATAGTAAAAATAAATATAATTATTTAAAATAAATAATTATATTTATTTTTATTTCTGCCGACGTTTCGGCCCAACGTTCGGGCCTTCATCAGAGCTGGTCAAACGAAAACGCATCGCTTGATTTATCCACTACAGTCAAGCCTCAATCAACAATTATTTTCTTAATCGGTTAAACCTGCTGGTTTTTTGGATAACATAGGGCCGTAAAATTCATTTATCCCTAAAATACATTTAATTTTTGTTTTGTTGAGTTGTTCTTTAGTTTTCTCTAAACGTTGGTCTAGTTACTTATCCTAGTTAGATTCAATTAAAAAATAATAATAAATACGAAAAATGGTACTATTTAACTTCGCGAAAATGTTTTTGTATTGGCCGAAACAGTTTTATAACATATTTCAATCCCCTTCAACATAATTTATAAAAAAGAAAAAAAATACCAAATTATATATAATGGGGAATAGAGAATGAGATAGTCAGTTTCTTAAGATTTTTATTTGGCAAAGTTTCAACCCAAGAACACCTTAACATGCCATGTCCTGATTATGACCTACATGCTTGGGTTGAAATGTCTGCAAATAAAAATCTTAAAAAACTGACTCCATTCTGATTAGCTATTACCTATGATATCCAGAACAATCGACTAACTCCCTTCACTAATTATTTATAGGATATCGTGTTGTATGAATAATGCTATAATTTTTATGTACTTTTTAATTTTATTTAAAAATAAAATTCTGAAAATTCCAGTTATTCATGTATTTACGCAAGGTCTCAAATATTTAATAACAAATTTAGTATATAATTCTAAACTAAAATTAATTAATTATATTTCTAGTCATATTCTTTATACTTGATGCCATTTTATTATTTATTCTTTAAATGCTTTTCGACAAAGGGCAACCAAAAAAATATATGTACACACATTATTTTTAGAAATAAATTTGACATTATAATAGATTATATATAAGTGTAGTAATATCAACGAAATTGCTTAAAGGAAAGTTGATTAAAAGGCCGATTGTGTTTACAAATGATAAAAAGTTGTAAAGATGATAGGTAATTAAACTTATGTAAAGTATAATAATCTAAATTTATATATTATACACTGAATAAGTTCTTTGAATTATATAAGAATTACGGTTATGGATATATTAAGTTAGCAATTGATGTGTTAAAATTGAAATACTTTAATGGTATATGACTATACATTTTTCAGATAATACTTGAATCTGAGCCGAAACGTCAGAAATAAAAGGATAACAGAGAAAACCTTATTTTTTTTTTGTTATTCTTGACCCAATATCGTTTAACGAATAATTATTTGATAAAGTGTATTAATATAATGGCTTTAAATTGAAGCCAATAGAATATAAAAATATTTAAATAATTATGCTTAGTCATTGTCATAGTAGCAGATCCTTGAAATCAAAAGCCCCTTAGCGGCTATAGAAAATTTTATTTAAAATGAAAGTATAACTTTAAAGTAAAGTTTTAAATGTATGGCTTCTAAGTTTCATTCTTTAGGAGTTGGTCTGATTTTTTTTTGGGCATTAATTTTAATTTTATTAATTTTTTTTTAAGGATGTCTAAATTGTTTGTCAGTAAAGTGATTCCAACTTGTTTTCATCTACCACTTCATAGAACCAACTCCAGTACACAACATCTTATCCTCCCATCTACGTCTTCCGGTTTGCAATAGCCATTGATACGTACCCAGTAGCTTGATGAGGTAGTTGGGGGGTGGCTTGAGGACATTCCTGGCCCAGGCTGCCCTGAGGAGGTGGAGGGCGGGGGGAGAGCCGCCGACGAGGAGCACACCCGGGCAGACGTAACCTTTGAACTGGAGTCCTCGCACTGCCGAAGTCAGGCCCGGGTCCCAAAAGCACTTGAGGTTAGCTTCCAAGAATCCCTGCAACAGATGGAAAAATCATTATTAATAACATGGTAATTCAAAAAAAGGTAAAAAATATTACTTATTATAGTTTATAATTTCAAGCAAGTTGTATTTATATCACATATATTTGGAGTTTTAACTCAGTTTTCTGAACATTAATTTTTTTCCGAGGAGGGGTCGTTACTAAAAAAGACACCATCGTGGATAAGACCTGACAAAATATCACCGGTACGCTGATGCCCCGGTGATAGCTGCGCGAACTGAAAATGCACTTAAAGAGGCATTTGAGATCATAAACGAAAATGGCATGTAGTAGGATTTGTGGTCAATGGAAACAAAACTAAATACCTCAAACTGTCCTCGGCAGCAAGTCTAAGAAATTCGTATATCTCGGTTCTGTCATAAATAATGAAAATGTAATCATCAGAGAAATAGACAACAGAATATTGGCTGGTAATTGGTCCAGAATAATGGAGCTTACTGTATAAACATAAAATTTATCAAGTCTCCATTGTTGTCAAAAGCCACAAGATTAAAGCTGTATAAAACGCTTATTATACTATAGGTCATCTAAAGGAAACCTGATATGTATCGCAAGAGGATAGCCGTAAACCAAAATTATTCGAAAGCAAAATAATAATAAGGATTTATTATTAGGATTTGCTACAAGTGATAATGGTGAGTGGAAAATCAAAAGTAACAATGAAACTGAGGCTATATTAGAGAATCAAAACATCACTAACTATATCAAGGTTGAGATGGGCAGCACATGTGGTCAGAATGGAGAATGAACGGGTGCAAATAAAAATATTGGAAGCGCACTTCAGTGGGAAGATGAAAAGAGGAAGACCGAGAAGCAGATGGAAGGATGAAGTGGAGAGAGATGCGAGGAAGTTAGGAGTTCGCAATTGGAAGAGAGTGGCACAGGACAGAGAGAGGTGGAGAAAAATAACTCAGGAGACCAAGGGTCATGCTGGCCTGTAGCGCCGGGGAGTTATATTTGGAGTTTTATTTTTCCTTATCACTTCGGAGGAATATGAAATATAAAAATTGCTTGATAATTTCAGCTATATAAGATTTTTTTTTTCAAAAATATCGACAGTTAAATTATGTTTCTAATGATCATCTCGAATGCCCAAAAGATGGTGACCTAGCTAAACGGGTTTTGAAATTTCGACAGGACACATTGCTACGGGGTTGAATGATTTTTTAAGGAGAACAAAATTTTTGTGTGATTACTATTTGGGGAAACATTCGAACCAGAAGAAACATGGAACAGACCAACGCAAAATTGATTGAATACAAACTACAATTTTTTAAATTATACTTTCACTTGACCTGCTATCTATTTAAGAAGAAGAGAGCAATAATTTTTTTTTTTGGGAGGGGTACCATGAATAATCGACGTTGGTGGGAGAGGATAAGCATCCCTAAGTTGATTTATAGAATTACAAAAAACATAACAAAAAAACAAAGAAAGATAGACTTTTGACGGGTATGACTGCGTAAGTTCATTTTTTCTTTCCTTTTTTTCCCAGGAGCTTTATGATTTTATGGTAAGTAGAATTTAGAATTTAGAATTTAGAATTTAGTAGGAGGGGAGGGGATTATTTTTTTTTCTTCAATTGCAAATGTTGATAATTGAAAACAATAAGCCAATAATACGTAATACTATAAAAATCCGGTATATACAGATGAAGAGATAATTAATTTCTTCTTTTGCAATTTCTAATTTTCAACTCATTATCACGATATCACATATTCTTAAAGTTCTAAGCATTTTTGGACAAAAGATTACTTATTTATGTAACTTGTAAAAAAAATACCGTTAATCTGTGTTGAGTCAGCTTCATTTAAAATAAAATAAGGTAAATATAGTAATATTACAATAAATAATATGATTTAACGCGCAAATGGCTCTTTGGAAATTCCCGTACCCTATAAAGTAATTAATTAATAAAATAGATTGAAGTGGGTCATGTCTGGGTCAACAATATATATGTATATACACTCAGTGACTTGATTTAATATAGCAATTTTATAGATGTAAAATGCTAATATAATATATGATATGATAAAACTCTTATTGTTTTTTCTAGCATCTAAATCCTGGTTAGTGTAAGTGTACTTTTTGAATCAAGTAAAAATCAAATAAATTTCAGCAATTGAATATGTGAAAATTAGTAATGAAAGTTTATATATAGATTAAAGTAACCGTCATTTTCAGCACTGATCGGAAACGTACCCTGAAGACTTTCACATCAGTTAACAATCGATAACCCTTCAAAGATAAAAATCCAACATCCGCATCTGATGAAGGATAACCTTTAAGGCTATAGGAAGATGGGCACCGAACCCTTCGTGGTTAACATCATATGGAAGAACACTCCAGTGAAAGGAAGAAAGTAGAGACCATTTAGCTGGTGCGATCTGATACAGATGCAGTCTGGAGGTCTGTGGTTCCTTTTTCAGTAAGGAATGTAAAAATTAGTAACGCTTAGTAATTCCATTATAAATATCTAGACAAGAAACGGAATTATCACAAATATCCACATATTTTTTAAAAACATCATGATTACAATTTATAAATGTAATTACCATTGATCGAAAAACGCTTGAATTTAAAGTAGATTCTCCTACATCTGGATTATTATAGGTGGGGGTGGCCCATATTCGGAGTTTCACAGGATGAGTGTAATTTTACATAAGTTTTATTTATTTTAATTTTCATAGAAGAATGTATATGGAACATGGAATAATATATATTTTCATTTATTTGATTTGTTGTCCGGAAAAGTTTCATAATATACTAATCTTCAATTGGCTGCTTATTCAACTTGAGATTAGAAATGATATACACGATGATGAAAACAAAAAAGAAACATGATGAATTAATACTTTTTGTATTAAAATTTGTAATATTACCCATCACGAGCAGCAAGCTAGTCGAGTCACGTCAAATCCGTCTAGTCGACTTCATTCTAATGCAATTTTTAATCCGTCAGCTAGACGGATCAGAAGTGGCTGGACTGCCTGAAATCCTTGGTATGAGTATACCCTTACAAGTAAATGCTGATAGTCTAAACGACCTATTTAAAAACACCAAGTACATAACTCTAACTCTGAGATCCACAACCTTTTTTCACCAATAGATTATGTATTAGATGGCGACCACCGAGTTCTTTTTTAAAAGTAATAAATGTGAAATGCAATTAGGTCACTGTTTATAATATTTAAAAAGAAAATGTAGAGGATATCGATAAAAATGAATAAATAATTTTCATTCCAAACACTTTTATTATTTCCAAAACTACGAACATTGTCATCATTTTTTTTTTCTTTTACTGTAAAATAAAGAAATTAAACAAAATAATAGTGATGATATTATATTGAGAAATAAATTATTTTGTTCAAAAAGCTCACTTATATCTCCATGAATTTTATATAACATAAATATACGTGAAAAAAAATCGTAAAACATTATATAGAAAACTTGTCTATCTTGCAACTTCTACATAAAACAATAATGATGATTTAAATAAAACCCACAAAATTCTATAATATTATTAAATTATTATTTTCGGAGTTACGCCTCATACTTGCAATAAATTATTATATATTTATTAAAATAAATATTGTTATTTTATTGAAAACTTGTCGATCTGCAGCAGGCAACAGTAAAACCGTTGCTAGGGTGACCGAAAGTAAAAATTATGTTTCAGATTACAGGCACACTTTTGCTCGCGGGCACGAGTGACGTCACGCGGGAACACTGGGGTCCGCCAGTTCTAGGTTGTAGCCCTGGAGCCAGAGCTCAGAAATTGACCTCATCACAAGCGAAGGTTTGAATGTAAATTACGAAAGTGTATGTTATTCTAAGTAAAATGAAGTTTGTCTGCCGTTCCAGAGCCGCTGCTTTCGAAAATGGCGACTGATTTAAAGAATAATATTAGGCCACTAACTTGAGCGTCGAAACGGGAAATTCATTACAAAAAATGTGAGAAAAGTTGTTATTTTTTCCAATCATATATGTGGTTTTAAACATGTAAAAAAACAAAATTGCTAACGCGGGTCACCATGGGAAAACTTTATACAGCCAAAAATGTCAGATATTTTTTTGTTTTTTCACCTATAACTCCTGAACGATGCATCAAAGCGAAAAACGTACACTTTAAGAAATTAAAGAACAATAAATTTTGCGTCGAAACCTAAACCTAATAATTTGAATAAGTGGTATGATAGAAAACCACGACCAACGAACGCTGGTTTTTACCAAATTGGTAATTGTACAAATTACTATAAATGAATCTATAGCTTGGAAATGAGTTTCCTAAGAGCAAAAACTCATAGTATCAAAGTTGTAAATCATACAATTTTGCGTCCGCTGAGTACCAACACTTTTGATTTAGGTCACTTACTCCGAACAAAATCGATAATCTCCCGTTGGTTAGAAATTGGTATTGAAGGTATGTGTGATTTTCAATATTGCAACAGTGTGGGTATCCATTCTAGTGAGTTATTCTTGCTTAGAATATGATACATGCAATATAAGCCTCTCAGTAGCGATGGATTTTGAGTAACGATGTATCGAAAGATACCGAATTTAATGAAGAAATAACGAATCCCGATTCGAGATATACAATTGACTTACAATAAAAATGTTAGTACTCAGTGGACGAAAAATTTGATGCTCTACAACTTTGATTATATGGGTTTTTCCTCTCAGAGAACTCATTTCCAAGCTATAGGGCCATTTATAGTAATTTGTCTCAGTTTTTGACAAATTTGGTGAAACTCAGGTTTTACTTCACCAATATACTTCACCAAATTCAATGTACAATTTAACGTTCTGTAATTTCTTAAAGATTTTATTTTTCGCTTTAATGCGTTGTTTAGGAGTTATAGGTGAACAAAAAAATATCTGACATTTTTGGCTGTAAAAAATTTTCTCTTGGTGGCCCGCTTTCGCAGTTTTGTTTTTTACATGTCTAAACCCACATATCTAAGTTAAAAAAAATAAAAACTTTCCTCACATTTTTCGCAATAAATTTCCCGTTTCGATCTGGAAACGGCCTAATATTCTTTAAATCAGCCGCCATTTTCGAAAGCAGCGGCTCTGGAACGGCAGACAAATTTCATTTTACTTAGGATAACATACACTTTCGTAATTTTCATTCAAACCTTCGCCTGCGATGAGTTCGATTTTTTGGCCCTGGCTCTAGGGCCATTGTGGATCTCTATGTGGATCTAATTTCAAGACGGTAGAGCCTCAATTAAAAAGAAACAAAACAGAGAATAGTCGAATATAGATAGGAAATGGTACATTATGAAAATAATAAAAGAACCATGAGCATTTCCTACGCACATCATCTTCAAA
Source organism: Nezara viridula (assembly GCA_928085145.1). Classification (NCBI taxonomy): domain Eukaryota; kingdom Metazoa; phylum Arthropoda; class Insecta; order Hemiptera; family Pentatomidae; genus Nezara; species Nezara viridula. The sequence continues at coordinate 180,263,657 of OV725077.1, read as the reverse complement.
ACACTGATCACTGATACCTTAAAGGATAATTTTATTTTTGACATGATATCTGAGAGCTGGTTGAGTAGCGTACAGGTCGAATGGCGATTTGTAGGGTTCACTGACGAATTTGAAGCGTGTGAAAACCAATAAAGAATGACCCAAGGGCAAGCCACAGCCATCGCTTTTTACTACTTTCACCAACTACCAATCTTCCATTCACACATATATCAAATGGGTCAACCTCTTGCGCCATGCGTGGGTGGAGCGAGTCTGCCAAAACAAGTTAGGATCTTGGTGAGCCTCCGAGAGGAAAAATAAGACCCTCGTGAACTTGTATACATCAATTAAAACTAAAATTAAGAATAATAAATATTAACCCATTCAATAGGCATTAATTAAGTTTATAGCATTTTGAAATTAAATTGTTTACTATCAAAGAGAAAGTTTTTAAAATACTTTAGTCTATCTACATTTCCGAGAAATTTAAATTCGGTCTGACATTCAGTTGTCTACAGCTGTAATAAAGCAATAGTGGTAATACACATCTATTTTTTATTTTGAAATATACTTCAAGACATAAGTGTTTTGTAACAAATTTTTGATAATTGTTTTTTTTTCTGTAAAAAGGCGTTATGTGCTTTTCTTCGCTATCGGACATTAATTCAAAATTCTTGGTTGATGGCATAATGGATTGAATAGATCAGAGTTTTGAGCATTGCATTAAAAAACCTAGTATTTTTCAATTTCTTAAAACTTTAAATTTGTAACATATTACCTTCATATAATCATTTATTCATATTTTTTTAATTTACTTTTTTGTTTACTTATTCAATTTTATCCCATACTTCAAAAACTGTTTCCTTTCACAGCAATCCTATGCGAGGAAAATGAATACACTATAATTATTTCTGCCCTTTAGCAAACTACACATATTCACATTATTGCATATACATAAAACAGGAATTAAATATAATATAATAACTAATAAAACTAGCTTACCCTTGCAAATAATTTCTACTGAATTAGAATATATCCTAATAAATAATTCCAAGATAATAGAGTATATCATTCATTGAAGCAATACTAACATACATTTCTAAAATGGGAGAATTTTTTTCGGTTGCTAATAATTTAAAAACCATTCAATTTATTATGAGTATAATCAATCCTAAATGTGCGAATAAACCTATTTATAATATTAAAACATTTTTTTATTATTTTATATTGAATATTAACACAATCTGCCACAGCCAAGAGCAATATGTATTAGGGGTGTCAATTCGTACAATATATACATATAAGAAAAGCAAATGACAGTAGTTAAGAAAAAAATAAAATAGGATAAAAAAAAGTGAGCAAACAAAATATAAAATAATAATGAAAGTATAATGATGAAAGTAAAAAATATATGACTTCACAGATTAGAGGATATATATAATATATAAATACATATATATAAATACATAAAATTTACAAAATCTGTAGATAACAAAAAGAAAAAAATGAAATAAATAAAATTCATCTAAAACTCATTCACGCCTATATACATAAAATTCAAATTAGTTTTAATTAAATAACAACCAACTTTTACATCTACTCTCTACAAAGACAGAAGTTCCGCAACTGATTGGTTTATAAAATATATCTGGTCAATTTAAAAATTATCTAAAAAAAATGATACCGGTTTGATAAAAGAAGTGGATGAACTAATTCTCAAGGTTGTACCAGAAGGACACAAAGAGAAATTGTGAGAACTTCACTTTCTTTGGGTGTTTCAGTTTTACATTTGAGGCCGTTCTGTCGGTGACCAGTATCACACCTACTTATGGAAAGTCAAACCACAACTCCTGCTATGGGCAGTCGTTCGTTAATTGTGGCAATGGCTCATGTATTTCGTTTTTTATTTATTTTTTCTTTAAGATATGTTGATCACTTTTACCAAACAAGCACATTAAATGGAATTTAATTAATAATTATCTAAGTGGGCTTGATTTCAATTCATGTTCGGAACTTAATTTGCTAAAAGTAACATAAATAAGAAATAGGAATGCTTATTTATTATTATTTTTCATTGATTTTCATTTCTACCTTTTCATGCGAAACTATTATATGTGCCTCCTCTTTAATGGTACAAGCAATGTTGTATATGTATGTATAGAATATAATAGAGAAGAAAAACAAATTTATTCTTGGGCGTGGTCCCTAAAGAATAGCGTAGTTATACGGAAAACAAAGGATTACTTCTGACAAGAAGATCTGTTACATTATAAATAAAATAAAAAAGTAAGTAAACTAACAGTACATACAGTACAAAACAAATGAAACTGTGTACAAAATACTTAAAATTAATAAAAAGCGAATTAGGAATGAAAACAAAAGAACTAAATTCCTCAAATAGATGAGCAAAAGTTATACATAATATATATTGTCTTTTATACAGGGTGTTCCATAAGTAGATGGAAATGTTTAAAAGGTTGACAGTAGACATCAAGATCAGATCTACAATTTATGTATGTAAGTACAAAAAGTTAATGTAAATAGTTGCCAATTTCCAGCAGAAAAGTAAGAAATTTAAGATTTTTTTTTTTATGCGTCACGTATTTTTTTTAATAGGGAGCAATAACATAAACATATTTGATTTAAGTAACTAAATATTGCTTTATAGTGAAGTAGACAAAATGAACTTTAAACGAACCTAAAGTTGGTCATTGTAAAAATTATTTAAAGATGACTATTGGGCGGACAAACACAGCTAAGTTTCACTTTAAAAAAAATCATATATTATTTATGATTTTTTTTTATCGCCCTTTAACTGTACTACATTTACCTCTCTTTTACAAAAACTTCCTCGTTTAATAGCCATAAGTCCATATTAATTAAGTTGAGGTTTCTTAGAAAAAGTTATGAGATTCACTTCGTTAAAAGTAAATTCTGTATAGTTAACTATGAAGCAATGTTAAGTTACTTAAATCACATATTGTTATGTTATCGCTTACTATTCAACACAAAACCTGACACGCTTTAAAGAGCACAAATCTTATATTTCCTACTTTTTTTTCTGGAAATCGGACAACTATTTACATAACCTTTTTTGTAGATCTTGATGTCTACTATCAATCTTTTGAATATTTCCCATTCTTACGGAATGCCCTGTATATAGAGCTGTTATTGTAAAAATTTACCAAAATGGTTTATTTAACTGCATGGACAAATATTATATATGGATCGAAGAAATGAATAAATGAGAAATTAATGTACGAAACTCGTCAATCAGTCTCTCATAATAGCAATAATCAATGACCGGATTCTCTTAAGTATAGCCTGCGGAAGTTTCTTTGGTTAAATGGTAAAATTTTAAAAAAGATTTAATTTAATAAATTATTTAAGACCGGATTATAATAAGTTTTATTTATAACTATTATGAGTCATTAACACCTAGAGAGCTCATTTCTAAAGTGTTAATTATAGAAGAAGATTTTTTATTTTTCATCTTAGGCCCATGAGACGTAGTGGAATCCAAAATCCTCATTGTGGCTAGTGGACCAAAAAGTTAGGAGACCCTTGATCTGTGACATCTGTGAACGAATGTGACAAACATTTTCAAGAAAACCAGGTAGATTGGAGACCATATGGATAAGAGGAATAGACAAACGTACCACGAAGTACTGTAGCAAACAATAGAGATAGATAAAAAAAAGTCTGGGTTTATAAGTCGCAAAATTTTGTTACACATGTCAAAAAATGTTTTTCTGAAATGCAATCAATGATATCACTCCCTCCTTATCATATGAGAATAGTGGAAAAATTGTAAAAATGAAATAATTCAGTGATTTTATAATGGATAAGTTATTATCTCGGATAGTTTTTGCATTATATCCTTTTATGTTCAGCAAGCCGTACAACTCACAGAGGGAAAGTTATTCGGTCGACCATGAAAATCTATGTCGAGGTTTTGACAGAACATAACGTTCCTTGATCATTATACGATTCGAGATAGTGCACCGCGATATCATCTCATTGCTTGGAACCGCTAATTGAAATGTGAATGTGAGCATAAACACCTCTCTGCATCATTCAACCTCACAACCACTATTTAGATTTAACATAGAAATCACGAAGATATCGTTAATTCCGTTAAATTTAAGATTTCATAATGGTACTTGGGAGTTTTTGGACACAAAGAGAGAAAACATCGGAAACATGTTGTAGTGGATCAGTACTTAACTAGTTCTCCTGCCACAGATTGTAAAAAAAAACGTATTTTTTTGTGATTCTTTTGAGGTTTAAGAGGCCGATTGTGGTCTCCTTTTTCCTCTTAAACCTCTTTAAGTAAAAAGGAATTATATTTCGCAGCTTTTTGAAATTATTATTGAAATCAGTTGGTGTAGAAGTATTTAAAGAACATTTAGAATACAAAATTTAAAGTATATATGTATAGGCCGTAGGTGAGGAACCTTCCTATTATTAGAGGACGTAGTAAGGTTAGGCAGCGCTAATTGATGCCGTAACAATAATTTATTTTTTACTATTGCAATTTTTATATATATCTAAATACAACCTACCATATACATATAATCAACTTATTCTATTAATTTTCAAAGATTCATAAGCTAAATAGTTACACATTAATAAATTTCAGGGCTAGGTTTAATAAATGTCGCTCAAAAATGTTTGGAGGACGCATTTACATCACGGAGGCTATATGCGGCCTATTGGCCGCAGGTTTCTCACCTATGGCCTTCTTTTTATGTAAATTGTGTACTTATTCATATTCTTATATTCCCCCTAAATTAGTTTTGTTCTTACTGATACAAAATATCTAGTAGTTGACCCTATGTAGTAGGCCAGCATTACTTTCAATAAAGTATTTCTGTCTCTTTTGTTATTCAACATCATACAAACAAAAAATTGAATTCGTTCAATGTATTGTTGTTTTAACCATTTTCTGAGTGAAAGTGTAGCTACTAATTAAATATTCGTGTTGAATATGTACATACATACTATACTGGAAGTTTTTTAAGTTTTATAATTTATTCAATTTAATCATAATTAATTAAAAATAATATGTACCTGTGGGTAATGTTTTTCCCACAGCAATTTGGGTAAATATGGAGAGAATGTTATGTCGGCTTTATCACATTTAAAATGTTTTGCTCTTGTCAAAAGCTTTTGACCTGTATGTATTTTCTTTACACCTATATGTATCTTGAAGTTTAGTCAATATATATCGAAGTATATTTTAACTACGTTCGATATTTTATTGTATTCAAATTAATGCCGATTATTGAATATTACGAACTGCCATATTGAACACAAAATAAATTGTAAATTACAACTTACACACAATAAAAACTACTTAATAAAAAGTTCTTACTAATGTCATATTGATTGAGTATGAGTAATGGACTGAATTAAAAAAAAATTATATGTTAGGAAAGAACTTCAGAGAATCTCACTCCCAACGGCGGGGTCAGTCATAAAACCAAAAGAGGAGCCATTATTTAAAAAGAGAGGAAAATCAATCTAGGTTTAGTGGAATTAGTCTTCTATTGCATAAATAGTTTCTTTCAAAATGTTGAAATATCCTCAAGTAACCTGTGGCTGTGTTTAAATTTTTCAGAAATTTGATATTTAAATGGATAGGGTTTTCCCCCACGTTGGTATGCGGAGGGGGGAGGCTACAATTAATTGCTCCTTTTTATACAAGGTCACATTTATACATATTTTTTCATACTTGATTATTATTTATAGGTATGTTCGTAAACGAAGAGACAAATTTTCAATGACAAAAACATTTCGAATTTTTTAATTATTATTTTTTTTATTATGTATAGCAGTTTTAAGTCATACTTTTTGTAATTCAAATTCAATTTTTTTCCAAATACAACAAATTTAAAAAAAAATTATACATTTTCCAAACCAAATTCAACATTTTCCATTTCAAATTCAACTTTCGATTGATTTTAGTTTGTAAGGATTTTTGAATCAAAAAGTTCCGAAAAGTTAAAATCAATTGAAAGTTTTACTCGACGTTGGAAAAGTTTAATTTGTCTTGGAAAAGTTGGATTTGACTAGGAAAACATTAAATTTAAATCAGAAACAATTGAATTCGACGTGGTAAAATTTTAATATAACATAAAAACTATATTCTATCCACAACTTAATTTTTTTATAAAAATTCTAATCAGCTAAAAAAAGTTTAATATACAGGTATTCGACTGTATTCTTATCTTAAAATATTTCAAGCGTCACTTCTACAGATTTTAATTTTCTAAAGACTCTAATTAACTTGTAGCAGAAAAAATATATTATTATTATTTTTCTCGAAATCTTTTGAGACGATTTAAACTTGAAATCATTAAGCGCAGAACGTTTACATTACTATAATTAATATTAACTAGCAACATATTTTATTTTGATAGTTAATAATTTTAGTTATTCTAATTGGAATTAATGAAGAAAAAAAATGAAATATATTAATTAAGGAAGCCGTAGTAAGATATAACCTAATTACACCGAAACCGTGTTCTAACCATCTACTATTTCTTCTTGACAGTTAGTTCATTAATAAAGAATGACTTTAAATCGTTGTAAGAAAAGAAATTGCAGAAAGAAAGAAGGGAAATTGTTCCGGCTGAAGAAAGGATATCGTCAGTTGATTCCCTGACATCAGTGCGTCTTCCGTTGGTAACTGGTTTAGCTTCCAGTAAAAACATATTACACTGAACCTTGAAAAGGGTAAAAATTGAAAATTTTAGATTTCCTTTTTATAGGTGAAGTTTACTTTACAGTTCTTATCCGGAATTGCTTTTGGTAATTCATAAGTTACTACTGCAAAAAGTAAAGTATTTTCCATTTCTAAATTAAATAAGGTTAATATAAATTACATGGACAAATATTCGCTGGATACAACTTCAAAAGTACCAATCGCTTCTCTTAATTCCTGTTCATAAATAACCCTTTGATTTATGTAGGTTTTTTTTTTTTTTGTCTGTTTTTCTGATTTCAATTTCATGGAAGCTTCAACTAACAGAAACATACATTTTATTTTAGAGAGAATTACAATAATATTACATGGTTGCTCAACTGTGTTGGGTTGCTACATCACACAACACAATCATCAATTAACAGATAATAAGTATATATATATTACTGAACGAATCAGTAATTACTGAATCAGTAATTACTACAGTAGCTTAATATATGTGCTAGTGTATGGTGCTGAGACTGTCGGTGTGTCCCTGGCCTGATCGAAGCTCTATTTTGTAAAACTTTGAAGAGGATCCCATGGTTGACTAATAAAAGGAAAATACCGAGATCGAAACGTCAATAAACAGAAGAAATGAACATTCAATAGTTTATTAAATAATAATTAAGTGACCTTATTCCCAATAAAATAGTTAAGTTTATAAGTTTAAATATATATATAAGGGAGAGTTAAGTGGGACCATTGGTATATACAGCAAATATGTTAAAAATAGTTTACAAAATGAAATAAGCGAAGGCCAAATCAAAATATGTGGTGATGGAGGATTCCTAAAGAGTCTAAAATAATAGTTTCAGTCATGGCCTGCATCTGCTCCCTTCCAACACCGAACCTCTGCAAGAAATTACTTGTGGTACGAGAGATGGTTTCCTTAATTACCGAACCATAGCCGAATTGAGAATTTTCTCTCATCGAATTCATCTCTATACTTTTCATTTAAGTAAAGTATGCAGTTTTTATAAATTTCACTTTTCTCTGCCCTTAACTTGAAGTCTTGATCTTGATGGTTTGTTTCAAACTTGATCGTGAGATCCACTATTGGTGCCTAAATAAACTTCGAGGAAACGACTGTAGTTATTAATTTAAAAGAATTCGGCTATATGGCTAGAAATATATTATTTAAAAGATTCAATCAAAATAGTTTAAATTGTTTTCGAGAAAATTGTGAAAATGTGTAAAATCAATTATGTAAAGTGCCATTGTGGATCTTTGCTTATTCTACTGGAAATGTTGCTTTAACATCCCAGGCACATACTGATCTTAAATAAATAATTTAACTTTCTACACGCTGAGAATATTTCTCTTTCTTTCTGATATTTTTTTATTTTTCTGTCTAACGTTAAGTTTTTTCTTCTGCACACATGTTTTTACTTCAGATTCGCAAATTAATATTAAATATTTCTACACTGTTTTCCTTTTACACTTGATCCTTTTTTTTTAATATATTTTTAAAAAAATATTACTAGTTGGCCCGTGCGAATAATTCGCAGAAAATTTTGTTTAATGAAGAAATAACAAAATAATATGAAAATAAGTAGTCCCTATTTATTATGTAAGAAAGGAATTAATATTTTTTCCTTGGTCGGTTACAATATTCCATTAAACATAATAGACAAAAATATTTGTACAAATTGTTTTACTAAGACCTATTTTTGAACGCTGGCTGGAAAGATAATTAAAGTAATAAAGACAAAATAATGGGATTTTATAAATTATTAAAAAAAAAAAATGTAAGAACAACCAAATGTCTTTAAGAAATAATAAGGCTAATATATCAGTCAGGAAAAAAAGTATAGTAGACTATTCTACTCCTAAATGCAATATCTTTAAACAGGAAGACGTTATCAAGTATACCAAAACTAATGGACAGCATCTTTGTTAATAATTTTCCGATTTTTTTTTGTTTTGTAGTTAATTTAGTTATATCTTAGTAGTTAATCTTTCTAATTATGGATACAATCAAGAAAAAAAAATGCATACTTTTTGAGTTATTCGCAAATAAAGTTTCTTTTTCGCAAATAAACTTTTTTTCCAGAAATTTCGGGGGATGGGACTATTTTTCGCATGTGAAGGAGAAGAATATCTTCAAAATGAGTGGTCAATCATTGGATTTGATGAAGAATTGACGAAGTTATGGCGTACTGGAAAAAAAAACACCTTTTAGAAATAATATATAGGATAACTATTTTATTGTACATGTTACGCCCGGTAGTAAGCAGTTAAAGAAATACTTATAAGGAATTAAAATAAAGAAATAAAACCCAAAAAAATAATGAATTTAATCAATGACCGATGAATACGTATTGATAATACAGCCATTAACATCAACGGAGACCCTTCACTAGCGGATTGGTGCGTGCTGATCGTATCACCTCCCCAGAAATAATGACGGTCACGAAAGACCTCAACAGGTACTGAACCCTTGACCCTCATGTGCAATGGAGGGTGTGGATGTCCAATCCAAGTATGGTTTCACTTATGCCAATCGGGGCGGGGGGCGGGGAGGGGGATATAGTAGTACAACAGGAACACGGCTGTTTTATTGCTTTCCTCAAGACATCTTTACGACAAAGGCAATCGTTACATTGCCGACGACGACCTCGTCGGAAGAAGACCATCGAGAGTGAAAATGCAGATGCTCTGGGCAGTGAAAGGAGTGCGCAACGCATTTGATGTCCTTCTGGCACCGGGAGAAGAAAGCAATTTTCCTTAGAGTCACGCAGGAAAGAATGCGCAAGATAGTGCGCGGGGCCTGTCCCATGCGGGATCTAAGCTGCATACATTAGATGAGGACTTCGCTTGCGCAAGCCACGATCGTTTAATGTCAGAATCTAGTCGTACATCAATACTGACATTTGAGAGGGAGCTACAGTGTTCCCTTCAGTTCCCGGTTAAAGAGCAATGATATCGTGATTTCGATATTGGAGAATGGTTCCCATGGTAGGAATATCATGAATGATATGATTTCATAATAATACATAAAATATAATAAGGATTTCATATTTATTCCCAGGTTCTTATGTATCGTTTAATGAGTTGAAATCAATAATAACAGTCGCAGAAAACCCAAGTAAACAAATCGAGGAAAATGTATGAAATGAAAATTCAGTGGTACATATGAAAGACTTTGAGGTAACATCATTTCAGTGAGCAAATAACAGTTGAAGTTATTATCTCACTATACATCATAAATGAAGCCTGTCCTTCATTATTGGTTACTAATAAAAACCATTGATGTAAAAATAGTTTTATTATATTTTTAGTAATGATAAAAAAAATATGAGGAAATTTGTATTTGAAATATGAGGAATAGCTACAATGCATAGGCAAGCAATTTAAAATAAAATAGCTACTTATATTAATTGATGATATAGTAATTCGTAAACCAGATCTTGGATGACTAAGAACTCTTACATTATGTAATTAAATACATATACATATATTTGTTAGTGTGTATGCGGACGATATATATATATATATATATATATATATATATATATATATATATATATATATATATATATATATATATATATATATATATATGGATAGTTGACCAGTTATTCCTCCATTGGCAGTACAACTCATATTATGAAGATTGAGTCGATAACCAACATGATTTCCCATCGTATTTCTTGAAATATTTTTTATAAATTTTGTCTATGTAACCGTTTGATATCTTCGTTTCTACGTATTTATATTGTTACTCTAGTATGTTCATGCTATATATATAAATTTCAAGGTTATGTAGAGTCAATCTATAGTACCAGATACAAATAGCTTTTTTAGTAATTCTAACAAATATCATACCTTAACCAAAAAATAATGAATTTTTATTGTTTATTTTTAAATTATTTTCTAATACGCAGTACAGCATCAATCAAATCTTATGTGAATGTTAGTCACTTCAATTTTATTTGAAAAAAAGTCTTGATTTCGTTTGTTATTGATGATGCAGCAGATCGCTAAGCCAATTTCTTTTTCGTTGTGTTTTTATCTATAATAAACAATATATTTATAGAAAGAAAGGACAGAAAACAGAGTGAGGTGGATTTAGGCTGTTAGATCTAAAAAAATAACTGTATTTGACTGAATATCTCAGGAAGTAATTAACTGTATTTAAGTTAGTTTGAAATAAAATAATGGATTACTGTACTCAATAAAAAAAAGTGAATTTAACGATAAACTATATTCATCAGCCAAACCTGAGAAACTCCATAAAACCCGAAGAGTATATATCATCCAAAATTAATAATTTCGGAGAGAAGTGAGTTTTAACGAAAGGGTATAATCATTCATTAATTATATTTTTCGTGCCGCGATGGTTCCTCCACCCACAAGGTGAACGGCCAACATTCACTTAACCATCGGAAGTGAACCTGGCAGTTTCGAAAGGAAGAAAAAAAATCTCATCACAAGAAATAAAAATTTTAAAAACAACTTAAAATTATATATTTATTAGAATTAGTGCATAAGAAGCTTTCAATTGGGGGGTTTTATCATGACAAAACTTTATTAGGAAAATATAAGCCGTATGGGCTTATTACCAGTGGCAGAAGCATTGAAAAAACAAAAATGATAGTTTATTAACTATTTATTTTCAGTAGTAACTTAAAAAAAAAGAATTATATTGTTAAGAAATAAAAGGTCTAGATGCAAAAATATGAACAAGTATACATCGATAAAAAAAAAAATCTATATTAAAAGGTCTAAAAATTTTCTTATGAGAATAATATTTCTGGAAGAAGCTGTTTTTGGAAATTCAGTAACCTCTCAACACATACGAGCTTGATATCAACGAGTTTTGTTCATCAACAAATACTAAAATAGGAAAAAGTTCCGCATATGAAAGATTGCATATTTGGTAATTTGTAATTTAAAAAAAACTCCAATGCATACTGAATATGTATCTCGCTGCTGTTAGTAGAAATGAGGTAAATAAAAATTGAGTGTTTTACAGGAGAGCAAAAGACTAAATTGGTAGCCAATTAAACACATCTGCAAAGATCTACCGTCAGAACTTAAGTTGTGATTCACATTAATGTTTTAAAATGCTCTTAAAGTATCTATTAACGGTATATTTATCTTATCAATTTACAGTTACCATCATATATTATTTATTTTAATTTATTACTTATTCTTCCGACTTATATATAACTCAATTTTCCACTTCATTGATTTCTAATTTCATTGTTTATTGCATTATTATATTACTTCCTATTTATTTTTTTGAATTTGACATATATTTTCCATCTATTTATTATTATTTTTATTTATATTCTTTATTACTTAAATATACTAGTCTGATTTATCAAATATTTTTATGTATTATCATTTTGTACATTTTCCTCTTGTATTACATTTTTTTTTATGTATTGCAGATAATTATAATAATATTTTACATGTCCCCACGCCTTGAAAATTAAAAAAGTGCTTATAAATTTTAATTTCTCTTAAAATTTCTATATACATCTCCGTATTAATTTATTATAAGATAAAATAAAATACCATTCTATTTTAAGAAAATAATCTTTTTTATGTGATTTTACATTTGATTAGGCATCCAACCAACTTCTACTGTAAATAGATGCACATTTTGACTGAATGTTACGAAAATCAACGTAATGAAGTTGAATTGGAGAACGATATAACTGAAATCCTAAAAAATACTACCAAATTGGCAAAAAAAGTCTTTACATTTCTTCAAATAACGCACCTTTACAACAAAATTTAAAATTTGCTGACTCTTTTCTGGTTTTAAATATTTTATGCTTTCAATTTATTGTTAAATTTAATTTCATCTAAAATCAATGTAAAATAAATATTTTGTAAGGGCTAAAATGACCCGAAAGAGGTTGAGGAGCCCCGCCATTGTTGTAAATAAATAAAAATAAAGCTGTACAATTAGATTTTATTTTCGATAAAAAGTGTTTATGATCAAACTATTTAAAACATATAAAAAAAAAATAAGTTCAAGAATAATAAATAATTTTAAAATCCCGTGACAAAAAATAATATATTTTAACATAAACAAAACATTAGGAAAAAAATAGAAAAAAAAAAGAAAACCACAACCATTTTCAAAGAAACGAACCGATGCCAATGGTTACTGCAGGACTTTTCAACTAGTAAATGGTATATTAGTAATGGTATAATCTGACCATCGACCATAACAATCAGAATTTGCTGACGCAAAAGGTTCTAATGGTATATTTGCTATTAAGTGATGTCCTGGAGGTAATGAGGCTACAAGGTATTTTCATCAGGTCTAATGATTTTCATGATGGTTATTGATTGTTAGCAAAACATAAAAACAAAAAACAAATTGGTTAGATAGTTTGCCAACCGTGAGTAGCCTCCCGTAATGGAGCAATCAATTAAAGTAAGAATCAAAAAACCTTCAGGTAAAATCAGAGTGTACCATCAAATAGATTGGATCCAATTGCGATACTAAAACAAACTTGGTAACTAAGTTTCTTCTTCCTCAAAACAAAGGTGTCATATTACTTTCGCTTTCCTATATATAAAATACATAATAAAGGGAAAGTATTACGATTGTTAAAATTTCTAATTTTCAAGGAAATTGCGGGCTTTAACCTCCCTTGTGTCTCAACAACCATCTCGAAAAATGTGTGTGTGTGTGAATGTGTTAAATAGTGCAGTCAGGAAATGAAAAGTTGTTCGAAACTGAATTGTAATTATCAAGGTAGGTACAATATACCTGAAATGTTTTCACCTACGTCTAATAACCGGAACTGTTAAAATAAATAATAGGCTTCCGTTTTTCGTTGTAGTAGTAAGACATATAATCTATAAAAGAATTTAATAATTAACAAAAGGCGGAAAAAAGTGAACAATTTCCTATCTTGAAAACTAATCTCCGAGAATAATAGTATACGTACAATGTAACCTTGGAAAGTTGAAGATTTTAGACAAAATTAATATCTAACTAATAATGCTTTAGAGAACACATAGAGGTAATATAGAATGACGACAAACGTAAGATTAATAATTAATGAAAACTAATATTAATTAAGAGAAGCTAATTATTTCCATGAAAACTTAATAATATTTTGAAACTAAACGAAAATTAGACGTTTTAGAGATGTTTAAAAACTATTTTACCGAACTTCTTTAAGGGAAGACGTAAAGAAGTGCGTTGCGCTAAAAATATTTCAAGCAGAGTTTATGGGATGGAAAATCATATGATAATAACTTTAGTTTAATAATTTTTGATGCGTTAACAGATGTTTTTATTTATTTATAAATATAATAATCTGACACGTGGTCAATAATTATAGTGAGATATAAACACATTTACACCATATGTACAGGAAACATAAAATTAACAAAAGTAAAATAATAACTAAATAATTATCAAACAACTATGTACAATAAAAAATAAAATAACCTAAAGATAAGTATATTAAAAACATAAAAACTCCGTCAGATAACAAATTAAAATAATTAAACATTAACTAGCTGAAATTGTGCACAAATTTAATTATTAAACAGGATAGGCACCATATTTTTAAAAATATTTTTAACAATTAAATTGCATATAACATAAATTATTTACTTGTTAATATTTTTAAAGTATTTTTTTATAATTAATGTAAACCTTTATAACATAATAACATAATTTTAATTGTTCCTAATTAATATTTCATCAATCAATTACAAAAATGTCAGTTAAATGCATAAAAGTATGAGAATTTGTATTGATATTGCACAGTAAGCTACAAAACACATCGATAGTTGTCATTATTGTAAATTTTATCGATAGTTATTAGAACAACGATATCTAGAATCGAAGTTGACGCGAATTTGTTTTCTTAATAGATAAATATCGGCATAATCGCGAATCCGAACATGTAACTTCTTGAGTACTCCTTCAAATAAGCAAGGAGTGGTTTATTTACTGTCTAGATTTACTTTGATCATACGAGTAAGGTGTCCCTTTAAAGATGAATTAGTCAATAAAATACATTTATAAAATTATAAATATACTCATAATGATGTAGAGATGTAGAGATACAATATGAGAAGAAGTTGGTAGGAGGGTGCGGTCAAATAAATACTAAATTTTAAAGAATACTATATCTTTAAAAATACTATTTTTAATAATTTAATATTTATTTGATCGCATCCTCCGACCAACTCCTTCTCATATAAATACACTCACTCAGGAGGCTTTCAGATATATTTTTTGATGAAAGTAACCAATCTGTTACATTGCCATTCTATTTATGACGATTTTATATTAAAAAAAATTTGTTTGTAATGTCTGTTGGCATAATATTTACACCGTCTGAGTCTGATCCGCTAAGACATCAGCTGCAAGTAGCGACTCGCCGTGCAAACATCTTCCGATAGCTCTACAAACGTTATTATCTGGAGCATGACGGCCCGATCAAATATTGGTCACGTGGGCAAACAAGTTAACATAGCAGGGCCTAAGCAAAGATTTACTTGATTAAGAGATCCCATTAGTAAAAGAAAAGAATAGATTTTTAATTTGACTCCTTTTTTGTTGTCGAACTAAGGCAGAAAGAGACATTTATTTATTATTTATTATTAAGAAAAGCTATCATCAGAATTAAAAGTCTTAAACTAGAAAAGTTCTGCAACGAAACACATTACGTATTTAATTTAACACTCCAATCAGTCCGACTACCAATATTGAATGTCTTTTTTTTACTGACTGTAGATTTCATTATTCGAATCTTAAAGTAATTGAAATTATAAATATCAAACTAGAAAAATATTTTCTAGTTTATCAATGTGCAATAATGGTTTATATCACACAGTTTTTCATTTCTAGTAAAATACTAGTCACTTGACAGATGACGAAAAAATTTATCATCTTAACAGTAGTGGAAAATGAGCTTAAAAATTACAGGGGTAAGTTGTTCCGAGTGAGATAGCTCCAAAACAAAGAGATAAATATAAGTCTTCTAGTACAACTTGATTCATGTACGTACTGTGATTCTTATAATACTAATTGTAATCTGAACTATGTTATAAATTCCTCATTAAAAAGACTGATTACCTACATTAGCTTTAAACTGCAATGTGAGATAATGTATAAACTGGGAGTACAGCTTAGAGAAGTTAAGGAATTATAAATGATTACTATTACAAAAGAAATAATCATTTGAAAATTATATATTTTGTTTCATGATTTTGTTCAAATTGCCATACTTATTTGACTGAATACTCTTAAGATATTATTACTAAGTCTTTAAATAAATGAGTATATATTCAAATTTTTTTTCTATCATCTATGTTCTCATTTGGGTTAAATTGTTACCTTGTTGTTTTCCTGTATATTAAATTTTATATAAAAACATTCGTTAAAGGTACGTCCAAAAGTCTTGCAGATTAATAAAGAAGAATATGTGTAAAAATTATAAGCTAGCATAGATTTTGTTAATATGCCATTTTGTAAATAATATTTGATGTTGCTCAAAGCTTTTTTACTCGCTCTCCCCTATTAATAAAACCTTTCCCAAAATATGATGAACTATCATAGCAACATCATTACCAAAAGCTAAAAAATCCCAGCATCAAGTCCTTGAACTCAAAAGCACACAACAAAATGACAAGGATAAAACACAGCCTAAATGACAAATGACTTGCTAGAAAAGGATCATACAATACAAACTCACAAAACAGCCCACCTTAGAACATGAATTCCTAAGCACTACTTTGATCTACCACGAACCCAAACATCCCTTTCGAGGTTGTAAAAGATTCATAAATCAATCTCGAGACGGATATGAGTACAGATTTGCTTATCGCAAAAGTACATTGCAGATGTATACGTCAAAATATGTTTTGTGAACAAAATAAATATAAAATTTACAAAAGAAACTATTGTTTGCATATGTTTATAATCGTTTGAAGTACTTAATTATTATTATTATGAATAATGTTTCGCAAAAAAGTAACAATAAAATCAATAAAATAAAATAAATTATAAACTTTTAAACGCAATCAACAATTAAAAACAGCTTATAAGCAGATCGAAACAAATAATTATGGTATATAAAGATATAAAATAAGTGACACAGTTTCTAAATGAACTGATAAATTGCAAGATCTAGAAACAGCTTTCATCGAAAAATGGATGGAAATTATGCAAGCTCTTTATTAAAAGATTATTTTATTTTAATAAATCTAGTTTTTAAATGAAATATGCAAATAAACGTTTATAATTTATATATATATGACAAATCTACTTAGCTCGCTTATGTGGTGTCGACATCTAAGTCTATTATTATATATATATATATATATATATATATATATAATAATAGGCTTAGATTTTATATATATATAATAATAATAGGCTTAGATGTCGACACCACATAAGCGAGCTAAGTAGATTTGTCACATAAAAATAACAAGCATTTCTCGCCTTCAGCCTAACCTTAATCTCATCTTCAATTTCGTTTTTTCTAGTTATCGTAGACCCTAGATACCTAAACTTCTCTACGCGTTCAAACATATGACCTTCAATATCGATATCACCGGCAATATTGCCATTTTTGAAGCTAACCAGGAGTGCCCATCACCTCCAAGCTCACTGGCGCAAGAACCTATCCCCTCCATTGCTTCCAAGATATTCTATTTTATACCTATTCTTAAAAACAAAGCAAGCTAAGGTAGAATGATACAAATCGCAGATCATATACAATTACATTTTCTGTGGATCATTCCATGTTTTCTCCTTGTCCGTTTGTCCAAAAATTCATAACTCCGTCGAAATTTCCCTCACTCAAAAATTCAAAAACCTGTCAAAATATGTCTCCCTCAAAAATTTTGATAGCGCAAGTTGCGACATGAAACCGCTGAAGCTAACTATGTATTTTGTCTTATCCGTGTTTATTTCGCGCCTAAGTTCTTTACCGGCTTCCATTGCCGTTCTTTATTTAGTTTTATAGCTTCCATGTCTTCGCTTAACAGGACCAAATCATCCGGAAAAATTGGACTTGGAAAAATCTCAAACTTTCAATTGCGTTTTCCCATAAATATGATGTTTGCACTTAACAGACTATGCACAAGATGACTATAGATAGATATTTTATCTATCTATAGTCAATCCACATGTATTTATTCATTTTTTTTCCTAAGAAATTCTAAATATCTAAAAAGGTTTGTTTAGTCTTTTTTAAAAAAAGCTAACAATCTTTAAAAAGCTAGATACGATAAGAGAAGAACTAAGATGAAAATTTTCTTTTTCTTTTTAGAGCTAAAACTAGTGAATAAATAGTGTCAAGTGTATTGACTATAAATAAATAAAACAATACTTGAAAATCATGAATCATCGTCCTTTTAAATAGTTATGTTTTATAAGCAATAAAGCAAAGGTGATCTAACAGCCTTAGATTTATAAATAAAATAATTTTATGACACTATAAATAGAAATAATGTATAAAATTATATTACATTTATTTCTTTGCATATTATATTACGATTTGTTTACTGACTGACTAATTTTCTATTCGAATTATTTACACGGGTCAAATAATATTTAATAAATTGATGATATTTTATAAAGCCTTACGCAATAATAAAAAAAATAAGATAACTAATAAATTATATTAGCATCTTAAGGAAATAATAATTTTAGTTATCAATTAAATTTTGTAATAACATGATGAAAATATTTATATAGTTTATTTTTTTTTTAAATAATATGGAATGCCAATTTCTAGTAGTAATTCTAAAATTATTGGTTATTATCGTATCTAAAGAGAACAAGATGTTTTTTCAAGACTTCATTTAGAAGGTTTGACCATAATTATATGCATAAGAATAAATTATCTATCTTAATCTTCAAAATAATAATCTAATATTATTAAATTATGGTCTTTAAATTACGGCGGAATACACGCCAAAGACAACGTTACACACGAAGACTCACTTCAGCACAGCCTACCGTCGCTGCAAGTGAAAAGGAAACAAGGCCCTTATGCAATATGACAGCGGGAAGATAACATGGTTTCCTCACGCTCTACATATTCCACTGCCATCTTGATAGCAAGGCCTCCTGTATCGATACCCTCATCTGGTTAGTTTTGCATTCAGCTCTGCACAATCCTGGTTTCGAAATATTCCTAATGATGTTTAGTTCACCCGAGGCGTGATATTACCTTCTTTGGTATTAAATGTTAAGATAGGATCTGAATTGAACTTATACTTTGAAAGCTGTTTTTAATTGACATGCGTTTTATAAATGTTATTTGCATAATTATAATAACGGGATATTTAAAAAATAATTGGTGTAATGAATATATAGAAGAAATACATGTTCTTTAATATAGCCAAATGTCCTTATAATAGACATGCTATAAGAGTAAAAATCATGATAAACTTTAAAACGGTTACAAATCGTAAGTATTATCCTATTTTTTTTTTTAAACCTTTGCTTGTAAACACAACAATATGAGACGTATTTGTACAATACACTTAAAACCAAAACCAAAAGAAAAGAATATATATATTCTGAAAAAATATATAAGCAATAATATATTATCATCCTTCACGATACGTATAGTTAAGAATAATTTCAAGTTGTAAACATTTAATCACCTCTTTAATCTTCGAACATTTAATATTAAAAATTCTAAATATCTAAAAAGGTTTGTTTAGTCTTTTTTAAAAAAAGCTAACAATCTTTAAAAAGCTAGATACGATAAGAGAAGAACTAAGATGAAAATTTAGAATCTTCGAACAATTAAGATTAACATTTAATCTTCGATCTGAAGTTGTATATTTGACCAGCTGTTTTACAACTATAAGAATAATCTTACATTATTAAGCAAGAAAATATTTTATTTTTTGTTTGGGAAAGATTGTGAAGGAAATAAACATGTTAACAGAATTTATTTTGTTTATTTCCTCCACAACCCTTTTTGTTATTTTTCATTTACTATATTGTTTGTATCTTGTTCATTTTAGCCCAGAAGACCAGTAAAATCAATGGAAATTTTGATATCACTCACATTGTTTACAATATTTTGTTTTGGTAGTCATCCTGGACTGGACCATCCCTTCTCTCATAATATACACGGCCGATAAGATATTCATTTTTTATTTATTTTTTTAAATTTATTTTTCAAGATCATTTACTTATTCTATCATTATTTAAGTTATACTTATTTTTAATGATGTTCATATATTATTTTACTTATCTGTGTCGATATTATATATATTTATAAATATATATATTTTTCTCTTTCATAACTTTGCTTCAGTCCGTATGTATAAGTTTAGTATGAATGAATACTTAGATCTTTGATAGTTAATACCCTTATCTTTGACAGCATGTATTATTTTCCTTCAATAAAATAAAGTAAAAAATGATAAAAATACTGGTCTTTGAAAACTGAAGTATTTTAGAAAATCAATGGACCGAACCGACATAAATTTCGTTTTAAAGATTTCGACGCGGGCATCAATACCCAGTATAATTCCACCACTATTAGGAAAACTTGTCTAAGAATTAGCAAAAGACTTTCCACATCCTTAAAAGTGCAATATTAACAGTTTTTAAAAATAAATTAGAGACATCTAAAACTAAAATTAGCAATATCAATGTCTCTTTTTTAAATATTATTATTATTTTTTTTAAACAATATAACATTTCTTTATTGAGTAATATTACATTCTGTCACATTCAAGGACATCGGTTAGTATTCACACTGTACAATAAATAAAAATAAAATAAATAGCAAAATAATAATACTAAATGTAAATGTGTGTAAACAAAAGAAACTAATATAATCAAAATAACAACTTAAATCCACACATACGTTAAATGTTTAAAAAATTTCGCAAATTAATCTAGGACAGTGTGTAGGAGACTCGATTCGAAAGTGCAAGATCTGGAGTTTCTCCAACGAAATAACCATTCTAATTTTGTGTACACTCAGTTTTATATTCGTACAATATATATAATTTAGTGTATAGGCAAATATTATTCTGACGCGGGATCTATAAATGAACAAGGTTTAAGTTTGAATAGGAATCGTGCCGACCTTGCAATGAACAGAAATTGAATCGTTACCATCCATAAATTACGTTATGACGCTCATTGCCAAAGGTTTCAGTGTTAACAAATATTGTGTACCATCATCGGCGTAGCCAGGGTGCCCCTCCCTTCCAATGAAGAATAAAAATTATTTGTTACTAAAATAACAACAAATTTAAATTACACATTTCTAAGAAATCGCTATCAAAGACAGCGATAGATTGAATGTTAATATGTCAACGTTTTGAAGTAAACTAAGTAAGAAATAAGGACAGGTTCCCCAAGAAAAAAAAATTACCCCTTCTCTATTTTCCGCTGAATTTTTTTTCAAAAGATAGTTACGCTCTTGTCTGTAACTGTAAAAATTGCCCATAGATGGAAAAATTAAGTTAATGAAAAAGTTCTTCATCTAAAAAAAAAATTTTAATTATTCAGAATAAAAAAACAAGTTGGATGAATCGAGGAAAAAAATAACATTACCATCAGAATAAATAAAATGTTCCGCAAACAAATTTATTTTCTTGTTTATTGCTTTCAACTTATGATAAATGGAAAGGTAAGTGGTTTATTTTATTTCAAATATAAGTCAACATTATTAAAATAGTAGAATAACTGTACTGAAATATAAAATAATCTACTAAAAATATTAAGTAATAATTACATAAATCATTGGATAAATTAGGCTGTCGAACTAGAGTGCTTCTCATATTTTGCAAGACTGCTGATCACGGATTCTGAATTTTTGTTTTGTTCACAAATATGTACTTGTAAATTTCGATCATGTTTATCGATACAGAAACTCATTAAGTACGTACACCAAAATAACAAAATCCCAAATATTAGTCATAAATGGATACAGTATACATTTTGGCCAGATATATGTAAAACGAAATATTTTATACTTCTGAATTAATTTAGACTAAAATAATTTTAGTAAGAACAACCATTATTATTGTAATGATTATTTTTACCATTAAATAAAATATATTATATTAATAATAAGTAAGGGTATTTGCCAAATGAATCATAAATATATATTATCTATCTTATTATCCAGAGGACATATATAGGTTAGAATAAATTAAGATAACAGAAGCAGAGCAAATTAGCCTAGAAGTAAATGAAGATAAAACAAAATAATTGGCAATTGAGTTGAAATCAGTTTGAATCTGTACCTCCGCATTTTATTTAAGTTTATTCATTTCTTCAATTTTCCTTCAGTTTTCTATGACGGAAGTACGCAGAATATATTAGGTTTACATTTATTTAAGTATAGGTAGGATTTTTATGTTGACCATTTTTCGTACAGTTTGCTGGACTGGATTTACTTGATAATTACCAAAACCGCAGCTTATTTTTGCATTCATTATTAGTAAAGTGGTCAAAGTACATTTTGATTACGTTAAGTTCTGGACGGTCTTTGGTGCAAGATACTTACCATATGGCAACAAGAAATGCCAGTTTTTGTTGAGTAATAAGGTACCCAACGAAAATACGAAATTTTAGAATTTATTTAGAAATAACTTATTTGACTCATTTCAACAAATAACTTTATTTTCAGAACTTATAACAAGTTGCAAAATTATTTTGGTATAAACAGGATTTTTATTTGTATTTTATTGCAAATCATGGAAACCAGTATTTTTATTCGTGTCTAAACTGTTGGAATATATGAGTGGTCTTATATCAAGGACACACATCCATATTTTTTAAAAATATGAGAAAAAGTCAATATTTGTAAAATAGCTTCAATTAAGACCAAGTCTAATGATTGTTTTTCGTGATTCAACTAGAATATTTTAAAATAAATTCATCAAAAACAGCTTGAGTTGAACTTATAAAAAAGAACAGACTTTTTTTCCTTCTGAAATCTTCTCTTCTCTTCTAAAAATGACATATGTACGTCTTTGATATAAAGACACTCATATGAGTTGACTATGGCTCACATTAAAACCATAGGAAATTGGAAATATCAGAACACCTTAAAAATAAGGGGATTATGCCGGTATCAGCTCACTGTGCTTCGTTGAGTATAATGACAGATATGGTGGATAAGATATGCAGAAGCAACACATGATCGAAAACCTAATCCATCCTCGACTTGTGTGGTCCGAAGCAATCTGGCCTTTCATCTCGGAGATTAGATCAGAGCCGGGGGGTGGGTGCCCATAGACGGTAGCCTCTACTGCCTGGAGCTGGAGAACACTCGGGAGTGAGGAAACCACGGCCGTTTTCTTTTCTCTCACAAACAAGAGGAGAGGGGACGGACGACGATGGGAGAATCGCTGAAATAGCGGGTTGTCGGGGTCATTTATCTTGTTGGAGGTTGTTGTTGAAGACAGCGAGGCAAGATACTCCTTCGCCGGTTCTCACAACTCACGCCAAGTCTTCATTTACCTTGTTCAAATTAATGGATAATTATTATTACAATTATTATCATTGTTAACATTAATCATTTACAATACGCTAACCATGGCTAAGATTCTCACGCGCATATTTAATTCATGTTTACGTCCCTAATTTATTCATGTATCTTTTAGTGATAATAATAATTTTCATTATATTTCCACAAAAATATCTCCCGGCTCATAAAAGGAAAAAATAAATAAAAAGTCAAATCGCCAGTTTATTACAAAAAGTCACAAAAAAACCTTTTTGATATAATTAAACTTATAAGTATGTTTTTCACAATTACAATTTTATATATGGATCCAAAAACAAAGTAAATGCATAGACATGTCATATACATAATGTTCTTATTTCACAAAGAGTAAATTCATCAAAATACTTACTTATTTAAATTTATGAAATGTTATTTAATGACTTTTTGCAACAAACCGATCGAAATACTTTTAAAAAGGTCATCATCAAATTATCATCTTTTCTGTTTTTTGGGTCGTTTAAAGAATCTTAATCATGAAACGATTTATTTGATTTCATGTCCTATTTTAATTTTGACCTCATTAATATTTTTATTTTTACAGTAGAACATTTTCATGAAATGAAATATAAATCTAACTAAACTAATTGGAAAATTGATCGTCTTTATATAAAGGATGATAATTATAATTTTTAATTGAATTATAAGAGAAAATAATTTAGTGGAAGGCGTATTTTTAATTTTACATTGCAAAAATTGTATATTAAAAAAATATCTTTTTGGTAAGGAGAGATGAAGTAATTGTGTTATTATAATAATTATAATTAAGGTTTAATTATGGATATTTATTATCATTTATTTATTTATTCAATTTTCTCTCTCTGGGTACATTAATCCAAAGCTGTGTAATATAAGTCCAGTAGTGTTAAAATCAAATTATAACCTTGATTGGTGATACAGAACTGACATTTGATAAACATTTCAATACTATTAGACTAATAATATTCGTTAGGAATATCTAGAAGCATTTAATCCTAAAACGCATTTATCTCCCCTTCCTCCCATCATCTTATATTTAATTACTGTAAAATTAATAGATATTTTAAAAAATGAAATATGCATTACAAGTCATAATTTTTTAATAGTAAGAAAACTCAAAAATTTGATGCCGTTTCAAAAAATACCTTAATAACCAGCCAGTGATGTAACTAGACAATTTGGGACACGGTGTGTATTTTAGAGACAACACAAAAAGATGTTTCTAATGTTGCAGGGTCTGGAGTGGATATATTTTTGAGTACCCAACAAATGAGTAATAAACAAGGCAATTTAAAAAACTACGTTCTCATCTCATGAAAAAAAAAATATTTGCTATATATTTGTCAAAAAATTAAAAGAAAATAAATTCTCTATTTTACGGCTCCTTAGTAGGTTAAATAGATAGATAAAAATTAATATTGATGAAAAAATCGATAATAAGTTTAAAAACAACCACCTTATCCGATTAAAAGAAAATTATTATATGAGTGGCCTCACATGTCAAAGAAGGACATCTATCACATTTTAAAAAAACAAATAAAATCTAGAAAAAAACAAAACAACTTTTGCAACATAGATTCAATTTAAACCAATTCTAACGATATAACGAGTTTTCAAGGAATGAATTTCCCTACGAAATTTTCCATTTGTTTATGTCATTACAACATTTCGAGCAAATTGGCCCATCTTCAAGCTATTCAATTATTATGATGTTTCTCGTGATTCAATTTGAACATTCTTAAATAATATTATCACAAACAGTTTGAGATGAACCTCTAAACAAAAATTGACTTTCTGAAATGGCAGCTGCCCGTCTTTGATATGAGCCCATTCACACACACAATTATAAATATATATTTAATAAAGTTACTGTTCTATTTTTTTTTTTTTTAAAGGCCTTAGTTGCATGGCCCTGTTTTTTTCAACACAATTCTTGAAGAAATTTAATTGACCATATCGCAAAATTTATTACAATGTTAATATTATGTTCTTTCTCATTTTCAAACAGTAACATCTCGAACTCAACACGACTGTTTTTAATATGTGATATTTTAATTTTATCTATAATTAGGATTACTTTGTAAAAAATTAGATTAAAAAAATACTTTCTATATATATATCTACATATATTTAAGTCATAAAGAACGTTAACTCACATTGTGCAACGTACCATATATATATATATGGTACGTGAAACATTTTTAGCCCATCTTAAGCAATTGCACAATGTGAGTTAACGTTCTTTATGACTTAAATTTCATATGTTGAAAACATTACGTAAGATTTTTCTTTGAATATACACGTAACCTGACATCTTTTCTATATAAAAAGAAAATTATATAGATCGACGCCCTCAAGGTTAGAAGAAAGGCAAGGTTGTCTATAAAAGTGCAAATAGCTTTGAAGAAAAGGCACTTACGTAGGCAACAGATAATTCTTTTCGCTAAAACCTTGGACGACGGTCATCCGTTCTTAGCTTTATCGAGGCTGTCTGATGACGAACGACGGGATTCTGATTTATCTCGACGACTAAGAAGATTTTTCAAAAGAAAAAGAGTCTGAGAAGGAACAAAGTCGCGAAACTTCCTCAAAGCATGCTAATGATCCCCTAAACTCTTAAGATTTGAGTTCATACCAAGGACAAGCTTTATTGCCCTTAGAAAAAAATAAGAATACAAAAGCTGGCTGTTGAATAAGTAAAATGGTTTTGTGCTAATAGATGTTTTTGAAAACGGGAATAATATACTTGGTAGACAATTATCATACAATTGCGCTATGGTACTTAGGTCTCCCTCACTAAGTTCTGTTCTCGTCCACCCTTCTTATCCATCAACAACCACAGTCCGAAGATAGTCCTCCACATCCTGTAGGTAACAACGCCAACGTTTAGATCTACGTCTTCTTCTTCTTCCACCCGGGATACCCAATACCCGACAGTATGACGGGATATTCAGGAAGCGGTTTAGTCAGTGGACTAATACACCTCAGTTTCAATCCAGTTCTTAAATTGTTATTGCTTAACTTGTTGCTGGAGTTATTTTTAAAATGAAAACAAAGCTAAAATATTTTAAATTATTTTTTAAAAATAATTTTCATCGAAGCTACACTGAACAGGAAATACATAGAAGAAATATAAGAATAATGTATAAGAAAGCTGTCCAATTCCTTAGAAAGATACTTTTTAAAATTGATTTGATTTAAATGAGGGAATTTCAGGTTATAGTTTTATTCGTCTGCTGTTAAAATAAATATATTCCAACTTCCATAACAGTAAAATAATGCCAATAAAAAATTCTGACTTATTAAGAAGATTAATTTAAATGAATCTAACTCATTATCATGAATCTATCTAAGGCACGAGATTTTTTAATGCAACGAATTCAAGTATGTTCAAAAAGTATACAAGAGCTTCATTGTAATGACTTCAAAGAGTGACTTAAATTAAGGAAAAATAATAACTTTAGGCAAGGCCGTAGACAGAGACAGTTAATTTAAGCTTGAAGGAATTAGTCTTTATTTCGAAATTAGTTGATTTTATAAGGACGAAATATGACACTATTAAAAAATTGGTGGTTCAAATTTGTCGCTATCTTATTTGTATTTCTTTCCACGCTAAAATTAAGGGTAGATATACCCCAGCTCCGTCATGACTTTAGGCAACTTTCAAGGGAAGGTACTAGATAAGGATGAATCATTTTTATCTGAAGGAAGTCTTATAAATCCTTCGGATTCTCTTAGTATGAACTAGGATTACATATTTTTCAAATTAAGTGAGCGGGGTGGCCGAATGGGCTAACGCGTGTACACAGCACCGCCGTTGCCCGGCAACCTGATATATCAATCGAATGATATAAAAAGTCACGAGCTCGCGTCCCGGTGCCGAGGGAGTCCTTTAAAAATCCCCGTTCACACTCCCTGGCCCGGGAAAACCCCGTATAGCCTTAACGGCGAAGAAGGGGAGAACCCAAAAAAAAAATAATTTCAAATTATTTTTTAATAGTTTTTTAAAGGAATAATACAGTCTAACGTTTTAAACACACCGAATCTCTATTTTTCATTTAACCTAAATATTTAAGCATATTCCTTATTTATTCACCAACAACCACAGTCCGAAGATAATCCTCCACATTCTGCAGCCAACGGGGTTTAGGCCTGTCTTCTTCTTCTTCCATCCGGGAGGCCCAATACCATCATTTTAGGGAGCCTTCTATGTTTTATTATTTTCCAGACTTCTTTATGGTGGATAAAATATGTGGTGCTTGTTGTACGTCCTATTGTTTATTAACTACCAGTACTGTTTTGATAACACGTTCCTCGCGCTATTCTAACTTTACTTTAAAAACATTATTTGTTCTTTCTGTAATCCATACATCATCCTCAAGCAATAGATGCGTCAGTCTGTTTTTGAAACTTATCTATTCTTCATAAAATGATAAACATGTTTATTTTTATTATAGTACATTAAATAGGTGATTTGTCTCCTCCTTCTACCATAACCTTCAAGACACTAAACAAATATGACGGGATCTTTCTCTGCGGTTTGTGACCACACAAACTTCTGTCAATACTTTCAACTTGGCTACCAACAACTCTGCCTATATTCCTAACCATGAACACATACATCCGTATTCGTCGTTGCTTCCATTACTGATTAAACATAGTAGTACAATAATACAGGGAAGAATTTATCTTTCAGAATATTGCTAAGCTCTGAGATTTGAGATAAACAATTGTTAATATTTGACAAACAAATAAATGAAAATAAATTTAAAGAAACTTTATAAAATTTTGTAAACAAATTTAAATGAATATTTTAAAACCTTTGTATTTCTAAATGAACAAATACTTGATAAGAAATACGTAATGAATGCAAATTTAAGTGGTGTCGAAATAAGAAAAACAAGATAGCCCAACTGGCCAACTGGTGATGTAATGTGGATATAAGTAAATAAAATATTTTTTGAAGAAGAAGGGTTACATTGTTTTTTAGATAGATTAAAAGCATTAATTGTTGAAAATAACCAAATAACCAAAACGTGTACTAAGTCCAATGGACTTTATTTTCGGGCTGAAGCTTCCCCCCCCCCAAAATGGTAAAATATTAACATGGTAATATTTAAACATTAATTCTTGTTTGTGTAATTACATTTAAGAGGACTTCAAGAAACACTTAAACACCATTTCATATAGGTAATTAATTTCTTCCTTTTTTTAAAAATTAATTATCGTTATAGGTATATGAAAAAAAAATCTTTCGGGCTGAAGCCCTCCGAAAATTAAATTCTGGATCCGCTAATGCAGTTTGTCTACGTTTAACATTTGTCTATAGACCAATCCCTGTTAGTGTGGACGCTAGACAAGAAAAAAAAAACGGTGTCTCTAGATGGTCTACCGACAAATCGCGCAAATATGTCTACTAGTGTATACTCGGCTGTAGACAAACTGAGACATGTATCAGACACAAAAATCGCGCAGCATGTCAACTAATGTAGACTAGGCTTTAGGTATCTTTACATGGGAACCGACGCATATCTCGACCTCCATAAAAATCGATTAGGGTTAACTTCGTAAATAAGCAACTCATATATAAAGATCATAAAATTATAAAATTAAGAAAATAGAACAGCTGTAATATAGAGTGTAGTTATTTTATGTGGTTGCATCTCACTGAGACAAGTAAAGGTAAAATATATCAACAATTTATCTTACAAATACACCAATATATAATATGTATATATAAATATACAAGGTTGATGCTTGTAACAATTCAATAATTCTAAGATTCGACTAAGAAACATAGAGCAAACCCAAATATTTAAATGTTTTCAACTAGGTTAGGTCAAGTCATAACTGTGACAGTTGGAAGATTTGCGACCTAGCGGACAAGTTTAGCACCAACGGATACAACTTCCCACACGAGCAGTTCCCCACGCAACAGGTGACAACACACACCTCAATATCAATATTAATAAGACTTAGAGAGACAAATACCGATCGATATATCACACCATATCGTGAACGCCTCGTTAGTGATCTTTTATCTTTCGCAACACCTGTATCAAACTTACTCCCTAGTCCGGACTTCTTCCTACGTAATCCAAAGGGGAATTTTAATGATCGACGAAACGTCGGAGACGTAATTGAAGAAAATAATGTTCTTTAAAATAACCATTGACGATCCAACTGTGATTGATTCGTGTCATTCAGGGTCATCCGTCAAAATTGTTTGCGTAGTCATTACAAATTGTCTGTTTAAAATAATCACCTTTAATAACAGCCCTCCAGAGAGGTTAATTTAATCCTGAACTTGTATCATTAAGACAACAGTGCCTTAAGTGTTTGTACGACCTTCGCCATTCATTTGTTTTTAGATTGATATGTTTTTAAAAAATTAAAAAAAAAAAAAAAAGGCAGTTTCAGTTTAAAGGAAAACAAATTATTCACAATGAAATTTTGAAATTATATAATTTTACGGGAAGGTAGAGTGGCGCACTCATGACGTAATTGCTCAAGGGGATCAAATATTTAAGTCCATTACTGTCAATAAATATACATAAAACCGAACATGAATGATTAATTAAACGAAAATCTCAATATAGAAAGTTCGATATAAAGAAAGATTAGAATTTTTCATTCTAGTAACAGTAAAAACTATCATGATTAGTTTTTAGGAATAAAGTAGAATTAAGTTTTTTTTAGAGTACTACATCAAGAAATGTAGGTTAATTTTATTAAACTTGAAGAACCATCAACTGTAACTTTGGCCTGTGAGAGCAAATTTGCCTCAATAAATGAAAAAAATACTTCATGTGCTGAAGCCAAAGAAGAGTGACTCTCGCATAGTTATTATTAACTAATGCCCCTTTCAATAAATAAACACTAATAAAATCATTATTTTTGTCTAAAAACAAAACACAAAATCCATTTTTTTTTTCAATAATGAATGAATAATCAAAATTCATTTTTGTTTGCCACCTATTGTATCTTTTTATTTATTTATTCATGATGTTTACAAATGAATAAAAATAAAAATACATCTAGTAAGAGTTCACACAGTGATATAACATGAAAATGCTTGTTGAGAAACTACCCACTGGTAGCACTCTAATCTACATAAAGAGATCACGAGGACATCTTCTTTTCAGACACCTCGGAGGGTTATCAGGAATCGTAAGGAAAACGATTTGAAACGAGAGGATACGGGTGGTTCTGCAGTTTGTTATAGAAAGATAAGTATCTGCAAGCATATAAACAGGAATCATCATCGATGGATCATAGAACAGGATCATTATGGATGATTTTTTTTGACGAAGTAAGGAGCATTGAGAATTATACGAAGGATTTTGAATTGTAAGGGTTGGATACGAGAGGAATTCGAAGGTTTAGTGAAGCCCCAAAGCTCAATTACATTAAGTCCAAACAGGCCTTATTATAGTAAGTCCAAATAGGCCTTATTATAGTCATATATTTGAGCCTTTTGTCATTAATTGAATGCTTCGAGCGTTTCCTATTGTATTTAATTTCGTTTTTTACGTATTTTATGAAGACTTTTCTTCAAATCTAGTGGTTTTTGTTTAAGGGACATGTTCACAACAAGAGTATAAAGTTCAACTGAATTAAAAATGAAAACATCAATCAATGTTAGGAAATAAATTACGAAAATTTTACGGAGTACCATAATTTTCCTTTCTTTGTGAAATAGTGAAACTATTTTTTTAATATCTACATTATTGTCGATTGTCATGAACGTAAACAAAGAGTCCATTTGGCTGAAAATTTAATTCTATGTATTTTAAAATGTGACTTTCTTTATGTTATATAGAATTATTATTCGATATAGATATGTAATGTTTTGTTTAAAAACAAATCTACAGAAAAAAAGGTCTATTTATATAGTAATTTTTTATGCATAGAAGTTAGAACAGAGGTTCGACTGAATTTATAAGATGATAATACTAAATGTGTTACTTAACTTCTATCCAAATTTTTACAAGGCAACTTTTCAAAAA
Organism: Nezara viridula; assembly: GCA_928085145.1. NCBI lineage: Eukaryota > Metazoa > Arthropoda > Insecta > Hemiptera > Pentatomidae > Nezara > Nezara viridula. The sequence goes on along the minus strand of OV725077.1, from coordinate 180,232,440 downwards.
TGAAAAAACGTGCACTATTCTCTTTTCTCTGATTATTTTAAATACATGTATTTCGGATGAAAACTAGCCCAAATCATCAATTAAATATATAAATAGAGGTTAGGCAAATCCATAAGTATATGTGGGTGGGCGTGTGCGAATGATATGAAATATATACATGTAAACTAATTGATAAGAAAATAAATAATTATACAACGTAATAAGTTAAATTATAAAAAAAGTTTTAAATTAAATTTAATTCTAATTAAATTAAATTACTTTAATTTAATTAATAATTTAAATTTAATTTTTAATTAAATATAATTTAATATTTAAGCAACAACAACATACTTTAGGTTATTTTCTGATAGTTTCATTTATGTTAGAGGTACGTTAACAAGGATATGTGTTTCAATTATTAAATAATTAAATGTTGTTTTTTTCTCTTCCACTGAATATACAATGGCTTATAATTTCACTAGTTTCATTCTAATTTGTCTTTATATTAATGATTAGGTATATGTATAGAAAGATCATTTAAGAAAAAAAATAAAGGTAAATGAGCCAGAAAAAACTATTGTTTTCTCTAAAAAGTGAACAACATATAAAATCGAAGTATCAAAAGAAGTAAATGATACTGAAAATATCATATTTATAAACAACCTTTAAGATTTTTTATCATTTAAAAAATATTTCAAGATGTTTCTCATACAATTATACTCGGCATTACCCAATCCAAACAGTCAGATTCTGAAGATTGTTTTTTTGCAAAGAGAAAGTTTCGCAATTAATGTCATCTCTTGCTGGATAACGGAATCATTACAGCCAAAACATATTCATTTACTCAACGTAATGCCTTATGCAACGGAGGTAAATAGCTTTTGGGTCCTTTTTCGACTCCCGACCCCGCCGAAGTTGCACATGCAACCGAACCGGCGATGGTCTTCTGCGGAATAGCCGAGCTACCGATAATCGTGGGAGTGGAAAGTCGATTGTGACATCCGAAATTAGTCTTCATGAACTTAAGGAACCTTAGGAGGATAACTAAGTGAAAACGCACAAGGGTGAAACCGTCCGGTCGTGAGAGCGCTAAATCATAGAGGCCATATGTCCGAGTCTTCTTGGACGGCGTCGATCAGAGGAGTATCCTTCCACATACGGTCATACCAGACGGTGACTTATTAACCCGGAGTACATAGACTCAGTATGAGGCCTCAATCTAGCACAACTCTCTAGGCTTATACAACGTGCCATCCGTGCCTTGCGCAACGCGATATTCCGCAGAACTATGCAAAAGTGACCGTCATTAGTGACAGAAACTAGTTTCTAGGAGTCTTGGGACTGTTCTGCTAATGATGAGTGTTATGTTCCAACCGGGAAATGGCAGGTGTATTACCGCTCAGGGAGATGTAACGGGACAGTTTAGTCATAATTTCGGGGTAATTAGTCATATCTTTAATTAGACAAAATTACTTTTTGATAAAAAAGAAATTCCCATTACAGAATATGAAAGAACACGCAGGTAACTACCTCTTTACAATGCGCTAACTTTAATCTAATATATCAAATTCTTCTAAAATACTTAAATATTCTAAATTCTGGAGGTTAAAATTAAAACAGTTTAGAAGGATTTGGATCTCATCAGGAGCACCGAATCAAACAGAATTTTTTACAAAAGATTATTATGCACATTATAAATAATTTCGTACATTTTCCCTTTCTTTAAATTACACAATTTTATTTTCAGTATGACTTAAAGTGTAAATGGATGTTTTTTAAAAATACGAAAGGATATAGCAAAAACAAAATATGTTTGTGAGATGAACTCAAATTATTTATAAAAAAAAAAATGTTTGCACATATAATAAAAAAATAATTGGTCTTAAAAAAATATTTATAATTGAAAAATATACATCAATAAAAGGCTAAGTGCCAAACCAAAAAAAAAAAAAAAATGAGAAGGACAATTTTAGGTAAGCTAAATGTCATTGCCACAACCTAAATAGCGGAATAAATGTCACAATGATTAATACTGATTGTGTCTATTATATTAGCGATTGTGAATTTTTTTCCCGCTTTATAGTAGGTTATTGACTGTGACTCTTAGTTTACCTATTATTGTTTAATAACTTAATTTAAAACTTTTTTTATTTTACTTACTTAATTTAATACCAAAACTTATTTATTTTTTTTATATTGTAATAAATCTTTTATTGACGTCCAGAATCCAGTTATGAAATTATTAATGATGAATTCAGAAGATCGAAGTTTTCATTCAGTTTTTATTGTTAAAAAAGATATGTTCTAAGATTATTATCACTTCGAATGTAGTCTTAGGTTATATAAACTAGCTTATTAATAATATATTATAATAATAAAATATTGTAACTATGGTAAATTGGAACCTATTAATTATTTCTTATTAAATTTATTTTACTGATGAAAGACAGAAAAGAAAATCAGATGTAAATATTTCTTTGTGATAGTTCAAATATGTATTGTACGTGAAAAAAATGTATATAAGTATTTATGCGAAATATTGTTTAGCTGGACGTTTCTTAAAAGTATATAGACTCATTAATTGGTGAATACAAAAAAGCTTAGGACGGCAGGGTGTCCCTATCATTTATATCCATATGCCTTAGTGTCAATAAATTTTCAAGAGAACATCCCCTCTTATGTCGATGGAGCATTCTCTTTCCCCTCTCCCAAAAAATTGTCTCAATCTTCACTTCTTAAAACAGTGCAATCTAAAATATAATTAGAAAAACTGTATAATATATAAAATATCACTTCCAGCAATCTATTCCATGTTTCCACTTCTTCCCTTGTTTGAAAGTTCATTCCAAAGTTAAATAAAAATAAAAATAGGTTTCAACAAAGAATTCAAAACCCCACCAAAATGAATCTCCTAAAATGTTAAAAATCTCGTAAAAATGAACCCCCAAAAAATAAAGAATTGTATTATGTTGAAACATATTATTATTATGAGTACATTATTTACAAAATATTAAATCAAGAACTGATTTAAAATGGAAATTTATATTATGCTAAGTCAGATTCAGTATGCATTATAAACCTGAGAAAGTGTTTTGTAAAGAATTAACTTAAGATTTTAATACTTTCAGAAAAATAAATCGATTTCTGATAAATATCAAGTTGAAGGTATCGAGAGGATCGAACAGCTGCGAATAGAGGCCGGGGTTACTTTCTAAATATATCCACTGCGTACTTTCCAGAGCAGCTCCGCACTCTCTGATAGCCGTGTCCACCTCCTCGTCTGCACTCCCGTTGAAGTCTCCTCAATGAGGACCTTCCATTGAGTCGCGGTTCCCTCTGCCGCTGCAGCGAAAAGAAGGCGACCTTGAGACGGGCTGGGGAGGACCAAAATGGCTGTGGTTTCAGCCTCACCGCCTGTGATTACTGAACTCTTCTTCTCCTCCACGATACTTTCAGTAATTCGCAGGTGCGTCAGAAGGTAAGTGATAGGTTAGTGTGAGTCATCCCCGATAAAAATAAACATGAGAGAAGAGGAAAATCGGATTCGAAATAGCTACAGCGAAGAATATTTAGATAATAGCACTACAATCCATTTCAAAGCCATAATGCAACATTTATGGGTTTTATTATTTGTTTGAGTTTGTCGTCACTAAAAATTCGTTCATTATTTAAGAATCGCCATCGGAATTTCACGTAAATATAAGACGTTACATTTCTTTCACGTATTGTAAAATACGTAAATTTACTATAAGTAATAAGCTTTATTATTAATTATTAAAGCTTAACTAAATACAGGGGGGAACAGTTGAGCTCCGTCATTGAATATTTTTTCCACATATTTTTTGTTAAGGGAACATATGAAAAGTAATTTAATTAATTATTCACTACTCCCTCGTAGTTTTTTATTTTTGCACATTTTATAATTTGTTTCCTAATTTAATTTATCTAAATGGCGAGTGACGGTTGAACCATGACAAGGCTCAAAGATGTGAAAACCAAATTTGAATTCCACATAAAGCAACATCAACAAAACCTGCGTGAACAAGAGATGGCTTATTAGGGAAAATAGAGAACTATACAATTATTTTAATGTTCTGAGCTAATGTATGGGAAGTTGGGAGTATGGGAATATGGATGGTATGGGAATATTGACCGGTTTAGTGACAAAAGGCAGATTAAAAAGATTTACCAAGGGAATATTTCAGGAGCAAGAAGAAAAAAGGATGAGGGGGTACGATGAAGTGTTTTAGGATAAGCGGCGGATGAGCAACCACATGATATAGAATAGGCGCCTCTGGGAGTTGAGGCAAGCCAAGGACAACTTCGTTCTCAACTGTATAAAGAAGAAGTAGAGATGAGCGAAACATTGAAAACCGTTCAAAAAAGGGAGGATTGAAAAAAATTGAGACTCTCTTTACGCACTGTCTTAAGAATATCTGACATTAACTCATTCCTCTAAATTTATTTAGTGAGCCTCTAATGAATGGTATTCAAAACTTTTTTTGAAAAGCCGCACTTTTTTTTTTCAAGATATAAATAATGAAACTAGGCTCTATTATAATCAATACCTTTTCCCCAACACCTAAAATGTTTTTCGATTATTTTTTAATATATATATATATATATATATATATATATATATAATATATATATATATATATATATATATATATATATATATATATATATATATATATATGTATTATATATTATATATATATTTATACATTCTTTTAGAATGTGTAAACAATAAAAATAGTATTTGATCATAAAAATGCTTCCAGGTTTGAAGGGGTACAGATAACTAAAAAGTAAGTAGAAGATGTTAGATTTTAGACAATAGATGAAATATATTATTTTCATACATGATTAAAGATCGTTATAAATATTGGTAGTTTAATTCTTGATTAGCTTATTTTTTTTTTTTACCTTTCAGTTCACAGGTAGAGGACACACGTAATTTTTCTAAGTTAAACATTCTCCAGTGGCTATTGTTTGGTTTGTATAAACAAAGTTCAGACACGACCTATTTTTTCTTCCAGTTTAAAATATGGTAATTGTATATCATGAAATAGCTGAGCTGTTGACATCTCTTGTATAACGAATTTATAACTAAGTTCACACATTGGATAAACAAATGCAAAAACTAGTTTATTTTCATGTTCTTGTTATCTATATATTGTAATCTAGAATATATCAAAATTTTACAAAAATCTTCAAATGTAGTATGATTTAATAAATTAGTAATAAACTTGTTTGAAATGGCTCTAACTGTACCGTTGTGATTTATTGATTTCTTCGAACTTTCATTATCATATCAATAAAATTGTAGTACTGCGACATTCAAATACTAACTAGAGTTTAACAGAATAAAAACTATTCCAATATATGGTTCTACCTATTTCGGTTACATTAATTGTTTAGCAGTATAAAGAATCGTATTAATACAATGTAAACAGTATTGGTATTTGTACAGTTGGAGAGAGATTTGATGAATGAATACGAAAACTATCTAGGATATTAAAAAACAAATAAATTGCGTCGACATTTTAAAAATGGAAAACAATATTTCCAAATTGAAAAATAATTCTAAGCGATCTAGTAAGACGACGGATTTTTTTGTCTTCAGTCTATTTTCATATATTAACATGGGCCTGTCAACAGATTGTAGACAGCCAGAAATTGGTCTGATGGATGTGCTTGAAATAATGACACGTAAGGCACGGAAAAGAATAGTACTGAAGCAATACTTCTACTATGACTTGATTTAGGAACCGTGGACGGATTATTTAAAACTTAAACATAAACAACCACAAATCACTATACAATGTTTTATATTAAAAATTATAGTTAGATTATTAAATTCATTATTAATAACACTATTCAATTGTTTTCGTAATCATTATATCAAGACAAGATACAACAAATAAATCAATAGTTTAAGTTTTTTTATTAATTTAATTTTTTTTTTGTTTATGGCTTTATGGATATAAATAGGTATGGATGTGTTTAAGAAGATTAATAATATTTTATCCAAGGGTTGAAACTTTTTAAAAAGGTAATAGTTTAACAATTTCTGATAAACATTTTAGGAAAAAAGTTCTTAAAATAAAAGTTCTAAGGAACCATTATTTATTAAAGTTCTAGGTTTACGATAAAAGTTTATCTTTTAGTTATTTATGTTAGTTGTTTATGTTTACAAAAAAGTACTGTTAAATAAGAAATAAACAGTAATTAGGCTTAGATTAGAGTTATTTTTTGTCTTAAATTAACTAAACTAAATTATGATTCTTAAGTGTCACTTGAGTAGCTAAGAATAAAAATCATTTTTAGATCGAGACGTCGTGAAGTTTTTTTTCTGTTTCAAGCCCTGATTTTATCTATTGCCAAATTATTAAGTGATTATAATTTATTTCTCCATATATTTCATTCGTGAACTAGATTACAGAAACTTTTATGATATTCCTCTATTTTCTTAAATTACCGAGATATAGCCTAAGAAATTTCTCGACAACCACCAACCATTATCAGAACCATCTATGAGTGATATAGTGATCTATGAGATTAATACCGAATCTGAAAAATAGATGGTCCAGAAGTCCCGGCTGACAGACTTTTCACTTATTTTTTATTCAGTGTCTTAAATTGTAAAACTTCAAATTTTAAATGTTTTTTGATTTTTTGGATACAAAGTTTCACCATTTATTTAATAAAAAAAAAAGTTAAATTAATAGAGTATTAAAAACATAACACACTAACATGGATACCATTTAAAACATATGCATACATCAAATACATAATACTTTATTTTAATTAATTAAAATTCATTAATATATTATATTTGTATTTAACATGTAATAATGTTTTATAACTAATGATTGAAAAGTGATATGAAGTTTTCGATGAGAAATGTATAACTGACTACACATAATGTGGTCATCCAAAGACTAAATTATATTTTTTTTAAAAAGCCATAATTCTGGTTAAGAAGAAGATCCTCAACCCCATCAACCATCAGCCATGACTAATAACTAAATCAATCATTGCTAAGCTGACGATTACACGAGGCTCATGCCCTTCTACAGTTTATTACTAACCAGCTCTACGTAATATATTCAACGCCATGTATTATAACTATATGATAGATGAGTATGCTAGGGAAGAATATTATTATAACAAATGAAGACAGGTTTTATAAGATGATCTGGAACTTCTCCCCCGCCTCCGATAAATAAATAAAAAACTATAACAAAAAAATCAGGATAGCTACATATTTTATCTCTGAGCTTCACTGAATATAATCCATTTAAAAATTCTACCCGGGTAATGCATTATCATAATTTACTCCAGTTTTATAGGAAATATGTTTATCATGAGAATAACAAATAAACCAATAATGAGAGCAAATATTTCTATTATTTAATTCCCAAATATTTTTTATTACTGTTATGTTATTTTAATTTTATAAAAATGTTTTGTTAGCAAACTTAAAGAATTTTATTTACACGATTTAAATACCCATTTCCCATTGGATACCCACTTATACTTCTACAAGGGAATAGATCTTGCTTTGTTTGTATATTTTCAATATATGACGAAAAAACAGTAGAACATTTTTAGTGTGGTTTTATAACGCCTGAAATAAGATATAGGTAATGTTTTACAGTGTATATTATCTATAACTGGAAATAAAATCCTTCTGAACCGAGAACAAGATTTTCATGAGATTCATTTTGATTGAATATAACAACCTTGCTAAATTGATAATGAACGACCTAGTTAGGTATTTATAAAAATCGATAAATAACTAACTTCTCTTTTCTCATTCAATAAATCTCTCAATAACATGAATTTACAGATGTGCGATTAGTGCCAGAATAGATGTTCACAAAAGTTGAATAAAATAACTTGTAAATCATTTATAACTTATATACGCATTACGTTTCAAGAACTTTTTTTATAAATAATCCGCGACTCTATTATATAGGCACTAAACCTAAAATTAGACTCAAAGGTTCTTTTTCATGGTTGCAGTTATACGTTCTATTATTATTTATTTAACATTTCTATGCAATATATTTTTACAAACCAGGAATGCATAAAAATAGTTGTTTTTTATACAGATTTAAAAAAAAATCCAATATAAAAAAATTAAAAATATATCATATATTACCGATGATGTTTATTTTTGCAAATCATTAATAAAAAGATATTCATCAATTCTATTATCGTAGTTACGGATGCACTGCCTAACTGTGAAACACCCAGAAGTGCCCAGAAGGAGGTTTTGAGGGTGGCATATTTTGACGGGTTTTTGAATTTTTAAGGAGGGGAGGCAAATTTCGACGGAGTTATGAATCTTTTGACTAAGGAACAAGGAGAAAAACATGGAACATACCCCAGCAAGTGTTATATGATCTACGATTTTTTCTAATTCTATCTCAGCTTGCTCTGTTCTTAAGAAAAGGAGAGAAATAAAATATGTTGGGAAGAGGGAGGGAGGGGGTGTAGGTTCTTGTGCTTTCGACTTTAATGGGGAGGGGCACTCCTGGAAACACCAACGTAATATGAATTATCATATAAGTAGGCAAAGACAAACCACTTATCTCTTTTTTTCCTATGCTTCTCAACCGATTTTATTTTTTTCTTTAGTAGCGATTGATGAGCTTATTAATATATATTGTATATAATAAGTGTATATAAATAAAATGTAAACGCTAGTTTGTTCAAAACAACTGATCTCCGAAAGTTCCTTACCGATTGTTTTGAAATTTTGAAGCAAGTGGGTACAAATATATTTTTGAAAAAATTTAAGATGGATTCACAATTTTATTTGCCAATAGCCCAATAAGTACAAAACTGTTTTATTTTGCAAGTAAATGTAAAATTGAATGTAGGAAAAAAATGAGTAGAAAAAAATGTTAGAAACATGGTAGATGGAAAACATGTTGGAAATCTGAAAAAACATTATGGTTTTTTTCTTCTCGTTTTTCGATAATATTGGAATATTTCACTTCGTTTCTAATTCGAAGTAATATAATTATTTTAGTACTTCATAGATCGCATTTTTTCTAGGAAATATATATCTATTTTTTTAGAAAATATTATTAGTTGCAGTTAACTTTAAAGACGTGTTTATGTAACTACATTTAGTAGTAATCTTGCTCCAAAATATTATGTTCTAATGGTCAAATTACGTGCAGGCTCTAGAATGTAGTTCTTTAGTAACGGCTCAGTGATTTGGGGATAAAGGACTTGAAGTACATTTAAATGAATCACTAGTACTGAATGATCTATTTTTAACTTATTATTGAGTCAGATAGCTTTTTTTCAGTAGATTCATATACTGTATCTATAACTTTTGTAATTATAATTTTAGTGAATGATATCCCTATCTTTACTATATAAAGCAGGAAGTTTTCGGTGAATAATGACCAACATCAGTCTGGATTAAATCCTAGGGAGCTCATTTAACAAACTAGTGAATCATGAAAAACAAGATGATTTAAGAGCGATTTTGGTCTGTTTTCATTAGTAGTTAACTTGAGATATTTCATGGTACGTTTTACCCATCTGATCAGTAAACCTGAAGTCTATTTACAATTCTATGCTTACCAGACTGCAATTCCAAGTCTACTTAGGGTATGAGGAAACTTCGTCAGAGGATGTGGCTTAGATCAGCATCCTTTATTATTCGCATCTTTATATGGTTTTGTAAGACAGTCATTAGTTTAATACCCGGATTCATCAGTATACTTATGATGCTAATGTTGCATTACTGCAATGCACTACGAGACAGATTAGACGTTTGAGCAATATTCATGGTCTACAAATTTTTGTAATCGAAATCCTGGATTAATCCCCGACATTTCCGATTTACTAAAAACTTTATAGGAAAAATACTTAGTAGCAATATTTTTACAAACAGGCAATAATAAATTGAAATTATAATTACAGAAATATTTTTAAATAGATAAAACTAAATCTTTTTATTTCATTTTTTTATTTAATAAAAGTTTATTTATTAAATAAAATTAGTTTATTTATTAGTTAAAATTTATTTAATAAATATCTAAAAAAATACAGTGATATCTCTCTAATAATAAGTTAATAAGTAACTGCAAGACTGTTATAAGAGTCTTGACCAAGTACTAGACCAAGACTGAATTTGCAAGACCAAGGATCGTCTCGATCTCGCATTTGGGCAACAGTACTAACAAGAAATGTTCCATTCTTATAACTGGCATAATTAGCTATCCCACATATGAAATTGAACGAAAATATTAAAGTTGAGGACTCGACGATTTTTCTCGACTTTCGCAGAATTTACAGTAAATTTGTGATTTCTGCCCAATATAAAAATCTTCCACATATTCCCGATTTTCCGTTATTTCCGACTGATGTTATACTGGGAATCAGAGGAACATAACTTTTGACATATTCTGATTTTTATTTATTTTTATTGTAGCGTAAATAATAGTTAAAAAAAAATAACTCAACTGACCTGGAAAAGGAGGTATCCACTATCGTACATCCAGTACTGGTCATCGCGGACCGAAGGGGGTGGTCCCCCAACCCGTTGGAGCTGGAGAGCGAGGCAATCCTCCAGCAGGCTTATGCACTGGTTCACCTTAGTACCCATCACATCTGAAACACAAAATAATATAATAGTACCAGAAGAAGAAGAAGAAGCCAACATGAGGATAAGTATTCTATAATAAATACATTGAAAGTTTGGAACTTGGAGTAAAATATGAAATAAAAGAGGAGTACATAAAAATCTAATTTACGAAAACAATTTTTTTTCTTTGATAATTAATAAGTATTATTAACATTTACATTACACTTCAATATATGTAAGAAAACAGGGATTTTTCCCTCTTCCATAGTAACATAGGCGCAGACTTGGAGAGAGGGAGAGAGAGGAGAGAGAGGATGAGAGGGGGATCGCCTCCCCCAATAAAAATAGGGAGGTGGCGACAATATTGTTCCCTTCCAAAAGTATTTCAAAGATCAAAAAAATCAATAAAAAAAATCAATAACACAATTAATGAATGAATTAAATATGTAAACTGAAATTAATTAAGAAAATAAAAAGTCAACTAGATAGCTAGGAGCCAAGAAGTAGGCACGCAAGTATTTTATCAAGCTCTATATTCCTATTATTAAAATTTTAGTTAATATCCAAAGATAATTATATCGTTTATTTTATATTGCCGTTATACTACAGTTTTATATTGTTCGTTTTGCAATAATTATATTAATTATGTTAATTATTATTGCTGATTTTTATATATAATATAAACTCTCCAGACTTTTTTTTGGGTGGAAGGAGAGGGAAGATCCATCGCTCCCCCCGCCAGAATGAAAAGTCTTGGCATGTAGTAACGCTGTGAGAGGGTCGTGTGACACACACCATTACAGATAGACAATCTGATATTAATACTGTTTGGATTGATAGTGAGGTTACTGTGATTAATTGCGATCTACTAAAGAGCTATCTTTTGAGGCAGTGTTTTGTGTTTTCGTTTTGTTCTAATTGTTCATAGCCATCTTATTGTTTTCTAGTGTTTTATCATGTTTTTTATTGTTGTTATTAGTTGTAAGTGTAAATAGTGTACATAGATTGAAGTTTGGACAGGAGAGGTTAAGTCGTATAAATTTCGTGAAGGAGTTCTTGTTTGAAAAAATTTGAGTTCCGAGTGTTATATTGAGTAGAAGATCTCTAAAAGACCTTCCCAGGGAGCACAAAGAAATTAACTTTACTGAATCTGTGTAAAAAAATAAATTTGTAAGTATAACCTGTTTATGTGATAAGAAATATTATTACTGTTACTATTTAAGTTATTAAGTGTCTACTCTTTAAAGACTTGTCCAGGAGTAATATTATAGACAACATGGAGGGAGATGAAAGGGAAGAAGGGGACCCTCCAAGGGTTTCACGTTCAACCGCAAAAAGGGCGAGAAAGGTTTCTCTTGTTGATAACGCAGAAGCTTCTGAGATAGGAATCTCAAATGACTTCCTTCAAAAAGCAAAGATAATTCAAGAAAACCTCCGAATATACCTAACTAAAGCTGACAAAAGTATTAAAAATAAAGACCAAAACCACATTAATGGCAAAATACAGTGGTTCATTGACGCTATTGAATCGTTGGAGGAAAGGACAAAGCAGTACAAAGATAAGAGTGAGGGTTTATCTTTACTTGTCCATAAAGCGGTTCAGGAAACACTTACCTCGCCTTCAGTACATTCGATGATAACAAGCATCGTAATAGAGAAAACAGTGCCGAAGGTTATAGAATCTCTCTCAGGAACCACTATGAAATCTAATGGTCCCCTCGCCATCCCTGGAAAAAGCAACGAAAAGTCATCCGCGACTAACGTGACCCCGCCTGAGCCTTTACCAGCCGCAGTTCCTTTTACAGTCGTTAAGAGCAAAAGAAACAGGAAAAAGACTAAAAAGTCTACCGGTCCCGAAAGCCTACAAACCGAAAATGAAACGCATAAGACAGAGGCGGAATCTTTGACTGGGTCCGGTCCAAATCAGCCGAAGTCATTGGCCGAAATAGTAAGAAAATTGCCTTTAAAACCTACTCAGTCCCTCAAGCCGGCGTTTATTACTATTAGCGGTACCGGTAAGAGTCCGGTGGACATTATCAATGCCCTGCCTTCCCCCACAGAAATAGGTGTTAAGGCTGAAATTGTTCGAGCAACCAAAGGTGGTTCCGTTTTAGTCCGATTAGAAGACAGTACCCATGCCACTAAAATAATTGGTTGGCAGGGGTTACGGGAGAAAGGTTTTCAGGCAAAACTTGCACAAAGAAAGAAACCTAAGATTGAGGTGAGGGGTGTCCCTCACTCATGGGGCTCAGCTGAATTAACGAGATTTTTGTGGGGAAGAATAAACGAGAAGTCAGTCCCTACTACACTCATTAATGATGATATACGGCCATTATTATCCTCAGTATCTAGAAATGGACTAAGTAGGAACTGGGTACTCGAAGTTCACCCAATGGTGAGGTTCCAGCTGTTGGAAATGGCAGCTTTAGATGGAGGATGGTGGTCCATGACGTTTAAGGATTACCTCGACGCCCCTCGTTGCACAAAGTGCCAAGGCTATGGACACACGAAGGCTACCTGTACGGTGGATACCGTTGTATGCATATGGTGTGCAGCCAATGGACACATACTCAAGGACTGTCCAAGGAAGAAGGAACAAGCTGGCCCGACTTGTATTAACTGTGTACGGGCGAGTGCACCGCAAAGCCAAACGAAGCATAAAGCGGGCAGCCGAGAGTGCCCTGTACACTTAAGATGGTCAAACGAGGTGGCTAAGAGGACCTACTATGAATAATATCACCATTCTCCAGCTCAACATGGGCCGTCGTCGCATCGTAGCGGATGAGTTAAGGGCTCTTGTTGGACGTTATGATGTTATGGCGATTCAAGAACCGAGCTGCCGTGGGAACATGGTCACGGGGTTCGGCCTCACATCGAGGGTTATAGCTCTGAGCAGTGGAGAGAGGAGGCCCAGGGCAGCTATAGTGGTAAATAACCCAAACCTCGATGTGATGGATCTGAGGCAGTTTACCACGGCGGATTGTGTCGCATGTTATATCAAATGGGGTAATATTACCTTTACGTTGGTTTCATCATATCTTCCTGACGGAGGTGATATAGACAACGACATATCCGCCATGGAGATGATCACGGCTTGCTATAGAAACATCATCATCTGCTCAGATACCAACTCCTGGAACACGGTCTGGGGATCCAATCAAACGAATAGAAGAGGCGTTAAACTCGGAGAATTCATTGGCCGAAGCCAGCTAGTGGTAATGAATGATCCCTCTGCCTTGCCAACGTTTTCTAGCGCTCGAGGGCAGAGCTGGATTGATGTAACACTGGCATCACCGGTGCTAGCGAGTCGCATCAACGATTGGATCCTCCGATCTGAAACGAGTTCCGACCACCAAGCGATAGCTTTTAAGCTGGTGGAAAATATGGAAAGTTCCCACGGCATCGCTATGGGTTATTTAACCCGAAGGGCAAATTGGAAAGCCTTCCGGTCAACGCTGGAGGAAAAATTAGTAGATGAAGAATGGGATGAAGCGGAGACGGACCAGACAGATAGTCTAGATTATAGGGTCTCTAGGATCACAGATGTCATCCGTGACGCCGCTGAGGAATCCCTCCAGCAACGGAAGGTGAGAGCTCGACCTATCCCATGGTGGACGCCGGCCTTAACTGCTATGAAGAGAGAGCTCTACAAGGCCCGGCGGTCCTATCAAAAGTGTGGTAGTGAGGAGAGGCGCACCACACTTCGCGACGTGTATAGGTCCAAGTCCAGAGCATACCGAAACGAAGTGCGCTCTCGAAAAAGGAAGTCTTGGGATGAGTTCATTATTGAAGAATCGTCCAAGAACCCCTGGGGTATCCCTTACAGAGTTGCCTTGGGTAAGTTAAATCCACAACAGGTAATAGCCGCATTGAAACGCGGAGCTACTCAGGCAACCACTCTGGAGGAGACGGCAAAAACGTTCATTGCGGAAACCTACCCCAGGGATGATCCGTCCCAAGATAATGAAGAGGAGAGATACATTAGACGCACTACGGTATGCCCACCAGGTACGGACCTATGCCCACCATGGGACATATGGGATCTCCGTGCTGCCGTGGATAGGCAAAGGACTGGTCGAGCTCCTGGCTTGGATTCGATAGACACAGCAATACTAAGGAATAGTATCCCCTACATTGAACAAAGGCTGTTAGCATTGTTCAATGATTGCCTAGACAGGGGTTACTTCCCTAAAATATGGAAGATTGCTGATGTTAGACTCCTTTATAAGGGAGGAGATAAGGACAAGCAGTTAGCGAAGTCATATAGGCCTATATGTCTCCTTCCTATAATGAGTAAATTGTTGGAGACCTTGCTGATGAGGAGTCTACGACCAGTCTTCTTAAGGGCTAGCCATCCACGACAGTACGGATGTACTAAAGGTAGGGGAACCGCAGATGCTCTGCTCAGGGTGCGCCGTGACGTTGAAGAGAAGGCGGAGAAGTATGTAATGCTTCTCCTGTTTGATATATCCTCCGCCTTCGATAGCGTTTGGTGGCCGAGTGTACTCCAGCAGTTGCAAAAGTATGAAGCTCCCAGCAACCTGTACGACCTCTTAAGAAGCTATCTAGAAGACCGCAAATTAATGATAAAAGGTAACTTCTTTGCTGTAGAGGATTCTGTAGAAAGAGGATGCCCACAAGGATCTGTACTAGGTCCAGCCTTGTGGAAACTGGTATTTGACGAGCTGCTGGGAGTACTGGAAGAGCAGCGGTTCCCCGCCACTGCTTACGTAGACGATCTCGCAGTCGTGGTGGCATCGAACAGCAGAGCCAGATTAAAGGAAGAGGCTGAACGGTGCGCCAACCTTGTAGGAGAATGGTGCGAGAGAAAGAAGATGAAGATGGCGGCTTCAAAGACTCAGTCCGTTCTTTTGAGGGGTAAGACTGACAGGGCCCACCCTATCACTCTGAATATACAGAGAGAAACGATACGTCCAAGTGAGGCGGTCAGCTATCTTGGGATAAGGACTGGAAGAAAGTTTAACTTCACCCCTCACTTGGACTATCTGAGAAGTAGAGTGGCCCTGGCTCTTAATGGACTGAGTCGCATCGGGGGCGCCTTTTGGGGTCTCAGATACCCAGCCACTTTGGCTATTTATAACGGAGTTATCTTGGGTATCCTGAGATATGCGTCCCCTGCGTGGAGTCAGACTCTCTCGCACCAACAGAAGAAAAGGTTGGCGACGATCCAGCGTATGGCTCTGCTGCGTGTCACTAGGGCGTACCGGTCAGTATCTCATGAGGCGGTACAAGTCTTAGCCGGAAGTATTCCAATTGATCTTCAACTTCGTGAAGACTACTTTCGGCACGAAATGAAGAGAGATGGCTTGGTGGATCTACCGGCTAATCTCCGAGTGAGGATCAGTGAAGACCCAAGCAGATGGAAGAGGATTCTCCGGGAATGCACATTAGAAGAATGGAACCGGCGTTGGGTGACAACGCCAAAAGGATCAACCCTAAGGAAATACTTCCCCACCGTCGGTTCAAGAATGGAAACTACATGGCTCCTCCCGGACTATTGGGTCTCGCAATTCCTCACGGGGCATGGGGGATTCCGAGCAAAGCTTGTTCAACATGGTAAGAACATTGATCCCCTATGCCCAAGTTGTAGGGTACCGGAGACCGCCGAGCACGTCTTATTAGCCTGTACCGCCTATGAGGCATTGAGGGCTAAGTTGCTGAGGGAGACTGGGCTCTATGTCTTATCAGAGCGCGATCTACCTCAGCTAGTGACCAGAGAGAACTACCCGCACTACAAGGCCTTTGTGTACGGGTGGAAAGATATCATTGGCCCAGCCGACTTCTATTTGGGTAGAAGAGAAGAAGCTCCACCACAGAGGATGGAAGAGCCAAGCTAAACAGAAAATCTTATTGTATCGATTGCAGTATTGGCTAGTTATGCACACACGTCTAGCTATCCAATACTGCAAACACTCGTATTGCCAAACTGGCAGGGCAGAGATTTAAATAAATAAATAAATAAAAGATAGACAATCACTGAAAATTCAAATTTAATTTCGACTTACTTCTAAATTTTAAAAATATATGGCAAATGTTAATCATAAATAATGGCTAAATTTTTTATTAAATGATTTCCAAAATTTAAATTTATATCAATTTAATATAAACATAACAAAAAATAAAAAGAATATGAACGAAAAATTGTTTAAAATGTAAACGGGTTTGAGTAAAAGGAGGGAAAGTATAAGAACGCAAAATAATTTTTTTTTTTTTTTTCCTACCCCTCAGGAATTTCTTGATTACAAAATACAAAATATATATATATATATATATATATATATATATATATATATATATATATATATAAATGTATATATACATAAATTTTCAATTTCTTTTTATTGCCCAAGGGCATTTTAAGGTAAGAGAGCTATGCACGCTGTATGCGTTCTTTGCATCTGTGGCCAGAGGCTTTTTATTATACCACTGGACGTGGATGGAACAAAATAATTGTTTTATTCAAGCATATAAATATATACAAAAGATGTATTTAAATCAATGAGAGTCGTTTAAAATTCGCAGAAAACATTTTTTATTAAATAATTAATTAAATTTGATGTGCACATATTTCATTTGGTTTTGTTTACATTATTTATAGGAAATAATGGATTTATAAAAACAAATATGTAAATTTATTTTGCAAAGTAGAGTATATAAATAATATGATAGTAGCTTATGGAACAACTACCTATTGGTAGCAAGAACTTCCTACGATTAAATTAACTAGTTGTAATTTTTATGGTAGGTTGATAATGTGGCACATATATGATGGTTTTAAATTTCCGTATAATTCATTAAAGAGACATTCAAAAGTAAAGGCATTAAAAGACACTAAGTATGGTCCAAACATGTGATATATTATCAAGGGTAAAATATATTAGAGACATATGGATCAAAAAAAATAAAATAAAATAAAACATGGCAGAACCTAAAGTTAATAATTTAAATATTAAAACAATAATTAAGAAAAGAATAAGGATGGAAATGAATAATAATAATCAGGACGTGAATAATAATGAAGTGAAAAACTAAAGTAACCGGTTTTTTCTCTATCATCACCATCAGGAGTGTTTTTTAGTTATTTTCTGTATTATACGTTATTGATACTTTACTACATTTTCCCATATAAAAAGAAAATGATTGGTTTGCAATGCAAAGTATATGCTAATTACCACTTGTCAATCCACATGCTCAGCATGTTCAAGGCGTAAAACGACGATTTGCATTTTGAATATAATTAATTTATACATAAAACTTACAATGAGATGTCTATAAATTTAGAAATCAAAGATAAAACAGAATATTAGATAAGGAAAACAAGTCTGGAATTATATCAACACGGAAGGAAAAATTACGTAACCAATATTAAAATAAGTATAAAATGTCAACCGGAGAGAAGTTCTAAAGATTTTTAATAATATAATAAAATAAACTTGAGTAGCCACTATAGCTACTTGTTGTTGTAAAGATGAGCTACTTGCACGCGGGCTTGTTGTACATACAGGACCCGAAAGAAAGTTGTCGACCAGCTTTATCCACCACAGGCGACACACTTAGCTCCAGGCATACTATAGTGTTTTAGCACTACTGCTAAAAAACAATTATTTATTTTATTTTTCTATATTTTGTTGTTAGATGACAAATATTCTTCTTTCATTATAAGTTAACATTGACCTAAATGTCCCGGTGAAACGAACATGTAAGTGAAATTAACATCGGAGCTTTCTCCTAGCAGCTGAACACTTGTTTCAGAATTTCAAGAAAACATCAGGCAAATAAAATCCGAATATGAGAAGATTATATCCCGAAAATTTCAATTTCTCAGAAACTTTCAGACACTAAATATTTTCTATTCGTAACATAATATTCAACATAATCATTATTGTGGTTTGAGTAGACTCTGGTCTTAGTAAAAAAATTAACTTTTCTAAAAGAAGGATAGTTTCTGTATAGGTGCTGAATCTGCCATACATAGGGTGTTGTATCTATTTTGGAAAATAATGAGGAATATCAAGGAAATGTTGTAAAGAGAAGTGTTTTATGGAGAACCAACATTGGATTCCATATGTGGGAATAGGCCTGATAACAGTCATACATGTTTTAAGCTATTTAAGCCATAACCTGAACGTTCGCAGAGTTTGATGTTTAATTTCCAAATATTCATAATAGAAGAAGAGTATCCTGTTTCATGATTCCTTAGTTATGGGTCTGTTCATCAAGATAATATTTGAGGATGAGATGGGAGTGTGTAGAAAAATCAATACTTTTAGGAACAATTGTTAGAGAAATACCGTAAAGTCAAAGAAGATTCTTGGAGAACGCCCAGTCTCTATAAAATGAGTACTCTTAATTACGATGTAAGTGTGTCTATAAGTAATCATGGTCTTCCTACCATGAATTTAGTAGAGATACATCCTAATTTTCCTAATAATATAACATAATTTCCGAATATATTATAACGACAAATGCCAACCCTTTGTATTTATCTTAATTATTTCCTCATAATTCAATCAGGTTGTTATGACTTCTCTTTTAAAGGATGTAATTAGCCATCAGTTGTAGCCACAATCACATCAAGGTAAAAACCTTTAAGCACGAATGTTTTCATTACAGAGGAGAAGATAATATTAACAGGAAGAATTGGTACTGAATATTATTATAAATTAAAAATAACTAATTTAAACACTAACAACAAAATAAAATGCACTAGAGAATAAAACAACCGCCATCTATAGTCGATTCATAAAAACCATACGTCGAAATATTGAAAATCACAACCCTGAACATATTTTCCCTATTGATCAATGCAAAAAAAGCAATACAAAACATGATGCAAAAGAGATTGTTAATCTAAACAGTGATAATTGGTTGGAACTTGAGTGAAAAGGGAACATGTTAATTTTATACTTGTAGTATATGAACCTAAACAGAACGTAACAACTTTAAAATGTCAGCCTAATTGATATACTTAATATATATTTCATACTTCTTGAATTATGCGCAGATGAACTGTAATTTTCATGGTAACTTCTTTTCGAACGTTCCTGGAAATTGTGCTTATTTCTCGCACCTGAAGAACATCATGATCTTGAAAATGAAAGATCACTCATAGGATTTGATAAAGATATTGTTCTTTTGAGAACTAGTATATAAAGATTACTTTAAATAGTACAATGAACCACTTGAAATTACAAATCATTGATGCTCCTCCAAATCATTTTAAGAAAAACTACAATGATACTGATGATTCAGTAAGAATGATTTGAAATTCAATTATTCTTTAAAACAAACAATACGGAAAGTGTAGAAATAATACTTACCAAAACAGTGCTGCATTTTAATAGTTTATTTACATAATTTCACTGAGTAGCTCAAGCTACTGAAAAAAAAATTCTGTCCTATGAGGCCCGTATGGTGAGGCTTCCTGACCATTTTCATTGGTTCTAATTTTCCACACGTCAATTTGACTACAGACAGACCGACTGATAGACACCGAACCATATTTGATTCATAATGTCTGAAACGTAGTAAAACGCGAGTGGAAATTTTCGCTTCTGAGCCCTCATTTTTTCTTAAACTTCCTGTACGAAAACAAAGATTCCCTACCTTCGGTAGTGAGGAAGCAAAAGAAAGATAAAAATGTAAAGAAGTGAGATATTATCCAAACAACCATAATATCCTATTCCGCGTTACTGTTGGATAAAACAATAAAAGAATAAACAACTATTCCTTTCGTATCATCTTATTCTTTTCCCCATCCGTTTCAACTCACGAGTTCTAAAGTACACAAGATAAAGAACTGCGAGAAATCTGTAAACACGGGGCCGAAGGCGTGAATATGCGGATTCAGCATTCATTGGTACGTTGAACTCTCTTCAGCAAATAAGCTGACGGTGGGTATTAAACAAAGGGATACGTACGACTCAATCGAAGACCCATACAACGTTTAACGTTTGTCTACGAAGGATTTATTACTCATATGGCTGATTGAATTAATTATAATCTACAATTTAAAACTTGTTAATAATAGCGAATATACTCAGAACATCAAATAAAAACATTCAAATAAAATGACGACAAAATATTTGAGAGACCATAAGTCCAGATACCTACGGAATAAGCAAAGCATTGTCTAGAAAGTCAATATTTACATAAAAAGAAAAAAAGTACTATTAAATATTTCCAAAACTGTATTTAAAAATTAGAGATAGGTGTATAATTCGTTGTTGAAATTGTAAAAATGAAAAAAGTCAAGATATGCAGTCAATAATCATTTATATTAAGTTTGCCGTCGTTTCTCCCCAAAAATGTGGTTCATCTGTAGGGCTAAGCATTAAAAAATACAAAATTACATGAGAAAATCGGTAAATAGAAAATTATGTAAATAAGAGAAGAAAAAAATATGGAGCGTGATAAAATTAAAAAAAAGTATCAAGATAACAGTGATATAAAGATAATTGCAATTAAAAAAAAAACTCTAAAAAAATATTTTTGTTATAAATAAATAAAAAAGATAAGTATATAAAAACCAAAAATTAATTTATCAAATAAAACGATTAAATAAAGAAGAAGTATGCATAAAAAAAAAAAAGACAGAAACAAAACTTAACAAATATAAATAGTTGCTTAACAACTAACAATGGTTTGAAGAAAAGTTTTATTTCTATACTTTTTTTTTGTAAATTTTTTATTCATTTAACTGTATTATTTGGTTAATTTATTTTTTTAAAAGCCAACGTTTCCACCCGATTTTGCAGGTCTTCTTCAGGGAGGTGTGTTCATCTAGGAGTTACACTTAGAAGTGAAACTAGGGTCGAAACGTTGGCTTTTAATAATATAGTTTTGTCACTATTTAGCCTATTTATGACTGCTGCCCCGGACAATCTCCTTCCATTATAATGCAACGGTCAACTATTAAATATTTAATTTAATGTATTTTTTTTTATATAGGTACTTATATTTTTATTTATTTATGACAAAAAAAACTTTCTTACCGTTTTGTTATTTTTTTACTTATGATTTGTTACCGCGTGTAATTTAAATACTTTTATATTTATAATTTTCTGATGTAATTTTTAGCCCTGATGATGACGGTCGCTAACTTAATAAACACTATTATTGCCTGCATATGCTCACTATTTTCCGTTCTTACAATTTAAACACTGAACTATGTATGAAACTCAGTTTTGAAAATATTTAATAATGTTCTTTCTGTTCTCCCAAAAATCGGTAAAAATGAGGGACATAAAATCTCACAACAGTTAGCAAAACATAGAATCAAATGAAACAATAATACATAATAATTGATTTCGAAGGCAATAATAAACACAAAGTTCAGCTTTCAAAATGATTACGGTTTAAAATTATTGTAAGCAACATAAATGTATACATATATGTTAAAAAAAACAATTACATAAGACTTATAAAAATAAAAAAAAATATTTTTTCCATTTCCTTATTATTAACGCATAATACCCATTTTAAGGGATTTGTAATCTGTTCTAGAATTCCATACCAGTAGTATTTATTTTAAAAGCATGCATTTTTAAAATTAATTTGTATTTATTTCTATTAAAAAGTATTTTTTTTAAAATTGTTAAAAAACGTTTATTTTTTTACAACAGGAAGTTGTAATTAATAGGAAAAATAAATACGTAAGATTTCATAAATATTTCATCATCTGAATGAATTTTACAGTTGAAGATTTATTACCTATTCCAAGTAAAACACTACAAAACGATAATTAAAAGTTCTTCATTATTTTCAAATTTAACTTAATTATAAAGAACGTAAAAATGATAAGAGAAAGCTTGAAACTGAAATATAATAGTTTTCCATTATCCTGGTACACACGTAAACTGAATTAATTAAATATGAAAATTAAGATATTTTTAGAATCTTTTTGAAATAATTATAGAAAAAAAAATGATGTTACAAGACTTGACAATTACTCAAGAAAAATGATTTAGGAAATATTCCATTGGTATTTCTAATAACTTAAACATATATGTTCGAATTGATGCCATAGCCTAAATAATAATAATTAAATAATATACCTAATTTATTTTTTAAATATATTTGAATAATTTTTTTTAGGGTAAAAATCAATGATAATATCTTTTAGAGTAAACGTTCAGTTAAATGTTTTCGATTTCGACCCGAGCTTCGAAAAAAAATGGATAATATGCGATTACTTTTTGTTAGATTAAGATGTATTAAAAATGAAACCATTGCAAAATAAAAAGTATTTTCCACAAAAATGTCACATTTCAAGACAGTTTCTTTGTTTCCAGGTTCATGAAATGAAAAAAATAACCCGAGACAAAGTCCTCTGAGAAGAATTGGTATGTTCTGATTTCTGGCTAAAATTTTAATAAAGAAATATCTAATATTAATTTTCATAGAAATTAATATTGTTTATCATAGTGCTTAATTTGACTATCAAAAAGTTAAAGAAATAAATTATGTTTATACAAATGTTAGAAGGATTGACGTATTGGTAAGGTATTCCAGGAGGTATTACGTTTGATGAAAGAATTTCAGAAGGAACGGATTTTAAAAGAAAGAATACATAAATATAAATCAATAGTTTGAGGTCTTGTGTTAAGAGAGTGAGTAGTGGAACGTCGAGTGAAGATTTCTAGGATGTATGAGGATTTTTATGAATCTTCTTGGTTCTATGAATCTGGTAGAGAAATATAC
The DNA here is from genome assembly GCA_928085145.1 of Nezara viridula. Lineage (NCBI taxonomy): Eukaryota > Metazoa > Arthropoda > Insecta > Hemiptera > Pentatomidae > Nezara > Nezara viridula. Next base: position 180,209,117 of record OV725077.1, on the reverse strand, counting down.
CTGGTAGGGCAACTAGAAATTAGGATAAAGCCACTTCAACTCGGTCTAAAAACAATATACATGATAGTCCCGGGAAAACCCAAAGATGAATCATATGAAACAAAGCAGAAAATCCCCCCAAAGAAATGACTGAAGAGATTTCCTTCTGTCAAATGCGAGATTGACATTTTTTTTTCATAAATAAAATTCCCAATAATAATAAAAATGTCAGATGTTCCTTACACAGCAGATTTTGTGAGGTGAGGAATCCGCTGCCTCTAGGCTGCACGTGGCTTTCGTGGCGTAGTTTCGGCCTCCAAGGTTTTTGCGCGTTGTTCATTAATTTAGCACTAGAATTAATTAACATTTAATTTTTTGTGTTACGAAAATTTTAAAATCAATAGAATTAAGCTGAATGTTGAATATGGGTGAGTATTTACTTATTAAAGAGAGCGGGGTAGCTCAGTGGGTGGGCACTGACTTCCAGAGCTCAAGTACGAATCCGGCTGATGACTAGTAATTATTCATTAGCTGTGGATCGACCCTGGGGCTGAGAAATCCTCCTGAGTCAAACTCAGCCTCTATAAAGTGGGTATTCTTAAATAAATAATTACTTAAGGGGGAAAACCTGGTGGTTGAGCGTGATATCGGCCCAATCACCTCCCGGCACAACCACCGGCCTTGTAACAGTACTTCCTCACATTGTACTGAACACAAAGACCCTTCTTCCTTCATGGGTTGTTGGTGGTACAGGTTTTTTTTTTTTATTAATTTATTAATAAAAATAGCAACAGTGAAATATAAACTGTTTTTGCGTTGCCTAACTTGACTGTGGTTTCTAATGATAAAAAAGTTCCCCATCTATGGGGCAAATCTATCAAAGATTAATACTCTCAACTAACCAATTATATAAATTTGTATAATATGAAATATGTATTATTTATTTATACGAAATATTTTTAAACATATTCCAGAATCATCGGGTCCAGGCATCTCATTAGTTCCCTTTCTTACTCCCCTCTACTATACCTCAATAAACGCCTCATTCATTTATATTTTCATAAAATATAAAGGATTGCTGCCCAATTATATTGGGTTGCTATATACACAGCATACTCTTCTATCCTTAGGACAATATATGAACTTATATAAAGTGTACTAGTGTTAAACTGTTTACCATTGTTATTATGGTATGATTGCCATAAAAAATAAAATTAACATTCAAATGACCTCTTAATATTCTGTCAAACCAGACTGATGGACCAATGTTTTGTATCATGTTATTATTATTTTTAGGAGACTTCAGTCCCAGAATAAAATTATTTTTTCTTTTCATTTCAAAATATAATAAGAAAGTGACACAATAGCCTTCTATAAGTAGGCAGTCCATCTACTAGAAAATTAAGCTTACATAATCTTTAGATTCAATTAAACATTTTTAAAGGAGAATTATAATTCTCTAGTTTGAGCTAATTTGTGTTGAAAGTCAGGTGAATAACATTTGTTATTTGACAAAAGGATCAGTGAGGAGACTTGGTTGAACGCGCAGACAGACGCGGCCGGCACGCAGGTAACCTGACGGGTTAGTTTTTTTACACAGGCCTCTGCCGCTGGTTTATGGCACCAGGTTTAGGCAACGGAATGGCTTCCAGGAATTTTAAAAAGTAATTCCATCATACTTAGACGAAAAAAAAAAGGGTAATTGCCTTTAATTTATCATAGCATATTCAAATATTTTCTAAAAGAGTTCATATTAGTTACAAATACAAGGACAGGATTTCTGCTATTTTTGAGCGTACTTATAGCCTGACAACACTGTTTTATGGTAAGGTAACCCGTTAGAGTTGAGTGTAAGTTATAACGCTTTAGCTATTCGGTGAAACATCTCGAATGCGGTTTTCTGGTGTCCAGTTCGTAAATGGTCCATGGACAACCTGTCGTTCTCCAGTAGCCGCAATCTATTGAACTCAAAGAATTTTTTCCCCCTGTAAACTATAATTATTGTGATAGAGTGTCTGTATTGTAGAGTTTGACCACGAAGAGTCCAGCAGGACTCCTCGAGCAGGACAACTTCAACCATGGTTCGAAACTAGAGGCAAAGTAAATCTCTTAACAGTATCTATCCTTCTACAAGTTTTAAATATAAGTACAAATAATAAATAATGGGACCATATCATCTATTTACCTGGTCTATACAGCCAAACATAAAAAAAATAAATAAAGGGGAAGGATACATTTATTTAAAATGGATGAAATTAATTCAAGTGTAGAGAGATTTATTTCGTAACTAGTAACGTACTTTAAATAATTTTTTTACATATTTTTGGTTTATTATTTTCAATAATGAACAAAAAATTCAAAAACTTAAACCCTTCTCAAAATTTGAGGTTTTACGTTTCAGGATTCGAAAAATTCGCAAAACGAATACATTTTTTTTTTGTCTGCCCGCCTTCCGCGCATTTTCTGCGAAACTACTAGATCGATTTTTTAAACATTTTATTTAAAATCAGAGGTTACCCGATGATAATTCTCCTTCATCGACATTTCTATTCGCCTTTTTGTTTCAAGATGGCTGCCGAAAAACCTGCGTTGTTATAGACGCTATACTAAACGAATGTAACGCTTTCAATGAAAGTTCGCTAAAGTCTTCTTCTCGATGCCCTTTAAAGTTATCTATATAACATACTTCAACGAAATGAAGCTGGAAAAAAAGTTACGGGGGAAAGTAAAATTAAATTCCGAATAACTCAAAAAGTATACACTTTTATGTTGATGTTGTGGTAAGATCTTTCAAAGGTATTTAAATTTCCTAAGCAATGTAGGAAGTTTCATCGAAATCAAAGCACTATTAGTAAAGATATAGCAATTTTTAAATATTTTTGGTTTATTAGTTTCAACTATAATTATGAACAATTGTGATCGAACAAAAAATTCAAAAACTTAACCCCATCTCAAAATTTGAGGTTTTACGTTTCAGGATATGCAGAATTCGAAAAATTTATAAAGAAATTTGTCCGTCCGCTGTCCGCGGTTATCTTAAAGTTTACGAAATTTCCTAAAAAAAAAAACAAAAAAACAAAATTCGTTAAAATCGGACAATTAGGAGCAAAGATATGGTCTCTAGATGTTTTTTATATGTTTTATATGTTTTATATGTTCTACTGCAAAGGTTTATGTACTTTGTTTTGGTTTTTGATTTTTGAATATATTACTGATCTAATGTTAATTTTCTAGCATATTACTTATGATTAAAAAAAAATGTTTAGTCCAATAATTGGAAACACTTTTTATTTCTTTTTCTTTTTCAGTAGGAAGGTAATGTTACTTTAGATGTACAATTGTTTGGAAATCATAAACCATTGTGAAATAATTTGCAGCGTTTTTAGTTTATATCCATAAATTTTAATATCATGGACTGATATTTGTTAAAAGAACGTCCATTATATTTACTCCTGACAAGACATTTGATATTAATACTTCGACGGAAATTGAATACTTATACATACTTACTTTAACCCCCTTTGACCTAAGCTTCCTTGATATCGGGACTGGTAAGAAGACACACACACGTTAACTACAAACATTCTAATAAAAAAATTCAGAACTATAAATAAAGCATCCTGTGACGTCAGCAATATAAAAAAAAGACTTTCACATGCCGACAGTTAACGACCACATACGGACACACTACAGAAGTTTTCAGAATATCTTATAGACTCATTATAGGAAAAGATGCCGATAGGGCGCACTCTCACTGAAGGCTATAATTGACATAAAATTCACTGGATGTCAATATAAGAATGAGATGTCAATATAAGACAGGTATAAGAATGAGAAGTACTGATTATATATATATATATATATATATATATATATATATATATATATATATATATATATATATATATGTCGGTATTATCTTTTAAAGTTTTCCTTACTAGACAGGGGAATAGTAATAACAAATTAATTTCCTCTAGATAGTTGAAGATCTGGTTGTACACAGATAGTACTCTTCTTAACTATTCATAACAAAATGCAACTTGAAAAAAATACTACGGTGTGTTTTAGACCAGACAATAGAAGTGAAAACATCAACAACGCGAGATTAATAATATGGAATATAAATCATAAATAACAGCTCATTATAAAAAGGATGAAACGCTGAACTGATTTCCCTCGCTTACACAATGCAGGTCCGATTGTTAGTTTCTGAGATATTTTAATCCATATCTTCAATAAAACTAGTTATAATTTGTTTTTCGACACTATTTTTCCCTTTTCGCCTCTCTAACACGGTATCGCGTTAAGATACAATTTTGAATAATAGCTCACTACAAAGAGGATGATATGATGAACATTTCTCTGGCATTAGAATATGCAGAATCGATTTTTTAGTTTCTGAGATATTTTAATCCATATCTTCAATAAAATTCGTCATAATTTGGTTTTCAAAACTCCTTTTTCGTCGCTCTAATACGGTGTCGCGTTAAGAAACAATTTTAGTAATAGCTCATTACAAAGGGGATGAAATTATGAACATTTCCCTCGCTTACAATATGCAGGTTCTATATTTAGTTTTTGAGATATTTTAATCCATATGCAAAAACACTTCAAATAGTCGACTCCCGCCGACTTTACCCGTACGTTACACATAGGAGATCTGACGGCTCAATCTCATTCATTCTCCACAAAGAAATTGCAAAACGCGCCTAAAGAAGGTTTCACTTCAAAAATATTTTTCTCTAATTGTGTTTCCAGCTATATTCCAGTTATATTACATTATAGTTATCATGATTCCTCCGATACAATAATTTGGAACAACTATGTTAATTAAGCTTACCCCCAACACTCACTTTTTTTATAGGTTAAAGGAGGTTTTGATAACTATTAGATTCAATTAAAAATAAGATTGTTTACTTTAATGGATTATCAGTCCTGTTAGTTAATTTATAAATTAATTGAAATTAATAAAATCATAAATAGATAAGAGAGACGGTAAGAACAATGAAGACAACCTGTTCGACGATAAAATAAACCCACGCTCCACTCTAAAAGGAATTCAAAAAGGCCCGCCCGAAAATCCTTCAGTAGAACGAAATAGACCTTTCGCTTTCGATGATCCATTATTATGAATGAGGAGGATAATATAATGTCCGCATATATAAACTTTCATTCTAATAACCGTCTAATTAATTGCGTAAGTATACTTTCTAATATTTTTAACAAGTCCATATATCAGGGGAAGGATTATCGACAATTATTTAAAAATTCCAGTTATAAGAGCTGAAGAAAAATCCAGAAATTATTTCCCACAGGCCAGATTCGGTACCGTTATGGGATCAAAATTGCTACACTGTACACTGAACCTTCTATTTGAAAAATCAAACTGATCTATAATAGAATATTAGTTAATCTGGATTGATAACCGCAATAAACTACGCTAAAAACCAAGGGTTATAAACACATCGTCGGTTTATCGCAAAAAGTTATTAAGTACACTTTTGGTCGATTTAAACCTGAAGGTACGTAATTGTTAATTACTAACAATCACATTTATCGAAAAATAAATCATTAAGTGCACAAAAATAATAAAAATCCTTTTATAAGTAAAAAAATATTATTAATAAGTGCACGATGTCCTCACTTTATAGAGCAAAAACACATTAAGTTACTTGTTGAATTCTTGTTTTCTAAATAAGGTTAAAGAAGAACGCCAAAATTAACCATCTGGTATATAATGACTTCTTTCACTTGATTAATTGATCTGGTGGTTAATAAAACTAAGTGAGGTAAGTCTAACTCACAGTATATGTACTTGCAAGGTTAAAAATTAAGTAGTGTTTTGTTTAACTATGATTGAGTGTAAAAAGGTACGATGTGCGTGGTGGTTTCGGATTTTTATTGTTTTCCCTTTTATGTATACGTTCAGTATTTTAATTAATTGTCTGTAATAGGAAAGATATTTAGAATTGCAAACAATAAAAAATAAATAATCAAATCACTATTATAATATTTTTTTTTAAAATTCAGAATCTTCAAATTCAATTATCTCTAATTCATTAAAAAGTTACTTAATAAATTTCTGCAATAAACCAACGACATTCATTTTTAGAAATCCAACAAAATTTTAAACATTACAAGCCTTGTGGATGATAAGTAATCTATAAGGAATATTTATAAATGTGCATATTATTTATTCTAAAATTTCGTATATTGGTTAAGAGGCTTTACTACGTTTTTTAAAAATATATTAATAATATATTTATTTATTTATTTTATTTTTTATGGTAATCTTTAAAAACCAGCCATTTTTCCTTAATTTTTGCCAATAATCAATTCACTTCAATCCATATTTATTATTTTTGGAATAATAAACAATTTTTTTCTCTCAAATACAACAAAGTTTGATAACTTTTTTAAAATTTATAATATAATTTTAAGGTCAACGATTCGCCTAACACTAAAGTCTCTCCATATGAAATTGAAAAGAGATTGGTAGATACCACTGGTTGTTATTTAAATAAATAGACGTATTTGTATTACATAAAAACAAATGAAGAAAAATTTCGACATGGTGATTGTTATTGAAGTACAAAATAAGACTTAACAATGGATCTAGAGCTGTTCAAAACTTCATCTCTGAAATTATAAAATACATGAAAAATCGTGATAAAAAGGACTCAGAACATATTAACGTTGCACATTAACTATATTTAGTTAGTTAGTAAGACAACTTATTTAAATTAAAACCATGATGGTTGCAAAAATAAATACAACGAAATAAGCAAAATTTATACAAAACATCAATATTGCATGAAGAGGAATTATGAAACATTTCCCAGGATCGGAACGTCGTCATTAGCCAAGGGTCAGAGAAAGTAAACCGATTCCTTGACCCCCATTACTTGGACAGCTGTTAAATGGGACATGTTTGGCTAGAGTTGTTGTGCTTCTTGTCCAGAAAATATTTAAAAAATAAATAGTCAAAAGGATTTTTCTTTCTTCAGCAACCAGATCGGAAGCGGGCGAAGGGAAGTGATTAGCAAATCGATGTTGACTATGCAATGGAAAGCGGATTATGCACTCCAACAAGGAACAAGGAGCCGACTTATTATGATACTATAATCGGAGAGAAAGCCAATAACCAATAAAACAAACTAGGATATTGTTAAAGGAGATCCTGTAAGGATAATGACGGCCGTGGGCCAGCAATCTCCTGATGGAAGATATCCTTCTCCGAACAAGATCGGGTACAAATATTTGTGGGAACAGTCGGTTGTAGATAGCCCTATCTATCGGATAACAATGACATTACGAAATAGCCGATGTGCCGATTAGTGTTTACTTATTGCGAAATGGCCCTGCGCAATATTGCTAACGCTTTTCACAACAAGGAACAACAATAATACTCGAGATAGCAAGCGCTTGAAAAGAAAACATAAATAAGGTACTTACAGTCCTAGTAAATAGACAACCGATTTATCGGCGACACCTTATATGAAAGGAAAACATTCATTTCTTCTCAGAGTTGTCTATTATCAGGACTGTCACTGAATTATTCATAATTAATAAACTCCACAAAACAAAACGGGAGTAATAATCCTAATAGTCTATTTTGTCCAATTTATTCAGTAATAAAATATTTGAAAAGACCGAGTTTTCATTTCTTACAAATCGGCCACTTTATACACTTTTCAGTATTATTTAAAAATAAATTATTAAACATTATTTGAGAATTATATGCTATAATTCTGCCCTTTTACTTATTTTTTAAGAAGGCCTTAATATATACTTATCATATATATATATATATATATATATATATATATATATATATATATATAAATTATTAAATATATATTCATTTTTTTATTTTAAATTAAATATTTGATATTAAAATTTCCTTCGAATGACTTCATCGTGAGGGATTGTAATCAACATAACAATTAGTAATGTAAAAGTGACACTGTTTAATTTATTTATTTAGTTATTATTACTTTTTATCTAGGTATTCCTTAGCATTAATTGTTATTTTCAACTGGATCAAGTTAAATATATTCAGGGCGTTGAAACGACAATGTCATTGGAAATAAAATAGTAATTAATATTAGAAATTATGATAAAACAGATAATAATCTGATCTTTGAAGAAAGTTGATAATAAATTGAACCTATACAAATTGTTCTAGATATAGGTTCTAGATATGGTTATAGAGTAGATATGGTGCGAAATCAAATCGAGACTGTCCAAGCTTAAAAAGCAATTGAAAAACTGTTCTAGGTTAAGAGAAAGGTTTGACAGCCTCATTTTAAACTACTGACACAAGAACACATAAAGGAGTTCTTTTACAATGTTTTGACAGTCAAATCCCAAAGAGATATGAATCGTGGCTCGCTCCAACGATGTTTTGTCGTGATTTAGACTTATCTATATTCTACTTTTGTGATTGTAGAAACTCATGGGCTAAAAGAAAATCGGACAACTAAAGTCGTTTTTAAAAACCTGGCCATGAAGTTGAAGATGCATATTTTAAAATAACAATGAGGTTAATTACAGACGTTATTACCATTTACTACCATCAGTGCAAGAATATTATTGATTTTAATAAAACCGTCCAAGAAAATTTAATACCTTTAAAAACAAATGAAGACTTACAGCTGCCATAATAACAACTAGGTCTTGAATCAATCAAGAAAAATTGAACGACGGATTCGTTTACAACATTAATACAATGCCAATAAACTCATTACATGATCGTATATTATCTGACAAAACTAATCGATAAAGTGAGAGGAGCCGAAAACGAGTCAGTTCCATATCAGTTGTTTCCTTTCACGGGCAATCTCGTACTAACTTAGTCAAGTCGGAAGTCCTGCAGGAAGGTGCTGAAGATGTTGCTTTCACCCAATCAGCCTCAGCAACGGGAGCCGATGGTAAAGTACATTACGAAATTGTAGTATTAATTACAGGAAACGCTAATCAAATAGAAGTCGGAGAGGTAATAAGGTAATGTCTGAATTGAACTAGGGAACTTTCGGAGCAATAAAGCAAGAGGTTATTATATCATTGGTATTCAGTAAGGTAAACAAATACTATAAATAATAAATAAGTATTAGGCGCTTGTTTAAAGCTATTTTTTAGCTTCTCACACACTATTGGCTCACATAAGGAGTTGAATCATCAAATGATTTGAAGCAATGATAATAAAAATTAATGACATAATAAGTTAATCTAGAACAAGATTGTAATTTTTACGTTAATACCGACAAAGGGTCATTTTGATTGTATAGTCAACGGGTCTCCAAAATTTTTTGGACCGCGGGCCGCATAGAGACCTCCACCCGCGGGTCACGGCTTGTGATGAAAAAAACATCTAGTTTTACAAATGGCACTTCAGCTGTCAATGAACTTTTTAAAAGAAAAAAAGAAACATGCAATAAATATTGTAGTAACATCGTCTGAGAATAGTTTGCTAAATTTCATATTTTTAAATAATTTTTAAATTTTATCATACTCAAAGTAGCTTTAGCGAGCCGTAGTTTGGAGACCCCATGTCTAGTCCATAGATGCGGATCAGGCCGCATGCGGCTTCTGTACTTGCGGCCTCAAAACGTTTTTGCGCAACATTTATTACTCTAGTGCTAGAATTAATTAATATTGAATTATTTAAGTAATGAGAATTAGAAAATTAATAGAATCAACTTGAATGTATGTTTATGGGGTGTGTGTATTTAGTGATAAATAAAATAGCAACAGTAAAATATAAAGAAAATGTTGTGACTTCCATTAGCACTGCCTAAGCTTACTGCGGCCACTAATGATGGTATAGTCTCTTCAGTCATACAACACTTTATCACCACTCATTCATTTATTTCGATATTTATTGATTTCATACCATTAACAGGAACGATATTTATTTATTTTAAATAAAGATCTTTATTTTATAAATTAATAATTATACTAAAACCTACAATAGAGCCGAAAAATAGAGTAATGGCTTTTTCGATAAGACTTTTTTATGTTAATTTTCATTTCACTTTTATAAAATTAATCTATTTTTTATTTAATTTGTGTATATATTGTGTGTATATTGTGTTCGACCAAATCTCTTATAATTTTTCTATACAAAGAAAATACAATTATTCATATTGTATAATAGCATTATTTTCAATTTATATTATATAACAGTATTAATTCATTATTTAAAACTGACTTTATTGAAACACCTTGAAAATTGGTTCGATATCGTTCAGTTATACAAATCATAACAATTCTTTGAATTTATCTTTTCCGTATTATTTTGATACGGTATCATAACAACCAATTTTAAGACTAGCTTACTTTTCATGGTCTTGCTTAAAATTATTTATTATTATTGTCATTATTTTTTTTGTAAATATAGAAACATTAGAGAAATCGCCCAGTAATGGTACGTCGGCAGTTCTGGAGCTCAAAGCCCGATGGCTTTGCGAAATTAGGTTGGACTAACCAAAATGGTCCGTAATTATTTAGACACAGTTCAATCATCTAATTAAGGAACCGGTCAGGAGAAAAGAAATGTGCTGAAATCCTTTCATTGCTAGAAATCACCGCTTTGATTAATAAGTTTATCATTTTTATACTGATTTTATTAGTCAGTTTTAAAACTATCAAAATATGATAGTGAAAGTTAATAATTATGACTGTTAATAAGAGGCTCAGTCTGAAATTTTAAATGTTGTTCTCGCATTTCTCTTCTACAATATAAATCGTAAGACATAGAACGCTTACATAAGGCTATGTCAACTTCATGCTAACTAGCTAGTTGTTCTATCACATGTCTTGCTTCATTTTGTAAGAATATTAATAACAATTTAAATGAGGGCTTCATTGCAAATTTGATAGTGCGATAACCTACTGTAATGCTCAAAGCTCCGATGGAAAGATGTTTTAAATCGATGTAATGGTTCAACAAGTAATAAAAATAATTTATCCTATTTTTCTGAGATATTTCTGATGCCATCCTCAATCACATGAGGTCACTGACGTACCAAAACCGTTCTCGAATTCAGTTGTTTGAATTATTGAAGGAAGTTATTCAATTGTACTACTTATCGTGGGTGATTAATAGTCAGGACGCAGTCATTTTAAGATTTTTATTGTTGCCGAAGTTTCAACCCAAGCATGTGGGTCATCATCAGGACATGTTACCAGCATTGAAGGTGGTTAGGAATGATTAGATTGATGTTTACTTGTTTGTTGATAGGGATGTTCAGTACTTGATGTTTACAATATTTTCACCTTCTTGCAGTTCAAAGTGATTGCTGTATGATATGACGACCAATGAAGGTGGTCAAAATATGTCGTATCGATTGCATGTAATATTCGGTTACAGCGCGATATGAAAGTCGATATGAGAAATACAGGTGAATGAGTAAACATAACCTTGTACGGAACCGGTATATGCTGAAATTCAAAACCAGGCAGTGTTATTTTGACGATATTTTTACTGTCAGCAGGCTTCAACATATTCGAAGCAGAATATATAAGCAGTAAGTTTGCTTCCAGGAATTATATATATATATAAAATGGAATAAAAATTTTCTATTTTTTAATATTTTTACCATAAAAATGTTTAAATAATCTTTTGTAAGGACATCATTAAGGATACATATTTGGATATAATTCTTCTAAAATATCAAAAGGGAAATCTGTGATATACCAGTCCTTCTACTTAAAACTCGAAGGATTTTATAAGTATACAATATTATAAGTAATATTTTTATAAGTATACAATATTAGATATTGTAAGTATACAATATACATATATATGTGTATAAAAATTCCACAATTATAAATACAATTATAAATAAATATAAATATATCGATTTATATATATATATATATATAGAATTGGTGCGTATATATATATATATATATATATATATATATATATATATATGAAGTTTCCCGGTCACACGAAAAAGATGGGAAAGGATGGAAAGGTTTTTGTATAGAGATAAAACTTAAAAACGTCAAATAATACTCTAAACAGATTAAATAAGAAATCAAGAGACTAGGGAACAGAGAAGTGAACCTTCGAGACGGAGAAAGGTTTAGAAGATATTCGATGGAAAGAAGAGAAAGAGAAAAAGGAAGGAAGAAAGTAGATTGGCAGAAAAGTGAAGAAAGCAGATGAGGAAGGTGTGAGAAAAAAAGAAAGCCAAGATATAAGCTGGCCCATATCAAGACAATTTATAAATATATGTACACATACATATAAATGTAATGTAACCTCTTCTCTTTAAAAATAAAAATTAAAGTAGATACATTATGACAAATGTGACAATAGAAAAATTAATGAGCAACGCTCCCCATAAAAAATATATTTTTATCAACCCTTCCACATCAAATAATAATAAGATAATAAAATAAAAAATAAATATTGGTCTTATAAAACATACATAACAAATTTTAAAAATCTTGTACCTTGTGGCTCGTCCAATAATTTTATACGATAATATGCTCTTATACGATAATATTTAATATACTTTAGTTTCCGGTAAATGTACTAGGGTTTATTGTTGTTGTTATTGCATTTAAATTTGGTAATTGCAGTATAGATAGTCACAATAACATGAGATAGAAAAACAATTAAACTAGAGAGTGTCTTGAATATTAAAAATGAAATTAAAAAAGAATTGTAGTAAGGAGTTCCATTGCTTACAAAGTGAGAGAAAATGACGTCTGTTTTGTAAAATAAGGTAATGAACGCGGTTGTGAAGACTCTTAGCTCTTATTAAAACAATCCAATCCTAACGGAAAACCAACTCAAATTAATCTGTAAGTCATAAACAAGCCAGAGAAAACACTAAATATTTTGCTAAAGACGATAAAAAAGGAATTTAAAATTACATATCTGGGACATTGTCTACAAATAGGCTGTCATAAAATTACAAAATACCGTTAGGCGCACTAGTAAAATATTAATGCCGGCGTCGTTCCCGATTCTGTGATGCGGGTAATTGCCAACATCTTACATATTAGGAAATAATTTGCAAAGATAATTAACACCTATATTTTATTTGAGTTATATGTAACATGTCCCAATAGTACATGTTTTACTATCATTAAAAGTTAAGATATAATTTCAGTTTAAGAGGCTAAGAAAATAAAACGGCTCTAGGTGAAAACTAGTCTTGTAAACATATCGTTGAGTTATGGAGTCCATTAACGTTCATTAGATTGGTTCATGTGATTGGAAAGAATTAAAAGTTTCGAATATGAATAAAAAACATATATATTGTAATTAAAAAACGATCAATTAGAAACCATATAAGTTTCTATAATTACACAAATATAGTAGGTTATATAAAGTTGAGAAAAATGATATATAAAGACATTCTTCTAATATTGCATTACAGCTAGCAGTGGTAAAAACTCTAATGAATTTTTGCATATCGTCGGTATCATTTGTTTACATATCTTATATTACAAAAAATTACTGAGCGCATTTTTGATATAGATTAACTTTCAAAAGGTTTTTTTTTTTTTTTTTACGAATTTTGACTTTATTTATCGATACAAAAACACTGTAAGGGCATGAAAAAAACCCAAGCCTTTTATACACCAAATATAGCCACAACAAACATACAATTTTCGAAATTTATAAAAGAAAAATTAATCAAATGACTTATTGAAATAAACCGACGATATGTTGATAAAATGAAATTTTTAAAGAGTACAATTATATTATATCGAGGGGTAAATATATTCAGCTTTATTTTTGATTCGAAACTTTACATCAGTCAAACTTAGGTTTTACATAAATATGAGCATAGAATAAAAATAAATAATGAGAGACCTTGCCTTGACCTAGAATCTCAAATAATGAAATAGATTACTAAGACACCTGGCTCACAAGAAGAAGTATAAATGGTTTCGTGATAGATGACGAAAGAAGGTAAGAAAAAAGCGTAAATTTAAAAAACACAATTCATATTAAATGAATTAATTAATTAAATTAAATAAATCGATATTATAAGTGTCTCTCTTAGAATAATAAGCTGAAAACTATCTCCATTACCTCTCATGAGGTAAAGGAGTTTGTTTAGAACTGGATAAGATAAAATTGAAAATATAAATATATTCATAAAATTGACCAAAAATATTGGAAATTTCAATATTTTCTCGTAGGAGGTATATTCACAAAGAATAAAACATATGGTTGGGAGAAAGCTGAAGGACTCAAAAGGATTTGTTCTTCTGACACTTTCTAGGATTTATAAGTTCTCAATCTTTTTTAGAAACTTTCCGATCGATAATACTCTTTAAGATAACGGGAATCATAATGTCCGACTTCAGTTTTTAAGCCGTCCTACCGTTGCGGCGGGGTTTAAGCCACGCCTATCAAGAGGAATTAATATGATATTATGACATATTCTCCTTGAAGAACAATGAATGGTTAGCCGAATTGTTGTTGGATAAGAGGTTGTTGTTCATTCACAAAACAAAGCTGAGAACTGAATATGCATTTCAAAAGACAAAATCCTACTAATTCTATTCATATAACTCTAATACAACTCTATCAGACCCAAATATAGAGATGTTTCGAATAGAGAAACCACGTTCTCAATAGCATGAGCTGTGATGATGATGTATTGTTTTTTTACTACTATATACCACAACATATGAAAAAAAATATTCAATCAGTAATATGATTGAAGAAGAAAACAGAAGGATTGAAGAGTGGTTTCATATAAGGTTTTGTCAAGACAAAATTGAATTATTTTAATCTGGGACAATAAAATACCAACGTTGAATAGGAAAATTATGAAATTAAAGTAATTTTTACTCCCATTTATTTAATAATTTTAGTGTTGCCCAAAATCGGTCTTGGTCTTGCAAAGTGCAAGACCAAGGCTGCCTAACCGTTGCAAAATTGATTTTGTAAATAAAAATTAAGACAAAATAGGTACTATTACTTGAAAATCTTAGTTTCTATATGTTAATAATTGGTATAAACAATATACTTTTGCATTTAACTCCTCTAATTTTTCATTCGAGCTTAGTCAGGTTTCTCCAATCTAAAAAATTACAGGAATATCTCTATAGTAATAAGCTAATGAGTAACTGCAAGACTGTTGCGCAAGACCAAGACCAAGACTCTCTCGGTCTCGCAGTTGGGCAACACTAAATAATTTGTATATGAACTATTGGATATGATTTCGGTTGAGTTTATAACGGAAAACAAGATTTTGTTTAGTTTATATTTACTCGCTGAGATTTCGAACATCATTTGTGACAAGGTTATCGTTACGCAATAAAATATAATTAGTAATCCCTGAATTAATATTCAAGATTTACAACAGTAAAATATCATGAGGAGGTCAAATAATAGGCTAGCTGTAAAATGACAGGCAATAGAGAAAGACCAAGACCTACCAGTCATGTACGTATGATTATTATCAGACCTAGAATTAGAAGGGATCCTATTCCGTATCCAAACCCAGAAAATTTAAAATCTTCCGTGAAATCCTTCAAAGCCTAATGTCACATACAAAAATATACAAATGATCTCATTTCCTTAGTAGCTGAAGGCCTGAAGTCATAAATTCCATGCCCTTATAAGCATATATACCTTGTAATCCTCTGTCTTTAATGCTCAGAGCCGTCTGGAAGCTAGGACTATTTATTTTTATTTAACAACTGTATTAATCCTTTAAAATAAATTGGAGCATTAGTTGCTGAGATACATTGTTTTTAATTTTTCAATAGAAATTCCCATTGTTTTGCTTTTTAGATAAATCGAGAACTATTGCCATACTGAATAATTCCAGATGGACATTTAAAGAATAATGTAATTACCTAAATAGCTTACAAATAAGAAAAATGAATAAAATTAATTTTGGAAATATTAGCTAACATTTTCATAATGTACATTTCCCGAAGACATTAGGAAAGTAAAAGATGTGTGATACGAACAGTAGATTTTTTAAAATACCACAATGGTAAGAGTTGGGCTTTAAATCTAATGGCCCGGAGATTGTGGGACTATAAATAGGACCTAATCTATTGCAGGACCGACCACGGCTACAATAGGGCAAGGGCACGGGCAGGTATAGCGGGGGCAGCCCTTTCAAAATAAAGGACCTACCGCCAGGTATGGTCAGTTCAGTGGGGAGCATCTTCCCAGAACTCAACCATTGCGTTATACAAAGAGTTAGTTAGCTATGGTAGCCATGGGCTAAAAAGTACTCATAGCAGGACAAATTTTTAATTATTCTTTTATTAATTTTTTATTCTCTGAATCATAAAGCACGAATTGGATCTCGCAACCTGTAGGACAAAACGCCGTATTCTCTGAAGATTGGCTTTCCGTCCCTACTTACTCTAATTACTATATCAGTCCAATCCCAAAACAATCAAATGTTCGAACAGGAAAAAATTGCTGAAGAAATTTTTTCGACTTTTCTTTATATTTTTTGGGGGGAGGGGAGAGGCTGAATCTGAAAATCAAGTTATCGTCGAATAGATTCGGATATGGCCTCACCATAAAAATGGCAAAAAAAAATCCCCATAAAATTGGGGAAGTTGTTTTAGTTTTTCGTGTACAACTCCAAAACGACGCATCCTAAGGAAAAATCATAATATCAATTTCGATAAATTTCGTCATTTCCAAAAAACTATTTAAAAAGTTGTGGAATTTCACGAATTTTTGCTTATATCTCGGTACGCAATGTCAAATTTCGTTCGGGGACATCAAATTCAGACCTAGCATCATAAAAACATTAGTAACCGAAGAGTAACCGACTATTTGAGTTGTATTTCCCACCCAACTACCATTTGATTGGACTAATTTGATGATTTTGACGTCACTAATTTTTGTTACGCCATATTGGCCAAATGAAGACATATAGTGAGCTGGTTCTAAATTTTTTTTCAGGAACTTTTTTCAACTTTCTTTTTGATATCGGTGAATTTTCTCTAGGATGCGTAATTTTGGATTATACACGAAAAACTAAAACAAATTATGAAATTTTATCTTTATTTGCTATTTTTATAGTAACCCCATATACGAATTTAATCGATTTTCAGATTAAGCGTCCCAAAAAACATACAAGGTCTTCTAGAAAATTTCTTCAGCATTTTTTTCCCTGAATCCACTACTTTCCGCCACCAAACGGCTGGACTCTATAATATTAAGTACAATGGAAGCAATACTCTAGAAAAAAGATGTTACGTTGTAATAGTAGAAGCATAGCCGATTTGATTTCCTGAAAGAGGTATTTAAATTTTTTCTAACACCTTAAATTTAGATAAGAAAAAGTCATTTAGTACTCAATTATTTTTAAAACGTTATATTTTATATTAATGGTTCAATTAGCAATTGAATATATTTTATCTAGTAAACACTACTAATTTTTCATTGCCTTTTTTGACTGCGATTTATAGTTAAAATTTAGACAGTCAATGTATGTTTACGGTAAATAAATTATTATACAAAAAATAGTCACATGATAGAATTAGTTTATTTTGCTCAGCCAGCCTTCCGAGGCATTCGAGCTCGTAGATACGTCGGGACCCAATTCGAGTTCATTTTGAGTTTTGGGACCCAACTCGAGCTATCCCGCCATTGTTTCCAAAAAATGGCGGCTGATTTAAAGAATATTAGGCTAAGTAGCTTGAGGATCGAAACGGCATATATATTTAAAAAAATGTCGTCTATGATTTTTTTTTTTAAACTTATAAACATGGGTTCAGAAATTTAAAAATCTGGTGTGCGCAACACAAAACTTTCACTTACCGCTCAACTTTGAATAGAAACCATTTTCTGGTCATGTTGGGCTATTAAAAAATTTTTGAATTGCATTTTTAACTGAGCTAAAGCTAAAACATTGCAGCTAACAAATCAGAAATTCTATTACAATAACAAAATCCTATTTATTATATCACCGGTTGATTATGGATTGAACGATCCGTTGATTGTGGATTATAGACGTCATTTTTTGCTTTAAAATGAAATGTAATTATCCGAAACGTTGTACAAAGGGTTATTCTTTAATAATAATAACACCTTTGTGTAGCTCTAAATAATAAAACTATATTCAATAAATTATACCCTTGTAAATTTTAATAGCAATATTTTATGTGGATGGAAGAGTTATATACAGGAAGAAACGGGTTTTTATTGAATTTGTTCTCACTGCTGTAATGTAAAGCCTCCATACAAGATTATATTTTTTAAATAAACATGATATAAAAAACAAAATTATTTACAAAAAAAAAATGAAAGTTTAATTGAACGAATGAAACAAGAGTTGAAATATGAAATGTATACACAATACTTTCCAACAGCCATTATTCACCACACGATTTTGAAAATCAAACAATTTAAGGAGAAATTAATTTTTGCCAACCTATGTAACTCCGACTAACATCTCATTACATTTACATACGCATAGTTATGAATCAAAGATATTTCAAAGTAATAGATCAACCTTTGTTAAAGTTATATCCTCAGTATGTCATTGCACTAGAGATATGAGAACTTAAAAAAAAAAAACTAGGTGGAAATAACTTCCTCACGCATTAATTCGTCCTAAGCCGTGGGAACATCCTACGGGTAGTCGCCCTGCCAGCCAACCATGACTGGGGACGAGCTGTGGTCTGCCCACTGCACCTAAGGGATATGCGATCTTACGAGAAGCCGGGAGCCATCCGCCAATCAGCTGCCAGCTTTCAATGCCAGGTCTCCTTAATGGTCCAATAGCGCACGCTAGCTCAACCTAGCGGTCTTCAGGTCTTCTCTCATAAGGAAATGATTTTCGCCGGCATTGGACTCGTAACTCTAAAGAAACCAAACGCACTAGGACGAGTCAGATAAATCTCCGACATTGACCGAACTTTGAAAGTTCTATTAAGACTTAAAACTGTGTAAAAACCATTTTTTTTTTTTTACTTTTAAATTTATCCTTATCTGTTTTTCAAGCAATTCCAAAGGGTTTGAATGGTAAAATTTAAATAAATATGTTCGAATGTTGCGCGATTCAATTTATAGAGAGTAAATTAGAAGTTTTTAAAACCTTTTGCAACGCAATTATAATACTAATAATCTGATATTTTGAATATTTTATAAGGAGTCTATGCATTCAGTAAGTTTTAGAACATAAGCGAACGAAATCCGAAACAGGTCGAAAAATTGTAGTCAGTAGTATTATTTATAAATAATTAATATTAGAATGTAATTATTCAATTACATTAAATAACTATTTATTTGTAAAAAATATAATATTTGTCCTTTAAGTTGTTTTAATATATTGTGCTAGTACAAAAATGTATAATTACTATTAAAATGAACATAATTAAGAAAAAAATACTTGCATTTTTTATTCTATCTATTATTTTTCATTTTAGTTAAAATGAAATATCGTCTCATAACAACATTATCTGTTTACTAAGCTGATATTGAATTGAATACAGCAGTTTAATTGAATAAAACTTTTTAAAATATAATGACCAGTTAAAATATTAATGCATTTGAATTTAAAATATATTTGTTATTCTATAAATTTACTTTTAAATTTAGTTTTTTGTAACTTTTTAATTTTATAAAGGAACGAGATGGTCCGGGATGGCGGCCATATATAGGCTAAATAGAGGCAAAACTATTTTATTAAAAGCCAACGTTTTGACCCGACTTTGCAGGTCTTCTTCAGGGCTAGAACGGACAAGATACAAAAATATTGTGGAAGTTACATAATATTTAGACAAAAATTTATAAACAATGTGAATAAGCTTATTAAAATTAATAACAGTAAGTACCTTAAAATATAAACAGAGAAAGCTAAGTAACAAGATCCTAAACTGAAGTAACAATTGTTGTAGTGTAATATATAATATATGCAAACGTGAATATACTACAGATCTACAGGAGAGATTGAAAGAAAAGGAAAAAGGATATAATATGAAATAATAGATATTAAGAAATGTGGAGAAAGAAAAGAAAAAAAGAAAACCAAAAAAATAAACAAATAAGTAAATAAAATTTGAAGAATAAAATTAGAGACTTACAGGTGTGTTCAGCTAGGAGTTTCACTTAGAACTGGAAACCAGGGTAAGGGCAGGTATTGGAGAATTTGCTGACGTATTTGGGTTATGGGGAAAAACCTAGAAATTTTTAATTTTATCTACTAACTTATTAATTTTTTTTTTAATTGTCTATGTTAACTTATCTCCTTTTAATCTTTCAAATTTTATAACTTTAATTCAATTGAACTATCATATTCACCTGTAACTATTTTTAACTTTTTAAACTTTAAAATGTATTTGTTAAGTTTTGTTATGTATGCCTATCTAGTAGTTGATCCAATTGTAATATAAGGGGAAAATTACCAAGGTGGTTGAAGAGCTCAAAACATTTATAAATAAATGAAAAAAATCTACTAAATATACATATGTAAAGACAAGATACCCTTATTTACTCATTAGATAAGTAGTATTATTATTTGTACATATTTTTGAAAAATACTACAGTTGCAAGACATTTTGGTTTCAAGTCAATCTTTTTCTTTTTATACTTGAACAGAAGAAGAAAACTGGAAAAAAAAATTATATATATCTTTTTTGTTACTCCTACCACCAAATGTACTTTATCATTCGATTATGGGCCATAAATTATATAGAGTATTGACCCTATCCAAATTATTATAAGGGAATATCCCATGCCCAGAGATTTGTTTTTTCCTTCTGTGCCACTATTGTAAATATTTTTGAAACAAGACAGGAAGTTTGTTATTTTGTCGTATAGTTCAGGGTTATTCACCCCAGACCTTCAAGGAAATGTTATCGGGAAATGGAGAGATGAAAACAAAAGTGCTTTTAAAAGTGGGCCAAGCGTCGCTGAGGGCAATGTCGACATCGGATAATCGAATCTATCCGATATTTTAGTTACAGTTGAAACAGGAGACGATCTGTCCTAATTTGTTAATAAACTTTCCCGCGAAATAACGTTACGCTTCTCAGACAAAATGCGGGCACATCGGCCTACATCCAATATCTGACACAACTTTAACTAACGGGAAATTAACAAGCTTAAATGGTACATGAAATACGACAGGAAACACCACAAAAATATATGATATAAAAATGACAAGCATGTGTAAGCAGAACTTCAAATCAAGGTACACGCAAAGGTAATTATTTCCAAATACATAACATTATTAACGGTCTATTCTCAATAAGGGAATGATCTAAGCCGATTGCAGAAAGAAAAACGGGGCATTTAATATTACCAACATCTGAAATATTAAGGTCGTTTATAACCAGTAAGAATATTACGAAGGATTTGATACTGAAAGTGTTTGGAAATGAGAATAATTCCCATAATAATTTTATTCTAATCCTTTAATCGATCTATGAACAAATAGTTAAAAGAAAAATTTGAACTTTAGAGCGATTACGTAGTCAAATAAATGGAATCGAAGCCAGTTTCTTGATTTACCAGTTTCTTATGAAGGTTATTTGAGAAAAAATGGCATTTGTTTTAAAATAGAAACGATTAAATTATCAAATGATAAAGTAAGGTAAGGTTAAACAGGTTTCTAAAGGCGTCCACTGATAGTATTTGTCATGACCCTTCTGACAGCAATCCGAAAGAATAAACTTGTTTTTTTAAAGATTAAAATTATTTAGCCTGTCAATTTTCACCAAATGTTTTATTCATTATTTGTTTTAAATATGTTTTGGCAGTTACGCCATCTCGAGACGCCATTTCAAAAACTATGGGAAACACAATTATCTAACTCAGTGGTATCCCAAAGTTTTGGCTCGCGGGCCACATTAAGACCTCCTCCTAAGTCCCGCGGGCCAAGGCTTGTTATTAAAAATAATAGTTCTATAAATGACACTTCAGTTATGAAATGAGTTTTCTAAGGAAAAAAAAAACATGCGATAAATGTTGTAGTAACCCCTTGTGTGACTATTTCGTTAAATTTGATAAATATTTAATAGTTTTTAAAATTATATCCAGTAAGCAAATAATCTTTCGCGGGCCAGATTGATCTAACCTAACTAACAGCAACATTATTGCCAAACCAAAATATTTATTTTGTTTCCCTTGATACCGACAGCAGATAGAAAATATATATAAAAAAAAAATACTAGCATAGTGAATGAACAATATATATATATATATATATATATATATATATATATATATATATATATATATATTTTGTAGATATGGTTGACCGTGATATAATATGAGAAGGAGTTGATTCGAGGGGGGGGGGTGCGGTCAAATAAATTATACAAATAGTATTATTTAATTTTTGCCGACGTTTCGACCCACTTTGCAGGTCTTCATCAGGGCGTAGGATGTAGCACTGCGGGAGGCAATTGAAACACTGCTGAAAGCATTTTAGTATTTATTTGACCGCACACCCCGATCAACTCCTACTCATATTTATATATTTGTTTGTCTCATAGTTTGTGAAATGTTTTAACGCACCTTTAGATATATTTAAATCTTAAATAAATGGTGATGCCAGTGCTTAAAAATGTTAATTAATAAATAAATATGTATTGATTTATTATGATCCGATAAGAGACTACGTCAATTATCGGACTATAAATTACTGTTACTGTTTACTGTCTTCCTAATTTAGTATTGTGTACTTATAAAGCTTATATACATAGCAAGATTTTAACTGTAATAAAATTACATTAGAAACAATTATTATATTTCAACTGGTGAAAATTGGTAGCCTAAATAATTTGAATACTTAAAAAGTGTATTCACCAAAAACATAAAAAAGAGAAAAAATATATGAATATTTATTAATAAATGTTATGTTAATTAATTTTATGATATCGAAAGCTAAGAACGGTTTTAGTTGGTGAAAATTCAATAAATTTAATATAGGTACATAAAAAAAAAAATGAATTGATAAAACTATATATATATATATATATATATATATATATATATATATATATATATAGTGTCCGAGCAATAATAGGTAGGTCTCTGACGCACTTTCTCACGATCTGATGACAGCAAGGTGAGCGGCAGGATGTGCCAAGCACTGCAATGTCTTCACACCCTGTGAAACAATCTAAATGGTTGTTGCAATCTGTCGTAAATGTAACTATTTCAACAGAGCAAGCTATTTTATAAATAAGAAAAAAGATACTCAAATATGTGGACATCACGAATAAATAACTGTAAAACTCAATTTCACTCTCAACCTAAGAGTAGAAGGTAAAACAAACTTATGCTGATTTTTTTCAATTATTAAAAATGACAACGAAATCAAAAATACTATAAGTAAATTTGCGGTATGTTTAATAAGACTTGTGTAGAAAATGTAAATTTGTAGCATTAAAACAATAGTTGTACACTAAAAGATCTCAATCTCATCTTCTTTTCAGAGGATAAACAGTAGTCGATCGGATGCCAGGAAGGGTAGAAACCAGTAATGCGGATATGATGTTTATAGTGTATGTACAAAAAAAGATATCTTTTGTTAAATCTACAATAAACGAGTCTTGGAGGTCATTATGAATAAATAAATTATTAACGACATGTTACTGTTAGACTTCTGCATGTAACAGGTTGGTTATTTTGAATCTTTACAGAAATTATATTAATTTACATGTTTTTATTATTATTTTTTTAGAGTCTAGATATTTATTAGTATCCATTCGCCTCAACTTCCGTATTTTTAACTTAATTTTCAAGGTGTCGACTGTTATCAAGAGAAATAAATAATTATTTTTGCTTCTGTAAAATAGATTTCTTCATCGACTAATATCATATTTTGTCACATCTAAGGACATTCATAATAGTGGTAGAGTATCTCATTCACATTCTATGTACAAGGAATAAAAATAACAATAAACTAAACTAATCAAAATAACAACTTAAATACGCACATAGTTTTATACATTTAAAAAAAAAAAAAATCATTCACCCAGGAAAACTCCGGGCCAAGCCTTTCTCCCCAATAGTGGAAGGCAAGACAGGATTATAGGAATTCCCAGCGCCTCTCAGCCAAGTAATTGGTAAAAGAAATAATAACAGAAATATGTTATAATCAAGTTGAAATAACTTCAGACCTATCTGCTTCTAAGCAGATTTAAACAATAAAATAAATAATACGATAAAACTGTTAGTACAAAATCATCATTTTATAAATAATTTAACTCTCATATTTTCTTGGATAATATTAATAGAGTGTAGGTCGAAATTTTGGGAATATTGAAGTTGAAAGAGTGTTATATTTTTTAGTCTTTTAATGTTTAATTACTTTATTTACATAATACATAAATGTATAGATGCATGGCAAAGTTAAAGTTTACAATTGCAAACCATCCCCCAAATTGCCACTAAGAGGACAGTAACAAATGGCAATGTATTCACACCATTAGGGGACAATGGATGTGTTTCTCTTACTGACCCTTTCCAGTCCCAGGATATCGACCCACTTCTGCAACAGCTGTGTTCCTGCATTGTTTCCACACCGTAATAGAATCCACTAGGATACTATACCACTGGAGGGCATGTATTTATAAAATTACCGCGCCTTTATAATTAATTACATACGATAGTTATTTTAATTTCAATTTTTTAAAAATATATATAAATAATGCAGTATTTTCAATATCAATAAAATAAATAAGAAAAATAGTTTTTCGTATTCAAGTGCCTTGAGAAACACACAATCATTAACTAATATTTAATTATATTATTTAAAAAGTAAATTAGGCAGTAAAAACGTTGAAATTACTTCTAAGATTTGTTATTTATATAACACATTTTCTGCATCATACACTTTAAATTACAGAAAATCATACATAGTATAATGAGAACTATGAAATATTATTAATTAAAGAAAAATAAAGGCTACAAATCATTACACAATGGTTTATTACATCCAAACAGTTATTATACATAATATATACTACTTTTCACATAGATAGAGGAAAATAAATAAAATATGATTCCTTGTGATATAATAGGCCTATATGATTTTTGTTTTCATCATTATTAATTTTCTAAGAAGAATAGAGAACAATTTCGATTGCTTCAGGTGATGTGAGACATTAAAAAAATAATAACAAACGATATTATCTTTGCAGGTGAAAATGTTGAAAATATATCGAATAAAATATCTTAGCACCGATATTTTTTTTTTTTTTTAATTTCTTAAACTTTTAAAAGACGAAGTGTAGGCTTTTTTATTTATTGGAAAATCTAATTTCACCATCCCTCGTAACTTTTTTTCCAGTTTCTTTTCGATGAGGTATGTTACTTTATCCAAGTTCCATATAAATTGGTACATTTGTTTAAGCGCTACAGTCTATAAATTACAGATTTTTCGGTCCCCATAGATACAATTGATTAGTTTTATCTATTACTTAGGACTCTTCTACCTCTCATTCAATACACTTAACAGGTTTTGTTTAAGAGACTTCACGATCTCACACCCAAACTGGTGGTTACGATCCTAAGGATACCTATGCAAAAGGATAACCTCGTCCATATTAACGCTGTGAAAACGTCCTATAAACTCATTTTCGTTTGGATAAGAGATTTTTTTTTTTGTTTGACTCAAGTCTTCCATTGAAATCCTAAATTGGCCATACTTCGGATATATTGTGGTGTGGAAATTTTGTGGAGAATCTCTACATTCTTTTGAAATAGAATTTTACTGTGATTATTGAGAATGGCAAGAACTACTGGCTGAGTAAAGTTATCTGTCTTGTCATCCAACCGAAAACATACATAGCAGGTCGATATGTGCCACTTAACTTCACTTGAACATAAAAGCTTTTGTAAAGGAATTGGCTAATAGGATAGCGAAAAAATGTATAAAGAATTGATTTTAAGAAAAAGTCATTTTAAAAGCGCGAAGTTGAACAGCTATAATGAACTATATCACTATTTCTTTCCCTGTTTGAAATTAAGACATTATTTTGGCTGGTAAGGAATCTTGAGAAGAGTTTGGAAATTAAAATTGGAAAACATTTACGAACCCACTGTTTAGTTATAATTTATTATTTTAAACTTACGCAAATACAGATATATTCTCTTTTAGTAATATGATTATTTTAATGAAGATGAATTTTATAAAGCATTTAAATTGTTAATTTGAAAGCCAACTAATTTATAATTTATTTACATATAATTAAACAATAAAATTTATCATTATTATTATTTTTTACTTTTTATAAAATCAAATACTATTTCCAACTGAGTGAACATTGAATTGTAAAAGGAAAAAAAACATCGAAACTCATAAAACTTTGATATGAAGGTAATAATTTTTTTTTTTTTGTTATGACATACATAATCTGAATACATCAGAAAATAATTGTATTTTTTTTTCTGAACATTAAAGACTCAACACAATTTTTTTTTAAAACTTGTTGATATAATTATAAATTTCTGAAATGGGGAAAAATGGGACCTTTTCTATCTTGATTTAATCTAATTTAAACTTTGAAAATTTTTAATCTCCATTTCATAACAGGGATTAGTTTTTAAACTATTATACAACGTATGCTTGTGTCTAAGTATAAATAATTATTTATTTTTCCTTTATTTTAAATAAACATATCATTTAGGAATTTAAAAATGTAAAAAGAAATTAACTGTTAGTTTAAATAAAGTAATCTTATTGCATAACGTTTCAGACGGCAAGAAATATAATAATTATCGCACTATTAAAAAAGAAAATAATGGATTCTAAACTATATATAATTACAGGAAGATAAAAGTAAGGAATGTTTATGGTGCGGCAAACGGACATTCCGCAATGGATGAATGGTCTTAAAGAAACGATTGGAAAATTTCCAGAGTATGTCCAGAGAGGCCGCACGCAGGCAACTTTCTTTTATGAAACGATTTAAAAATAATTTTATACTAAAAAAAGTAATAATAATTTTAATTCAAAATTCGTTCGAAATATCACGCTAATAACTGTAATATGCGTTGTAAGAACATATGTTCGATATAAATTCTAACTATCTAATATGAAAATTCCTGCACTCCAGCGGTTGTAATTGTTATTAAATATTTTTAAAGAGCAAATACAAAACCTTCAAACATTCATAAAAGCACATATTAGTGTGGAAATTAAAACATTTTCGTTGTTTGTACTGAATTGGTAATGATATTAAAGTGGTGATTTCAGATTCGATAGTTAGCATTTGTATTGACGATATATATGAATATATAAAAGGAAACTTTAACCCTTCTGTTTTCACATTCAACAATTAAATAATTCTGAAGACTTGCTGCAATGAAAAAAAAAACCTACTTTTTAATTCAGAACCCGCAGATGTGATGTCGAATGAGTCGAGTTTTCTTTTCAGTATGCGTTCGTGTCTCAGTTCAAAGAACTACAGTATGCGTTTTACAATCCAATTACACTCCTTTCAATTTTAACGAGAACCTATCATTCCACATTTACAGTAATCTAAATAATTGTTCATGTTTTGGATGTATTTATAAGGTGGAAAAACATGGATCACAATTACTTTAGTAAAAATATATCGGTAATGATATAATTAGACACGAAATTTGACAAAAATTCCAATAAATAAAATAAAATAAAAGTTCAATTATAATCATTGTCATAATTTTTTATGTATGAAAACCCAAAAATTATATTTTGGAAGAAAGAAATAGCAACAAAAAAAAACATTACTCACAAACATCATTTAACAGCTAATCATATCAGAAAATTGGTTATAAAACATATTTTATAGATATTATAAAACATATAAGGATTTAAAAAAAAAAAAACTACATGATGCTATATGGTACCTATTAGTTATAATTTGTAATTTATGTTTTTTATTGTAATTATAAATATGCCTTAACTTTTGAATGTATTAAAAAAAACATTTCCATTTTCCTTTCTTTTTAAAGCAGTTTATAAATGTAAAGAAAATGGTTAGCCTATGAATATTTAAATAAAATATGTATTAAATTTAAAAAAAAAATGGTCAGATAAATTTATAAAAATAACTACTAAACACTTACAAAATAAAAAATTGACCTTGTTAAAACATTAAGTTGTGAACATACTATTTTAGTGTTTTTTAAAATAATTAATAACAAATGTTTATACACTGTACAATAAACTATCACGGACTAGTCGACCTTGATGAATAAACTGAAACGTAAAATTTAATATGTAAATCCAATAAAAAAATATGTAACTTTTTCTGTGAAGCAGGAAAGTCGCAGCTGTTTAAAAACATAATTTATTTCTTTAGACATTATCACGTTCCAGTTTAAATCACAGGAAATATATCCTTCTTCACTGATGATAAATGATTGTAATCACTATCACTAACTTTAAAGCCACACAAACTAACAAGAGTATTTATTACGTATTATAGGATAGTGTTAAATTAAAATTGTTCACAAGTGCTCACCTCTGCCATGAGAAGAGACGACAAACAAAAGATGCGATGACACAAACACACATGGCCGGACTAGAGACGCGGCTCTGGTCCGGCAGGTACTGACACTAGAACCTACAACGGACACAAACGACGGACTACTGGGTCCCCAGGCAACCCCCACTACAAACGCAGCCCCCCTCCCAGTTCCACGGGCCTCTTGGGGGTCAGTCTGTCAGGAGGCGACAAAGAGAAGGGAGGTATTGTACTTTTTGTCGGCTCTGTATCACATCGGAGCATACGGTACTACGCCACTGCTCGATTCATGCGGAAAACGGATTATTTTAAGTAATGAGAAATGAGTCGTTCATTTCCGAAATGAATCCTAATCGACACAATATTGACAATTTTCAGAAAACGCGTAAAACTATATTTTATTATTATAACTTATTATATCAAAAAATATATTTGTTAAAAAAAAATGTCCTGAAATTCTTTATTTATATTATTGTACAATTTCGGAAAATCATTTAGTTTACAAGAATAATTTAAAATACATTGAAACTTGAATAGGGGGTAGCTCAGTGGGTAGGGCACTGACTTTCAAAGCTCAAGGTCTACGATACGAATCCAGCTGATGACAGGTTATTGATTAATCCGTTTCATCAATCGTGGATCAATCCTGGGGTCGGTAGGACCCTTCTGAGGCACATCCAAAGCATGTAAAGTTGTTACTCTTAATTAATTAATTAAACCGAAAACCTGGTGGTTCTCGATCAGATTACCTCCTTGCATTTATTTTTAATTTTCATCTGAATAAAACGGTTTTTAATTCATTGAAAATTTTTAATGAATTAATTTTTAAAGTGACAGAATGTGACTTTGAGACAGAATGTAATATTTTTCAAATTAAAAAAAAAAAAATTCAAGTTCTATTATATTCTTTGAAAAAATGTACGTTTTGAAATTAAACTTATTATTGCAAAACATTTTTAAATATTTAGTTTGTTTTTTTACTCAAGAAGCTTCCGCAAGTTCAATGAGAGAAGTACGGCTATCCCCCAATGCCGAACTCCGAATAAAGAACTTGAGTCCACCATTTATTCATTGAAATTTCGGATGTCATCTCAATCGAGTACCATACAAAAGTTCTCATAAAAAAGTTTTTTTTTTTGTCTTATCGAATCACAACATAAATGGTTTGTCTGACGTAGCCAAATGGTCTTCACGATTCTTCCATCAGACACACCAAACAAAGAATATGTTTGTTCGCCTTCCGTATATTGGTATACTTTACACTGGGCCGTCGATGGGCCAAAACGCTTTTCCCTACAATGAGAAGAGATCCTTTTTATAACAGTTACTCTGTAAGAGGCTCATATCTCTGACGCGTAGGTAAGAATTGGTCTGTTTAGGGCCTTATACAATCTTATTTTAGTAGGTATTAGAGATTGTGATCTACTACCTGGATGTCAACACACTCCAAAATCGTACACGTTCACTCCTTATCTCAACCAAAACGTCATTACCTGCATTAACCTGTGCCACCAGGTACACAAACTGTTGTACTAGTTCGAACAAATAGATACAACCAATCTAGATAAAATGTTTCTTAGAACTCTATCTTGACCAGTCATAAATTTCTTTTTACAGCAAGCCCTTCTGGCAATATCATAGTGGGCAAGGAAGGCTTCTAGAATAGATTATATTATTTACTATAATTTTTTTTTTAAATTTGTAAGTTGTAAGTTGTAATGGCAAGAGGTTAGCTGACTTGGTTATAAAATCCAATACAATTCGTTATTGAAAATTAAAATAATACCTACGACTATTACATGGTAACGACATCCAGAAATACGCATTTTCTAATTATTCTTTTCAGCAATCCGAAGGTTTAATGACAACGCATAAAAAACGACCAGTATATTCGAATATCCTCCCAGAGACCTCTTTCAAAAACAACTGACATCATCTCAGCAAATATTATCTTTCTAACTACACCTCGTTCGGTGAAATAGTCACTTCCCGGTTTCAATTAACCTTCATAAAAAATAAATAGATTGTGTTGGTTTTTTTGTTTCGTGAAGTAGTTTGAAAAAAAAAAATATTAAACAGAAGAAGGGAATTGAGCAGGTTTTTAAAATAATAGACTCCTAAAATACTTAAAAGTTATTAATAACCGATATTAAGAATATAAATCTCAATCGATCATACATAAAAAGATGGACAATGTTATACTACGATTACCTAGCTGAATATTGTTTTTTAGCAAACCTTCGCAGAAAGATTGAATTGTCATTATGCTTCGGAGGATAATGACAAAACACAGGTTCAGTTAGCACATAATTGAATTCTTAGATATGTGTTAGTTTTAATAGCAATCATTAAATAGTTATACATTTCGCATAAAAAAGAAGTAATTTTTAGTAAAAGACTAAAAAAAAAAAAATTAGGATTAAACAAATAAATAAAAAGAGGAAAGAAAATAAATTTTGAATGAATTACGAAAAGAATTATTTATTTATTTAGTTTATTTGTTGCCTCTAACCTGCATGGTCATTGGAAACACCTTCTCGTTAAATTCTATTATAAAGTTTCACCACTTTTAGGAACTATAATGTTTTTTTAACAGCTGTTTAGGTTTTCTAGAAGGTATGGTGCTGCCCAAATTTTCTCTGATATTTTTTAGTGTAGGGCATTCTTCTATGATGTGTTTTACCGTTATTTGGACATAGCAGCTCTCGCAGGTCGGAGGATCAAGTCCATTTAGTAGGCAGACGTCCGAGAACTCACTAATGTCCAATTCGTAATCTGCTAAGGGCTGTCTCTTCTTTTCTAGAGGATCGACAAGAGGTTTCCCATTTTGAGCAGTGTTTTTTATTTCTCTCAAATTAGAATCCTTTTTCATCCACTTATTTTTCCAAATTTTCCAAACATCCATCTTAATCATCCTCATCCCTCTAAAGGGATTTCATTAATTGGTTCCACTTGAGTTGTACTTGCCTTTCTAGCCATTTTGACTGCTAAGTCCGCCTACTCATTTCCAGTTACCCCGCAATGCGAAGGGACCCATATCTTATTTATTTACCCTTCTGCTTTAGCAGCCATCACAAGTTTCTTACTTCTTTCACTATAGTAGTTTTTGTTCCGGTGTTTTGAATGGGTTGTAATTAACATCGAATCTGTTACCACGGCCAAATTGGTAGTTTCGGTTGTTTTCATGTATCGAAAAGCTTCTCTTATCGCTACCATTTCACCAGTAAAAACTGAGCAAGCCTCCAGAAGTTAGAATAATTTTCGAGTATGAAAATTTATTACTGAGCGTTCTATTTCCTTATCTATTTTCGAGGCATCTGTATACAAGATGTTACACTCCTTTTATTCAAGTTTTCTAAAAATATTTTTGTAATTCAACTGGAGGTTCCATATACTTTTTACATCTGGCAATTGAGGTATTTATGATTGGTGAGGTCCATCGGAAAATGGCCAAGAGAGATACTCCTTCAATAATAACAAAATCAAAGTAAATCAAGGGAATTTGAAGCAAATAATCAATACATCGAATTTGCTAGATTCGCTACCGCGCACGGCTGTATGACGTGGAATATTGAAAAAAATAAAAAACTCACATTTTGATATGCTTTTCTTGTTACTTTTTTTAAATTTTATTTTAAAAGCTATTGGACAAAAATATCGAAATAAAAGATGCAAATTAATATTTTTTTTTTGTATTTTCACTGTGAATGCATATATATATATATATATATATATATATATATATATATATATATATATATATAGAGAGAGAGAGAGAGAGAGAGAGAGAGAGAGAAAAAAAACTGTGTTACATTTTAAGTTCTAATTGGTAAAGTTAATGGCTCGCCCAATTTTTGGTGTTTCCAATTCTGTACCCCGGAGGTAAAGAACACCATGTCCATCTTTTTAATTAAATATTTTAATGCTCCGAAATAAATATTAATTGCTCAAAGTTATAGAAAAATGGCTCCCTTAACAAATATAAAAATGTGACATGGTGGCCTTTACCTCCGGAGCACAGATATAGTTAATATGAAACAAATCGTAAAAGCCCAAAGATATGGAACATCGGCTCCTCTGAAAAAATAAAAAAATAATTATGGTCTCCTGTATCTCAGATGTAAAGAGCTGTCCTATTAATTTCCTAACTTACTTTCTAGATAACTTAAAATTGACTTAAGTTATAAGAGCTTAAGAAGGTAGAGAGCTGTTTCGTATTGGGAATGGAACCGGTGAAGTTAGAGTATTGAAAAGTGGATTACAAATTACTTTTAATGAGTTTTTAAATTTTATAAGTCTTTTTCCAATACACTGTGCAATCATTGGAAACTCAAAGATATCGTGCGGCTGTTTTTTATAATACTAAATACCCCCATTATAAATATAATACCCCCAACTAATTTTTCAACAAAAATCACATATCGACATTTCGATATATCGATGTTTCTAACCTCCCCAATTCATGTTCATTACTAAATGTTCATTCAGCCACATTGACCTTAGTAAGATTAATGATAGCCAGGTCACAATCGATAGAGACTACAAGAGCACCTCCAAGAACACACGATGCTATTGGGTAAGCCCAGAGCCATGTACTTCGTAGCAAGGCCCCGACCAATGAACCGAAACTGCACGATGCAACTCTTATCAATAACTTGTTGAAAGCATCATTAGCAGGGCTCGCCTTGACCCGCTTTGGGATCGCTCATTGTTTCCATCTCCTTCCAGCGATCGGACTATTTATTGAAAATACGACCTACATTCCGTGTTCCGGAGCCGTTTCGTTACGACTCGAATACCATTAGCGAACATGCACGACTCGGCTAATGAACAAGTTTCTCGTGGGATGTGGAAAATGCACTTCATTATTCGCTATAGTAATATTTAATTGTAGTCCATAGCTCTTTGTACCGATTTCTTTTTTTGCAAATATTTTTGCAGATCCAGGATCCAGGACATTCAGTGGCAGATCCAGGATTTTTATTATGTTTTTCAATTTTTGTAATTATTCTGGAAGAAAAAGAAAACTGTTCTATATGGAATGCTGTTTAAATGGTCATTGAAAGGAAAAAACTATGTGTGAAGTGAAGACAGAATTGTTATACGAAATGTGCTGAGCAGATCCTTAGATAATGTTCTATGTTGTCACGATAGAAGTGAAAACACTAACAAGGTGAGATTAATAATATGAAGTACACATTTTTTTTTTCTATATTCAAAGTAACAACATTTACAGCATATACAATAATAATTGTTCATAAATTAATATGTTTTCTATATTCCACAAAGTAATATAATTATAACTATGTATAAATTACTCTAATAAACTTTGTTCTGACTGATAGTTATTTGGATTATACTCTAAATATGAAACAACAGATTTATGATAGCTTAAATATGCAATTAACTAAAATTTGTCAAAACAATCTCGATCGCAACAGAAAATCTAATAGAAAATTTAATTTTTTATAACTCAGTGTCTCTGCTTCGGGGTCAATTTAACAGTCAGGCACATTTTGACTGAATTTCATGCATATGAAACACAACGGAAGGAAGCTGAAATTTAGAAAAATACTACTAAATTAACAAAAAAATTGTTTACATTTCTTCAAATAACGCACCTATACAACTTTTAATATTTTGTGTTTTCAATTTATTGTTAAATTTAATTTCATCTGATGGAATATAAATATTTTGTAAGGGCTAGAAAAACCCGTAAAAGCTTGAGTAGCCCCCTCCCCCCCCCATTGTTATAAATAAATAAATTTCTTATAACTAATTTTTACGGCTAATTAAAAAATAAATATTGATTGACTTCTGTAAATGGTTTCTGAATTCTCCATGATATTGAAATTTTGATCTTTTTTCATGCCTCTTTAACTCAGCATCAAGTCAAAATACAATTTTGAATTATAGCTAAATTATTACAAAGAAGATGAAATGCTGAAAATTTCCCTCACTTACATAATACAGGTCCAAATTTTAGTTTTTGAGATACTTTAATCCAAATGTTCAAAAACGTCATTCAGTTTTCGACACTATCATTTTCCCTTTATGTCTCTCTTACAGAGCGTTACATTGGATACAATTATGAATAATAGCTCATTACAAAGAGGATGACATGCTGAACATTTCTCTTGTTTACAGTATGTAGGTCCGAGAAAAATTTGTCGATTAGGGCCGATTTTACTCAAATGGGCGTTACATGGTCGAGCGTGACAGTATAATTCCACTACTTACAAAAATAATGCTACGCGCGCCTTAAAAAGTTGTTAAATAAAAAAAAAACGTTAATTAGAGAAAACAAATTAATTTTCTGATTACGATCATTGAATTGAAAATTCAATTGAATGCATAAACATGAATATAGTTGCTTAAGAGAATATGTGGAATAACGTTCTCCAAAAATAGAAAAAAACAAAACAGTATAATTAGTATGAATAATTCTCACTCACTAGTAGTAAAGATGCGATAACATAGATTGACATAGTCGTAAAAAAGTTTGTTATTATATTCCATTATGTCACATGGTATTTAACTTGCCAGAAGTTTTATAGCGAAGTAGTCAGTTAAATGACTGTAGCTATGTTTACTGATTCTCCTAAATAAATAACTCTTTATATGAGAATTATATAAAATTATACGGTGTGTATTCACCAGTAGTATTAGTGTATAATAATAATAATAGTAATAAAGACGATATAATGGCATAAAGTCAAATGAAATTTTAACAAAATGAAAGAAGTATTAAAAAAAAAAAATACTGTATTGCTTCCATTTCTTTTGACTACATAATTATCTATATTTTTAGGTTAATGATCAGAGAATGAAATCCATGGGCACGGCCATATTGGAAATATAGGCTTGAATAAGAAGAAAATACACTTGCGCATGCGTAACCAAAAGTAGAAAATATAATTAATACACAATTATTTGTTCATTATTCTTTAACTTTCCACAAATTTTGAGCCTAATTGAAAGATCCATTTTTCAATTACCGGCGTATTATAAAAAATAAATTTGTTCATGAGTAAGCGAAATAGAATTTGTATAAATGGAAAATTTGTCCATATAATTTGATAATATTGATAATGAAACATCTGCAAAATTTCATCAAAATCGGAATAAGGGTAGTTATTAAACCCTATCTATGGTTTTACTACAGACAGAGAAAATCATCATCATCATCAATGTAAAACGCGAATGAAAATTTTCGATTCTGAGAGCAAAATTTGTATTTATTTTCTATATGAATACCTTCTTAGAAACGAAGCAATATAGAGAGCATACCAGGGAAAAAAGAAAATAAATTCTATCTCGTCTCCATTGACCAATAAATTACATAGTGGTCAACGAAAGGTCAAACAGGAGATAAAAAAAGTTGGATAAATAAGAAATGAAAATATCCATTATGGAGCATAACAAATTAAATATTCCAAATCTGATTAAAGTTTAACATAAGCTTCATTATAATAATTATATTAAAAGTATGTAAAATAAAACAAAAAATACTGATGTTGACACTAAGAGATTCCACAAAAGAAATCAACTTAGAAATATCCAGAGTTGAGCCTTTGGTTCACTCTGATGACAGACGTAAACATTTCTTTCCTAAATTATACACCGCACAAGAAAATGTTGTCACGACCATAGTTTGTTTGTGTGTAAGGCATATTTTTTTCACACTTTCAAATCGTTTCTTTTTAGCTCGTTCGTCATTTCTCTTTTTATCTTCCGTCCTTGAGAACCAGACGGTTTCACAGGGCAGAAAACCAGATTAAAAAAAAAACACTCATTTATTCTATAAATGGATAACACTTTATATGACGTCTTTGCCACTTTAGGCAAAGGATATTAACGGTAATATGAATTTGAAAATATATTTTAAAGAAACATATTGGAAATATAAAGCCGATCCAGTTTATTTTTAAAAAAGAGGAAAGTAAAAATAAAATCTGATATCTGGTCCATAGATTTCCGATTAGGGAATTTATAACTGGTTTGTTCTCAATAAACATTTAACTTTTGGACCAACTAAATTACATTTCTCATCCATTGTATGATTCTTTAGAGATTTATAAAACATAACGATTGTAATAAAGTGTACAAAAGCGAACAATTAAAAGAAAACATTTTCAAGGCAGTTGCAGGGCATATTCAAGTTAATCATTAGAATAACTGACGTAAAACAAAACAGACCGTAAGAGCGTTAACACAATAATTGCATAAATGACCTTTCGAGATCTTTATATAATTATTAAATTATAATTCCGTTAGCCTTTAAATTGTTGAAGATAAGATGGTAAAGTAATATATATTCTTAAAGAAAATATAATATTTAACAACTTTCCTCCTCATGACTTTTTCTTAAAATGAAAAGATAAACAGTCGGCGAGTAAAATAACGATAAAAAGGCAACATTTTTTTTTCTCGAAATTAGTGAATTACGAGGACGGATATCACGGAAACTATAGAACATACTAATATAATATAGAAAAATTGATATAACCATTTCTATTGGAAATTTTGTCAGTTTTAATTTCACACTTGACATTAATATAAGTAGAACATATAGTTTCATTGATATAAGCGAAAAATCAAAAAAAGTAAACTTTTAAAATTGTAAATTAATTTTTCAACTTATAAATTGAAAGGGTTGGTAGCTTTATATATCTATAAGCCCTCTCTATATATGAGCTTACAACCTATAGGGTCCCTATCTATCTTTACGTGGGCACCATTTTGTATTCCAGCGGATATGTGCTGGCAGACGTGGATTTTTCTCATCAGGCCTGTGGGTATGATCAATTTATAAGGACGAAGCTTAGTATGAAATATGACATTCTGCCTTAATATTTTGAGGAACAACAATAAAATCTTTTTTTTTTTTACTAGTAAATGTGCACACAGCAATAATACAATCACATGAAAACCCTTGTTGAGAAACTACCCTTTGTTAGCACTCTAATAATATAATTACATAAGGCCATCTTCTTTTCAGACGCCTCGGAGGGAACAATAAAATCAAAATCAATAACAATTAATGTACACGAATGAATAAAATCAATTAAGAAAATACAAAAGTCGACTAGAAGGCTAAGCAAAGGCCTAGGTATGCAAGTATTTTACCTCGATCTATGTTTCTATAATCGCGATTTTAGTTTATATTCTAAGATAATTATTAGTAGCAACATATACCAGAATTTTAGGATTCATTCATGAGCACCCTTCCATATTTATGTAAAGATTTTATCCCATTTCTCGCCGAAAATTTGAGAATAGGAGAATTGATAGTTCATCTCACTGCCTCAAAACTTTAAATAAAAATAAAAATACTTAATATATTCAATAAATTTGCTAAAATATTTTCAAATACATATATACGCAAAAATAATTCTAATATACAAACACATGTATACCCAGTCCTGTCATAAATATTGTTACAAGAAAATATATACAGATTTCAACAGACAAATTAATATTTTCAAAAATTTTATTAGAAAATACAATGTATATCTATAGATAGTAAAACAAGAAAAAAAAAATTACTCAAAATGTCCTCCTTTTGCCTTGACTCAGGCATTAATCACCGTGGACAGTAATCAATAGCAGCACTTCTTATCACTAATAATCTTTATATATAATACAAATTCATGAGGATTTTTTGGGGGGGAGAGGGAATCCATCGCTCCCTCCCAACCCCTAATGGAAAGTCTGAACCTATGGTAGCAATCACGTAACAGACAGACCGAGATACCCAACAGTCGACTTAAACAGCACATAGCGAATCCTACTTTGCAAACTGCTAATAGCTTGAACACTAGGTAGGAACTAATCTTAAGTAAGCTGTGAGAAAAACCCTACAATCGGCAAATGGCCTTACACTATTAAGTAATATGTTAATAATCTCTAAAGGACGTAACCAGAAGAATCCAGACAATCGGCTTAACAGTTCCCAAGACTAGGAAACTGCTGTTCCGGCGATCTTTATCTCGTCCGGGGTAATGCGTTCTCCATTAGCTTACAGTCAGAACATGTGATTTGCGGGATCGCAGCTTAGGCTTATCAATTCCTTGTGTATCATAGTTGTTATCTATGATTATTAATTCATTTGTTACTTCATACCAAGAAAAGCTTCAGTCGCGGATGATTACATTAACAAAGTTATAATTAAAGGGAGCATAGATAGCTTGGAAGAACTAATAAGCACTACGTTGCTAAAATTGGCTTCCATGATACAATAGAAGATTGCAAAATCTCTGTTAGTTCTACACAGCACTATTTGAAAAGAAATTCCCCACCTAGTTACGTACCATCCTAGGTCCGCCTCTACATCGCTAGACTGAATAACCTCTTGATGTGTAATATATCTAAATAAATGTACTTTTGTGTGCGTCTGAGATTAAATAAATTATAATAATTAATATTTTATATGATTTATCAAATGATATGTAATGTTTAAGTTATTTATAACTTTTTTTCTGTTTTCTTCCCTACTTAGCTTTCTGGCCATGCGTTTTTTCCCGCGCCGAAGGGGGCGAGTGATTTAATGGTAGAAGAGTTACTGAGATTCGAAGTCGTAACTTTCAGGTTATCAGGTTGTCTGACTACGCGTATTCCGGCTCGGCCATTCCCCCCTCCCCTCTTCTTGATTTTTGAACCACTTAAAATACTTCAATTACAAAATCCTAAAATTTTCAACAGGCACCAGTATTAAAGATCCTGCAACCTACCACATGTGGGTTCAGTGATTCCATCACTAAGGTTCAAGAATTGTAGTGTAGATCAGGATTACTTAAACAAAAACTGTTTAAACAAAAACCGGGCATTTTCATTTCGGTTAATCGCATTTTTTGGTTCTCCTATAACAGTGCAAAAATGACCGTTTTTGGAAAAAAAATTAAATAAAAATTTATATAACAATTTTTTTTGTCCAAGATATTATTAATGGCAGTACTTAACTGGCAGTTTTCCCCCCGCTCGTTTAAACCCTCAATCCCGAGCCTGAAATTAGTATTTTTTTGTGAGCTGACTACAACCTTCAATGTGTTAGAGTATACGGAGAAGAGGGAGGATTATATTTCTGGAATGCCTCAGTGACACGCATGAACAAAATGGTTGGATACTTCAGGTCTAGATCTATTGATTATGGTTATCAGTTCGGTCAATTCGCGAAATTCAAGATCATCGTTTAGATA
Organism: Nezara viridula; assembly: GCA_928085145.1. Taxonomy (NCBI): domain Eukaryota; kingdom Metazoa; phylum Arthropoda; class Insecta; order Hemiptera; family Pentatomidae; genus Nezara; species Nezara viridula. The sequence continues at coordinate 180,169,506 of OV725077.1, read as the reverse complement.
TTTCCTTAAGAAGAAGATTTTACAGCAAATAAAAATATGTGGAATAAACAGATTATTTAAAAATCAAACCATATGTAACTGAATATGTACATACATAGTGATATGAATTATAACTACAACTACTCCAAAATACGGCTCCATCTGTAATTTTTTAGTTGAGAATTCGGCGGGTCGATCGTGTGGTTCTACGACCCACCTCTTTGCAAATCAAAAGCGCTCAAGAGCCGACCAATGTACTCCTCGGACTCAGACATCACAAGGATACTTTCTAAGCAAATCCTCCCAGGCGGGAAAGGTGGTAATAAAATGTCGGTTACTTCACGGAACAGTCCAGTAATTTACGGCACAGACTTTCCAATCCACGTAATAATGTTAAACTATGTAATTATTCAATATCTCAATAAAAGGACCATGTTGTCCCTCAGCTGGCCCAATCTATTTCCAACGGTGTTGCAGTTGTCCTAATCTATTTCAGGAATATACCGCTGGTTTACAGTTGCTGAAGAAGGGTAATAAAGATTATAATACATATACAATAAAATGAGAAGGCTAATATAACTGTGACTGTAAAATATTTCGCCATTATTATGCCTTATTTGTTCATTAGTAACTTAAATAAAGAGAAAACCGTAATATTGATCAAGTATAAAATAAACAATAAAGTTGAACTTAAATATTGAAAAAATATAACGATATTTTTCAAATGCATCAAAATAGTAACTTGATCTAGCGAAAAAAAACAAACAGATATTTTGAAATTTTAGGCCTCTAGTTTAGTACGTATGTTCTTGATTTGGAAAGAGTAGAAATATGAACATCGAACAATTTTATTGTTACACGTAGTATGGATAACTATATATATGATAAGTATCTTACTATAAAATAAATATAAATATTATTGGCAGCAACTCACTGAGTTTACTCCTACATTATGAATTCCAGGTTCGAGTTCGATTCTGGTAGATAATTATTTATTGTGTTACATCAACCCTGGAATCATGAGACCCTGCTGGGGCACACCCAGCTTCTATCAATAAGGTACTCTTAATTAAATAATTGATTAAACTTTGGTTATGAACAGTACTACCTTTCAAAGCAATGAACCCAAGACCAACTTTACCACTAAACCTTATCACTTTACCAAAGGTTAGAGTGGTAAAAAATTGAAAGAGGCCTTAATTAATTTATAGGGCAACATAATAAAATTAACTCTCATAATTCGTAGTGACATTAATAAAAAAAATGTTTAATTACAAATACACTCAGAAAGAATAAAAAATAAGAATAAATAAAGAAACCTTGCGTTACAGTTTATTAACTGAGCAAATCAAACTGGTCGGTAAATAACTTGTTAAAGAAAAAAATGGTTATCTATTAATTTTTCAAAAATTCTAGTAATCACTGGTTTATTTCGTAATTATAATCGGATTTAAATAGAAATGTTTGTTTCATTAGTCGTTATTTTTATTGTTAGTACCTATCCATGGCAATTTATTTTATTTTATATATCACTGAATTTGCCAAGAACATGTACATACATAATTATCGAAATATTTTTTAAAAATTAAACATCATTAATATCAAATACCATTATCCTAAAACAAAAATAATGTAGTTTACTATCCAAAAGGACATATTAGAAATTAAGATTTAATATTTATATATATATAGATTATTATAGGTGAAATCTATAATAAATTTTGAGCCCTCCATTTAATTGTATGATGTAAGTATAATATTTTTAAGTATGTATAAATATTTATATATTTTTTCTTTTTATGAATAAAAAGGAATATATATATATATACATACATACATATATATATATATATATATATATATATATATATATACATACATATATATATATATATATATATATATATATACATACATATATATATATATATATACATACATATATATATATATATATATATATATATATATATATATATATATATATATGTATGTATGTATATATATATATATTCCTTTTTATTCATAAAAAGAAAAAATATATAAATATTTATACATACTTAAAAATATTATACTTACATCATACAATTAAATGGAGGGCTCAAAATTTATTATAGATTTCACCTATAATAATCTATATATATATAAATATTAAATCTTAATTTCTAATATGTCCTTTTGGATAGTAAACTACATTATTTTTGTTTTAGGATAATGGTATTTGATATTAATGATGTTTAATTTTTAAAAAATATTTCGATAATTATGTATGTACATGTTCTTGGCAAATTCAGTGAATAAAAAGGAATATATATATATATACATACATACATATATATATATATATATATATATATATATATATATATATATATATATATTATATATATATATATATATATATATATATATATATATATACATACATATATATATATATATACATACATATATATATATATATATATATATATATATATATATATATATATATATATATATATATATATATATATATATATATATATATATATATATATATATACACAGGGTGATTCAGTTCTTAATGACTCTGGGGTGTGACTTATTCTAGACAAACTATCCAACAACAAATTTCATATAAAATAAATTTAAAGAAAAAGGAGTTAAGTCCATTTTATGTTTTCTCTGTCATAGAAAACAATAACACAAAAATGATTTAATTTATGCAATTGACTGTTGCTTCACAATAAAGTAAAGAAAATATTTTTCAAATACAAGTTTTGTCTTTATCAAAATCATTCAAAGGTGAGTTTTGAGCGGCTTAAACCAAGCTGTTTAATATAATTCTGAATATTTTTAATTATATAGCTATCTATCTATACAAGACAATTTTGACATATTTCTTTAACTCAAACTTGAAAAAAACATATATAACCATGATAATGAAAAACTGTCAGAGAAGAGATTAATATTCAAGAAAAGATAATAAATTAATTACTACTATTTAGATTATTATTACATTAATTACGATCAATTTATGAGTAAAAAAATAATTAAATATAAACCGCACAGAATAGTAATAAAAGAAATAATTTAGCTAAATAACAAACATAAAAAATAAAACAAATTAATACAGCTCGAGCTTACCTGCCTAAGAATAGCGACGTGAAGAGAGTTGAACAAGCGAACGAGTAAATAGCCTATAGTGGCCAGACAGCTTGAGTTATACCCCACGAATGTTTAGCCCGTGAGTGTTCTACACCCAAGGCAATATCTAAATCCTTTTATCTCGCTGAAGAAAGTGGGTTTCTTAAGGTGTGTGAGTCACTGGAACTCTGGTCTATTCCAGAACAGATCGCTGGAGTTCGGGCGCTGATAGTCCAGACTGCCTGTCTCGGGTACGAACCCTTGGGTCCGAAAATCTACAGTGACTCATTTGGAAATAGATTAGATAGTAACAGTCATATCTAGTTCCGTTGGCGAGATAATTGATTTTGTTCCTTTAAGCCCTCAAACTTCATGTACAATTTTTTTTAAATAGTAATACACTTTTATTTTGTTTATTTATTTATCTAAAATATTCAGAACAGTAAATGTCTTTATTTTCAGCTTCTGACATACAATATAATTTTTTAAGTAAATTATTTTTAATTGTATAATGAAACAATCTCAAGAGCAATATTCATTATTGGCATACTTAAGCTATGCCATGTTCATAGATTAAATACATATAATTAAACTAAATAATACCAAAATAATTAAATAATTAAGGTTAAGAAAATTAATGTTTAGTAACAACAAAATAAAGCATCATCGTATCCCCAGTTGACAGGAATAGAAACATTTAAGTACGATCTTTACTTTATTTATTTTTTTACTTTCACTTACCTATATATGAAATATATAATAATATTACAATAATAAAGACACAGTATTTAGTCAATGTAAGAGAAGTTCATAATAATATTTATATCAATTTGGAATTTTAAATATTGCATATTTTTACACAATTACGACATGCTACTCTTATTTATTAGAGAAATATTGTTTTAATTAATGGTAGAACATAATGAAGCCATGTTTCTATAAATTTTGAAAATTATAATATTAACCTCCTTCACACTTATCATATTCTCATTTAGAAAAGGAATTTTAAATAAAAAATAATTTTCGTATTTTACATTTAAAATGAAAATAAAATAAAATGCAAATACAATATACTTTGCGTCTAAATTACTTATTTCCAATTTAAAATTGAATCCTATAATAAAATTATAATTTTTGTTATAAATTAATTTTTTTTTTGTAAGCAATAATGAAAAGTGGGCATAGTGGATATAATTTTAAAACAATTAATTGTGAAAATATACTTTATTCAATCAATATTTTTTAAAAGAAGAATTTGTTAAAGAAATTATAATTGGGCAACAAACAAACAAATAAATAGGCTATGGAGATATTGATTCCAAATTAAATTTTTTGGCAATTAGCTTTTAATAATAACCGCTCCTAAAACAATTGATCAATCAACAATTTCATTCTTGGTGAATCCAACAATTAGAGGACAAAAATAGTTGTTGAAATAGCCATGAAGTGTGCAGCGGAGGGTTATATTTTATAAAAACAATTTATCACAGGATAGTCATTCATGATTTGTATATTTTAAATGATTTTTTTTTTTCTCTTGAGCATTTCTCTGTAATTTTCAACTTCATTGTAATAAAAAGTTAATGTATTTATTCTGATTAGTTCGAGCATTTCTTCCTTGTTTTTATATAAAAAAATCTTTAAAAACATATAAATACAAATGCAACAATATAACTATCGATAATTATACTCTTTCATTGTTGCAATGGAAAAATCCTATAACCGTTCATTATTTCTCAATATCTACACATTTTATTACCAAAGATAATTTTATTAAAAATTTAGTTCCTTTGACCATAAAAAAAATAAAATAAAAAATCAAATGAAAGTCCAATTTTCATAGGTGAGTTCTAGTACGAACGATTAGTCTTACTACAGAATTTAAAAGCGCCTTCTCAATTTGATAATGTATTTTATTTATTTATAATACAAAATAAAATACAGTTAATGTATTTTAAATTTTAAAAATAAAATAAAAATACATTTCGATGTATTTTTTATTTTCAAAAGAAAATACAGTTACAAATAATGCATTTTATATTTTATTTAAATTCTTAAAATACAAATTACAAATAATGCATTTTATTTTATATTTTAAAATACATTAGTTTAAATATTGTCAAAGTATGATCGTAATAAATATGGCGTTTGTGGCACACGAAAAAAATTGTCTTCAAATTATAATAATCTAAATATACTAACAAAATATACAAATCTAGAGTTTTCCATTCTCATATTTGTTTCTATACATAATCTCATTGGCAGTAGCAGATCCAGGATTTAATTTTGGAGAGGGGCTTCAGTCCTAAAGATTTTTTTTCATATACATATAGTGATAATTAATTTGAAAAAAAAAAGAAATTAACTACCTATATGGAATTGTGTTTAAGTGGTTCTTGAAATCCTATTAAATGTAATTACAAGAACAAGAATACTTTAAGAGATAGTTTTTAATATTTTATTCTGTAAAACACGATTATATTTTACCATTTTTTTGGGGGTGGGGAAGAGGAACTTCAGCCTAAAAGCCCTCCCCGTAGATCCGCCTATATTGGTGTACCTAGGGTCGGGTAATTAGGGCACGTGCGTAATAAAATATGCGTGGGCGCCATACAAAGGTGGCGTAAAATTCACAAGATATTAAATATAAAAAAACATTTTTCGAGCTTTGAATGAGGGGGGGGGAGAGGACTCCCTAGGAAATTACGCATTGAAAACATCATTGATGTATTTACGTCGCAGAAGGCCAAGAAGGTTCAATAGTAAGTTTAAGGGTTTTGCGGACTTACTTTCGTATAAAATAAATATGCTTTGTTAGATTTATGATTGTTTTATTTAGTGTATATTATTTAGATTACATTAATTTATATTAAAATAAATTTACTGAGAAGAGAAACTTTGATACGTGCCCTATGCGTCATTTTCGATTAATACGACCCAGAACAACCTCACTGCTGCACAGTATTCGTAACGCCTTAACGAAAGACGAAAAGGAAGGGGACTAATAAACAACAAACGACTTAACCTGCACTGTTTTACAGATCGAGTTAGTCGATGACCTCCAAGAAGATACTAGGATTCTAAATCGGCGGTGATAGTGACTAGAGGAATCGAAGGGTGTAACCAATTCTATCTGTTCCTCTATCGACGGACGAGGAAACGGCACTAACACCCTGAGGGTAGGTTGCGTAAGCGCCAGAGCACTCCAAGGACTTGGGATAAACAGAACAGTTATCGCTGTTCGAGACTGGATGTAAGTGCAGGTTCGAGTACCGCCTGTAAATACCACATTCACCGATCTTCCAGAACGCCGCTAGATCTGCCGAGGTCGGAGCATTAGGTTGTTCATGTCTTAGAGACATTATGCAGATCATAGCCAGGAATGGAAACGCCAATTAAGAGGCTGGTGAGTTATCTCATAGGCGGTGTCGAGTCGGATCCTATCGGCCCATTGGGGACCTTGCTCCGCCAAATCATGTTCCAGACCTGCAACTTTCCAGATATAATCTCAGCTCTATATCCTTGTCGGAGAATTCTTCCTGTTATCCTTTTATGTGTACAATAGATAAAAATATACTAGCGTTTAACCTTACCCTTGATAAGTAACAGTAACAGTTATCGGATTTTCTTGTTTGTACGGAGAAAACAAATTTTAGTTTTTAAAAATATACCCTATACTTGTACGAATATGAAGGTTCCTTGAAAAAATATATATGAATTAGCAAGTTCTCGTTTAGCAGATCATTTGTGCATCTAATATTTCCTTATTGCAATAAAATAATTCTCACACAAGCAAATATGAAACAGACAAATTTATTAATAGCACAGTAAAAATTTTATTTTGGTTGTTGTTTGAGCGTTATAATCTTGTAATTTGATATTTGATTTTTTTATTCATTATTTTTACAAAAACTTAACCCCAACTCAAAATTTGAGGTGTCACGTCATACAATTTTTTTTGTCCATCCGCCGTCGGGCATTTTTTTCTGAAACTACTGGCCGATTTTTTTCAAATTTGGATTTAAAATCAGAGGTCACCCGAGGATGATCCTCCTTCATCGACATTACTATTCGCCTTTTAATTTCAAAATGGCGGTCAAAAAACCTGCGTTGCGATAGACTGTACCGATAATGCGCTTAAACGAATGTACCGATTTCAATGAAACTTCGCTAAAGTATTTTTCTCGACGTCCTTTAAATTTTTTTATATAACATACTTCAACCAAAAGAAGCTAAAAAAAAAGTTACGAGGGATAGTAAAATTCAATTCCCAATAACTCAAAAAGTATACACTTTTTTGTTGATATTGTTATTTGTTATGGTTATTTAAAAGTTTACGAAATTCCCTAAAAAAAAAAAAAATCATCAATATCGGTACATAAGGCAGTGGATCAGCTGATGCGAAGGACGTGTTCTGAAATCTTCTCTCAGTTGTTGCCTATTTTTCAGCGGAATCTCTTTGATTACTTACTGAATATAGTTGAAGTGTACATCAGAGCAGTTGTTATTTACAGTTTGCTACATTTTTTTTTTTTTAATTTTTATTTTTTTTTTTAATTTTTTTTTTCTTCTCTTATGATATGCGGCATTGTCAGCCAGTGATGTCCAGTAAGGTGCCCACTAAGAGGACTCGGTCAGACGGCGTTAGCACCCCTCGTGATTCACCAGTGAAACAAAAAACTCGTCGCTGCCTGCGAGAAATAGCTCCAATAACCACAGTGAAAACTTCAGATACAGAACCTCAGCCTCAACCAGGTACTTCATCGCAAGAAATGGTTGAAGAATCTCCTTTCTTCACTCCAAACCCGTTCCAAGTGCTTCATAATGACAGAGAAGTAATGGAGTCAGCAGCAGTACCCAGGGAACCAAGGCCTCCTCCGATATTTGTAAAAAATATCAAAAATTTTCAACTACTGTGTACACAGCTAAACGAAATCTGCTCCGGCAGTTATTCTTGCCTCAACAGGACTAACGACACAAAAATAACACCTGATACTGCAGAAGCCTACCGAAAAATTGTGAAGTACCTGTCAGAAACGAATGCAAATTTCCACACGTACCAGCTGAAACAGGAGAGATCGCTACGAGTGGTGGTAAGAAATTTACACTCCTCAACCCCAACTGAAGTGATAAAAGAAGAACTAGCGACGCTTGGTTTCAAAGTGCGTCAGGTAACCAACGTTCTGAAGGAGAATAAGGAGCAGCCAGGAGTGAGTAATAAAGTTCCACTACCTTTATTTTTCGTGGATCTAGAGCCATCACCTGGCATTGAAAAAATATATGATATCAAGAGATTGTACTACACTATCGTGAAGATAGAGAAGCCATACCCCAAGAAGGAAATTGTGCAGTGCCACAATTGCCAGGCGTATGGCCACACGAAAACTTATTGTCACCATCTGCCGCGTTGCGTGAAATGCGGTGAACAGCACAAATCTGTGGAGTGCACCAAACCAATACAAGATCCTGCAGTGTGTGCACTATGCCAGGAGGGACACCCGGCCAACTACAAAGGCTGCCAAACCTATAAGAGCCTCAAATCCAGATACCAGAAGAACCGGATTCAAGATGAGACAACCAGACCAAGAAGAGAACCTTCTAGAATTGTTAACAATAATTTATCATACTCCGAACTACTTGGAGGTAAGAACCCCAATAATACATGTGAAGCCCTGCCGCAGCAACTACCTCAGCCCCAATCTCAATATTCTGTTCATCCTAACACACATAATCATCAACAACCTCAAATTCCTCATATTCCTCCTCCTTCAAATGCAACAGATCTCACTAGTTTGTTAGCATCTTTCCTAACCGATTTCAAATCCCTAGTCACTCCACTCATATCACTCCTTACAAATCTCGTATCTCACCTCATCCCTCCTTTGAAAAATCCTTAATGACCCACATCCCAAAACCCATGTCCATTCTCCTTTGGAATGCGAATGGTGTTAGAAATCACGTTGACGAACTAACAGCTTTACTACAAGACAAGAACATTGACGTAGCCCTAATTACAGAAACTCGACTGACCATAAAACAGCATTTAAAAATCCCACAGTATTTAACATACCGTACTGACCACCCTGATGGCAGAGCACATGCCGGCACTGCTGTCATCGTACACCAATCCCTCTCCCATCACTTACTCCCATTACCTACTCAAGATTTCCTACAGTCAACCGCTATTGTAATCAAAGCCTTCTCCTTTCCAGTCACCCTTGCATCAGCATATTGCCCTCCTAACAGATCCATATCCAAAGTCCAGTTCAGTTCTCTCCTCAACTCCTTAGGTCATCATTTCATCCTGGGTGCAGACTTAAATGCCAAGCATCAAGTTTGGGGTTCAAGAACCACGAATTCTCGTGGCAGAACATTTCTGTCTGCACTCAATACCCAACGTTTCAGTCTCCTTCCACCCAACTCACCTACCTACTGGCCCACAGATCCTAACCGCAATCCCGATATCCTTGATTTTTTCATCCACAGTGGCTTAGGTCCCCTCAATCATTCCCTTACCCCTCTTGCCGAACTATCCTCAGATCATAGTCCATTATTACTCCAATTATCTCTAGCTCCTATTCCTAAGTCTTCTCCACCGTCCTTCATCAGAGGCCCAGTTAACTGGAAACTCTTTCACCAAATCCTTACCGATAAAATTGACCTCAGAATGACCCTGAAAACCCCAGATGACCTTGACAATACCGTACACTTTTTTACCACCACTATCCAACAAGCAATCTGGACTGCTTCCTCTCCAAACCACTCCTCAAGAACTCCTAAGAAAAATAAGTTACCTCAACACCTCATAGACCTAATCCATACCAAACGCCGTGCCAGATTATTATGGCAACGTACTAGACACCCCACCGATCGCCAATCCTATAATTATTTTTGCAAAAAACTAAAGATAGAATTGGCCACCTTCAGATCCCAATCCTTCAACTCCTACCTCACTTCCCTCTCTTCTCATGACAATTCCCTATGGAAGACCACCAAACATATCCTAAAACCCCATCATATATCACATCCTCTCCGTCGAGGTGATGGCTCTTGGGCAGCATCTGACGAAGATAGAGCCGAAGAATTCGCCAAACACCTTTCCCTTACATTCACCTCTCATCCAGAATCCAATCCCACCTACACGTCAGCAGTAGAGGAATTCCTTAATTCACCCATCCCACTCTCCTTACCGCCTAAAGCAGTTAATCCTTCTGAGGTCAAATTCCTCTTACAAAAACTACCTACCCGTAAATCACCTGGATACGACCTCCTTACCTCTCAGATCCTTAGACAACTCCCTCCTAAAGCTGTCATATTCCTTACATACATATACAATAGCATCCTACGAACCACCCACTTTCCTCTTTTGTGGAAACATTCCACTATTATCCTGTTTCCGAAACCAGGCAAACCTCCCAACACCTCAACGTCCTACAGACCAATTAGCCTTCTTCCGATTCTCTCAAAAATCTTTGAAAAGATCCTCCTGAAACGCATCCTACCCTTTATAGAATCCCAAACTCTTCCTTCCCATCAGTTCGGATTTCGTTCACAACACTCTACAGTCCAACAAGGACTCCGAGTGGTTGATCATATTTCCGCAGCATTGGAAAGCAAGCAATATTGCTCGGGTGCATTTCTGGACATAGCTCAAGCTTTCGACCGGGTATGGCACGCCGGGCTTCTTTCCAAGCTGAAAAACTATCTTCCTCAGTCCTTGTACCTTGTTCTCCGTTCCTACCTCTCAGATCGTACCTTCCGAGTTCGTTGCGGTACTGAATTTTCGCATTGCTATCCAATTGAGGCAGGTGTTCCTCAAGGTAGCGTATTGGGTCCCGTCCTTTACATCCTCTTTACCGCCGATATCCCTGTCCATCCCGATACCTTCCTGGCAACTTTTGCTGATGACACCGCCATTCTATCATCCGACTCAGATCCCAACATAGCATCCTTAAATCTCCAAAACCACCTCACCTTGATTGAGCACTGGTGTAATAACTGGCGCATTAAAGTTAATGAATCTAAATGCCAACATATTACCTTTACACTCCGACGCAGTTCCTGTCCACCAGTACACTTTAATTCCATCCAGCTTCCTTACTCAGACACAGTCCGGTATCTTGGCTTTCATTTAGACCGAAGACTAACGTGGAACCCACATACTAGACTCAAAAGACAAGAACTCAACCGACGATACGGCCAGCTATACAGACTACTAAACAGAAAATCCAAACTTTCTATTGAAAACAAATTACTTATCTACAAGACAATACTGAAACCTATATGGACATACGGACTTGAACTGTGGGGGACAGCAAAAGCTTCTAACATCAAACGTATTCAATCCTTTCAATCTAAAGTCCTTCGAACAATAGTTGATGCTCCGTTCTATGTAAATAACAAAATCCTACACCATGACCTTAATATCCCATTTGTCCTAGACCTTATTCCAGAAAAATTCTCCAAATTTCACCAGAACCTTACCTATCATCCAAATCCCCTTGCACAATCTCTATCCAGCACCACCCATCCTTACAATCCTCCTCGAAGGTTGAAGCGGCAGTGGCCCAGAGACCTTTTGTAAATAAGCATCTATTGGAGTTTTGGCAATGGCCAGATCCTCCACTCAAGCCCGAGTGTGTATGATTAGGTTAGTTCTTTTGTTTATATACATTTATTTTATTTTATTGTATTTATTTTTATTTTATTTTATTGTATTTATTATTATTAAGTTTCTGTATTATTTTTTTTTTTTTATTGTAAATAGAGTGTGAGTGTGCTTTCTCTGAACACTATTATAAATGTCCTTGATGTGACAGAATGTAATATTTCTAAATAAACAAATATAAAAAAAAAAAAAAAAATATCGGACAATTAGGAGCAAAGATATGGTCTCTAGTTTTTTTAATATGTTCTACTGCAAAGTTTATATCCCTTGTTTTGGTTTTTGAATTTTGAATGTGTTACTGAAGTAATGCCATTTTTTTAGCATATTACTAATGATTAAAAAAAAAAAGTTTAGTCCAATAATTGGAATCATCTTTTATTTATTTTTCTTTGTAACTAGGAAGGTAATGTTACTTTAGAAGTATAATTTTTTGGAAATAATAAACAAATGTGAAATAATTTACAGCATCTTTTCTTTCGTGATAATTCCTGAGGTTATTAGTCTCACTTAACCATCATTAGATAAAAGGGTTAATAATACGTCCAAAAGGGGTGGTTCTTATATGTATTTATATATATATTTATATATATATTTTAATTGGATATTAGGTTTTTTTTTTTCTTTTTTATATCTTCAATTCTTCATCTTCACCAGTCATGGTAGTGACAATTAGCAGATTTGTAGTTAGGTAGAAAATGGCATATATTTTAAAATAAAATACGCAAAGGTCGATTAGAAAAGATTTGTATAGTGTTTATATGGTATAATCAAAAGTTAAAGAGTTATGTAATTTCTGATTTCCTCTGTATTTTCAATACTTGTTATTGAAAACTCAATCAAGGTTTCAATACATATTATTGATACCGTACTTGTATCTTCTAATTATTTCGTTTATTTTTTATTTAGTCCGCTTTTTCCGAATTTCACTTTAGTCAAAATTTTCTTCTTCTTTAATAATAAGATCTTCTCCCAGTTTTCTTTATTTTTTTTTTATGAAATTATGGAACATGTTTTTTTTCCTTCTTATTTAATTTTGTGCCCCGGAGGATTTATATATGTAACAGCTGAGTCTTTAAATAAAATAAAACATAGAAAATATTCATAATTTTAATTTTTTTTTAAATCTTCCTGAAAATTTAAATATTGGAAGCAATTTTAGCAAAAGAGAAAAATATATAATTGGTAGGAACCGATGACCAGAGAGAGCTGATATAAAGATATTTTTAAAACACATAAGAGCTATATTGAGTTTAATTCTTGTAGGAAGATATCGATCGAATTGAGCCGTTCATCAAGATCAAAAGAATTGGATTTGGATCAAATGGTTGAGGATTGATGCCAACTCAGCGGTATGGCACAGAACATGACCGTCATAGATACGTGTTTCCGCGGTAAGGTAGTTCCGTGTAGCTGGCACTAATAATGGAAGAAACGGAACATGTAAAGTTTTTTATTTTACTTTTTATTATATTATTTGCATCATTCCTTTATTATTATTATTTTTTTTTTACTTAGAAAATATTATTCATTAAAATCAATCCTGTATATGTATAAACTCCGGTATCGGGAGCTCAAACTTAATCCAAGACTGCCCCCATAAAATGGGTATCTGCAAAAAAATTACTTTAAAGACGATTTTTCTCTCGTTATAAAAGGGCAGATGTAGCTCACCATATTTCTAGATTAAGATACAAATCTATACTACGAAGAGGCGATAGATTTGCGGATTGGGCATGATCCTGCCATAGAAATGCATCCTGCAACTTCTTGAACATAGCGATGACACGGCACCGTTTGAAGTTGTATTCGCCAAATTGGGACATAGCGGCTTTCTTTGAGTTTTCTATTTGCATAAATATGCACAGCTTATTGCATAAATATGCACCGACTGTAATTCATAAGTGGCAATACACTTTCTAAGAAGGCGTTGTAGATTTAAAGAAAAAACTAAAGGCTAATAATATTAAATAAGTATTAATACCTGTAATCGTTACTTTATAGATGCATATTTTACTTCATATAAATGCTTTCAGGATAACAATATTTTATATTAGTAATTATTTCTGATTTCATATAATTATGTTCAGGATAAATGCAAAATCAATTCATCTCCTGAATTCGATTTAAACTATTTTCACTCATTAGATTATTTACATTTATTAGTAAAAAAATTTAAAAAAAGAATAGTTAATCAGGAAATAACGGAGTTTTCGATAATAAGCACTTAATTTATTTTTAAACAACATAAACGCTGGTTTAGTACATAATTTCTACAGATTTATATATATATATGTCTGTTACCAAAACGATACCGTGTTATAAAGATTGTTGACGATGAAAAAATGTATAGAATATAATATATTTTTAACATTTTTATGTTCAAAGTGTAAAAATGAAATAAAAATTTCAACTCATTGGTATGCTTTTAGTTTTAGTTACTTTGGATGTACATGGATAAAAATCTTCTGGTGTTATTTCTGTACTGAAATATTATTTTTATCATTATATTCGGAGTATTTAAAAATATAATTTTTGTAAAGCTGGAGGAGATCAAGGATCACCAGTGTTCCACGGAACACCTGAACACACGGTAGTTGAAAACCACTGAATGAAACTGATTCCAATGTGTACTTTATTGAAACACCTGGCCGCATTAAGTGGCCAAAAACCTGGCAGTTGAGCGTTTTCTTGGACAAACCATCTTATTTCACATTAGCTAGCGAGAAAAATAATGCGCACGCCCTGGCTAGAATTTCTAAGTACTTAATCTATTCTTCTTATAATCTATTATCTTCTAAGTACTAGAAAATCTATGTACTTAATCCAAGATCCTTTATAGGTTGTAAGCAGTAAAGGAAGTATAAGAAGTTAGACATATAACCTATCATATCACAAATTTATAACTAACAATACTGATACTGTTAATGATGTAGGGATATTTCCCGGCAAGTGGGCCTAGTGGTCTTTTTTGCCAAACCTGAGGAATTCCTTGAGGTTGCCGCATCGTATGCACCAAATTGGGAGTATCAAGATTAATTTTCCTGTGCCGTCTAGATGAGACCTGAACGCGTAGAACCAGACGGACAATTTGGGAACTGCGTCCCATTGGGTTTTGCCATCATATTCGCATTCCTGATATTAAAACAAGCATTATATATCAACCATTATAACTTAAATCATAAGTGGGAAACCATTTGTCATTAGAAGCCACAGTAAGGTTACACAATGATAATAGAGGCTGCAATAATTGTTTATATTTTACTGTTGTTATTTTTATTAATAAGTAATTTTATAGGAGAAAACTTAAACTTGAAAATGTTAATTTCTAAAATATGTTAGCCTGGGTATTAGTCTCTGACTTAAAATTTCCCCGAAAGATGGGTTAAGTTCACCGAAATTTATTTATAGCAATTCAGGACTCCAAAAGCTGACCACTGCTAGCCAAAAGTTTCTCTTTTAGGAATTAATTATATGCTGACAGCAATTAAGGAATCCATACCCAAGAGGAACCCGAGACCGCTGCTGATAAAGCAGGCCGAAGAGAAAGTGAAGTAGCCAGTCCGGAAGGATCGCTTACTCGAAATATGATCCTGCCTCCGAAATCCGCCTAGCGTCGAGCGGAGGACGTGCCACAGTACCCGGCATCCACAGATAGGGATCGGACCGGTGGCATTCCTTCGTTCTGTCCTCCGGGAGATGGAGTTGGCGAAAGTCTTCTTGAGAGCAAAACACGACCGTCGAAGAACATCACTAAAGCGGGGAGCATCCTGCCCTAAAAAGTCAAATCGCTTCTTACCATCGCCGAGATGAGGCCTCTGATCCATTTTAATATTTTATGTTGAAATATTTTTGTTTTCCTACTTATGCAAGTTGTCTTACACGGCCATTCCGCAGCAAGGACAACCGGTACAAGTTGCGTAGAGAAATTCCACTTACTCTCACTGCTCTCCTGACTTAGTCCCGTTAAAAAAAACTTTGTATAGATGAAAGTTCAGAATAAACCTTGGGTAACAATGGTGAATGAAAAACCACCAATTAATTACATTTGAAAGCTCGTATGGTGGAAATAAACATTTCTCAAAATTAATACGCAAATAGTTAATGAAATTATCCAATTAGAAGAAATGAGAGCTCACAGAAAATTAAACTGATTCTCAGCCATTTATTAACTGAGCCAACTAATAATACATAGAATCCAGAAGTTAGAACAGAGACATATCAGAATATATTTTCACTTTATCGATAATAAAAAAAAAAACTGTATATAAAGAAACATCGTACGGGTTACGATGAAATAAATTTTGCCAGAAAGCACTATTGCACGTCATTCCTTTATTTTCTAAATTAAATCTGTACCCTGGAGTTAAAAACACCATTCCCATTTTTACTTTTACTTACGTATACATGAAATATATAGTAAGTGTAAGTATTGTGATCGTGAAAATTTTCGACTCTCAGTTTTCAACGGAAATACGTGTTTTGAGGTCCCCTGAGTCCAAATAACCAAGTGTCGCAAAATGATCTGTGTGTGTGTGTGTGTGTGTGTGTGTGTATGTGCTAACAGTCTAGCTCATAAACGAAAAGTAGTACGAAACTGATATTAAATATTTAAGGTTTGTATATGGGCCGGATGTGACAGTAACTTTTTCGTTAAAATCGGCTAACCGGAAGTGCAACTTTATATGAACACTGAAACACATTTTTAAAATTTTCTCAAAAATGGCTCTAACGATTTTGATTAAACTCAGTGTACCATTGTATAATTAAGTGGTTTTTAATATCATTTAGGTCTTATCCCCGTTGATGTCACTTTACAGGGCTTAAATGCCCAATGTTCATATGCATCTTCCTCTAAAGTACCTTTAATATGGTTTATTTATTTATTTTATTTTTTAAATTTTATTTTATTGAGATTTACAACTGTATTACATGGAAAATACAATAAGTAAATGTGGCATTGGTAACATGACATGTACGGCATGAAGAGAAACTACCCATTGGTAGAACTCAAATTGGTTTATTTTAAATAATCAATTATTTATCATAATTAAAAGTTATGAAAAAAATGCTTAATATAACTTTTGAAAGAATTTGATAATTGAATAAAGGAGAAAAAAAAAAAAAAAATGCCTATCCAGGTCGAAAATGAATCTCTGCAAATACCAGTCCGAAGATATACGTATAATATATCGTTGGAAAGCGGGGAATTTTAGAAAAAACAATATCGAATATGGAAAGTTTTAAAAGGAAACGGAGATTGGCAAAAAAATTATAAATAATATTTTTTGAAAACTAATAATATTTAACGTAAATCACATGTTTTCAAGGAAATTAAATGAAATTTATTAACTAAATGCAACCTTTTAAAATATTTTTAAGTTTGAAAGAAATATTTAAGATCCACCTAATAAAGGCAATGACATTGTTTAAATAACTATTTCATTGTACTTGTGTGAAAGTAAAATATAAAATCATTTCATGCACATGTTTATAACCTTAAATATATTTACTGTAGTTTACTAATTTTATTACAACCATAATCAATTGATCGTGCAATACATGATCAACGGATCGTACAATCCATAATCAACCGGTGATATAATAAATAGGGTTTTGGTTATTTTAATGGTATTTATGATTTGTTAGCTGTAATTTTTTAGCTTCAGCTCAGTTAAAAATGCAATTCAAAAATTGTATAATAGCCCGATATGGCCAAACATTATTTCTATTCAAAGTTTAGCGGTAAGTGAAAGTTGTGTGTTGCCCTCACCAGATTTTCCTATTTGTTCAGGAGAGCCATATTTCGAGCAATTAAAATTTGTTTTTTAGTTACTAAATTATTTAATAAAAAATCGGCATAGTATCCTTTACCTAAGGGGCTCAGAAAAAATAAAAAACAAATAAACATTTATTCTTTGACTTTTTACAATTGATTTATTTGTTTTTTGTAGTTTGGTGGTAATGTGAATTATCTGCTATCTATTATTCGTTATTTAAAATCATTATACGATTTAAATTAAAAGACTCTCACAAACATTTTAATCACCTATCCTATCAAAAACATTTCATTTACTTTGCTCTTATATTTTGAAAAAGAATATTTCATTGGTGTAAACTATTTATAATTTCGAGAGCTTGCCTAAAAGGAAAATGAGTGTCTATACTTTCTGGCTATTCATTACGATTTTCTTTCAGCCAACCTCTAAATGGTTTGAACCGTGGCATAACTGATCACCTTTTATTGGGATAAAAGTGAAAAATTGACTAATTTTCTTTTTAGCCATTATCATAAAAGTTGGAAAATAATTTAAGATATACGAAGGAAAACAAGAAAAAATCTATAAAATTTTAACACTCCTTAACATTTTACCTCTGAACTGTCATAACCAGTTTCAACTGTGAACAACTGATCATCCTTTCACGAAATGAAGAGAAAAAATTATAGGCTATGCGGAAAATATTTGATAGCAGTTTCATTTTTAGTCATAACTGTCGGAGAATAATTTAAGATATACGAAGAAAAACAAATGAAAATTTTCACACTTTTTCCATTTAGTATTCTTTTAACTAGACGGAAAACTGTTTGAGCTGTAAAAACCTATCACTCGATTAATTAGCCGGTTTTGAGATATTCGAGATAATAGAAAAAGCCAACGAAAAGACAAAAACGTTTGCAAGGGTTTCTTTTATTCTAAGAATAAATAATCGGAAAATAGTTGAATTATAAGAAGGAAAGCTGGAAACATATCACATTATTTTCCCTTTTATTTTACATCTGAACAGATTTTGAACTGCCAAAGACTGATCACCCGTTTACAAGATATATTAAGAAAAACATTTTTTCTTATAACCTGTCTCTAAACACTCAGAAAATACTTTGAACCGCGAAATTCACTTTACCAGTTCACGAGGTATAAACGAAAAAGTGAATGAAAAGAACACTTTTTTTACACTCATTCTTTTCAACCAGAATCGCTTTCAGTTCAACATTAAATAAATCGATGATGGGTAGACAAATATTATCATAATAGTTTTTTATATAACGAGCAACTGCGAGTAAGTATAATTTAGTTCTATAATTTCATAAAAATAATTTGATATCAACTTAAATAATTACGTGATTAAAAATGATAAAACGAAACATAATTATTATAATCATTAGAGTATTTATCTGCCCGTCATTTAAAGAAATTTTCAGAAATATACCCCCTAATTACAAAACATAATTATTCAAATATTAATTAATTACCGAGCTCATAACATTGTACTGAATTAAAGAAATCCATATTCATTGGAATTAACCAACTAATTACTGCTTGTGAGAATTCAAGTCAAGATTTATCTTATATTGAATGTTATTTCTTTTCCCGAAATACAGTTCCCGTGCTGCTGGGATCCGGTAGCGTTCCCATGCAGTACATCAAGAGGAATTGTACTTCGCATTTCCGAGAGGTTACATCAACACTTCTCTTCTGATGAATTTCAATGACTTCTTTTCATTAGTCAGTAGTCAGAAAAGAATTGAAGCGTTAGAAAAAAGTTCATTGAGCTCTTTTGATGAACTCTAAGTCCAGAAAAAGACTGTTCTTAATATGACATATACTGGTCTATAATTTGAGGATGAAAAAATGATGATTTTTATCAAACAAGAGATAGTAAGTGAATTAAATTATCATTCAATAAATACAAATTATAAAAAGGAAATAAAAATAACTGTTTTTTTTTTAATTCTCCATTATAATCTAACAAGTATTTAATTATTTTTCACTTCTTAGTTTGTTATTAATTAATGATTTTTTAAGTAGTTTTAACACATAAGTTTCACCACCAAAAACTTTTTATATATCTGCCGTTATTTAGCAATTTCGTTTCCTACTAAAAAATATTATTTGCCAATTATGGTAAAATGTAGCATTAATAAAAACAACAGGAAAATCTTTTTTTCCAAATTTCGAACAAAATTGGTTCTAATTGAAGCCAAACTGTAATAATAACGTTGCCATCAAATGTTCAATATAGGTTAAAAGTACAACATAAAACATTACAATATTTCGCAGATTAAATAAAAAAAATTATTTCATTATTATGGTCTCTTTTTAATATTTTAATATTATGGTTCGTCAAAATATGTTTGGATATTTTTTATATAAAAATAATATATGTTTATTTTAAAATAGTTCGTACCATTTATTTTTTCTGTTTATGAGTTTTTTTTTCTCTTCTTTTTCTAGAGCTATAGACATTTCATAGCGTTAAACACATTTCATACTCCTTTCCTGTTTTATAAAAGTGTACATCAAGTGCATACTTGATAATTTTCTTTTTTTATTTATATATTCATTAATATAACATTCATTTATACGGACAATAATTATCGTGAGGTAAGAACACATTCACACCATATATACAGAAAACATAAAATAAACAGTAGCAAACTAACAACTAAATAATAATCAAACAGTATACACAATAAAATAAAATAACTTAAAGATAATTAACTTAAAAGAACACAGACGTATCTATATGCAGACGTATATATCTTGGTTATTTAAAAATGAACAATCTCTTTAATAAAGTTAAATTTAAATTCGTTAAAACCCGAAAAGGTTTTGAAAAAAAGAAAATTAAAACTACCTTTCACCTCTTTAAACCAACTGCTTTCATCCCGTCTTTCATTGGGAATCATGATCTGTGGTAAAAGGAAGGATTTTTTAAACGGATAAGATACAGTACTATACAATTTTTTTTTTTAAATAAATAGAAAAAGTTAAACAACGTATATGACTTAATGAAAAGGTGACAACTTTTATAATTTACTAGCAATATATAGGGATCACGACTCTGTACTCCTAGAGGAAGAAATCTAAAGTCTGCCATCGATCAGCTTTCATTAAACACGATCTCACCTGATACACCTACTTACTGGCCAACTTCAAGACAGAAAACACCAGATTTACTTGACTTTTTCATTACTAAAGGACTCAGGACAGTGCCGTATACTGTAACTGCAAGCTCTGATCTTTGTTCTGATCATTCTCTTCTCAGTTTGGTACTATGCGATGAGCCTCGTACTGCATCAAAAAAACCAACACTTACAGATAGGATAATCGATTGGGAAGCTTACAGCGACTACTTAAATTCGACGCTATCAATCCCAATGTCCCTTAAGACCGAAGAGGAACTCGAAAAAGCTGTTGATAAGTTCACAATCAGCTTACAACAGGCTGTATGGTCATCATCTGTACCAAGACCTAGCAGAAATACGTCTCTTCCAATCTATCCGCAGTACATTAGAGACCTGATCAGAGCAAAGAGAAGAGCGCGCAAAGTGTGGCAGACTGGTCGACTTCCATCTGACAAACGGACTTTCAATAGACTTAACAATGAACTTAAACGACAGATTCAGAATTTTAAAAGAACGATCTACGACAATTACCTCAAAAATCTTTCGACTGTCGATGGAAGCTTATGGAGACAGACTAAGAAACTTGTAAAGCATTGTGAGGTGTCATCACCACTCCGAAACGTAGATGGTTCCTGGGCTGTGTCAGACCTTGAAAAATCTGAGCTCTTTGCCAACCATCTTTCTTCTGTTTTCATACCACATACTGACTTCTCTAATACTGATCACGAAAGACATGTACAAAACACTTTAGACATTCCTTTACAACTGTCATTACCTCCACTTTGCTTCACTCCCACTCAAGTTGCAGAACAAATCAGACAGTTACCTAAAAAGAAAGCTCCCGGTCATGACCTGATAAATGCTCAAGTGCTCCAGAAAATGCCAAGGAAAGCTCTAGTATACCTAACATCAATTTATAACGCAATACTCAGAACGACTAAATTCCCCTTACAATGGAAATACTCATTCATAAAAATGATTCACAAACCTAACAAAAACACTGACTTTCCTTCATCATACAGACCCATCAGCTTGCTCCCATTATGCTCTAAAATCTTTGAGAAACTTCTCTACAAACGACTTCTTGACATACTGACTACTGAAAACATAATACCTGAACATCAGTTTGGATTTCGTTCAGACCACTCAACCATTCATCAGCTACACCGAGTGACAGACTACATTGCGACAGCACTAGAGCACAAATTATATGCAACAGGAGTATTTCTGGATGTTGCTCAAGCGTTCGATAGAGTCTGGCATCAGGGACTTCTTTTCAAACTTAAGACTATACTCCCTCCAACCTACTATCTTATTCTTCAATCTTTTCTTTCTGACAGATTTTTCTCTGTTTGCCAAGGTACAGAACTATCTACCATTAAACCTGCCCTAGCAGGGGTGCCTCAGGGGTCAGTACTCGCTCCTCTGTTGTATATTATTTACACATATGATATTCCAGATCCTCTCTATACTCTGACCGCGACTTACGCAGACGATACAACAATCTTGACAAGACATCAAAATTCAGCATACGCCTCACAGACTTTACAATATCACCTAAACAATTTCTACGACTGGTGCAAACTCTGGAAAATTCGACTCAACCTTGACAAATCACAACATATCACTTTTACCCTTCGACGTGAAACTTGCCCCCCTATTTACCTTGACAATATCCAAATTCCTCAGACAGACAAAGTTCAATATCTTGGACTGACCTTTGACAGAAGAATGACATGGGGCCAACATATCAAAAACAAAACAAAAACTTTAAACCTAAGACTACGCCTATTGTACTCACTCCTTGCAAGAAATTCGAAATTAAAACTTGGACAGAAATTGAATACATATACTTACCTACTCAAGCCTATTTGGACCTACGCTTTACAGATATATGGGACAGCCAAAAAGACTCACATACGTAAATTACAGACTTTTCAATCTAAAACTTTCAGGACTATTACCAAAGCTCCCTGGTACGTCAGTAACATTACTCTACATAAAGACTTACAGATGCCAACAGTTAACGACCACATACGAACATACTACAAACGATTTCATAATAACTTACACGGACATACAAACTCATTGATTCGAGGCATGGCCACAACTAACATGCCCGATAGCACCCGAAGGAGGCTTAAAAGAAGCTGGATGAGGGATCTCCTCCACTAACTAGAAATATTACGCTCAAGACAGGAAGGACGCCGCTGGGTACTCCTCTCCCTCACGCCTATTCCAAGACCAATCTCTTCATCTTGACATCACACTCGCTGATTGTCGGAACTTCTGACAGGTGTGAGTTGAAGAATCAAGTCAAAAAAAACAAAAAAAAAACTAGCAATATATATCTGTCCAATATTAAAAGCCTGCTACAGTTACTAGCTATAAATACAAAAGGCTATCATAATATTATCAAGATAAGGTGGAATTTATATATTCCACTCTTCTCAAGACTTTCCCTAATGGCTATCTCAACGCACGATCCATCAAGCGATAGTCACTCAACCGGAAATATTTTTATTATGTACCGGCCAATGTAACTGCCTATCCAATAATTAAAAAACATAACTCGGTTTATTACAACTTTCTAACCAATCGCCCTGCACTGGCGTACTGCCGTCGCCAATAAACGAATTATGCCGAAGAAAGTAATGAGATGGGCACAGTCGGATCGAAAGTTGCATTTCCGAGATAGAAGAATGGACCATATCCAGTTCTCTATTTGAATAATTTATGGAAGGCAGAAGTGGCTCCGGGTATAAAACCATCGTCTGCCTCTCACTCGCAGGTGATTGCCTCGTCGTAAGGTGATTGAGTCTATAGGTTATAGAGGCCCTCCATATGACAGAGAAATAATTGCAAATATGTGGCGAAAGATTTATTAGTTTTGAAGGGAGACCAGAAATTTATAAACATGTGGTTTGATTTATTATTTAAACATATTTGTAGAACTTTATGATCCAAAAGCTTTATACACTCTTCGCAAGAAAAATGGCAAGGCATCATCGTCGTCATGATCAGAGAAGAAATCATTTCTTCGGGCAAGACAAAATCAATCCCATAAATACTAGTTTGGGACTAGTAACTTAGAACAATTAAATCGTCAAGTAGTGTTCAGGGATCAACTCCTGAAACACTAAAAAGAGAAAAAAATATTTATATATAATGCTAGATCTCACCACCTTTTTATTGGCCTCTATTTTGATGTGATGTCAATTATTTCTGCAGAGTTAAGCCTTGGCTACAGTGAAGTGTGCACATTCATTGATTTTTAACTAGGCATAATTAAATAACCATGATGTTCAAAACCCAAATAAAACATTCTTGTGAAGTAAACATGGGGAAGAAGAGGAGACCAAGAAAATCAAGATCATTTTTAAATACCGAATGAGTCTGCAACTTTTAACATAATATATATCCGCTATCTCCTTCCATATAAATCCCGACAACTCCTAGTTTCCTCCCTCGTGTTCCCCCACTTCGACTGTCTGGTGTACGACGGACTCTCGGGAGAATTCGAGGCCAAACTTAAACGCCTAATGAACTGCGCAATACGTTTTGTTTTCGGAATCTCAAGAGATAAGCGTATAACCCAGTATTACACCAAGTTGAAGTGGCTCTATCCATCCAACCGCCGTCTGTACTTCCTTGCTACCTTTCTATACCAAGCCATTAGAACTCAGCGACCTTCCTATATTTTTCACAGCCTACAATTTAAATATTCCATTCAATCCCGTCCCACTAGATCCCGTACTTCTGACCTCTATCCACCTCCTCACCGAACTGCTGCGTAGGACAAATCTTTTATAATTCAAGCCGTCTCCATCTGGAAGGTCATCCCTCCTCATTTCCTCATTTAAATCTCTCAATTTCAAGCACCTACTTCTTCCCCAACCCGATTGATCATGAAAAGTAGATAAGGGAACTTTTTAAATTTCCCCAGAAATGATTTTGTTTATTTATGTTATTTTATTTTCACATTTTTGTATTATATTCATCTGTATGTATTTTGTGTTTTTGTTTTATTTTTATTTTAATGAGAATTGTAAATATTTAATTTAATTTTATGGCCCACAGGCATTTCCTCTGCATCTATAATTTGTCCTAAAAGGACAACAGTCCCAGGATGATAAAAATATATTTTCATTTCCTTTCAATATAATTTTCATCCGAAGCAGAATTATTGTATTTTCAACCCTACAGAGTATGATTCCAACATTGTAATGTTTTTTCTTTTTCTCTCTTTCATTGGCAATTTTACCTTTATTTCAAATTAATCAAGTGCAGTTTTTTTTTTTTTTTTTGGTTGGTATTAATTATTTTTAATATAATCATTTGTTCATTCACATGAACCAACCCAAAATTATATTTTTCAGATCAATGGGTAATATTTGGTTCACACCAAATTTCCTTGATCATACAAGTTGAATACATCTATTATTAACTAATTTCTTTATTTCTGAAGTATTTTGTTTGCCTTTAGTAATCAAGTAATGATTACGACAGTTAGAAGAAAGAATTTTTAGTCAGAGCTGGACAAAAGACTGACATGGAAAATCCACATCTTACTGAAAATAAATTTGCAGGATTATTATCCAGATCGCTTGATAGACGCTCTAAATTATCCTTACAGACTTATATTTACAGAATCGCTTTAATAACATACTTACTACTAATTAATTTTAAAACCCTTATTGATGCATAGTATGAAAATTCTTCACTCAAGACATGTGTGTATGTGGCTAAAGTGCTCTCGACCAATCTCCGCTGGCTTTAGTACCAGTGACGCGGTTGGGAGAGTAGCGCAGGGTTCTCCTGGAGTTCCCTCACCTGATTGTATATAGGTATGCAAGTGTTTTTTTTTTTTTTTTTTCCTTAGTTTTAATTTTCTTATTTTTTATGTTATTTTATTTTATTGTCTATTGTATATACTTTTGATTATTATTTTGTTTTTTGTTTTTTTCGCAGAAATTTCAAATGCACAAAGAATTCATTTCTTCCAGTAAATAGTATAGCGTATAGTAGCGGACACACCTGTTTATGTGGCAAATGGCTTACTATACAAGACTTGAAAATCCTGAGAGCCTTAGATACATAGGGATTATACATACCACCCTCATATTCGCGGCAGTAGAGAAACAAGTTACTAAATTAACAGCTATGGAGTATATTCGCTTATTATAAAAATATTTTGCAAATGGCAAACCAGGTTGTCTAAAGACACATTTTACTTATACATATGTGTGTATAAATCTCTCTTTATTACAAAATATTAATAACACCTAATTATTTATAATCATAAATAAATAAGCAGTTCCGCCAAAATGTAACAGCTGTTAGTTGTCTTTAGAAATATTGTTAAGCCTTAAAACTTGAAAATTGGATGAATTTATTCCAGCTTCTGAAGCAAAATAATCTTTTTAGATACATATAAAATAATATGAAATTAATCAGGTGCCTCTATCCGAGGGATTCTTAAACAGGGTATAACAAGGTATAAATAAATGTATTTCTTATTTTAGCTCATATACTTGAAGTTTGTAAACTTAAGAAAATAAATTTATCTATTTCCATAAATTAGATGTGGACAGTAGTGGATTTGGGATTTCATTTATTGATTTATTTTATTTTTTTGAGGGGCATTTTTTTCTTTTTAACGGGAATTACTCGGGAAGAAAAATAAATAAATTGCTTATAAATAAAAATTAAATTAATAAATAACAAAGTACTTAAATGAACCAAATGTATTTAGGGATACATTTTTCATATTTATTTGTTGGGATCTACTTAAATTTATTAGCTTTATGTGATTACATTTGAAAAAGAATACATATTGTGATTGTTTATGCATCACGTTCTTATCACACAGAGACGAAATTTGGACCAATATCAATGAGAACAAAATGTTTTCTTCAATTTTAGTAAAGACTCGGCCTCTCAGATTTGTGTGATTATCTTAGACACCAATTAATGTTGTTTATTAATTAATTAATGGTGTTTCTGAAAAATCGATATTTTTGTATCGACAGTTTTGCTATATTTTAGTGTGCTTATTAATTTAACATTTTTTAAAAACTTATTTATTGAAAAATATTACAATCTGTCTCAAAGGACATTTATAGTACTGTTCAGAGATCACATTCACACTCTTTTTTTTTTTTTTTTTTTTTTTTTTTTTTTTTTAAATTTCTTTATTGAGTATTATAACAATCTGTCTGTTGGACATTGGTTATAGTGAGGTAGGATGACATTCACACCATATGTACAAAAAAATAAAATAAATAGAACAAAATAATAATCAAAAGTATATACAATAGACAATAAAATAAAATAACATAAAAAATAAGAAAATTAAAACTAAGGAGAAAAAAAAAAAAAAAAACACACTTGCATACCTATATACAATCAGGTGAGGGAACTCCAGGAGAACCCTGCGCTACTCTCCCAACCGCGTCACTGGTACTAAAGCCAGCGGAGATTGGTCGAGAGCACTTTAGTCACATACACACATGTCTTGAGTGAAGAATCTGGTCATTGCCAGAACTCCAATTTATATAATCTACAAAAGGTCGCGAGGCCACTGCCGTTTCAACCTTCTTGGAGGATTATAGGGATGAGAGATGCTTGATAGGGATTGTGCAAGAGGATTTGGGTGGTAAGTAAGGTTCTGGTGAAATTTGGAGAATTTTTCTGGGATAAGGTCTAGGACAAATGGGATGTTAAGGTCATGATGTAGGGTTTTGTTGGATACATAGAAAGGAGCATCGACTATTGTTCGAATTACTTTAGACTGGAAGGATTGGATGCGCTTGATGTTAGAAAATTTTGCTG
The DNA here is from genome assembly GCA_928085145.1 of Nezara viridula. Taxonomy (NCBI): domain Eukaryota; kingdom Metazoa; phylum Arthropoda; class Insecta; order Hemiptera; family Pentatomidae; genus Nezara; species Nezara viridula. The sequence continues at coordinate 180,141,991 of OV725077.1, read as the reverse complement.
ATCCCCACAGTTCTAGTCCGTAAGTCCAAATAGGTTTCAGTATTGTCTTGTAGATCAGTAGCTTGTTTTCAATGGAAAGTTTAGATTTTCTGCTTAGTAGTCGGTATAGTTGGCCGTATCGTCGGTTGAGTTCTTGTCTTTTGAGTCTAGTATGCGGGTTCCAAGTTAGTCTTCGGTCTAAATGAAAGCCAAGATACCGGACTGTGTCTGAATAAGGAAGCTGGATGGAATTAAAGTAGAATTAAAGTATGGAAGAGTACTGGTGGACAGGAATTGCGTCGGAGTGTAAAGGTAATATGTTGGCATTTAGATTCATTAACTTTAATGCGCCAGTTATTACACCAGTGCTCAATCAAGGTGAGGTGACTTTGGAGATTTAAGGATGCTATTTCAGGATCAGAGTTGGATGATAAGATTGCGGTGTCGTCAGCGAATGTTGCAAGAAAAGTATCGGGATGAACAGGGATGTCAGCAGTAAAGAGGATGTAAAGCACGGGACCCAAGACGCTGCCTTGGGGAACACCGGCTTTAACGGAGTAGATATTGGAAAATTCTGTTCCACAGCGAACTCGAAAGGAGCGGTCAGAGAGGTAGGATCGGAGGACTAGGTACAAGGACTGAGGTAAATGGATTTTAAGCTTGGAGAGCAGTCCGGAGTGCCATACCCGGTCAAATGCCTATGCAATGTCCAGAAAGGCACCCGAACAGTATTCCTTGTTTTCTAGGGCTGAGGAAATATGATCAACAACTCGGAGTCCTTGTTGAACAGTAGAATGTTGAGAGCGAAAACCAAACTGATGGGAAGGGATATTTTGGGATTCTATAATGGGTAGGATTCGTTTCAAAAGGATCTTTTCAAAAATTTTTGAAAGGATTGGGAGTAGGCTGATTGGTCTATAGGATGTTGAGCTATTGAGAGGTTTTCCTGGTTTTGGGAAAAGGATAATAGTGGAGTGTTTCCATAACAGAGGGAAGTGGGTGGTGCGTAGGATACAATTGTAGATATATGTAAGGAATATGACTGCTTTGGATGGAAGTTGTCGAAGGATTTGAGGTGTAAGGAGATCATGTCCAGGAGCTTTACGGGGATTAGTTTTTTTAATTGAAATTTTACTTCGGAAGGATGAATAGCGTTTGGGGGCAAGGAAAGTGGGATTGGTGATGTAAGGAGTTCTTCTACTGTTACGGTGTGGGCAGGATGGGATTCCGGATGTGAAATAAATGTATTGGATAGGTGAATGGCGAACTCCTCAGCTTTATCTTCGTCAGATGCTGCCCAGGAGCCATCACCTCGCCGGAGAGGATGGGAAATGCGGTGAGGATTTCGGATTTTTGTTGTGGTTTTCCAAAGGGAATTGTCGCGAGAAGAGAGGGAGGATAGGTAGGAGTTGAAGGATTGTGATCTGAAGGTGGCTAATTCCAGTTTTAATTGCTTGCAGTAGTAATTATAGGAGCAGCGGTCGGTAGGATGTCGGGTACGTTGCCATAATAATCTGGCACGGCGTTTGGTGCGGATTAGGTTAAGGAGGTGTTGGGGTAGAATGGTCTTTATAGGAATTCTGGAGGAGTCTTTTGGGAAGGAGGCAGTCAAGGCGGCTTGTTGGATTGTGGTAGTAAAGGAATTTACGGCACTATCAAGGTCATCGGGAGTTTTGAGGGATATGTTGAGATCAATATTATCGGAGATTATTTGGCGGAAAAGGTCCCAGTTTACTGGGCCCCTAATGAATGACGGTGGAGAAGGTTTGGGAACAGGTTCAAGTGAAACATTAAGGATTAGAGGACTATGAAAGTTCATGTCCTCTATGAAGTTCATGAAACTATGAAAGTTGTCAGAGGAAAGTTCATTTAGACGTGTAATGGAACAATTGAGGGGACTTAAGCCGCTGTGGATAAAGAAATCAAGAAGATCAGGATTACGGTTGGGATCTGTGGGCCAGTAGGTAGGAGAGTTGGGGGAAAGGAGGTGAAAACGTTGGGAATTGAGTGCAGACAGCAGGATTCGGCCACGAGAATTCGTGGTTCTGGAACCCCATTGTTGGTGCTTGGCATTTAGGTCTGCACCCAAGATGAAGTGGTGTCCTAAGGAGTCGAGGAGAGAACTGAATTGGGCATTGGATATGGATCGGTTAGGAGGGCAATAAGCTGATGCAAGAGTGACCGGAAAGGAGAAGGTTTTTATCACGATAGCGGTGGACTGTAGGAAATCATATATTGGTAATGGGAGTACGTGATGGGAGACGGATTGGTGTACAATTACAGCAGTACCGGCATGTGCTTTTCCGTCAGGGTGGTCAGTACGATATGTCAGGTATTGTGGTATATTGAAGTGCTGTTTAGTGGTTAGTCGAGTTTCAGTAATTAGTGCCACATCAATGTTCTTGTCAAGTAGTAAAGTAGATAGTTCGTCTGTATGATTTCTAACACCATTCGCATTCCAAAGGAGAATGGATACGGGTTTAGGGATGTGAGTCATTTAAGGATTTTTCAAAGGAGGGATGAGGTGAGATACGAGATTCGTGAGGAGTGATATGAGTGGAGTAACAAGGGATTTGAAATCGGTGAGGAAAGATGCTAACAAACTTGTGAGATCTGTTGCATTTGAAGGAGGAGGAATATGAGGAATTTGTTGTTGGTGGTTAGGTATATTAGGATGAAGAGGATTTTGAGGTTGTGTTTGAGGTTGTTGTTGTGGCAGGGCTTGACATTTATCGGTTAAAGTCTTACCTCTAAGTAGTTGGGAGAATGATACATCATTGTTTACAATTCTGGAAGGCTCTCTCTCTCTTCTTGTTCTTAGTGCTTCATCTTGAATCCGGTTTTTCTGGTGTCTGGTTTTGAGATTCTTGTAAATTTGGCAGCCTTTGTAGTTGGCCGGGTGTCCCTCCAAGCATAGGGCACATACTGCTGGATCTTGTATAGGTTTGGTGCACTCTACAGATTTGTGCTGTTCACCGCACTTCACGCAACGCGGCAGATGGTGGCAATATGTCTTCGTGTGGCCATAGGTCTGACAATTATGGCACTGCACGATGTCTCTCTTGGGATATGGCTTCTCAACTTTCACCATTGTGTAGTATATTCTTGTGATATCATATATTTTTTCGATACCTGGTGATGGCTCCAAGTCCACGAAAAACAATGGTAGTGGGATCCTATTTCGTAATCCTGGCTGCTCCCTGTCCTCCTTCAAAACGTTTGTTACCTGGCGTACATTGAAACCAAGCGTCGTTAGTTCTTCTTTAATAACTTCAGTGGGGGTTGAGGAATGTAAATTTCTTATCACTACTCGTAAAGCTCTTTCCTGCCTCAGCTGGTAAGTGTGAAAATTCGCATTTGTTTCTGATAAGTACTTCACTATTTTTCGGTAGGCTTCTGCAGAATCAGGTGTTATTTTGGTGTCATTGGTCCTGTTAAGGCATGAATAACTGCCAGAGCAGATTTTATTTAGTTGGGTGCAGAACATCTGGAAATTTTTTATATTTTTCACAAATATCGGAGGAGGTTTTGGTTCTCTGGGTATTGCTGCAGACTCCATTACTTCTCTGTCATTTTGAAGCACTTGGTAGGGGTTTGGAGTAAAGAAAGGTGATTCTTCAATCGTTTCTTGTGCAGATGTACCTGGTTGGGGCTGAGGTTCTGGTTCTGAAGTGTTCATTTTGGTCACTGGAGGTATTTCTCGTAGGCAGCGACGAGTCCTTTGTTTGGCTGGTGAGCTAACTCCGTCTGACCGAGACCTCTTGGGCACCTTACTGGCCATCACTTGCTGATCATACCGCATATCATAAGAGAAAAATAAATAAATAAATAAAAAAAAAAAAAAAATTTTTTTTTTTTTTTTTCTTAAAATAACAAAAAAAAAGATGCCAACAGTAAATATCAACTGCTCTGATATACACTTTAACTGTATCACGTGAATAATCAGAGAGATTCAGCTATAAAATTGGTAAAAACTGAGAGAGGAGTTGAGGAGACAACCTTCTCATCAGCTGATCCACTGCCTTGGTGACATTCACACTCTATGTACAATAAATAAAATAAATTATTCCGAAGAATAATATATATAAAATAAATAAGAAAAAAAAATAAATAGAAAGAACTCATACATACCTATATACACTATTTACAATCTGGCGAGAGAACTCCAAGCCAGACTTGTCCCTCCATCTGTGGAGGGAAAAGAATGATTCCAGGAGATCCCTGCACTTCTCTCTCAACCGCGTCACTGGGGATAACCCCAATGGAGATAGAGCAAGAGTGCTTATTAATTTTATCCTGTATATTTACATGACCAACTATTAAAGAGCAAACAAACATAACATTCACAAGTAAACATATTTTTTTCACTTCTTGCTAACTAAAATATGTCATATTTATGGTGTCTATGTAATTGTTTCGATAAAGCATTTATAAGCATGTATTCTTTTTCCTTAAAAATTCAACGATCTAGAGGAACGAGTATAATGCTTCATTTAATTAAGCATTTTAAAAATAAATTCCTAATATCGTGAGAAATACAAATCTGTGCAGTGAGGGGCAAAAAGTTGGGCGAAATAGAAAGTGGATTGTGAGGATTGGATAAGTTAGATTCTCACAGGGCGGGCAGTGGGAATTGCTCGAGAAAATGCAGAACAACCGGTAAAATGCCAGTTGAGATAGATTTAGATCATGAATCTCAGTTGAATACCAAATGATCAGGAAATGAAATATCTGCTAATCCTTATTTGGACTTTCATCACCTTCGCTCGGTACTTATTTCAATGAGAGTTATTTTATTTTCATCGGATGAAGTTCCTAGTGTATTCAATTTATAACTTTCTATACTTATCTGTAAATGAAAAGTTTTTAAGCTGTTACATTTCCATCCTATTACTTTTTTAAGTGAGATAAATTATGACGCATTAGTAATTGACTAATAATGAAAGAACATTGATGAAAAGAGTATGCTGGCCGGCCATTGATTATTATAGACAAAAATTTTATATCATTGTATTTTATTTATTCCGCAGTACAGACATCATTTTATCAAATTATTATTACTCGTCAAAAATTCGTGATTGTTTCATTTAATCGTAACCAACAACTTTTTTATTTACCAATATTTTCGTTAATGGGACGTTTTCAATCTTGAGATCGTTAAACTTTTTTTAATTGTAAGATAATTCGAATAAAAAATCGAGAGAAAAGGTAAAAAACAATAGAACAACAGTAAATTACAAAACAGGCACCACACATTTGGAGACACATTATGCTGATATATTAAACTAAATTAAAATTGAGTAAAAATGAAATTGCAGCAACATAAAGAATAATAGTAACAATAGTAAACATTTAACAATAGTAAAAAAATAAATAGTCATATCCAAATGTCAATTGTATCCACCATAGCAGACACCCAATAATTGGTCTACAGCCATGATGATGCTCTGGATATTATATACTATAATTTGTTATAACATGACAATGGAGCAAATTAGACTTAAGGTAATTAGAAATTTAATGTAACAACGCAATTCTAACATGTATTGTAACATGCACTGTTTTTATTTAACTCACTTTTAGCCATGAATCGATAAAGAAACATGGGATTGTAGTTCTGAAGATGTTAATAAATTTCCCGAAACGTAAACATGTAATAAATCAATTGTTGTTTAATTGGAAGTTATTATTGCCAAAAACAGAGAGAAAAAAGTGTTATACAAAACTATGAGCCGAACGGTGAGATCACCACTCCAAAATGTCAAAATAACGAGGTTATATAAGATATAATATATGACCCAATAAGTTTATGGGCCATCTCTATTTCTCTATTTATTTACTGACCTCTATGTTGAACACACCCCATTTCTGAGAATTTTAGTATATAAAAAACTTGTAGTTAACGATAAAATGAAGCCACTCATGATGTTTTGAACGAATGTTAATGATATATTCAAAAGGAGTCTGTACAGCGGTCTAAGACTACCTTTGACTGTCCCCAAGGATAGCTAGTTCCTTTTTCACGATTGGAATTATTATATAAAAATGTTTGCCACATTATAATAAGTATGAGAACTTAAATGAAGAGAAGAATTTCAACGAACTTAAGAATTAAAACAAACGAATTTCTGCGGGCCTTCGTGGCTAGATAAAAAAATGATAAATTATATAACTAATCAGTTATTTATAATGGCATTAGTTTTAATTAATGCTCCCTAACTACCGAAACATTGTTTTGTAATTATATTAAAACATCTTTGATTATTTTTATTTATGAACAATATAAAGTTTATTTGCTACTTAGTAAATTACATTTAGTAGTTTTTATTAGATGAAATTTATTTAAATGAAGTTATATCTATCTACTCTAAAGTTAGTAAGGGAAAGTTTTGTGATTCGCACATCGCAATAAATTTTTTCAAGTTGGGATTCCAAACATGAATAAAAATTAAAAATAACTAAAATTTATCCGGTTTTAAAAAAAGACTAAAATTGAATTCGTATTAAGTCATATTAGATAGATTCCATATTTTAAATTCCATTTTCAAAAGGATAAAAAATTAGTCAGATAAAAATTTATTTGGTATATATTTATTCGAATAAAAAAATGTTTCGGTCATTGCCGTTTGAAATTCATTTTTTATGCAAAAAAAGCAGTAGCACTGAGAAGATGATTCCTGTTGACTATACAAAAATAAGTAAAAAAAAAAAAACTAACAGAAAATTAATAAAATAAAATTTACTTTAAAAATATGATTGTACTAAAAATACTAATAATGATTAATTATTTCGGATTGTTAAAGACTGACCTTATAATAAATCGTTTAATTTTGCTAAAATACGAGTTATGTTTATAATCTATCCAACAATAATAGTCAATCGAGAAAGATTCATTCTTGTTTAATTCAAAATTACTATCAGATAACCACCGAAGGCTTCAATTTAATTATTAGTTATTTCTGAAAGATTTACTCTAAATTATATTGTACATAAGTGTGAATGTGATTTATTTACTTTAATTTCAATTAGCTTTTATCTATTATTTCATTTTTTTTTTTTTTTGTACACAGGCATACCAATTAACTTATTTTATTTTTATTTTTCTTTATTATTGGGAGTGGGGCGACCCTGGGTCGGGAGACCCTCCTGAGGCACATCCAGCCTCTATAAAGTGGGTACCCTTAATTAAATAATTAATTAAGGTGAAAAACGTGGCGGTTGAGCGTGATCTCGGTCAAATCACCTCCTTGCACAACCGTTGACCTAGAAACAGTGCTTTCCCTAAATAGTAATGAACCTCAGATTTTTCATGGGTTGTAGTGGTACAGGTTTTTTATTTTTTTATTATTGATATTAATTCTATGTACATATTGTGTGAATGAATCATGTAGACTTAATATTAATGGGGCAGAATGTATTAATATTCAATAAAAAAGAACAAAAAAAAGAAATAAATTAAATCGTTTGAGACGAAAATAATCGTGAATAAGAACTAAAGTTTTAGTCGTTCGGAGTGACTAAAATAAAATAATTTTTCAATCAGTCGTTTTATTCATTAGTCACGACTAATGACTAATTATTGAAATGATTATTTTTTTGTTACTAAAAATTTAATAGTAAATCATAAATCCTATAATTACTGTCCAATTCTGCTTTCAATTCAATTGGAGTATTATGTTGAAAAAAAATTCTTCATGGAAACCTTAATTATGAATAGAACTGATAAACTCTTCGATAATTATTATTAAAACATGATTAACAACTAATAATTATAATTAATTAACAAGATTAACCATTACCTGGTGTAAAGGTTTCACACGGCCAGTTCTTTTAACAACGGCCCAAAGGTTGATGGACCAACTAATTAATTTTTTTTACAGGTTCTTTATTGTTCTTCTCAGGCAGCGAAGGCCAAGTACTGGGGAGGGGAGGAACCCCCAGCGTGAAGTAACTCAACCGAGTCACATTTTTTTTTTTTTTAATCAATGCCAGTCTTACTTTCAAGTTATTTTCAAAATTGTATATATAAAATATTTCAAAACAACAGTTAGATAATAGAAGTATTCTATGTCCTTATGTAAAGAAACGTTTAATTGGAACAAACGTTTTATATTACATTACATAAGATGAAATAGAAATGGATTGATTCATAGTAAAAATATATTTTGATTTACTGTTTGTAATTGGATTGCGGGTTATGTCTATATATATATTTTTTTTTGTTCAGATCAAATGAATTCATTATATTAATGAAATGTTTCACTAGAAAGTAAAATACTTCATAAATTGCGGTATTAACAGTGTTTCTTCAGTTTTAACTAAAGAATAAATTTTCCATCACTCATGTTTAATTTTCACAAAATTACCCCAATATCTTATAAGCCCCTCAATATGACCTTAAAAAAAATGTCACCGAAATATTTACAATTAATCAAAATGTTTTCAATATGATCTAGAATGATCCATTGATTTTAGTCCAGTTCAAGGGCTGCAATAGTTGAAACGGTAATGGCGAAGAAAACTTTTGTATCATATTCAAAATAAGACCCCGAGGAGCGGCCAGATTCTCCATTTAGGCCCTAAAAGTCAGAAGTAATCCTCATGTTAATTCAAGTCTATGGGCGTTAACGGCAATTTTAAGATTGCTAACAAAGCTCTATGCTCCTTAGTCCTACATTTTCCTCCTGTGTGTGTGTGAGAGGAACAACTGGATTAGAGTTCGTCCATGCTGAAATTTATATATTATATTGTCCAACTTATAAAATAACATCCATATTGTACTTTGTTGACTTCATTGAAAGATTAGACTCTTAATTTGGCAGACAAAATTAAAAAAAAAATTCTTTGATAACCTTGAGATGGAACATTAATTTTAATTAACGACGTTTCGACGTTTATCATCACCAATTACTTCATCGAAGCTTTCTATATGGTCAGTCATATTGGGGACTTAAACACATATGAAGACTTATAATAAAAGGTTGAGCGAACCCATATGTTCAATGACGATACCACCAATTACTATATTATGTTCCCGAAATTGTTTCGTTCTATCCCTTGAGCGCTTACCAGTCGACTGATCACATATTAACCTATTAGGGATTCGTTCATTGTCAAGAATAAAAATCGTACATGTTCTATGGAACTTACGCATGAACTAATATGTACTTGTAAATTAAAATAGTTTGTTTACATTTACATAGTATTTGTATTACTATGTATTATCAATGATGAGATTAATTTTAAGTTTCTCAGGTTCAAAAGTGTATTTGCATAAATAAGGAGTATCCGGCTTATACATTAAGGTTGGATGTCATTGATTGTAAAACCTCCCTCTGTTCTAATATTTCCAGGCTAGTTACGGTACTGAAGGTAATGGAAGAAAAATATTGCAAGAGATTTAGATTGGCAACTTAATTCCTACTTGACGGTAATTGGTAGGTAGTCCTTGTATCTACCAACCGATATTAAGCGACGGTTTCAGTTTAGTGCATTTAAGGGAATAATGAGATGATATAACTTAGAAGGATTATAGAATACTTCCTAGAATCGTGCTATCAGATTGGTAGGAATAGTGGAGAAACAAAACCAGATCGAACTCAACACGGCTTCACGCCCCAGCTACGCCAGACGCAGGCCATACGATTAGCATATTTAGCTAGCATGGCGTGCTGACAGTTGGTGGAAAGTATCCAGGGTTGCAAAGAGCCTGACCGGAGATGAATTATTAAATAAGTAATCCGATACTAGGACTAACGAGGCCTCATTACGTCAGCCTTCTCCCTAGGACAATGGTTCTCTCTGAGAAAATAAAAGACAGGACAATATCCAAGGGATTTCACTGAGATTATTAAAATAGGAGCAAAAAGGACGACTGGAGCGGGATTATGAAACGGTACGAGGAGCTGGGACAGAACTGAATAACTGGCTCGGCTACTATTATAGGATAAAGCTGATTATAGGTCTGACTCCGGGCTCATGCATATTTAAAGAGCCCAGTGCCTGGGGCCTGCGTCGCCTCGTTCGCTGTGCACTCCGCTCGCTACTTCCTATAGCATTAGTATCCCGTCCAATCAGGACTCGTTACAAATCAATTCCAAAACTAAATAGAGTCAAGCTAGGGAGGTTCAAATACTCTTCTTATGCATATGGGCTACCGAATAGCCTCGGAATGCCGATTGTATTCCAAGGGGTCGGCCAGACTTATCCTACCATGATATATTGCTTCAATCATACATTGGTTGGGAGCTATAATTAAATAACAAAAAAGTCTGATGTGGTGCACACCTTTCAATCAGCAACCTATTGAGAATTGAAATTAAATCGCACTCCAGTTGTTGGGTACTGCATGGAATAAAATCACGAGATTCAAAAGAATATTAATGATAAAGAATACTATTAATTACAAGAGATTGCATTATTAAAATAATAAAAAAAAAGGTTTATTTGAGGTAAAAACAGTAAATAACTGTGGTTCTGGCTGTCGTTCTGGATGTACGGACGGGACTAGGAGCGTGGCCTCAGTCCACCGTGGCATGGCGTATATCACTACTACACTTGATGTTTAGTATGGCAAGACATTTCTTGGGTGAAAATTTGAAGTTGGAAACACAACTCTAAACGAAAATATATAAGATACCAAAATATAGCTGATTGCCATTTTTGACTAGTCATCAAGCAATGATTGTGGCAGCCAGATGAAGGAGCAGTATTAACACTTTGTTTTATTTTCTGTAAGTTACGGAAAAATGATACTAATGATTATATTATATTAAATGAGATACCAAGGTACTGTACATCCTGCACAATCCTAAACAAATTCGCCCAAATCCAATCAACTGTATGAGCTAACGTTCCTGTAGTCATGGAATTAGACAGAATGACACGAAATTGAATTAGTTGATCTCTAACCGTAAATCTGAAGTTATGAATCTGGAAGCTTTGAAAATTGGACATTACTTTTATTTTTTCAAAGATGCCCAGATAGCGGCAAGTAGCGCCTTCAAAAATTTTGAGGTTACAAACGAGATCTCTTTACCTCTCAAGGAGGTTTTGGACTAAGGCAGCATAATTGTCCTCTCTTTCGTTATCCAAGAAACCATTAACTAAGGAAAATAAAAATGTAAGAAATAAAGACTGTGTTTACTGTGGACTGTGGTTTCAATAATATTTATTTTCGTTTCCCCCTACATCGCCAGTCCTGTCATACAGAGGGAGGATGGTTGTAAATGGGCTGTTCTAGCAGTACAGCCTATATACTAACCTATATACCAAATACCTATATATACCTACCTATATACCAAACCTATACTAACCAGAGTGGAAAGTTCAAGATTGATTCTGGGGATCCTTTACAAAATAAATTCCAAACCGCACATGCCGAAATCGAACCTGCACTGCTAGACTCGAGAATGTTAAAATGGGCTACGGTTTAACACATTTAACCACCACAGTCTCAAGGTCTTTTATAAGTGTAATATGCAAAATACCACCAAAGGAATCCTGTCTTATGAAATCATACATCCAAAGAGATTGAGTTTATGTACCTGTTTTTCTACCTTAAACATTATTATATTGCTTGAGCGATTGATGTTTGTGATGTTCTGCCAAAAGTCTTAAGCTACGTTGGGAGGGGCCTTAATGAACGGTACCCGACAATTACAACGAGTACTGCTATATTTCAAGACGTCAACTTCACTTTTTTTTTCCTTTTCTTGTATTTTATCTATTGCCTTATGATTTACCAGCTCTCTTATTCGTTAAATTAACGTGTCTTTTTTTTCGCTCTCCAAGACTATTTACAACTATATGTTAGACTACATGTTATATTGTTAATGGATTATTAAAAAAAAAAAAAAAGGTGTCTTTTTATTTGGTGAGGCCGTAAGATAAAACTAAATTATTTCAATTAATTTATTTTTACATAAGTTTATTGTTAAAATATATATACATTCTTTTTCAAGCATACGGTAACGTTCATTCATTTAATATATTCTTTTTTACTAATCCCAAAAAAATAAATCCGCCACATAAACGTTCTAGGTACGCCACTTTTAATTTTAGGATTGATTTTTGGTGTTTCTGGCACAGAACCTTTCAGGTTTGTTAGGTCTTGTGATTCACTTATGAAAAAAATAAATAAATTGCTATATCAGCTTGGACACACTTCTTTTTAATAAATCATGGCCTACCCTACGAGCCAAAACTGTTACCTGACCCACCAAGAGAACAAGGAACGAAAATAAGCAGTTGTTTGTGATTTATGGCATCGTAAATATTCTCAATACCTACATTTAGTTCTTCAATTACTAGGTTTTGAACAATACTGATATTCTTGTATTCTCCCTTTTTAATAATTATATCTTGTTAAGTTAGCCTGGAATACTTAATGCGCATTTTTTAATAATTATCAGTAAGATTAAGGTTTCAAAAGATCACAAGATCTCTACAAATTATTTAATTAATAAAATAATATTTTAACAAGAAAACCTTTTATTTCAACTTTTTTTAAAAATAATTCAAGGACCTTCTTATTAAAGTATTTTACTATTTTGAAAAAATAGTAATTAAATATGAGGAGGGAATATTATGGACTTATAAGACCTTAATCTAATATATTAATATTAAAAAGTAAATACGGATGAAATATAGATAGGTCTAAGAAAATACGTCGCTGTACACATTATGACTGTAAAAAAATATTAGACATAGAAGCGGAATTAAATCTGTTCCTTTAAGTCTTAAACGTAAAACACAAGTGGAAAATTTGATTCAGAGCCTATTTATCTTTTAATCTCCATTTTAACCATAGGTAGTTAGGAAGAAGAAAAAAAACCCACTCTAAATGTGAGAAAGAAGATATTATGAATGCACCAAATGAATATGAAGCTTAATGTTTAAGAAAAAAAAAGGTTGTTGTTTTATAAATGCGTTATACCAGTAATAACTTTATTACCAGAACGAATAATAAGTTATATAATATATGATATAATGAGGATATAATTCTCTCTCTTCATATAAAGGTATTGGTGTCTACAAAACATATAGGCAATAACCATACTAAGGACTGCGGTACCATAACAATGAATATTCAGTAATAACTTCCGAAGGTTTTTATGGTGGGCAATGAATATAGTTTCTAACATTCATATTCGTACATCAATTATTATGTTTGACATTATTATGACTGAGCCGGGATTAATTGAAATATTTATTACCGCAAATAAGGGTCTAACAAGATTGGTAATTGAAATCTCCAACTTTATCAAGAATGTTTTCCAAAATTCCCGACTTCTTGATAAAAATTTAGGAATAATATTCTACAAGAAACATTTCTCAAACATGCAGGCCATAAAGTAAAATAAAATAAAATTTTAATTAAGGAAATCTAATGATTTTAAGATTATAAAGTTATTACAGTTTATTAAAGTTATTATACAATGCCTTATGATTTTTAAATAGATTTGGTACGATAATGGGAGTAAGACAATGATAATCGTAAAGATAAAAATAAGACAGTATCGGTACCAATGCTTGCTGATTATATAAAAGAATATTTTACATACCTGAATTTCAGGAGTCAGGAACTCATATGACATGGGTGATTCTATTTATCCTTTTGTACCTGAAATTAAAAAATATAAGTTTTAATAAAAAACGAGATTCTCATTTTATATACTTAAGTAAATAAAAGGAATGCGAATTTCTTAACTTATTATAAAATATAGTAATTTCCTCATTCAGCCATTCAACGCAGGGTTTAAAAAAAAGGTTAATTTTTTTTACATTGATATGCCCAAGACATTCATTGAAGTTCTATATTGTTATGACATAAAAATTAAAATTTCAGTTTTAAGATTCTCCTTCCTTAGACAACCTAAGTAATTGGAACAAGTTAGGGAAGAGATACTGCTGAATACTTTCCTTCCCCATGCCTGTCATGTCATTATATCATTATCGCCATCACATTTGCTGATTGTCAACTTATTGTTGACAGGCGCAAATATATATTTTATAGACAAAAAAAAAAAAAAAGATTCTTTTAACATGTAACATATTAAAAAAAAAATAGCATGGGTTTTTGATAATATGAATGAGAATCAGGACAGTGAAAATCTTTAAGTTTTGTATTTTTTTTTTATTTTTAAACGAAAGAGCGACCTATAAATTATCATTATAAAGTGTCCAACCCGTGATAATGATTTACCGGTATCGCACTTCCCCACTGAATGTATGTCCCAGGAGCCTCTACACAGATATAGTACAGAGCACCGATAGATGTATGCAAAAAAATAAAAAATCTAATACAATTTTTATGAACTATAAAGATGTGTAATAAATTATATAAATCGTTCCGAAATTTAATTTTAATGTAATTAGTGGTCGAAAAATCTATTCTTCTTCTTTTGCGTCACCTTGTTGTGCCTATCACCGTTGGTGAGCGTTTAATCAGGATCGCCACTGTTCTCAGTTGTTTGCCAAGTTCTCTGGATTGATAGAGATCTTTTAGTATTCTTTTCATAACAGTAGGCGTATTCCAGGTAGGACAACCTTGGTCAACCACGAGGCTTTCTACCGACAGGGGCGTAATCCATAGTTTTCAGTGGATCTCGGTAATCCTCCATTATAAAGACATGGCTAAACAAGACCTCCTTCACAGATACGACTACAGGTTCCTCCAAGTTCCTCTCATTATGGAAGCAGTATCTTCTTGTTCTCCCCGCGATTCTTCGGAGAACCTCATCCCCGCAGCTGTCACTCTGCTTTTCTGTTTACCTGGTTATCTATTTGCCATCTGATCAATGATAAGACACTGTTAAACCAGAAGAAATTATAATTGTACACGTAATTTTCAAGAAGAAGCATATTGAAAAATAAAAAAATGAAAAGACAACTTTTCAATTAACACGAATTAATCATTAACTATATTTTAGATTTAATATTCCTTCACCAAGAATGAGAAGACAGCACAAAATACAAGAAATTCGATTTTCATACGCCAATGTTTTTTAGATTGCTACTATTAATACCACAAACAAAGAATATGAGGATAAATCTATATAGTGATATATTGTATTTGTATTTATTTATTAATGATTACATATGGTGGGCACCGTGTTAAAATAACGAATGAGAAAAATAACAATTTTACCAAGGTACTTGTTATTGTGGCAAAGTGGCGAATGGCGAGCGTTATACCGGTCTCAGTAACGTTATTTTTATGAATTTGTGGTTTTAGATATGCACATATTCTAGTAACGAATAATCATAATCAAAAGTTTATATTGGAAAAATTCACATTCGTTACTTTAACGTAGCGTCGATGGTATAGTCACTATTTGGATTGGAACATAATCAAATCGACAGAGGCAATCATTAATAAAACAACTCATAAAGGTAATTTGAATGCAGTTTCACCGGAATTTAAAAAAAAAATTATTTTAATATCTTCATCGACTCATTGATGGATGGATCGACTCAATGGATCGATCGACTAGAAGTGTAGTGTTTTTGAAATGAAACATTATATACCTTTATTAATTATCTGTTAAGCATTAAACATGGCCACCTAATGGGCATGATGTTTTTATCTTCATTCCATTTATAATTCTTAACAGAACTGCTGAGTGGAGGGTCCACAGTATCAAAGAGGCGTTACAAAAACGAAGATAACAGGCTCAAAGAGAGAGCTAAAGCGAAAAAGAAGACGAGTCGAGGCCATTGTGGTGCTGAATGGACAAGACTTGTGCAGCGCTCACTTGCCTCTTCGCTTTCAACAGCGCGTTAATATATCTGCTTACTAAACTGGCAATCAACTCGGATACGGAAAAAATAAAATCTTAAACGTGATCGAAATAGTACTCAAAGGTCAGTTATAAATATCACCTCACCTTGAGTGGTTATGAGAACCTCTAAGACGTGGTAACTTTAAGGGATCCTCAAAAAGTTTAGGGTTATTGGCACTATGGATCAAAGAGGCAGCCGGAGTGCTGTTCGGGTAAACATCTGCTTCCTGGGCAGAAAGAATATTTGAAAATATCCCAAAGGGCGGGGGCACGTGGTGGGTAATTTTAGAGGCACTGTTTCCTCCCAGCTGCTGGACTAGGGGATGGGGGTGCCGCCACGGATCATCCAAGGCATCAAAGGGATCTCAGCTATCGCCAGTCATATTTTTTATCTTTCCCTCACAAAGGAGTGACATCTGCGTGCTACTTGGATTTAAAAAAACCAGGATTCCTTATTGTATCCATCAAATTCATATTTAAAGACCCACAAACGTTTTCTAAGGTAATCAAATTTTAAAACAACATGAAAAATAAGATCCCACGACTAAACAATAAGCACAAGATAGTGCAAATTTGTAAGAAATTGTTAAATTTCTGTGTGATTTCTTACAATGACAACTGTGAAAACTTAAAATTAAGTTCAATTTATAAGCTGTGTGTAAAGTCAAAAACAAAATTCAGTACTGTTTGTTAGTAACAGATGATTTGAACGATATTTCCCTTTAACCTTTTTCTGCCAATTAATTAATGAATTAAGTGTCCCAGGGGGATGTATCTACCTAGCCCTGGTTCGAATACACGGCTGTCATAACATAATAAATACTATCTGTCACAGGCAAACTGGAACCCAGGACCTTGAGCATATGAACACAGTGCCTCGTTAATTGCGGAGCCCCGCTCATAATAAAATACACTCTTTACAGAAATGTTTTTCTCTCTAATATTTAAAGTATATGAGTGATATCGGATACTAATTTGTGTTCCTATGAATAATAAAAACAGATGTCAAGATAATTAAATTAGAAAATAAATCACTAGAAAATTCCAATATTAATAAAAATATATGTAACAAAATTAAAGATAAATTTCAAATCTTAAGTCGAGTGCTGGAAGGATTATATCGAATGAAAATAAATATATTAATATGAAATAAAATAATAATAGATTAGAAACAATAACATTGTTCTTAAGATAAATAACAATAAAAAAAAGCAGAATAAAATGATATGATTTTGAGAAGTAAACGAAAAAGATAAAGAAAAACATACAAGGAAAGTTATATAGAAGGAAGATAAAAGAAAGATAAGAAAAATAAAATAAATAGAACGTTTGCATTCAGAAACGGTAAAAAATCATTCATAAAAATAGAACAACTCATTTATATCGAATAGGTTATTACTATTATATTTATGAATACAAATCATTAGATGTTACAAAATAATCGTTAATATATAATAAATTTAATTTAAATTTAAATTTATTTTATTTATTGTACATAGAGTATGAATGTGATCTCTGAACACTATTATAAATGTCCTTTGAGACAGATTGTAATATTTTTCAATAAAAAAAAAAAAAATTATATATATATATATATATATATATATATATATATATATATAATAAATACCTCATTATTTATTTTATGCAGATTAATTTTAAACTAAAGTATTAATGAAACTTATCATTTGCTGTTGAATTCAAAATACTATTTCTATTTTTCGAAAGAACCATTTAATTGCAGAAAATTAACTTTCAATTAGAAAATTAAAATTGTTGTCACTTTCACCAAGTCGATTATGACCTTCACCCGCTTCTTACTAGCCTTATATTATTTTTTTATTTAATAAAGACTCGACAATCTTGAAGCATTCCAGCGGCAACACATGGTTAATGACCTCAGCCTCCCGAGAAAGCAGATTCTTCAGAACCGGAGGAACCTCATTCAGCTGTTCGTCCACATTTAAATTCGATTTGTTTGAACTTTTTTAAATCAAATTTAAATAATAGCTATTATTGAAGTAGTTACGAAATCGCCCGTTGTGCCAGACTTCCTCGGACAGTAGAAGGAGGTGATTCGCCCATCACTGGACTCAATGACTTCCCTTCATAGATCCGATCTAGAAGGCTATTGTTTCTGCTGGCGGAGAACACTTGATGGATGACTCTTGGTGATCCAACAAAGCAGCGGAAACGATCTCAACTGATGACGGCTGATGGCACAGCATGAACGATCGCCTTGCTAACTAGAACCTCTGGTAAAACCAATTGTATAAGTTATTCACATTATTTGTATAAGTAATTAAATATTAATTGAATGACTTCGATTATAAATAATTTACTAGAAATTTTATTCGGTAGGCACTTAGATGGTTTCATATCAAGCACCTCGACCTCCGAGGTAGATTTCATTTTGTGAGTTCAGAATATGCGTTAGGACAAGATTGATCAGAAAAGCTCAAAACCTCATTTCTAAAAAAAATTGTCCGTATAGGCTTTTGCAGTGTGGCGGTCTATATATTTTAATATTAGTGAAATGTAAAAGTATTTAGATATATTTTTAAAACAAAAATCCACTACATGCAGAAAATAAGAGATAAAAAAATATTCCAGATAGTTGATTTCAAACGCCAGTGACGCTAAAGACGATGAAGAAGGGAATAGATTCTCCAAATCATGTATTAAATAATTAAAACATTGAATTAGTTCTCTCCCTTCATAGAAGTGATAAGGAAAATATATTAAATAAAATAGTAGACTATTTTTTTTCCCGTAAAACATCAGTAAACCGCATAAGTAATCACATATACTGCGGACTGGATTGTACTCTTAAGTCCTGTGCAAAGAAATGCAGTATGCAAATAGGCTGAGAGAACACGAGGGGAAATACCTGCGACAAGATAGATCAGATGCAAATCCCAGAGAAGGTATTGCATCGGCGTACAGAGAGTACTTCAAGGAAAGCCACTATCTGCGAAGCTATGCCAGACAATTCCTATTGTAGATAGTTTCTCCTCGCGCCGGCGCTAGAGCGAGTAAAGAAGATTTATCTACGCAATTAGTGCAAGTTATCGGAAACTGAAAGTGTCTTTGAAAGAGTCATCGAGTTGCCGTCTCTTGCGCAACGTGCTCTATGGCCGCTCTGAGGAAACCGGATGATCTACTGGGTCTCTTGTGCATTCAGGTCGCTGAAGAAACTCAGTCATCCATTAACGAACCGCTTCATTATCAGCTAAATTATGACTTGAATAAAAAAAGCACACTTCGACAGGAATAAGGTAGGTAGTCATTATAAAAAATAATAAATCCTGTCTCTGAAAAAAAAAATACTATAAGATAAATCCCAATCCAATGAAACATCACAGTCATGCAGTGATAATGAATAATCTGTAATGTTTACATTATTGTTATATATACATGAATCTAAAATACTCTCAGATAAAGTTATATGTGAAAGACTTTTGGCTTTTACTCTTTAAATTATGTCAAAAATACTCTATTAGATTTATAAAATCATTGCTAGAGTTAATTTATCTTTGAAATTTTGAAGAATTATTTTGAATTGATTGATATTTTTTGCAGTGTGTAAAAAGTCATCGGAGAGATTAGTATTGAATTTTGTAACTATTTTATATTTAAATACATCTTCCACCAACATATTTGAATACCTCAAGTGCTCCACTTCGGATCAAATAAGCTGAAGTTCGGAACGTAGGATCGCAATCCAGACTGAAAAAACAAAGAAGTCTATCAAAATTTTCAGATGGTAATTGAGATTTTTTTCTTTAAATTGAGTTATGAAGTTCACAATTTTATGTAAAATGAGTAAATATATATTTATATATACCCTCCCCATCTCGCTACTTGTGAGCACATCAAGCGCTCCACTTAGGATCAGATGAGCTGAAGTTCGGTTGGTAGGATTGTATTCCAGGTTGAAAAAAAAAAAAATCAGAGATTTCTCTTTTTTTTTTTAACTTATTTATTGAAAAATATTACAATCTGTCTCTAGGACATAGAGGATTCTGTGAAAATGTTCAGATAATATTTGAGATTTTTTTCCCGCATTTTTCTTAAAGTTTTAGCATCTCGATCATCTCCTAATTGAGTTAGAAAGTTTGAAAATTTGTACGTAGATTTATTTGGTTTTAGAAAATATTTGTATGTGGGTCGCGGTGGGGAAACGATTTAAAAAAAAAAATCAATCGTTTGTTTTAGGAACGACATATGTGTCATTTTTATCAGTTTTCAGTTAAGATGCGATAAATGCATAGTTTAATGAAAAATAAATAAACACATAATTCCTAATCCATGTCGCTATATATCAATCTCATATTAACTAACTGAAATATCATTAAAAATAAAAATAAATGTAGGAATGCTTAAGGTCCCACTCTTGGTAACCCATTTCTAAATATCCCTTTCCTGAGGCGTGTGCCCCGCCTTAGAAATCAAAGATCGTACTATGTTTTCATTTCGGATTAAGTTTCATTGTTCATTTAGGTTAAGTAACAAAGCCTTCCAATATCGTGACTTCAATCAGAAGAAAAATCGGCGGTAACCCGAGCGCCAACATGGATACGCTATTAGCACTGTCCCCCGATCGCGGGTCCACGTTTCTTAATAAATCCTAGCGAGCGCTGAAAGGCAGGGCAATTTCCTATAATTTCCTCAACCTTTGTACAATTAGTGACAAATTCATTACGGAAGAGGTCAAATTGGCGACCGATAGGGAACCAATAGCTATAGGAGGCTTTTCACGAACGCAGTCAAAGGGTAAGTGGAAATCGTGACGAGGAATTTAGGTCGAAGGCATGATGTAGGAGGCTCTCTCTATTGAGGGGAGACAAATGACACATAATTTCCAAGAGCTACTGACGAAATCTTAAAATATATTAGATAACTGAAAAATCAAGAGTTAAAACATGTAGTGTAGATTGAAAGATAAAAGCAATCTAATTGGGTTAAATATTTTTTAAGATATGTATTAAAGATATTTAAGATATGAATGCACCTATATTGTAATATAATACATTAAATTATGATTCAAACATGTCGGCAATGACAGAGTTATCTCCATGTGGCTGAGTTAAACGATTCCTCTCCTATTTCTTGAAATATTTTTAGTATCTGAGGAATAGAACCTTGTCTTAAAACACCACACTAAATAGTAGATGAACTTGATATAAAATGAGAAAGAAAGGAATTCATTTTTCAATTCTGATTTAACAATAAAAGTATAAAAACAATGGAAAGAAGAGGAGATGAGGGAAAAGAAGGAATATCAATTTTTTGAGAAGGCACAAAAGCAAATATTGAGGAGAAATTTTCCGGGGATAAGAGAGGAAGGATTTGTCACATACCAATCGTTTAGGAAAGGGGATAAAAGTAGTGTTGGCCGAGACCGAGACTAGTCTTGGTCTTGCAAATTCAGTCTTATTAGCTTATTACTACAGATATATTACTGTATCTTTTTAGATAGGAGAAACCTAACTAAGACCGAAAGAAATATCAGAAGAGTTAAATGCAGAAGTATATTGGTTATACCAATTATTAACATATAGTAACTAAGATTTTCAAGTATTAGTAACTATTTTGCCTTAATTTTTATTTTAAAAAATCGATTTTTTTTTACCAGTCCTGGTCCTGATCTTGCAACAGTTAGGTGGCCTTGGCTTGGTCTTGCAAAGTGCAAGATCAAGTACTATTTTGAGCAACACTAGATATAAGTCTTCAAGTCGGGATGAAGTGGTTATGGAGTACATTAAGTATTTAAATTTAAGTTGTGGACAACCGGAGTATTGTGTCTAAATAATCGTTTACAAAAAAATACAACTAGCTCATATTTTCATCGAAATTAAGAGTATTACTTCTTTTCCGTACCTATCAACCTGGTCTATTAATTTGAAATGTTAAATGTTACTCTTGAACAATAGATGATACCAAAGCTACCAAACAGTCTTGAAGTATAACAATGGAAAACAGCTGTAGTAATTTGCAATGAATTAGTGAAGAAGTAATTTGAAGGCCAAGAAAATATCACACCAGTAGTGTTGCCCAAATGCGAGACACAGACGAGTCTTGGTCTTGCAAACTCAGTTTCGTCATGGTCTTTGTCTTGCACAAGAGTCTCACAACAGTCTTACAGTACTGTATTTTGTAGATAGGAGAAACCTAACTAAGCCTGAATGAAAAATTAGAGGAATTAAATGCAAAACTACATTGGTTATACCAATTATTTACATATAGTAACTAAGATTGTCGAATATTAGTAACTATTTTGCCTTAATTTTTTATTAAAAACATCTATTTTTTTTTTTTTGGTCCTGGTCTTGGTCTTGCAACAGTTAGGCGGCCTTGGTCTTGGTCTTGCAGAGTGCAAGACCAAGACCGAATTTGGGCAACACTACACACCAGGAATATCGACTTTTTTTTAAGACATTGAACCTGGATATTTATCAAAAGAAAATAATTTTTTTTCATATTGGACCATAAATCCCTCCTATGTTATATGAAAATCCAAAGCACCTAAACCAAATCATGCGGCTCTCATCCGTTACAATTCGTTCTGGAGTCCACGGAATGAATCTTTGACCTTCGCATTCTGGTTAGAATAGGTTTGGTTGTCAACTTTTTGTTAACACTCAGAAAATCACCGAAAATGCAAGATACAAATGATATTTAAGTCATGGAAGGAAATTACTCAGCAGGACCTCTTCTATGACTTGTTTCAATTACTAAGGTTGTTTAAGGAAGGAGATCTCTCATCCAACACCTTTTTAATCTCTTCCTCACCTTTTTAGTATCTTATTAATCTGTTGTGATTTCCTTTTAAATTGGTTAATTATATTAATATTAAATATTAAAAAATGTGTTAGAACATGGTTAGTTTAAAATTAACGAGAAAGAAAGTAATTGTTAATGACCAACTTTATTAAAATAAGTGAATAAGAGTAAAAATAAAGATATAATTTTTCATTCGAATTTCAAAACATTAATTTCTTTTTAGCGATTTGTATAAGTTGATAAGTTTAGAGAAATGTGTTACCTATAAAAAGAATAGTAAATTGTGTTTGCTTTAATATTTAATAAAAAAAAATTGAAAGTAAAAGCAAAAAATTAAGGAAGGAAGCTAGTCGACTGCTCTATATATCATGGTTGATAAATATTCAGGACGCAGTCTTTTAAAAATTTTTTTCATTTTTTATTTTTGCCAACGTTTCAACCCAAACATGTGGTTCGAGCACTGCAGATGACCCACATGTTTGGGTTGAAACGTTGGCATGAATAAAAAATGAAATTTTTTTTTTAAAGACTAAGAAATTATGAACGTTTTTTGGGGAATTTTCATAGTTTATCCATTTGGAAAATTCGATAGCTCACTTCCTGTTGGGATTAGAGAAAAATGTTTTGTATAAAATTGTTACATAATTTTAAGATGATTACATTGAATAAAACCATTTTTTCATGTATGTCGCTTTAAAATGGAGATATTTAGAGTAAACCACTTTGAAATTTCAATGGTTTTTGGAGAACTGCAGCGAACCCACAAGGCTTTCAAGGGCGAAAACTTGGATTTTTTATATTCACTACATAAAAAAGAAATTTGATTTACCAGACTTTTTGTAAGCTAGACACCTTTTTTCGTACTAATTTGACTGGACTCCTACAAATAGCCATTTTTGGTGATATTGGGGCGTTGCCCAATGGTTCGGTTACATCGGAAAACTTTTTGACATGCTCGGCCGTTTTCGGAATTTAATTTTCATTAAAGCAGAAGTTTAATGCACTTACGATTACGCTAATTATTAAATTAAGGGAATCGAACTCAATGGTGAACTGCTATATCTTTATTTTTATTTGTCTTTCTTATAAGGTAAAAAAATAAAATCATTTATTTAAAACTTCTGAAAGTTACTTATTAAATTTATTTTAGATTTAAAGCGGATAATAATGACCGTGAGAAGAATAACACAATATTCAGTTGCATCTCTTCACATAGAATGTTAAGAGTTTAGAGGTGAATGTTGTTGCGTGGTAGCTCTATGGAAAGTGGCAGCCTACTTAATTCTGCTGACGTTTCGTGTCCATTGAGTGACTCATCTTTGGGCTGACGTCTCAATATTTCAAGAAAACAACAGACCTACCTCATCGCTCAACTTCTCAAAATAAAAACACAGAGTTCAATGATCAGTAGTCTTTTCAATGCACCTGAAAAACCAATTAAAAGTTTGTCACAGTAGCGTATGCTGATGACGTACGTGGTAATATCGTCGAGATCTAAAGCCGCACTATCAGAGGCTTTACTGAAGTTCGAAGAGTTGCTGGAAAAAAACTGGGTCTTAAAATAAAAAAGAAAAAAAACAATATAAGATATCCTTAAAAAACAGAGGGACAGGAAGGACCTACTTTTAAGAAAGCTGGTAGTTTCAAATATCTTGGAGCTTTAATCACGAGCAAAAATGACATCCCTGTAGAAATAAAAACAAGAATCGCAGCAGGAAACTAATGTATTTTTCCATTACGAAAAACATTGCGTTATCGAAACCTTCCACGGAGAGCAAAGCTAATGATTTATAAGACTATTTTGAAACCAATTGTCACTTACGCAGGTGAAACATGAGTCTTGACACAGGAATACGAGAAGATCATCCGCATCTGGGAAAAAAATATCCTTGGGAAAATCTTTGGGCCGATATGTATAAATCGCCAATGGAAAATAATAGAGAACTCCAAGAACTTTATAAAGAACCAGACATAGTCGTTAAATCAAACTGTATAATATGTCGGTCACGTAGAAAGGATGGGTGACGATAGATATCCAAAAATCTATTATATGGTAAACCAGGAGGCAAAAAAAGGAGAGGAAGGTCCAGACTTGATGAATTGGTGATGTGGAGCACGATTTGCAGAAGATGGGAATTGCACAATGGAGAAGCTGATAGGGATGATTGGAGAGGCGTTGGAGACCAAGGCTCTGTAAAGGCTGTAGAGCCACATAAGTAAGTATTACATCTGCAATATCTGCATGACAAGATCAGTTAACAATCAAGAAGATAAAAATACTTTTAAATTGAAAGATTTATCATGAAATTAAAATTTGGTTTGTTCGAAAAATTTTCCACATTACTTGTACAAATGTAGTCATGAATATTATAGTTAGTTATCATTTATTCAATTTAATGTACTTTATTGTAATTAATGGATTGAAAAATATAATACGGTAATAATAAAAGATGGCCGTGACATTTAAAATTACTCCGATACTAAGTATATGATCAAATAGTAACGAGGCTTTTTTACTGATGAATTTCTTTCTAAAACATCAGCATCATGATGAATTCATCTGCATATTATAGTTCACTTCAACACTTCAAAATCGACCCGGTTGGTTTAAGTAATAAATGCATTAATTCGACGATACATACAAACCTAGAAATATAGAACATATCTATGTAAAGGATTTGAATTGAAGAAACAGAACTTCGTTATAAGTGCTGCACACTGAGTAGTTAATAACGAAACAGGTTTTTAAAAATATGTAACAGCTTTCTATAAGGAATACGGTGAAAACATTGTCTATCAAAAAACAATAATTCAGCAAGCTGAAAACTGGAGGGAAGTTGTAAAAACGCCAAGGCAGCCATTATGGAGGTCTGCAAACGCACTAATTATCAACATCAGCTTTCCATTTCTCAAAATCCAAATGCTCCAAAGAGGGCGTTCACTTAATGAGCGCCAATCGCCCGAAACCGTTCGACTGTTTGCTGCTCCCGAGCTGGTTTTGGATCCTCTCACGCACGAAATATCCAGTAATTAATCAGCGAAGGTTCTCGGATTTTGGTTCTCGGCATGAAAAATGGTCGGAAAAGAAATTCGGATCTGAGTAGTCGGTAAGAAGAACTGGATGTTGTATTTCCAAGCGAAACGGGAATATAAATCTGGTTCGTCACATAATCACTGGGTTATCTATATAAAAAATATTTCGTAGTTAGTAAAAGAAATCAATAAACAATGAACAAAAACGTAAGGAGTGGTGCAAAATTTCGGACGAAACAACATTTTTAGGTTAAATAAAATAGTTTTGTTTCATAAATAAAATGATTTTTAGTTATTTCAGTCAATGGCATAAGATATATGATAATGTGTAGATATTTACTTTTTTTTTTTTGTTCTATTCCTTTTATAGACTTTAGGCTATACGGATTTTTCCGAGCCAGGGTATGAGAGCGGGGAATTTAAAATTCCCTCCGCCACCGGGACACAAACTCGTACTTTTTAATCTTTCATAACATTGGTAGCCGGACAACTCGCCCTGTGCCATGACCTAGCCCACTCGGCCACCCCGCCCCACTTGTAGATATTTACTTTAAAATATACTACCTAATGTACAATTGTAAGTTTGCTTTTGAAGGCGGAAGGAAGGAGGTGGTAGAAGAGGTGAAAAACTCTTACCTCCTTGAAAAAATGCTGGCCCCTCAATTAGACAAAACTCAATTGGGACAAACATGGAAGCAGGATGGATGAGCGGATTAAGGCATGTGCAAAACATGCGTTGCCTGGCAACCAAAAAAACCGAGATATAACATGATCAAATCATTACTCATCCTAGTGCTGGAAGGTTTACTCTGGCATTACTCCTATTTCTTTATCCCCGGCCCGGGAAAAAAAGGTATAGCCGAAAGGGGGGAAAAGTTGTGATATTTATTTTCAAAGACTTAAAAATATAAAATCTTTAGTATTTGCATTTATTTTTCTATCAGGGGGCGGGGTGGCCGAATAGGCTAAAGCGTGTGCACAGCACCGCTAGTTGCCTGGCAACCGGATAACAGAGATTTGAGATGATATAAAAAGTACGAGTTCGCGTCCCGGTGCCGGAGGGGATTTTAAATTCTCCGCCCTCACCCCCCGGTCCGGGAAAATCCCGTATAGCCTATAAGGCGAGGTAGGGAAGAACAAAAAAAAAAAAAAATTATTTTTCTATTCTTCAGATTCATTGGGAATATTTTTTTAAAGAACTAAAAAATGCTCTATTTAATATATTATATATCGATAGTAATAAATTAATATAATATTGTTATGATACTGTGTAGCTATCCTGGATGAGACGAACTGTATTACAACAAATTTTTTTTTTTTTACTTTATAATGGTTTATTGATAAATATTACACTCTGTCTCAATAAAGGACATTTACAATAGAGTTCTGAGAGCACATTCACACCATATTTACAAATTAAAAAATATAAATAAATATAAAAAATAAGCTAACTTCAAATAATATAAAGCTACAAAAGAACAAAATAAAATATCATAGTGAGAAAAAAAAAAAATGAAAATAAACATTTTAGACGCAGGCATACCTATTAAACTATTTACAGTCGGCCATAGGAACTCCGAACCATACTTATCCCCCCACACGTGGAGGGAAAGCAAGGCTTTAGGAGATCCCTGCGCTTCTTCCTCAACTATTTCACTGGCATTGAAAGCCAGCGGAGATATTACAACAAATTAGAGACGAAACGTAGTCAGACTTGTTCTACAAGAACATGGTAGATATAATTTATTTAATTTAATTTATTTTGAGTAAATTGGGATCCATGAGAATTTATAACCTTAGGAGCAATATAGCCAACAAGGTATTCAACTGTTGTTGTTTTTTTCTTGAAATCCATTTTAAAAATTATATTTATTAAGGCAACCAACACAAAACTAAAATATATAAAAAAGAAAAATATAATAACTATGCCACAGTCCTCGACTTTGTAATTATAATCAAAGCAGATTCAGGACGGCCTTGCCTCTAAGAAATGTTTCATCACTTTAATTACATCTCGGTTCAAATGTAATTCTTCTTCAAACGGGAACAAAAATAGAAAGGCAGGCATCCTTTCTCAAGGAAAGGAACTACAAACTACTTTTATAAATTCTATGAATCTTATAAATTTTAATTGAAAGCTTGGTTCACGGCATTTTTACATTCATTAGAAATTTAGAAGAAATGTAAAATTATGAAATTTTATTTCTACATGCGAAACCTGCGTGAAACCTGACTTGAAATCAGAGTTATCAAAATCTCTTCCTTTAAAGTACTTTTAATTTGTTTAATTAATAAACGGCTGCTGTACACTAACCAGCAACATGAAAAGAAGGATTGGAACATTTAAAAGAAAAAAACCCTGCGCACGATAACTGTAGAGATCTGGGATTAGAGTATAAATGCATAGAGGAGAAGGATCAATAAAGAATTACTTACAGAAAATAGTCAATCAATACCATGTTAAGAAGGTTAAGATAGGCTGAAAATGTAGCTCTGAGCAATCCGTCAGGAAGCCATTACACAACAATGGATGCCTCAAAAGTAGGTAGAAGGCAAGATGGAAAGCCATAAATCAGATGGATATATCGAATCAACGAAGATGCAATAGAGCACACAGATAACCGATAAGAAATAGCCCACATGGAAAACGATAGTTAATGCCGTAAAATATCTACAAGGTTCGTAATGCCAAAAAAAAAGTTGAATTGGATGATATTAATATAAGAAGGAAACATCTTATATGGAAATCAGGTACAATATAAAAAAATATTTTACTAAATTTACCTTCTCATTTTTTTTTTAAATAATAAGATACAAAATGATAAATCTGCTAACGACATCTGAATAAAATTATAATTATTCGAAGTAAGGAGGAAGGATTTAAGTCCTATTTATGCAAATAAATGCACATTTTAACAAACGATCATTTAGTCATTGCAGATAAATTACGTGAGACTGAACACTTGCCGGACATCAGCACGGTCAAAAGGAACAAGCATATCCATTAAGTTCCAACAAACTCCGAAACTAATGGACTTTATGTAAAGTGCAGGGAGGGGAACGGCCGAGGAGGAATGAGGAAGAACGACCTCTTGGACTGGGCCGTCGGCCAGAGCTGCCCAATCTCAGGGTCACATCTCTTCTGTTTGCTCTGGAGATGGTCTCTTCTTGTGTTTACTGCGTCAGGAAGTCGTCGGTCGGATAGGAGTCCTAGGCGTGAGCTGGAGTCAACAGTTTGCTCAAGAGATAGTTGACAGGGGCACCGGGTCCTCTTCTTTATCGCCGTCTTTGAACAGCCAACGGAAATCGTCAATATGTCGCGACTATATACCGCATTCCGGAACATCGCTAAACAAGAAACAAACCTAGCAGAAGGAAATCCGCTAAGATAATAATAAATCTCTAATAATACATTTGTTAATAAAATAATCTTACAGGAAATTACGAGGTATTAAAAAATGCAGTTCATAAAAAAAACAACCAGCTAGTATTGCAACAAATTATATAAATATCATTTGAATGGAAAAATTTCTATTAAGAATAAAGAAAGGACATCTAACAAGTATGTTACTTTACCGATTATAATTTTCAAGCTATATAAATACGACTTATCGTTTGCGAATAAAATCTGAGGGAGAAACGTTTTAAAGTATAATCTTGATACAGACAAATATTTTCAATCTTAAAGAAGAATTAAAAGCACGAGCAATCTCATTGTGGCTGAAAATATTAAAGTAGATACAACCTTATAAAACCAAACAAGCGAATTAATGTCCTAACAAAACTATAGTACACAGTTTACCTCTCATTCCACAAGCTCACTGGCCACTAAATTTTACACCGATTATAGTTCCATTAATTTTAATTGTTGAATAAACGTTGATGAAAATGATAATATACCATTTAAACAATATTCTTAAAATATATATAGACTAAGGTTGAGTCAAATCGAACGAGCTATTCCGAAATGTAGGTGTTTTGTAATCCGATTTTTGTTAGGGTATTGGAAGAAATTTGATAAAATAGAAACGGCATAATGTTTTCACTAATTTCCAACTTCAAAAAATATCGAACCGTTTATGAAATATTCTGGGAACTTAGAAAATACATTTACGCGTGTGGAACTGTATTACGAATTACGGGTATTTGATGAAACTGATATATGGCCTTTATGAACATCTCTCAACATTTAATAAAAGTCCGATGATGGTAGTAGGTGATATTCACCATATATAGGGCATGATCAATTAAATCGATTAATATAATTATACCACTATGGATGATGTAAAAAGCAAAAAGGTTTTCAAAAAATGTAAAGTGCCATCTCTTAGGTAATGCTCCACACTATTCCTATGTAATTGTCCCAGGTCAACCTCCATCTAAAACCCTTTCCCCCTCTCCTGCGGTGTCCCTCAAGGTTCCTCTCTATCTCCTACTCTGTTTGCTATTTATATTAATGACCTACCCCTCCTGATCCAACACTCCCAATACCATATCTATGCAGATGATTTCCAATTATATCTGTCCTTCCCGCCCATCGACCTATTATCAGTCACAGAAAAACTTCAAGAAGACTTGGATAGGATTCGTGACTGGGCGCGAGCTAACAAGTTGAAATTGAATGCAGAAAAAACGAAGGTAATCTTAATAGGCTTCAATCACCTCCTTAAAACTGTTCCTAATATTCCAACTCTGTTCCTACATGATAATCCCATTAAATTTCATCCCTCCAACAAAAACCTTGGAATAATCTTTGACCAAACGCTTTCCTGGAAAAATCGTATATCCAACATCTCTCTCCGTACAATTTCCACTTTAATACGTCTAAATTACTCCCGTTACCTATTTTCCCTTGAAATCCGTAGGCTCCTAGCAACTTCCTTAATTTTTCCCCACTTCGACTATTGCTGTACGGTATATGGGGATGGTGTCTCTGCGGATCCCGAGGCGAAATTAAAACGTTTGATAAATTGCTTTGTATGATTCATCTTCGGGATCCCAAGGGACGCCTCTGTTTCCTGTTTTTATGCAGAGTTGAAATGGCTTTATCCTTCCTACCGTATTAAGTATTTCCTGGTATCCTTCCTCCTTCAAGTCATCCAATACCACCGTCCTTCATACATCTCCGAGCTCCTTCAATTCAAATCCTCTGTTCGTTCCCGCAATGCTCGTTCCCGGTCTTCTGATTTATACATAAGGGCCCACCGAACCGCTGCTTTCGACAGATCGTTCATTATCCTATCCTCATCCCTATGGAACTCCATCCCTCTTCACTTTCGTCAAACCAAAACCCTTCCTACCTTTAAATTCCGCCTGTTCAATCATTTCTTATCCATCCAGTTCTCATAAAATTGTAAATAGTTACCTATAGATCGTAAATAGATCGTACATAGATCGTAAATATGTATATAAATTATTAGATCATTTTTCATTATTTTTATTTCATGTTTATTTTCAATTTTTTATTTTTAATTTTTAACTGATTTAAATTAGAAAGTAACTTATAACTCCTTTGATTTTTTTTTTTATTTTGACTATTTAATTACTATATATTTTTGTTCATGTATCTCTGAGGGTCCTTAGCCCACATTTTTGTCATTCTGTATTATTCTAAAGATACTTGTCTCAGGATAAATAAAGCATTATTATTATTATTCCCTAAGTATAATATGTGAAATGGCAAACATTTAAATGGTATAGTTTATTTCACAAATTTAGGGGATGAGTTAGACTTATAATTTTTTAGTTACGACCATGACTATTTATTGGCCATTCCCTTAAGGTTGAAGGGACGTTCCAATCTAATCCGTTTATCAAACAAAAAAAAAATTATTATCATATATCTAATATATATTATAATTATTGTTATGAAAATATGAGAACAGAAAAGATATAAGTAATACTTGTCAAATTTATGATGACTTGCGTTATAAGTGTTATACACACTCAAAAATTAAAAAGAAATTTTATTTATGAGCTTATTCAGATCAACATCTTCCATAAGTCACAGTATTAAATTTATTTTAGGTACGGTTAATTAATTAGGAGGAGTTTAAGTGACGTTCAAAGCTCTTAATGAGCCACCCCCAGGGCATCGCTTAGGTACCACCCCCAAGATTACCTAAGATGAAGCACCGCTACCGTGGAGTGGCCACGATCGGGTTTCACTTTCGGCCAATAAGGAACTCGTTAGCGCGGGGGCGGCAGCACGACTCCCGGGCTGTCAGCCTTCCATCACCGCTTTCGCAACCTCTGCGCATCCAGGAGGGGGTGCTCGGGGAACTGGGTGCATGTGCCTAATCTTCGGTTCAGGAAGTAACAGTAGCAGTTATAGGATAAGCAGTAGGAGCGGTGTAGAAGAGGTAGTAGAAAAGGAGAAGTTCAGGGCCGTTTTACTTATTAACCGTTATTGAACGTCATACGTACTATTGGTTACATTTTCTTCCAATTTTTTATTTCTTTGAGTGCCCGTAGTCGCTATCAACTCGAATATAATTAACAATACTAACTAAACTCAATGACGTAATGCAACAACTTATAAGAATATTATTTGAATGGAAGAATATCCATTATAAAAAAAAGAAAGTCTGCCAAGTATGGTACTTTACCAACTACAATTCATGAATCTATATAGAAGGGAATGTGTTTGAACACGTACAGAATTTTAGGTATCTAGGGTCTACGATAACAAGAAAAAACGGAATTGAAGAGGATAATAAGGTTACGTTGAATGCGGGAAAGGGTTGTTATTTCACTATTTAGTTCTTGCCTCCTCTGCCGAAACTTAAACATTTACAAAAACATTATCCTGCATAAGATTCTTTTTGAATGTGAATCGTGGCCGCTTACATTAAGGGATGAGAAACATCTTAAGGATTTTGAAAATAAAGTGTTCCGCAGAATATTCGGACCGAAGGAGGATGAGTCAACCGGAGAATTTTGGCAATTGCACAACGCTGAATTGCGCGAACTATATCCGGTCAATATAATTGGGATGATTAAGTTTAGGCGAATAAAATGTACATGTGAAATCGTTATTAACGAAAGAATCCCAAAAAAAGTAATATGCGCTGTGCCAACTGGCAATCATCCGACGGGTAGGCTGAAGAGTGCGTTAATATAAGGCTGATCTAGCGGGGTTGGGTTTAGACGGAGCCTGGTGGATGGAAGAATGTGGACATCGATTGGTGGTATCGGCATCGAACCTTCGAGTTCGCTAAGTCTTATTATTATTATTATTATTATTATTATTATTATTATTATAAACTTAATCGAATATAATATAACTAAAACCAAATATATACGTAGAAGGGCCAGAAGGAGAAGGCGTGACGAAAATTTTACCCGGAATGTTTATGGAGGGGGGGTCCATATGTCCTTATAAACCTAATGTTTATAAGATTTTTAATTTTTGAGAGGGGAAAGGACATTTTGACACATTATGAATTTTTGGAGGAATCATATATTTGTGAGATTTTAATTTGGGATAATTTAAATTCAGAATTTAAATTATCCCAAATTAAAATCTCACAAATATATGATTCAGTCTGAACAAGTGAAAAACAAAGATCAGACTACGACAAGTGTCATTGCATAAGATATACAATTTTCTAATTTCTTTTACTGTTTTTAAGAAGAGGAGAGCAATAAAAGTTTAAGGAAGACAGTTATGCGCCATTGATTTAAGAAGGGATGGGTATATTCATGGGCAGCCAAATGCGCTTTAACTTCTCTTCGATTTAATTTTCGAATTACAAAAATAATCTTTATGCTTGTAAAGGTAGCCACAGTTCCTAAGGTTTTTCTTTAAATTTGAGTGTAAATGTAACCTTAGGACTAAGGTGTTAAGGTCTGATGGGTTATTTTTTACCCCTACTTTCGGTGTAGATCAGTTTTACATAAATTAACATTTATGCATGAATAAAATGACGTGTTTTTTTATTAATATTCAATTTTGGTTATTTTAAAATAATAAATTGAAGATCGAGTCTGGCATCCGGGATTGCTTTACAAACTCCGTAAATTCCTTCCCCCTACATATTTTCATATCATCAGTTCCTATCTTACTGATAGGCACTTCAAAGTAAATTACAATAATACCTATTCATCCCTCTTTTCTCAATCTGCCGGAGTGCCTCAAGGCAGTATCCTTGGTCCTATCCTTTACACAGTTTATACAGCTGATATCCCAACCCATCCTAACACTGTTATTACCACGTATGCCGATGATACATGTGTCCTATCCGTTAATAATGACCCAACCATTGCATCACAAACTATAGCTTAAGCTGTAAAGATGAAAATTTAGTTTAAACTCGTACTCGTTCCACTTGGTGACAACCCCAATGAATCGACTTTTACCGCGGATGACTGTAGGATTTTCACCTTCACGAATAATTTGAAACACAAAACACGCTTAACATATTCAAGTATCGTTTATCTCGTAGTAGAGAGTGAGGCCCGGAGAAGGTGGGGCCGAAGATAAACCGTGTAAGGAGGCTACGGAAAGTAATTTACACCTCAACGTGTCTATTTATCTCTCTGTTGGCGGTTGAGATTGTAAGAGGGCACGTGTGCGAATATTGCGTTGTATAATGAATGATATGTAAAATAATACAACAGTCATAAGCGATTCACATTTTATTTATTTTATGATTATTGATGACTATCATTGAATAAGCTAGAACTGACTTCCTAAGCTCAAGATCCCGGGTTCGAATTCGGCCAATGACAGATAATTTTTCATCAGTTGTGTAGCGATCCTGTGATCGTTAGACCCACCTGGTGCCCACCCAGCCTCATTAAAGGGGGCACAATTAATTAAATAATCGATCATCTCTCTACACGACCGTTTGCTTGCAACAACACTTCATACAAAACCTCTTTAAAACATCTAGGTTGTAGTGGCACAGGAAAGACGAGATCGGTGAATAAATCCTTTTAGAAAATAAAGTTGAAATAGAACGCCTCATAAGAGAATGAGAATACAGATTGACTGATATCGAAAAAAATCCTCTCCTATCCTATCTGTACAATCCAAAATCATTCGTAGATTCTCAGTGATCCTTTCTTTGTCACAAATAAAATTATCCATAAAGGTGTTAATATTTCATATAAAATACAATATAAACGACCGAGGCCAAATTATTGATTCCATGAAATACTTATTTATTATTTATTTTCGATATAGAGCTTTAAGACTAAAAACAAAGACAATAATGAAAAATCATTGAGTAATTAAATAACAGTGTTTTAATTATTATTCATTCTTTTTTTTATTTCGGTGTCGTATAATATTTCATTAAACCAACAGTACACCAATTATGTTTTTATTTCCAATCCATATTTTGGAATGATGACATTTCGGCTCATTAAGCCATTTTTAAGTCAATCATGTCCTAGTTTATTGCGTATCTCATATACGTATCATCTTATAACAGCTTAGTTGTCAGTTGTTAATTATATTGAACTCATATTATCAGTTCAATGTGACCACACACGATCTACACTTCATTTTACAGGACAATAAGAATGTAATTGATAAACTATTTTCTTTTCTGAAATGTTCTAAACTTGAAAATACAATCTAATTCTCAATGAAAATGACCCTAGTTGTTGAAGCCTTAAAATAAAAAAAAATAAAAAATGTGACAACGCTATAATCGGAGCTACCTGAGATCAGAATATTAAATAACACATAGAGAAGAAAGGCCAATAAAGAACTGCCTAAAGAAACTGGTCAATCAATGTCCCATGATATGAAGGCACGGAAGTAAAGATGAGCGGAATACGTAGCTCGTAGCAATCCATCTGGAAGCCTCCACGTAACAATGAATGCCTCAATAGAAGGCCAAAGTCCACGTGTTCAAAAAGTAGATGGATAGATAAAAGTAACGAATATGCAATAGAGCTTCGTGCCGATAACTGGAGAGAAATAGCCCAAGACAGGCAGAGATGGAGCAGGCTTGTTATGGCGAAAAAAGATCTACATGATGTGTTTCAATTATTATTGAGCGACTGTGGCTCGATGAGCCAAGACGTCGTCATTTCAAAATAAGGATTAGAAATAAAAACGTAACTGGTGTACTATTTTCTTAATGAAGTATAAACTGAGATATTTCAATTATTGTTTCTTTTTAAATTAAAAAAAGAGACAATGCCGAGACAACATCGAACCTCTGGAACTCGCTATTCATTCAATAACCCACGAATCGTAAAAATAATTGATAACGCTTACAGTACAAAAAGCAATGCCTTTATTACACGAGGCAAAAACATTGGAATTAATGTAGTCTACGTCTCCTTTTATAGCTGTTGAACAATAACAATACTTTTTAATGAAGTAAATTTAATGCCTTACAATATTACGAGACTTTATTACTGTTTCAACAAAAAAAAAAACTTAGATTGTTATATGTAAAAAAATCTAAGATTATCACAAAATAATAATATTCATTGTTTTTTTTCGTTTATTAATCTATTATCATTTTTTTCTGTAATTGTAATTTAAACAAAGAAACATAGACTAAATCTTTTTGTAAATTTGGAAAATGAGACAAATCAGTAATAGTGCTAATGTATTGAGGTAATAATCGTACATATATAAAAAAAAAAGACTAAAAAATAAAATATACCGTGTGATTAATTGGAAAATGCTTTAGATCTAGCCTATTCAAAATTATTTATATTCGAATTTATGCTAGAGAGCTCACATGGGTAAGGCGAACGAACCTCGAAAGATTTTTTTATCGATGGCGAAATTTATTAGGTCGAACGAACCAGTTATTTTACCCATTATCTAAAAGCGATTCTGGACCAAAGGTTCAAACCCGTACATTCAATTACTAGCTAGATAAATCATGGCATAACAAACGATACACATGGACGGCCAGGTTTCACGTTTTATAGAACGGATACACCGCCTAAAATCTAGATGAAGCAGTTTGGAAAGCGGGGCCTCAGGCGTACGAAAAATGGATAATATTCCAAGATGACGATACAGCGAAACTTTCTAGTTTCACAGCGAGGTATATTCTCTAAAAGAAATAAAGATACTGGAGATTACACGGAGAGGCACCTGACATGAGGAAGACTAGGAGGCGTAGGGTTTCTCCAGCGCTGGAGCCTGCATTTTGATTATCGTTGCAGAGGCGGGAAAAGACTAGCCTATTTGTCGAAAGTTGTTAAGTGTGTGCTAAGAGGAAAAAGTTTTCACTTCACACCTACTCGCTCAGTTCTTCGGGTTCAAGGGTGGGCAGGTCCTTAGACCTAACGAGAACGGAATTAAAGTTCGATAACAACTTCTACGAGATACGATCTTCAACTGTCTTCAGGCGCTAACAGAATACTGATGCGAAGGCTGTGAAACATCATAAAAGAGCATGCTAGAAGGTTCATTTCCAATCATAGGTATCACTTGAAACCGTTAAGCACCACCGCACAATCTTATAGCGAGGTGCCAATAGAATGCTGATGAGGAAATGTTAATCATAGACCAGTGTCTATTATCTATGATAAACATTTCAATCAAACATACTGAGAGTGAAACACTGGACTTCATAGCCCCACTCACGCAAAATGACAGAGAAAGATGAAAATGTTAATTTATTTAACATTTTTTTGAACAAATAAAAATAAAAATAAATTATTAAGCAAAAATGCGTCGCGAATCGCACAATGTAACATGACCGAGAGTAGACCATCATATTCTCTTCTAGATGAAGAGGCTCATTTTTATTTATATTTTTCATTGATGATTCTCGACTTAAACATCCGCCATTTCGTTTTAAAATGTCGGCTATTTCATAAGCCTATATCTAGACTATTTAAGAATAAAAAGAAACAAAATTGTTTTTTTAATAATGGTATCTAGGAGGAGTTATAAAAATTGAGTAGTAATTCGTGAACCTAAGAAAAATTTTAATTTTAATAAAAAAGTACATGGTATTTACACGTACGGGATCTAAATGTGAACGCTTTCCTGTATACAAAGCAAAGTTGTGTCCTAAAAAATTTCCTTATTTAGGATATACATCTTGAATAGGCAGACATTTTTTTCAAAAAGAGGCCTATTGCATTAAACTATACATACACTATGTATCGTTAGGAAAAGAAAGTAATATTGGTCGTTATGTTAAAGGTTAAATCCGATAGTTTAATTAAGCCATCAACAGTTAAACGAACACCTTTGCCAAACGTATCATATGCAAAGAGAAATCACCTCAGAGGTTTCGTGGCCATACATAAAACATCACCAAATCATTAGAGCTCTTCCCAATTTGTCCCCGAGTCCTGAGTGCTGCATTATCACTTCATTATCTCTCATTCCTCGCTCAGTGCCTTTGCCCTTCTAAGGTGTCATCTTCCTTTCCAAGTCTTGTAACCGGATGACTTCACTCAAAAGTCGGTCCTCAGCTTCTATTTTCGTCAAGAGGGTGAAAACACGCTACATCTTCTCCGTATACAAACCGGAAATATTTCAGTTAAATGAAATGCCAGATTTGTAAAACAGTAGTTCCTAAAAAAAATAAAAGATTCCTTGAAACAATTGTTATACTGGCAAAAATTATATTAATCCTGAAAGCCGTAAAGTTTCTCTCATAAATGCTTATTGACGCTTTATAAACAGAATATTAGTGTAACTTTTTATTTCAAAAGTAATTATAAGAAAACAGATGAATTTACAAAAATATTTAAATTGGAAACGTAATGGTTGATGGTTGTATAATTTAGAGGAAGGAGATGGTCCGGGGTTGCGGTCATAAAGAGACTAAATTGTGGAAAAACTATTTTATATAGAGACAACGTTTCGACTAAACTTTCAACGTTTCAACTAAAACACCATGCAACATAGATCCCACTGAAGAAGACCTGGAAAGTTGGGTCAAAACCACCTTAGACGATCTCCTTCCTCAAAAATATTAAAAATTTAATATCCCGTTATTTGGCAGGTTTTATACGTAAAACATTTTAGCTAACTCCTTATAACTTTTTTATAAAACAAGTTATAAAAAAAGTCCATAAACGTTTCTACCTCTAGTTCCGAAGTTTAATAAATGAGCGCACTAGGAATGAGGATGAAATTAAAAAGAAGGAGAGCTATAAAAGGCAAATAATTGAAGGAAGGGATGATTAGCAATTTTTTTTTAAAGTAATTTATTTTAGAAAGATGAAATACTAACAACAACCTTGTCGCTGTTATCAACTTTTTGTAACACTTATATTACAGAGGAATGAAACTTTTTATTTTCTTAGAATTATCATAATTATAAGTGTACTACAATTATTATCATCGTATAGTAACCATTTATTTTATCTTTTTAGCTGACATCATGCTTACTAGCTGAGGGAAACAAGTGCTGCCCTTAAACATATGGTGCCCCCGGACAATGACGTCATCTCTCTCATCTAAAAAAATTAAATTTATTTCTGACGTTGTTTTATATTATATAATATAAGAGTGCCCTTGATGTTCGGCGCTCTCAACAGGCGCCCCCTTAAGTCGGCCCCCTGGGGCAATATCCCCGGTTGCCCCGCCATAAGGCCGACACAGGAAACAACCTCCTGATGTATAGTCGACTTTTCCTTAGTAGGCTCTTAATGTCTTATAAGCAAATATTGAAACAAAAAGAAATTGGTCGTTGATTGCTTCTGCTCCATAATATAACTTAAAAACACTACATAAATAAATTATGAAAAAAAAAGCTCATCAACATTATATGGCTGACTTGGGTGGAATAGAGCCAATCCGGTTTCCTCCATAATCCCTAGGATGTAAAATGTTCAGAATTAAAACTATCACAAAGATCTAGGTATCTTATATGCTGTAGATTTTACCCGAAACACTACTGCACCTTTTAAATTATATAGTTATTTTTTATTAATAATTTGTTGGCTCAAGACTTTCATTGTCTAATCCTATACGGACGGCATTTACAAATAATTAGGTATATGATATAAATTAACGTCATTCAGAAAAAATACACCACGTACAGACTGGTCTATTTATTAAAATTAAATTAAATTTAATTTCTATCGAACAAAATAAGCAACAGTATTGATCATATAATTGGGAAAAGTTAACTACACCGAGAAAACAAGCGACAGCTTGATAACGTGTCAGTGCGATTAAGTGATTAATTTATTTCTTCAATGAGCCTTAGCGAACTTACCTTGTACGATGACTATGATTAAGAACTAGTTACACTCCAATAACTAGATTAAAAAGAAATTAAATATAAATTACTCCTTCGTGAGAATGATTTAAATGCGAATACGGAAATGAAGAACTGCTTTCAACTAGGCCAATTGCCATAACCTATTCGACAATCCTGATGAATGAATTAGACAGCTAATAGAAGTATAATTTTGCATGGCTTTCGTAAACAGCGCCACTGTCGTTTTTATTAAGCCTTGGAAAAAGAGAGAGTAAATAAGAGTTTTTAGATATGAAATGAAAACATTTAATTGAAAAGTCCTGGACAGAAGAGAGACAAGAGTAAAAGAGCTGAAATTCATATATTATGAATTGCAATTAATGCACCGGCAAAAAAAAAAAACACATGCCACTAAGGTAAGTTCCATTGAAGCACTTACATAAACAATAGGCACAATATTATTAAGACATCAAAATACAATGTTTTTTATCATATCGTTTTACAGAATATTTCCATTATGAATGCTCACAAGTGATTAAACTAACAGTATTATATGACAATTCTATATCCTTAAAATAATGTTAACTACATACAATAATTAAGCAAATATAAAATTCTTAAACACACAAAGAAGCAGGAAGAGATATAAAAGTTTCCGCGTGACTTGACAATGAGTGTTTATCGATAACAACTATTGGCGCCAAGGTTTATGGTTTTGTTTGGTCATTTCCTGGTACGACAAATGTAGATTACCCGCTTCAAAAAACTTAAACTTTATAAAAAAATCTTAAAAGTAAGAAACTGATTGGATATTATG
Organism: Nezara viridula; assembly: GCA_928085145.1. NCBI lineage: Eukaryota > Metazoa > Arthropoda > Insecta > Hemiptera > Pentatomidae > Nezara > Nezara viridula. The sequence goes on along the minus strand of OV725077.1, from coordinate 180,101,435 downwards.
GCTTTAATAAATTAGTAAAGCAACTAACTTAACTGAATTCCTTAAGGAATTCATCAGATCTCAATTAGAATTTTAAAGACTAAAAAGCGAATGAGTAATTTTTTTTTTAATTCCAAAAACATCGAGAAAAAAAAACTGAAGTCTCATTTCTTAAATACCGTATTATTTTATCTACCATAGAACCCTGAAAGTTTAAAAAAATGTTTCAGTAACCCAATATATTTACTTCGGTTTTTTTTCGACAAATAAAAAAGACGATTGGTTGATTCATGATAAGTTTTCAAAAACAATGTTAGACGATATGACTAAGTTTACAATTGAATGAAATGAGTCAACCCACGTAGTATTGAACCACATTATCTAGAGGGTAAATACAGTACCATCAATACCAATAGACTAAAAGATAAAAAGTCTTAATTTGTTCAATGATACAGACAGATCAATACGAAGACCACGCCCTAAAATAATTTAAATTAGTAAATTATAAAATGTCTACATCTATTTTTTTTAATTGCAGAAAAGAAATCGGACTCCCGAAAGGCATTGAAGGATATCTATTTAAAGGGCTATATCTGGGATGATAAAGTGTTCCAATTATCTAATTTTTCACCTCCATAATGTCGAGTTTGTATAAATGTAGATAATGCGTTTGCCGAATCGCAAATTCAAAGCTGATCAAGTAGTACTGTTCTACTCTCTTATTTACATGAATCGTCGATACAATGTCAAACTATCGAATCCAAAAATCGCTACTCAATTATTATCATCAATTCAGCCAAAACTTCTAGGATGTTTTAATTTCCACACTGATATCTGCTCTTATGAATGTTTGAAATTGTTTTAATTGCTGTTTAAAATTATTTAATTATAATCCACAGAATTCAGAAGTGTTAAGATGACGAATTTTGATATTCAATAGTTTGCAATTGTATCGACGATTTGAATGGGTTTGAGTAAATTCCATTCACCACATTTCAAATATACATAATAAATATTTTTACGTATTGTTGTGAAATATGTTTTTGAATGCTTAAGACAAAGAATATTTTAAGCTTAAATGCTTCAAAAAATAAATTAACCCATTGCCTTCTTCATAAATTTGCTTTACAAGGTCATACATTTGCCCTAGAACTTATCCAAGAAAAATTTTCCACGTTTCACCAGAACCTTACGTACCCTCCAAATCCCCTTGCAAAATTCAAGGGGCCTTAGCTCCAATGACACGGTTATAAGAGTAGCCCAGGAATCTCCTAGAATCCTGGTTTCCCTCTATAGTTGAAACAAGTCTACCTTGGAGTTCCCTCGCTCCATTGTAAATAATGTATATAGGTATGACTGCAGTTTTATTTAATTTTACTTAACATTAAGTTATTTTATTTTTATTTAGGATGAACCGAATTGTCAGGATTTACAGATGCAAATTTTTATGAGGTTATCCGACGTTTCGACCCAAACATACGGGTCATCCCAATCTTAGTTCTTATCTCGATGCCCAAACGATAGCCCTGAGGATGACCCACATGTTCGAGTCGAAACGTCGCCTAATCTAATAAAAATTCTTTACTGTAAATCCCGACATCTTGATTTCATCTTAATAATTGATTAGTTGACTAATTTAACCATATCCATTATTTTTATTTACTGTACATACTTTTTGATTATTATTATTTCGTTTTATTTTGCTTCTTTTTATTTTATATTTTCTGTATATGTAGTGTGAATGTAATCTTAACTTACAATAACCATTGTTCATGGGACAGAATGTTATATTGCTCAATAATATATATATATATATATATATATATATATATATATATATATATATATATATATATATATATAAGGTCATAAACATTTTGAAAAAAAAAATTCTTGCCACTTTCTTGAAGGCTGTTAAATAACTTACCTAACTAACTTAAAAAAACTTAACTAAAATAACTTAAATGTATCCTACTTTCAGACAGGACTAGCTAAATTTCTTCCCGGATCTGTGGCGACAGTAAGACTTATTATTTTCAGACCTTGAAGTTAACAATCGTGAACTTGCATTTCTCGAGCTAAATTAGTCCATGTCCAGGAAGCAATCGAAGGTAGAATGTCGTTTACTATTCCTTCCCGGTATTATTTGAGTAAGAAGACCGATTTCAGAAAGGGTAAGAACCACTTAAGAATTCATTGCACAAACTGAAACCATGAGCGATCGAGGTTCGTCTGAGTGATTCTCAAAGACCGTATTAGGAAAGAGAAATGTGCCTAACCGACTGAACACGCCCGTTTGCGCTCTTTTCTAAAGAGGAACGACGGTCCAATATTTATGGTGACTTCAAAAGAGTCGGTTCGTGTGAGGTTTTAACATGCAGAAATGAACAACCATAATTGTGAGCTGTTATATATTGCAATGTTTGGAAACGGACTCCTAGACCAATTTAGTTTCTAAATCTTTTCAATTTCAAAAGAAAACTCACTATCAAGATTCTCAATTCAGAAGGGACACCATTTCGAATCCTGCTGAGCAGGTTGATATTTGTTTCGTTGCAGTCCAAGGGGATGAATGACAACTTTATCATTCTGGCTAGGATAAATTAGTTTCCTATAGAATAGCATGTCCTGTTCTAATTGGAGTACATAAGGACGTTAAAACCAAATAAACAAAAAAAATATTTTTTGAAAATTTGGATAATTTAAAGTTTAAGATCCTACTTCAAACTGTATAAATTGTGATAAAAACATTTTACACAGTTTTGAAAATAAAAAAAACATTTCAAAAATTATTTTTGAATACTTAATAGTTGACCGTTGTATTATTAAGGAAGCAGATGGTCCGGGGTGGCTGTCATAAATAGACTAAATAGTGGCAAAACTATTTTATTAAAAGCCAACGTTTCGACCCGACTTTGCAGGTCTTCTTCAGGGAGGTGTGTTCAGCAAGCAGTTTCACTTAGAACTGGAGTAGCTCTATATATTGCAATCTGTCACATCTAAGGAGAATAGTAATAGCGATAGAAGAGTAGCTTATTCACACTATGTACAACGAATAAGAATAAATAAACAGCAAAATAATAAATAGTACTAAAATTAAATGTATATAAACTAAAAGAAACTAAGCTAAACAAAAAGAAACTAAATAAATTAAAATTACTACTTAAGTACACACATGCTTTTATACAACATTTACAAAATTCATTCATTCAAGATTTCCGAGCCAAGCCATTCCTCCCCCTCGTGGAAGGAAGGCAGGACTCTAGGAGATCCCAGCGTCTCTCACTCAGTCACATTACTGGTAATTATTAATAAATTTTAAATAGTGAAATTATATTACATAAAATACATCTCTCAATCATATACGCAATTACAGTAAGCGTGGTCTCGGTTGATTGGATGAATAGCGGCCTACACAGAAGGCCACGCTAAATTGTGACATAATCACATAACATTTCTATTTCAATGGTTTATTTATATGTATTTATCAAATATTGGGTAATTTTGATGAGAAAATAAAAAATTACATGAAAATTTAAAAATGTTTTGTTGCTAAAATACGGAGATTTTACGGTGGCTTGTGGTGTAGACCACTTAGAGCAATAATGGGTGAAATACGTTATTTGTGTTATTGCTATATGTATTTTTGCTTTACGTCTACACTTCAACGGTTAAAATATGCATGTTGACTCATAAATACTTTATTTTATATGAAAGGTAATATATATATTTCTCCAAATGAATATATTCATAACTACATATTATAAATAAGTGAACCTTTTAAGTATGATTCAAACAAGCTCTGAAGTTATTACCCTTCTTAAACTGAGTTCAGAGTATTGTCATGGGAGATAAAATGACTGGCTTTTATAGATTTATTACAGCAAGACTAACCTACTTCCATACTTTTAGCCGTTCAGAAATATTATGCAGGCACATTCTTGTGGTATGGAATTTGCTCACGCAATCCACCACACCTTTAGCAGTCTGAGGAGTTAAATATTTCTTCTATATATATATATATCTTATCTCACTAAGCCATATTGACGGTATTAATAATTTAAATACTAAATTCACTTCGTGGTAAGACACACTTAAGTGAAGTCAAACCTAAGTACGAATATATATGTATATGAATATATTCGTATTATTTGAAATATATAAATATAAATCCATTTATATAGCTTTAGCTATACATAATACTCTTTTCCTTCTCATTTTTTATGGACTATATTGTTGAGCAATATAATTGTAATGTTCTTAATATTTCTAACTCACAATCCTATCCCATTGATAAGTATATATATTATTTCATTGTACTTTTTAATGACTTTGTTGTTTATTTTGTAGTTAATGTGATGATGGTAAATAAGTTTAGTCATATAAAAACAAAAATTTACGAACATCCATAATCTTATTGCATAAAATACTCTATTTATGAGTAAACTCTTCTAGTTACCTGCAATAATCCAGCGACATCATACTTAAATAAATATGTTTTAGCTTAAATATGTATAATTACAGCTTGAATACTTAAATTAATATTCAATTTTTAAAATAAATGTCGGATGAAAAGTTCTTAAATTAAAAAAAAAAAACTAAGGTGGGTGCTTTAGACCACACGATAGAAGTAAAAACATCAACAAGGCGAGATTAATAATGTAAAATATAAATTATAAATAATAGTTCATTAAAAACAGGATGAAATGATGAACAATTCCCTCGCCTACATTATGCATTTCCGATTTTTAGTTTCTGAAATATTTTAATCCATAATCTTAATAAAAATCTTTATAATTTGGTTTTAGACACTATTTTTTCCCTTTTTGCCTCTCTAACACGAGTCACGTTGAGATACAATTTTGAATAATAGCTCATAACAAAGATGATGAAATGATGAATATTTCCCTTCCTACAACATGTAGTTCCAATTTTTAGGTTTTGAGATACTTTAATTCATATGCAAAAATATTTCAATTAGTCGACTACAGCCGACTTTACCCGACCGTTACACAACGTAAATCTGATGGCTCAATCTAATTCACTCTCTACAAAGTAAAAAACGCGCCTAATGAAGTTTTCAGTTTAAAAAAGTTATTAAAGATTACTAACATATGTTTTTCCAATATTTAAACATGGTTTAAAAATTTTCAGCGCCATGCTCTGCTAAGGCCCAGTTACACAATTCACAGTTTAAACTAAGATTCAGTTATCTGGACTTAATCTTCCAGACTGTTATCACCACTTTCGGTCGTTGGTAAAAAGTTAAATCTAAACCAAGATATAGGAAGGAAGTAGCAGGTGTTTGTTTTCGTTTAACGAAAGCCAAAGTTAAATTAATTTGTGTTAATTAGTGTTTGTTACCAAAAAATATCTATCATAAAATTCATCATCAGACCAATGGATATACTTTTTTCTCCATTAGTAAAAATTTAATTAAATCGAGGGAATCCTCGTCATCTGTCAAAATCTGGCATATCCCTTCTTGCAAGTGAAACGATAAATATAAATGGTTGACACGAACGATACAGCAAAAACGTGGTGGAAGGTTATCATAGTTGACAAAGGTAACCCCTTTTTCTTCGAAGTAACGCTGAAGTGCCTAGTATCGACCGATCAAGATTAAACTTGGTTTAATCTTAGATAACGCTTAATCTAAGCTTTACTTAGTTGGAGCAACTGGCCCTTAGAGTCCGAGAGCTCATGCAAAATATCGACATTGTGATGAAAACTTTGAAAGTTTTTTTTTTGTATATTTATATTAAAAAAATGAGAGTTGGCTTTTATATTATATATAGTACAGCTACGTAACGTAATAAAAAGTTACTTTGTATAAACCTGTAACGTTAATTTGAAGGTTTCTTAAAGTGTTTTTTATTGTAAAATATGCAATGATAAGAATCATGAATTCCCTTATTAATTTTATTCAATTATTCAAGTTCATACCAACTCTTTCAGGAAAGAATATAATTCCAGTCGTGATTTCCAAGAACAGTTATAATCTCGTGGGAGGAGAAAATAACAATATATCAAGGATCAAGCAAAGAGAGAGAGAGAGAGAGAGAATTATTACATCAAAAAAGGTCGGGTCAAAATGAACTTAGTACAAAGGTCAACAATGTCTAGCCGCAATTGAAATTTTCGCAAAGAGCCCATAACGGGCAACAACATTTTCCCTCCTCATTGGGGTCAAGTCTTTCCAGTCACAAATTAATTTCATCGGGGGTTGAGAGCCCGATAAAGTACTAGAAAAGTTCATTCGAACACGACTATTTCACACGAGCGTGTGCTCCGGCTATCAAGGACAGCTGTAGAAGAAAGAAAACGAGAACGAAAAGGAAAAGGAGAAATAATCGACGAGGAAGAGGATTGCTACGTGATTGATAAAAAAAAAAGTAATAAAAAAGGGAGTCGATAGGTCTTCTCCCACAATAATCTTATTTTTACGATTCCTTTTGATATCGCTTACCGAAGGCTGCAATACAATGGAAACAATAAATTGAGTCTTTATTTGTTTTATTTTTTTCTTTAAATAAAAACGATTGTGAACTTGAGAAACTTGTAAATCTTTTTATTCATATAATTGTATTGCTGATGTGTACATAATTTGAAACAAATTAAACATTTAGTGGTGCAATACATTACGTAAATATTTCTCAGGTAGATGAGAATAACATATATTCATCTTAATCTTCAAAAAGTGGCATCAATTGAATTGTCTTTTAAACCTAAATATGTAATATTAATTTTATTAACATTAACACAATTAAACTTAAAGCACTTAATTGTTAAGATTATCACGGCTGCGAAATCTGGTAGGCAATGAGCGCATGGAAAGGGATGTAATGTTTATAGAAGTTTGTATGTTTTAAAGTTTATTATATAATATATTTGATGTATATAAATCTTTAAATACTATTGTTCAAAGTTCATATTTTGTCGCAATGCCATATCTTCGTCAATTATTCATCAAATCCAATGACTGAGCACTCATTTTGAACATCTTCTTTTCTTTCAGATGGGAAAAATACTCATATCCACCCGAAATTTAAAAAAATAATACGAATTTTTTTCTAGACTGTACAATAAATTATTTAAAAGTTTACTGAATTCCTTACAGATAGTGAGAGATACAGAAAGTGTAATTCGAAAACATTTAAGTTTAAAACAGAATGTAGTTCAACGCATGGGCCGAATAGTAATATATAATAATTATGACTTTATGTTTATATTTTACCCATTCTCTTCCAGCTTTATGAATTATTATTGAAGGGTCAAGAGGATTAGGAGATAAGTGCATTTTTATGAAAAATTGAAGTATTGCTGACAGTGAAGATGTAAAGTGATATATTATCCATATTTCTTCGTTCCATTCATAAAAATTCAATGATCGGTTTATGACCGAGTTGATAGGTGTGGTTCATTGACAATAGCCTTCGGCATTTTTATAGATACAGGTGATTTTAATTCCTTTTTCTGAGAATTCCAAAATGTTACTTATCCTTTTATCCATTAACCCCGTTGATTATCAAGTATAGAAGATCTAAATACGTTTGTTAACCAACCAAATAAAAAAAGTCATAATTTAAAATTGCTTTCAATCTACAAACTATTAATGTTCAGTTAAAAAATAAATAAAAGTGCTAGGAATGTCGTTTCCAAGGAGTCGCGTTCAGTTTTTTCAATTGGAGGCGAATATGTAATTTAATGAATTTCAACGAGTTTTTCATGATAAAGTTGGACTAAAGTTGGTAGAAAGTAAATGATTGTTGAAAAGTGACGAATTAGGTATCAAATTTCAACAACTACTTTCAAAAAATACCTCAACTTATTAGATTCGACCCTAAATTGGAAAACAGGAAAATAGTGTATAAATGATCTAATATCAATTTGATTAAACTCCATTCAATAATAAGAACACGTTTTAAGAACTCCTGAATCCAAATAACCAAGTATCGCTAAATGGTATGTGTGTGTATGGGAGCAGTATAGCTCAAAAACGAAAAGTCGTTCGGAACTGGAACTACGTATTTAAAGTTTTTATATATTTGAAATTTTACAGCAACCTTTTTGTCAAAATTGACTAACCGAAAGTGCAACTTCATGTGATTGATTTTACAAACTTTTACACAATATTCTGGAAAAAGCAGCTCTAACGATTTTTATTAAACTCATTTGATCAATAATTATTAAGTGGTTCTTATTTTGGGGCAGGTTTTATCCTCATCGATGCAGTCTGACAGGGTTTAAATGTCGAAATTTCAAAATTTCTTCGTATAAATTATCCCTGATTTTGTTTATTTGAAATAATTAACCATTTCAAATTACAATCTGGTAGAAAAAAAATGGGTAAATATAAGTTATGAAAGAATTTGAAAATTAACTAAAGGAGAAATAAGGGAACATAATAGAGAATAAAAGAAATCCAAGCTCACTCCCAAGCTTGACTGAAAGGTTAAAATAGGCTTCCAAACGTGGCACAGGCTTAATATAGTACAGAATAATATTATATACGTAGGCATTTTTTATAAAATAGGTGGGTATTATTTAATACATAATTGTATAAATGACGGTAGTATAAACATTAAATTTGTATAAATATCGGCAAGTAAAAATATATATATATTTTTTTAACTTTATTTATTCACCCACACCTGTCATAAGCAATGGAAATTAGAGGGTCTGCTGTCGGTAAGTGAACAGGTAGTGGATTGATCGGTGTGATGGAGAGGAGTGCCCAGCGGCATTCCTTCTTGTCTTGATTTTAGCATATTTTTAAGTGAGGAAATCCCTCATCCAGCTCCTTTTGAGCCTCCTGAGTTTGTTTTCGGGCATGTTAAATTTAGCCATACTTTGTGTAGCCATGAGTGTGTTAGTATGTCCATGTAAGTTATTGTGAAATCGCTTGTAGTGTATCCGTATGTGATCGTTAACTGTTGGCATTTGAAGGTCTTTATGTAATCTAATGTTTGTGACATACCATGGAGCTTTGGTTATGGTTTTGAAAGTTTTAGACTGAAAAGTTTGTAGTTTTCGTATGTGGGTCGTTTTGGCTGTGCCGTAAATTTGTGAAGCGTAGGTCCATATGGGCTTAAGTAGATAATTGTAAGTGTTCAGTTTTTGTTTTATGTTTAATATTGAGCGTCTTGAGAGAAGTGAGTAAACAGTCGTAGTCTGAGGTTTAAAGTTATAGAGTAAATCACGATTCAAAAGTAATATAAACAAATTTCAATTTCAATTAAAAATCGAGCTTCAAATACTTAAAATTATTTATAAGTAATACAAAATATACTCATTCAAAAATATTTAATTTATGCATGTTATTATCACAATAAATTAATGGTATGATTAAGCAAGTAAGAAATAAATTTAAATTAGCAATTTCAATTCACTTTAAATCCATTTTTATTCAGAACTTCTCTGTAAACAATGTGTGGTTTTTGAATGTTCTGTTATGGCTTAGTACATAGTCTTGCCCATTGCCATTGAAAACATAAATTTCAATATTTTAAATAAACATGTTCTACTTGCTGCCACATATAATTGCCCATGCGAAATTACTGGACGTCGCAATAATACACACATTTTTCCAAAACTTTGAATCTGCGATTTGATTATGGTCATAGCAAATGCAGCTATTAATAAGAACGTTGTTCTTTGAAAGTCGAATGTAAGTATTGTGCCAGAAAATGTTAAATAAATTCTTGGAATTAAAATTCTTTAATTTGAAGTAGCCCCCGTTAGTATTTCACTCTCATTCGTATTTCATTAACTAATGGTTCTGCAGTATTGAAGTTAAGAATGAGCACAACTATAGAATTTACTTAGAACATTCCATGATATCATATCTTCAAATAATAGTCCAGATTACATCATTAAATGTAAAATTTTTGATTTATCAAAAATCGAAATAATGGAAATTGAGTTTGAAAAAAAAACCGTTCTAAATGTTTAAAATGATATATCTCTGCAACAAATAGTCCGATTTCGTTGTTTTTATTTTATTTTATAGGAAATCAAGAAAGCTTTCAAATAAATTTATTTATTACTGGCATTATCAATAAAAAAATGTTTACTTTATGAGTTATTCGCAAGTAAAATACTGAATTCATCAATACTGAATTATGCAGCTTGTTTTCGGGAAAGTATGTTACATACATAAATTATAAAGGTTTCAAGCGAAAGACTTTAGTCAAGTTTTATTGAAATCGTTGAAGCCGTATTGGCGCTAAAGTCTAAACCGAATCACGTTTTTCGGTCGTCATTTCGAAAGGAAAGGACTGGTGATAATGAAACGTATAGAAAAACACTTCTAAATATTATTGCGACGTTTTGTCAAAATTTAAAAGAAATCTGTGAAGAACTTTCGGAGATTAGCCGTTTTGAACAAACTACCATTTATATTTTTGCTTACATACTATTTAATATTTTTATTTATTGATAACACTAAAGTTCGTCAATATCTATTAAACAAAAAAAAAGAAGGAAGAAAGTTGGTTGAATAATAGAGGAGTAAAAGAGGCTGAACCGTTTTGTGTTTGCTTATATCATTATATAAATATCATTATATACCATATTGGTCCCCCTACAATATAGTCATTAAGTAATAAATTAGAAAATTAAAACATTAAGTAGTTTCATGATTTTTCCTCTTTTAAACTATTTCTTGACATATAATAAGTTTTGATTTATATTGCTGGCACTTGGTGAGTTTTTGCATATATAAATATGATTTATATAATGATTTTGCATATATAAATATCATTTATATAATGATATTTATTTCTGCTAAAGTAAGGGTGGTAAGTAAAAGTTGTGCGATGCGCGCACCGCACCTCATTTTTTAGCTCTATTTATATAGAAAAATATTCAAAAACATAGTAAAATTCATTCCTTAAAGTGAAAGGAATGATTTAGCTTAATCAGCAGATGAAAATTTCCTAAATAAGCTTAGGAAGGTAACGGGTAAAATAAATTGCGCTTCTAGACTATTGATTAGCATGGAATATCCGGGTCGGAGAGGACGCCCTTGGCGTTGAATGGAAGATAACAAATCGAACGGGAAAGGCCCAGTGACAGGTGAGATCTGAAGACTCTCGGTGCTAGGAGGCAAGGACACAGCCGGCCAAATGGTCTTCGCTATAAATAGCAGACCGGTCCTCGTGAGTTGTGTCTGCCCTCGCTGCTCTAGCACACCTCTCTTATAGCCAGAGGTTAGGGGATATAATAATATTATAATTATGATTATAATACAATCGATATTTTAATAATGATATACTAGTATATCATCGACTGATTGTAAGAAGTTACCCAGTTACACCGACCGTTGTTAACATTAATTTTATTGCACCAATCAATTTTCGTTGGACCAATGTTGATTAGCTTTAACAACGTGTTAAGTTATCACGATTAGCTACCCTAACGTTAGACTGATGTTAAAGTGTAACCTTTCAAACGGTTACTTCTAACAACCAACGCACATTCCCTTCTTATGAGGATGCTAGTGTACAGTTTTTCTTTTGTACGTTTTTAATGACTACTACAAATATGATTTCATCCCAAGAACATTCTTCTGAAGAAAGTTTTTCATCTGATGAAGACTTATTAAATCTTATCAATCTGTTTTTCACTTTCAGAAAAATTGTTCCCTCTTTTTGTTTTTCCATCGTCTTTACAATAATTAACAAGCGATAACCAATCAAATAGTCTAACACCTCGTTAATCGTAAATATTAAAGTTTATATACAAGTGGATGGAAGGTTTTATAATATAAACCAATGGGCGTGACATAGAACCCAAAAATTTGAAAATAACGAGATTTTGTGATCATATTATCATACGATTCAAGTTAAAAGCAAATGGGTATTCATGAGTTTTAAGTACATAATTAAATATACTAAGTTTTCCCGAGCGCCGGTTTGAGAACGACGTAATTCTGAAAATTTTCTTAAATAAAATATTTGTAGGTTAAGATAAGAACAAGCTATTTACGAAGTTTCGGGCGAATGTTAATAATTTGATAAAAAGGTGTCTCTACAACAGACTGCAAGTTCATTTACAATCACCTGTTCTTGTTATAAGTCATCAATAAGATGACGTTACCACCTTGTTAACTTACTCGATTTAAAAATTATTTAGAGCAACTGAATCTAAAGTTTAACATTGGTTAAGTTTTAACGTGGGTTAGTTAAAAGATAATGTTGGTGCAACCAGGCCCAGGTATACTTTTAAAATCTTATTAAGTACATTTGTGAATTCCGATCATATTTATATATGCGAAAACTCACCAAGTGCCAGCAATAAAAAACAAAACTTATTATATCTCAAGAAATATTTTAAAAGAGGAAAAATCATGAAATTACTTAATGTTTTAATTTTCTAATTTGTTACTTAATGACTATATTGTAGGGGGACAATTATGGTAGCATTGCTACACCAGGCGAGATAGGTCGACTTGGGTCACAAATATCTGAAATGACTCGAAATAAAATAAAAAATATCTTTTTTACTATAATGTAATCGAGTCCTGAACCTTCTTTCAGGTACTCTAATAGTGTTCGACCTATCAGGAGACCGTGGTACGAAATTGGTTGAGTGAAATTTGCAAAGTGGAAAAATTGAAGAAATTTCTGAGCCAAGCAAAAATCTGTAAAAGATCATAGATTAAATGATGAATTATTTTGTGAAAGATCGTATAGTATTACGTTTCAAGAGAAGAAATTGGTGCCAGACTTAATAGCGATATCCAAAAATACACCAGTTGCTTGTTGTTTTCATCAGTTATTATTCTTTTTCAGTCAATATGTCTTTATAAATTACATTTTCAAGTACTTGGGAGCATATCGGAAGGATTCTAATCGGTCTGAAAAAAGGACTATATTTATCTTTGTATGATCTACTTATCATTTTAATAATTCAGCCTCTCAACTGGGTTTAGCCACAGTGAAGCGGTTGAGAGAAAAATGCAGAGATCTCCTGGAGTCATGCTTTTCCATCCACAGTTGGAGGGACAAGTCTGACTCAGAGATCTCTCGCCTGATTGTAAATAGTGTATGTAGGCATGTATGTGTTCTTTTTAATTTATTTATTTTTAGGTAATTTTATACTTATTTATTGTATATATGTTATTTTTCTGTATAATTTATTTTTTTTTCATTTGTACGCAGAGTGTGAATGTGATCTCTGAACACTATTACAAATGTCCATTGAGACAGGTTGTAATATTTTCAATAAAATATAAAAAAAAATTTAAAAAATTGAATATCACAATTACATTAGATTTTTATATGTCTTTAGTATACAGTTGTGAATTGCACATATCGCTACTGTTACTGCAAAAGATCGGATGTAAAAATTTTAATTAAATAATTTTAATTGTTGAAAATTAATATCACTATAAAATAATGTAAAATGTAATATTTTAGGTCCGATGGAAGACAAATTAACAGGTTGATTAAGATTAAGATTACAACACCCTGTATGGGATAAATAAAGCTTAACCATTAAGGCTGGAAATGGTTACTATATATTTAGAGACATAACCATAGATAAGAACGAGATTTATCAATTATATAATTTAATAATAGCAGAATAGGAATATTAAAGTCAAATAGAAAAGGCATACATTTTGTAGAAATTATTTACAAATAGAAACTTCTGTTTTTACGAAGCTTCGTAGCTCTTATTTATTTTTTTTTATTAATTTATTTTCAATTATTTGTACGTGTTCCTAAATTACCTAACTAAAACTAAAACTTATAAATATTTGTCTCAGATTAATACAATATTTAAGTGTTTTTAAAACATGGATTATACTGATTCGGAGAGGACTTGCCATAAACACAATACAAACCTAAGCTGATAAGACTTCAGTACCGGAGAGATAGGGCAAACGGATTACATCGGTACTCGAAATTCATGTGAGTATTTTTATTATATTCATAGGTCACTCAAATTTATAACTAGTAAATAAAACAAAGCATTCTTTTTTGTTCATATGAAAGAAATTTAGAAAATTTCCTATATTAAAATTTTTGAATGTATCCAGTTGATGATAAGAAAGCAACCACTTGAGAATTTTCTGGATGTTAATTAGAAAATACGGATAAGAAAATAAGGCGAAAATAATTCTTAAAACTTATATTTTGTGGATAAAGAAAAGGTTGTTGCGAATAATCTTTCAATCAACTAAATGTAAACATGGCTAATTTTTTTTATGTTAATTTAAATGATAATCTATCATGATCGTCATCCAACAAACATTGGTAAATTAAGAACACATTAAATTAAATAACAAAAAATATAATATAAAATTATTTACTTTTTACAATAAAAAGTTATTTTAGGTGTATCATAGAGATGAGAAAACAAAGACCAAACTAAATAAGAAAAATAATAAAAAAAAATTAAAATTAACAAATTTTAGATAAACTGAAAGATTAAACAACTTATAAATCAAATTTCACAAAAATAATTAATTGTGTCTCTCCTATTAGAACTGAAAGAATTTTTTAAAGAAAATATTTCATTTTTCTTAATTTATTATAAAGTCATAGAACTAATATTATATTTTTAATGATGATATTTAATATTAATTATAAATTTAATTGGTTAAAATTAGTGTATATAGGTATGTCTGTGTTTTTTCTTAATTTACTTATCTTTAAATTATTTTATTTTATTTTGTTTTTATTTACTGTAAATACAATTTGAATATTATTTATTAGTTTGTTTGCTTCTGCTTATTTTATATTTTTATGTATATATAATGTGAATGTGGTCTTACCTCTCTATAACTATTGTCCAATTGACAGAATGTATATATTACTCAATAAATAAAAAAATTAAAAATTGGTTAAAATTAATCCGGATATGTAGAACCTTTCAAATTTAATTTTTCACATTATCGAAAATATTTACGTTTACCAGCAGTATCTAACAATTATTTACAAAAAACAGATCTGGACGAAGAAAATAACACAACAGAAGGTATTTTATGAGATGTATTAGCAATAAAGTTTAAGATGTATGTTCGTGAATTGTCATTAAAGGTAATATTGTTTTAAGAAAGGACATATAAGTGTAATGGTTTAATTGAAATTTTTATTGTCACATTAAGTTTTAAGTGCCAAAGTTTTATTAACAAAAAATTTTTTTGAAAACTAAATAATTTTTTTTTTTACTTAATTTCTTCTTCAACAGACTTTTCATGATTTGTTTATTCTGAAAAACAATTATGATAAAACAGTTCCACGAATTTCATTCATCTCAGCAGTTTGTTTGTTAATGGCGTAAAACTTTAATGGTCATCAACCTTATTTCAACTCTGTCTTTATTTTTTTTTTTTAATTAACTCATTTTACATAAACATTATATACACAATAATTACACACATTTATTTCTTTATGTTATTTTATTTCTATATATATATTTTAATAAACTATTTATTTGACGCTATGAAAATTTTAGGACTAATTCTATAGTTTTTTGGCCATCTTTGAGGATTGTTGTTAATTCAGGTTTAACGTATTAAGACTATTAAGATGCGATTTAATGTAAAATTTGGGTATTCCTGAAAAATATGTCATGTATTAATTTCAGTAGTTTTGATGACAAAACAAAAATGTTTTGAGGATCTTTTAAGAACTAAAACCTAAACGTTTTGATCACTCTCTCTCTCTCTCTCTCTCTCTCTCTCTCTCTCTCTATATATATATATATATATATATATATATATATATATATATATATATGTTTTATTTTATCTTTTTTTTCTGTCTGCTTTCCAGACCTCCTAATCAACCTTTGCCTATCTTGGACTTCTTTCTGGTGGATCGTATTGATAAATACGATCCTTTCTCAGCAGCCTGAAGATGGTGATGGAAGAACTGCTTAATTCGATGGAAGCTCTCGGGATGCTGGCACACTAATTTCTTTGAGATGCTCCATCACCATGTCTTCCAATTTTATCTTAAAGGTATCTACTTTCTGATTTTAAAGGAAATCAGTTTATTTCTAAATTAGTAAATATATATATTCATTACTATATTATATTGTATTCAATAATAGATTTTTTTCATGAATTTTTTTAGCCTTAGTGATAAGAAACACTTATCTGAAGATAAATATGAAATTGCGAATAATATCAAAATTAAAATTTAAAGAAGTAGATACATTTTTTAAACCGTACCTTTCTCCAGTTTTTTGTCTATTTTTTATAAACAATTAACAGAACTTTATATCAATTTAAAGATTACTAATTGACAGTTTTTCAAGCAATAAAAACAATTTGTTGATTAAACCAGACCAAAGTCTATGACTGACCAATAACTTTAGGGATTTAATAGAAGCTTTCTGACAAATCGGAAAGGCTATTGAAAAATGTGTGGTGTTCCAAACAGTAAAAATAAACATTTCATACCTATATTTGTTCAGAAATTATACGATATTTTGCAGAGAAAAAAGAATTTGATGTATTATTGGTAGTATTTTACTGTCTATTATGTATAATAATAATATACGATAGGTGGGGGATATTTTTATCGTTAGAGGCCTCAGTAAGGTTAAGGCAGTGGTAATCGAGGCCGAAACAATTTTTTATATTTTGTACTTATTTTTATTTATCAGTAAATACACACCCATATACACATATACATACACATATATTCAACTCGATTCTATTAATTTTTAAATTTTTGTAACCTAAATAATTAAATATTAATTAATTCGAGCGCTAGATTAACAAATATGCCGCAGAAACGTTTGGTGACCTCTGTCAGTTCAGACCTCCGAGCTCGTAGTTTCTCACCTGTGCAATTGATAGATAATTATTGATAATTTATTTTGGACGAGATGAAACATGTGTATTTTTATTTTTATTTAAAACATTTATGCATGCCAATTTAAACACATATCCGGCGATTTTTTGCATCTCTATTTACAAAATGCCGACATTTCTTTAACTCTATTTGGTAAAAATTAGAATTTTATCTATTTAGAACTAAAATAATAAGGATCGTTAATTTTTTGTAATATTTAAATGACAAATTTTCATCTTTTGGTTATTAATGATTGCGGAATGACGATTTGTTTCCATGCGTACGGATATGTTTTAAGATTGCAGGAAAATAATTTAAAATTCAAGTACTATTGAAATATTGATAGCCTCTATACGTCTAAATTTAATGCTTGACACATAATTGTTGATTTCGTTTTTCAAGAAATCCTATGGTTTATTTCTGTCGATCCAGCCTGAGATTTCTGCAACGCATCTGCGTCGCACATTTCCCGATGACTTCTTTCATTTCTTTTGCGTCCTTGAGTATCCTTTCTCTCTGACCTTAACTATGATTACCAAGATATCCAGGATAATATTGCAAACATGAGCTGAAAAATACATGTCTAAGCTCGTTTGACAACCCCTGATGGTTTATTGAGCATATATACAACGTAATGGGATTTTTTAAAATAATATATTCCTAAAGCAAATTTTATCCCGTGGTTTTGCTGAATAGGAACTAAGTTTCATTTTAAATGAGAAATAAGTTAACAGTTTTCGCTCCATCTTCAAGAAGTGCGACGTGGAATGACTCCAGCTGTCGAACCGTAGTTATTCTTGGTAATGGAAAATTCATGTATTCTGTCATTTGGTTTTTAAATTTTGTTTGCATACAGTAAAATAATTGAAAATGACCAGCTTTACTCCGGGAAATTAACGGAATAGTGTAGCTGGAATTGTCAAAGGTTAGTTTTTTTATGATTATTATTTATTTTTAAAAAAAGACAAATGAGAGGTTAGTTTTTAGGTTAGACTAGAAAAAAAAAATGAACAGATGTTAATATGATTTTTTTTATTTTTTAAGGTTATTTTATGAGATGATACTTCCTATCATTAATTGAAGATATTTTTATTCACTAAGGTTTATTAATTAAATAGATTTTTGTGCTAATTATTTGTTCTGATAAGTATCCCTCCTCGATAAAGTCCATGTTGTTATTTATTACAACACATAGGACCGATGTAATTTAGAATATTATCAAGTTATAATTTTTCTAAACTGATATGAACAAATTTAAATATTATTAACGTACGTAAATAAAGACAATTTATTAGACACATATTTTAGAACTAGGAGTTGTTCTGAAGAGGATCGAGTACGAATAAACCGAAGATACCCTAAGCCATAATAGTAAAGTGTATCTGATAGCTAGGACCCAAAAATCGACCTGATCGCAGGCCAAGGTTTGAATGTAAATTACGAAAGTGTATGCTATTCTGAGTAAAATGGATCTAGAAAGGCAGACTAGAGCCGCTGCTTTAAAAAATGGCGGTTGATTTAAAGAATATTAGGACAGTATTTGGGCACAAGATTTTCTTTTATGATGTGCAAAAAAAAAAAAAAACAGAAAATTTATTTTTCAATATTTCTATTTAAAATACAATTTATTTATTTTTACTAACAGAAATATTAATCACAAAACATTTTTGTGATTAGTGTTTGAAAACCTTCGTGATTATTTACATTATTTGTTTTAATTTTGAATTTATTTTATCAGTAATCTCTACATAATCGCTGTTTTTAATTAAATTATTACGAAATGTATATAGAGATGAAGAACAATATAGGAATTAAAGTTATAAGGTAAATACAAATTATTATCAATATAAATTATTATAAAAATAAATTATACAAAAAATGTTTTAATGAAATACTTTATTAATTAATTAATACTAAAATATTGAAAACCGTTTTTTTTATAATTAATAATAACAATATGCAATGTTATTAAAATTAATGTATTCTGATGATCAGATCAAAACCTGTGAATCGTTATGAGGAATAAGAAATGACGATCACTGGATATAATTTATTAAAAATAATAAAAAGAACCGATTAATATTACATTAAAATACGCAATAAATCAACTGATGTAGCCATACTCGATAAGGCCGGAGAATCCTGGGTTTACAATCTTACCCAATGAGGTACCACCCTATTTAATAATAATTAGCTACTATAAATATTACGAATTTTAAAAATAAGGTACTAATAAGAAATATACAATCTGCGTATTCTAATAATGGAATCAGGCCCGATAGCTATATTAAACCAGGACAGAGTGAGAATCAGATGTTGGCGTAGGCCCCACAGCGAGGCACAGCTGCCGCTGGTCTGACCCAGTACTGAATCTAAGTCGCACGGTTGCTGAGATTGTGCCTGTCTTGTTAGCGTGTCGGATGGAGGTCTTCTGCAACAATTATCATGTCGGTATGTCCAGAGATTTGTCCTCTTCCTCATTATTCTAACATTTTATTAAGCAGTCAGTAGGTCACCAATTTGGACATTTTTTTTTTTTTTTATGTTTCCATATCCAATAATATAAAAGTGTTCATTCTAATGAGCCTTTGGAACCAAGAAAGAAAGTATCAATTTGAAAAATCAGTTTTACTTCCATATTTATTTATTCATGTATTTCTGCATATTAAACAACATATACACACCTTTTTTTTTTTTTTTTTGCTTGGAATAATTAAAAATACGCTCGAAATTTTTAAATGAGCTTGGGCGCCAAAAAAATCTGAAAGCATATAAAGTATAGCCGCTTTGAGTAAAGTAGGTCAAACAAGTGTTTAAAGTAAAATGCCATTTCACATTTGTTTTAAGAATCCACAAAAAAAAAAAAAAAATTTAAATACTAGTTTTTAATCAAATAATATATATATATATATTTTTTTTTCATATACATAAAACTTCAGCTCAGCTGGCAACTGATAGAACTTATGTTGTTTGTTTTACAGTTATTGGCTGTATATAAGGTAGATGAATAGTACAAAATAATTAGTTAGCTGCTTTAAATCAATGATTTAATTAAATATTCAAAATATTAATTGGATTATTTATTGAGATTACAGATATTTCGGTTAATTTGTATCTGCTAATTTGTCTTAACATTTTATTATGGTTGTCACTTCATTCTTTTATTTATATATAAAAAAAAAACGTTAAAATAAAACCTCACTATCGGTATTCTTCTTGAAGTGATCACTTCTTTAGTGGCGCTTAACAGTTTTTTGTGAGTTGTGAATGAGACTGAACCGTCCGCTCGGCTGTCACGCTCATTCGGGTAAAGTCGGCTTGAGTCCACTAATTGTTTTATTTTGAGTAAAATATCTCAGAAACTGAAAATCGGACCTGCATACTTTAAGAGAGGGAAATTTTCAGTACTTTTCATAGCTATTATTCAAAACTGTATGTTGTTAGAATAAGCAAAACCAGAAAAAACCAACGAAAAAAATGTCAAAAACCAGATCATAACAAATTTCATTTTTTTTTCATACCTCTCTAGGCATATACGTAGATATGTAGCGCAGAGACTGGAGTTACCTGGTTTACAAAAGTAGATGGTGTTTCGAGGATTTTATTGCCTAGCGTTAATATAATTAATAGATTTTTTGTTATAATGGTGTAAATGATTTGTTAGCTGTAAGCTTTAAGCTGTAGCTCCTCAAAAATTGTATAATACCCCAACTTTGACAGAAAATAATTTCAATTCAAAGTAGAGCGGTATGTGAAAGTTGTGTGTTGCGCGCACAAGATTTTTTTCTGTTGCATTACAGACCGACCTTGTAGATCTTTTGCCGCCTTAATAAGACTATAGGTGCATCCCTGCCTGATTTGGGTTATTTATTTCTAGTTATCACCATGCAACTCTATTGCTTCTTTGTTGATTCGATTTATTTATCCCCTTTTTGGCCTTCCACGTGGTCTTTTGCCTACTATTGAAGCATTAATTGTCTTGTAGAGGCTTCCAGATCCTGCTAGTTACATGTCCCACCCACCATAACCGCCTTGCCTTCATATCATGAGATATTGATTGACCAGTTTCTGTAAGCAGCTCTCTGTAGGTCATTTTTCTCCATGTATAAGTACTCTGATAGCAGATCGTTCTGGTTATCATGCGGATGATTTTTCTCTTAAATCTGTCTATCATTTTTGCAGGGTGATGGTTGTATTAATATTACAAAGCAAGTAAATGTGAAATAACATAACACAATATAACACATGATATAACTTGTAAAGGAGCTGACATAGATAATACTTCAATAACTACTCTAAGTTAGATCTCGTGACCATCTTATTTTTAGACGCCTCCTAGAGTTAGCACAATGTATTGGCTGAAAGATTTCAAATAAGTGGGTTAGTTTGAGTAAACGATTTTTCGATTTAAGAATATATAATCTGTCAGGCTAAAGCTGCAATGAATGGAATATCGAGGTCTTTATGGATAATTTAACTAGCGACTTAATTATGATATTTGAAGATTTCTCGAAGGGTTTGGATGCAGGAAGAATTGATAGTTTTGTTTAGTCTCTGAGTTCAATTCCAAATCATGCCCAAATAGTAAATGAGCTTTTTGAGATTAATTAGAAGTTTGAAGTATTTGTCATGTAAGTATTGTAGTAGTCGAAATTTAATGTATATACTGCAATCATATATCAAATTAAGATTTCTGTATTTATGCTATATTTGTTCATTTTAAGTGTGCATTTGACATAAACATAAATAAAATCGCATATCAGTGACACTTAAGAGATAAGTCAAATCAACTGCAACCCGATTGTGGTTGACAGATTTCAAACCACAAACTACCCTAACCGCTCGTATTAACCTAGTTTTTACGTTTGGTGGTTGCTGCTTTCAAAGCTCCGTGATCAATTGTGCGTGTACTTTTACTATTCGGCAATTCGTTTTATAAATAAAACATTATAATTTTCACTATCAGCTAAATAATTTATAGTTACATCGAAAGTTAAATAAATAATACCTGTAATTGATTTTGTATTTCTGTCAGTTTTTATAAAAATATATTCTATATATTTTTTATTCAACTTGTTCAAGGTTTTGGCTAAAAAGGCTAAACTTTTACTATGGTTATAGCTATTATAATTGTTATACAACCGAAATAAAATGTATTTTAATTCTTTCTGAAATTCCTATAAATCTCATAGCATATATATTAGCTAAAAAACAAATTGAAAAATATATTTTCTCACTAATTTTTCTTTTCCTTTTTAATCTTTTTTTCTTCGTAATGAATTTAAGTAAATAATAATGCTAAACTTGGACAACTCAATAAGTATTTTTTTACTATTTTTATAGCATAAAAATCAAGCATCTGATAACTGAAAATTGAAAAACGTATATATAATTCATTACCTGCTAAATAACTATGTATTCCGCCGTTTACTATTGAGAGATATCCTGCACGAAATCACCTGCAAACATAAAAATAAGATCTTCAATAAATTATACTAAATCATATAGATAAAATATAACCTATTTAAAATTTGTTTAAATGATTTTTATATATTAATAAATTTGTGATGAAGTACTATTTTTCAAAAATTGTTCACTGATTTAAATAATAAATAATTAATTAATTTACATTACTTTATTAATATATTAAATTACATTATCCCTACCAGAGTCCATTAATCGTAGTTCCTTCTATCTTTCCAGATGATCTCAATAACCATTTCTCATCCTTTACTCACTCTTCATCTCATACATTCGATATTAAACATCACAAATTCAATCCTTTTTCTCCCACGTGTCCTATGATGAATTACTTTCCACTATCCTGAAATCCCACACCAATGATTATGGTCCAGACAATATTCCTGTAAAACTAATAAAATCCAGCCTTCCTGACCTTATTCCTGTTCTTTATCATATCTACAATTTTTCATTGCAGAACTCCATATTCCCATCCTCCTGGAAAACCGCCCTAGTCCGACCTTTGAATAAAATTGCCAATCCTACCTCACTGCGCGACTTCCGTCCTATTTCTCTCCTATCCAACCTCTCAAAGCCGCTAGAACGCCTTGTCCAAAATAAGCTCTCAAACTTAATAGAGGAACGTTCCTTTATCAACCCATTCCAATCTGGCTTCCGACCCGGCTATTCAACGCAATCTGCTCTCCTTAAAATAACCCATGACCTACAAAACTCCATTAAACACCAAAACCTTACTATCCTCATCCTTCCAGATTTTTCCAAAGCGTTTGATACAGTTGACCATAACATCCTTTTACCAAATTGCAAAATCTTCCTCTATCCAACAGTGTCCTGCGTTGGTTCAAATCCTTCCTTTCCAATCGATCGCAGTATGTAGTAGTCCCTGATCAACCTCCTTCAAACGCACTTCCCCTCTCCTGAGGTGTCCCTCAGGGTTCCTCCCTCTCTCCTACTCTGTTTGCTATCTACATCAATAATCTTCTCCTCCTGATCCGTCACTCCCAATACCATATCTATGCAGATGATTTCCAAATATACCTTTCCTTTCCGCCCTCCGACCTATTATCTGCCACAGAAAAACTTCAAGAAGACTTAGATGGAATTTGTGACTAGGCAAGAACAAACAAGTTGAATTTGAATGCGGATAAGACAAAGGCAATCTTAATAGGCTCCAAAAACCTCCTTAAAACTGTCCCTAATATTCCAACTCTGTTTCTACATAATAATCCCATCAAATTTCACCCCACCATCAAAAATATTGGAATAACCATTGATCAAACGCTTTCTTGGAAAAATCATATATCCAATATTTCCCGCCGTACCATTTCCACCCTAAAACGTCTTAATTACTCCCGTCACCTATTTCCTTTTGAAACCCTTAGGCTCCTAGTCACTTCCTTAATTTTTCCCCACTTTGACTATTGCTGAACGGTATATGGGGGGCCTCTCTGGGGATCTCGAGGCGAAACTAAAACGTTTGGTAAATTGCTTTGTACGATTCACCTTCGGGATCCCAAGGGACGCCTCTGTTTCCCATTTTTATGCGGAGTTAAAGTGGCTTTATCCTTCCTACCGTCGT
This sequence comes from Nezara viridula, assembly GCA_928085145.1. Lineage (NCBI taxonomy): Eukaryota > Metazoa > Arthropoda > Insecta > Hemiptera > Pentatomidae > Nezara > Nezara viridula. The sequence goes on along the minus strand of OV725077.1, from coordinate 180,077,579 downwards.
AAGTATTTCCTGGCATCCTTCCTCTTTCAAGTCATCCAATCCCACCGTCCCTCATACATCTCAGAGCTCCTTCAATTCAAATCCTCTGTTCGTTCCCGCTCTTCTGATTTATACATAAGGGCCCACCGAACCGCTGCTTTCGACAGATCGTTCATTATCCGATCCTCATCTCTATGGAACTCCATCCCTTCCCATATTCGTCAATCTAATACCCTTCCTACCTTTAAATCCCGCCTGTTCAATCATTTCTTATCCATCCAGTCCCCATAAAATCGTAAATAGATACTACTGAAAATATGTAAATAAATTATTAGTTCGTTCTTCATTATTTGTACTCCAATTTTTGTTTATCTATTTTTTTTATTATCAACTGATCATAATTGGAAAGCAACCTATATGTATATGTATATATATATATATATATATATATATATGTTTTTTTTTTTTTCACCAAGACTGTTCAATTACTCTGTATTTTTATTTATGTATCTCTGAGGCTCCTTAGCCCTCATTTCTGTCTTCCTGTATTATTCTAAATGGACTCGTCCCACAATAAATAAAGTATTATTATTATTACTTTCAGTTTTGTTTTCTTTCCCCCCTATTTTTTATTGATTTTATTTGTCCTCAAAAGTCTATAATAGGTAATTCTTCTCCCTTGCCCCTCTCTATACATTACACGTTCTTCGGACCTGAACCTGAAACAAGAAAACACTCAAAAAGCAGTGGCTACCTTTAGTCTCATACCACTATTACAAACCAATCTCCCGATTTTAATGAAGTCTTTGGCATCGTATTTTAGACCGTTTACAGACCGCAACAGCATCCGGAGGACCTGGGGGGTAGGTAGTCCTACCTTAGTATTCATTTTGGCAAACTTAAAGCAGAGTGCAGTTTTATATGTTTGAAAAGACCTAAAAGTGTTTGGCCATCAATACCCATTGATTATTTATATTTAAGTCTAGTTTGGGTTACCCGCTTATCCGAACCCGACATAGCACCTAACGAGAGACGCGCCCAAGCTCGAAGAGTCTGGCGGGAATCCAAGAACTGTCCAACTCCCTCACATCAGATCGTGGTTGTATTGTTATTTAAGGCACGAGAGTTGATCTGAGGATGTGGATAGAAACCATAATTACCTAAGTACTTATGCTTAATGATGTCAACTGCTACAACTTTGCTGGGTGAAGTAATCATGCCACTTTTTCAAAAATATTACAATTGGCGTCAGGTTCAGTTCTTGAATCAACTCTTATAGTGGTATGCATAGACATCCCTTATACTATACTATTCCTATATCATCACTAAAAGGCTGGTGGTCATAGCACACCCCTTCAACTATAGGTGACATTTAGGGGAGATAGAGGGCCCTTCATCATTCCCAAAACTCCCATTTACTCCCACTACTCACTACAACTTATATTTAACTGATAGATAATGTAATTATCGCGTTTTTATTATCATTTTTGCTATTATTATACTTCTAAAATTATTATTTTTGCTTTTATTATACTTCTAAAATTATTATTTTTGCTATTATTATAGTTCTATGCTGAGAACGTTATTGTCATCTCTTTTTGATATTCTTACTAAATATATGAATGATATAAAAAGAAAAATGATTTGGTGGAGAGGAGTTACAGTTCTTCACACTTCTAGTTCTAGAAAAAGCTGATATAGAAAATAAAGATTCAGATATTGTTTCAAATACAAAAAAACAAAAAAAAAAAAAAGACTTGGAAGGAAATTCTTGCCAAATCCATTGCTTACAAAGGACACAGCTATGTATTATGTATTTCCACCTAAAAGTATTCAAAACACCATTGATACGTTTACTTCGATAGAGAATAAAAGTGCCATAAATCAACTTTAAAAGGGAAAAGATTTTAAGTCATAACTAATGAACTTTATAATTCTTTAAAACATTAATTTATTTTAATCCAAACTCAAGTCAAAAAATAAAGTATGAATTTAACACACTAAATATAAATATAAATATAAAATTTTAATTTCTGTACTTTTTTGTTATTCTGAAGGGACTTCGTCCCAGAATAAAATTATTTTTCTATTCTATTCTATTCTAAATAATCAATTATTTTTTTATTATGAAAATGACTTGTACCACTTCATTCAACCCTTCCATTAATAAATATTTTTAAAAACCTGATTTATTATCGACTTCAGTTCCCCTTTGTTTGAAAATACCTACTCTGCTTTTTAAAAAAAATGTGGTAAGTGAAAGTTGTGTGATACATGAACACAGCGCTCTGATTTTTTTGTTTTACAACTTTGGTGCTGTTCAATCACTTAGATCATTTAAAGTTTTGATATTATTTTCATTGAACCTTATATATAAATGAATATTATAAACAGTTGCCACCAATCGGTATTCCAATTGGTAAATACTTCACTACTGCTGCTTCTTCTAATGACCTCTACCACCCATTTTCCTAATCTATCCATTATACCCAATATATGGTTGTCCATTAAACTATTTCAAAGTTTTTCTGGCGGGATTGAAGGACCAACTTGGGTAATGGATTATGGTTTGTTCTGGATAAAGTAATATAAATAAAATAATTTCCTGGGATAGAATCTGGTTTAGGATACAATGAGAAATACATTATACAAGGAAATAAGGAAGGTAAATTGAGGAATTCAAATCAGATAAAATTTCACTAAAAAATTAAGATTTACTAAAAATTAATGTCTTTAGTATGAAATGAAGATGTATTTTTTTTTAATATTGTAATAGTATGCCAAATATTAATGTCAAGTTTGTCAAATGAGCACAAAACCCAAATGTAATCTCTATTTGGATAAATCTAATACTTTCATTTTTATATACAATTATTTACTTAATATTTTTAAATTGTTAAATATAAATTTAATTATATTAACCATATTTGCAGCTTATTATTGACCTATTCATTTAATTTATGTTTTGAAATTGACTACATTTTACATGTATTTTGTTATGTGTTTTTATATAATTTTATTCCTAAAATGTTTCAGCACAGCTATTATAATAATTTTGATCCTTGGTATTGACTGTTTGATACCAAGAAATATATTTTAAAGAATTTATGTAAGATAATTTCTTAAAGAAAATATACCCCGACCCCCAAAGTGGGGCTAAAACTTTGTCCATTAAAATAAATAAAGAATCTGAATTGTGAACTTCACAAATTGGTGTACATTAAAACAAGCTTTAAAAAAATAGTAAACACAATATTTCAGAAATAAAATAATAACCAAAATTCCACTTCCTATAAGTTAAATATTATTAAATATCCTGCTCTTGCTAGTATGTTTCAACTTGTAGGTATCCCCTAATTAAGAGGGAAATGGTCTAACTACCCACAGGGTTAAATATGAGTTGTGTTAAATTGATACCCTTGAAACTTACCATTTTTATCAGAAAAAGTAAGTATTAATTGCTTACGAAGAAATTTGTAAAAAACTATATACCTTCATAGTACTTCTAGTAAGGTATCAATAGCTAAAAGCTTTACTTTTTACTTACACCACTTCAAATGTTCAATAATGAGTTGTTCTTAGATTAAAACTGGATCATTGTCAATTACAAGGAAAAAATGAATTGAAAATGTTCGACAAATTTAATTAAATTACATGATAAATCAATATTGTAATATTACAACCTGCTATCATCAAAGGAACAAATTCTATAAATGCAAAACATAGTATAATAAGTTCTGACAAAGCTAATTGACTTGCATAGACTTTCTGTCTTTCTATTTTAGCTGCTATCATATAAATAGTACTATGAACACCAGAAAATCAAGATATATGAGAACACTGATACACTTAATAAGGATTTTGCAGTAAACTTGATACTTTCCAAGAATTTTCTTGTTTTCCAGAAGTGACACTCATTCTAAAACTTGTGAAGTGAGGAAATGTATTTCCTCCACACTAAATATTTATTGAGTCACCCATAAATAATAATAAAACAAGTTATTGTACGGCATACATACCTTGTTTACCTAACCATTACCTTCGACTACTTAATCGTTCGAGACGAGTGGGGAAAACAACATTCTCAATGAATTTGGCAAGAATTTCCTCCCAATTTTTTTTTTTTTTTGTATTTAAAACAGTACCTGTGTCTTTATTTTCTATAACATCAGCTTTTTCGAGGATTAGAGATGTGAAGATGTGAGAAACTGTAACTCCTCTCCACTAAATCTTTTTCTTTTTTTATCACTCATTTATATAATTAGAATATTAAAAAAAGTATAAAAATAGTTTATTATGTATTAGAACCGTTCAGTTACCTCCTTTACTTATTTGATGTTTAATCGATATTTTAACACGATTTCGCACCAATGTATAAGAAAAGAAGAAGCAGTTATATATCATTATTTGGCTAATATCAAAGTAATTCTAAGAAGTGGAGAGGAAAAAAATAACGTTCCCAATAAAATTTTTCTTTTGTAGCTTTTAATCTACGTCTTAAATCCTCAGAATACAGTTTGAACCAAGACGTTTCATTTCACTAGATTTTATTTTATTAGATGTATAATATTAACAAAAATAATAATAATAACACGATAATTACATTTTCTATCAGTTAAATATAAATGTAGTGAGTGGGGAGAGTAAAGAGGAGTTTTGGGAATGATGAGGAGCCCTCTATCTTCCCTAAGAGAAATTGAAGGGGTCGTCTCTGACCACTTTGACTTTTAGGGTCATAAGGGAATAGCGGAATATAAGGGATGATTATACATACCACCATTAAAGTCACAATTTTTTTTTATTCATAGATTATAGATATTATAGGGGTGAGTTGGCCCATCGGGCTAACGCGTGTACTCGGCAACGTGATGTAACAGAATTTGATAAAGTAGTTACGAGTTTGCATCCCAGTGCCGGGAGGGTTTAACTTTGGCATTAATTCCCCGTTCTCATGCCCTCACGGCCCGGGAAAACCCCGTATGAACTAAATACACGGTGGGCCAGACCCCCTTACCGTGCACCCCCCCCCCACATCCCTATAAATTGCATATCGTTGTGTTCCTTGTGACAATTTATTAAAAAAAAGCCAATGTTCCCACAAAAAAAAGTGAACGAACTGCCCCAAAATGGCGTCCAAACATGGCGGATTGACGACTTTGACTTTAGTTAGTTTTTTTGTTACTGAGAATCAGCATTTGGCTTAATTTCATTATAGTTGGTCTTTTATTAAAGCTGGATAGTCAGAGAATAATAAAACATGAAAAAATATTAAAAACTAATTGGCTTAGGCATTAAAAAAAATCGGTAAAGTCAATTTTTTTTACAAAAAAATTTTCGAGTTGAAAATCAAGCGTCGTTTGTAATTAAACGGTCAACAATAATGCAAAACGTGCTGAAATAAAACATCTGGAGAATACATTTCTCTTTCTAAAACACTGATTACTTTTTAAAATATTTGAAGTGGTTCCGTATAAAATGTACTTAAGCGGCAGAAAAGCGGTACTGGCGTGGGCGCCTACAGGCCTCTACCACACCACTCAGTACTCATAAATGGCTTAGTTATAGTGCTATAATAACGTTTTTGTTATATTTTATTGATTATATTAACGAACAAATATTAATACAATAATTTAATTGTAAAAAATTATTATTTTTTAAATTTATTATTTTTGGTTTTATTTTTCATTATTATTTTTTTTTTAATTTAACTTCATTTATTCTATACGGAGATCGCTTAAGAAGGCCTCTATTATAAAAATTATAAAATTATAATAATAAAACTTAATTCAAAAATACTTTGCAGAATATCTTGATTTTTTTATTTAATATTTGCAATTTAACATTTTGTTTTATATATTTACTGATTCTTAGAGGTAATTTAAATTGTATATACTTCCCTGGAAATGAGTTATATTAATATCTGTTTTATAAACTAAAGTAATATATACCTATTCTGAACTACTTTTAATGAATAGGTGATGGATTGTTTAGTAAAATTGTTATATCGCTATTAAAAAAAACATTTTTATTTCCTTTATTTTATTCGAAAGTTGGACCATATCATAAAAAATAGGAACTATTTAATATTAAAGTACATTATTCCCTCTGCTCTAATGAAATATGGAAAGGGCGAAGCTATAAGTTCTTCTATGTAACTGGAACTGATTGTTAGTATTTGGTCTCAAAATGAGGGAAGACGCGAAATTGAACCCAAACATTGGAAAAATACATTAAGCGATCGACAGTGCAAAAATTTCGGAAAAGAAAACAAGGATCAGTATCCATTATATGGCTAAACGAATATATAGTAGACAGATGAACAGAATATTTCAAGATGCTGCTAAAAGAGGGTAAAAATGCTTGATGGGTTTGGATGATGTTAAGCAGGTTTATTATGGTGAAGAAAACTTTATCAGCAAGAAAGATTTGCTCTAAGCAATTGACAAGCAGGTCTGGAGGAAGTAAACGAGGTTGATAATGGTGTAAACCACTTTATTTTAGATTGATATTGAAGTTGTACATTGGGACTATCTTCACTTTGAAGCAGGTTACACAGAGGTCTATTGATAAAAGGAAATAGCTCTGCTCCTCTTTAGTGCAATTGCAAAGGATTTTTAAAGGAATCTGAAAGGAAAACGAGCTTTTGTGAAAGACTAGTAGATATTCCATCAATCCAAAGTGTGAGGCACTAAGCAGATAGAGAACCATTTTTCCTTCTCTGTGGACTTCTCTATAACCTACCTTAAAGTGAAGACAGTCCCAATTTGCAACTTATGCTCCGATGTGCAACTTGAGTTTCTCAATCCATATCGCTCAGGCAATCGACAATATTTCTAATTTTAGCTTATACGATTCTTGAGTAAACTTTCTTTGGTACTATAAACAGTAAGGAATCTCGAACAACATTTCCTAGTATCTCATTTCCTGCAAAGGGACAAAACTACAGTCCTTTCATATAATTTTCTAATACATTTGTAGCCTTTGTACGCACAGCATTTCAGGTTACTTCCTCCAGACCTGCTTGTCAATTGCTTAGAGCAAATCTTTCTTGCTGATAAAGTTTTCTTCACCATAATAAACCTGCTTAACATCATCCAAACCCATCAAGCATTTTTACCCTCTTTTAGCAGCATCTTGAAATATTCTGTTCATCTGTCTACTATATATTCGTTTAGCCATATAATGGATACTGATCCTTGTTTTCTTTTCCGAAATTTTTGCACTGTCGATCGCTTAATGTATTTTTCCAATGTTTGGGTTCAATTTCGCGTCTTCCCTCATTTTGAGACCAAATACTAACAATCAGTTCCAGTTACATAGAAGAACTTATAGCTTCGCCCTTTCCATATTTCATTTGTGCAGAGGGAATAATGCACTTTAATATTAAAAGTTCCTATTTTTTATGATATGGTCCAACTTTCGAATAAAATAAAGGAAATAAAAATGTTTTTTTTAATAGCGATATAACAATTTTACTAAACAATCCATCACCTATTCATTAAAAGTAGTTCAGAATAGGTATATATTACTTTAGTTTATAAAACAGATATTAATATGACTCATTTCCAGGGAAGTATATACAATTTAAATTACCTCTAAGAATCAGTAAATATATAAAACAAAATGTTAAATTGCAAATATTAAATAAAAAAATCAAGATATTCTGCAAAGTATTTTTGAATTAAGTTTTATTATTATAATTTTATAATTTTTATAATAGAGGCCTTCTTAAGCGATCTCCGTATAGAATAAATGAAGTTAAATTAAAAAAAAAATAATAATGAAAAATAAAAACAAAAATAATAAATTTAAAAAAAAATAATTTTTTACAATTAAATTATTGTATTAATATTTGTTCGTTAATATAATCAATAAAATATAACAAAAACGTTATTATAGCACTATAACTAAGCCATTTATGAGTACTGAGTGGTGTGGTAGAGGCCTGTAGGCACCCACGCCAGTAGCGCTTTTCTGCCGCTTAAGTACATTTTATACGGAACTACTTCAAATATTTTAAAAAGTAATCAGTGTTTTAGAAAGAGAAATGTATTCTCCAGATGTTTTATTTCAGCACGTTTTGCATTATTTTTGACCGTTTAATTACAAACGACGCTTGATTTTCAACTCGAAAATTTTTTGTAAAAAAAATTGACTTTACCGATTTTTTTTAATGCCTAAGCCAATTATTTTTTAATATTTTTTCATGTTTTATTATTCTCTGACTATCCAGCTTTAATAAAAGACCAACTATAATGAAATTAAGCCAAATGCTGATTCTCAGTAACAAAAAAACTAACTAAAGTCAAAGTCGTCAATCCGCCATGTTTGGACGCCATTTTGGGGCAGTTCGTTCACTTTTTTTGTGGGAACATTGGCTTTTTTTTAATAAATTGTCACAAGGAACACAACGATATGCAATTTATAGGGATGTGGGGGGGGGGTGCACGGTAAGGGGGTCTGGCCCACAGACTAAAAGGGCGAGGAAGGGAAAGACAAAAAAAAAAGAAATAGATGTAAGGAATATGTAGATTTAATAGATTAATGAGTGATAAAAATCTTTGCGTCTTTTCATCTTTATCGGACTTTCTTTTTTTTTTTTTGTTCTCCCCGCATAATAAGGACTAAGCTTAGAGGACGCAAATATCAAAATTATGATATTAGGCAACAAATCGAGTTTAGATTTTAGGATTTAATAATTTCACAGCCCTAATTTTTCTCCTCGGTTTGATTTTGAAAATGAATCATCGCCATAATACAAAAAGAGTTCAAACAATTCTTGTATAAACAACAAACTTTGGCGGGCATAGCATTCAATATCCTGTAAGCAATCACTGTTTCTCGGTCAACGGTTGTACAGAAAAGTGATATGACATAGAATAACCATTTCATAATAGCCGAGTGTTCCTCGGTAGAGCTCTGTGTTATTCCGATATCTCCTTCATATTAGGGCATAATCTACGTTTTGATGTCTTTCTGTATATAATTCTATTTATTGGATGGATTTGCCTGATAAATCGCTTTCGAACGTTTATTATTAAAATATAGTCATCTCAAAACCTATAACAAGAAAATCATTTTACTGTTGAGAGAATCCGAAGGAAACTGCCAAAACACAAATACCAAGTTATGCTCACTAATTTTGTATCGATAGAAATTAAGAGGGAGAGTTAAGTCTTAATTTAGAAGTCTTAAATTCATTCGATAAGCAGACTTGAAATCAATCACCTGACAACCTTAGTGATCACGTATGTCAAATTTGTGATCCACGTTCATCTTGATCAAGAATGTTGGTCTGAGTAAAATAAAAAAAAAAATTAAACCAACCCATGTTATAGATCCGGGGTTAGTCGATCGATAATTAAATTATGATTATTAATAATAAACGTCAGTTAATATTTTGTTAGTTTCCTAGGGAAATTTTTGAATCACGCAAGAAAAAAAACAAAAAATAAACATCAAATATTCTAAGAAAATTTACTATTTTCTTTTTATTAAAAAACTGCTATCTATAATTTATGTTTAAATATGAATAAACTAATCGTACATATAATTCCACCACTATAACCTTTTATGGGTTTTGTTTAAACATTAATCATGTGTTAACATTATACCTGCACGTTACTGTTGGTTTATTCAACTCGTTCAGTGTTCTGTGTTAAATTGAAAATAAAAAATGGTCATTGACATGAATTCAAAAGAAGTTCATTACATTCGAAGAGCGTAACTTCAACATGATGCATAAAATACACCTTCAAACATATCGCTCTTTCATAACTGTGCATTTGAAGATCTTACAAACCATATTTTCACTTGCCGAAGGAGAAACAAGGTGATAAAAATATATATCAGTTATTACATTTGACATATTATAATTTTAGGTTTAATGGAAAATGATAACCAATTCAGTTCATACAATAATCATTTCTGAAGGCTGGTGTCTTTGGAGGTTACACATAGATTTCTGTCCTTATAAATTGTGCCGACAAAATTTACTAATTTTTTATAAGATAATTTTATGATTAATACAGATTTTACTTTAAATTTTACTTTTGCTTAATTTATCTTTAGGACATGTCATTGATGCTTGTATATATTTTATGGTTTACACCACATCTAAGTTTGCCGTGTAGTTGTTATTTATTTATTTTTGTATCCCTTGTTTCATAAAATTACCATTATAATCAATACTTTTATATATGTGCTCCATTGACAACTAACCATACTTGATAGGGTTAAGTACCACTTTTGTGGTTTGTTTATTTTTTGAGCGAATGAATTGAACATAAATCAATAACAGCTGTTCGTAATTTAATTTAACGTAAGCTATAGTTTTTGTTACAAGTTTCGATCGTTATTGCAAGATGGTGACTGGTTTCAAGGTCACTTGAGCTCATCAATCGTAGAGTCTTGACCAATGCCGAATATTGACAATCTTGGTCACTTACAAACGCGTCCTAATGATACATCATTATCTAAAATAAACTGAAGGCGATCACCAAAAAAAAAAAAAAAAAAAAATTAAATATTGTTATTTCCTAAGGATTTTTTCATGATGGTGAAAAATCATAGTAATAAATGAAATTATTATATTTAATTACAAACATACGATGTAGGACTCGAAGAAATATAAAATAAATTTAAATCAATTTATCTATCTAATATATCAATAGTATATAATTCTTAGCTTCGAAGCTGTTGTTTTCCTTATTTATTATATCATAATATTAAGTAGAGAAGATATTGATCATTACATTTTCAATTAATAGTAGATAATCATTTTAATAAGCCGGTTTACGCTTATGTTTATATATCAATGTTTGAATGTAACATTTTATACACACAAAGTGAATGTACTGATTTGATCTGCCCCTACGTAATAGCCCTATCTGGATCCAGGGCCCAAAAATCGACCTGATCGCAGGTGAAGGTTTGATTGTAAATTATGAAAGTGTATGTTATTCTGAGTAAAAAGAACCTTGTCTGCCATTCCAGAGCCGCTTCTTTAAACAATACAATTTAAAGAATATGAGGCCCGTAAATGGGAAATGATTTGCGAAAAGTTTTTTTTTTTGCTTCACACACACATTATTTGATAATAAGAAAATTAATAAAAACTGTTTATTTAATAATTAAATATATTATACTCAACATTATTTTTGGAAGAGAAGAGTGGTTGAGCAGCTCTCAAATAGGCACAAACTAAACATTTTCCCAACAATAAAGGTACAGTGGTCTCTCTCGTGAGTAGAGTCTGGCACGCTTTTCCTGGTTTTCCCTAAATTGATTACCTGGCATTTGTCAGGTAGATGGAGTAGTCGGCCAACCGCTCAAACAATACGTCGTAAATCAGGACCCTTCCAACCAGTACCTGGGTCTTTTCAGCTCCAAAAAATTGAAAAAAAATAAATAACCTGTACATTCCGTGATCAAATTTTTTATAAATTTAATTAATAAAAATAATATTAAAAAAGACGTACCCTAAGATGATTGTGGAAATATCATGACATCGCTTGTCGGTGTTAAAGCACAATAGAAAGTTTTAAGATATTTCGGTTGTTTACATTTGGAGTTCTTTACTCATTTTCTTTAGGGAACCGAAGGAAAAAGTAATTCCTCCAATCTGGGACAAAACGTGAAACTACGGGACTAGAAAAGCATCGCTCGTTATAGGGCCCTTTATTCATAGGTGGTGCATTGGAGTCCCGACTATTCAAATAGAAACGAGGATCGTAATAGGACTTTCTATGCGGCTCTCGTGACAGGAAGAGGAGTCCTGGCTAATGGTCAGTGCGACCTCTTGGGCGTATGGCGAAGAGAAAGTGGTCGAGTGACCGTCCTCTGTCACCTCGGAGGTTCCTGAGGTTCTGGCGAACCGCGAGGCTTCTGGTGTCCTCTTGTGAAACAACTCTGCGGGAGTAGCGATTCCTTGTTCGAGGATCATTAGGAGGATGCCCTAATGTGGGTGGGTAGACAATGCGTTAGGAATTTCGACACTGACTGCAACAGGTTACATATTGCTACAGCGGCTTTTCATACTTATTGAAGTCTATTTGTCACAGTTCAAAACGGAGAGAACAATAAATAACAATAAAGGTGCGGTATATTGAGTCGGGAAAAAAGTAATCACTACATCTATAATCTTATGAAGATTATAAATGCAATCAGTTTTGTCAGTATTATATTTGGCAACAGATTGATGCTAAAATATTGCTCTGTAGATGCATTCCCATGATTTATTTAGAACCATAAATTCTTAATTCTTTTTTCCATTTGTCAATAAATTGTACACATTGTGCTTCCACTATCTCATAATTTGAACTGATATCTGTGAGAAAGGGACTTTTCCTGAAATATATTTTGTTGTTTATCCAAGATAAGGGTTCTGTTGGGTTGTGAGAAAGCTAGTTGTTTATATGTTCCAAGCTATTGTTTTAGATATATTTTTCTCTCATGTTATGGGGAAAATCAAAATATCTGCATCAATTAACATAGCTAAATTCTTTGTGAAATTAATTAAAATTCTTTTAAAAGTTAATAACCGGAGAATATTATTATTATTCTCGAACTTCGGAAAAAATATTAATAATATATATTGTCTTAGTAGTTTGTTGTCATACGTGCCCTCATACAAAATATTCTTTTTGGTTCAATATTCTTAATTCTGTCCTATCCTTAATAATATTAATATATACTCCTTAAAAGTTTGTTTAATAAAATAAGTTCAATCATCCTTAATATTACTAAACACAATTAATAATAATGAAGGCATTAATCTTTTGTTGACGTTATCATCATCGTCATGTATTTTGTATGGATATGTATTTTTATATATTTTTTAGAACAACAAAGACCATGTCAATAAAATACAATCAAAGATAAGGTTACATTGTTCATATAAATAATTACTAATACAAATTAATTTCTTTAATTAAAAAAAATAAATAAAAAACAATTTGAGATGAAGAAATGTCTGTTTAAGGGACGTTTATACATTTCACAAACTATGACAAACACAATTATCTAATTTAACTGAAAACGACATTAGCGCAAAGCCCAACATTTAAAATTTTTTTTGTAAGCAACAGCATATGGAAAACATAAAAACAAAAATCTGGTGCGCGCAACATAAACTTTCACTTACCTTTCTACTTTGAATAGCAATTATTTTATGGCAATGTTGAGCAATTATAAAATTTTTGAAGCGCACTTTTAACGGGCCTATAGCTTCAAGTTTACAGTTAATAAATAATTAACACCATTAAAATAACAGAAACCCTATTAATTATATCAAGGCTAGACTATAAAAACCTCGGAACTCCATCTGTTTTTGTAAACCACATAACTCCAGTCTCTGAGCAATATACGAGTATATATGCCTAGAGAGATTTGAAAGTATATCTCTATATTCAACCTATAAATGATTCTGGATTGTACGCCTATTAGTTATAAAACATATTATTTTCCATTGTAAAATTTACTATAAAGAAATAACGAGATTTTCATTGCCTGCCATAGGACAGGTCACAAGTTTTTACATTAATTTTTCGGAATAAACGGACGTTGATACCAGATTATTTAAAGAAAATAGCAGAGTTATTAAACTCCAGCAAAGGTATTTAAGGTTATAAACATAAGCTTTATTCATCCATGAAATATTTTTATATAAGTACTATGAAATAGTTTTTTAAAGAATGCCATTGCCTTGAATTGGTGAATTTTGAATAATTTTTTCAAACTTACATTACATTACATTTATTTAGTAAATTTCATTTAATTTCCTTGAAATCATATAGTCTGTTGGCCAGACCCCCTTACCGTGCACCTCCCCACATCCCTAAAAATTGCATATCGTTGTGTTCCTTGTAACTATTTATTAAAAAAAAAGCCAATGTTACCACAAAAAAAGTGAACGCACTGCCCCAAAATGGCGCCATTTTATTTTTATTTGGATTATGCTAATATCTAATTGTATTTCAGAAAAGCTCGTTTTCCGTTTAGATTCCTTAAACAATCTTTTGCAAATGCACTAAACAGAAGGAAAGCTATGAGCTGTAACTTTCTCGATACACCTCTCTATATCCTGCTTCAAAGTGAAGATAGTCCCAATGTGCACCTTCAGCAATCGAAAATAAAGTGGTTTTCACCATAATAAACCTACATCGTCCACTTAATATCATGCCAAACCTCAATTGACCCCCTTTTAGCAGCATCTTGAAATATTCTGTTCATCTGTCTACTATACATTCATTTAGCTATATAATGGATACTGGTCCTTTTTATCTATTCCGAAGTTTTGGCAATTCCTTTCTCGTTCGCGCAATGTATTTTTCCAATTTTCTGGTTAAATTTCACGTTTTTCCTCATTTTGAGACCAAATCCAAACAATCAGTTTTGGTTTATAGAAGAACTTAAAGCGTCGCCCTTTCTATCTTTCTTTGTGCATAGAGAATAATTCATTCAATATTAAAATTTCCTATTTATTTATGATATTGTCCAACTTCTGCACAAAATAAAGGAAATAAAAATTAATTTTTTAATTAGTGATATATGAGTTTTACTAAACAACCCGGTAGCTAGATTTGTAACTTGAATTTTTTTTTTTTTTTTAAATTGATTTTACTGGTGTTTTTCATAGCTTAAAACAACTATTTTTTTAAATATTTCTTCATGTTTTATTATTCTATGACTATTCAGCTTTAATAAAAGACCAATTATGAGGAAATTAAGCCAAATGCTGATTCTCAGTGACCAAAAAACTAAAGTCAAAGTCGTCAATCCGCCATCTTTGGACGCTATTTTGGGGCAGTGCGTTCACTTTTTTTTGTGGGAACATTGGCTTTTTTTTAATAAATAGTTACAAGGAACACAACGATATGCAATTTTTAGGGATGTGGGGTGAGGGAGGTGCACGGTAAGGGGGTGTGGCCCACCGTGTAATAGTATCGGTGGAACCTGACCACTAGGGAATGCATCCTCCCGTGGCCGATGGGGGATCCCTCCTAGGAGGAGTGGTTTGAATATAACGAATAAAGATACGTGGACCAACATGTACCCAGTGCTGGGGGGTATAACACGGTCACCCTTACTTCCGAGGGGACACAAATATTCGGCAGGCCAGTCCCGACTATACGGTGCCTCTTCTACAGGACTAATCTTCCGTAGTAGAGTTTGAAGGATTCAAAGAAACTTAAATTGCCTCGGACTTGGTTAAGACTCGGCGCTCGAAAGGACATAAGACGAACATGAAATATTTATAAAAATGAATGAAAAGGAGGTGGAATTGTTGGAGGAGATGAAGTCCTGTAGGATAGATCTTCTGGGCATTAGTGGAGTGAGAAAAAAAGGCAATGGAGAGGTTTATTTAGATAAACAGCATGTCCTGATCTATTCCGGTGCTCCCGCAAGAATGAGGGCTAAGGAAGGTGTGGGATTGATCATACAGAACAGCCTCTTTGCAGAGGTAAAAAATTGGGATCCAGTATCTCCTAGAATAATTACGGTAAACCTGGAATTATCTATATGAAAAGTGACCATTATTCAGGTGTATGCTTCCCTCTTCCCCTCCTCCCCCCCCCCCGAAAAAGCTATTGCTTTAGATAACAGTTTCATACTGAGTTAGAAGGGGAAGTTATAAAAGCCAGGACAAGAACAAAGACGTAATCATTATGGGTGACTTCAACGCTAGGACTAGGAGTGACTACATCAAAGCACATGGAGTTATGAGAAAATGTGGGGGTGAGAGCACTAAAAATCGAAATGGTCAAAGACTGATTGATTTATGTGTTCACTACGATCTGCTTCGTGGTAATTCATTCTTCCCACACAAACAAATTCATAAAATAACTTTTCCTACAGAAGAAAGGAATGTAAATAGTATAATCGATTACTACATCTATATCAGAAGGATAAAAAAGCTCTATACTGATATTAAAATGATTAGGGCTGTAGATATTAGCTCAGATCACCTCCTATTAGGAGACACGCAAATTCTTTCTGTTAGGAAGAAACACACAAGAAGGTACCAGAAAATCGACGCTATTAAGCTCTAGGAACCTCTAAAAAGAGCGGACCAGCATGGATAGTGTAGCACCTCTGCAACACAGTTTTAGTGAAGAAGGAGGCAGAGAAGAATGTTTAAGTACATATCTTAAAGGCTATATACCTACCTAAGCTCCTTTACGAAAGTGAAAACTGGGTACAACTAAGCTGAAAAGAGACAACTCAGATGGTTTGGACATCTCTGTCGAATGAGTGGATACAGGGATCCAACAAAATATTTTGAGGCCAGATCAATAGGAAAACACCCAAGAGTGAGATGCAGAATACAATGGAATGACTACATCTCCAAAGTGGGAGAGAAAAGAGGGAAAAACTGGCAAGCCATGAGGGTGATGGCTCGGGATCGAGAAATTTGGTTTGCCTGGTCAGAGGCACCTCCACGCTGAAAAGCACTAAGGACGAAGGGAAGAATACATGTGATTTCCGTTAAATAATATTAGTTTTCACAAATTATTATTTATAATTTTCCGATATTCTCCATTACTACGACTTTTTAATATTATATATTGTTTTTTCTAAAATTCTCTGCTTTTCAACGAAAAGTGCTATTAAATTATCTAGGCAACTTTCTTTTTAATCTGCATCGAAAGAGATTAGGAAATTTGTTTGGTCTAGAATACTAGGATGATGTTGAGTTGAAGTTCAGAATGGGACGGGGTCAATTTGAGACATATGACTTTATTGTAGGGATGTTCGAGTCGTGAATGGTATGATTTAATAATACGTATATCTTCTGACTATTATTTCGGGATATTCATTTTCGAGCTTAATAATTATTTTCCCTTTTTTCTCCTTTATTCAATTATTGAATTCTTTCACAAGAATTATGTTTAGCATTTTTTCGTAACTCTTAATAATGAGAGATGGTTAATTATTTAAAAGAAACCAAACTAAAGGTACTTTAGTAGAGGAAGACATGTTGAACATTTAAGCATTTAAGCTCTGTAAAGTGATATCAAGACAATCAATGTGGTAAGATCTCAATGATATTAAAGACCACTTAGTTATACGATGATAAACCGAGTTTAAACAAAGTCGTTGTAGCCGTTTATTGAGAAAATTGTAAAAATGTGTATAACCGTTGATGTAAAGTGCCACTGCCGGTTAGTCGATTATAATGAAAAAGTTGCTGTCGCATCGAAGGCATACACCTATATTAAATACATAATATCAATTTCGTTCAGCTAGACTTACCACATACACACATTCATACACACACGCAGACGATTTTGCGGGACTTGGGGGACCTAGGGAAATTAGAGTCAGGGAACTTCAAAACGTGTATTCTCTCCACCTGAAAAACCAGATTCGAATACTTTCCCTTACTATATATTACCCATATAATAAATTTATGTATATCTTTATATATTAGTTGTTTTTTTTTTGACGCACTAAAAAAAGTCTTTTATTTATTTATGAAATTTGCAACTGTACACATTAATATACATTCAGCAAATGTGATACAAAGAAATATATGACATGACAAGGCTTGTGGAGAATCTACCCGTTGGTAGCACTCTAATAAAGTATCTAAATTAGGAGATCACGAGGCCATTTTCTTTTCAGACGCCTAGGAGGGTTATCAGGGATCGAGGAGGAAGCAAGGTTAGAAACGAGAGGATTAGGATGGTTCTGAAGTTTATTAGGGAAGGATAGATATCTGGATTGGGCCAATTCGGAAAAATATGGAACATTCAGGTCATTATGGATTATTTTATTTGTTACAAAGTAAGGAGCATTAAGGATTTCGGATTGTAAAGATTGGATACGACAGGAATTCGATGGTTTAGCTCAACTCCGAAGCACAACTCCGTAGGTCCAAATAGGTCTTCTTGTGGTCATGTATATGAGTCTTTTAGAATTAATTGAAAGGTTTAGAGCGTTTGTCTAGTAAGTGCTGAAGTAGTCAGAAACGTCGAGCGGTTTTTGTCCTTTCAGTCTGGTATGAGGATTCCAAGTTAGACCTTTGTCCAGGTGGAGTCCTAGGTATCGGATTTGCTTAACAGGGATAAGTGGAGTAAAAAAAAAGTAAAAATAACATTCATTTTTTATGGGAAACATAATTATCATCTAATTAATAGCGACAGTATTCCTAAACCAAACTTTATTTTATTTCTTTTAATACCGACACCGCATGAGAAATGCTGAAAACAAGAAACAAAAATACTAGCATTGTGAAATAATTATTAATATATTTGTTTGTGCCATAGCTTGTAAGACGCCTTTTTTTAAAAAAAAAAAAGATTTCTTGTTTATCTGAACCTTTATCACGCATTAGTGAATCTTTTATTCAGTTATTTGTTTACTACCACCGTTCTATACTCTTGAATGTCAGGCAACTATTACTAAAAAGTTCACACAGTTTGCCTTGTTGTAAATAAGTTGCTTTTGGTCCGTTTATATGCACCATATATCACGAAACAGAGAAAGCTGCAAGCTGCTTTAGTTATAAGGTGTAGCCAAAGAGGTATTTATTCAATATCGATTTGGTGCTGGTGCTCCTACACTTTCATTTATTGCAACCTGATTAACACAACATACACGCATATCTATATATATATGTTTGTGTATGTATATAAATAAAAATAACTGTTTTTGAAATTAAATTTATTTAATCTTAAAAAACTATAACCTGTAGATTTACACGTATGCAAGTACATCAATGTTTATATCTTCAAAGAGGACACTGGCAACCCTGTTAATTTATGGTGACATTGAAGAAAGGTTTCACTATCAACAAAACATTATATTAATTTCAATAGTAAACTAAGTTCTGTTGGAGCTCCTTTTTAAGATTAGACTTAAATTGAACTTTTTCATCGATCTTTTATTTTAATATTTAATATACTCCCACATAAAGTTAAGGTAGGTAAATGACAATCCTTAAATTAATTCAATACTAGTGGCAAGCGGGTTTGCAATTTTATGGAAATAATTTAAAGATTTTATGAAAATTTGTGGAAATTACATAATTGTAATCTTTCCATTTTTCCAATACGTGAGTGGCAGTAGTTATAATTTTAAATTATAATATAGTTATAATTAAGGATAACATGTTTGTGTTATGTTCCAGTTGTTAGTATCAGAAACAATATTTATTATATGTTATTTTTTTTTTTTGACATCAAAATTTTACGCATAATCCTATTTTGCATTAATGTTTTTACAATTATTATTAGAATAACATTAATGCATATTTTGATTAAAAAAAGTTTATCATTTTTTATTTGTTTTAATCATATTTAAGTTATCCATTATCAAGTTACTTGAATCATTCTTTAAGCAAATAAGAATATAAACTGCATTCATTTGTTAGTGTTAAAACTAAAATTACTACCAATCAGTGATTTAATCCATGTTATGGATTAGTTTAACAAATATATATTTAAATAAATAAATAAACTAAAATAGCAACCACTTGTTCAAGGGTTGGTGAAAATCGTTCCATAAAAGTCAGCTTTAGCTGTTGGAAATTTTATTTAGTACTATAAATGTTTAATTTAATTTATTTTGTTTATGCATATCAATATGTAGCCATCAACTAAGTGTCAAAATCAGTAAATAGGCTGACAATTGTAGAAAGGACATGTGAGACAGGGGAAGAATTCTATCAGCCATCACCTTTCCCTGACTTTGTTTAATGAAGATCTCTCATCCAGTATCTTTTAGCCTCTTCTTTGTTTAAAATTATAATTTATAGTTTCCGTTATTTCAAGACAACTTTTTTTTTTCTTTTAAGAGAATCGTTGTTTTTATTTTTTTGGGTGTGTGTTGGAATGAAACCTAAAAGATCTGTTACATTTTATTTCATTATAAAAACTGTTTTGAAAGTTTTTATTAGGTCAATTTCAGAAGTTTAGAAGACAGTTTATTTATAGAGAACCAAATATAATGAATAAATTTGGTATTTGGGTACATTTATGTGGAAAAATATTTATTAAAAATATGTTGTTTTATTTTGATTAATTCTTGATTGTTACTTAACTTACAAGAAAAATGAAAACATTGTAAACTTAATGCTCATCTTTTAAATCTTTAAAATTTATTTTTTTAGATCAGTTTTATTTATAAATTTATTTCAAGTTGGCAGTTTTTGTAGATAATAGTGAAACATCACCTACACCTATGAATATTCATATTTCTTTTGATAACTATTATTTTTTAAATACCTGTTAAATATGTTTAAATAAAGCAAAAACATATGAAAGAAAAACATTATTTTTCTCATAGTTCAGTTAATTGCCTTAATACATCTGGCCTTTAGTTTTCCCTTAGTTCATGGAATTCTTTCATATTGTTGAACTTCCATATTGTCTTTATGTGGAATATAAAGATATGTTTTATATTATTTTTATTTTACATCATCTTTTTTTTCAGTATATTTTCATTCACAAAATTTTAAACTAATTTATTTAATAGCTTCTTCTCTTTAGAGTCACTGATGTCTTGTTTTTATTTTTGTTATCACGTTTCTATTAGAAAATATTAATGTGTTCAGAATATATTTTACGAATGGTATTTGTCAGGTAAACTGCTATATTCAATACTGAGACAACATTGGGTGAATTCACTCAGAGATATTATGTTGACTGCTTCCAATGGGATACTCACTGTGATGCTTTATACAGCTTATACAACTTTTTCTATATTAATTATCATATTAACCTGTTAATACTTCTGACTTCTGATTCTCCTAAGTGAATTATTCTGATAAGCCCTGGTTAGATACCCAATTAATTAGCAATATGATTTAATAATAATTTAGTTTGATAAATTCATATACGTATATTTTTTTTTCAGGGGATTCCTTTTACCAACATACTGATTTTTTATGCATTTCTGATACTATGAGTTTGGCCACTGAAGTCATCAAATCAAGAATGGATGTTACAAATTCCACATCAGCAAAACTTATCAAAAAAGAAACTGCCCCAAAGCAGGGAGAAAACAAATCCCAACCAACCTCTGAACAGTTAAGAATTGCACAATTGATAAATACAAAAAAGGAAGATCCTAAATTAAAAGAAAAATTGAGACAGGTGATGGACGCAACTCAAAGAACAATGGAAGAAGCTTATTTAGCATTACATGATAGTGAATTTGATCCTAATAGAGCAGTGAATTTATTATTAGAAGGTGATATGGAAAGAGAATGGTCGACATTGTCGAAGAAAAAGAAGACTAGAACTCCAGGAGAGGCAAAACCACCTAAAAATAAATCTGAAAATGTTCAAGAAGTGACACAGCAATGTGAACCATGGGATTCTTCTCTTAATACTAAACCTTCAATTGGGAACAGAGGATCTAATTCTAGGGGTGGAAGAGGAGGTAGAAATTTCCGTGGTAGAGGAGGAGGTTTTCAACAATCTGATTACGCTGATCGTGGAAGGCGCTATCACAGGCCGAGTAACACTAGTAGTAATTATGACGAACCAGAAGATACTGGCATTATTCAAAGCAGGACTTTTGAAAGAGTTGTTCCTCCAACTGTAAGACCTGTTGACACATGGGATCCCAAGAGACCTATAGCCTCAATGCTTAACCAAAACCGTACCTATGATTGGGATGAAGAAGAATACACAGGGTCTTTATCAGGCACTTTAGTTTATACTTCATCTGAATCAAATCCTCAAACAAAGTTGAATATCCCACCAACACACTCAACATTTGAAACTAAAGAGTCAAACCTATATGATGATTCTATAGTTCACCCAACATTGCCAAGTTTACCATCTCCTACTAAAGGACAATTTTTTCCAACAAGAGTTATACCTCCAACCAATATGCCAACATCCTTGCCTCCACCAATTACAAGCTGTTGCACATCTGTCCCAGCAGCTCTTAAAAGCAGATCTCCACCACTTGGGGCCAATCCTTCAAAACCTCATAGGATTGATAAGCTGAAAGAAAACCAAGAAATTACAGGGGATAGAATCTCTTACAAGCCACATGGAAGTGTTACAAAACATCCTTCAAAACCAGTTGAAATGCCTCCTGTTTCTGTTAAAAGCAACGTAGGGCTATTGGATATCCAATTTGGATCTTTGGATTTAAAAGATAATTCTAATGAAGCAAATGCTTTTTCACTGCAACCAACTAATCTCAGAACATCAAAACATCATGAAAATAGAGCATCTAAAATAAATAAAAGTGATTCTTCTTCTCATATTTTTTCTGGAAGTTCTAATCCTGTTGATTCTATACCTCCTACATCTTTTTGTAAAGTTCCTCAAATGTTTCAGCAAGCACAGCCAGTTTATAGTTCTCAATATTTATCTGGTTTAGCCACAACTTCAATTAAAAACACAGCTCCTAATCAGAATATTTATCCTGCTTCATCTGGTGGAGAGAGTGGAGGGATGAGTAATGTGTGTCCTCAGTACCATTGTAGTAATTATGTGACGCAACCTTCCCAGTCGATACCTGTGATGTCGAACATATCTAATTCCTATCAGAATATTTTAGGAACTCAATCTTATACTTCAAGTAGTCAAAATATCTACGGAAGCAATGTTTTGCCAACAACTTCATACACTACTCCTTATCAAACTTACAGTAGCACTGCACAGCATAAACCTACAATAGTTCCTATACCTTTTACAGCCTCCAAGGATTTTGATTCAGGAAATCAAAATGTTAGTCTAGGTTTATCTACTAGATCTGGTGGCCCAACTGCTTCATCTATGCTTTCGAATAACCAGTCTTTTCCTTCGACAAAACCCACAACTGTACCGAAGAATCCTATTCTCTCTAGCATACCTCCTCTTATGGGACAGCATCCCATGTTCTATGGACAAGGCGGTATGCCTTTCTTTCAGGCCCCTGTTTATTATCAGGACTTGCAGCTAATGCCACAACAAAGGCTTGCTTCTCCAATGAATGCTGCATATTATGAAGTAGGATACCCATCATTAACTAGAGATGTTCCATACAACATGAATGAGAGGGTGCTTCCTAAACAAGACAGCGCCCAAGCTTTGCCACAAGGACATCAAATGATTGGTGGTTGTCCTGCTGGTCATCTAGGTCCAAGCACTGTCTTTGGAACTGATACAGAACATTACATTGATCGTGACGTGATTTGTGAAAATACTAGTGGAAGTTGTAATGAAATTTGTGAATCTACTTCGTCTTGTCAGTTAATTCCATCAGGAATGACGTTGATGGACTCCAGTTCCAGTGATGCTATAAATATGTGTTCTAAACCGAGCAATGTGACCCAGAAAAAATTAAATGAATTTGACTAAAAATTAGACACATTATATGTATATAAAGACCTAAGCTATGTATGTGTTTTTGTAAGTGCTTATTTTCACAATTTCTTCTTCAACCATTCCATAGTGGAATCGAGTTGACTTAAATGTATGCATAACAATTTTTCCATTATCCTATTGATGTACAAATGTATTTTATTAGAAAAATAAAACTGTACAAAGATTTTTATTTTTTTGTTTTGTGATCGAGTTACAGTATTTAAAATTTTATAAATAGTTTTTGTATTCTTCAGTCTTAACTTTTCCATACAATAAAAAACATTAAAATTTTTTTTCTTGTTTGTATAAATATTTAATCAATTGATCATATTACTCAGTTGATGAAATATTTAAGTATTCCTAGTAATTCGCTATTACTTAATGATAACATATTATTTTTCTATTATGACAATGAATACACTATTATGTAATTACGTTATTATTACATCATTAAAATTAATAATAATAAAAATTTAAAAATGAATAAATGCAGTCCCCTGATTAATTTTAATGGGAACAATTACACATGATTTTTGTTTATATTAATTTATGTATTTTAAGTATAAATCAATTTTACTTAGTACTAAAGGGAATGTGTTTTGAGTGTACAATGTGTGTATATGATTTTATATCACACTACTTTCAAACACCATATTCTTAACTTAGATTTATTTTTTTAAAAGGACAAATTACATATTATTAAGGTGTTCTAGTTTTAAAGTTCATGAAATTTAATTTTTTAAATATTGATGTGTCATTTTCTTCCATGAAGTTATGTCAGAGATGCTGTAAAACATTTCAACATATAACTAATAATGTCAATTGATGGGTATGTATTAATATAAAATTTGTCATTACCATTGGTTGTACTTTTCTACATTACACTAATTAAATTAATTTGTTTGTTATAGGTATGAAAAGAAAACTTATGAATTATGTATAGTTTGTTAATATTTATTGTTTTTAATCTCCAACTATCACTAGCGGATCCAGGATTTAGTTTTCGGGAGGCTTCAACCCGAAAGATTATTTGAAAAAATATTTACTTTGGAAGTTAAAGAAATAAACTAACTACCTATATGAAATAGAGTTTAAATGATTCTTTAAGTACTATTAACTGTAATTATACGAACAATAATATTCTTAGAGGTAATTATTAATTTTTTTTTTTCATAAGACATGTTTATATTTTACTATTTTGGGGGAATGGAGAGGGGTTGGCTTAATCCCGAAAGTGAGTTTTCAATGAGTTAATGATGGAAAAGTAATTAATTATTTATTTTTTTTTGGAAATAGAATCATTTTGTTATTTATTTAAATAAAAATCATAATTCAATGAATCCTGAATAAATATCTCATTAAGTTTCATATAATAAATATAATCAGTACTAAAATAGAAGAATTAATGGAATATTTTTATCATTGTAATAAAATCATTTCATTCCAAGGAAAAAACTGCAGTCTACTACAGTTGATGGGTTGTTGAAAGAAAGAAAGAAAAGTAAATTTTATTCTGGAACATTAAGCCCTCTAAGAATAATTATAATAAACAATTTAGTGATGTTTGTCTGGTATAAGAAGTTGATCATCTCCTTTTTGTTAATTAAATTACATTACTCTCATGTATTGAAATTAAAATTAAAGAAAGGCATAAGTTGTCTTTTGAATTATAGATAGGCGTATATGAGTTTGTTCAGTTGATAATATAATATAGATAGACATCTTAAAATAACAATGAAATGAGGCTGACAACTCTAAAACACAAAAATATTATTCTTATATATATTCAGGAGATAGATTTCTGAGAAGATAGGAAACTAAATGTTGATTGAGAAGATAATCTTTTAAAAGTTTTTATTAATAAAACTACATTTACATCCACTTTTTGTTAATTTAAATTATTTATCTAAAATCATTCTAATTTATATTACAATTTTTTGAAATAATCATTTTCGAAGTTGTGTCATCCCTTCCCCTATAGTTTTGAAATGCAATAAGTAAGGAAATTTAAAACTTAATTCATTACAACGGGACTTTAAGGCAATGGCGGAGCCAGGAATTTTTTCAGGGGAGAGGAGCACACCTCTGTACCAGGTACTTTCCTCATCCTACCCATTCCCCCACCACTATCCATCTCCCCCACCACTATCCATCTCCCCCACATCATTAACTGAGTTCCCTTCAAAAGTGCTCTTTAAATGGTTTTAACAAAAGCAAACTCTATTTTTATTTAAAGTAAATTTTTGTCTAGTTTACATGCAATTGTTCATTACTTAAATTAAATAGTTTTTTGTTATCACTTCCTATCCATCAAAATCCATGAATTATATAAAAAAATCACAAATCACAAAATTTTCCTGCTGAAAATCGGACCATTGTTTGTATTGAGTTATGATATCAATCCTTTAAATATTTCTCTCTGCCTACAAGACACCCTGTGTATGGGTTTACACATGTAAAAAAATAAATTGCTAACAAGGGTTACCAAGAGAAAACTTCTTGCAACCAAATAATCCAGATTTATCTGATTTTTTTTTCATGTATTACTGCTAAAGAGTTCATCAAAGCGAAAAAACGTATTCTTAAAGAAATTAAAGAACGCCAGATTGTAACGAGTACCTAAACTTAATGATTTGATTAAGTGATATGGTCGATAACTACGTTCAACAAATGTAAATTTTTTTACCGACATTGTCAAAATCTGAAAAAGATTAGAGGTCAAATAATTAGTACATTCCTTCATGAAAACGTTCCCAACAGCAGCTATTTTAAGAAAAGAACAAAACTTTCTAATGAGAAAAATACAAATTATTATCGTAACCAGATCTTCCCATGGATTCTTCCAGGAGACTATAGAAGCTGGAGATTGAAATGCTATTTGAAATGAATAAAAGCTGGATCCGGGAGAAAACCCGTATTTCCTTTTGTTCTAATAAAATGTTGTTCAAAAGAATAAATGAAATTCATTTTAATAAATTTTCCTCAATAATGTATTTTACCTGCGAGATTCAGGAGTCAGTCAATAGGAGCACAATCCTTCGCATCTCACTGTGACCCAAAAACTACATCACTGCTTTTTCTTTCTTTAAATAGATGCTTTTTTGAACTTTTTGTCTACCATACAGGGGGATGGTCGCCCCCTTGCAGAATTCGCTAGTGCTGGTCACGATAGTAATTTTTTTAATATATTACATTAGAAAATTCATCTATGAGAATGAATTTTCTCTATATTTTCCATTAAACAGCTGTTTAAAATATTAGTTTTCGAAAGGAAGGTACTTCGGAAGATATTTGGTCCAGTTAAGGAGAATAATGGTGAATGGAGAATTAAACGCAACCAAGAACTAGCTAACTTATACAAGGAGACGGATGTGGTGAAATATAGCCGGATAACAAGGCTGAGATGGGAGGACCAAGTTGTACGGATGGACGAAACCTCAATCCCAAAGAATTTGCTGAGCATGGAGTCGGATGGAAAAAGAAAAATGGGTAGACCGAAACAGATGGATGCCATACTCCATGCAATCAGGAACTGGTGGAGGCTGCTCAGGACAGGGAAACATGAAGGAAAACTCGTGAGGCAGCCAAGATCCAGTAATAGATTATCGATGATATTGGTTATATTAGGAACTTCGTCTAAGAGGATGATTTTTTCCTATATTTCGCTTTAATTTAAATAACTGTTTATTGGATCTTTTTTTTTCGGAATTATTCTTCTACTATCCAGAGGAGAGCGCGCCACCTGGCAGAAATCACTAGTGCTAGATACGATAATAACTTTTTTTATATCACATTACAAAATTCATCTATGAGGATGAATTTTTCCTATATTTCTCTTTTCTTTAAATAGCTGTTTTTGGAACTTTCTCCCCCACTATCCAGCGGAGAGAGGGGGGCGCGCTCCCTGGCTGGATCCCATAGTACTGGTCACGATAATAATTTTTTTTATATCACATTAGAAAATTCGACTTCGAGGATGACTTTTTCCTATATTTCTCTTTTCTTTAAATAGCTGTTTTTTGGGGGGATTTTTTTTTCACCAACCAAGGGAGGCGCGCACTCTGTTTCAATTTGCTAGTACTGGTTACGATAATTTTTTTTAAAAATATTATATTGGGGAACTCGTGTTTGAGGATGAATTTTCTCTTTTCTTTATATAGGTGTTTTTTTCGTAATTTTTTTCCAGCATCAAAGGGAGGGAGCGCCCCCTGGCAGAATTCGCTAGTG
This sequence comes from Nezara viridula, assembly GCA_928085145.1. Taxonomy (NCBI): domain Eukaryota; kingdom Metazoa; phylum Arthropoda; class Insecta; order Hemiptera; family Pentatomidae; genus Nezara; species Nezara viridula. The sequence continues at coordinate 180,050,058 of OV725077.1, read as the reverse complement.
ATGCACTGGGTAATAATTATTTTTATACTACATTAGGAAATTCATCGTCTATGAGGATAAGTTTTCTCTATATTTCTCTTTTCTTTAAATATGTGATTTTTGGAACGATTCACTGTGTATTTCTAAGTGACCTCGGGCAATTAATCTTGACGCTCCCATTGTAGTAGGTACGCGGCAGCAATCTCAAGAAAGCCGTCAATGGTCGGCCAAAAGGACCATACGGCTAACTTTCTGGACTTGTTCCTCCCATTAATAACGCTACTAGGACTTGTACTGATTGGTAAGCCTGACTCCAGTGAATACGAACCGTTGAGTGTTTGTTTACGAGTGGAAATCCGACCGTCGGAACTAAGTAAAGGAGTAATGATTTTAATAACCATTTAACCTAACCTCACATAAGAACGATTATATACAGGAAGAGGGAATGAAACAATACAAGCGGTCTAGGCCTTCTTGGGGTTCCATGTAATATTTAATCCGTCCAGATTTTCTGTGATTTTTTTACAAGCCTCCTTCGCTTTCGATTCAGCAGCTACTGTATATCAAATAGTGGTGAGCTAATACAGCTGATATTACTAGTGTATTAATCTATTTAAACACACTAGTATTGTATAATATAAAGAATGACATCGGTTACGTATACCCTAAGATATTGTCTGCTAAGAAAGTATGATTGATTTTCTGGTATTTTTCATTTCAAAAGACTGCATTAATTCAAATGCTATATATTCGCTAAGTGTAATAGCTGATTTTAGAGATATACAACTCACAAAGACTCGCATAAATACGAATCTAGGTTATGGAAATATTTTGTAATATTGTGACCTATGATCATAGACCATGTGGTCTGCAGGAAAGTCCGCAAGTACGGACCAAGTTCATGGTACTTCAATAAAACTATTTGGAAATTAATTTTAGTAAATGAAATGAGGAATGTTTAGGTTAACATCTAATTGAAGATGCTTGACCTTTCTTCTAACACGCGACGGATCAGTAATGATTCACTCTATTGAGTAGTGAATAGAGCAACGCCGTTAGAACAGCTTTGAACGAAGTCTGAATGGGGCACCTCGAGATCACTGTCAACGCCTACACTTACAATCTCGACAATAAGTTCAGAATGGTTCAAAAGAATTCAACCTGCGAATTTACCAGAACAAATTACAGCGATGACACCACCATTTCATTTATCTACCAATCTCTGATCCGTTCTGTTGTTTCAATACATTGTGTGTGGGAGAATAACAAGATGAGTAGCCGTCAAGGATTTGAAGGATGTAATCCATTGTTGTAAATTTTGTATTGCAATGCCAGCAGTACAATTCCGTTTACTATTTATAAGCATGATTAGATATTCGGATATCGTTCCAAATTATTCTCATTTAAATGATACCTGAAAATAATAGGATAAAATGTCTTAGCGATTAGGCACTAAACAAAAAACAGCAACAGTGTATTATTTTTAAATTCCAGATTTTCTTTTGACTTTCGGATTTTATTTGATCATGTTTCCTTCAGTTTATCAGGTTGCCGGGTAACACATGTGGAAAAATCCGCTCTGTTAACATGCACGAAATTTGCAGTCATTAAGGTTATTTAATTTGAATTTCATTTTGAATCATTTATTTTAAGCAATGAAAAAAGAAGAACTATCGGGCATCAGATTTATGAATTGAATTGTCTTTTATTAAAGGCAAATAAAGTGTTAAGTACAAGAATTGATTTTTATTGTTGGACTGGTAGTAAGTTCGTTAGTACTGGTAGTAAGTTAAAGCAGTAATTGAATAACATAATATGAAATCTTATAGATAACTTTAGAATCAGCCAATTTGCTTAAAATGTTGTTGATGACATAGATAAATGTTGGAGGTCAAAGGGTAATTTATTTATTTGAAACATCTTATATAAAAGTCGTTGTAATATATCAATGGCTTTCCTTTAAAACCTTATAAGTCCAACTAATTTCATATATAACTACCAGGTTCTAGAGATAAACTATCGATATATTATTGAGTAGAGAACTCTTTGTACACATAGAATTGGCCAGCGTGTCTCATCAACATCTTCCATCGTTCTAATTTGGATACAATGCTCTTTAGAGGAAAGAGGAGTATGCATTTCCTTAGGTATAACCTGCGCATGATAACCGAGGATTTTACTACATGAGCATACCACCAACTTAGGAAGAGTTATGTCAGAATATTTACCAGAGTACAGCAAAGCGTGACACCGCGGATCCGACGGCAAACCGACAAAGAACAACGAGGAAGAGGTTTCGAAAGTCGCCTGCAAGAGGTCCGATCTAGGAAGTACAAGGGACGCCCCCGCGACCCCAAATGTTTCTGCACGATGTGACGAGTGTCATCGGATACGCTGTGTCGCCAGCTTTAGGCATGGGAAGAGCTCGACCTCCCTGCGCAATCACCCACATACGGCCGCGGCCATCCGAGCTAGAACAATGGGCCCCGAGAGTTCCGCAAAAGGAGTTACACAAGTCCTAGCCACACTTTTTGGTACGTTCCTTTAGTTGTTGGACTGTCGCTTACAATTAAGATAGAACTGGTTAATGTAAAATACACTGATGTTGGGAGAGGCTAATTGTTTAATATCCATGGGATTTTGATTAGTATTGCCCAAAATACGTCTTGGTCTTGCCCTCTGCACGACCAAGGCCGCCTAACTGTTGCAAGACAAAGACCAGGGACTGGTAAAAAAATCGATGTTTTGAATAAAAATTAAGGCAAAATAGTTACTAATACATGACAATCTTAGTTACTATACGTAAATAATTGGTACAACCAATATACTTTTGCATTTAACTCCTCTAATTTTTCATTCAGGCTTAGTTAGATTTCTCCTTTCTAAAAAATTACAGTAATATCTCTATAGTAATTAGCTAATACGTAACTGCAAGATTGTTGCGGGACTCTTGCGCAAGACCAAGACCATGACCAAGACTGAGTTTGCAAGACCAAGACTCGTCTCGGTCTCGGATTTGGGCAAAACTAATTTTGATTGAGTCAGGTTGCAAAATAATATATATATATATATATATATATATATATATATATATATATATATATATATATATATATATATATATATATAATAATAATACTATAATTAGACCAATGATAGCCCATGAACCAATTCTTAAAGATATGTGGTTCACCAATTTATGGTATCTTTTTGAGACAGTATGTTCACCATCATTACCATTCATGTCCAGATTGACTAAATAAGTACCTGTAAAAAGTAGAATGTACATTAAAATATTGAACATACCAGCAGAAATACAAATAAATAATAACAATTAATTTTTAAATATTAGAGGAAGATGTAGTAACTTCAAAATTCACTTTCATAAATACATTCCAGCGAAGTAGGATGTCAGAGGAAGACCACCCAGAGAACCACTCAATGCCTATTCCAACCAGCAATTCCCGCAGGTTTACGTTTGGCCTTCAAGAACTGTGTCTTTTTTCACCTCAATAATAATGAGCTCCAACAAATGAAATTATAATATTTTGCTCTGACGTCATCTTGCTGATCTTGAATATTGTATTGTTGTTCCGAATTGTTCCGAAATTAATACATGGATTTCTAGGAAATTATAACAATTCAATGGCAAGAATATTCTAGTCGAATTAGTTACAACTACTTCCTAAACTCATTTCAATATTCATAAGAAAACATTTATCTTTATAACCTATTATGATATTTTCGTAAAATTAAATTTTTTGTTTGCATGCAGCTATTGAACAGCTGATCAAATATCTTCACGAATCAGTGTATTCAGATTACACTGTGAACAATGATATCGTTTATCAACTTAAGGATATACATATTGTTCCATATTTGATGTTAAATGCATATGAATCCATATTTTTAAAAGTTCAATGAAATTAAAAAACGGTGCTAATTATTTCACAATGATTTATTATTTCCAAACCATTATACATCTAAAGTAACATTACCACCTTCCTAGTGACAAAGAAAAGTAAATAAAAGGTGATTACAATTATTGGACTAAACATATTTTTTTAATCATTAGTAATATGCTAAAGAAATGAGCATTGCTTCAGTAACACATTCAAAAAAAATTTTTTTTAAAATTATTTTAATGGAATTTACAACTGTATTACATAGAAAATACAATAAGTAAATGTGAAATAGGTAACATGACATGTACAACATGAAGAGAAACTACCCATTGGTAGAACTCAAATAAAAGTTCTATATTAGAAGATCCCGAGGCCATCTTCTTTTCAGACGGCTCGGAGGGTTATCAGGGATCGAGGAGGAAGCAAGGTTTGAAACGAGAGGATTCGGATGGTTCTGCAGTTTGTAATGGAAGGATAGGTATCTGGAATGGGCCAAATCGGAAACATATGGAACATTAAGATCTTTATGGATGATTTTATTTGTGACAAAGTAAGGAGCGTTGAGGATTTTACAAAGGATTTTGGATTGTAAGGATTGGATACGAGAGTAATTCGGTGGTTTAGTGGAGCCCCAAAGCTCAATTCCGTAATTCCAAATAGATCTTATTATTGTCATATATACGAATCGTTTATAATTGATTGAAAGCTTAGATCGTTTGTCTAGTAAGTGCTGCAGTAGTCGAAAACGTCGGGCGGTTTCTAGTCGTTTCAGTCTGGTATGGAGGTTCCAAGTGAGTCGTTTGTCAAGGTGGAGTCCTAAGTATCGGATTTGTTCGGCAGGGATAAGAGGTCTATTATTGAAGGATAATGTAGGACAGGAAGTCATAGGTTTATGACGAAGAGTGAAGGTTATTTGATGGGATTTATTGGAATTTATTTTAATCCTCCAGTTTTGACACCATTTTTCAAGGCTTGTGATGTGTAATTGAAGAGTTTGGGATGCAATAGATGGATCGTTATTAACTGATAGGATACACGTGTCATCGGCATAGGTGGTGATGACAGTGTTAGGATGAGTTGGGATGTCAGCTGTATAAACTGTGTAAAGGATAGGACCTAGGATATTCAAAAATCAAAAACCAAAACAAAGGATATAACCTTTGCAGTAGAACCTACGCTCCTAATTGTCCGATTTTAAAGATTTCTTTTTTTGTTTTAAAGGGAATTCCGTAAACTTTTAAATAACCATATACAATATCATTCAAATATTGACAATATTAATTTTTAAAAATATAAAACTAGTTTCAAAGAAAACCGACGTGAAAACTACTTCTCGTCTTTTAAAATGAATGTCTATCAATAACATGTTTCATCACTACGTATGAGAAAACTTATTCAATAATTTTAACCGAAGTATAGTTGAAGAAGGTGATGTACCTCTTTCTAACAAAATTCCAACTCTTTTGAAATTTTAAAAGTCAAATACTTTAAAGCTTATGGCTTGTACGGATCATTTCTAAGACGGATGGAAACTCTAAAGTGTTAAAATTTACGACCAAATGGGGTTGTAGTTCTGATCCGTCAAGTAGTAAATGCCATTAATTCTAGCCGACCAGCTCCTACAAGAGTACTTTTATGACCAGCTCGTAAACTGTCTCTACCAACAGGCGATAAACTCCGTGTCTATTTATCGATTCTTGCATATAACTATGAAATTGTTATTTGTCAGATGGTATTCCAAGGTTAAGAAGGGAAAGTTTTACTGGATTTCTTAGTGCAAGTCAGGGGTGCCCATCCCCCCCCCCCAAGGTCAATGGCACGAGGACCTAACCGTTCCCTCCTCCTCCCAAGATATTTTACTGGTCACTTTTTTTTTATTTAAAAACAGAGCAATCTAAAGTAGAATTAGAAAATGCATAGATTATATACAATTACACTAGATGCGGTCTGTTCCATGTTTTTTCCTAATCCTGTAGTCCGAAATTTCATAACTACATCGCAATTTGTCGCCCCTCAAAAATTAAAAAATCCGTCAAATTATGTTTCTCAAATATTTTGATGGCGCAACTTGCTTCATGAAACCCCCCTCTGGGCACGCTTGGTGCAAATATTCGAACGGAATATTTTAAATGTACATATTCACCAGCAGTTGGATTTTAAGGGTCTAATTTTTTATATCATGGCAATTGAATGGTACTTTAGGACAGTTTATACTGTCTATCTGTACCTATGTTACTACAAGTAAACCGACATAGAAACTATTTATCTATTTGATTTTTTGGTTAACTCTAAAGACACGGAAGCCTAAATATGTCTCAAACAATGGAGAAGAGAAGAAGACAAAAATTGGATCTTTGACAGTAATAAACGGTACGATAGTGAAATAATAAAAAGTTCACTTAAAATCCCTAGAAAGGTAGGTACTTTGTAATAAATAAGCCATTTATTCGTAATTATATAAAATGGTACAATTCTTGTTTTTAAATCAATTAAAATGGAGTATAAATACGTTGAAAAATAAAACCAGAATTACAAATCTCAAAAAAAATACAAGTGAGTCCACCATTCCGTCACTTATCTTGTCTATCTTTCTTCAGCCACCCCTGCCAACACACCGCTTTAATCTCTTTACCTTAGATCTGTGCCACTTCTACTCAATTTTTGTTCCATCACTTAATTTTATATTCAACATACTTTTCTCAATTTTTGTCTGAGCAGTCAATTTTTATACTTCTTGGTGAGGATTCACCATTGGACCACATGGGTGAGACTTAGCATGACAAAGGGTTCAAGAACTTTAGCTTTTACATGTACTGGGAAATTTCCTTTCATAATATATTTTATGGACCACTATTTATCCATGTGAGAAATGTAGAAACTATGTGATTACCTAAAATGATAAGTAGCCTTGTGGAGCGTTTTTCATATAAAGATATAGTGTGTTTAATGTTTTCCTAATCGTTCCAATATTTTTGTTACAATCGTTACCTAAATGATTTAAATTTTAATTATTTATTAATACATTTATATAATTAATAAAATAGTGTGAATTCATAAGTACCACAATTACATAATATTTTTTATATGAGTTGTACATTCTGAACAAACTATGTGTTTAATTAATTCTAAGTATGTTTATTGAGCCAAGAGTGTTGTTGTTGTAAAACTTAATCATATCAATATAATATAACATCGAAATATAAATATGTATGTGCATGTAAATATGATGTAATATCATCTACATTACCTGCACATAGCTAATGCGATTACCCAGGATCTGGGGTACCTCCAAAATCCTTCGCCGATTGGCTAGGTTCTTTGATGCAGCTGTTCAGTTTCGGATTTATAGTTCTCTCGAGTCCACAGACACTCGATCTGTCTATCTTGCCATAAGTCCTCCCACTCTTCTTGATCTGTACAGCTCCTCCGACATCAATATTTAGAAATCCCGGAATCTTTTTTTAAATTTTATTCTAGAGAGAAAAAGACGGATTAATGTCGGAATAAAAAGTATCCCGGAGAATCGGGATTTGAACCTGCAATCTTCGGATTATCAGGTTGCTGGTTGGCGCGTTTTACGCAACGCGGAGTCTACTCGCCCACCCCGCCTCCCGGACTCCCGGAATCGTGCATTCCAGAGAAATGGCCATCATAATCTTCCAAGCCTAATGAACTTAGGCATGTCTTTCTCTCTGAGGAATTCGTAACGTTACCGATTCTTTTAAAGTACTAAATAGTCTTATCTTTTACAGGTACAAAGTTTATTCTCAGAAACCTACATCCAAATTTCAGAAGTGTTTTTTCTTGTACTATTGATAAGACTTTTGAGCCCTAAGTCAACTTTTCAGCTTTCCTTAAATTAACATTAAATTTTTAATTCAATACCAGCTCATCAAAATTTGTGATTAAATGTCGGAAGCTACCTACACTTAACGGTACACATTTTATAAGAAATCGAATCAACGATCATTGTAGTTTATTTTCATTTTCGAGATCCTATAAGATATGGACAATTCACCAGTGAAAGGAAGCACACAGACCCTTCTCGGTAACAGTGTAATTCGGTAATGCCAATGTAACCTAATCGAAATCCTCTTTGCCTTCTCCTAAATGACCTTCGTTCCGGAGATTAGCGGTGACTTAACTATTTTCCGAAGAGGTGGTGTTAAGTTCTTAATGGACCTGGGAGAGCTTGGTTGCATCCTAGTAGAGTATCGATGTTACATAAGCTCATGTCCCTTGTGTCATTGAAGTAGATGCTTGCTAAGCTATTTTTCTTTCTTGCACCATACCAGAACTATCTTGCTAAGCGTTGCTGATGACAAGTTAGGTGTAAAAGTCAGTTATACTTATGGGACGTATATCTTCTCAAGCGATACCAAATAAGAATCCAAAAATTGATTGATAATTATTTCGGGAAAAAAAATTCTAACTGTGGTAATTTAAAATAATGAATAAATACAAGGCTAAATTACAGAGAATTTCCGATTACAAGCTTGGACTACAAAAATAAGACAGAATAAATAATCCTTGATACTTAATATTTCTTCATCAATTGATTATATATATGTATTTCTTAGATGATTCGACTTTTTTTTATTATTAATGCTAATTAATGAAATGAAAATAAGGAAATTTTGTTTTTTTGCGAAAATAAGGTTATTTATTTATTGGGTAATACAATATTCTGTCACACAGAAATAATTATAATGAGGCAAGATCCCATTCACACTATATGTAATCGGAATAGGTAACAGAAAATAAAAAATAAACAGAAGAAAAATAACAACTAAATAATAATCCAAAAGTATTTACAATAAATAAAAATAAAATAACTTAAAGATAAGTAAATTAATATAACAAAAACACAAACATACTTATTTAAATTATTTACAATGAGGTATGGGAACGCCGAGCGTATCATCATCAGAAAGAGTATAAGTGCGTATTTTGTTAAGTAACATTTTTATTTTTATTTAATAATATTTTCAAGAACTTTTGAGTAAAGAAAAGGGAAGGATTCAATTTATGTAATACCTTAGACAATATTGATAATGTAATAATTTAACAAAATATAACTTTAATTATACATTGATAAGAAATAATAATATTAATTAAATAAAATAATTTATTACCACTTTTTTTATAAGTATATCCACTGTTTTATAATCTCGTAACACTTAACAACACAAAAATAAACTTATTTTTTAAGGAATTACATTTAAGTACCACTTCATGACACGAAAGTATTTTGTATTTGAAATAATTATTTTGAAAACAATTTCAATACTTCATAACTAAAATATAATATATTTTAAAAGCTTAAAATAATTAGTATATTAAAATACCTTTTGCCCAGATCAGCTTTGTAACAGCAACTGACGGCCATTTTTGCGGTGTCTTATGTCACTACAGAGAAATTAAACTTCATAATTCTAGTGACTTATTCATAACATTTAGAGCGGAAAAGTTTCTCTTCATAACATACAAAATTATCATCCATGTAGGCGTTCGATAATAATGAAGTTTCACTGGATAATAAACATGCGCTTTTATAACCATATTTCCATTTCGGGATTCCAACAGAAAGATTAATTTTCTTTTTTAATGGAGTCATGGGTGTAGGAAATCATGTTACAGCTGTTTAAATATCACTTTCGGAATGACTCAAGTTGATTGGCGGAAAAGATTGGCTTCTCGATTTTGTTAACGGTAATTAAACCGAAAGTGCGTTGGATACAATTAACAACAGTATTTAAGGCAGATTATGAACAATCCCTGAAAATAGACAGGATTTCCGGATTTCAGTAGCCTTTTTTTTTAATTCAAATGTTTTTACCTTTTTTGTTTTTTAAGTATTGACAATTTATATTCAACACATCGCTATTGTTGGTGCAATAGGTTGTATGTTAAGATTGAAATAACCGATTATTTCTTTATGATTTCTTCGTATAATTTCATATTTTATTTCCCTCTGCGATTTTTCTATTTAGCAGAATACTTAAACCAGATGCAGGCTAAAAAATGCCACCTAGAGCGCAAAGAGAATAAACATATAAAATTGTTACATACGACATTTTGCACTAACACTAGCGATATGATCAAGATTTTACATATAATACACAGGTGGATCCACGGAGGGAGGGGAGGTGGGGCTTTCGGGCTGAAGTTCCCCCCCAAATAGTAAAATATAACCATGTTTTATAGAAAAAAATATTAGATACTCTTAAAGTATTATTGTTCGTGTAATTACATTTTATAGTACTGCAAGAATCACTTAAACACCATGTCATATAGGTAGTTAGTTTCTTTTTTTTTTTTTTTTCAAATTGATTATCGTTATATATATGAAAAAAAAAAAAACCTTTCGGGCTGAAACCCACCCAAAATTAAATCCTGGATCCGTTAGTGATATAATATGACATAAAACCAATACAAATGTTAGAATAATTAAAATAATATAACAAATATATTTTTTTTTTCATTATTTTAAGCTGGAATAGTTTCAAAACGCTAGCAAGATCTCACTGAATCATTTAAACCATTTAACTTAAAAATCGGTTCGCTATATTAGTAACTACATATCTTTCATAGGAAAGATTACGAACATTTTATACAATGATTTGTCAATGTTTTGATCCCTAATTGTTTAAAATTACTCACAGAATATCACTGGAAAATTTAGAGCATTAAACATAAATATCGAATCAACTGCTCACTCAAAAAATCATTAAATACCTTTTAGCAAATTGATTAAACACATTTTATTGAATGAAGTGCCTGTGTTCTTAGCTCAAATTCAAAACAGTCAGGTGGTCACACCGCAAAAATTTGTGCAGTAGTAACTTAAAAATTGACCTTTTTAAGCCAACGGCTGGGTTTTAAAAATCGTTACATAGATTTTAGCGGACAACAAAAATTCATATTCCTCGTGCCGCTTCGATTAGTTGGATAATAAATTAAATAAGAGTTATTAATATTAAACAAATCCTTAATATGAGCATTATTATTATTTATTTATTTGGCTTCTTCATTGCTAAAGGCAGAAAAGCTTTATATTCGTGCGGGAGTTTAAAACATTTTTTTTTTGTTGAAAATCAGAAAATAGTAATCGCGTTTTAGAGATCAAGAAAAAATCATTGAAAAACTGTCACCGAAGTTGCCATTCAACTTGATTATCAACTTGATTGTCACCGAAGTTGCCATTCAACAGCTTACTATCAATAGTTACAATACCTATAAAGACCTATGTGATCTATTAACATTCCACTCGATATTCTCTCAAGAGAAACGAACTCTACAAGCTGCTACACGGTTCCGACATTCCGAAATTCCGTTTCCTAACATGTGTGAATGTTCCAGACGACTTAATAGCGATCTATTTCCTCACACTCTCACTATCTTCCTCCTTAGCCTATACTCGATGGCAGGACGCAACCCATGCTATAGGCTAATTAGTGTGAGAAACAGCTGATTGCGGTTTTAATTCCAGTCATGGAATATTCCCATAAACACCTTGTTAGTAACTATCACTTTCTCTAGACGTTTTTTTCGTTGGGCCTATAAACCGCATTTTGTTGCCCACAATTTTGAGGGTTTGCTATAAGTTACTCGGTTACTACAGTTACTGATAATGTGTGAAATATATATATATATATATATATATATATATATATTATATATATATATATATATATATACATATATATATATATATATACAAAAATAGAGTGTTTTAATTGCATATTCAAGAGGGTTTGCTATAAGTTACTCGTTTACTACAATTACTGATAATGTGTGAAATATATATATATATATATATTTTTTCTCTGTCACTAGGAAGGTAATGTTACTATAGATGTATAATTGTGTGAAAATAATAAACCATTGTGAAATAATTGGCAGCTTTTTTTCCTTTATACTTAACTTTGGTCTGTAAATATGGTAAAAGTGGATATAGGTAGGTATATTAATTATAATAAGTTATTATAATATAAGTATTATAAGTTATTAGTTTTTGTCTTTTGTTCAAAAGTCTTGAATATGCAATTGAAACACTCTATTTTATATATATATATATATATATATATATATAAAATCTATATTATCTATTTATATATATTAATATCTATATTATATATATATATATATATATATATATTATATATATATATATATATATATATATATATATATATATATATATATATATATATATATATATAATAGAGTGTTTCAATTGCATATTCAAGACTTTTGAACAAAAGACAAAAACTAATAACATATAATACTTATATTATAATAACTTATTATAATTAATATACCTACCTATATCCACTTTTACCATATTTACAGACCAAAGTTAAGTATAAAGGAAAAAAAGCTGTCAATTATTTCACAATGTTTTATTATTTTCACACAATTATACATCTATAGTAACATTACTTTCCTAGTGACAAAGAAAAAAAAAATGAAAAAGTGATCCCAATTAATGGACTAAACATTTTTTTTTTAATCATTAGTAATATGCTAAAAAAAATTGTATTACTTCAGTAACACATTCAAAAGCCGAAAACCAAAACCAAGGATACAACCTTTGCATTGTAACATATACAAAATATCTAGAGACCTTAATTAAAAATATCTTTGCTCCAACTTGTCCGATTTTAACCATTTTTTTTTTTTTTTTTAGGAAATTCCGTAAACCTTTACGTTACGTAACCATATACAATATTGACAAAAATGTGTATACTTTTTGAGTTATTCGGAATCTAATTTTACCATCCCTTGTAACTTTTTTTCTACTGCCACTGTCTATAGCAGCGCAGGTTTTTCAGTCGCGATCTTGAAAGGAAAAGGCGGATTGAAATGTGAATGAAGGAAGATCATCCTCGGGCGATATCTAAATTGAAAAAAAATCAGTGGAGAAGTTTAGGAGAAAATGCGCGGGCGGCGGCCGGGCAAACACTTTTTTATTCGTTTTTCGAATTCTACATATCCTGAAACGTAAAACCTCAAATTTTGTGAGGGGGTCAAGTATTTGAATTTTTTGTTCGATCACAATGGTTGATTATTGGAAATAATAAACCAAAAAACATTGACGATAAAAATAAAATTATTAATGATTTACACCACAAATAAAAATAAACACAAATTAATTATCACAGAATAAGTTAAACATTAAAATAAAAAAAAGTCATCTTAATACAAATTCATATCTATATTCAATATTTATATCGTACATACGGAATTTTAAATTATCATTGCTAGAATTCCTACATCATATTTAAAAAAAGGTCTTGGGGCCACTTCCGTTTCATCCTTCGAGGAGGATTATAGGGATGGTTGGAAGCACAAATGGATTGATCTCCTAATTTCTTAATAGTTTTTTGTTTAATTAAATATGGTTCAAATTTGTAGTTTGAGTGAAAAAACATACATCGTATCCTTCAGAAGTCGTGATGGTCGACGGGTAAAGTTTTACATTTTTTATGTCTAACGACGCTGGTTAGAACCCGGCCTTGGTTTCAATTGTTCAATTGGCCTGGGTGGGTGGAAATTGATTTCGAGGTGGATCCACGGAATGAATTTCGCCCTCCTTACTCTGGTTAGAATAAGTTTGGTTGTACCAATAGAACAATATCCTGTAGGCCCTATATGACACTGTGGGGATAAAAGGAAAAGAAATAAAAACAAAATATCCGTGGAATCCATTTAACAAACGTCCGAACAGCGGACAACAAATATGATATCTGAAACGTGAGCCACATTAAGTGAGAAATTGATCTACATACAAGCTCATGTATTTGTTTTGTTGTTAACGTATTAAGTTTGGCTGATAATAGAATTGGATTAGTGGTAGTTTTTCTCGGTTCCAACTACAAAGTTATAATTAATGATTTATTTGTGATAACATATAGTTGATATTATCAACATATAGTTGATGTTATCAACTTGATAACATATAGTGATAACAGTCTCAAAATAATAAAATATATTTTCTATCTAACTACTCTATTCGCAATGTCTTAATTTTACTATTTATTTTCATATCTTATATAACTTCATATTCCTTTTTTCTGTTTTACATTTTGTTCTAAGATTCTTATTTTAATACTTATGTCACCTTTTTTTTGATCATGTTTACTTCATCATTCCACACTTTGTAACGGTTATTATTATTTATCTCTTAGTTCTTACTATTGTCATTATTCTAACAACTTCATTTTACTTTAATTTTTTTTTTACCTGATGAAGGTCTGAACTTCAGAAACGTCGGCAAATTTCAAAATAAATATTATCATTTATTTTGCCTTCTTATTTGATTGATCACCCCAACTATTCTTCTCTTCATTATTCACGACAGTCAACCATTTTACAAACAATTAAAAATATATTTTCATTTCATTTCATATTTGTTTATTGCAGTAAAATATATTAAATTGTTCTGAACCACTAACGGATCCAGGATTTAATTTTGAGTCGAGGGGGGGAGCTTCAGCCTGAAAGCTTTTTTTTCATAAAAATAACGATAATTACTTTGGAAAAAAAAGAAAGAAACTAACTAATTATATGAAGTGGTGTTTAAGTGATTCCTAAAATCCTTTTAAATGTAATTATACGATCAATAACAGTTTAAGTGACCATTTTTCAATATTTTACCATTTTACCAAAGCCTCCCCCGTAGATCCGCCCGTGTTATGAACTAAGCATTATTTTAATGAACATTTATGAAATGTTATCTACTAAAGTATTTTTGGCGATGTAGTTGTTGCCATTTCGCTGCTGGATTCGTGAGCATAAATTTGGGTACTGTTTGTCAAGTCATGTCCATCTAAAAGTCATAGTTTACCGCTAGCGGTTCCGTGCTCACGAACAGGTGAGATGTGCAGACCTTTGCAGCTCTCCAGAACGGCGTGAAATGCATTATGCCCCTAAATGCCAGAACAGAGACATTGTATAATAGCGTTAGGACTTAGCACTGGGCAGACGGAGATAGATAATATTAATGAAGTGAGGTGGCACGATCCAAGAGCTGCTACTACCAGCAGTCCCTCCGCGGCTCACCGCACCTCCTTGTTAATAAGGATCCTGAGAGTATCCTCCCGATTCTTTTCATTCTGAAGGCATTTTTCTCCTACCTATTCAACGCTATATGTCTACACCACTAAGACCATCTTCACATTGGTTAATGCTGAGGTGATATCCTGAAACGCAACCGATATCGGAGTCGTCTATTTGAGCTAGTTAGATACATAGATAACTTATTAAATATTATAACATACTAAATACCAAATATTAAATTTTCAATTCAGTCCTGGAAGTCTTGTGGCACTGTAGATGTAGCCATATCGCTGTTGTATTCTTCATCATAAATTTGGATTCTGTTTGTCTAGTCATAGCATGCGGACTAAGATACTACATTGCCTGCGATTCCTTGATCACAAACCTCAATTGGTGTTAGTTTATACTATTAACATTACAAACTATTCATGTATTTAATAGTACATACAACAGAAATAATATTAACGTACAAATAATAATGGTGACATAAATAATTCTTTAATTTTCTAACAAGAAGTTAAATAAAATTTTTAAAAAATCGATATTTAAATAAATAGAAACATAAATGACTTAGTTTCGTAAAGTTTTTTTTTTTATTTATTTATTTAGACATATAATATTGTCACAGGGACAATAATTATATTGATAAATGAACACATTCACACCGTATATACAAAAAAAAAAAATAAAATTAACAAAAGTAAAACAATAACTAAATAATAATAAATAAAAACTATATACAATAAAAATAAAATAACCTAAATATAAGTAAATTAAAAACATAAAAATGCAGTCATAGTTTCGTAAAGTAGTTTAACAATTTTGTACCATGAAGATTATACGTATGCGAAATAGAGGCCAGTATTTAGTAAATTCCTAAAAACTAATCTTTATTACATACATAGAGGTAAGATTAGTGATGAGGCATTTATCCTTTCATTTAAAGAATCAATTATCAAAATGTACTAAATTATCGCTGAAGCTTCGGTATTTCACCAATTAAATAGTCCATAGTCCACAGTCCAAAGTCGATCTATGAAAAAATCTATACCTGTTTATCATCCATACTTAAAAGTATATGGAATGTTAGGTCTCTCGTTAATGTGAAATTGAAGATGTCGTATCCAAAATAACCTTTGGGCGAGAAATCACGGAATCTTTTAGAAATATCAAAGGCACACATATGTTTGGGAAAGTAAACACAAGTTTAAAGGTCCTCAAATAGGAAGCAGGAATGTTTTTATAAAAACAAATTCGGGATCAAAATAAAAAATTAAATACGGACCTGAAATATTTCAATAAATGAAAATTGACAAATAGCAGTTTTCGTAATATTAATTTTTTACTCTCATAATTTATTTTTTGCACAAATGAAAATCAAGATGCCAAAAGTTGATACAGCGAATTCTGGATTTTATTTCAATATATTGATAATCTTAGGTTTTACTGTCTAATTATTGTTATTATTCATAGTTCAATCGAATCTGAAGCTAGGAAAGAGTTGAGTTTTTTAAACCATAATACTATAATAATATTAGTTTTGTTATAGGTCCATATTAGCTTAAAAAGGAAGACCATGTGATCCTTTACAAAAAAAAAAGTTGATATAAGTTTAATTTAACCTAATATTCCATCAAGTTACCAAATATTTTTTTATAAGACCCTAATCTGCTGCTCTACGGCTTGGAATGGAGAATATATATATATTTATATATATATATATATATATATATATATATATATATATATATATATATATATATATATATATAAACATTATATATAGAATTTGATATTCAGTCAATAATATCTCCACCATTATAAACTTAAACATATTTAAAATAGTAGCTCTGTACTTCACAACTTTGGAGTTAGTTCTAAGGTCAATCGTATTTTATGTTTTATGTATGTTTGTATTCTAAGTTTTCAATGTGTATAACAAAATTAATTTGTCAAAAATATCTTTAAATTTTTTCCTGAATAATAATTTTGTTCAAAATACATTGCTTCAAAACATTACTTTTGCTTTCATATAGTTCAATAATTTTCAATTTAGTCCTTTTTTAAAAATTTCCATGAATAACGTTATACTTTTATTAATAAGAAAAAAAATATTAGCATTTTTAGAGCGCTAGGAGGTTGCAATATTTGGCCTTTTTAATATTGATATTATATACTTTTAAAAGTATTGGGGTCTTAACTGTTCTGATTTTTAAATTAGTTTAATCTGTCTATATAAAAAAAGTTTTTAGTAATATTTTATTTTATATTTATAAAGCGGGACGGACCGTAACGAAGAAACCAAACTCCTTATTTCCAGAATTATTTCTGCCTTATTAATGTTACGAATTGACCAATGGGAATAATTATAGTTATATAATAATATATACTGATAATAAAGTGCGATGTATTACATAGATTTTTAAAGAAATTAGACATTTTCGTTTCGTTCTGTTTATTTTATGTTAGTAAAACATTATATAATCTGAACTATACAATATATGTAAATTATAGTTATACAATTTGAGCAGTGCTTAAATGAACTGTTGTATAATTTGTAAAATGGGGGTTGGTCCGCCGTTAGACGGACAGGGGTTACTCCCCTAGTTTTGAATAATTTATTTTTATGAAAATTATTCCTTGAAAAATTTGATATACTTAAGTATAAACAATATAATTATTATCATTAGTTGATATCAGTAGTACTACTTGAGGAACATATAACAGAAGGTAAGGTCTCAGGAAAGAGGCTGTAAATAAAGATTTGTTGTGACTTTAAGTGGGTTTTTGTTTGAATTTTCGAGTAATATTTATTTCCTTCCAAAGAAGATGAAATTCAAAAGTGAATTTAAAATTTAGTAACTTCAGTGAAAGTTATCTCGAAGGCAAAAGTTGTGCGTTCGTATTTTACTCTGTTTGCAACGTAAATGTGTGTGTTGGAAGGGATTGTTTTTCTGGTTACATAATGCATTATGGCCGGTGAAATATTGAAGAAATATGGTTGGGCATATTCCGCTTCACATCGCTGAACACAGCGTTGAATATTCACTATTTTTCGTAAAGTGTCCCACTCACATAACCGGTATATCGCAATGGAATCCACACTGGGGAAAGACACGTAGCCACACGCCACAAAGAAACGGGACAAAATGAAATAGTAGCAGAACCAAAACAGCGAGTTAGGGCGATTAAATAAACCTTTGGCGCGACAACTCTGATCGAGACAAAGATCCTTTTCATCAGTAGCGTAAAAGTATAATATTGTTTTCCATACTTATTTCTTAGATTCATGAAGTATATTTTTTATTGGTACTACTTCTATGAAGAGAGAAAACATAATTGCTGATAAAAGCGAAATGACACGAATCTCACTAATTAATAACAATTATTCATTTTAGGAAGGTAAGATAAATTATCCTTAATTAATCGAACATTTCTACAATATCACTGACAGTGCTAATTTTTCATATTCTATTCATTTTGTTTATTTATCATTATAAATAATACTTCATCATTTTTTCATTACAATCTCTTCCAACGTGTAGTAAGAAATAATAGTTCCGATACATGAGTGTATTATAAATATAAGAAAAATAAATATAAGTAAAAATAATGTTAAACATTATTGAGGAGGAAAAATAAAGGAAATAATAGAGTTAGAAACTTATGAATCGTTCAGTTATGTCGGAATTATTAGGGTTGTTCCGAGGTGACAATACAATGGCGTAGACATTTCCAAAACATTTATTTGCCTCAATGCGATGGGAAGGGGGGAGGAATATGTATAATTTGTTTTTCTAGAGATTTTCATTTTTTGCAATTAGTTTCTTTCAAAATATTGTTGTACAAACAACCAAAATATCATTGCCATCCAATTTATTAGGTATTTATTATTATTTTTATTTGTCACTATTTTATTTATTTATTTTTATGCTTGAGAAAATGGTTACACACATTTTTCGCCAACGTTTATGAACCCGAGGAATTTCTTAATTATCTATCTATTCTCAACTAATCCATTTTATATTTAAATTATATTCTATGCTCATTTTCACAAAGCTGGTGATACTTGATACCTCTCTCCAACAAATTTTGTCGATTTCTTCTTCTTAAAAAAAAAAAAAAATGAAATGAAAGTTGAATTTAAAAAAAAAATGTAGTTCATTTAAAATTATATTTGATGAGGGTTATTCCCTGTATTTTTCTTGTTCTATGTTTGAAAGTTTCGTCAAATTCAATTTACACGAAATGTGATTTACATCTAGAATTTATAATACTAAAAAAAATGTAAAATGAAACCGCTTCAAGATTTTGATGACGCTTCCAAATTTCCATCATGGCATCCAATTTTGTTTATATATAATTAATATTTTAAAAGTCGCATTTACTTGTTCTATTTTCCATGTAATACAGTTGTAAATTTCATTAAAATAAAAAAAATAAAATAAAATAAAAATATTTAAAATGAATTCATTATACTCATTCATTATACTCTTTTGTTATATTCGTTCACGCTTTCAATTAACTGTTTATTCTGAGAGATAATAAAACTTTGATTAATTAATTTATTTTATTTAAATATACATATACTAATTGGCCCGTGCGATGGTTCGCAGAAAATTTGGTTTAGTGAAGGAATAGCAAAACAATATGATAATAAGTAGATCCTAAGTGGATATATTGCTTCGCTAGTGCCTATTTTTAAACGCTGACTGGATAGATAATAAAGCCAAAAAAAAAACCTCAATCACGGTTTTTCTAAATTATTAAAAAATATAAAATGTAAGAACAAACAAATTCCTTTAAGAAATAATTAAGTTAATATATCATCAAAGAAAAAAGTGTAGTAGAATAGTAAATGCAGTATCTTTTAAGATGAAGAAATTATTATGTATACCAAAATTAATGGACTGTATCTTTATAGATAATTGTCCGATTTATTTTTTTTGTTTTGTAGGTAATTTAGTAATCTTTCTAATAATGATAAGAAAAAAAATCATACTTTTTTAGTTATTCTCAAATAAAGTTTCTTTTTCTTCATAACTTTTGCCCAGAAATTTCGGGGGAATGGGACTATTTTTCGCAGGTGAAGGAGGAGAATAGCTTCAAAATGAGTGGTCAATCCTTTGATTTGATGAAAAATTGACGAAGTCATAGCATACCGACAAAAAAAAAATCCTTTCAGAAGTAATATATAAGATTCTGGAAGACATAAATTTATGTAAACTGAAGTACTATGTACATATGCTATCAAGAAGGGTAAGGAAAAAGTCAATAAGTAAAGTTATAAATAAATAAATTTTAAATATAATAAAAAAAATACGATTTCAGATTTATAATTATGAATTCAAAACTCCTTACCCAATATTCTTCCACCACTTTTCAAAAGCATTGTCAAACGCTTCAACCCAACTTGCGTCGCTGGTATTGAAAGCGATTGGATGTTGAATAGTGTAGGATTTAATATTTCAAGATCTTTACAATTCACTGCGATAGTCAAATGTTTCCCTTAAGAATTTTGATATTCATGTTTTATTAAGGTATTAAATTCGTGTATTAGTACATATATGTTGTTCAATAATATCCGTTTTGCATATCTAATTGATTATTCGATCTACATCGCTAATTCTGTATTTTTAAAGTTTCTATGGTGTGAACTAATAACTAGATGTTTGAAAACGACAATTTTAAATATTCAAGTATTTATTAGAATTTTAAGTGAATTAATATGTTTACCCTGAAAGTAATTTATTTAGTAGAAATCATGCCAACTTTAGTTTCATATTTATTTACTCATAAATACAACAAAATACAAACATATATTACTTTATTTATCACTCAGCTATGTTGCATCCATTTTCTATCAGAACGTCCATCTTGTTTTTTTTCTGTCCTGATGATGTTTCAATTGAAGAATCGGTGACGAGTTACTTTTTTTAAATGCTTTTTAGAAACACTAGGCTTTGTGGTTGGAATTTTCTAATTATAATCCAATTGGTTATAATAATCTTTTTTCCGTTTCTTGGTGAGTTTTGAGTTTCTATGCTCGTGTTGTCATATATATTAATTATCTAATATGTTTTATTTTAAATTATATATTGTATGAATAGTGACGTCACTCATATGATTGATATATACATGTACTTTATAGGAGGTAAAATAACACAAATAAAGCATGATGTCCCATTTACTCGGTCATTCTAATTACAAAACGCCGGGGGGATTAAAATTATACTTATTACCAGATAAATGAAATGTAGTATATACTTTTGGCTTAATGTATTTACCAAAGGTTGGAAGTTCAGAAAGATAACTGCTCAGTGACCTGACAATATCAGCATATGGGTGCTTGACATGAACATTGCACTCTCGTTCCGCGGCACGCCACAACGCAAACATGATTATGTAATTAAAGGGATTACAAATAAAATAGTACACTAATCGGGAAATGGGAGCAAACAGCTACCAGAGGGATCTGTAGCGTTTTCACAGTCATGCTATATCGATTCATAAATTGGGGTTGTATCTGCAAAAAAATTTCATATATGGTATATATAACAGAAATATCCAGCTTATACTTTTACTGGTATTCTCTTAATACCTATGTATACTAACATGTAAATGTTTTTTAAGTGGCGAGGTGACCAAGCGTTGAACTCCACTACGAGCACCTGAAAAGTCTATAGGCAAAGTTGTGAAAGCATTATCCTGCTTTGATTAACCCAAAAGGAATTTTACTCCAATAAGATAATGCTCGTCCTCACACTTAGCTTCGAACCAAAGAAAAGTTCCAAGAACTTCATGGGTTCGAACTCCTGCCTCATCCACAATATAGTCCAGACCTCGCACCATCGTATTTTTTTTTGTTCTTCCCTACCTCGCCTTTTAGGCTATAGGGGATTTTTCTGGGCCGGGAGGTGAGGGCGGGGAATTTAAAATCCCCTCCGGCACCGGGACGCGAACTCGTACTTTTTAAATCTTCTCAAATCTGTAATCCGGTTGCCAGGCAACTCGCGGTGCTGTACACACGCTTTAGCCCATTCGGTCACCCCGCCCCCAAAACCATCGTATTACTACATATTTAGATCCATGGCCCGTTTTCTTGAAGGAAAACATATGTATAATTTTGCGGTCCAAGAGTTCTTTGACAGCTATCCCAAAAAATGTTATCAGCGTGGGATCAAGCAATTGGCTAGCAGACAGATCACCAATGACGGTAGATAACAATGGACTATACTTTGAGAATTAATTGTATTTTATATCAAAGAAATAACAAAACAAATATTCGGTTGAAAGACGGTTTTTTTTTTTTGGTTTTTTTTTAAATACCCTATTATTATGAATTCTGGCATCTATGAAAAATGTAATCTTCAATATCGGTTTCTATTTGCTTGTAGCACACATTAAATAAATTCCAGAACCAGGAAATCTGCCAACTCTTTTAGCCAAGTGCTTAAAAAGATATTTTATAGATCATTTTACTTTCATCGCTTAAATAAAAACTAATATTTTTTTTTCTGATAGAATCACTGATTCTGATATCCCATTTTTATAAAACAAAGAAAAAATAATAGATTTTCCATGTAAAAGATAAGGTACGGATGCACCCGCCCACGTACCGAGCGTATTGCTTTCGTAACTGAAATATCTAGCATACCACTTAGCATTGGTACCTTATGTAACAGACTTCAATTCTCTGGAATGTTCTTGTTATAGATCGATTGTTCTGAAGAGTAGGTAGCAGAAAAACGGTGTTTCGAAATAGTTATTTTTTTTTTTTTAACTTTCATGTAGGTATTAAGAGAAAGTGAAAGTAAAAATATTATGACCAATACATTGTTAACATTATTAAAATTTTGAGTCCGAATTTATGGTTATCTGCTGATATATTTGTAATAGTAAAAACTAAAAATTTCATATAAATAAAGAAACCAATCGCAATATATCCATAATAGGGTCTCAAGTTATTTGCTGCTTTATTGCTATTTTATGTGGATTGAGATGATTTTTTACTGAGGAATGAAGGGTGAATTATTTCTTGTGAATGTTGGGTTTTATTTTTGGGATATTTAAGTCGTTATCTGTAGTGGTTTATCCGATCAATTCGAAGTATAACATGGTGCGCTAACGAAAATCCATAGAATTTTCTATTGTGTTGTTTGTATTTTGTTAATGTGTGTTTGTTTTGCTGTACCCCAAAGTTTCGCCCATTAGTGTTGTAGATTAGTCCCTTGTTTCATAAGTTAAGTGAAGATCTGTAGTCCAGAAGATGTATGAATTGGTAATATCGTCTCTCCAGTTCTTTTCTTTCTAATTTCAAATGGATGTTCCAAGTAAGTATTTTGTAAAAGTATAATCCAAGATACCGTAGTATAGATTTTTGCTGACACTGGGTTGTTGTCAATGGTGATTAGTGAACATAAGTTTTCATTAGTTTTTTTAATGTTTTTATTGAGTCATAGCATATACAGTCTGTCACAATGAAGGCAATTGGTAATGGGGCTACAGTATTCATTCACACTATGTGTAGATACGAAACGTAAATTTCTAAAGTAAAAAAAATGAGAAAAATGTGTAGATAAATAAAGCCCAGGTGACTCTGAATCAAGCTTTGTTCCCCAAATGTGGAAGCCAAATCAAGACTCCAGGAGATCCCAGTGCTTCTGTACCAGTCGCGTCACTGGTATTGGAAGCCTGTGGAGACTAGAAAGCTTTCATTAGAGAGAAACTTTTAATGCATTCTGAAAAATCTGGAATATGCATATCTCAGTTTTTTTTATTCGAGAGTAATGAAGATTCAAAAATATAGGGAACGGTAGAGAAACTTTCTTTTTGTTTAATTATCTCGGTCGATTCCTCCCTGTTATGTTTGTTAAATTCTCTTAAATATGACTTACTTCCGTAAGAAAGCCAACTGCGGCTGTTGTGGTAAAGAGACTCCTCCATTATTTAACCTTGACGTGGGAGTATTCGAGGAGGATCATGACCAAATATAAAATACATGTTTTCTTCTCGGTTAAGGATGCCTTATCTCATGCTGTACATCATCCTGGATGCCCTGAAAGAAAGTTTGGAAACCTTACCGGGTCCGCCTCACCCACGACACTCCCCAAGTCGCTTATTATCCAGTTACCACGACTCCCGATCTACCCAAGACGAACATCCTTCAAGATCTGATCAAGGTTGAAATCTCGAGGAAGAGGTTAGTTATTAGACATTTTTCAACATTGCCGAAGGTCATTCCTGAGAGTCCCCAGGCCATAAGGAAAGGCTTGCCTGAGGACTTTCCAGAAGTGTCCAGGCCGAAGGAATCCCTACTTAGCTTGAGGGATCGTGACTGAGATGGTACCTACCGGACTGTGGTGACCCGCATCTCGAATAGCAGGAGTCTCTGCTTTCACCGGAATAGCACTCACCTGGAAACAAAACAAAACATTAACACCAATATAAACATAACATTAGGACAACTTGAAGTGTGTTATCAAGACATGTAAAATCGAGAGCCGTCACCGACTCGGAAATGATCTTCGCACTTTCCAAGAAGCTGAGGAAATGGTTTCTTTTCACTTTCTTCCCTACATTCAGTTGATTTTTTTTTTATCTTCATAAATCTTAAGGATATTAAATCAATTTATGACAATTAATAAAAATTATGACTATCTTGTGCACAATGTATTATTGCTTTGTTCAACTGAAAATATGCAATAAAGTTTTACTTTTATTTTTCATGAAAGTTTTATTTAGTTCTCATGGATCATTTGCTTCTCTATTCAACATAACAAAAGTAAACAGTACTAAATAAAGCCATTAGTTTTTCGTCACTCTCCATTACTTTCTATCAATTTACAAGTTATATATAACGTTTTTCTAAAATCTTTAGCATTTCAACGGTATATTATACATTTATATTACCACTTCTATTTTTGGAGATAAGTTTTTAACATTAGAAAAGTTGTTTTTTCTTTTTTTCATTACTTAATTATAACATGTTTTCATAGTTAATATGTTTTTTTTTTAAGTGGAAACTTATTCAGGCCCGTTTTGCACTTCTTGTGGAGAGTGAATTAGATTGATCCGTCAGATTTCGTTCGGCATTAACACTCGGTTAAAGTCGGCTATAGTCCACTAGTGAAAATATTTTTACGTATGGATTAAAATATCTCAGAAACTATAAATTGGGCCTGCATACTGTGAGCGAGGAAATTGTTCAGCATTTCATCCTATCTGTAATAAGTTATAATTCAAATTTGTATCATAACGCGACGCCGTGTTAGGGAGGCGAAAAGGAAAAAAATATGTTGAAAACCAAATGATGAAGTTAGTTGAACATATGGATTAAAATATTTCAGATACGAAAAATCAGATCTGTATATTGTAAGCGAGGGAAATGTTCAGCATTCCGTCTTCTTTGTAATGAGCTATTATTTATAATTTATATTTCATATTATTAATCTCGCCTTGTTAATGTTTTCACTTATACCGTGTGATCTAAAGCACGCACCTTAGTTTTTCTTGTTTTGTTTTTTAAACATATTTATTGAAATTTACAACTGTATTACATGACATGTAAAACATGAAGAGAAAATACTCATAGATAGCACTCCAATTATAGTTGTTTATTAAAAGGTCCCAAGGCCATCTTTTTTTCAGACGCCTCGGAGGGTTACCAAGAATAGGAGAGGAAGCAAGGTTAGGAACAAGAGGGTTTGGATGGTTAAGAAGTTTATTGCGGAAAGAAATGTATGGATTAAGCTAAATCGGAAACATACAGTTAACATTAATACATTTTCATTGCTGCTAAGAATTAGAGACATTTAATTATCTCATAATCAAAATTAAAGGTAATTTAAAAGAAGAACTTTCAAAACTTCGGCATTTAAGTCGAACCAGAGTATTTCAATGAGAACAATATTTAACTGATATTAAATATTATTCAATTTTAACTGGATGTATCGAGTTTGGTCAAAATCATTTGAATTCATTTCAGGAAAATTGTAATAACGTGTGTAAATCAATAATATAAGTGAATCTTTCCTTAAGTCTATTAATTTAGGCGCTCAAAAGTCTCTTTGAATGGTTTTAACAATGAAAAACGCTATTTTACTTAAATTAAATTTTGTTTAGTTTACAATGAAGCAATTTAAATAACTTAAACTAGATATTTCTTTAGTTATCGCTTCCTATTCAGCAAAAAACACAAAACTTGGATTTTTTACTTTTCTGCCGAAAATTTGATTAATGTTTAAATAATCTTTTTTGTAGCACTTGAGGTTAGCTATCACTCATATGAATATTTCCCTCTCTGACTATAGCCAATATATTTGATATACATGTAAGTGAAAGTAAAAAACATTAGTGATCATGTAATCATTCATTTTAGATTCTTTATTTTTTTCTTTGGTCTACTAGCTTTACAAAAAATATAATATTTATTTATAACTATAAATATAAACCTTTACAACATCTTCTGGTTACGATAAGTCATAATGCTGCTGTTAATCTTTGCTAGGTTAATAAGTTTTTCATGAGCATATCCTTCTTCTTAATTAAAGTTATTACGAGTGGCAGATGTTGAAATAAGTTTCTTCATTCGTTCTGAGACGAGTCACGATTACCACGCGGATTCGTTTTTATTAACCATTCTTTATATCACTTATTACGTTTATTCGTTTGGGTTTTTCCATAGTGGACAAGGTTAGGTCCGGACAAAGCGAGCGCACTATCGTCCATGTTAAACCCAACGAAATAATAAAACTGTTACTTCCAATTCTTACAGGGGTATAGGATTGATTATTCACGTTTGATTTATTTTCCTATTCATAAAAATATATTTTAGAAATATTCGTGAAAATTACTAATTATTTACAACCAATAATTATGAAAAGAAGCAAAATTTTACACATTTTATAACAGTTATGCTATTGTACATTGAAAATTTCTGAGAAGTAAAGTGTCCTTAACTATTATTAATTCTGATTATAATAATTCCTTGTAGAGTCATACATTTTTAGTAATTCCTATCTGTTCCACAATAATAACAATATAGCCATCCATTCTTGGTGCATTGTATGTATACATCTTAATATACTCTTTACTCACATTGTTTATGTATTGTAAGTACATTGCGATAGAATTTAAGGAGAACAAATATAACAGATCACAAAATACTGTTAACGGTGGTTTTATGTTCTCTATGTAATTTAAAATCATTTAATATCTTAGATCTTAGGTAGATAGGTATATCCATTTTATAACAGGGGAAAAATTCTCTTGACGCTTCTGTAAACATAGAAATCAGGTCTTCAGAAGGAAATAAAACTTTTATTTTAAAACATGTTTTCAGTTATTTTGGAACTAGAAATTTTTCCCATGCTAGTTTTCAAGTAAAGGTTTTACAGAACTTGTTGTTGTTTAGGGCTTATAGGTGTAAAATCCCGAGGTCATCAACACCTATCAAATCTTTACATCAATTACCTCAATGTTAAATTATTTTCTCAAAAAATAAAATAAAAATAAATAAATAAAAAACCCAACTCAAAGTAAAATTTTGTTTATCATATCATTAACTTTCAGAAAATTTAATACCGACTTCACTTCATCATTATTTAAAATATCTGATAGTTTTGGTATTAGTGTTAATATGGTTAAAATTGATATGTAATAGGAACATTCTTGAAAAATGTTGCTGACTGTGAGAGTAATATAGCAGTGTTCGCAATTTCGTGTAGGCTGTTTACTTATCAGGTAAGAATGTATTAGGTTTGTATATCCTATCTTTAATCTAGTTAAGGCAACCTGCTCTCTACGAAAAGGTCGATTCGAGGTAGGCCATTTCAATGATATTTTATTTCCTTCAATTTGTTTGGAGGGGCCTCGTTTCACATGGATTGTCAGTCAAGAGCTTCCTTTTTGAGAGGAACGCTGGTTTTACATAACTTTTATTTAAAAGTTCTGTTTATTTCGTTAATGAGTCGATCTAATCATGACCTTTATTCATAGCTACCCAAAACAAACGACACATTGTAAAATGCTTGTAAGACAAATTATATGTCTAATCTAATTTCGTTTACCAGATCTTTTATAAGACCTAAACTAAATACTAGTCAAACTTTTACCATAAACTTTGAATTCTATTACAAAAGCATTCCTCAGCATTTTTATTGTAATGATCTTCTTACTATAAAGTTTCATAAAAACTTTCAAAAGAACTTTTAAAAATTGAATACAGTTTCTACCCCTGATAGATATTAAATTGTACAATAAACATGAACGTTTGTACAACCCCATTTCTATTTTGGAACCCTTCATAGAGAATATTAAAATATTTCATTGGATCATCTAGGAAAGTAACGATATTACGTATTCAAATACCAATTTCGAACCGACTGTTGACCAGGATATAATTGGGACTGAATAAGCTCTAGGAACATAATTTGGATAATATTCCCATATCTCAGGTTGCTCGTCTTGTAACATCGCCCGGAGCTGCACTAAAAAAACCATCACTCCAGATGGCCTCCCATTAAATTACATAAAACGGGAATAAAACGTTCTAGAAGTCATTATAGGGATTAGGGATGCCTGGAGCAGGTACCTCTCTGACCAGATCACCTCCAAAAACGGAGTGAAGGCCTCTCGCGAAAAAGTGAAAATACTTTCTAGGTCCGAGGAGACAAAAGTGAGCGGGATATTTAGAATACTTTCCCGGCGGAATGACCCACACGAGGTCGTGCGAGAGTGCCGGAATAAAGCGGCTTCGACCAGGGACCATTTGTTTGGCCCCGTGGGGACAACACAAAGGGACGACATAACAGATCCACGATCTTCGGGGACACGGCCGAGCTGTCGGTACGGAGCTGACTGGCCCCGCCCGAGGCTAAGACCGGTTATCGCTTTCGTCCAGTCATTTATGCGAATCTTAATGTTGCAATATTTTACTCTTCGGGGCGGATGTCATCATAAATAATTAATATTTGTCATCCTGGCTTCGCGAAAGATACAGCAGATAAGAGGTTGTATAACATCCATCAATGGCCGAAGGGATGATAAGAGAAATACAAAATGTCCTGGCATCAATTGGAATGTTTCCTTAGCGATAGATTTTCTTTTATTTTGAATAAGAGCATTAGCAGACTACAAATACGATGCAATTTTAACTGTCCGAACCAGTGCCGGAAATGGGATTTCAGCAAGGAGGAGCAAGTTTAATTTTGCCGTCCTCGAATAAAGTTATTAATAGTAATTTTAAATCAAGTTTAGATAGTATATTTCGAAATCATGAAGTGATATTCGTTCGTTTTATTGACTATATTGAAATCAAAATTACCAAAAAGTAGAGAGTATTGTTTTCACTTCAGATAAAAATTTAAAAAAGTAGATTTATAGAAACTCACCACTCTTTAAACTCTGCCGCCTAATTGTTACAAGACAGTGTTTGAATTATGGAAAAGTTCAGAAAATATGACTAAAATATAAATGAAACTATATATGATACATAATGGTTAAGATGTGTTGATAATTTATTAACTGGATACATAGATCTCTGGAGGTAACTGCAATATACATTGCAGAGGCCGCAAAGTCCCTCTCATAGTGTTGCACAAGGCCGCCTAACTGTTGTAAGAACAAGACAAGAAGGACAGGTAAAAAAAATCGATTTTTTGAATACAAATTAAGGCAAAATATTTACTAATAGTTGACAATCTTAGTTACTATATGTTAATAATTGGAATAACTAACATACTTTTGCATTTAATTCCTCTAATTTTTCATTCGGGCTTAGGTTTTTCCTATCTAAAATATTACAGTAATTTCTCTATAGTAAAAAGCTAATATGTAACTGCTAATAAATAACTGCTAGACTCTTGCGAGACTCTTGCGCAAGACCAAGACCATGACCAAGACGGACCAACTCGTCTCGGTCTCGCATTTGGGCAACACTAGTCCCTTAGAAATAGAAGTTAATTTTTTACGGATTGAATTAATGATTATTTTAGTTTAATAAGTGTAGAATGCTTGACCGAGAGAAAAACTTCAATTAAAATTTTTCTCATGTTAAAAAAATGTAGTAAAGTGCACTTCATGGAATTTTTTTCTATATTTTAAGAACTTTTTTTTTCAACTATAGTGGTGCTCAATTTATAATAATTAGATAGAAAATCAATTTATAAGTATTAATTAATTTTATAATGCGTGATTTTAAATTTCATAAATGAGTTTCTATTGCCACGGTATCCGCTCAAGTACAAAGTAGAACATGAAGGAAAATATAAATCATGATAATATTTAGAAGAATGTTCCTGTTTGGTATTACTTTTTTCGTTTCTACATTTCGTATAGTTTTCTACTTACCGTAACAGCGTTTCGCAAATCCTGAACTCTGCTGTGTTTAATATGACAACTGTTCTATAACAACGTATTTAAAATATAAATCAGTTGTTTTTTTTTACGTTTCATTTTTTAGATATCCTCTAATGTCCATAGTACTACACCGAAATAACTGTTCCTTCACCACCAATTCATATGATTTGTAGTCTACTTCTTCTGACTTTTCAATTACAATAACTATTACAAACCAACAACATTTCAACATTAATAATAATAAATATAAAGAGAAATCTAGTTGTAAAGGTTGAAATAATCGAATACTACTTGCTAACAATAATTGTAAATTGGAATGAAGTAAGGCATACTTATAAAGCCATCATTATTCTCAGTACGTAGCTGCTGCCGACAGAGCTGCCTACAGAAGCAGTTGAGAGCTGCCAACCTGCTTAAATTGTAAATTTACGTTAATTTTAACAATTAAAGGTAATGGCTCGTTACAGGTGAAGAATATAAAAAGAGAAAGGTAGAAAACAATGAAAATTAGGTTTTATTTTGACTTAAACCAATAATGAGGTATTGCTTTGTAACATTTCAATGACTTTTTTGTTCTAAAAATATATTGATAAAATTTATTTATACTTATTATTCTCAACAAACGAATTGGACTCTTATCCACGCTAACTGACACACGCTCCAAATTATCCTCAACCAAAGATCTACAAATTAATTATAAAACCTTTATGGACGAGATAGAGCTATTAATGGCAGACGCACACTTCTACGTACATATGACATGTTACAAAAGGACAACGTTTTCAGATAGTGAAACACAGTACTCTTAGAACATCCACCAGACTTTGAAGCACATTTCGGTCCTTATTTTTTTTTCTATTGTTATGGATGTTGAAGTCTCTCATGCCAACAGAATATATAAAAGCTATGCAATTTGGTTATAAATTCAAGTTCTGTTATAAATATGGTGAAATTAGCCGAATCAAAAGCATTGAAAAGATACAAATCGGCTGATTCCCGAGTGAAATACGCCTCAATTTCATGCGCTTTAAAAGCTGCTTATCATCTGACATATCAACGTGACTACGTGAGGCACATAGAAAATTCAATACTCTTTTTTTCATCGTGAGAATTATAGAATATGAGTTTTTTTTGGGAAAAACCGACGAAAAAAAGATATTTCTCCTGAACACCTAATATTCTCTAACTCTTCGCCGGTAGGACATATGCCAAAAAGCTATGTATAAAATTTTATCTTATTTAACTTTTTATATAATAATAATTTCGATAAAATGCATTTCTTTCGGATTCATAACAAAAAAACTAAAAAAAAATTTGGAAATTTCAACGTTTTTTGCATATTTCGGAACTCAATAGAAAATTTCGTTTGTAACATCAAATTCAGATCCAGTATTCCAAAATACATAACAAAACCAAAGAGAAACAGACCATCTGCACTTTGTCCTCATCCGGCTACCATCCGACTAGCATAATTTGATGATAGACGGGTCAGTTTTCGAAACGCAACAGAGTTCATAGTAAGTTAAGATGAATTCTCTCTTAGGTACTTAATTGGCCTTTTTGCTTTAAATTTTCGCATAGAAAGCAACGGCTTTCAACCGAGTTACCGAAGTTTTATGTTCATATGAGGTCTGTCTAAAATTTAAAATGGTTACTAGCTTTAAGTCCTGAAGTTAAATGAAATGTTCGGTATCTCCTAATGTAATTAGCCCAACCACTTAATTCCACAACGAACCAGTACATCTCATCTCGAAAACTTTTAAGGCCGTGCCCAAGAGACTTTCTAATTTAACCCCTCCACGGAAGTACGCAGATTTGCTTAAAAAAAAAACACTCTGCAGATGACAAATTGCAACTATGGCAGATTAAATATTTATGTTACAAATAATATTTCTAATTATAAAATTTATTCTAGGTTTTCAACAAAAAGCTTAATATTATCAGGCATGTGACTAATGTCAATTAGAAGAAATAAGAAATCATTCTCCACTGTCATTCTGTCGCAGAGATCGAAACGGCCTTCGATCAAGGCAATAGAAATGGAATGGCTGTAATTTGACAGGTCGGAACCAGAGGACTCGCTGACGCAACAAGCGGCCGCAACACGTGACGGCTTCTTCCCAGCATCTTCCAGGTTCACTTGAGGTCCCTCGTTTTTTGTCTGGACATGATGAGAGGCTCCAGGAAGATCATCCTCTAGAGCCGTGTATGATAAAGGGAAATTGAAGAACCACAATAAAAAAAAAAAAAAAAGAAATAGAATCGTTAAGTGAAAGCGATTGTCACATATGTTTGAGATTGTTGTGACAGAAGTAATCTTTTTACTTTTCCTAGAGTCAACAAGTGTCAAGGAGGTGAATAAGAGTCAACGGCTGAGAACCATCTTTAAAGTTTTCATTTTTTTATTTTTATTTTAATATATTTTAGAATCAATCAATTCCATGGATTAGTTTTGTTATATTTATTACAATATTATCAGCGAAATATTAGATTTAAAACAAAAACAGT
Organism: Nezara viridula; assembly: GCA_928085145.1. Taxonomy (NCBI): domain Eukaryota; kingdom Metazoa; phylum Arthropoda; class Insecta; order Hemiptera; family Pentatomidae; genus Nezara; species Nezara viridula. The sequence continues at coordinate 180,017,242 of OV725077.1, read as the reverse complement.
TGAGAACAATCTTCATATAGAATATTTCAAGCAGTGTTATTTTATACCAACCAAAAATAATCAAACAGTGATGAATCTTTTCCATAAACTAACAATTAAAAAAAAAATGGTAGAAAATAAAGATTAGATAATTGTAAAATTGTTTCTAATATATTAAATTGAACAAATTTTCTCTTAATGTATATTTAAAAAAGAATCAGGTTTTAACATTATATAACATTAAATCATAAGTTTTTAATACATTATTAATATAGAACTCGCATTTAAGAAATGCTGTTAAATGAATTAAAAAGATATATATAAATTTATTTTTTATGCTTTAATGTACTATTAGCATAATTAGGTAATTCTTTTGAAAAGAGTCGATGTTAAAAATAAACGATAAGAATAAAATGATGTTTTGAAAAAAAAGTTTTATTTTAAGAAGTTTTTATTAATACAAAATATGTGAGAATACTGTGAATAACGCAATACTGATTTATAAATTATTCTATTTTGATTATTATTAAAAATGATATAAATTCCAATGAAAACAAAACGACGTTGTTTACCAGTAAAATTATGAAAAGTCTAATAGGATTTAGCTGCTAGTTACTACTGAAGAAAAATTACAACCTGGACTACTGCCAGGAAATAGTTCCCATGAAAGCAGTCTTTCATTGGTATTTCATTGGGAAAATCCAAGAAAAATAATATTCATATATTAAAATATAAAATTATTTTTATGAACATTTTTCAATATAGTAATAATAATACGGTTTATCCATATTTTTAGTTTTTAATTACTGCTATATTTTTTAAGTTGTATGAAAAATAAATTACAGAGAGATCAGAATTCGACAACAGAATTATGTCTTTAAATATTAAAAGTTTATCGAGAGTCCAGTTGTAGGTGAAATTACTAAAAAAAAAAAAAGTTTATTTTATTATTTTTTTTATTTCATGCTATATTTGTAATTGGGGTTTTGGACGCATCTAGCAAATGTGTTGTCATTCATTTTGTCTGCTGTTTCTTGAAATATTTTTCATATTGTGAGCAGATCCCGAGGCCACTGCCTTTTTAGTCTTTTTTGAGGCTCCTCTGGTAACAGGGAGGAAGAAAGAGAAAGGACAATTGGATTAGGAAGATTAATAGTTGAAGTGTGGAATGTGATATACTTGTTATGTATGTAGGTTTTTACAGTTGGTATGTTCATGTCGCTGTTTATGGTGTGATTTGAAATATACCAGAATGCATTTACGATTTTTCGAAGAATTTTTGACTTGGCAGTTTGTATTATGTTTGTGTGGACGTGTTCCCCGGAACCCCAAAGTTCTGCTCCGTATGTATAAATAAGATACTACTTAAATAAAATATTTCTTTATTTATCCCTTCCTATTCATCAAAAAATATGAATTGCTTAAGAAAACAAAAATTTTATTTTCTTCTTTTCTGCTGAAAATTGGCCCATTCTTTATGTGATCTTTTTTGTACTTCTTGAGGTCTGATATCACTTCTATAAAAATTTCCCTCAACTTAAGAGACACCCTCTATACACACACATACACTCTATACATACACATATTTTAACCAATAAAGTTTTCTAATATTATTCTGATGTGACATGCCTTTAAGCATGCTCTTAGAGGTAGAACATTACACACTTACAGGGAAAGTGGACGTGCAATTCACTGTCAACTGTTACTGCCTTCGAATGGAGGAGAATGTAAAAAGGTGTAATTCGTCAACTGAGCTAACTTTCCACAAAATAGCTATTTCCATAAGAGGTATGAAATGTGTATGAAAAAATGTTAATTTTTAAAAATTCGTTATACCTTTTTCTTGCTTCAAAATGGAGCGGTGCCTTTAAAAAGATGTAATCTGGATTATGAGAAATACCAGCTCAGTTACTTAATATAGATTATATTTTATATAATCACATATTTGTGGTTCTCAGGAGTGATAGATTTCTATGAATGAGGAATCAAACAAAAGGGAACTTTATGGAGAACTGACAAATGTCAATTTCAAAACTTAAAATTTCATTTCTGTGATGAAAAATATTATTAAAAAAAATAAAGGATAATGGAGGAGAAGAACTCTATTCGAGTAACGATCAGATACTTCGGATAATACAGAAAGAAATTTTAAAATAACCAGAACTAGCTTCTCTACTGTCAATAATAGACTTCTATACTATTAATAAGCGAAAGAACTACAAAATCAGGATCTTCTACACTGAAAAAATAATTCCTAAGTGAGCGCAATAATGGATTAGTATATGTTCAGGAAAAGCTGGGTCTTATTGCAAAGCTATTAAACTGGAGAGATATTTTCAATTGGGATAAGCTAATCATTTATTAATTTTTTAAAAACTTATTTATTGAAAAATATTACAATATGTCTCAAAGGACATTTATAATAGTGTTCAGAGATCACACTCCCACTCACATGTACAATAAGTAAAATAAATTATTTATTAATTAAATTGATACTTTAACAGTGTAAAGTATGACGCTTCACCAATTATGAGTGTTGTATAGACTAGATTACCTTAATAATATTATACAGTGCATAGGAATAAACATGTTGCCTTCATATCGCTAATAGATAGAAGATAAACTTTATTCTGGAACAAGATGGCTTAATAATAACAATTATGAAACTAAAAAAAAAAAACATATCTAACCGAATACATTAATAAAAATTGAACAATATCTTCAATGAAAATATAAAAACAGCAAAAAGTAAAAACATTTTGAAAAATAACATAATTGAAACGAAAAGAAAAACATAAATCATAAAAAATAAAACGTTATAAACACTATGAGTTGATTCTTAAAATTAAAAATAAAAAAACATTTATACAACCATTCCCTTGATTATACACAATTCGATTCATAAAATTTATTTCATGATTATACTTCGTCATTTTGGTATGTGGGAAGGAATTGATAAAGATAGTACTTGAATGAGGACAAGGAAGAAGCATAGATGATATCGGATACGTCTAATACATCAGATCTATTTTAGTAATTATTATTGAGCTTCTTCCGGTGCAACATATACTAAGACTCATTGTTATGAAGCTTCTTGAAAACAATGAGGAACCCTATATAAGAGGCAAGGGTTGCTGGACGAAGTGAAGGCTAGACAAAGAACCTAGAAAGCTGTATTGACACAGCACTCTGTGCGCATCGTGAAAGTATATCGTTGCCTAAGGCACAATGGACACCCTGTTGGTTCAACGAAGATGGCCAATCTGAGGGGAGAAATCTCCATGAAGGTCGCGCCGCATCCTTCGGATTTAGAGTCCTCTTCCTTAAGAAGAGGTCCTTCCTCCTCTTTCTATTACTCCCGCTCCTGAAGGATACTAGGCCCGCTCTTAACGTAACGACCCGCACAGAAAATTCTGCTTGCATATGTTGGGACTTCCTGGTGCTATATGGAACGGTATCCTTTCTCTAGCCGCGAAGTTATTGATGATCGAACCGCTTCGAGTTAATGACTAGTGGGTCATTAATCTCTGCTACATTTATGTAACTTTGCTTGAATAGGTTGTTTATCTTTAGATTTCATGACTGAAGCTTTATCGCTTATTAATTATATCTTAACACATGATATGTACTTAATGGCCACCGCAATGTCAATCGGTAATTAAATTTGAGCGGTACACAAAGAAGGGATAAATATATTTTGTTGAATCCTTTAATTTATACCTAATTTTAATTTCATTTATACACAACCTTCTTAGGTTGCCGAATCTACTTCGATGATGTTAATAAAATTTTGTTTTGGAGGAACCTTTTTTGGGTGGGAGGGGCATAAGGATTATAAATATGACACAAACAACATCCCACAACCATTTTATATCGCTATCCAACATCAGTTTTTATTTTTAATTATTTATAATACTTATATCGAATATTTTTTTTTTTTTTTTAATTTCTTTATTGAGAATTATAACAATCTGTCTGTTGGACATTGGTTATAGTGAGGTAGGATGACATTCACACCATATGTACAAAAAAATAAAATAAATAGAACAAAATAATAATCAAAAGTATATACAATAGACAATAAAATAAAATAACCTAAAAAATAAGAAAATTAAAACTAGGGAAAAAAAAACAAAAAAAAAAACACATGCATACCTATATACAATCAGGCGAGGGAACTCCAGGAGAACCCTGCGCTACTCTCCCAACCGCGTCACTGGTACTAAAGCCAGCGGAGATTGGTATATCGAATATTACAATTTTAAAAAAATCTCTCTCTCTCTCTCTCTCTCTCTCTCTCTCCTCTCTCTCTCTCTCTCTCTCTCTATATATATATATATATATATAAATAATTTGAAATAAATCAAAAACTCTGTCTCCTGGAAAATTATAAATACCTAATCATTTGATAGATAATTAAATTATTCACATTATCAAATAGAAATCATCTAAGTCTGATTAGTTTTATATATCTCTAATTTTACTTCGTGTTCGAGGTTTAGTCATATGTTTCCATAGTGTCTGGTTCTATGGATGATGATCGTTATATCTTAAATATAAGAATGTCTGATGACGTTGAAATTTTCAATGGTAACTACTGCTTCTTAAGCTGTAGATGTGCATGAGGTAGGGTTTGAAAAAAAATCGAACTCCAAGTGATTAAAAAAAATTTCTGAAATGAGTTTAATATTTTATTTGTATGCCATTATCTTTCATTTCAAGAATGTTAAAATGGTTAAAGGGATATCTCTATTTTAACGCCAGAAAACTATTACATTATACAAAATTAAATACTTCTCATGAAATTCAAATTACAAGAAACAAGCTATTTATATTTATATGTATTTATCATAATTATTCTCGTCATAAACTTTAGACTCTTTTATACAGTAAATTTCTTACGCAATGGCGAAAATAAAATATTTAGCTAATAAATAAATATTAGCTAAAGGCTAGTGACTAAATATTGGAATATTAATCTTAAAACATTATGCTTATATTTCTACCTTACATAGTATACTAAATGATAAAAAAAAAAATTCTCTATTTAAATATTTTAATCCAATCATATTGTTAATAAAACAATACAAAATTCAATATAATTTATCAATTTTTTTTTTATTCAAGAATATTACCACTGAACTAATATGAAATTACATCTAGTAAATGGGAAAACAGGAATATAATGACATCAAAAGATTTGACTGGTAGCACACTAGTAATATATCATCAGGAGATCACGAGGACATCTTATTTTCAGAAGCTTCTTTTTTATTGACGGAAGATTCACAACAATAACAAGACAGATTATTTACGAAAACTGGTTGTTTTTTAGTCAATGTTAACAAAAGGGCCTTAAAACGTGAATATCCATTTAAAATCCAGATTCAAAATTTTTCAAGATCAAAATACTTTCCCTGTCTATATATTTTAGATAAAGAAAATTGAAAGTACTAAGGCATATAACTAGCTAGTGGATAGATCGTGATTAACTGAAAATGGAAATGATGTCAGTATAATCATAGTACCGATACATTAACAAAAAAAAAAAAAAAAAAAAATGAAAACTATATTATAAACTCAATAACACGACCTACTGAAATGGTTGGAACTGATGCTGCCTCAGCCACTTGGACTGATTTCGAGCCACATATTCATCTCTGCTAGATAACTCACGTTCAATACAAACTGGAGTAGCCTAGAAGGGAAGTGGCCGGCTCATTCGTGATAAGGCAGCCTTATCGAAACGAAGGAGAGTGGCGAAGGCACGCCAGCAGATAACGACACGATCGTGGTCTCGGGACTTCAAAGACCTGCACTTAATTTATTAGAGGACAGATCTAATTCACTATTTGCATAAGAGATATCCCGCCTCCGATGGACAGCTGATAACATTGTGTGCTGATCGCTCTTATCTCCTACCTTCGAGATCTCGAATACAATTGAATGTTAACCGAATCGTTAGCTAAAAATAATACACTTTCGATTGCTGTTCAATATTCATAGGCTGCTTTTCGTGAGAAGAGGTGACATACCCTACAACGAGGGCGACGCCGGTCCACCTGAGAACGATCAACGTACCGGAATGCAGAACGAAACAGAAGTGAGACATCCGTGCATCACAAATGGTGCTCCTGGACGTGAGGGGAATGAGGATGTCCCCGGTAGCCGGAGGAAGTGTCGGCCGAGCAGGAATTCGAGCAGACGAGGAGGAAGAGGACCATCTTTCAACTGATTGATTCGTATGTGGCTGAGCCTGTTGAAGCGTTGGCTTTTTTAACACTCTCGAGTATAGCGGAGCCGTTTCGAACCCAGGCTGGACGGGTTAAAATTTGTTCTAAAGTCGACCCACTATCTAACCCAGTATGGTTAGAATAGGTTTGGTTGTACTTTTAGAATAACTCTTCCCTCCTGCTGCCAGAAATGGTGAGGTTGAAGGTAAATAAAGAATATACATATTTTTGATACATGATAAAAGAAGTTTGCACTTGTATTTGAACATCTTGTCAAGAGAAGACCTTTTCTAGAAAGTAAGATAAAAGGAATAAAATATAAAATAAAAAAAAATTGTTTGGATGTATCAGAAAATACTAATTTTTTTTCCATTATTAAAAGTCTAAAATTATCTATGATATTCATCGAGGTTCATCATAGTTTCTAAACTATTTAGAGCAACGCACAATATAAATAAATTAAAACAGTTTCCAGATATTTATTAGTGTTGTGTCGCGAATGAGAACTAGGATATTCTAATTAGTGAGTTTGAAAGAGTTATTATACAGTTTCTTCGTAGTTTTGGCTCAACAACATTTCTTAAAATAGAATCATTCTACTGCATAATACTTTGCAAATCTCGTCTATTCTGTGATGCATAATCACTCCTATACATTAAAACTTACGATGAAGAAGTCCCGTCGATTTAAAAGAGATAATCTTTTTAAGAAAGGCTTTTTTACAGATATAGAAGATAGGAAGATCGCAAAAGCCATGTATGGTACCTGAAATCGACAAATTTATTTACCTTTATAATTTAAAATTTTTATGTTGTTGAATCATGATTAGATTTCATATATTTAACAAATATGTAGATTTGTTGATATAAACTAGATAAATTTGTTTGCAGGTGAACATGTAATGCGAATATTATAAAATTATTGAAAAGTTTCCATAATAAATGCCATTTTCTTAACAAGCGTCATGTTTCAAACTAATCCAAATTCGATTCCGATTAGTTCAGAGCTATTCATTTCAACCAATGATAAGCTGATGTTGAATCTGATAAAATGAGAAGCTGATAAAGAAACACAACTACCTCATCAACCCAACACTTACATTGGTGGCAATAACCATGCTAAATATTAAAGAATTTCATCTCGTACAAAAAATTACTGATACTTTACAATTATCTGATGGAAACGAGTATATTATTCCATGGGAAGAGAAATGATAAGATACGAAGCCGAGATAAAGGCCATTCTCCTAAAATAGAAAAATATGTGGAATATATAGATAATCAATAGTAAAATATAGATAACAAAATACTCGGCTTTCCATAAAAATAAAATGATCTAAATCTCAGTCCTTAGCTCAAGATTACACATGAAAATTAGCAGAAAACAATGATGAGATTAAAGACTAAAAAATTGTACTATCAATTATCCATATATGAAATATGACCATAGTAAATGAAAGTATTGCGATCGTGCAAAATTTGGAATCTGAGATTTCAAAGGAAACCCTGATTCCGAGTATCCAAAAGTCTTGCAAAAGAGTGAGTATTTGAGAACAGTATAGATAAAAAATAAAAATACGACGCTGAAATTTCTTTGTTAAATTAGGTTTGTGCATCTTTGGTTACAGCCACTTTTCCACTAAAATAAATTAACGGCAAGTGCCACTTTATATAATTGGCATTTTTACACATTTCTCTATAACGGCTCTAAAGATTTTCATTAAACTCATTATATAAATGAAACATTGAATGATTTTTAATATCAACTAGGACCTTACCGAAGTAATCTAGTCCTTAATGAAGTAATCTATTGGGGCTTAGGTGCCGAATTTTCAAAGTTTATTTCTCTAAGAAACTTTTTAGAAATAATTAAGTCTCTAATTATTAGTATTAATACATAATGGATAAATATTGGCTAAGAATGAACTTAATATAAATAAAGGATAAAATCAGACCATAGAAAAATTAAATAGTGACTTAAGCGTTCTATTAAATTATAATTCTAATAATTTGGAAGCAGTTACGACTTGCATGTCATTTTAAATAATATGATGGATAACGTAGATTGGCTTCTAAATCTTTCAAGTGATAAATATTTAGTAAAGGAATCCTATAAAAGAAAAGAGTAATAGTTAAATTAGGCATCACGCAATAGGATTTTATAATGAAAAATAATGGAACGTCTGCGCCAGCTGTAATTTTGGTGAGAGAAATGAGGGCATCAGACAGAGCAAAGTGGAAATGATATCCTGGCGAATCCAAGAAATTGAGCGGCCTGCGGTGGAGTTGACCATGACCGCAAGATGAGTAGGCCATCCTCAGCGGTACTCGATCCCAGGCTCAATTACCTCCAGGTCAATCTAGCAGGTCATCTACCAAGGATAGTTCGGATTGGGTTCCAAATCTCAAAAATAGCTCCAATTGAGTCCCGAATTTTTTGCAGGCAATTAGTATCAGGTATATTAGTGTTATACGGAAAGCTGGCTAAGCGAACTAAACCAGATATATTTGATGAATTTCGTAGGTATTTATTTATAACAATGGCGGGACTCCTCAATCTCTTACGGGTCATTTTAGCCCTTACAAAATATTTATTTTACATCAGATGAGATTAAATTTAACAATAAATTGAAAGCATAAAAAATTAAAAAAAAAGAGTCAGCAAATTTTAAATTTTGTTGTATAGGTGTGTTATTCGAAGAAATGAAAAGACTTTTTTTAGCCAATTTTTCAGAATTTCTGTTATATCGTTTTCCAATTTAACTTCATTACGTTGTATTTCATATCCATAGCATTCAGTCAATTCAGTCCCTGACTGTTAAATTGACCCCGCAGCAGAGACACTGAGGGGGCGTCCCCTTTGTCATTAGATACTCATGGGTTAGCCGTGAGTGGCCGATTCGGAGCCTTGTCAGTATTATTTCTTCTCTTCTATTTATCTGAAGGTCCGCTCGATTGGGAACTACAGAGGGCTCTATCACTCTCAACTTATTCTCTCTTAACACATGCCAGAGAACCTGCCATTTTTCCAAAGCCTTTCTTTTTACCAAAGCTGTCAAATCTTTTGGAAAAGCATCCCCTACTGGAGTTCCTTCTTTAATTGCTTGTTTTGCCGTGATATCGGCTAGCTCATTACCTCTAATACCTGAGTGACCCGGTAACCACAAAAATTGAATCTTACATCCTACACACTCCAATGTTTTTGTATGCCTAACCGTGTCTGTGACTAATGAGTTTGTTGAAAACGAATTTTAATAGCTTTAAAACGAATTTCGTAGGTATAATAAAGTAACATAGAACGCACACACATAGACTGAGCGAATTCGAACTAACAAATTACAGTCAAATAAGCCATTGAGTGATGTTTATCAGGATAAAATATATTGCTAATTCAAAAAATGAACCGTGAACTGGCAATGTTAATTTTTGACTGCAAGGATTTTTCTTTTTGTCCACAATAAGACAAAATGACAAGAGATACACTGTATCCAGAAGATTCTTTTTAAACAATCAACATTATTTTTAATTCGATAGTTAATATTATTAGTTAATTTATTTTCAAATTTACTTCTTTTATGTCGATAGATTTTCATAAATTCAACAATTGAAAAAATGGAAATACAGACAAAGGGTCTTTCATAAATTATTTTAAAAAGAAAAATAAATGACCATAAATGTTATTTAGACACCTTAATAAGTAACAATATAACTCAAATGATAAAAATAAGCCCAAAATAAGAAACGAATATAAGTTTGTTTAATATAGCAATTAGAAATAAAAGTTTCTTTTCCGCTACTCCAACCACTAAAAATATTTCGAAAATTCATTAACTACGATCAATTATATAGTGTACTACCCACAGTTGAATTTAATATAGAAAAATATTGGGTGAAAAATCTTTTTCTAGAGAATTGAGAGATTTGTCCACCGATTCGATCTCTACGTTACCTTATTAAATATTTCGGGACCCATCTCCAGTTTATCTCATCCGTAAGATCTATATACCAAAATGTAACCCTACCCAAAGGGCTGGTGAAGGACATCTTCACTATTATCTGATGGGGAATGATTTAAAATTAATTGGTAGCATGGATTTAATGACTTAATTTAATTTAAGGGCCATTCAATAGCTCGGCAGGAGGTACCACTAAAGACGCTTCCACGACCTTAAGTTATTCTCGAGAGGTACCGTAGCCAATAATTGATTTATATTCTGACTCTATACTAGTCAAGTACACGTTGAGTGGGATCCAGGAAGAGTCGTTAAACTTCGAGTCGTAATAAAAGCTTTATTGAAATCTTTATAATAAATTACTTTATTACGGTTGTTCGTTTTTAATGGGATCCTTATTTAATTTTTTATTATAAATAAATTAGATAAAGATTTCAAATAGAACAGAATACTCCCGCATATAACAGTTATTAAAAGTCTGCCAAGTAAGGTAAGTTTAGCTTCCTCAACATTTTCATTTGCTAAAAAATATCTATATTACAAGGTCTACATTTTTTCGCATGAGAATAAAATCTCTGAAAGAAGCCGTTTACAGAAATTCAGTAATTCCTTAAAATATACGGGTTTGATATTCACGGGTTTTTTTCATCAGGAAATGATAAAATTAGAAAAAGTCCCTCATTTTCAGATTGCATATTTCATGATTCGTAGTTTAAAAAAAATAATTCCAGTGCATACTGAATATGCAAATCGTTACTGTTAATGCAAAAGGTCGTATGTAAAAATTTTACAGGAGAGCATAGAAACTAATTATTTCTTTATGATTTATTAGTATAATTTTATAATGATGTAGAGATGGTTGACCGTGATATAATATAACAAGGAGTTGGTCGGGGGGTGCGGTCATTCCAGGAGGTGCTATTTTCCATAGTAGTAGTCTACTTTCATCAATTGCAGACTACATAATTTCAAAAATAGAATACAAATTTAAAACTTATACATAGGACCTTTAACAGTAGTGATATATACTTAATAGGCATGTTTTCACAAGTAAAATGGATGGAACGAAAAATCCATTGGAAAAAAATAAACTTTTTGTTTGTTTGGAGTTAACGAGACCAATAATTTTCTTCAGTCAGAACAAATCTAATTATGCTGGAATATAAAAATATGTGCGAAGTTCTCACATCTTTGATATTTAAGGAGATAATCGAGACCACGGCGAGCTGATTGAGCTTTAATATAAATAAACACAATCACAAATAAGGCTTTTTTTTACGAACTCAGAGTAACAATTAATTCAAATTAATGGAAAATCGTACGAAATCTAAGTAACGGTAGTAACTGTCATGCCAGTAATTTTTGAAATCGACTAAACAATATAGTATAAATTAACTTTTTGAATAAAACCTAAAATTTTATAACCTAATAAAAATATTGTATTAACCTAACTCCCATTCCATATGATAAATGCCTTCCACATTTCACAGCTATTATATTGTTAACAATTATTTATATTAATTTTAATTATTAAATGGAAGTAAACGAAATTAATATTAGACAATTTCTATACTAGTTTGTAAATTTTCTCCAAGTTGGTCAAATCGAATGAACTGTTTTCAAACTAAAGGAGTGTCAAATCATACTTTTTCTGTTCTGAAAGTGAGAGATTTTTTTTGGAAATAGTGGATGGAATTTAATAAAATTGATGCATTCTAGATTATCTGTTTACCAATCCCTAACTTCACTCCAAATTGCAGCCAAATCGAACTTGCTGTTTTATAGTTATTGATGTATCAAGGATAACACGTATGCGCATATATAAGAGAAAGCAGAATTCAATAAAATTGACACTGCATTATATTTTTATTAATACCTGCCTTTTTGTCAACTTTGAGCCAAATTCAACGAGCCGTTTATGAAATACTGACATACCCAAGAAAATATATTTACGCGTGCGCAATTATCGGGCCATCTAGATGCCAGCCCGCACAATCTCGGAAAATTTCATGAAAATCGGATAAACGGTAGTAGGTGATATGCCCGTTACATCGATTTGACTACAGACAGACAGACAGACACCTAACCAAATTTGATCCTTGATACTGCTGAGTACTTTCTTTCCTCATGCCTGTCATGTCATTATATCATGTATCGCCATCACATTTGCTGATTCTCAACAATAAGTTGACAGGCGCAAATACATGTTTTATAAAAGACATAAAAAACAAATAAATCGAAACGCTCATACAAGAAAATAAGAATTTTTTTTTAAAACTGATAACCTAAGTAGGTGATAATGTAAAAAATAAATGAAAGGCTAGAGTACAGAAGTTATGACTCATAAACAACTTATAGAGCACAATTTTACCTGGACCAATAATTTTTTTTCACCATAACTATTAATTTATTTATTCTTTATTATTCCATTACCTTATTTTTTTTATTTATTTTTTTTTACTAATCACACTCCACTCCAACAAATTATTTTACAATTCCACATTCAACGATACCTCCATCGGAATTTTCATATATGATTTAAATAGTATTATTAAAACTGTTTTCTTGTCTGAATTTTTTCAAACTGCATAATGAGGAGGTCTCCCTTTCAAATCTACATTTTTTCAGCATCCGAAGAAATAATATGTCATATAAATCAGGATTTGAGCATAAACTACTCCTAAAGATGTAAATTTAGTATCATTCTCCTTGGACGAAGTTCCATTGCTATAAAGCTATTGTTTGGCATCACTTTCTTTTCCCTTATATCCTATTCTGAAGTTTATGTCCATCACTGTCTACTGTCGTCATCAGGAGTGCAATCGTACACTGTCATCCATCCGCGTTGCAACTTCACCAATTAAGGAACCAACTCCCGTCTAGATAGAGGTGCCCATAACCATCAAGTTTTCAAGTGTCATTCTTTTATTTACGTAACAGGTATAACTCACCTTGGATTTTTTTTTTTAATTGTACAAAATGGGTATAGCATTCATATAACCGAAACCTGTATGGATAGTTATTAAAAGTAATGTAAATAAAGATATCAAATTGATAGTACCATTTTTAAATTCTTTTTTAACATCATAAAGAATAATACTTTGCCCTTTATGATCCAATTAATTTATTTATACATTTGACCAAATATTTTGATATAAAGAATGATGGTTATATCCCAATATTTCTCATAACTCGTAAAATATATATACGGAAGCATTGTTCAAGGCAATTCCCTTAAAAAAAAAATAATGATAAATGAATCTGTATAAGTATTCGGGTACAAAGAATGTGGTGGTAATAAACGGAATTCATGAATTCTAGACGTCCTTGCAAAAATCTCACTTAAGCTGAAGCAAGCGAAATCTCCCATAACTTGCAAAATAAAAAAAACTCTACAAAATAGTTTCACCAATTTTAGTTTGAATTAATCTGAATTCAATTAATTCGTCGCTGTCAGAACTGAAAATAAAAATACGAAAATAATGAATGTATGAAGTGGAGGGAGGGATAAAATAAAGGAAATATATTTCCATTTTGTTTCTTGGATTTCATTCTCTTGTTGGCCAAGGATTAAATTCTCTTACAAGAATTAGCAATCCTTTATGGTCTCTTCAGCTTTAAAAAAGCGTTTGGTCGGAGCTTTAATGAATTATAAGAATTAAAAGAATTTTTAATTTTCATAACATTATCTGTTCTGATGTTTTATTTTTATTGATTGCTGATATGTGTAAGAAAAAAAAATTGTAACCAAAATTCTTCAGAAACGTGATTTTGGTTGATCGCCATTATACAAAAACGAGAAAAAAAATTAAATAAATAATACAAAAGTGGATGGAGGATAAAATAGATAATGATATTTTTCCAGTAAGTTTAGTATCAATGATATAAATTACTTTTAATATGTTACCGGTTCCACCAACGATCAAACCGTCAGATAGGATGATGAGTACAACGTAGAAACCTCGTAGTGTGCCCAGTTATAATTTTAGCTACATTTTAAGTGAATGAGAAGCCGTGGTAGCCACCGATCGTGTAAAAGTGCTACATAGTTTAACATTGTAGGTTTGGAATTTATTTTGGCGGACCCATAAAATAAATCTTCACCATTAGCACTGTAAGGTCAGTTTATACCTTTAGAATAAGGTTTTCACCATGGTGTGTAAAAATGGCGTTGCGGGGGGGTAGCTAAGAGAAAAAAAGTTGAATATAATACCAAACACCGAGAGAAAAAAAAAAAAATAAACGGTCAAAATAATGCTTATTTTTTTTATTTTATTTCAGTAAGTTCTAAGAAGTGGAGGTGTTATTCCGTATGTGATCTGGCAGCAAAGTAAATTGATTATTTTATGTTGACAAGTTCAAGTTGTAGCCTAGCATATGCATATGAGATTCAAACCGTCACTTATTCAGATATCATTTACTTCAAAGCCCACCCATTGTTGTTCCATAAACCCTCGCCAGGTGACCATGTCGTATTATTGAGGACAAATTCCTCCGTGTGCATTTGACAAGAATCGAGGCAATACATGTAGCAGAGCTTGTACTGGAATCCAAGCCGCCTACTGGATCCTATCAGAAATCAGGTTAGCAAGAGATAATATATCGAAGCGGCCGTTATGTAAGGGACTGTATGAGTACTTTCATCCGCTCCATTTGCTGTTTCATGTCATGCATTATGAATGATACCGTCGGACACATGTTGTTTCTGGCGTAGGAGAAGCTAGCGGCCTTGGCGACCGTTGTACTAGAAGTACATTACATTGAATACATTTTACTACCTCCAGATGAATACATCATATATCACGATTAGAGCAATAAATATATGATTAATAACTATATTAAGGAAATATAATTGCGATAAATTTCTAAAATTCTGTTGCGGCGTGCATTACACAAATTTCGCTCACAAACCTAAATAAATATGCTCTGATGAAATATGAAGGCTATTGAACACTTTTTTAAAAACATATTTATTGAAATTTACAACTCTATTACATAAAAAATACAACAACTTAAGACTTAATTATATAAATTTACTATCGGTACAAAAGTTATTACAAGAGTTAAGGTTATTAGCATAATATGTTACATAAAACATATTAGGTTTTTCAAACTGTAAACAGTCTGAAATATTTTCAGCAATTACACAATAGACTTAATCCGTGGCCAATTATAATAATAAAATTAATTTAACACCAATTTAAACAATTGAGCTTACTGAATGTGTCAATTGGTGAATATATTTCATTTATTGACAATTCTCATAACTCAAAGGACTATCTCTGATAGCTTAGAACTAGATATCATTACTATTTAAATGCATCGAAAGAAAATACTGCTTATCAATACTTAAGGAACAATAATAGATTTTGGCAAAAGGCCCCTTTCTCACAGACCACATATCAATATTAATATTTGATAACTACATTTGCAGCCATCTTTAAGTGAGTTCGGCTTTCTACTATTCCTGGATATACTTAACCCCCATGGTCCTCAGGACGAATCAGTCTAGTAGTTACATTCTTGTAGGAGACGTCACTTTTGAGATCTAGATTCATGATCTTATAGGAGACCTGGGGTTAACTCTTGTAGACAACCCCTTTAATAATAGTATAATTCACTATATAAAATGCCATGTCTAACAGACAAAATTAATAGAAGTATTTCTTTCAAAGTCTTTCCATTTGTTAACTATCAACGTACACTTCACTGCTGAGATTTTAATTAATTCCAGATCTCAATGAAATTCGAATATGAAATATGATTCGATGCATCATATATTTGTGGTTTGTAACCAATATTGAAAAAAATCGACTTTATTTGAAAATTTCATCTAGTTTAAATGCAAACAATTTTTCTTTTCGGTAAATAATATTATTTTTCAGAAAGTTTTATTCATAATTTTCTATCACTCTCCGTTACTTTATAATTCTTTATATATTACATAATAATCTTTTTAAAATCTTCAGTTCTCTAACGACAAATCATGCAAATATATTGCTACTCTTATTTCCGAAAATTTGTTTTCAGACTGAGAAATAGAGTTCTTTTTCTTCTTTTACAGATGGGTAATTAGTCGACTGGTCAAATATTACGATAAAGAAAATTGTCAGGATTTATAGTCAAGAAATTTTTATTAGGTTAGCTGACGTTTCGACCCAAACATGGGGGTCTTTTGGAAGTCGAGATAAGAATTCAAGGATGAAACAAAATTTACAGTTTTAATAAAAGAAATTTTTATTAGGTTAGCCAGCTCGTATTTCATATATAGTTATTTTAAATTAAAAAGTATTAAGTAAAAGACGGTATTTGATCAGCCTATCTTGAATAAATGTGTGGAATAAAAAATAAATTGTTCGCTATATAAATTTGTGAGCAAAGGGATAACAGAGCACCATAACTTACAAACAATAAATAGTCTTTATTTAGTTCGATTTAAAAAATCAAATATCCAAAAAATCAAATTTCCTGATGTTCGAAACAACCTCTCATCACCGTCTATACAAACTCGATTGTTAACAATCGATCTCCCGTAACTGGTAAATAACTACTTTCCTGACTGCTCAGACTTGACATTCTTTGAGACAAAAACATTTTGAATTTTTTCGTGAAACCAGATTGTATTGAAAAGAAGCTGCTAAGTGGTTCAGAACTTTTGTTGAAATTTCGAACATATCAACTCATTCTGAGAACCAGAAATAGGTTTTCGGGTCATAAATTCGATAAGGATAGGACACAACACGGAAATTTTTACAGGCCGCCTAGATCTGGACGAATACAACTGAAATCAAAGTTAATAACCATGGGAACGAGGGCAGATCTAAATTCTGGAGGCCGTGAGAGTGGGCGGACAATACTCCGCACTGATCGGGACATTAAGCTAAATGACAAGGAATTAAGTCACGAATTTATGCTAAGCACTTGAGTTAAAAAATCTAAAAATTAATTTTACTTTGAAATTGTTAATCTTGCCTTTCTAAGCTTCTTTTCATCGAAAACGATTTTTCGCATTTTTTTGACTGAAGTGATTTCTGCACTCACCGATTCAATTGTTACCATGGCTGGAGAGGAGACTGTAGTATAAACCTAGTAATTTAATTATTTTAAATAGAATGAATGATGCTAGGTCAATATAATGGTGTATATTGCGATATGAATCAATGATTTTTTAATGAAAATTAAATTGAGAAAGACAACACAAGAAGGTCGATCGGTAGCATGAACCCCCGCTACGTGGGCACATGCACCACTATCATGATTGGGCTAGTCATGCTTTATTATTTCCAACTCCAATAAATAACGACGATAGTTGTAAGAGTAATAGTCAGCGATTGTTTTCTTAGTGTTCGATATAGTCTTCAAGTATATAATAGTTCAATCATTAGTGTTACGGAATGAGATCAGTTGTCCGAGGTTGACTATTACATGGATTGATTTTTCTCTTCGTTATTTACTGACTCAGGTGTTGCGAAAGTGGCACGTCATACAGCTTGCAACAGCAACACCTTAGAGAAAGGTTTAACATTTTATGTTTGGTTCAGTGGCGTAGATATCGTCAATGCAACCTATGCGGTAAATTGGGGCGCAGTGCATAAACTGACAAAATAGAAAACATTTCGACCAAATGAAAAAGAAGGATTTAATTAACAATATGTTTTTATATGCGGTGAACATCTTAATCAGGGTTGGTTTTACCAAACTTTAATTTAAAATTTTTTGTTATCATATATTATTCAATATATATATAAATATATATATATATATATTATATATATATATATATATATATATATATATATATATATATATATATATATATATATTAAAATGAATAAACAACCTAATTTATGATTATATTTGGGAAATATTTATTTGGTTTATATGTGTGTGTATATATATACAGATACACAAACCAAATACGTATTGTCCAAATTGAATATACTGAGCATAAATATTACATATTAAAAATTAATTTTATTACCGCGGTACCCCTGGCCTATTTAACGCGTGAAGTTTCTTAAACTTTCAAATTCCATTTAAGGCAAAACCTTTAAACATAATTGTATAGGAGTAAAACAATAAACATTATTATCTAATTTAATAACGGAGAAAGCGCTGCGAGACTGCAATTAGAATATTCTGCAAAACAGTGTAATGTAGGTACTTAACGTCCTTGCAGCTTAGAAAAGGATATGCACATAATATGATACTTCTTTAATGACACTCTCGACCCATTCCTATGGATGGAAGTCGCTTCGAAAACAAATATAACTAATCTTAGCTTAATATAAAACCAAGCATAATGTTTTTAAAGAAACGATTTGCCTGGGCAAAGTAGGGGTGAAAGTCTTCTTCGGTTCCAATATGTTTCAACAGGTTTTCAAACTAGCCTATTTGGGTTTACATGCGACCTAGACGATAAGATCGAAGCAGAAATTAAAAAAGGATCAACGGCTCCCAGTAACTGTTACTTTCGAACGAGAAATATAATTTCAAGTAAATTAAGGGTAACTATAGAAGGCAGCGATTTCAGTTATGAAAAATGGACAACATCAAAAATACATATCATGGAAAGGAGAGTTCTTCGTCTAATGTCAAATACAACTTATTGTGAAAGGGAGTCGCGACTAAAAATTATCTAAGATATCACTAAAATATAAAACTGAATAATTAATAGTTGATAGTTGTGTTATAGAGGAAGGAGATGGTCCGGGGTGGTGGTCACAAATAAACAGGAATAGGAGCAAAAATATTTTATTAAAAGCCAACGTTTCGACCCGACTTTACAGGTCTTCTTCAGGGCTGCTTGCTTAAAACATTTTTAAGTGAAACTCCTAGTTGAACACACCTCTCTGAAGAAGACCTGCAAAGTCGGGTCGAAATGTTGGCTTTTAATGAAATAGTTTTGCCACTACTCCAGTCTATTTATGACTGTCACCCCGGACCATCTCCTTCCTCTAAAATATAAAATAGTTAACATCATCGTTGAAATTGATCCAATTAAGAATTCGTTGCTATTTATCATTTTATTTTGAATTAAGTTTAATTAAATATATATGGATTAATCATTTATATCATTTGTTAATATTTTACTTTTCCTCTTAATTTTTGCTTTATATAAAATTAATTCATTTTTCAAATAATCATTTACAATGTCCAAAATGATCGTCGGTTTTGGGTTAATTCCGGTAAGTAAACAAATTAATTGGGTATCAATATGGATCTCCGAAGAAGAATTTCAAATATAAAGCAGTAATTTGTTGCTATGCAGAAATGCCTCTATTAATATAATAGCACAAATGGAGTAGCACTCTATATGCTTCTGTGATATGCAAGAATTTATTCATGCTCCACTAAGCATAGTTGTTATATATATATATAACATATTTTTATATGTTATATATTAAATATATATATATATATATATATATTTAAACACAACTATTTAATTGGTAATAATGTCACTTATTAATTATTTAATAAACTACCGAATGTTCATTTCATATATGTTTATTGACGTTTCAATCCCGGTATTTTCTTTTTCAAGTCAATGGGATCCTCTTCAAAGCTAGAATTTTAAAAAATAGAGCCTCAAGCCTTTTTAGATTTTTAAAATTCTAGCTTTGAAGAGGATCTCATCGTTGACTTATAAAAAGAAAATACCGGGATCGAAACGTCAATAAACATATATGAAGTGAACATTCAGTAGTTTATTAAATAATTAATAAGTGACCTTATTCCCAATTAAATAGTTATGTTTAAATTTAATACTCAAAGGTCGATTAAGGAAAAGTTGTAAATTTATATTTATATATATATATATATATATATATATATATATATATATATATATATATATATATATGTATATATATATGTATATATATGTATATATATGTATATATATGTATGTCAAATGTTGTCTCTTTTAAGACATACTTTCTGTATGAACTAGTCACAGTAGAATCAGAATTTGCCACAGAAGAATTGTACTAATATAGTACTCATATTATAGGTACATGACAAAAAAGTATTTTTTTTATAGACCAGATGTGTATCAAACGTAAGATTATATACCCAAAACGAAGTATGATACCCAGATTTGATTAACAAATAAGAATATCGCAAGTATTTTAGATGTTGAAAGGCAGCAGCAAAATCTTCGGTATAGAACAATAGTTAACCACTGATATTTCTTTGTCCATGAAAGCTTATTTTAATTGGCTGTTGAAACTCAAATCTGGCAGTAAAATCATCATCCGTTTAATTAGATCCGAATCGAAATTAGACATAACTAGACAAACCTTCCTTTTTATTGTGTTGTTTTTTTAAAAGAAAATATTGACGTAGGGCTAATACTGTTTGCGTCACACTTATGAATAATTTAAAAACAGTTATAAATATATTGTTTGACTTCAAACCATCATTTCTAAGGTTTAATATACGGCCATCGATTTCTGCCTATTTACGTATAATCATATAATTAAGTAAGTATGCTGATGCTTTATCATTTATCACTCATTATACATATATCGTTCATCATAATCCTGCATGAACTATATTCTCATATACTGCTTTCCAGACAATACTCCTCCGAGGACCACCTACCTGAAGGACTAACGGTCAAAGGAGAGCGCAGACTCTAAAGCGGATGCCTGGAGGATGGAGTCATCCTGGCTGAGGGAATCACGTCTGAGCCTGTTATGACCCGGAGGCACGTAGAATGGTTTTCCACTGATAAAGCTGCGGAGACCTCTAGGTGTCGGCGTACTGAGGGCTAGGCACCTGATACTGTTCTTATCAAGTTCCTAGAGGAATAAAATGGGCACAGGATTAACTAGGCACGCATAAGTGTTCATTCAAAGGTTTTCCTTATACGTGAATATATATATATATATATATATATATATATATATATATATATAATATATATATATATATATATATATATATATATATATATATTCACATATATTATTTCATAACAGACCAAAAATCTTTAATTGTCTTCAGGTAAATGGGAAAAATATTTTAAAGAGTTTTAATTGAACCGTTTTTTAGGCTATAATTGTCATTATTTTGAAGATATGCTATCATTTAGGGTACAAATAGTATGCATACAGATTTTCTATGGTTGTTGGTTGAATGTACTATAGCTATGGTGAAGTGATATATCAATCTATGTCCGTTTAGGAACGTTTTTAGATCCTATCATTAAAATGCTGTTTAGAGTATAACGTTTTAAGATATTTGGTATGAGCTTCTTAAATTCCACCTTATGGTTAAATTCTATCCCATCACCTGTAAGGAAAGAAGTGATTCGTATCTCAAGTGACAAAAATTTCAGCCGAATTACTGCAGTTGAAATACCAAGCAGAGTAACAGATAAAATGAGAAGAGATTGTCTTAGGTTTGAAATGATAAGAGAATTTATAGCAGAAAAGTGATTCCTGCATTAAAAGATACCTTACACAAACATCAGCCGCGGCGGTACGGCATGATGAAAAGATGATTCAGGACAGAGACCCACGGAAGATGTTAGAGGACTATATGCAGTGAATACATCCGCAAGCTGGGAGATAAAAGAGATGAAAATCTTGCTCAAACGCGCAAGACTGACAAAATGGATCAGATGGTTTGATCCAGAAAGAAAGGTACACGGAGGAAGGAAAAGAAAAAGTATTATATGATTTATTTTTTCAATTTTCATAGTAGCAAGTGTCATGGCCGCAAGTGCAGTATAACTCTCATGTCGCTCTGTATTTGTTGCTTAGTAATGTGCTCAAAATTCAAAGTTGTGGTGTAACACTTAAACAACAGTGAGTTAATAAGCAGTTTTACACTTTTACGTTGACGTACACGCAGGTGAGGTACTATTTATTAACAATAAATAAGTGATAAATTGGTGCTCATTTGGTTAGATCGAGAGGCCGTTAATTCCCTTACGTGCCTTATCATATTCTGATATGTTCACGGCCGGGGACTCTGTTTACTAACTTCGTTCAGTCATCAGGTCTTCAGTTCGAACCAAAGACATTATATATATATATATATATATTTTTTTTTTCTTTTCCTAGAGACTGTTTTATTTAATTTAAATATTTATTGTAAGAAATGTTTTATTTTATTTCTGATTATAGTTATGTATATAGTTTATTTTTTTAATATTTTATTTCGTAATCTTCCATCTTTTTAATTGTTATATGTAGCAGTAGATAATTTTTTTTTCTCTCTCTCTTATCATAATATGGAAGATATGAATCTAGATAAGAGTTCGTCAAGTGAAGATTCGGAGGACGAAACGCCGTTTTCTGAGGTTAGCGAAACGGATTCGCAGTATTTAAAAAGACGATCACTTCAAAAACGTCATCGAAACAATCCTCCTGGGTCGGGAGCTAATTCACCCAATAAGAAAAAAAACAAATCAGCTAAACCTAAACAGTTAGCAGAGCAAAATAAATCTAAAAAGTCAACTGAACACAGTAAATCCACTAAAACTAAACAATCAGCCGAGGAAAATATATCACCACCTCAAACCAGAAGCAAATCAATTACCATAGCATCAGAGCCAACTGCACCAACCACCACTAACACCAATAATCCTGTTTCCGTTAATAAAATATCAAGCAAAATTCCGGAGCCTCAAGAGTT
The DNA here is from genome assembly GCA_928085145.1 of Nezara viridula. Classification (NCBI taxonomy): domain Eukaryota; kingdom Metazoa; phylum Arthropoda; class Insecta; order Hemiptera; family Pentatomidae; genus Nezara; species Nezara viridula. Next base: position 179,994,427 of record OV725077.1, on the reverse strand, counting down.
TTCTGAGCCCGAGCCGCCACCTATTTTCATATCTAAAATCGATAACTTCGTTACATTTGGTCAAGAAATTGCCGGTCTGATTGGACAGACCAATTTCCGCTGTTTCTCCAGAGTTAATGATATCAAAATAAACACAAACTCTCGAGAAAATTACAAAACACTTATAAATTATTTTACGTCCAAAAACTATGATTTCCATTGATACCAATTAAGACAAGAAAAGCCATACCGAGTGGTGTTGAGAGGACTACACTCAAGCACCCCAATATCTTTATCAAAAGTGGCCTAGAAGAAATAGGTCACAATGTTAGGCACATATCATGCGTACTACACCCAACGGAAAAATATCCTTTACCACTATTTTTCGTCGATTTAGAGCCAGCCAGCAATAACATCGAAATTTTTCAAGTGAAGAGGCTTATATATTCCACCATTAAATTTGAAGAGCCTAGACAAAAGCCTATAATAGTGCAATGCACTAAGTGCCAAGACTTGGGGCATACAAAGACTTATTGCCATCACCAGGCCAGGTGCGTGAAATGTGCCGGCCCACACGCATCAGACACTTGTCAGAGACCTCGAGACCTGCCTGCGAAATGTGCCCTTTGTGGTGAAGAACATCCAGCAAGCTACAAAGGATGCAAAGTTTATAAACATTTTTATAAGCAGAGAACTCAGATCATAGCCTCGAAAAGCGTAAAACTGACCCAAGAAAGTTTTACCCATCTACCTGAAATTGATAATCCATCAGATTTTCCAGAATAGCCAAAAACGACTACTCAAAATACACAGCTAGCGTCTACTTCAAAAGAAATTGATCAACCTCAGCAGGACTTCAACCTCAGCAGAAAAACACCAATCACTACGAAGAAGCAGCAGCCTCGAATTCAAGCGCCTCAAATCTCCCAATGCAAACCTCAACCTCACAATCCCCAATCTCATCCTCCACGTCAGCAAACTCTCCCTCATCATATACCCTTACGAGTCAAATTACCGCCGCAGCATCCTCAACGGTCCCATCCTAACACCCAGAAAAGAAGTGCAGCACAGGTACCTTCCAATCTAGACCCACCTCGTGCACAACGACGGATCCCGCCCTCAGCTAATATTCCTAATTCACCACAAGAACCTATCCTGAATCCAATTCACAATCAACATCCATCTGATATAACCTCCATTCTTTCATCCTTCCTATTGGACCTCCAAAATACTATAAAACCACTTATCACTCTTCTCACCAGAATCCTGACCGAAATTCCATTCAATTTCCCACGATGAGCACAAAGCCCCTAACTATCCTTTTATGGAATGCTAACGGACTAAATAACCACCGTGACGAACTTGACTTATTTCTTCATAATAATCACATTGACATTGCTCTATTGACTGAAACTCACTTCACTAAACGAATACATTTCTACATACGTGACTACTTCACTTATAGAACTGATCACCCAGACAACACCTCCCATGCCGGTTCTTGCATCTTTATACATAAATCATTACCCCATTCCCTTATTCCTTCAACTCCAACTGGTGGCATTCAATCTACTTCTGTAGTCCTTTCAACTCGCCCTTTCCATCTCACATTCTCAGCTGTATTCTGTCCTCCTGGTAATTCCCTCTCCTATAACCTCCTTGATACCTTATTCCAATCCCTCGGATCGCGCTTTATTGCTGGAGGAGACTACAATCCTAAACATCACTACATTCGAGCTATGCTCCTAAACCATCAACTCCTAAATTGATTACAGGACGAGTAAACTGGGACGAATTTCGTGATGATTTGGAAAACAAACTAGACTTAAAAATTCCGCTAAAGACAAAAGACGACATTAATGGTGCCATTGAAAAACTGACAGCGTCAATAACAGACAGTATAAATAATAATATGAGAAGGAATTAGTCGAGGGTGCGGTCAAAAAAATAAAAAAAAATTAAAATATATAAATAATTTTAATTAAAATTATTTATATATTTTAATTTTTTTTTTATTTTTTTGACCGCACCCTCGACTGATTCCTTCTCATATCATATCAACGGTCAACCAACTCTACATCATTATAAATAATAATACTTTTATCAATAAGTTTAACAATTCACAAAAGACTGACTTGCCACAGCATATTCGTATCTTATTGTAGGAAAAACGCAGAGCAAGATCGAAGTGGCATAGAACCAGATATCCAACAGATAAAACTCATTATACCCAACTGACAAACTAAAATCTGAAATTAAAAAATACAAAATTCAAAATTTACTAAATTTTACTGAAAAACTTACACCTACCGATAAATCACTATGGACAACCACTAAAAGGCTCCTGAAATTTAAAGACTGTAATCATCCGCTTCTTACTGAAGCTCAAACCTGGTCCAAATCCGATGAAGAAAAATCACAAATCTTTGCTCGTCACCTCTTTAAAACCTTTAATCCACACCCCGATATTCTTAACCCAAATCACCTTGAATATATTGAAGCAGAACTGGATATCCCACTCCAAATGTCTCTTCCACCTAGCCTTTCATCCTTCAGAAATATCCGACATCATTCAAAGGTTACCTTCCCGAAAAACTCCTGGACACGACCTAATTACATCCCAGATCCTAAAACTCCTTCCTCGGAAAGCCATTCTATTCCTTACTTATATAGATAATGCTGTACTGCGATCAACATACTTTCCTGACCCTTGGAAATTCTCTATTATCAAAATGATACATAAACCCAAAAAGCCACCAGAAAACCCATCCTCTTATCGCCCTATCTCCCTTTTACCCATCCTAGGCAAAATCCTGGAAAAGCTCATCCTAAAACGCCTGTACCCCACCCTAGATTCTAATCACATTATCCCAGATCATCAATTTGGATTCCGCAGATCCCATTCCACTATCCAGCAATGCCATCGTGTGGTGGATGTTGTCTCCTCTGCATTGGAGCGCGGAATGTACTGCACGGGAGTCTTTCTCGATGTAGAACAGGCTTTTGATCGAGTCTGGCACCCAGGACTGCTTTACAAACTCCGTAAATTCCTACACCCTACATACTTCCTCATTATCTTACAGATAGATCCTTCAAAGTAAATCATAATAATGCCTATTCATCCCTTTTTTCCCAGTCCGCTGGTGTTCCTCAAGGTAGTATCCTAGGTCCTATCCTTTACACAGTTTATACAGCTGATATCCCAACCCATCCTAACACAGTCATTACCACGTACGCCGATGATAGATGTGTCCTATCAGTTAATAACGACCCAACAATTGCATCCTAAACCCTTCAATCACACATCACAAACCTTGAAGAATGGTGTCAAAACTGGAGAATAAAAATAAATTCCAATAAATCCCATCAAATCACCTTTACCCTTCGTCGTAAACCTATGTCCTCTTGTCCTACAGTATCCTTTAATAATACCCCACTTATTCCTGTTGAACAAATTCGATACCTTGGACTCCACTTAGACAAACGTCTAACTTGGAATCCTCATACCAGACTGAAACGATAAGAAACAGCTCGACGTTTCCGACTACTCCAGCACTTACTCGATAAACGCTCTAACCTCCCAGTCAATTACAAAAGACTCATATACATGACTACAATAAGACCTATTTGGACTTACGGAGTTGAGCTCTGGGGCTCCATTAAGCCATCGAATTACTCTCGTATTCAATCCTTACAATCCAAAATCCTTCGAAAAATCCTCACTGCTCCTTACTTTGTCACAAACAAAATCATCCATAACGACCTTAATGTTCCTTATGCTTCTGACTTGGCCCAAACCTATCCTTCCATAACAAACTTCAGAACCATCCAAACCCTCTCGTTTCTAACCTTGCTTCCTCTTCAATCCCTGACAACCCTCAGAGGCGTCTGAAAAGAAGATGGCCTCGAGATCTCCTTTTGTAAATACATTTTTAGAGTGCTACCAATGGGTAGTTTCTCAACATGTGATGTCATGCTATTTTATTCCTTTGTTCACATTTACTGAATGTATTTTTACTTGTAATACAGTTGTAAATATCACCAATAAAAAAATAAAAAAAAAAAATTTCAATTTTTAGAAATAGAAAAAAATAGAATTAGAAATAGATAAACATCTTTATTCTGTTACTAGGTCCCTTAAGAATAACAATATTGTTGGAACCAATTGACAATAAATCTGGCCAGATGACCTATTTTAATAAAGAGTAACTAAAATCTAAGTAGTCAAATGAGTACATACATAGTTTTGGAGGGTATATTAAAGAAAGTACATGGGTACAATGGTTACAATATTATAATATTGGTACAAAAAAAATCATGCTGATAACTGGATAGAATTTTAAAGAGACGATAAATAAGTTTTATAGGTAACCAATTTTAGTGATAAAGTATAAAAAATAATTATAAATAAAATAGTTAGGGTAAATGATTAATATATGTTCCTTAAAACTTTTAAAAGAGACTACATGACTCAATAGATTACGAGCAGAAAAAAAAATATATATATATACATGCTTTTCAGAGTAAAAACATAATGTGTTAAGATATTTTGCAAATATGAGCGTTTAAATTTCACCTTATAGAATTAATTTTTACCTGTATAATGCGGGTGTGCACAATTACTTATTATAGTTGAATAAAGCATTCACGAATAAAAGAAATTTGATCACGGTGTATTCTTGTTAAACCTAATAACAAGTGAAAGATGAATTAAATATATTTTTTTATGAAATAAATATGCAGTCAATATATCCACAAAAGTGCAGAACAAGTGTGTAATAGAGGTACACTTACAACTTCAGTGGAAACAAATAAATCGATAAAACAGACCACGCAATTCAAATATCAAAACATCAATTTGCAAATAACAGGCTCTATGCACACTGGTCGACATATATCGATATTCACAATATGGACCACTTTCGATGTAAAATCCATCTGGAATCCTCCGTCTTTCTGAGTGACATCTACCTTCAGCAAATTGAAATAAATATGATATAAACAGCTTCTACTTATTTTAGTAATCAAGATAGGACGAATATATTCATAGAGTGTCCTATAAAGAACTAAACACGCTAGGTTCGTTAACTAGAGTTACGTAATGTAGTCGGCATGGACGTTTAACTATCATCAATTTGTATTCAACGGTGGAAACGAAATCGATAGGTGAAGTTGTAGGAGGATCATGTTGACGATTTGGCGTCGTTAAAATGCACCGAGATTAAACAAAAAGTAACCCTAACCACTCTGTAAGAGAATATTAACGGCCGAGATTGCGGATCTCAAGAACCAGAGAATCCTCATCTCACTTCCAAATCCCGGCCTTGGAAGAGTGCTCTCACATTCGCCAAATCTAACATTTGCCGAGTTAATTTAGATATTTAAACGCGTGAAAAGCTTTCTCCGGCTGGTCATGGCCTTTACAATGTTAGAAAAGGGATAATAAAATTGTAATTTAATAGGCGGTGGAAAATGGATCCCTAATAATTGTATTTTTTTTTTAAGTGAAAACTTCTTTGCACTCGTTGTTCAGCCGGGCTGAACATTTCAAGGCTACCGACGTTATCCGCAATAATATTTGTATGCTCTTATAGAATCGTCAAAAATTATATTTAAAAGATTATAATAATGAAAAAAACAAAACAAAAAAAAACTGTACCACAACAACCCATGAAGGTTCTTGGGTTATGTATTTTATATGAAAGTAATTTTTGAAGTTCAACGGTTATGAGAATAAAGGAATACCGTATAAAAACGGTTACAAGAATAAAAGTGTATACAAATTTGGAGAGATGTGAGCGACCTCCATAGGAAACTTAAAAATTGTTATATTAGATTTTATAAAAGGAAATTTTAGTACTGAATATCTTTAAGTTGGTTTTTTTAGAATATATTTTATTTTTATTTGTTATAAATAATTTCTATATTCAATATCATTATTTATTTTAAATTTGCTTTTATTTTATTATACATATTTGTATTTTCTGTTTTCTTCTTTTTGTGAAATAATTTTATATAATTAAAGAAAATATTTTTTAAAAACAACCAGTGCATATATATATATATATATATATATATATATATATATATATATATATATATATATATATATATATATATATATATGTATGTATATATATATATTGAATATAAATTTTAATCAGTTATATCAGGGGAAAAACGTGTTATTTTTATTGGTTTCGAATGGAAAGTTTTTTAAATGTTCAATTTTTATAGACGCATGATTTCCAATGCAAAAATATATTTTGTAAAAAGTAATTGTTAGCACCGATACTTTTTGTCGATGATTTATTTTATATAAACAATGCTTTTATTTTCTCAAAATCTTAAAAATCAAACATGTGTCGATTCTGAAATAACCAATTATTTTATTGATTAAAATAGATCTGAATGAAGGAATGTACAGTCAGAGAAAACTAAAATATTTTTTATCTTAGTTCTTAGATTTCAATTGAAAATGTATGTACATCTCAACTATTAAAAGAATTGTTTGGGCTCTTCAAATATAAAATTTGTATATTGTATATGTATATATTATTTTTTTATGAAAAGGTTTTAATGTTTAATCAATTGATTAAGGTTTATAAGGCCCGAGTTGTGTAACCTATCTGGAAAGATAAGTTTTTACTATCTTCTATTTAACGCAAACCATTTTATTACACCCTACAACGAATATGACATTTTATAAGAAATGTCGTTTCTACATTTTATTATTTATTCTATTTCGAAAAAGATAATTTATACCTGACGCATTGAGCATTATTTGATCCAATTCTTAAACCTTATTCAGAATTTTAAAGTGCTATTTGAATACGCATGTTTTTTAAGCGACTATATAACCTTTTGAGGAAGGTCTTCGATAAATAAAAAACATCTGGAATCATATTTTATCACAGAGACTTGAATTTCAATTTTTTTTTATGTTATAGGCATAAAAGGCATTCAAAAGGCATATTCAGTATATGGTTTTTGACTATATTAGATCTTTATCAAAAGGCTAAGAAATAATCATAAAATAACGATTTACAAACCAGTTATAGTTTAATGGGCAGTCTTAAATAAAACAATATTTGTCTTGTGGTATCTCAACGTAAAATTAATTGGTCTTACTTAACTCTATCATCGTTTGAATTGAAAAACAGTCGCTAATCGTAACTGAATTTTTGTTTTAAGTTAACTTTCAATATATATGTATATTTGTTACATATATATTGTTACAACAAGCGCACGATCACTTAAGTCACTTAATGAGGAGAGATACAGCTATATATTGAAAAAGTTATAATTGAAATAAAAAAATTAATATGAAAAAAGCATAAATTAAACTAAATATTGTATATATTTAAATTCAATGCCGGCTATAAAGATTTGGTGCTCCAAATATGTCATGAACGCCCTGAACTCATATGTGAAGGAAATTTTGTTTGATAAAGACTTCATATTTTAAATGTATTTCATTCAATATTTATCTAATTAATATAATTTATAAATATGCTTTGTATTGTTATTTTTTTATAATTCCCAAATGACGAGCTTTTTATCCAAAATAGTGTATCAAAGATTACCATCTATCACTTCTTGTATTAAGTTATTTTTTTCATATCTCTACCAAAAATCACTGTAAGAGAATTCTGGAAGTACTTATATAATCGTGTAGGATGCTTGTTTCGTCGATATTCGCCTGATAAAAAATTATGAACGAGTTGTAAATTGATCTGTTTGAGCTAAAGACTAGAAATTTAAAATTTAGTAATTTATAAAATGATTAAATAAATAATAAGTAATTAATAAATAATTAGCTAGTTAAAAAATCAAATTAATTGATTTGATTGGCATATCAAAAATAATCATTCCTACATCGTTTTTTTTTTAAAGAAAGTGGGATATGAAAAAAAAAGTGTATTATTTGGTGAGAAATGGGATATACAATTACACAGGGTGTCCCACATGTAGAAGAAAATATTTATAGCTCTCATAACGGATATCAAGAGCTACAAAAAAGTTTATATAAACAATGGGTCAATTTTCAGCAGTAAAGTAGGAAATCTATGTTTTGTATTTTTGTTGAATAGGAAGCGATGACTAAAACAGTATTCAATTTGAGTAATTAACAATGGCTTCACTGAAAACTAGACAAAATTTTCTTTAAATCAAAATAGAATATGTCACTATTAAAACATTTTAAAGAGGACTTTTGAGCGACTTTCTGCGAAAATGACTAAAATTGATTGTTGGTAAGCTTTTATTTCTTGTTCGTCCATGCTCTGGGATGTATTGTAATAAATGTAAATTGCCTAAATACACTTTTTATAAATAAAAAAGATAAATTCGAAAAATAATGATAGAAAGGATGTGCATTTTCTGGTTAATTCTGCATTTGATGAGAAATAATCCCACATTTATAGCTAATTATTCATGAATCATTTTGACATCGAATACTAAATTTTTTGGGTAATTATCATGCCTAAAATATTAATTATAAAAAATACATATTTAGTGCCAAGTGTAAATCAGCAAAGAAGACATATAATCTATCTTCCAACTACACTTTCAGCTTCGTCTTGCGCTAAAAGGGAAGGTTACACATATGATGAGGAGAAAGTATTCTAATAATGTGAGACAGTTCTAAAGCTCATTCCTGATCATCGGTCTCAATTCCCTATAATCTGTGAGCAGCATAAACGCCTCCGGAACTAGCGGTTCGAACACCATCTGCTCGATGAATTCCCTCTTGTTTCATCGAAACAGTCGATAATCGAGGTGGAGTGTGTATCTAAAGGCAGTGTTTGCATTGTTAACCATACGGTCTTACGAAAGAGGTAGCTCTTCCGAGGACCTGGAGCGTGTGGGGGCGTTACGATTTACAGTGTCAGGATAATTCCAGAATCACGATAGGGGAGATAGGATCTGAAAGTACGGTGGTAGTCATCAGTGGATTGGATAGCTGAAGATATGGCTATAATGTTATGTCTTAAGTGAAAGAAGAAAGAAAACGGGAGAATGTAGGAAAACCATTATTTCTAGGGAACGTGCCAACTGAAAACATTGGATGAGCTGCAATTTAAGCACCTGTTAAAAAATCAATTACCAGATTTTCTTGAACCAATTACGGCGTAATAGAGGAAAAGAAATTATTTCACATTAATAAAAAAATGAAATAATAATCGTATTTCACAGTATCTTTTTTTTGTATTTGAGATTTAACCCTATATTGAGCAAAGGGCCCAGTTTTCGCCTACCCTCTCTCAAGTCTAGTTAGCTCATCCAGTTAATGCCTGCTACATTTATAATATCATCTCTACATCTTGTTAGTTGTCTTCTCCTATTTTCGAATAGTGGCCACCGTTCTGTCACTTGCTTCGATACATCCTTCTCGGTTCGTCTGTTGTTAAGATTATTAGCTGACCATGGTATATAGCATCTTCTATCGACTCTTCTTTCTTTGTTTTTATTTTATTACTATATTCTGTTTTAAATAAAATTATAATCTAAGTGAAAATTAGTTATATGAGTATTTTCTTATATAATCTATAAGAATGGTGAGTAAGCTATATTTATTTACTTGAAAACTTTTTTTTTTTTCATTACAGGTTTTTTTTGGGGAATTTTTCGGTAATAAAGCTATAATATGCTATAATTCTTATAATTAGATTTTTCGTCTCATTATTTATATCATATTTCACATCACAAAAATAAAATACTTTATAACCAATAAAGCTAATAGCAAATAATGCATTCATTTTGTCTATTTAAAGTAATTAACGAAAATTTCTACTCCGTTTCATCCCAGATATTTTGATACCGACATAATTATAATCGTATTTATTTTCTTTTATAATGTATCCAATCACTAATACTTTAACTTTTTCTTCATAATGCTCGGAAATTATAATGAAACACATTTTATTTACAGGTCATCTACTGTACAAGCCAGGAACAAAAAATTAATCTTTTACCCAAGATAAATCTTACTTTTCCCCTATGATAGTAAAAAACTTGAAGAATCCTGAGGGAAATGTACTACATCACGATGTGCGCAATGGGAAAGGAGTCAGTTATGTATTTCGTGAGTTGTGCATAATACTCAACATAATAATATTTATTATTAATGGACAAAAGTTAACAAATTATACGTCAGCAATAGATTGATCTGAAACAAATCAAACACATAAGAATCACGAAAGTAAACAAGTACATAATGCTTGGAGATGGAATCAGAGACCATGTCGTCGGTTCTTTGCAAAAAGTTACAAACGAGTGCGATTTTGATCGAGCTCAACTTTTAATGATGTTTTCGTAAATTTCTACTTGATTTATTTATAAAAAAAAACAAGTGATGATAACGAATCAAAGTAACATAAATCATTTTACATAGCAAATATAGTTACAACAAGAACAAAATATTCAGATTTTATTGAGGGAATATTTATTAAGGTCTTTAGTGATTTACCTTTGCGAAAAAGAGTCGTAAGTGTCATGGCCGAAACTGAGGTTCTATATTCGTATCGTTCCGTCTTTGCTAGTTTGTTATGTGCTTATTATCTCAAATCCTGTTCTCAGACTTTGTAAACAGTGAGTTTATAAACAATTTAACATTTTTACATTATAATCAGTGAGGTGAGTGACTTTTATTAATAATTAGCAACATTAAATTGGTACTCGATTGCTAGAGACAGTTTACGTGGCAGATAATTCCCCTCAGCGGGTCTTATCTTTCAAATTCAAGGTCACGGCGCTTTATTTTACGTTCAGAATATCTTGAGTTCGTACCTAAGACAGTATATATATTTTTTTTTTCTCTGTTTTTATTTCTTAATTGATTATTTTATTTTAATATTTTTTTTCTACTGAGACTCTATTTTATTTATTTATAAAAATGTTTTTTTTAATATTTGTATATATATTTGTAAATAGATTAGTTATTAAGTATTTGTTTTGTAAATTTTCTTATTAGTGATACTTTTTTTTTTTTTTCTCTCTTCTTTTTGTATATATTATTATTTAGAGGTATGGATTCTGATAAGAACATTTCTTTTGACGAATCAGATGAAGAGACTCCTTTCTCCGAAATCAGTGAGACTGATTCTCAATATTTAACAAGGCGAACTCTCCAAAAGCGCCATAGAAACTCTGCCCCCGGTTCGGCGGGCAACTCACCTAATAAAAAAAAAAACAAATCCGCTAAAACAAAGCAAGCTCTCAAAGTAAATAAAGAATCAAAAACTAGTAATAATTCAGCTATGAAACCTGACACTAAACCATCAACTAACACATCCAGTAACAATTCTGTTACAGCCAATAATAAAATTAACGAAATCACTGAACCTAGAACTTTCACTGAACCAGTGCCACCTCCGATTTATGTAAGCAAGATTGACAATTTCATTCAGTTCGGTCAAGAAATAGCTAATCTGATCGGACCGACCAACTTCCGGTGTTTTTCTCGAGTCAACGATATAAAGATTAACACCAATACTAAAGATGATTATAAAAAACTTATAAATCATTTGACAGCACTCAATCACGACTTCCACTGCTATCAACTAAAAGAAGACAAAACATATAGAGTGGTTTTGAGAGGTCTTCACTCTACCACACCCACTACCGCTATAAAAAAAGATCTGGAAGATATCGGCCATTCGGTAAGACATATATCTTCTATCTTACATCCTATTGATAAATATCCACTGCCATTATTTTTCATCGATCTAGAACCAGCCCGGAATAATGCAGAAATCTTCGAAGTTAAAAGACTGCTGTATTCTGTTGTAAAATTTGAAGAGCCGAGGCAGAAACCAATAGTCGTTCAATGCACCAAGTGCCAAAACTTAGGGCATACAAAGGCTTACTGCCATCACTCGGTGCGTTGCGTTAAATGCGCCGGGCCTCACGCCTCTAACACCTGCCAGAAACCGTTAAATGAACCACCAAAATGTGCCCTTTGTGGTGAGGACCACCCTGCAACCTATCGGGGCTGCATTATCTATAAGAAGCTATATAAGCAAAGAACTTATAATTTATCATTAAAAGAAGAACAGAAGAATTCTACCCAGGCACAGGTACAGGCACCTGAACTCCTAAATTTGGCAGCGTTTCCTCAACTGCCGAACGAAATAATACCACAATTGACGCACAACCCTTCTACATCAACAGATCATCCCCATCAAGACTCTAGGCACCTATATTCAGACACTACGGTGAAGAATCAACAGCCGCGACGTCAGACGCCTCAGATTTCCAAAACTAAGACTCAGGCTTCCAAACCTAAGATCCAGACCTCCCAATCCAAGACTCAAATCTCCCACATTCATTCAAAATCTCCACGTCAGCAAATGCCTCCTCACCAGATACCTATACGTGTAAAATTACCGCCCGAACATCCAACTCCTGTTTATTCCCACCCTACTGCTCATATTTACTCTCCTTCCCAAGTTCCAAGGGTACATCCTTCATCAGACACTCCTTATCATAAGATCTTTCCCTCACGAACTCCTAATCAAAACCAACCTGACCAACAAAACCCGATCGATTTAATAAACTCCACCCTTGCTTCCTTCCTGAAAGATCTCCAAGAGACTATCAAGCCACTAATTACCCTCCTCACAAGAATCCTTACCGAAATTCCCTTCAATCTCTCACGATGAGCACTAAGCCCCTAGCTGTTCTTTTATGGAATGCTAACGGACTACAAAACCACCGAGACGAACTCGACATTTTTCTTCATGACTATCACATTGATATTGCTCTACTGACAGAAACTCACTTCACTCGACGTTCATATTTCTACATACGTGACTATATCACTTATAGATCAGACCACCCCGACAACACTTCCCATGCCGGTTCTTGCATCCTTATCCATAAATCCTTATCCCATTCTCTCATTCCTTCTACTCCAACGGAGGCTATTCAAGCAACCTCGGTTATCATTTCAACTCGTCCTTTCCATTTAACATTCTCAGCTGTATACTGTCCTCCCGGTCATACTCTTACCTATAACTTACTTGAATCCTTATTTCAATCCTTCGGATCGCGCTTTATTGCTGGAGGAGACTACAATGCTAAACACCAACGATGGGGTTGTCGATCATCCAACTCCCGTGGTAACATACTATCTTCTGTCTCAACTTCCAATAGTTACTCTGTCCTCTCTCCTATGAATCCTACCTATTGGCCAACATCCCTCAAAAAACGCCCTGATATCCTCGACATATTTGTCACCTCCCAAATTTCCTCTTCCCATGTCACAATAAAATCCCTGGATGACCTCTCCTCAGATCATTCTCCAGTTCTGCTTTCATTACACACAACCTTCGCTCCTAAGCCCTCGTCCTCTCCTACACTGATTACAGGACGAGTAAACTGGGACAATTTTCGTAAAGACCTGGAAAATAAATTGGACCTAAATATTCCACTTAAGACGAAACGTGATATTGACACAGCCATAAAAGAACTTACTACATCTATAAGTGACAAAATAAAGAATAATACATCTACCAATAAAACTGACAACTCCCAACAGACAAATTTGCCGCAGCATATTCGTATCTTATTAAGGGAAAAACGCAGAGCAAGATCGAAGTGGCACAGGACTAGATATCCATCAGATAAGACATATTACAACAAATTAACTAACCAACTAAAAGCTGAAATTAGAAAATACAAAGTTCAAAATTTACATAACATGACAGAAAAACTTACTACTTGTGACAAATCACTATGGTTGACCACTAAAAAACTCCTTAAATTCAAAGATTTTAACCACCCACTTATTACTGAAACCCAAACCTGGTCCAGATCTGATGATGAAAAATCTCAAATATTTGCTCAACACCTCTCAAAAACATTTAATCCACACCCAGACATCCTTAATCCAACCCACCTTGAGTTTATTGAAGCAGAATTGGATACCCCACTCCAATTGACTCCTCCACCTAAAGCATTTCATCCTTCAGAAATATCCAATATCATTAATAGATTACCTTCTCGCAAAGCTCCTGGCCATGACCTAATCACCTCCCAGATCCTAAAATGTCTTCCTAAAAAAGCCATACTGTTCCTAACCTATATATTTAATGCTGTACTCCGCACCACATATTTTCCTGACTCTTGGAAACTATCCATTGTCAAAATGATACCTAAACCCACAAAGCCGCCAGAACACCCATCCTCTTACCGTCCTATCTCCCTTTTACCCATTATGGGCAAAATCCTGGAAAAACTCATTTTAAAACGCCTGTATCCCATCCTAGACTCTAAACACATTATCCCAGATCACCAATTTGGATTCCGCACATCCCACTCCACTATTCAGCAATGCCATCGTGTGGTAGATGTAGTCTCCTCTGCATTGGAGCGCGGAATGTACTGCACGGGAGTCTTTCTCGACGTTGAACAGGCGTTTGATAGAGTCTGGCATCCGGGACTGATGTACAAACTCCGTGAATTCCTACCACCTACATACTTCCTCATTATACGTTCCTACCTTACTGACAGATACTTCAAAGTCAATCATAACAATGCTTATTCATCTCTTTTTACTCAGTCTGCCGGTGTTCCTCAAGGTAGTATCCTAGGTCCTATCCTTTACACAGTTTATACAGCTGACATCCCAACCCAATCCAACACTGTCATCACCACCTATGCCGATGACACGTGTATCCTATCAGTTAATAACGATCCTTTAATTGCATCCCAAACTCTTCAATCACATATCACAAGCCTTGAAGAATGGTGTAAAAATTGGAGAATAAAAATAAATTCCAACAAATCCCATCAAATCACTTTTACCCTCCGTCGTAAACCTATGACCTCTTGTCCTACAGTATCCTTCAATAATACTCCACTTATTCCTGTTGAGCAAATCCGCTACTTAGGACTCCACCTTGACAAACGACTCACTTGGAACCCCCATACCAGACTGAAACGACTAGAAACCGCCCGACGTTTTCGACTACTGCAGCACTTACTAGACAAACGATCTAAGCTTTCAATCAATTATAAACGACTCGTATATATGACAATAATAAGACCTATTTGGACTTACGGAATTGAGCTTTGGGGCTCCACTAAACCATCGAATTCCTCTCGTATCCAATCCTTACAATCCAAAATCCTTCGTAAAATCCTCAACGCTCCTTACTTTGTCACAAATAAAATCATCCATAAAGACCTTAATGTTCCATATGTTTCCGATCTGGCCCAATCCAGATATCTTTCCTTCCATAACAAACTGCAGAATCATCCGAATCCTCTCTTTTCAAACCTTGCTTCCTCCTCGATCCCTGATAACCCTCCGAGGCGTCTGAAAAGAAGATGGCCTCGGGATCTTCTAATATAGAACTTTAATTTGAGTTCTACCAATGGGTAGTTTCTCTTCATGTTGTACATGCCATGTTACAAATTTCTCATTTACTTGTTGTATTCT
Source organism: Nezara viridula (assembly GCA_928085145.1). NCBI lineage: Eukaryota > Metazoa > Arthropoda > Insecta > Hemiptera > Pentatomidae > Nezara > Nezara viridula. Next base: position 179,979,000 of record OV725077.1, on the reverse strand, counting down.
CTATGTAATACAGTTGTAAATTCCATTGAAATAAAAAAAAAAAAAAAAAAAAAACCTTTGCGAAATATCATTTATGACCTTTTGCAACAGACTTTTGATATATTTCTTTTAGATAGTTTCATGACAACAAAAACAAACATGAAACACCGTATTATTTTATTATTTAAAAAAAAACATATATTTATTGAAATTTACAACTGTACTACATGAAAAATGAAACAAGTAAAATTGAAATTTTTAACATGACACGTGCAACATAAAGACCAATAAATTACTCATTGGTAGAACTCCAGTGCACTTGCGGATCCAGGATTTAGTTTTGGGGGTGGGCTTCAGCCTGGAAGCTTTTTTTTCATATATATAACGATAATTACTTTGGAAAAACAGAAAGGTAGTTAGTATACCTATATGAAATGCTGTTTAAGTGATTCTTGAAGCCCTATTTTTTTTTTATTAATAAATATTACAATCTGTCTCAATAAAGGACATTTATAATAGAGTTCTGAGAGCACATTCACACCATATTTACAAATAAAAAAATAAATAAAAAAAATAAGCTAACTTCAAATAATATAAAGCTACAAAAGAACAAAATAAAATATCAAAGTGAGAAAAAAAAAAAAAAAAAGTAATGAAAATAAACATCTTAGACGCAGGCATACCTATTATACAATTTACAGTCGGCCATAGGAACTCCGAACCATACTTATCCCCCCACTTGTGGAGGTAAAGCAAGTGAAGCCCTATTAAATGTAATTAAACGATCAATCATACTTAGAGACATAATTTTTTAATATTTTTTACCATAAAACATGGTTACATTTTACCATTTTGGAGGGGGAGGGGGCTTCAACCCGAAAGCCGCCCCTCCCCCGTAAATCCGACTGTGGTGTATAATTGATAAGAAGGATGGTTGGAGTGATCAGTCAACATAAAAAATAGCAAAAATATTATTATTTATTTTTACTATTTTTTATTTAGACTGATCCCCCCAACCATCCTTCTCTTAAATTTATTTTGGTACTATTAATTTAATGAAGGTTTGGTTTTTAGATTTTTGGGGGTTGTGGTTTTAATTTTTAAGTAAATAAATCAGTTTATTATAATAAAATAAATATATTTAAAAAAGTAATAAAAATACTAACAAGAAAACATATGTATATTAACAACATTACTAAAATTTCACTGCAGAATGAAATATTGCAATTTGATGAGGTCCATGAAAAGTAATCTTTTCGGATGGGATAGTTTGATAAATGCTGACTTAATAAAATAATTATTAAGGTTAGCAATATGTTAAGAAAAAAAAATCTGAATACAAGAAGCAATGAGCATATCATAATATATCTATATTATGCTAATGTTTTTTTTTTTTTCTTTTATAAGCATTATTTTTTTTTTCTTCTATTCATTATACTTAGATTTGGTTTCTTGAGGTTTTCATTTTTATAAATTGCGGCCATATTCCACCAACATTTTATTTGATATAGACAACGTTTCGGCCAACACTAGGGCCATTTTTAAGTCTGGAAAATTTTGCCATTATTAGGTTACAATTTAATTACATTTGTAATAAAAAGTTTATTTTTTTTTACATAATTGGTTAATCTACTATTTTTTTTTATACACGAATACTTTGTATAGATTATTATACTTTTTTAACAGCCTATCATGTACGTAACTATTGCACATTATATAAACTTCATTGCTACCTTAATTGAGTCCTCCAACTAAATATCCATATCCAATATCATTTTCTTTAATCTGAAATGAATTAAACAGGCCTAATATTTTTCGTTACCCCTTGGTCATCTATGGAGGGACAGACTTACATAGTCCAGGTGGAAAATATTTTTTACTCTATTATTTTGTAATGGTTTATTATTTTATGTAACTAATGGTTTGAAATTTGCTTTTAAATTAATTATTATATTATATCCAAATAATTTTCATTACATTAGTATAGAAGGTATTTATAATGTCCACGTCTGTAGGGTGGTATACAGAACTCTTCCAATTTTTAGCAATAAGTATTGAATCGATATTTTTTCTTTTATTGTTACTATTTTCCTTATGTATTAATTTTTTCTTTCTCTCAGACCACGTCATCAACAGTTTAATATAACATTTCTCCAATGTTTTTCTTTTTTTCTTGTTTTGTTAACATTGTTCTTTCTGTCCTGACGAAGCCTGAATTGACAGAACATTTGAAAGTGATCTACTCACCTGTGTGTTAGAGAATCAAGACTATACAGTAGGGTTTTCCATTTATATCCTCATAACTTTACGTTTATTTTTAGAAGTATAACTAACAAAAAATTTTTTTTTTTTTTAGTTTTGTTTTATTGAGATTTACAACTATATTACATGGAAAATACAATAAGTAAATGTGACATTGGTAACATGACATGTACAGCATAAAGAGAAACTACCCATTGGTAGAACTCAAATTAAAGTTCTATATTAGAAGGTACCGAGGCCATCTTCTTTTCAGACGCATTGGAGGATTATCAGGGATCGAGGAGGAAGGAAGGTTTGAAACGAGAGGATTCGGATGGTTCTGCAGTTTGTTATGGAAGGATAGGTATCTGGATTGGGCCAAATCGGAAACATATGGAATATTAAGGTCTTTATGGATAATTTTATTTGTGACAAAGTAAGGAGAGTTGAGGATTTTACGAAGGATTTTGGATTGTAAGGATTGGATACGAGAGGAATTCGCTGGTTTAGTGGAGCCCCAAAGCTCAATTCCGTAAGTCCAAATAGGTCTTATTATTGTCATATATATGAGTCGTTTGTAATTGATTGTGAGCTTAGAGCGTTTGTCTAGTAAGTGCTGCAGTAGTCGAAAACGTCGGGCGGTTTCAAGTCGTTTCAGTCTGGTATGGGGGTTCCAAGTGAGTTTCAAGTGAGTCGTTTGTCAAGGTGGAGTCCTAAGTATCGGATTTGTTACAAAAAAAAAAAATATATATATAAAATAAATAAATTAGACTGAAAGTTCCTGAAATTAGTGTATTCAAACAGTTTCTTCAGCATTATATATTTATGTAGAAGTATTATAAAACGGATATAAATAGCCATTAATAGTCTCATAAATCACCTTGATCGTAAAAATGTTTTTGCTCAGCCAATTGGCCCAAGAATTGATTGAAAAAAAAAAAACACTGCAAGGTCGGGAGTAAAAGGCAGACTACCATTTCTGGCCGAGAAAGTACGGTCATTAGGACGAACGATATTTTCTTATGGCACTTTCCTCAAACAGAAAAATACACAGGATAGTTAAGGATTGGCTCAAAGCCTCCGGAGAACTATAATTGACTCGAGGGTCGGAGCACATGCGATAAATCACTGCTCTTACTCTTACTCTTACTAACCCTATTAGGATATATAATCACTTTGCGAGGTCCTTCGGTCTCAGGGGAACCGGTATTTAATATAATAATCTCAAAGGCTATTTAAAGATTAAATTCATTCGTCACTGACATTTAAACATTGAAAATTATCGAAATATTCGAAGCCGTTCGGAGTTAGTATTACTTAATACTCGACCAAAGCCTATAAAAAAAAAATTTAAAAAAATGTCCTAACACAAATAAAAAACCAAAATTCACATGATTAGACAAAATATTTAGTTATTTTATTTAATGTAGAAATTACTCCTTCACTATAGTTTTAAATATGTATTTAATCATATAATTGATTTTTCTTATTAAACAGATAAAGGATTGTAAAAAATATTTCCATTATAAAAAATAAATAAATAAAAGACTTATCAGGAGATAGATAAAAGAAAGGAATGGTCGACCTAACTCAGTAGTGAATAACGGTGATTAAAAGATCAATAATGCTTTTAGAGATAATTATTCCTTGACACGTTTCGACATTTCGTAGCGCTGAAGTAGATGAATTATACTTTAAAAAGAGGAAATATTGTGATAATTCAAGTATTTAACTTGCGCTCTAAATCCTGACTCTAAATGTCGATAGACAACATGGTTAGAAGCTTTTTTTTTTTTTTAATTTCTTTATTGAGTATTACAACAATCTGTCTCTATATTAAAGAAGCTATATTAAAGATCTTAAAAATAGTTTTTTTTTTTAAACACTTTATTCAGAAATATTACAATTTGTCACAGTAAAGGACACTTATAATAGAGTTCAGAGAGTGCATTCATACCGTATATACAAAAATATAAATAAATAAAGTAATAACAAAAGAATAAGAAAAAAAGAACAAAAGAGAAAAGAAAAAAATATTTATATATACACATAAGTAAATAAAAATTGAAATAAAAGTAAAACAAACATCTTATATAAAACATACCTATATATATTATTTACAATTTGCCAGGTGATCTCCGAACCAATTCTGTCCCCTCCACATGTGGAGGGAAAATGGAGGTTTAGGAGATCTCTACGCTTCTCTCTCAACCACTTCACTGGTATTTAAAACCAGCGGAGGATGAGTAAGAGCGCTACAGCCACAGACACTCATGACTTGAGTGGAGAATCTGGCCATTGCTAGAACTCCAAAATATCCATATTTACAAAAGGTCTCGTGGCCACTGCCGCTTTAACCTACGAAGGGGATTGTAGGAATGGGTGGTGCTTGATAGGGATTGTACAACGGGATTTGGTTGATGAGAAAAGTTCTGGTGAAATTTGGAAAATTTGGCTGGGATACGATTAAGAATAAATGGGATATTAAGGTCATTATGCAGGGTTTTATTGGTTACATAGAAGGGAGCATCGACTATTGTACGGAGGACTTTAGACTGAAAGGATTGAATGCGTTTGATGTTAGAAAATTTAGCTGTTCCCCATAGTTCTAGTCCGTAAGTCCAGATGGGTTTCAGTATTGTCTTGTAGATCAGTAATTTGTTTTCACCAGAAAGTTTAGATTCTTAAAAATAGTAAGTATAAATATACTATACATGAAGAAGAAAAGAACATAGCCAGTATGTTTGTCTACATAGGTCTAATGGTTATTGAAAATGTTTAATCTAACTCGGATGAAAAATCAGTTTAAGATAAAATTTACATTCGAAGGATTAAGATAGATATTGGCATCATAAATTTCATCAATGGAAATTTGGAATATGAAATAAGATGATAAAGGCTTTGAAATGATCTTTCAAGACACGATAACATTACAATCTGTTTAAGAAATAATATATGTTAAATAAAATTGTCAAAATAATTAGGTCGCTAAAAATAACTTATTAATTATTAGCCAAATATTTGAAAAAATAAATGTACAGAAAATACATACCAATAAAGTAATGGCATTAAGACTTAAAACTTGCAGACTCCGCCATCTTTTTACTTCTCCGGCGCTTTCAATACGACTTAAATTACTAATCTACAAAGTATTTTAAGACCTGCTTAGATGTACGGCACACCACTATTTACTCATCTTACTGAAGGCACACTAAGGCACATCTAACGTTTCCAAAATAGTATATTAAAAAGAAGGACTCGTTCAACATCTTAGAAGTAATTGAAGGTAGATCAGATCCACGACATATTTGAACTACCGACGATTACACAATAAATTAGAGAAATACACATCAAATATATGACTCACTGAAAGGACCTTTGAATCCACCATTTAACGTCTTAAACACCAGCACCAGCTCCAGTTCGTTGGCTAATCAGCTCTCTCTTCTCCAACTCTTAGAATGTAAAATTATAATAAGTTAGGTTGTAAATTAGTAATAGAATAATAAGCAACACAAATAATGGGTGAGCCCTTGTTTGTTAGTTTGTAATTTAAAAAAGAAATGTAAACAACACATCAAGCATTGGTAATTCCATTTAGAAACCTTAAAATGTAACACAGTTACAGAAAAAGGCATCAAAAGCAAAAAAACTTTTAAAAAACGCATAATTAAAACTATTGTATATTGGGGATATGGGAAAAAAATTGGAAAACGTTTGAGGCTGTTCTTGATTAATCCATATGCTAGCTGTTGTATGTTTTATAATTTTAAAGTTCGATAAAAAATAAAATGTTAACAGACCCGAGAGGTAATTAAAGATGGAGGAAAACAATGCATATCTTTTGAATCTCTGTTATAGGTTCGGTGGACTCGTAAAGGGTGAGAATTATCGGTATTATATTAACAGCTTTTGGTAATTCTTCAACCTATAAATTCTCTTCGTCGCATACAAAAAAATGTTAAAATATATTTTAACATTAAAAACTCCTTATTCAAGAATAAAACGACAAAAACCGCTCGACGTTCCGTCTACTTCGACACTTACTCTACTAATACTCTAAGCTTCCAATTAATTAAAAAGACTAATTTGAATGACTATAATAAGACCAATTAGGACTTACGGAGTTAAGCAATGGGCATTCAAAAAAACCATCGAATTACTCTCATGCCCAATCCGCATAATCCAAAATCCAAAATCGTAAAATTCTCAATGCTCCTTACTTTGTCACAAATGATATCATCCTCAATGTTCCTCAAGTTTCAGATTTGGCCGAATCCAGATATCTATCCTTTCGTTATAAAACTTCAGAACCATCCAAACACATTCGTTTCTAATCTTGTTTCCCCTTCGATGCCTGAGAATCTTCCGAAGCATCTGAAAAGAAGATGGCCTCGTGATCTCCTTTTATATTAGGGGGTTACCAATGGGTAGTTTCTTTACAAGCATATTTGAGGATAGCAGCAATCAGATACATTAATTTTCTTAAGTAACATATTATCAGTTACTCTTACAGCACTTGAAAATCTAATCATGAGGCAAGTTGAGGCCGCGATAGCAAGTAAAAGCTAAAGAGTGCTCGCTATCGGCGGCTCAGTATTCATTTATACAGGACACTTACACAGCCGCCCCGGTTCATTAATATTAACATTGGGCCTTATGGAAATGGCATCAAATTGACTGCTTCATAATGTCCCGTTAGCTCCATCTTATCCGAATTAATGACCTTCTCATTTGAATGCTATCTCGTTTCTAGACAGCACTTATAGCACCTAGTTCAGATTGTCGCCAGTCGGTTTAAAGTTCAGCTTAGCCTTCGGCAGTACATTAAGTGAAAGCTAGATTTCATAAATCCGTGTAACTAATGTACTTGATAATTAGAGAGAAGAAGAAAAAGCTTTTTTATTAATTAAAATTACATACTATAAATTACAAAATAATATTTTTAGATTTAAAACCGAAAATCAGACGTACTACATGGTCTGTTAAACGCCGGAGGAGTCTGTGTCTTATAACAAAATTACATTTCAATCCATTTATATACAACTAATTAATATGAAAATAAGAACAATTATATTTACAATGTAAAAGTTACATAAATATTTTAATTACAAAAAGAGTAGTACCGAAATTCTCCAATTTATTAATTGTTAAATTCTTTAGTGAACATTATTCCATAGGAGAAAGGAGTCTTGCAGTAATTTACCAATGCTACCAATTTTTTTCCATTTATTAAATTTATTACTTGATCCCGAGAGAAATTTCTAGATTTTAACCATTTAATTTTAAAAGCATCTTCATCTTCTGTTTTGTTTGTATTACACATTGTTTGCTGGAAGTGTATATAATCTAAATTCAAAACATCAGCTCTAATTTTAATTACCCATCTGATCACCTTCAATGGGCTTTTGTCATCAATATAATTTACTGAAGTTAAATGAGGATAAAAAGTGAAAGTTTTAGAATTCTGAACTTTAATTACATAATAATTATATATGTCTTTCTGAATTTGAGTTCTTAGTAAATATAAATTAGCTCCCCATAGTTTAACAACATCACAGTTAGATCAATTTAAGTTGAAATGTAATCCATGTAGTACTATCAGATTAGGTAAGTCCCTATCTATGTGGTGGAAGATTCAAAATTTTCATAATGTCATCAAAATGGAATTTATTACTTGATCCCGAGAGAAATTTCTAGATTTTAACCATTTAATTTTAAAAGCATCTTCATCTTCTGTTTTGTTTGTATTACACATGCTACAATTATTATTTGTTTGCTGGAAGTGTATATAATCTAAATTCAAAACATCAGCTCTAATTTTAATTACCCATCTGATCACCTTCAATGGGCTTTTGTCATCAATATAATTTACTGAAGTTAAATGAGGATAAAAAGTGAAAGTTTTAGAATTCTGAACTTTAATTACATAATAATTATATATGTCTTTCTGAATTTGAGTTCTTAGTAAATATAAATTAGCTCCCCATAGTTTAACAACATCACAGTTAGATCAATTTAAGTTGAAATGTAATCCATGTAGTACTATCAGATTAGGTAAGTCCCTATCTATGTGGTGGAAGATTCAAAATTTTCATAATGTCATCAAAATGGAATTTAATTGTGAAGATTAATTAATGGATCTATTTTAGTCTCAAAGTGGATAAAATGTGTTACTTGATAATTATGTTTTCCTCAATGTATTCAAGTGCAGCTAATTGGAGTTGCATATTTAATCGGCTGGTCCAAGCAATAATTCCGATATACACCAAAGATGTTTTTTTTTCATCCATGAGAGGATTATGTATTTCTCAACATTTACAATTTCGGTGCCATTTGGTATATTACCTATATAAAAATATTTTTACCCCTTAAACAAAAATCCGTATTCCAAAAAAGTCAAGGTAGGATATAAACGAAAAAAATTTAATTAAGACATGTAAAAAAATTTCTTATTCATAAAAAATAAACACATCAAAAATAGTATAAAATACACAAATCTGCTTTGAGTATAATATTACTAGTCTGATAGTCGACTAGAAAAAAAATATATTAATACCAAATTAGGTCTTTTGAGTGCTACGCAATCCAATTTCTTACTAGAAATTCTAACAATTAGCAGTAATATGACCAATAATAGGGAGATGGACGATCTTCAAGCTACGTCGAAAGAATGGATTGTGTTAAACATCTTATTTTCAAGAACACCAAAAATAAGCCATATAACTATTGATAATTAATTTTGTTTAATATCTTATCTCTATCAGGACTACTCAGTACCTCTCGGGCCTCATACAGAAAGAGAAGTTAGTGAAACACGAACTAATTCAGACATAATAGACTAAAAGGGTTCTTCACAGATTACAGATAAATAATACGATAAACATGTGGTTGAACCGTGTGTTGATAATCCGTTCTAACAAAATAAGTTAAATTCTAAATACTATTTTCCATTTTTAGTTTTGTCCTTGAATAAAACGTTGTGAAATAATATCAACAATATACTTTTTTTAAATTTAAATCTTCTAATCTTTAAATGAAGAAAATGCATTCAATTACAATAGTCTATAATATATGAATGGAGTGGAACTTTTTTGTTTTGTGACCTTGTGTACCAGGATGTCATTACCTACAATTTTTCTGAAGCAATCTAAACTATTATGAAGTAATCTTATATCATTAGGGTTTATTCAGACCATCGAATGAGACATCATAAAAGTTATAACTTACTTCTTATATTTATTTTCAACTTTTATTCCGTCGACATGTATCTTTAAATTTAATACAGTCAGTCAGTATTTTTTCTTGATATAAGTAATGACTTCATTACTTAAATCGAGCATTAGTAAACAAGGACATTAAAACCATAAACGTTAATCCGATTTTGATGAAATTATGAAAGGCTTGTTAGTTCTATATAAGTATTATCAAAATAGAAAAATTAATTTCGCTTAAGTATGGACAAACGTACTTTCATGTACTCAGCGATGCGGAGTGACCGAGCGGGTTAACGCATTTGCAATGCACGCGTTATCTCGCAGCCTAATAACCTAAAGATTACGATTTCAATTCCCGATGCCGAAACATTTAACTCTGGAATTAATACTCCGCACTCACCTCTGGTCAGTGAAAATTCCCATATAGCCGAAAAGGAGAGGTAGGAGAGAAAAAAAATCTCACTTTTATCTCTAAAACGGCAAGTCCTATTTTATCCAAATTTTGTTGAAACCGGCATATTACTTGAAAACATAAGTCTATTATTTTATCAAATGCTGCCTCCTCTAATTTCGCTAATGTATACTTGTTTAATAAATTTTCGACACTCATGTATTTAAAAATCGTATTTGCAAATTTGCTAAACGTTGTAAGAAAGTTAAGAAACAATGTAAATACAGTCCAGTATAAATTTCAACAAATTATATTTGAATATCTACATAATGTAACGTAAATTAAATCTCAAACTTCAGGCAGAGACTACAATTTAGTTTTGTAAGTTACATATGCGAATTACTTAATACATAAATTACTCAATACAAAGTACTTACATGTGGATAAAAATATAAAAACACATGAGTGGCCTCATATTAAAAATGGGCATCTGTCAGGTTGAGTAAAAGTCAATTTTTGTACATAGCTTCAATTTAACCAATACTAACGATTTGTTTTCATGACAACTTTATTATTCTTAAATAAAATCATCAGAAATAGATTGAGTTGAACCTTTAAATAAAAAATTGATTTTTTCTCCGCTTTCTGAAGATGACAGATGCCTGTCCTTGATATGAAGCCGCTCATATATTTTTTAGTCATTGATTTAACATAACATGTTACAGCATTTAAAATAATTTAAATTTATTCCTTCCCTATTCGGAATTGGACTATGATCCAAATGATTTATTTCTAAGCAATTGATGTTTGCTTGCACATCCTAATGTTTCGGACACGATTTGCGTTACATGCTGTATGTCGTGTATTTATTGCAAAACGTCATTAAATAATATTCCGTAAAATTTTACTTAAATGAATGTCGTCTGTGTAATATGAGAAAATTTTGTACCTGAAGTAATCAGTTTTGATACAAAAAAGGGTTAGTATAATTTTGATGCAGTTACTTTTTTCTGCATCCATAAATAATAGATCAAAATCTATGAAAACGTTCTTAAAAGTTCCGTAAAGGATGTTTTAGTGACTTTTTACAATAAATCCACGGTATATGTTATGCAATCTTTCAAAATGTGTAGAAATAAACAAAACATTGATATTGTTTTCTGTATTCTTTCTAACGTACCCAAAATAAATGATAAGGATTGGTTGGATATATTGACCTAAATGGAACATTTTTTTTTTTATATAATAGATTTTTTTCGAAACCATATGTTGGAAATATAAAGAATTATCAAAAGGACTTTTAAGTACATGAAACGAACATTAAATCCGAACAAATTAATGTTTTCATATAATATCACTTAATTATTGCTTGAAATTCAAATTTTAACATAATTCACCTGAATATTACAGTTTCTATTGTTTACAAAATGTAGGCAATAATCAAACAACCTTTCAGAGAACTAACCCGTTAAAAGAAAGAACTTTCTGTTATGCGTATATGTAACATAAAAAATAAAAATAAAATAAGGATAAATATAGCATATATTTTCTCTCCAAACATGGCCAATGGTTTATATCCTGGGAGGTAATTCACGTGCGTCGCTGCGAAAGTGGCCGTGTCGAACATGGAGTCGGTAATGTTATGTTTTATCACTCATACTGTTATTCTGTGAATACACTTACGTAAACAAATTATTATATACTAGTTTTGTCCTTCTATTATTAGACGCCGAATTGGCATTCATTTATTTTATGGCTAGATTAAAGCATGAGCGCCGTGTGATACCGAATATTAAGATAACAGGGGTCAAATTTAAAAATTTAGGTAGAATATTTCATGTTTTTATTTATATTAAATATTTCTTGAATATTCAGTGAAACCTTTAATTTAATTTAGTAGCCTGTCTGTAGTAGCGATCTCCTCAACCTCCACTGGCTTTTAATACCAGTGAGACGGTGAGGGAGAAGCACTGAGATCTTTAAAAACCTCGCTTTTCCATAGGTGAGGGAGTGGAATAGCCCTGAATGGATATTCTCCTGGATGATTGTAAATAATGCATATAATTATAGCTATGCTTAATATTTTTTAAATATATTTTTTCTTTTGTTAGTTTATTTTATTCTTATTTCTTTGTATTATATGGTTTTATTTGTTTGTATTTATTGTAAATAAGGTGTATATGTACTGTTTGATTATTATTTTCATTGTTCTTAATTGTTACAGGAGCTAATATTCTTCAATAACACAGATTTCAAAAATAATGTTAGGGCCAATTTTGATCCTAATTTATCAAATACAATTATTTGACATCTGTTTTTGTTTACTTTCAGCTTTTCGGTCCAGATATAATTAATTTCTTTTAGACAAGTAAGTGTACAAATAATAGCGGTATTGTTATTTATAAGACATTTTTAAAAATAAATGATTTGACATTTTTGCTTCCTCCCTACCGAAGGTAGGGAAGCATTGTGTTCCTGCAAGAGATTAAACACATTTTTTTGCTCAGAATTGAATTTTCACTCGCGTTTTACGTTTCAGACATCTAGGATCAAATTTGGTTCGGTGTCTGTCTGTAGTCAAATCGATGTGACGGGCATATGACCTAGTACCGTTCATCCAATCTTCATGAAATTTTCAGGGATTGTGCTGATTGGTGCCTAGATGGTCCCATATCAATTTTATCAAATTCCATTCAGCACTTCCGCTTACGCACGCACAAACGTATACTTTTAGATATGCCAATATTTCAAAAAGGGCTCGTTCGATTTGGCTCAAAGTTAGACAAAAGGTAGACGTTGGTGAAAAAATAATGTAGTGCCAATTTTATTGAATTCTGTCCAACACTTTCTCTTATATATGCACTACTAGTCCACCGTCCGCCGTCCGCGCATTTTTTTCCAAACTACTGTACCGATTTTTTTCGAATTTGAATATAAAATCAGAGGTCACCCGAGGATGATCCTCCTTCAATGACATTACGATTCGCCTTCTAGTTTCGAAATGGCGGCCGAAAAACCTGCGTTGCTATAGACTGTAGCGCCTAAACGAATGTACCGATTTTAATGAAACTTCGCTAAAGTCATTTTCTCTACGCCCGTTAAATTTATCTATATAACATAATTCAACGAAAAGAAGCTCAAAAAAAAGTTACGAAGGATGGTAAAATGAAATTCCGAATAACTCAAGAAGTATATACATTTTGGTCACTATTATATATGGTTTTTTAAAAGTTTACGGAATTTCATAAAAAAAAAAAATCGTTAAAATCGGACAATTTCGAGCAAAGATATGGTCTCTGGTTTTTTTTTTAGATGTGCTATTGCAAAGGTTTATCTTTTGTTTTGATTTTTGAATGTGTTACTGAAGTAATGCTTTTTTTTTAGCATATTACTAATGATTAAAAAAAAGTTTAGTCCAATAATTGGATTCACCTTTTATTTTTTTTTCTTTATAACTAGGAATTTAATGTTACTTTATATGTATTATAATTTGCAGATATTATAGATTTTAGTGATGTAAAAATTTTCAACTTTAATTCTATGTGTATTAAAGGTGACATTTTGTAATCTGCTACTGATATAAGTAGTCTACTACTATGGAAAATAGCAGATGACAATAAAATATGAAATTATTCTAATAAAGAAATAATGAGTTTTTATGCACTCTTGTAAAACAATAAATAAATTTTTACATAAGACGTTTTGCACTAATAGTATTGAAATTCATTTTTTTTTTAATTTTTTATTAAGCATAATCAAGTATGGAATCTTCAAATACGGCACTCTTTCGTTGAATGTTGAAGGGTAACTGTAATCAGCTATTCCAATTCTGCTTCTCTCAGAGATTTTATTCTCATTCGAAAAATTGTATACCCTGTAATATACAACGGAAACGGTGGGGAAGCTATACTGACCTTACTTGGCAGACGTTTTTTTTCAGAATGTTGTAGTAATTTGACCATAATGTAGCACCTAGCTATTCAACATTCCATTTTCTCTTTTTTTGGAAAGTTTATTTGACGAGGAGCAATCCAAAAACAAATTTTTATGAAAGTATTTGGGCTCATTAATTTTATTTATATATTTATTTTAAAAAAACCTGAATGTTCAAAAAGAAAAAAAATAGTAATGTGTAAGAATGTACTGACCAAATGAACCTCGACTGGTGGTTCACACAGGTTGTGAAAGACACTTAATAAAAACCCACAGACACTTAAGTTGATTGAAAACAGTAGCAGATTAAGGCTTTAGTTTCGGTTTTTTTCTCCCTCTAATCAAATGGAATCACTTTGGAAAAAAAAAATTAAATGAAATGATAAAAGCTCAAATAGAGTTACAACAAGTCCGAATGTAACTTAATGAGTTTTTGAAATCAACAGGCGATATACTTTATGATATGAAAAAACAAAAATCAGAGATAATGTAATTATTTAACACAAGTCACTAACAGAAACAATTATGAATCAATTCAAAAACAAATTATTTTTTCATTTTGGAGGCCTTCATACCAAAAACACCCACTCTCGTTGATCCTTTAGTAGTAGAAATATAACAGCAAAATTATGACAGCTACTAAAAGAAAGAAAATTGGACAAGCCATTATTTACAAAAATATATATAAGTAGCAATAATAGATGATAGATGGTTGACGGTAGTAAATAATTGAAGATAAGTTGGTTAGGGTATTCACTCAAAATACAAAATCATCATAAATAAATATATTTATTTTTAATCCCTCTGTGCCGACGTTTCGGTCTAAATTTCAAGCCTTCATCAGGACTAAGCACAGACAAGATAACATATAATATTAACATATGCATATTATATGTTACCTTGTCAGTGCTTAGCCCCGAAACGTCCGAAAACGGTAATTCTATTTATTTATTTATTGAATAATCTAACATTCTGTCACCTGCAAAATGGTTGTAGGGAGATAACCACATTCACTCTATATGTACAAAAAAATAGAAATAAAATAATCAGAAACAAATAACAACTACATAATCACCGAAAAGTATATACAATAAATAAAATAAAATAACTTCAATATAAGTAAATTAAAAAAAAAACATATTAACAATAAACAAAGGAAATACAAATAAATATACTTATTTATTTTTACTTGAACATCCCAAAAACCTCTCTTCAATAAGTTACTTCAATTAATCAAAATAAAATTAATCACCTAGGTAAATAAATGCAGTGAACAAGGAAAAAATACGATTGATTTAAATTTTTTAAACCAAAAATATTTTAAGTAAAAATAAATGCAATGATTACAAACGTTGAAGAAAAATGCCTAAAAATAATACAGGCACTTGTGGAATTATATTATAATTAAGAAGTTGAAAAAATTTATATTGCAGAGAACAGGTGCGGATAACACAGAGGTGGCTGGAGTAGCGCCTCCCCGATCCAGTGAAAGGTGGCAACACTATCCGGTAGAAGGCGAGCTCCAAATGCTACGACCCATGGCATAATGGAAGTCGTAATTAATACGCTCAAACCGCTCCTTCGTGTATTTTGCAAAACAATTCGTGCCCAGAAGAAATGCAAAGGCAGAGCGGACATTTTCCCATCCTAATCTTTTATATAATCTCAATTATATCATGGTAGAAAGGCGCCTTAAACATCACTTCTCCGTGAATATGCATGCGCGCATGCGTGCTCCTAAATATTTATAAGACACTTTTAAGTACTGGTGACGTATCACGAAGTGGAAAGCCGGAGGATAAGGTTCAGGGTGAAAACGGGCGTAGATATAATTGGCCCTGAAAGGAGGGAAAGGAAAACTAGGCTGGTGCGAATACATACCATATGCCAGAAGTACATACTGTCAGCCAGCTTTTGCGATAGTTCGGTAGCAGTAATGATAATATCTAGTTGTCACTATCGAAAAGCCTATCAATGGACGTTAAACTATTGAAGCCCCTCCCATCAATGATATGGTATGTATTGCGTGTCCCAATAGTAATAAAATGTTAAAATAATCAATAATGTTCATTAAGGAGGAATTAGGTCCATTTTTGGTAGAGCAGCCTACAAATGGTTCTCCACAAAGGATGCCATTAAATATGTTATGTCTTAGCCAATTATATAGCTGTTAATACTAGGTTTAAGCATAGTTGTAATTAAATGAATGAAAAAAAAAATAAAGGCAAATAAAATATGTGTGAGCCATGAATTTAATTAACTTTAATCTTTTACTTTCACTTGAAGTATTTTCTATCTCAAAAAGATCTTTCACTATGGTATATCGTAGTTTAAATTTATTAAGTGATATATTATATCAAAGTAATGATATCATATATCACTTCATTGGTCATTAATATCACTGACTGGGCTGAGAGAGAATCGCTGAGATCTCCCAGAGATCCTTTTCCTTCCAATGAATGGATGCTTATAAATATTATATATAAATATGCCTGTATTGCCGTTGTTATTTTCATTAGTTGAAGCTGAAGGCGAGATGGCTAAGCTGGCTAACCAACCACCTAATAAACCAAAGTTGACAAGTAATAAAATAATTACGAGTTCGCGACCCGGTGCCGGGGGCTTTTAGTTATTTGATTAATCCCCACCCATCCCGTACAGCCTAAAATGCGAGGAAGGGGTGGACAAAAAATAAACTAGTTTAATATTCTTTTTTGTTTATACATATTTATTTATTTTTAGTATTATTATTTTTCTGTAGTTTAATTTATTTTTATTTATTGTATATAAAATGTGAATGAGCTACTCTACCTCTATTACTGATGTACTTTATTGAGACAAAATATAATATTACTAAAAAGAAATAGTTGTAAAAAAAAAATTAGAACATAATAAAAAAAAAACATAGATCAAAATCAATTTTGTCAAATTCTTTTATGTATAGAAATATATTTATTTTTTTTTATATATTATTATATTGTATATATTAATGTATTTAGGAAGATAGCGTTTGAAGAAAGGTTGATATCGCTTTATCATCCTAATATCAGAAAACATTAGCAGTTGTTTACTTTCTATCGATAGCAACTCACGATAGGCTAAGTGGAAAGATGGAGCAAAAGCTATCATCAACACCGTACCACATCACTTAGATATGATCGCGGAAGGTTTACTCACCGGTATTGGTGAATTTCAGAAAATTTTGTTCGGAAATAGGAATTGCCAAAATGTCCTCAGGGCGTCCACACTCTCTCTGGACTTTCCAAAACATAAGTGTCCTCAGGTCTTGAGGTGAGAAAGGTTTATGGAAAGGTGAGTAGCACCCGCTGGAGAAAAGTGCTATACGATAAGCGGAACCAAGACTCTGGAAGGATATCCGACATAGAAGAATTATTCATTTGAAAGTTATCCAGCTGCTCTCATATAGAACAGTTTAAATTATATTTCTTTAAAAAAAAATGAGACATTCCATTGTTGTAATTGTGATATATTATTTATGTATTTTCCTATCGGGAACTGATTTATAGCGTTGACAATTCATAAATTTCACAAGTGAAATGACCTTACTATGAATCTGGGTTTTAATATTTTCTTTCAAGTTTAAAATTGTTTAATAGGTTAGTAAAAAAAAAATTAATGATGGTCAAACGGTAGATAAAATTTAAAAAAAACTATGCGTTATAGGTAATGGCAAAAAATATAAAAGAAACCATTTGTTTAATTTTAATTGAAGCATTGTATAAACTATAATATAGTTTATACTGTTTCCCTTAAACAATTTTAATTATTAAAATTTCCATAAAGTTTCAATTATGTTTGTCTTAAAAAATGGAATCAACATAATACGACACTTGTTTATTGAGTTGAGTTTAATATAAATACTAATATATTAATCGATAAAAAAGCTTATAATATGATTCCTGAATGATAATCCACTTTTAGCTGTTGGATTTTGGGGCACTATTCAACTTTTTAAACATGAGAACATTTTTATGGATAAAAGGTATGGCTGTTGACCTCCTTCTAACCGGTAAAAATGTATTTAGTGATAAAAAATATTTTTATAAATCCAGTAAAATATATCCTAATTTCTTATTACTAATTATACAGCAATTATGAGAAGATTTTTTTGTTTAATAACCCTTTTAAAGTTATAAAAAAGATGATGCTCAGCTTCTTCATTAAAACACGAAAGTAAAATGAAATATAACCACGATCACTGATATGACGCGAATTCACTACTAATAAAATTAATATCTATACTTATTTAAGATCAATCTCCACTGCTTTCAATATCACAGACACAGTTGAACTTTTATTTAAAAGTTACGTTGGTTTCTCTAAAAAGTCGATCTAAAATATGACTTATATTCGTGGCTACTCAAACATATCAGAATCATTTGTAATTTATTTTAGACAAATTATAACTCTAATCCATGCCCAATCACTGTTAATTTTTCATTTATTGGAACTTTTTTTCAGAACTTGAATAAATAAAAGTTAAACTGTAAGTTGAACTTTTTTTCTAAAAAACAGTTAAAATGGAACTGTTAAAATGTTTCAACCCCTGGTTGTATTTTAATCAAATAAATTTGTAAACTTCAATAAATATATATTTAAAAAAATAATCGGTAGGTATCAATAATAGTTATTTAATCTTGGGAATTAAATATTTTTATATCAAGTTGAATTCCAAGAATAATTTATTTCTTGAACTGAGACACTTATAATGAATTCTCAAAAGTAAATAACTATTCACAATTATGAGTTTAATCAACATTAAAAGAAAATTAAAAATTAATAAAATAATGTTATAAATTAACTTTTTACACAAATGTGTTGGCTATTGTTAATAAATAAATAAATTGCTATGCACACGATTTATGCACACAATTTTCATCATGCAATGGCGGTAGCAACAACAAGCTGCCACAAGGTCGCAAATTTTTTTTTTTAATTTTACTTATAGTAATATACGTATTTATTGCTCTATTAACTATAACTGTTATTTAAACATACTTAAGTAGCGTTCTGCCTATATTTAGAAAGGTATAAGCTTTAAAGATCATTCCTCTCTATCTGGATTCACTTCTTAACGGTGGGAAAAATAATTCAAACCATCTCACATTAGCAGCTAGTTTGTCTGATCAAAGATAGCCAAAATGTATCTTCTTCATTCAGCAATCAGATTTCCCACAGATATTGATTAATTAAGTCTAGTTTAATCGAGATTGTAAACACATCCTTATTACCTTAACTGTCTTTGGAAAGGACGGAAATTTCTTTGTTCACTTTCTTGCATATTTCTTGGAAAGAAGAAAGTAGTAAGAAATTTTTAAAGTTTAGTTAATAAAAAATCGAGGCATCCATGTAAATTGAAGATTTTACAGTTTAATACACACATTTCTATCATTTCAGTGTAACATCATAAAATGAATTTTGTTAAGATCTTGTAACCGATTACGGAACAAGGAACATTTAATTTTTATAAAATAATAATAAACAAAATGGAGTTATATCCTTCGAAGTTTTGTCGCACTTTGAAGGATTTTATCAACCAGGCCACTGAAAGTTACTTGAATAAAATTTCATCTAGATTC
Organism: Nezara viridula; assembly: GCA_928085145.1. NCBI lineage: Eukaryota > Metazoa > Arthropoda > Insecta > Hemiptera > Pentatomidae > Nezara > Nezara viridula. The sequence goes on along the minus strand of OV725077.1, from coordinate 179,959,639 downwards.
GGAAGCTATCGTAGATTATTACAGAAGAACCATAAAATTAAATACATCGGTTTCTTAAAGGCACGGGCTGTTTGTCTATTTTATACTTAATAACTGCTTGATGCAGTATATAGGTAGAATAGAGCGTTATCTATTCCATATTCTTCTTCGTTATCTATTCTTCTTCTTCTCCTGGAGACCATATTATACCAACTCCTACTTGCACTTTTTAGATTTTTACTAAAAAATAAATCTAATCCATTGTAAGTCCCCTTTAAGCCACTCTCTAATCCGCCCAAGTCAGAACGAAAAAAGAAAAAATAGCTACTCTAATTCGTCAATAGCATCAAACAGGTAAATAACATGACCATGTAATTTAAGATGTAAATAAAACATATAATTTACACATTGCTCCAAAGCGCAGTAAAATATACGATGTAAAGTTTAGAAATTGATTATTAATTATAGATTATTATCATAACATGTCTTGATAACTAGCTGACCTTAAGATGTTTTCCAGATTCAGATCGCCAAGATGTTATTAGGAAAAACAATCAGATGTTTGCCAAAGTTATTTTTCACTTGTTCTGGGAAGGAAAATCCAACGATACGTGAATTTTTACAAGAACATAAAACTGCACTTTATTTATAAATAAAATGATACATTTGAAATACTATCTGTCAGGTGCGTATTTCTGGCTGTTGTCTCAATAGAACAACTAAACTGATTTTGACGAAACATTTGTTTTTTCATAACCAAGTAGATGTTTTCCACAGACTAGTGACTGAATAAATCGAGACAAAAATCTTGCTTTTTTTATCTTCAGAGATCCTGAATTTTAAACACTCGAATTCGATTTTTCTTTTTTAAAATAATAATACTTTCTATATATTTCACACATAGCTAACTGAAAATAAATAATCATTTTTCTAATGAAATTAGTATTCTAAACACAAATGTCTAAATGGTTGTTTACCTATACTAGTGTTTTATTTTTTTTATTCCGGTTTGCTGTCGGTTTCAAGAGAAATCATACAAGGAAGTTTGGGTAAGCGCTTGTATCGGCGTTAGTTAAATAGACCCTACACAGTAAGGAATAACAGTCTCAAGACTGACAAGAATCACTTCATTCATGATGGTCGCTGCACGTATCAGTCAGATATAAGTCAATTCAGCTCTATTGTCCAGATACCTGATGGTGTAGGTACATCTGACTGATTGTGTATAAATAATGTGTTTAATCGGAAAATGCTTGTTTGGCTATTATCTTTATAGCATTGGGCACCAAAATAAAAGTGGAACTAAAATAACTACTTCCTAAAGCCCTGAAAATCGTTTTATGAAAGTCAGAAAAAATATACGGTGTATTATTTAAAAAATAAAGGGATGAAATAATAAATATATTTCAAAGAACAGAAAAATAACTGACAAATATCATTTGCAAAAATCGATATTTATGAATAAATAAAATGAAGTTATTTTCTTATTTAAATTCATTAATAACTAATATCTGCACCAAAAGTTTTTCATTTTTTAAATTATTGCCTCATACCAGACTGAAACGACAAGAAACCGCTTGACGTTTCCGATTACTTCAGCACTTACTAGACAAACTCTCTAAACTCCCAATTAATTACAAAATACTCATATACATGACTATAATAAGGCCTATTTGAACTTACGGAGTTGAGCTATGGAGCTCCACTAAACCTTCGAATTCCTCCTTACAATCCTAAATCTTTCGTAAAATCCGCAATGCTCCCTACTTTGTTACTAATAAAACCACCCATAATGACCTTAATGTTTCTTATCTGTCTTAATCCAGATACCTATCCTTCCATACTAAATTTCAGAATCATCCCAATCCTCTCGTTTCTAACCTTGCTTACCCTTCAATTCTTGATAACCCTCTGAGGTGTCTGAAAAGAAGATGGCCCCGTGATCTCCTAATGTAGACATATTATTAGAGTGCTACCATTTGGTAGTTTCTCAACAAGTGTTTTCACGCCATTATATCCACATGTTCAAATTCACTAAATGCATTTCTTTAATACAGTTGTAAATATCATTAAGAAAAAAAAAACAAATTATTGCCTTATTTAATTTAGAGATTTTATTTTTACTGCTTATGTTGCTAGAATTTTGGTTGAGTTTTATGTAAGTTGGTTTGAATTCTAAGAAATGTCAGCCTGGAATAACAAGAAAATTTTATTTTTCCTGGAATGTTATCCTTTTGATAATATTATAATAAGGTGAGCCCTACCCAGAGATAAATTTCATCAAGATGAGAATAAAGTCGACGATGCCTGGATTAGACTCAGCAACATTCTAAATAAAAGAGTTAATGATTTTAATTTATTTTATAATTGTTTTAGGTTAGGGCAGATCGTACAGTTTCTTCGTCCGCCATGTTTCTTTCTTTAGGAAAAAGTTCTAAATACCCTAGCTCATTTTTACCCTACCATTTCTCGACTTTCGGCTATACAGAGTTTTCCCCGGCCCATTAAAGAGGGTGGGTATTAATGCCAGAGTTAAAAGTCCCCTCTCCTGGTAGCGGGTAAATCGAATTAGTAATCTTCGGTTTATCAGGTTGGTGGGCAACAGCGTTTTTTATACAGGCGCTACCTCCAAGATCTTGCGTTTCTTGTTCTTGATGTGTCTAAACTCGACTTAAGATGAACTGACTCACTGAAGGAATCGCCCTTGATCTAGACCTTCCGACTATAAAATACAGATGACGCAGCTAGAGCTAGGACAGACTAGACAGGGCAGGGGCTATTTTGGCCCATTCCTAAACTGTCCTTTCTAAATGAGGTACACGTGGTCTGGGTGGACTCCCTCTGGAGCCTCCAGCAGGCAGGATAATTTATTGCCTCACATTTATCCAGAGACAATGGCGCCTTATTATTATAAGCTCATTCACAGCGCGTGGCTTCTATCTCACAATGACTGCGTGAATTATACGCGGTATCATAGGCCTCTCGAGTACCGTTAGTGATAGCATGTCTGGATGTCGTATCTCATAGCACAAAACGCTTGTTTGAGGTTCAAATCCTCAAAGTTGCTAAGGAAAGCATTTTGTCATTATTTTTAAATTCTATATATTATTCTCAAATATGATATATAAATTCTAATAGTCTGTCTGCAAAATGAATTGAGGAAGGATTTTTCAGAAACTTTTAGAAAACGTTATTTCGATAACATTGCATAATTATGTATTATACATTTGAGCGACTTCTGTAAAAAGTTTTTATAAATTATAACATGTATCTTTATCACACACACATATGAATATAAAATAAAGTTATAAAGATAGTAAATTTAATACACCAAATTGGTGAAGCTTCAAATCTTTCTACGAATTTTAAAATAAAAATGTACATAATAAGTGATTACTTTATCATAGTGTTGCCAAAAATCGGTCTTTGGAAGACCAAGACCAAGATTGGACAAAAAATAAAAAAGTAAAGCGTTTTTGTGCATAAAGATTAAGGCAAAATTATTATTAATATTAGACAGTTTTAGATACTATATGTAAAGAATTGGTAGAAGCAATATATTTTTTCGCCCATTCTGCAAAATGACAGTAATATCTCTATGGTAAATAGTGGTGTAATTTTTTTAAAGGTTATTAAATTTCCAACATAACAATAACAAAAACTGTCTAAATCGGACCAGTTTTAGCAACATCACAGTGTATTGAATTTTATATACCGATTTTAATAATTATTCACTTGTCCGTTTACATTGCATTAGTTCACCAAATAAATCGTACTCAAATGATTTCATTGATCGGTTATCAGGAAAATTAGTCTAATTTTATTGTGTTATTTTTAATGAAAATATTTAAAATTGAAAAAAAAAATGTTTAGAATAGATAAGAAAGTCATGTGAGTGGACACGCCAGATTCTTTATTTAAATAATTTGTGACATTGTATAGACTGTCTTTACTCAACAACTCTTACATTCCAAGGTAGCGGGGAGCTGTCACTTTTTTTCTTGACAATGTATTTAATGTTTTTTCAAGTTAATCTTGGTTGGACTTGGACTGGTAGCGTTTTCTAAGATCTAAAGTGACATGTTTAATAAATAGCAATAATGTAATAGGTAACTAGACAAAGAAATCAAAAAGTTTCGAGGCCACAACTCTATTTTACTTAGAGCAGAGGTCTCCCCAATTTCGTTGGTTCGCGGGGCACATTGAGACTCCTACTTAGTTTTACGGGCTATGGATCTTATGATAAAGATAAAAAACTTGTTCTATAAATGACAGTTGAGAAATTTCACAGAGAAACAACATATGCAATGAATGTTGTAGTATTTCACGTTTGACTGATTTATTAAATATCATATTTTTTTTTATTTTACCATTAAATCAAAGAAACTTTTGCCAGCCCGATCTGGCCCGCGGGATGTGTTTTGGAGATTCCTCACCTAGAGTTTCAATTAGCAGCGTCTGGTAACCCACCTCTACAATTAATATGTTATATACTGCGTTGTAATATTTTAGCATTTTTAGTGTAGTGGTAGTCTATTACACAACATCTATAATTTTTATCTACCTTTTTTTTTATTAATGAAATGTAATATTTCAGTTTAAAGTGAAATTAGAATCATAATAAAATGTTTAGGTTATGCTTGTTCCATCATTTTTATTTTTTATAAACTGGCAGCGGTTCGGCTGTTGCCGCCATTTTAATAATGATGTTCATTATGCAAGCCATTGTAATAACAAAAAATTGGTGGAGCAAATATTGCCTAAACATTTAATTTGAAATGCGATAATTTTCTAGCTATAGTCGGTCCTCGTATATGAAAATATGTGTTGGTTTGAAAATGTTTTAGAAGAGAGTGAGATTACAATTTTCGAAAAAAAAAAATTAATTTATATGCGTTATGAATTATTTTCTACTGATTTTAAATTAATCGTTTAAATATCTTCAATTGACAATATAAAACCATCATCAGAGCGGTAGGGGTAAGAATTAGATAGGGGTCTATCAAGGGACGACCAAGAAACGCTATACAATGACCTAGCAGCAGCACCATTATCGCTGCAAGACAATGGTAGCACCAATGCAGCTGGCTTCAACAATGACATTACCGCGGAGGAATGCTCCACTCCTTTGCCATTTGAATTGAATGAATTTGTCAGAGGCGAATGTGTATTTTCGCTCGCATATAAATGGCCGATCTCGTGGAAAACAATCTCTTAAGTGAATTTCCATTTCAAATGGCTTGCGCTACAAATCCCGAACGAATCAATGGATACGCTGGGAATCCCTGTTACTCATAAGGCAATATGGCTTCTTCCAATGACATCAGGCAATTATACACAAAATGCAAGCCATTAAGGATGACGATTTCTATTGCATAAGTTAGATAATGTCATAACTGCTCAGAACAGTAAAACCTTTCAAGTACATTCGTAGTTTAAAGTAGTAACTAGGTATGTAAACAAATTTAATTTATTAACTACTCCAAAGCTAAAAGGGTTTTAACATAAACTTGAAAAATTTCATTGGATTTCCAAAAACAAAAGGAGAAAATAAAAACGCAAAAGATTAAAAAAAATACAATATGTTACACATCTATTTTTTAAATATTTTAGTATCAAAATAAAAATACTCGATATATAAACAGACAGTCTTCAATTTTTTTTTTCATTTTATAAGATTGTCAGATAGTAAAAATGATTTTACTTGAATTTGATACTTAGAAACTAAGGATTTCAATGTTATTTTCAAAAGAAAAAAATGATTAAAAGCATTTGTAAACATTTCCAAACGGATATATGTTTCCTGCTTTTAGAATTGAACTGTTTTTCATTTCCGCACTTTCTTAGTTTATTTAATTTTTTTAAATAATTAATCTATGTATAAGAACAAAAAAAAAATTATATCTACCAAATGTATGTAAACTAAGGAAATAATTATTTCAAATTTATTGTTATATTTTTGAAAATGTTTACACTACTTCTGTGGGTCCCGTTTTGTTTATTATATGTTTATATATTATATCTCAAAGACGTTTATTTGTCGCTACACCAAATCTTCATCAATTCTTTACCAAATCCAATGATTGAGTCCTCATTTAGAAGACCATCTTCTCCTTCATGAATTTCAGGAAAAAAAGTTAAGAAGGAAAAAAAACTTTGTGAATAACTCAAAAAGTATGCATTTATTTCCTGATTATACTCATAATTATTTGAAACATTACTTACTTCATCACAAAAAAAAAAAAAAGAAATAATCGAAATTGGACAATCTTCAGCAAAGTCTATGGAAATGTACATATTGAACTAAATTATCAATATTATGAGAGCCATATATCCAATTTTGGATACAAACTCTGGAGTATTTTGAATCATAATAGTACGTGTTATAACTCCCATTCTATCAAATTATTATTATTCGCATGAAACTTGGTAGACAGCTTTATGTCACAGTAAACTGCAAATATTTTATTTAAGGAATTCTCTGAATTGGAGCGTTTTCAATCTGGAGGTCGAGAAAATATGTCTGTTTAATTAGGTACTAAAAACTCGTAAATACCCATTTACTTTCCACGTGGATGGTCAGATAATTTGAACACATAGTCGAGAAAAAAATGTGGCCTTGTAAAATATTGAGTTGTTTAGCATGACCTCCACTCCCAAGTTGTCAAAACAACGAGGTTATACAGGCCAAACGGCCAATAGTTTTGTAGGACATTCTTTTTTTCGTTTTTTAAATCAAATTATCTTACCATCCTAATGGAAAGGAAATGTTTATTTACTAGATATTTGTACCTGATCAAATAGGCAAAGTTTGCCGATATCCAGATTGAAAACTTCCAACTTCTAAGAGTTTTCGTAAATAAAATAGTTATAGGTTACAATGAGATGGAGCTATTCACGAAGTTTCAGGCAGGTGTTGATAAGTTGATAAAAAGGGGTTTCTAACATGGACTATAAGTGTCCATACACCATAATCATTTAATAGATTCGTCCATTTTTTTTTTTAATTTGTTGAAATTTACAACTGTATTACATGGAAAATACAATAAGTAAATGTGACATTAGAAACATGACATGTAAAACTTGAAGAGAAACTACCCATTGGTAGAACTCAAACTAAAGTTCTATATTTAAAGGTCCCGAGGCCATCTTCTTTTCAGACGCCTCGGAGGATTGTCAGGGATCGAGGAGGAAGCAAGGTTTGAAACGAGAGGATTCAAATGGTTCTGCAGTTTGTTATGGAAGGATAGGTATCTGGATTGGGCCAAATCGGAAACATATGGAATATTAAGGTCTTTATGGATGATTTTATTTGTGACAAAGTAAGGAGCGTTGAGGATTTTACGAAAGATTTTGGATTGTAAGGATTAGATACGAGAGGAATTCGATGGTTTTTGGAGTCCCAAAGCTCAATTCCGTAAGTCCAAATAGGTCTTATTATTGTCATATATATGAGTCGTTTGTAATTGATTGTGAGCTTAGAGCGTTTGTCTAGTAAATGGTGCAGTAGTCAAAAACGTCGGGCGGTTTCTAGTCGTTTCAGTCTGGTATAGGGGTTCCAAGTGAGTCGTTTGTCAAGGTGGAGTCCTAAGTATCGGATTTGTTCGACAGAGATAAGAGGGCTATTGTTGAAGGATATTGTAGGACAGGAAGTCATAGGTTTACGGCGAAGAGTGAAGGTAATTTGATGGGATTTATTGGAATTTATTTTAATCCTCCAGTTTTGACACCATGATTCGTCTATTGAAGTATGATTTTTTTTAAAATTACGTCTATAAAAATTAGTTTCAGAGTAAATGAAGAATAAAAAAGTAACTTATTCAAAGTGGTAATATCTATTAGTAAAGTGGAATTAGTTTTGATGGAACAATGGAAACGCAGACAGGTGCGGAGAGCGCCACCAGCCCAGAGTGGCTCTCCTTGACACTATATTTTATTACCAACTGACGAAGCATTTTCTGCAAGGCAGCGAGCATTCCTCACTGTCGAGTTCCACAAAAAGAATTTCGAATTCCATTTGTGCAGACAGATGTATATTTTTTTTTTCCATGAATACTTATAGCCAATTCATGCCCTATTATGGTGTTGATTTTTAAATTAGCATCTTTTTATTGATCTGGCAACATTTGTATGTGACTTAAATTAGCAAGAAATCGTAATAAAAACTCTCCCATTACGCAAATCTAAGTATATTAAAAAATAAAAATAAACAAGCGTAATTTAATATTGAAATTTATTTATTTATTTTTTTTATTTATGATATATACAACTGTATTAAAAATAAAAATACATTCAGTAAATGTGAACAAAAGAATATAATAACATGAAACCATTAGTTGAGAAACTACTCACTGGTAGCACTCTAAAAATGTATTTACAAAAGGCGATCTCGAGGCCATCTTTTTTTACAGACGCCTCGGAGGGCTGTCAGGGATCGAAGAGGAAGTAAGGTTAGAAACGAGGGGGTTTTCATGGTTCTGAAGTTTGTTATGGAAGGATAGGTATCTGGATTGGGCATTTCCAAATAGATCTTATTGTAGGCATGTATAGGAGTCTTTTGTAATTAATTGGAAGTTTAGAGCGTTTGTCTAGTAAGTGCTAGAGTAATCAGAAACGTAGAGATAGGGGTATTATTAAAGGATATTGTAGGTCAGGAGGACATAGATTTACGACGAAGGGTAAAGGTGATTTGATGTGATTTGGAATGTATTTTAAATTAAGCATTAGTATTATTTAAACACGTGTTTTAATTAGTATATGATTTAATTTATAATAACTTTTGTCAGTTAAATAAATAATGTCTCATTTTCCCTTGCACATCTATATAAGAGTTAGGGTTCGGGTTAGGGAGTTACCTATATTTGAGTGTATTTTATGTAGTTGTAGTATAATGGATTATACTAGTAGATACTTCTCCTTGTGAACGCATTATAACAATTGATTAATTCGCAAGTCTAATCAAATTCAATCTTCAAATTAAACCAGTAATAGTAAGAGTTCTGCGCATGCGTTAGCCTAAGTTAAACATACGTCAGGTCGTCTCTTACAAAATTCTTCATTAATAGTGGCAGTGTTCAACTTCAATACGAAACAACAGTGTTACCTGTTATATTAACAATTAAGATTGTTACTGAACAAAAGAATAAGGTGAGTAATCACTTATTTACAGCTCAATAGTGAACAGTGTAAATAGACCTCTGGTTAGTTACTGATAACGGCCGGCCATAACATCGCTAATCCCACCAGTGGGCTCTGGCTCTCCGTCCGAGGAGGTTCTGTGCCGACTAGTCCTCTTTAAGCACGCGTATATATTTCCGTGCTTAAAAAAAAAAAAAAAATTGTTATCGCTTCTCGTTTAACAATTTTTCCTATCATTTATAATATGAAATGCGATATTATCATATGCTAATGTCGAGCAAGGGTAAAAATACTAGGTCTAGAAGCCTCGATACTACAATGAGTTCTCCTATTAAAAAAATAACAAGACGTTCGAAAAGAAATACTCCACCAGCCACACCAGGGAGCTCTGTTGAAGAAGTGGATCTCCAACCTGGTACCTCACAACAACAAAACAATCATGAGACAACTCAGACTGGTGAAGAATCGCCGTTTTTCACTCAGAACCCATTTCAAGTGCTATCAAATACACAAAACGAAGAAATGGAAGCAGCACCCACCCCCAGGGAACCCAAACCCCCACCAATATTCCTTAGAAATATTAAAAACTTTCAGTTAATGTGTCACCAATTGAATAACCTAGTGGGCTCAAGAAAATATTTATGCCAAAGCCGCACCACTGACACTAAATTAATGCCCGACACTCCAGAAACATACAGAAAAATTATAAAATATTTATCTGACACCAAGGCTGATTACCACACGTATCAATTGCGTCAAGAGAGGGCGCTCAGGGTCGTTATCAGAAGACTGCACCCATCTACGCCAACAGATGCTATAAAAGAAGAGCTCGTGGGTATGGGATTCCATGTTCGCCAGATAGTGAACATATTCAAGGAGGATAGAGAACAGCCTGGAATAAAAAGTAAAATACCGCTCCCACTATTCTTCGTTGACCTTGACCGAACGCCCCAGGTCGAAGACATCTACAAGGTCACACGCCTTTATTACACCAGCGTTGTAGTAGAAAAGCCTTACACCAAGCGCGACATCGTTCAATGCCATAACTGTCAGGCTTATGGCCATACGAAAAGATATTGTCATCACATTCCTAGATGTGTGAGGTGTGGTGAGCAACACAAAACAGAAGAATGTAGGAAGTCTAGAACTTCACCTGCAGTATGCGCCTTATGCCACCAAGGGCACCCTGCCAACTACAAGGGTTGTCAAACATATAAAGAATTAAAAACAAGAATGTACGCAACCTCATTCCACCGCCGAGAAATCCATAAATGTCCTCAACCAAATCCCTCTCCATTCTCCTATGGAATGCGAATGGTATTCGAAATCACATCAACGAACTGACAATCTTATTACATGACAAAAACATTGACATAGCACTAATAACTGAAACCCGACTAACCAACAAACGACAAATCAACGTTCCTGGCTACAATATTTATAGAACCGATCATCCTGATGGAACAGCACATGCTGGCACTGCTATAATTATCCACCGATCTCTCTCCCATCATTTATTTCCCTTACCAAACCATAATTTCCTACAATCCACTGCCATAATAATCCAAACTTCCCTTTATCCAATACCATTAGTTGCGGCATATTCCCCGCCTAAAATACCCATTTCCGAATCCCAAATAATTTCCTTCCTGAATTCCTTAGGACACCATTTCATCCTAGGTGCAGATTTAAATGCAAAACACCAGCAATGGGGAGCCAGATCCACAAATTCCCGAGGGCGAACATTGCTATCTGCACTTAATTCCCATCGCAGCAATATCCTTTCACCTAATACTCCCACATACTGGCCAACAGATCCCAACCGCAATCCCGACCTTCTAGACTTTTTCCTACACAAAGGTCTAGGATCATTACACTGTTCCATTTCAAGGCTTGATGATCTTTCCTCAGACCACAGTCCTATAGTCCTAACCGTTTCCACATCACCCATTCCTAAATCATCCCCTCCTTCATTCATCAGGGGACCAGTTAACTGGAACCTTTTCCGTCAAATATTGGATGATAATATAGACCTCAGAGTTTCCTTAAAAACACCTGAAGACCTTGACGATGCAGTGGACTCCTTCACTACCCTGATCCAGCAAGCAGTTTGGACTGCATCCTCACCTGATCGTCCCAAAAAACACCTCAGTATAAATCCCCTACCCCAAGACCTATTGGACCTTATCCATAGCAAACGATGCTCTAGGGCCCTCTGGCAAAGAACCAGGCATCCTGATGACCGGAAATCGTATAATTATTATTCCAAACAGGTAAAAAAGAAACTGGATATCTTTAGAACCCAAACCTACAATTCCTACCTTTCCTAATTATCATCTAGTGATAACTCCCTCTGGACTGTAACTAAAAAAATCCTTAAATTCCAATCCATTTCCCACCCCCTCCGCCGTGATGATGGTTCCTGGGCTTCGTCAGATGCGAATAGAGCTGAAGAGTTTGCTAAACATCTATCCTACACATTCACTCCTCACCCCGAACTCCATCCCACCCACACTGCTGAAGTTTAAAGAATTTCTCTCTTCACTAATTCCTCTCTCTCTACCTCCAAAACCTGTCAACCCCACTGAGGTAAAATTCCTCATAAACAAATTAAAACCCCGAAAATCCCCTGGATATGATATCCTCACTTCACAAATCCTCAGACAACTTCCCAAAAAAGCAATCATATTCCTTACCTATCTATACAACTGCATCCTTCGCACAACCAACTTTCCTTTGGTGTGGAAACATTCCATAATCGTGCTGTTTCCAAAACCAGGCAAACCCGTTAATAACACATCATCCTACAGACCGATAAGCTTACTCCCTATCCTCTCAAAAATCTTTGAGAAAATCCTCCTCAAACGCATCCTACCCATACTCGAATCCCACAACATCCCTTCTCATCAATTTGGATTCCGCTCAAGACATTCCACTGTCCAACAAGGCCTTCGTGTTGTGGACCATATATCCTCTGCACTTGAAAACAAGCAATATTGCACTGGTGCCTTTCTGGACGTAGCGCAAGCTTTCGACCGGGTGTGGCACGATGGCTTGCTTTTCAAGCTCAAAACCCATTTACCCCAATCCTTATACCTAGTCCTCAAATCCTATCTCTCAAATCGTTCCTTCCAAGTCCGTTGCTGCACCGAATTCTCCACTTACTATCCAGTTGAGGCTGGTGTTCCACAAGGCAGTGTTTTGGGTCCAGTTCTCTACATCCTTTTCACTGCCGATATCCCTTCAAATCCCGATACCTTCCTAGCTACATTTGCTGATGATACTGCCATTCTATCTTCCCACTCAGATCCTCAAATAGCATCTCTAAACCTACAATCTCACCTCTCCTTGATTGAACAATGGTGCAACAACTGGAGCATCAAAATCAATGAAGCAAAATGCAAACATATTACTTTCACCCTGCGACGCAGATCCTGTCCCACAATCCTTTTCAATTCAATACCACTTCCCTACTCAGATACAGTCCGTTACCTTGGCTTCCTTCTAGACAAAAGACTAACTTGGAACCCACATACAAGACTTAAAAGACAAGAACTTAACCAACGATATGGCCAGCTATATAGACTACTAAGCAGGACATCTCATCTTTCGATTGAAAATAAACTTTTAATCTACAAGACAATACTGAAGCCTATCTGGACCTACGGACTTGAACTGTGGGGAACTGCTAAACATTCGAATATCAAACGCATCCAATCCTTCCAGTCCAAAGTACTTAGAACAATAGTCAATGCCCCATATTATGTCACAAATAAGACCCTACACCATGACCTTAACATCCCATTTGTCCTCGACATCATCCCATCCAGATTCTCAAACTTTCACCAGAACCTTATCCATCATCCAAATCCTCTAGCTCAATCCCTATCCAGCTCCCACCATCCCTACAATCCCCCTCGAAGGTTAAAACGGCAGTGGCCGCGAGATCTATTGTAATATGCTTCTGGAGTCCTGGCAATGGCCAGCTTCTCCACTCAAGTCCTGAGCATCTGTGGCTCTAGTGCCCTCCTTCAGCCTCCACTGGCTTTTAATACTAGTGATGCGGCTGGAAAAGTTGCACTGGGATCTCTGGAGTCCTGCTTTGCTTTCCACATGTGGGGAGAGAAGCCTGGCTCGGAGATTCCTGGGCGAATGTATATATTGTATATAGGTATGAATGTGTTTAGAAGTTGTTATTTTATTTTGTTTGTTTATTTATTTATTTTTTTTTTAATTTTATTTATTAATTTATTTTTTTTTCCTATTGATTTACTTTTTTTTATAAGTATTATTTATTTACTTCTTATATTTATAGTTACTTCTGTATTACTTGTATATACTGTATGAATGAGAACTTCTAGCCTTAATACTTATAGCCCTCCAACAGTGGCTGATTGTATTATTATTCAGTAAATAAAAAAAAAAAAAAAAAGTAATAGTAAATTCTGAATTTATTTTTTTTTTAATGACAAGTACGAGGTGAAGAAATAACTTACGAAAAATAATTTTAAAAAAATTTTCGTTGATTATTTACAAGTAAAAATAAATAAATAAAATTAAAAAAATACATACAACAAAATAAAATTATATTCTTCGCTGATCAGTTTCAGGAGAATCGATATCGATAATACTTGAATTTTCGAAATCGAACTCATAAGCAAAACCAAACGAAAAGGGATTCATAAGGAAGCGAACCCTTAACCCCTATTATTATTTGCAAATTATATACAAGTATAAAATATTATAATATTGTCTTGTTGTCTATTATTTCACATAATTGTAAAAGTACTGTAAGTAATATCACAAGTTAAAAAAAAATATATTAGTTTAAACATCTCGCCTATGGGAGGTCAAATAATAGTAGTTGGGATATAGAACCTAGATCAAAATCTATAAAATCCTTGTTTCCTTTATGGCATTTACAGCGACAGACGCAGCTTTATAGAAAAAAATAGAACTTTATACTGTAACTGCCGCGGGGGTTACAGATATTTTCATGCGTAGACTCCTATCTTAGGTTATCTATAAACCTTATCTAACCTAAACAACTGTAAAAGTTCATTTGTGGCTAAAGTTTTCCTCATATATTGATGATTATTTCAGAACGTAAAATTGTTTTAATCTTACGTTTTAACTAAATTAGCTGACTTTGTTGAAATAATTATTACACTAGACATAGGTAATAAGAGACTATCCCAAGGTCGATGGCGTATAAATTCTCCCTGCCTAAAAATTGCATTGTTTCTCTCTTCTTAAAAACAGTGCTAGTGAAAGTAAAATTAGAAAAAATATAAATAAAAACCACTTTCCGGAATTCGAAATCTCCTAGAATTTAAATTACAAAAATATGGCTACCAAAAACAGACACTTTAAAAACACAATTAAAAAAAAATGTAATGACGCAACATGCGCCATAACCCCCTTCTAGGTGTTCCTGCCACTAGCTGTTGTTTTAGCTGTGTGCTCATGTGTGTTTTAGCTGTATGCTCATGTAATCAGCACACATCAGCTGTTGTTAATCTGATATTTTTATTTTCTGCGTGTAAACAAGGACACTCCTTTTACCTCACTTTCTTGACTACACTTCCGCAATGGGAACTGTCAGTATTTAAACGAGGTGTAAATCATACCTGTAAGAATAAGATTATATCTTACTTTGAGCCAACTTCCTGATGTGTAAAAAGATAGGACCGGTAAGAAGGACCCGCGGCCTCGAGTTGACAAAGAGCTGACATGAACCGATGCGGATAATCCCGTTTCACAGCGAGTTAGCGGCATGAGCTGGATGACTCAATAAGAGGCCGAACTCAGTATTCAGCTGGACGTGGAGAATGGAGGCGCCGCTAGGACTGGGCTCTGACCTCGGGTCGCCGATGGGTTTCTGGGTTGCTGGGTCTTGTTCCTCCTGGTCATTATGCAATTCCTCTTTGCAGTGTCCATTACCTCGTTACAGCTCATTATGTCTGCCGTTATCTTAGGCGCTAACTGATCCATTTGGCTAACCTTTCATTTTGTATTGAAGCCGTTTTCTTATCATGGTAATCAAAGGTACCAGAGGTTATTTCCACTAACTATATACTTTCATCATTTCATCTATACGTGTTTTTATGAAATAATTTTCATAAACCAAATCCTGATTTATAAAAGATCAGATTGGGCTATTGCTCAGAACGACAGTCGTGAGGGGTACAAGAATTCAAGGTGATAAAAAAAAGTAGGAACAAAAACTGTAAGCAACGAAAAAATACCAGCAAATGCCTGCAGAGAAACATGCAATAATTTTACCATCAATCAGTTTTTTCATATCACACCCACACAGTATAATTGACTCAATTGATTGCTAAATAGATTACTGGAGCACTAAAGCAAAACGATCTGAAACTGGAATAGATCTAGATTTCGTCCAGATATTTTATAAAGTCTGCAACTAGGGGTTCTTATTCTTCAATGCTTCCTTTTTGGAAGAATTTCTATCATAGAGAGTTTAGATACGTCATTTTGTTCCAGCTTAGCTGGAGAACTGCAAGGATCTATACTGGGGGGATTGTAGGTTAGATATTCATTTGACATACATACCAAATCCAAGATATTGACGGCAACATAAACAGACGATACAATTCTAACATTACACCACGAATCCAGGCTAGAGCCACTAGATTGACAAAAACATTTTTCTATGTTTAAAAAATGGAACTCTCTTTGGAAAGTGAGACTGAATTACACCAAATCACCAATATCAACAATATTTTTAGTGGCGACAACCAAGTTCCACAAACAGGAACAGTGCGTTACTACATTCGATGGAAGGATGACCTGAAGCTCCCAAAATGAAAAGAATGATCTTAGCTACAAATTTCGATTGGAATTTTTTTTTTTCACATTTAATTTTTTCCATCTAATCGAAACCGATAATTAGACAGAAAATAAATACCTACACATACCTACTAGTCCGTGATACAGACCACTATAGGTCAAATTATTAATACCCACCTGAAACTTCGTAAATAGCTTTATCTCATTGCAACCTAAAAATATTTTATTTGCAAAAATTCTTGGAATCGGAGAGTTTTTAATATGGAGATCGGCAAACATAGTCTATTTAATTAGGCACTAAAAACTTGTACATAACCGTTAGATTTTCACATCAATTATAAGATAATATCATCACAAGATGGAAAAAAAAGTTGGCCTACAAAAATATTGGGCCGTTTGGTATGATCTTTACTAGCAAAATATCAAAGTAACGAGGTTATACAGGCCAAATGGTCCAATATTTTGTTTAGGTAACATTTTTTCAGGATTTGTAATGATATTATCTTACGATTCAAGTGGAAAGCAGATGGGTATTTATGAAATGTTGGTACCTAATTTAATAAACAAAGTTAACGATCTCCAGATTGAAAACGCACTAATTACGAAAATTTTGGTAAATAAAATATTTGTTGGTTACGATGAGATAAAGCTATTTACGAAGTTTTAGGCGGATGTTAATAGTTTGATAAAAAGGGCTCTGCACCACGGATTATATTTAAACCCAAATGAATGTACGCCTTACCGATTTCTTGCAAAAAAGAGGAAATTTCTGATTATACTAACTATTAAGATATACTTAAAAATATTTGGCTTAAATCCACATAATTTAAAAATACATTGAAAATTGTTTTATAATACTCTGTGTACAGTCATTCATGTGTTATTGACGATAGTTAAAGTAACTGTTTAAATCTGAAACAGTCATTTATCACATAAGAAAACAGAAAGCCTGTACCTTTTATTATATCAACAGGAGGAGAGGGGGCTGAAAATGAAAAAAGAATTGCAAAAATATTCTGCCAAGGGCGCCATTTTCTGAAATTCGCCTGGAAGGCTCAACTAAAGCTAAGTTGAATGTAAAGAGATAAGTGAACCGTTTTACAAATTACACTACTGTTAATTTAATTGTACTACCATCAATCAAATATTTATATGAACATTCACAATTTAAGAAATGAATGAAATTGACAATTAATTGTCGGAACAAGTCCTAGTCAATTGGAATCATTCATCTTTCGTGAACTGACTAGAGGTTATATTTATTTAGTGCCTCCATGTTCCTGGAGGGACCCATTCAGAATTGGTTAGTTATTGCCCGAGGTGACAGTTAGTCATCTAAAGATAATCTTGATCTCGGTCCAAGAGTTGTCGTGAATGGTAAGATGGGTCCTTTAATTCCCTCCCTTCCGAATACGATACAGTCCTCTGTCTCTGGTTATTGTTAGCTCTATATAATGCTTGGCTTGAGTCAGTAGATTAGAAAAACGATTGTCAGTTGACAATAGTAATTGATGATCAAGTTATATAATATTGATTATAAAAGCAGTAACGTAACTACGATAAAATATGTCCCAAGGTCATTCAACGTCTAGAGGACGACTCTTCCCAAACTCATTTACAATTTTTTCATCAGGTTTCAGATATTGATGTCTGTTATGAATAGACTACAACTCACAAATAAAAATAATAATAATATTTTTATTAAGAAAACTATGCATTTTATTTGTTTATAAAAGAAGAGTAAATTATTATAAGCGTTTAATATACTCCTATATTCACTCTCTTCTTAATATCTATAAATTTTCTTACCCATTTGTCAAAATCAAACTTTAGAAATTCGATATTTCTAATGTTTATAAATTCAGATTACTAAGTTTAATTGAACCAACAGTACTTAATTGTAGTACAATTGTACAATATTTGTAGAACTGAAAATTAATTACTTCAATGTACAATGAAACGTGGTAGTTTATAGGAATTTATACACTGACAGGCAAAAAATTCAGCCCACTTGACTTTTTTCATCTAAAAATATTTCTGCTTTTGATTAGTCTATTGTTTTTAATGAATAAATAGGTAATATTTTTGTTTGTTTTCAATTAGGAATGTTAATATAAAGGACAATAACCCTAAATCCTTAATTCAATGAAATGATTCTAGATTCCAATGTTTACTTTCTATGGAATCAAAATGTTCAAATGCCATTTCTTACAGCACATTTCTTAGTCTCCGGCTTTTAATTTTTTCAATAATAAGTTTAAAAATGCCTCTTAGTGCTGATGATGTTGCGCGTGGTGTGGCACTTTTTGATGATGGACGTTCCATTAGATATGCAGCTAATGCCATCGGAGTTCCATATGAAACTTTACAAGACGCCGTCAGGAGTTTTCGGGAAACTGGTTCTTACAGTAGAAGGCCCGGTTCTGGAAGGCCTAGGGTAACAGAACCAAGGGATGACCGGTTTTTGACTTTGAGAATTTTACGAAACCGGCACCTTACCGTTGTTCAAGCGATTCATCAGCTCGAAGAAGTTCGAGGTGTGCAAATTTCTGAACGTACCGCTCGGAGAAGATTAAATGAGTATGGATTATTTATTATGAGTAATGGCTTTTCGTCCAGTAAGAGGACTAAAGTTGACCAGAACTCACAGAGTAACACGGCTGGCTTTTGCTCGAGAACACAGCCATTGGACTATGGACGAATGGAGTGCTGTACTTTTTACAGATGAGTCAAGATTCGCTCTTCGATCTCCAGACGGGCGTAAAGGGTGTGGAGAAGAAGAAACGAAAGATATGCAGCCTATAATTTTTCCCAGAGCCAACCTTTCGAACATGGTTCCTTAATGGTGTAGGCTGGGATTTCAATGGAGCGCCGCACAGAATTGGTTGTTGTTCGTGGAGGATCTTATGTAGATGAGATTTTGGTACCTCAAGTGTTGCCCATCCTCAACGAAATCGGCGATCGTTCTGTTCTAATGCACTTCCACATGTCGCCCGCATAGTGCAGACAGAACAATATTGAGGTTTTAGCCAGGTCAGCACTTTCTCCAGATTTTAACCCCATTGAGCATTTACGGGATAACCTCGGAAGACGAATAAGAGCGCGTGCAACACTTCCTCTAGGACCTTGAAAGGGCTCTTCGGGAGGAATGGGCCTTCCTCCAGCAAAGGGACATTTCCCGACTGGTGGAAAGTATGCCGAGTTGTCTTCAAGAAGTAGTGAAGGCAAGAGGATGAAACACGCGCTACTAAACGATGATGTAGTTAATTTCTTTTACAATAATAATGGTTCGATTTTCAATTGTTTTTCTCTAATCTTTCTTACCCAATCTCATTTTGATTATTAAAGGTAAAAAAAATTATAAAATTCTATAAATACTAAGTATTATATACAAATACCATGTATTATATACAAATACAACTTTACAGAAATAATTTTGGATAAAAACATGGAAAAATCAAGTGGGTGGAATTTTTTGCCTGTCAGTGTGTTATGAATAACTAATTTATTTAAAGACCATTAATAAATAATTTATTAACATTATTATCTCTACGTTTATATACGTTTTATAGCTCTAAAATTTTTCATTTATATAATTATATATGTAGTTTATTAATTTTTCGGAATTTTCAATAGCTCAGATTTTTGAAATTATTATTACTAAAGAGGTACCCTCTGTCCGCCTAACGGCGGACCAATCCCCATTTTACAAATTATACAACAGTTCATTTAATTGTACTACTCTTTGCTCAAATTGCATAACTTTACTTTACTTGTATTCTGTAGTTCAGATTGTGTTATTTTTTATCAACATAAAATAAATTGAAAGAAACCACAATTCGGACAAAATTTTTAATTTCTTTAAAAATCTATATTATACAACGTGCCTTATTGCCAAATTATATTATTATTTAATTACAATTATTGTTATTGCCGATTTGTAACCATAATATATATTCAACTTAGTCCATCAAGCTTCATATAAGCCCAACAATAATTTAAGCCTTTTATTTCTAATATTTTCGTTGTTAGTTATATTGTGCTTCCTTCTCTATTTCACATTAATTTTAATTAATCACAGTATAATATAATAATTAATATATCGTTGTCAAGAGGAAATATCTAGATCTTAAATGAACAGCTGTTGTAATTAATGCTAATCACAGAGCTAATTGGAGAGCTCCTGTAACCTCCTAAGCTCCTAGTACTTAAATAAAATAAAATATGACGTACACTAACGTAAACGTTTTTATAAAATAGGAACATTTTAATTCAGGTCTTGCATTATTTATACTTATATATGAAGGCACCATATACTTTGATATGTAATGGTAAATATTGAATCTACTTCTAGAACAGCTGGTCAAGTGTTCTCTCATCTGATACACAACGATAGACTTATATAGTATTATTATGGACTACTGTAATAAAATTTCAAGAACATGAACTTAAATGTCATATAAAGTCTCTTTAAATCGTATGAGATGACCCAGCTCAAACATTTTCTTGTTTAGTTCTGTCCTGAATTCAACGCAGGAATTGTTGACCCGGAATGATTTAAAAAGCAATCTCTGAAAGATGAAGGCCCCTGATTGTTTTCGAAACCTAAATGAGACGTCTCGAAACGTTTTCGCAACTCAGGTCTGTGACTGTCGATTTGCCAATGCGCTTGACGGAAACCATCCACATTTAAGAAAAAAGTAAAAATGTGAGGAGTTACACAAGGGCAATAACTAACCCGTTAACCAAGCTAAATAAAAAATATATATAATATTTATAATTTTATAGTTAATGAATAACAATACTCTTAACCAATACCAATGAAGGAAATACTAAGAGACAACGAAGATATCTGTTTCAATACTTTTATATTACCAATAATATAAACATAATACTACAATGAAATATAAAAATCTATTCGCCAATGAGTCTCTAGGATAGAGGCGATTACAAATTAAAAAAAAAAAATTGTAGTTTTAACACATAATAACTTTACAAAAGGTATATAATCATACGGAAAATTTTATCAGCTTTAATTTTGTAAAGTGTCTTTGTCGATGCGATGGATAGTTTTCCGAAATGCGAAAATCTGCAGTAAACACGAGGTAATTTTTTTAAATTTTCAATATTGGTCTAGTTGAGGACAGATATCTAGAAAACTAAACGAGATAGCGAAAAAAGGTATCTAATCAATCATATTGCAAACTTTAACAGCTTTAATTTTATATAAAGCATCTTTGTCTATGCGATGGATAGTTTTCCTGATATTAGCGAAAAGTAAAAAAAAAGAGACATACTAGCTGCCCCCACATTTGGCTCAACACCTAGGAGTTGCTCACCACTTAGTATGTTTACCTCCTTACTAGTCCAAACAATGTCCTAAAGTCAAAAATTCTTTCGCCGCCATTTTCTTCTGTAATCATTCATTAGCTGTCGTTATCTCTACAATTCTCCAGTGGGTTAAATGTCATTGGTATTTCTTAATGATTAATAGATGATTAATTAATCCAGAGAAATCACTAATCTATCTGTCAAACCAGAGTTTCTATTTTAATAAAGCTTACCAATTCACAGTCAAAAGAAAATTTAATGTAGGATTTGAACAAAGATATCACTGTTAATGTTGCCCAAATGCGAGACCGAGAAGAGTCTTAGTCTTGCAAACTCAGTCTTGGTCTTGTGCAAGAGTCTCGTAACAATCTTGTAGTTACCTATTAGCTTATTAATATAGAGATATTACTGTAAATTTTTAGATACGAGAAATCAAACTAAGCCCGAATGAAAAATTAATGTTAAATGCAAAAGTATATTGGTTATACCAATTATTTACATATAGTAACTAAGATTAACAAGTATTATAGTATTTTGCCTTAATTTTCATTTAAAAATCGATTTTTTTTACAAGTCCTGGTCTTGGTCTTGCAACAGTTAGGCGGTCTTGCAAAGTGCAAGACCAAGACCGATTTAGGGCAACACAGAGAAATGTCTACAAGACTATTTTAACTGATATTGTTTTTCACTGAACAGCTATAAACAAAAAAAAATAAATGAAATTAAATAAACAAATAAAAAGACTCGTTTTAAATTGGAATATAAATGCAGTTTGATAGATTTAACTTAGATAAATATGCAGTTTATTATTTTTTAAATTAAATTTTATAACTGCTGTTTTACTTAGAAATCGATCTAATTGTATATGGCTAGCAATCGTTATTAGAATATGGTATTTCATATAAATGTTGGTATTTGCAAAAATTAAAATAAAATAAATTGAAGAACCTACATTAGAAATAATTATTTCTAAAATGAATGAATGCATGCAAAATAATTTTATTAATCTGGGACTTATGTTTTGAAAAAGATTATAAATACAAAATAAATAAAACATGCCAATGTGGTCATACTCATACATTAAATTAAATATTTACAAAATAATAGGCAATTTAAAAATAATAGTACAAGACAGGAAAGAAATGGATATATACTCACACACGCCCACATAAAACACATATAAAATATACAGAAATTATTGGCTCAAAATACAAATTATGACTTCGAAAAATTTGTTGTAGTTATTTTTTCTTTTCAATAATCACTTGTATGTATTACATAATATACCAACTTTTATCCCAATTTTTAACGAAGAGATTTGAGTGCTAAAAATGTACTACATGAAGTTATGTAAATACTTGATATTATTAAATATAATCAACTCCATGTGATTTTGTTCTGATTCTGTAATAAAATTTTCAAATGTCTGTAATAATTAAAACATGAGTAAAATTAATATGAACATTTAATTTTTCCCTTTAGTTTCTCCAACATTTCTATCTTTATTAAAGGAAGCTGACATTAAAAAAAAATGGTAGATTAAATCAAATAGATTCGTGCAATTACTAGAAAAAAAAAACTTCAAACATTTATCTCCATTTGAGGTTAAATTTTACACCAGGAATGCTGACGGATAATCTGATAAAAATATAGTTTCTCTAGAATCATATCCGGCCGTATATCAAATACTTATCACATAAAAACAAAATGTTTCTTCTTAAAATATCTCTCAGAATATGTGTTGGGGGAGGAGGTATTGTGATCATGAAAAAGTTTGATTTTCAACAGTAATTCATTGTTCAAATTAAAATTGTTCAAAGTAAAATAACAGAAAACAAAATACTTATGAAACTAAAATTACATTTTCGAGCAATATGCCTGGTGTTTCAAAACAACTTGGCTAAAATTGACATATCGGAAGTATCACATCACCATATGTTTTGCAATTTTCTTGAAAACGGTCCCAACTCTTTAAAAGGTGTAAATCTGATTGGCAACCAATATCAGTTAGGTTTAGGGCAGTGGAAAGAAACTATGAAGATAATTTTACCGAGCCCTCATCAAATATTAAATGTACTACTAAAACCTAATTTCATCTTTGATAATTTACTACCCAAAAAATAACGAAACGATATTACTTAACTATCATTATTTTATCCATCCCTTTAAGGTTATGCGGGTTTTCCCCAGACCAGGGGGGGGAGGCGGGGAATGAATGAAATTAAATTTGACCTCTCCGCCAATCTGACATGAACTTATAATTAATTTATCATATTTTTTCAGTTAATAAATTTGGCGAAAACGCATGTGCCGAATAAACGTTTTCCAAACGCGGTAAACCTCTCAGTCATTCCTGCTCTGCATAACTATTACATAGTTTAAATAATGTTAACTGTATATTAATGTACGTTTTTAAGTTAAAAAATGAGGCGTTATAGTTTATAGGTGTTGTTGGGCTGTGATGTGCCGTAGACTCGCTGACTTCGCTCAAAAATCAAACAGACCCGCAGCAGATCATTTTTATTCAAAATACACGCATTAACAAACACTCTTGACATTCTTATGAGGATCATTTCTATAATAAATATCCAAATGGAACGATCTCCATTATCAAAAACCCATCATGATAAAGACGCAGGCTCTAGCCTAAATTAAGATAAATGACGAGGAAGAACAGAAAAATTATTGGTATCTCAAAAGTTATCATCCATTGAGGTATAGTGGTCTACACTCTTCCTAGTCTCTGTGACACAAATCAAGGTTGCCTCAATCTTTGAACGTTCAAGAAGTGTTATCTCAAAGTCCTTCTTTTTGTTTCCTTTTTAAGAAACAGCAATAGAAAAACAAAATGTGAGAAAACAGGACAAAAGTTTCTAGTCTGGAGCTGTATTAAGAAATAAAGCCGTATATGGCGCTGATTGCGGTAGTTGGAAGTCACTCACAAAAACAGACTATTCTCTTTCCATGTCCTCGAGTAAAATTTGAATAGGCTCTTTCCATTATTCATGACCCGGGAACAAAGCCGCGGAGTCAAGGCAGTACGCAGTGTCGCAGGTCTACTCCTGTAGTCAGTATGACAGGTACAATTCCACTACCAATCAAACACAATACGTATATATAACGCGGTAAGAGCAGTTTTAACGTTTTCTGTTAAGAAACTTAAGGAATGTGACGTTAAACTTAATAGAATTTCTTTCTAGTCCACTTTTCTTAATTAAAAACTTACAAGAATGTAGGTATAATGAAGGTAGCTACATTACATTTTATAGCTAGATGGATTATAAAATGAATGGATCACTTAGGCTGGAACTTGAGTCTTGTGTGCATTCCACACAGCGTTTATATGAGAGTGTTTATTACTGTAACATTTTTTTTTTTTTTGTTGGGGTTTATGAGAATATATTTCTAATAAATAACATTAAGCTTCATCACTGATTGCTTTAAATTTGATATAACATTGTGTTCTAGATACTACCCCGCCAATAGGTTTGCAGTTACTTTATCAGAAACGTTTGTTGTGAAAAATGTCAATATTTTGATACTTTTTTATTTATTTTTATCACCTAGAAACTGTAGCTTTTTTTGCGCCTATCTAACGAAAAAAGTTTACAAGGAAAAGGAAAAAAATATATATACCTTCATGGCCTTTTTTTACAATAATTTAGCCATAATTTTTATACTTGTTTTGATATTTCAAATATTAATGTACTTTAAATAATATTTAATATATTATTTAATTGCATGTGTGGTCAATAGCAACTTAATAATATGTTTAGTTTCAATAGAAATCTGAATTAGATTTCATGAATGAATTTTAGAAATTTATTCTATACTGGAAGGATCTCTTACGAACATCCTTACGAGTTTTTTTAATGTTAATGTTAGAACAGCATTTTTTAAAAACAAAACTGTTTTCTGAGAAATAAGTGAACAAAAAAGGTTGCAGACGTTTCAAAATTTACGCCAATGTGCACTCTGTCATTTTATATCTTCATTTGGTTGGACTATCTAATAAATATGATTGAATTCTGTCATAATTTCCACTTCCTTTAAGTTGATTTTTTTTAACATTATTTTTTTTTTTACCCACAGCTGTTAGAAATACTGACAACTTAAATTTTATTTATTTTTTTGTTAATTATTTGTTCTCAATATAGTATATAAAAATTTGTTTCTGAACACGAAAAATTATGAATACGTAAGACTCAGGACGACTTTATGACTTCAATGCTTATACAACGCAGGTTTCAGGGGAAAAAAAGTAATTTATAGCTAATTAGTAATCCGTATTCAGTTTTTTTTATTTTAGAACAAATACTTATATGTGTAGTAAAACTACGAGCCATTTATACTAATTACAATATATTTTAATCAAGTTCTATATATATTTATAAGATAATTAATATATTTAATTAGCTGTAAACATCTCTGAAACCAGTTACAACACCAGGTGGTAGCGTTTCAAGCCCAACACCGGACATATCTAGAGGATTGCAACCAAGTCCGTTTTGGCCAAAAGATATTAGTGAAATTGTTTCTGCCTGTAAATGGACTGAACATTAAAACCTGCTCTCTAAGCCTTCTCAGTTTTTTTCTGCTTAGTCGGAATGCATTTTTTCAAAATGAAACACAAAAATCGGCAAATACCTATGTATTAAAAATCATTAGAGTATTTTCCAAAGAAAGCAAAATTAGAAGTTTAAAATAAAAACAATTTTCGCCGTGGTTTGGTTCACAACTTTAATTATTTAGAAAATTAAATTAAATTTAGTTTTGTTTTCTTTATTATTATAAAATATGTACAGTTACCAGTGTCGTCAATCAATGAACTGTTCTCGTACCTGAAAAAAAATAACAATAAAATTTAATATATAGTTGTAAAATATAATGTTATATGTCATAATGAAAATAGTATCTTAACGCAGCATAATATGCTTAAAAAAATGATAAATGTATGTAAATCAATTTCCTTTCACTGACACAACATTGAACACAACAATAAGTACTAAAAAAAAGTATATGGTTTATGCCAATAATAATAAAACGGCCGTTGCCCATCTCCGAATTTGATAAATTATTTTTCGATAACTATACATTGACAAAAAATCTAAATCTTTTACAATAAAATTATTGTAAGACTAAAATATTGACAAAATTACTTAAATCCAATGGGATATGAAAAAAAGTATACAAACGAAATGAAAATTCTTTTTTTGTGACGATTTATGAAAATTATTTAGACCTGGTTATCCCACGAATATGTTCGCATATCAGAGTAGCTTGAAGTAAAAATAAAAAATTAGACATGCGAATGCATGTTGCTACGTGCCGCGAAAACCAAAATCTCGTCTTCAGTTTGTCAGATTTTGACTCGTTAGAGACAGGCAAGTTCATCCTCCTCATATATAACAATTACAATGCGATTATAAAATGGAACCAAACTTGTGGTTATACGAGTATGGCGCCATTTTCACATACAGTATAAGCAAAGCGCGCCGTACAAGATTTTTTATTGATCCTCGCTCCCTTTCGGATTCAGTTATTATTATAAAGATAATTTTTTTTAAATTCACAATTACACAATATATCTGTAATTAAACAGAAAATTATCTTTATTTCTTGTCTTAGTGTCATTGATATCCGCATAACAACGTAATGGCAAGGATAATTGTCAACATTTGAATTTGGAGGTCACCAAACTGCCCCTATTATCGATAATGTATTTTTTCCTCAGGTGGATCTGACCTCATCGAGGCGACACGGCTGGACGAACTCCTCCACGGCACTTAGCGTCCAATCAAATCCAAATCGTTCTTTAGTCGACCGTAAATTTACAGGTACGTAGAGTAAATTTACAGAAACCCTATATCTATACCACCGATCGGTGTTTATCGGTTCGTTGTTTTTATTTTAGTGACTGCATTTATTCTGAAAGAAAAAAACAAACTACCTGTATGAAATGATGTTTAAATGATCCTTGAAGGCTAAAACTAAAATAATAATGAAAAAATAAAATGGTAATTGCAGAAATAATAAGGCTTTTAAAATAAATGTCTTATATTTTTCTCGACACTGGCATACATTTAGTAGTTTATATGCATTATAATATAAAAAGAGAATATATTGTGATTGTTTTAGTATTTGCTTAGATCGCACATTTAAATATTGAACAAGAAGAAAAGATTGTATTTTCCATTTTGGCAGGACTTCAACCTGGCATGATTAGAACATTCCTCTACTATAGTTTTTCTGTTATTTTAGAAAAATATTTTTTTTGATAAAAGTTTATACAAAAATGTCTTCTTGTTTTTATTTTGTTTGGAAGTTTCGTGTCCGTAATTCCTATTATAATCGCCAACTGATGAAGTTGGTGATAATCACTTCATTGTAATCGTGGTAAATTTTTATTAATTACATTTGTTTGACGTTTCGAGAAATGTTTTTCTCACCATTAAAAAAATATTATTCATTATAGCTAAAATCCGTTTGCACCATTGAAGAAATGATTATGGATAAGTTACTTTCCAAATTCTAGTACATATTAAGAGAGGCTGGATACGGTTGTGACAGTCGCCATATTTGCGAAATTATAAGGAATTGTAGGTAAATTTAAAGGCAAGAAAGGGGTTTTATGCCTGTCTGAACATATTTAACAGTATTGCAAAAGCATCGTGCGCCTTTAACGCTTGTAGTGGTTTTCATAAACAAAATTAACTATTTTTATTATATATCTTTGAATAAATGTTGTTATATATGTACAGATAGAGAAATGAATGTTTTTCCTCGTTATAGATTAAATATTAGTTGTTGGTTGGTTGATTAGTTGTGTAGAACCTGTTGGTCGTCAACGCCGTTAATTAAAATTTTTGCTTTTAGATACCCAGAAAACGCACTAGGAAGACCAACAGTTCATTCTTACACTAATTTGTATATCCTATTAGCAATATGCGATTAAATTGTTCCTAGGATTTATTTATTTTTTCACATGATATTGTACAATAAAAGTGTTTTAAAACAATTTTGGTGTATTTCTGAACCTGTCATTGACGATCCCAAGCACTGTCATAACCGTTCTTGGGGATTGGTTTTGAAATTTTCAGTAATGTGACAAAATTTTAGTATTTATACATAGTAAAATGTACACTTTACTATAAAAAAAAAATCTTTCTTCTGTCTAATTGATATTCTAACGAAATTGAGGACGATTAAATAAACATTGTCACAACCGTACCCATTCTCCTCTATTATGCGCTACAATTTATCTGTTTGGATCAGACATGTATTTCCTCTCAAAGGTGGAATTTTGAAATTTTCAGAATCGCAGTGCTTTCCCATTTTATTTATTTCATACCTCACGTCAGTCGATTTTAACGCGTGCCAAAGTTTTCTCCCAATTTCACATTCTCTTATTAGGAGAAGACTACGAAAATAAAACGAAATTGAGGATCCCATATACATTAGAAGAACCAATAGCATTATTAAAAATATAAATCACCCAACCTTCTGACTATAAACCGGCTTCGATGCTCCAAAATGGGCGTCGACCACTATTTCTGTGACTAATTTTAAATTCTTAGGAAGCTCACTCTCCCAATTTTCCCCGAGATTCCCAGATGACTAATTCTTGTAACCGGTTTAAGCGCATACAACCGGTGCTGAATAAAGGTGTTGAAGAGATCTCTTCTTCCTCATCCCCATAAGTGCAACATGTTAGAAAGCAATGAATCTTCATATTAATCACTCGATTTCATCAGGCGTCATTCGAATTGTAATTACACGGGTCTTAGTTTCAGAAACCACGGTACCTGTCAGAACTACGTGTCGGTAAAAGTCGTGGATAGCATTACACGCCTACTTAACCTCAGGAACGGACTTTATTAGAATAAGAGGGAAAAGTGTGAGAGTGTTGATGAGGAAGGTGGCTGGTCATAATCTTCCTGATGTTTGGAATTATTTATAACTTTTAAATCCTTCAACATGATTTAAACTACGCTTCAAATCATGTTGAGTAAGAAATTTCTCTCGTTACGCTTTAATGCAGTTTTATCACAGAAGAAGGTCCACGAGTTGTGTTGTTATTAGTCTTAATATTAAATATTCAAAACAAGTCTCTACCAATGAGTTTTAAAAATAATTTTCAGGTTTAAGCAGTAGATTTACCTACCAAATATATACAGTTTGTCCCGTAAGTAGAGAGAAATGTTAAGAAGTGTGGTAGTAGACTTCAAGAGCTAATAAATAGTTCATACAAACAATGGGCAAAGATTCAGCAGGAAAGTAGGAAATCCAAGTTTCGTGAATTTTTAAGTAAGTTGTGTTTTTAGTTGAATATGAAGCAATAACTAAAGAAATATTTAAGTCCAGAAATTAACAATTGCTTCACTATAAACTAAATAAAATTGCACTTTTATTTACTTTAATGTAGAGTTTATCGTTGTTATGAGCATTTAAACAGGACTTTAGAGATTCCAAAATAAGCTAAGTTCTGTATTTAAAAATTCATAAATTATTACCTATTTTGAAGAGAAGAATAATTGGAGTGATCAATCAATAGTTGGAATCAAATAAGAAGGTAAAAATAAATGATAATATTTATTTTGACATTTGCCGACGTTTGGACCTGAACTTTAGTTCAAACTTCGTCAGATAACCGTTCGGGATGACGCCACAATACATCTCTTCTCTCCCCCTCCCTTGCTACCATTTTCTCATTTCTACATCAACCTTTTGGAAGCAGGTTTGTTTTTTCTTTCTTCTCTTTCTTATTTCAGCCTTCTCAGTTTCTTTCCTCCTTCCTTTTCTCTGTTTTAACTCTTTATTATATTATACTTTGTTTGTACATTTTGATAGACTTTACAATATCTCAATTTTCTATCTAACTATTCTATTTGGAATATCTTAATTTTACTATTTATTTTCATTTTTTATATAACTTCAAATTCCTTTTTTCTGTTTTACATTTTATTTTAAGATTCCCATTTTAATACTCATGTCATCTTTTTTTATTATGTTTACTTCATCATTCCACCCTTTGTAACGGTTATTATTATTTATCTTTTAGTTCTTACTATTGTCGTTATTCTAACAACTTCATCTTATTTTAATTTTTTTTACCTACACTACTTATGTTTCTCATACCTTGTTATCTTATTCTTTTCTTAGCCCTGATGAAGGCCTGAACTTCAGGTCGAAACGTCGGCAAGTGTCAAAATAAATTTTATCATTTATTTTTGCTTTCTTATTTGACTGATCTCCCCAACTAATCTTCTCTTCATTATTCACGACAGTCAACCATTCACCCACAATTATTAACTATTTTATTTTTACCCTCCTCCACCTATATTACCGACACCTCACATTGATTAAAAATCCTTTATTTAAAAAACTTTAAGGTCATATTAATGAAGTTGAGGTTTATCAGGGTAAAACTTGAGATAAACTTCAAGTTGCGAAAAAAAAAAGATCGTGTGATTATATATCCAATCACCTCAAAGTCCCGGCCTTTAAAGTAAAAATGACAGTACTATATTACTGCAAAACTTTAATTTCTTTTTTCTCAATGATCTGGGATGTATAATAATAAATACAAATGCATGAACACACTTTTCATTTCTATGACACAAGACAACTAGTGACACAAGACACGTAACAATTTTTAAATCCTCTTACCTCCTCCTAACTCTCTTACAATGAATAGGACCAATGCAGTACAAGTTACCCCCCATCTCATAAAGAAATATGATATGAAAATCCCAACCACCGATCTTTGGGGACAAGAAAAAAAAATAAACATTTAAAAAAAAATATTTTATTGAAATTTACAACTGTAAACAAATATACAACAAGTAAATTTGATATAGGAATATATTACATGAAGGTACTTGTAAAGAAAGTACCCGTTAGTAACACTTCAAAGATAAATTAATTTAGGAAGTCTCTTGCCTATCTTCTTTTCAGACGCCTCGGAGGGTTGTCAGGAATTGTGTTGGATGAAAGGTTACAAACTAGTGGATTGGGGTGACCAAAGAGTTTAGCATGAAAAGAGGTATATCTAGTTCGGGCCAAGTCTTCCTGAAGAGTAATGTTCAGGTCTTTATAGATAATTGTATTCGTTACATAATAAGGAGCATTTAGGATTTTACGAAGGATTTTGGATTGTAAGGATTGGATACGGAAAGAATTTGATGTTTTTGTAGAAACCCAAAGTTCAATACCATATGTCCAAATGGGCCTGATGGTAGTGTAAATGAGTTTTGTGTAGAATATTGGAAGGTTAGAGCGTTTGTCTAGTAAGTGTTGTAGTAGTCAGAATCTGTTGGCAGTTTCTTGTCTTTTAAGTCTATTATGAGGATTCCAGGTAAGGCGTTTGTCAAGGAGTCCTAGGTAACGGATTTGTTCGACAGGGATCAGTGGAATATTAAAAAAAAAAGTTAAAAATAATGATTAGCTCATATTTTTTTTTCGAGTAGGCAGGTATATTTTTATATTTATACTTCAGCTGTTTCAAATACTTTCGTAGGCGATTCTCTCCTATAAAAAAAAAAAAACCCTTTTCCGATTTCTTGGTATCAAAAAATAGTTACGTAAGATCCTTATTTCTGTAGTGATGGTCGGGAGATATCCAAGAGTGAAACCGATAGTTGCCTGAAGGAAGTAGTTTAGGAGGAAACCACCGCATCCTCCGTCCGCCTCACCGCAACTTCGAATCAAAAGTTCAGCTTCTACGAAACCTACCTTCGGGGATTTATTCTAGCGGCTATTGCGCAAAATCCTTATAGCTCTGTATGTAGTAAGATTAATATTAGTATAGTAATATTAATATCCAGTTAATCCTACTCTATCGAAATATAATTGGTGTTCTCAGCTAAAAGTATTGTTAGATACTATTGGAGAAGGAAATATAGTTTATGAAACCTACATCAACCAATACATGTTTATAAATGTATTGTTTCAACATGCTTATTTATTCTATCGTCTTGTTTAGTTAAATGCTTAGTTAAATAAGCGTATGGGGCATCTATGAAAACAAACACAGGCATTCTTAAATTTTCTGTTTTGGCTCCCTAATAAATAGTTATTCTAAGTTTGTAAAATTAATTAAACAAATTCATAAAGTATAAACCATCATCGAAAAAAAATTACACCTAATTAGTGAATTTGTTTTATACGTTTCCTTGTATTGCAGTGTTATTCTTTAATTTAAAAAATGATATCTCGTTATTGAGATCCCTAATCATTTATAGTTTACATCAATTTGTAGTTTACATGAGTCAATTTTCTTTACAGATTTTGTCTTTTTCCGCCTTAACCAGTCCTCTCCATCACAGCCTATTTTGGGTTATTGCTTTTATTTCAAATTCATGCTCTACTTCATCTTTGTTGCTTCTATCTATCCTTCTAGTTTTTTCCCTTCCATGTGGTTTCTTGCTTACTATTGAGAAATTAATTGTTTTGTTGAAACTACCAGATGGAATTCTCAATACAATATTTTTATACAGAAGAAAAATACTATTTTTAGCCGATATTACGCCATCTTATGTTGAAAAAAGAAGGCGATTAAAGGTATTGCAGTTGGTCCTGGATGGGAAGATCAGGTGGGGTCGAATCTGTTCGGAACGAATCGACCCATTGCATCAGAGCCACTGGCCTTAAAGTTCAGGCTTGGGTTGTCTTTTATTGGAGCAATTGAATTTGTCTTAAAAATATTTAGTAAGGACCAGGCAATAAACATTCTATAATTACAGTTAATGCATATTGATATTAAAGTTATATGATAATAAATAATACGTTACATCTTAATCATATATATATATATATATATATATATATATATTACTATTGATGAATAAACAGCTAACTACTTATTTCTGAGAATCGAATGTTATTAGTCATAATTTACATAACATTTATACGTACATTGAAATAAAAAATAATGTTTCTTTACTTCTTGTCAATGAAGACCTAGTTCAAATTTCAAATCATTGGGCCTGTTCGAATGTTTGTCCAACAAGGTCAGTAATATTCCCCATGCGCCGTACAATTCCTCGAACGACAGTTTTATACTAAAAAAAAAAAATTCTTATAATAATTCACTATTTACAATAATGAACTATTGGAATCAAGATATGTCTCAAGATACGAAAAGTAGGAAATAAAATTAAAAAAACCTATCCGATCGCCATTTGATAACCGGGGCTGAAAAACGTATGTTTCTATAAGCTATAGCTCTATAATGATGTTAATGAATCTAGCTTAAAGTCTTAAGGTCGTTGAAGCTCTTTAAATTTATGTATAGTTTATATTCCCCCGAAAAGATGTTGAGAAAAAATTACAATCAACGCAGTAAATTGTTTGGGAATTCCTCAAAAAGTCACAATTTTTGCAATTTATATAAGTGATTTAATTACAAGTTAATATAGATTCTTAAAAAATTAAGATCGAAATCGGATCAGTTTCAGAACAAATATAGAGCTGAGGACATGTTTTTATTTTTTTTATTTTCAATACTGAATCATTGTAATCGTCCAAAAAAAAGTTAACCTACCTTGATTAAAAAGTAACGATATAACCTTAAAAATAGATGTTTAAATAGGACTACCTGATATAGAGATATAGCGTTTTGAAATTTTCGTATATGTTTTATGATAAGGTGGTCTCTTTTGTTATTGTTTTTGATAAAGCAATCGAAATTGTCATTTGAAGAATAAGTCGGTTGTCTAAAATAATATATTGTAAAAATATGTATATTATTATAAAAAAATATAGTTTATAGAAGGAATAGTATCAACTGGACAAGTACAGTCCAAGATATGTACTATAATACCAGCAGCTGTACCTTGTGGGGTCGTCAACCTACTGCGCACCTTCATGTCCGCTATCTGCGTCTCTTAAATCCGTCAACCATTCTCACTCCCTCACTGCTCTATATTGGACATATTTATATGTATTATTATTTAAACAAAATAAATGAAAGTTTGACCAAAATTCAATCTCAAACACAAAAACAAAGCAAATCGGTTCTGCCTTAACCTCAATACAATGACAAACTCTGAGATAGACCACTTTATAAACAAGCAATAATTGATAATATAAGGTAATTAAATAACTAATATAAGAGCACTTTCTGTTTTTCAATAAAATTAAGGGCGTACAATGTCATTATACAATAACCCAAAAAAAGGGGGGGAAATATATATATATATATATATATATATATATATATATATATATATATATATATATATATACATTTTTTATTGGTCCATATTTGTTTCTATGAGTGATCTGAGCTGAATACTTAAAAATCAATAATTATGTGTATTATTTTTAAGTTATAACGAATATATATCATCTATTAAATGTAAGAACGTGTGAAGAAAAAAATGTCCCTAAAAACATTTTTTTTCTTGCACAGTGTTTTTCTTGCTATTTTTATAAGGTCTTTAAGGACTACTTAAAAATTATTTTATACTGTTTCATTCATTTTCTTTCAGAGTAAATGCCGTTTTTTCTTGAATTATATAATTATATAAAACATACCCAATCCTCCCAAAATTAAATACTGGTTGCTTGCTAACATAGGTCTTGGATAAACTTTTGGGTCATCCTCTACTACAGGGGTACCCCATTAAGATCTCGCGAGTATCACTGTGCCCGCGTGACGTCACTTGTGTTCGTTAATGTGCCCACTTATGTCAAACATAACCTCTAGTGGCCATCGCCATAACTACAGTTTTAATCTTAATAAATATCTAATAATTAATCGTATGTATGAATGCTCATTTTAAAGTTGTAATTTATTTTGTACTTTTTAAATCATCTTTTTTTTTTACGTGACATGCTTCAGATTGACGAATTTTCAATTCAAATGTTTTAAAATTCTTTTATTAAATACATAAATATTTAGAAATCCATTAAGAGTTTATAGATACAAAATTCAGTAATAATTATTTTAAAAATAATTCATTTATCGATATAATATCATTATTATTGTTCTGATTAATCTCTTTCTTTGGAAGTAAAATAAATGAATGAAACTTTTGGTAACATTGCATTGAACTCATTTTATAACTAGTTAAAGCTCAAGCCAATTTTAATTAGTTATCAATTTTAATTTGGAAATTTGTTAATTTAATATAAGAAAACTATAAAAAAATTAATACAATTACTGCACTTGGTTTTCTGGCCTTTTCTGTAGAAGTATATTTCATTTTCTTTTTTTGTATTATTTCTTAATGATATTTACAACTATATTAAAGAAATACATTTAGTAAATTTGAACATATGGATAGAATGACGTGAAAACACTTTTTGAGTAACTAACCAATGGTAGCACTCTAATGATATGTCTACATTAGAAGATCAAGATGCCATCTTATTTTCAGACGCCTCGGAGGGTTATCAGGAACCGAAGAGGAAGCAAGGTTAGAAACGAGAGGATTAGGATGATTCTGAAGTTTATTATGGAAGGATAGGTATCTGGATTGGGTCAGATCTGAAACATTAAGGTCATTATGGATGTTTTATTTTTAACAAAGTAGGGAACATTGAGGATTTTACGAAGGATTTTGAATTGTAAGGATTGGATACGAAAGGAATTCGATCGTTTAGTGGAGCCACATAGCTCAACTTCATAAGTACAAATAGGTCTTATTGTAGTGATGCATTTGAGTCTTTTGTAATTAATTGGAAGTTTAGAGTGTTTGTCTAGTAAGTGCTGAAGTAATCGGAAACGTCAAGCGGTTTCTTGTCGTTTCAGTCTGGTATATTTCATTAGTTTTAGAAATGATAAAGGTGTCTGCTACTATACGTATACATATTTGTTTTATTGATACCATTGACAAGTTCTTTTTAAATTTATAAACAGTAACTTGCCTGCAATTTAAAATGAACAAAACGACGATGCCCGCCACAAGAGATATGCCCGCTGCTGAAAAGGTTGGAAACGCCTGCTCTAGGATATAAAGATGAAGAAAACTCCCTCAGGAGCTGAAAAATATGTCCGAACCGAAGACGAAAATGAATAAGAAAGAAGGATATCGTGGGCATGGATCAAAGAGCTCGCTCGTGACAGGGAAGTGAGAAGAGAGGAATGAAGATGGTGGCTATGGCGCTAGAAGAGGCCTACACTTAGAGCTATTTAAACGGTCGTGTCCTTTCAGCTGATGCTATTCATTAAGGACACAACAAAGCAGCTCTTGTGATTATTGCTAGGAGATAAGTCCCTAATGCCTCAGCTTCTGCCTCTTCAGTTCTAACATTCATTCTAATTAGTGAGAGCCACTAGCGACATCTCCAACTGGGTTGGTGTCTTGGAAAGTGCTCTTCCTCGACAATGTTCTTGCCACGCTGGCTTCATTATGTAAGGATATTTCCATCGAATTTTCTCTCTGCATTACTTTCGTTTGGCAAAATAAATCAAGAACTTGAATGATATAGCTTAAAGTTATACAAGAAATATGTAGGTTTATATTTGTTTTGTAATGCCCTCACTGCAGATTTAAAAAAAGCTGCTTGAGACTTGTGGAGTATTTTATCTGTCATTGATTATTCTTGCCTTAGAAATTTCTTAATTAGAGAAATCTTTAAAATATGGAGGTAAATTAAAAAATAAAGCTATCACTAAGGTCTGTGAATAGATTCCACACACTGTGGTATCTAGGGAAATGAAACAGCTGACTAAGCAGCCCATTTGCATATGGGACACTGGGAGCACCAATCAAAAGACTAAAGGTAGATCAAAGGAATGATCGATAAATATAAGATTACAAGAAGATACGTGAACACTCGATAAAAAAAATATTTTCAAGTAATATAATGCAAAAATGAAGAAATTAACGCATAAAATTGGTCCACAACTCTTTCAAGAAGAGCAAAGGGATTAATTCGGATATCTTTTTTGTTTCTTTTCACATATATTATATGTTTTTTTCCGATAGTATTACATACCTTTTAGATCTTTTGCCGCTTTAACCAGACTTTTCCGTTTAATTCTATCTGGTGCTATTTCATTTCAGGTATCTGAATTAGATCCTTTTTTTTTCTCCCCTTACGCTCCTTTTTGGCCATACAGGATTTTTATCGGACAGGGAGAGGGCGAAATATTAATGCCTGTTAAAATCTCCACTGGCACCGGAATATGAATTCGTAGTCTTAGGTTGCCTGGCAATGCGTATTTTTCACACGCGTTATCCTGCTTAAACTATATGCCTCCAATGTTGATTCGATCTACCCACTTGGTCTCTTGTGGAATATAGAGGCATTCATTGTTGTTTAGAAGCTTTCTAATGGATTGGTGATAGTTACAAGTCGTGTTCATCTTAACTTCCTTGCCTTCAAACCATCAGTTTCTGCAAGTAGCTCTTTATTCCTTTTCCTTCATGCGTCAGTACTCTTCCCGGTTATAGTACAAAGGAGTTTTCTCTCAAATCTTTCAATACTATTTTTTAAGTTGCTCAGTATTGACCAGGTCTCGCATCTGTATATCAGAACTGACTTTGTCTTAACATTGTACACCCTTAATTTGGGATTTAATATGTTTATTTAGGAGAATTTCTAGTTTGGATATTATGTAATTTGTATTATATTATTTTAGTTTAGTTTGATTTTCTTCTTCATTGTTTATTAATCGTTTACCAATTTATTTTATAACCATCGCAATATAATTTGTAACTTTTATAATACTATATACTTTTGATACATACTCTGTATTACGCTCAAAGAGTATGTTCCACTTGAAAAATACTTGGTAGATATAGGTATATATAAAAAATACTAGGTATAGAAGAGAAGGAGAAAAAAGTAAAGAAAATACGTGTAAAGAAAATGTCTGACCTTAAGAAGTAATGGTAGCAATTGCATACAGAAAGGAATCGGAATAGTAGTATACTAACTTGGACGGGTTTCAACCCATTGTGGATCTTTAGTGTTAGGAGAATGTTGATTGGTCTACGCCTCTTCCATCTCAACCAATCCCCGGGACTGTTGATTGCGTCCTCTCTTTGATTACTACCGCAGCTTCGGCTTTTTTCTCAGCATCACAGCTCCCAATCATTTACAACTTCCATTCTCTCCAGCCTTCGTCAGTACCGTGGCACTTTTAAGGAGTGTCGATTCGCTTCCATTAAGTCGAGAAATCAGCCTATATAGATGTGATTGCTCTTGAAAGCCGAAGAGAATTTCTTTCCATTGCGCACTTTTCTTACAAACCTCCTCGTCAAAATTGTCTTCAAGCAATTTCACCAAATATTGACGCTCACTTGAATGTAGAGAGTTTTTTTTTTTCATTAGAAAATATATAATTTAGAAAAAAAATTAACATGCCCATCGAAATAAAAAAGAAAATACTGACCATGTATAAAATGTTTTAAATTCTTATTATATTGCTTTTAAGTTATTATTTTACTGATTTTTTTAAAACTTCCTATCCATGATGAACATTAGGAATTAAATAGATTAGTAATCAATCGTAAATTTTGAGAATTTCGAAAATGTGTTTACGCATTGTTACATCACACACACACACGTATAGACAACAAATATCTCAGTAAATCAACATGATAATTATTAAAAATTATTTAAAAACAAATATCTATATGTAATATTTTTTTTATGTATCAATAGATATTTTTCTAATATGCATTCAATGTGAGAAAAAAAAGGATAATGAAATTTAAACTAAAAAAATCAGAAACATGGTAAGTAAAAGGTCACAGCAAATAGTTAAATCCATTAAGCCTCTTCTTAGGCAGTGCCTCAGCAGTCTTCTGGGGGGGGGATTATATTGATTTGTTGCAGTAGATAGACCTTGAGTACGAAGGTTTGAATTTAGAATAAGTCTTAAAAATTATTAAAACTATAGTCTAGATATAAAAAATCTGAAATCTACAATAAATACTTATGTATATGCTTTTCACTAATTGTAAGTTTTTTTTTTTTTACATAAAAACATGATGGACTGAAAAATTATTTAAATGAAATAAGAAAAAAAAATATGACAGAATTATAAAAACTAGAAATATGTTTTAAAGATAAAATCAATTGGATAATTTACAAATAACAAAGTAATGAATAAAAGGAATTACGTAAGGGTATAAAAAAATAATTAACTTTTACTATGATCCTATTTAAATTCTTATTAATTTTTAATCATTTGAATTTTCATTGGTTTTTATTGTATCATACAATAAATTACACATAAATGACCTTACTGTTCTATATATTGCAAATTTAAGGCCAAATGTAAACTCATATTAATTAACAATTTCATGTTCAAACGTACCCATAAGTTCATAACCGACGTCCTAATATATTACTTCTTTACGACTCTACGAGGCGTATGATAAGAATATGGCCTTACGACCTTTTTATATAGAATGATTATTTTGTTTACAACAATTTAATTAATTTCTTCATGAGCCTTTTTTTGTACTACTTGTCTATATGGCACAATCTTTATTCTATATTTGTTGAAACTTTAATACTCATTAACTTTATTTTTTTCTGTAAACTTTCTTATAAGGGTGGCAGATATTCAATGCTTGCTATTATATTATAACTAAATAAAAAGGTTACTAGGATTAAATATAAAGAAACTGTAATGACAGCTCTCAATGTCATAATTCGAAATATTACATAAAAAAAATATTTAAGAATTTCATTTTATAGGAACACTATAATTATACAATTACGTGCAATGGCCGGTATGCTTAAAACAAAAATAAAAACTACTGGAGAAATATGATTGAGCAATTTACTAATGAAAAATGAATGAAATCTATAAAGGATGTGACGGATGTAAATTAACTATCACCTAGAGAAAAATAAAACTTATGAAGTCAGTTCTAAGTCGAGAACCACCTACTGATGCAAATAAAATAAGTTCCTCAACTGCACCTCTTAGCTAACTACCTAATTATAGATGTGATGCAGCAATAATGTTTTTTTCATGCTAATTGTTTGTTTCATTTATTCTCAGCCTGTCGTAAGCATTAGAAAGATAGAGAGAGAAACACTTTATTTTCATGTAAAATAGAAAAGCTGGCTGCCCAATTATATTGGGTTGCTATCCAGACAGCATACTCGGTAATCCATAGGAAAATAAATAAACTTATATATAAATATACAAAAGTGGTCAGTTTATATGAGTATAATAAATATATGTATACATATATTTTTAAATTTAAACTTTTAAATTTAATTTTTTTTAATTAAATTTAATTTTTAAAAAATCAAAAGAAAATTTATTTAATCAATAATACATAGCGGTCTTAAAAAGACTACGATACTCCTAAAATTATAATTCAATTAAAAAAATCTTTTCAACAAGAAGAACATGTTTTTATTTAACATATAATAGAATTATATAATATATAAATTATGAGAGTATTTTAGTATTTTTAAACTTAATATAATATTGATTAAATGTAATAATCAATTAAAGGGTGCCACTAAAATTGAAGAATCAAAATTATGACGTCTATAATGAAAAATTGAAAAAAAAATTGTAAAATTATTTATAACAAGGAAAAACAATTTTGATCCTCATTTCTACTTTTTTTTTTTTTTCTTTATATTCAAATTTTCAGTCTCCTTGGCCATTTTCAAGGAAAAAACCCTTAAAAAAACAAACAATTAAATAAAAAAGCAACCCTAATTAAATGTACGTATTAATTACTTTTATAATCCATTATATATCTACAAACCTTACTTTATCAAATATAAATAAAATCAATTGGACTAGTTTCTTCTTGTAGCATGCTTTTCTCTAATACTGAACTTCATCTCCTATCGTTATTTAAAAAAAAATTAGATTATTAAATTTTATATGTTGTTAAGCTAGTTAGAAATTTATAGTATAAACATTACAATTTTATTTACAGCCACATCGCTAATTCAATTTTATTTATTTTTATTAAAAATCATAATTTTATTTCTATTTCTTAAATTTAATTTTACATATTAAAATTTTTTGTACACCTAAAAACAGCACAATCTAATTATTGTTGTTTATAAATATATTCAAAAATTAATTTTATTTAATATCTCAGTATAATGTTGACCTAATTGCTTTGAAATTATTACATTTTATATTATTGATATGATATTTATTTAAAATAATTTATTTTTCTGCGATATATATATATATATATTGCTTGTGACATTTTCTTAAATAAATAAATAAAACTTTTTATCTTAGCTACTAATGACAATTATGACAAGAAATCGTTTCTATTTTGATAAATTCTTCTTACTTTGTCTATTATCTCTATATTTAAAAACAATTCTGTTCTAAATTTAGTAACCATAATAACAGCCATTTAGATTATTTCGATCGTGAGCCATTAACTAGTTCCATTAAAACGGATAGAGACTTAAGCAAATGGCCTCAATTATAGCACAGTGATAGCTAGCTGTAGGGACACTTGGGAGATAGGAAACGGTCCATATATGGCAACAGATGAAAGTTAATATAGATATTTACAGCGTATTATAGTGAAAGCATATTGCTTTAATTTTCCTGAACATCACAATTCACCGTAACATTAATATCTAATATACAATGAGAGATAACTATATTTTCCAAATAAGAATCGTAGTTCGATAGGTGTCAGACAGAGATAGATAAAATTCATACAAAAATTATTCTATACTGAATGAAAAATTATTTTTTATTGTCGTTATCTGTTATCGTTAAATCTTTGTTTTAAAAAATATATATGGTGAATAATATATTATTTTTTACTTTGAACTGATTCAGCAATCTTCTATTTAATATTGTGATGGATGTTGGTAAATTTATTGCTCTGAAATGTTTAAACATTTTTAATTAAAACTAAATTCAACATTAAAAGTTAAACCAAACCAGGAAAGTCAATTATAATCTTGAATTAAAATTGTTAATTATGATTAAAATATCATTTATAAAATATTTATTTTTTATTTTCAAAGGCAAAGGAACTGTTTAAATATATCAATATAAAAAACGCAAATGTAATGTGATCATCAGGGTTATATCTTGGTTTAAGGAACATACAAACAAATGTTTAACTCGATCAAACAACCATTAATATTATATTGATGATAATCATAAAACAATGCCCAAGTAAATGATAAATAAAATTTTAAAACATATGTAAAAATAAATATTTTAAATTACATGTAATTTTTAAGTAAAAAAAATATAGTTCTTATCAATTTGGTTGAAAGCAAAGAAAAAAAAATTAAATAAATAAAAGTTTTGAAGGCTTTGATTGATCATTTACATAACATGTTTAAGAAATAAAAATTTAAAATAAAAATGTTTACACACTTGTATCAGAGAATTCGATGAAATCTAAAATGGACAAATTTTCAACTATAACTCAACTTTAGAGTGTCATTATTAATATAAAAACTCACATTTGAGTAAAGGTAAGTAGGAGATCCCCTTTAATAAATCAATATTAATACATTTTATCTGTAATACGCTGTAAAAGGGTTTGGAACAAATCGAACAATTCTATTTCAAATATAATTTTATCAAGCAAAATAGGTTTGAAAATCAAATGACAATATTCCATGGGATTCGTCAATACAAGAACTAATACAAGAATCTAAGTATCAACTCCTTTGGTTCATGAAAATGTTAACAAATTGTGCCTTCACTACATTTGATGCTGAGATAGTAAAACAAAAATAAATAAATTACGTTCCTAGAGTTT
Source organism: Nezara viridula (assembly GCA_928085145.1). Taxonomy (NCBI): domain Eukaryota; kingdom Metazoa; phylum Arthropoda; class Insecta; order Hemiptera; family Pentatomidae; genus Nezara; species Nezara viridula. The sequence goes on along the minus strand of OV725077.1, from coordinate 179,916,677 downwards.
TATTACGGATTATAATTTAATTAGATATTTCTCACTTTAGATCCAAAGCCAACATCTTATAATGTATTTAAACGTTTTTATCCGATATCTCGTGAGTACATAAAGAAGTTCATATTGTAGGTTATTTTGAAAAAAAAAAAAATAAATAACCTCTCATTTATACTAAAAACGAAAATTTTAACGTAAAAAAAATATGAGAACGGGAACACAACATAAGTTTCTAAAAAATCAATACGTTGGCAACTCATTTAGATTATTAATTCGTAATACAATAATTATTTATGCAAATGAAATAATATAATTTTTTTTTAAGGACGATTTCTTCTCCGAATAATCGAGGCTCGATCTATCAGCACAGACCACTACAAAGAACTGCGGTGAGAAATATATATATTATACCCTCTGATAATAAGCCAGTTGGGAACCTTCCTCACAAACTGACATGACCCCTCCCAAGGTCACTGCCTAGTGAAAGCGTGGAAATTATAAGTTTTAGAAATCTCATTTGAATTTTTTAATTTTTTTTTCTTGTGTTTTAAGACCTTTATGGCTTTCGTGGGGAGAGGAGCTGTTCATTATGTAAAACAGTAGAGATGAAACGTTTTCTTAAAGCCTCCAACGAAACCTGACTTCTGGTATTACGTGTTAAATATTTGAGCCGTGAGTAGATATCAAATGTAGAATGTTTTTTTTTTTTATTTTTATTAATATCTAAATATTCTTTCTCCTAGCACAACAAATTTAATGATCTTCATATTGATATACCACATTATTATAAAAGAACATATACTTATTATTAATCCTTGTCACTTCATAGCTATATTACTGTTTCATAACGTGTACAAACTATCAAAATGTAAATTTTCCCATAGTTTTATTTAACCAAATATTTGAAAGGTAGATGTGAGCATTTAAGATGTATGATGTGAGATTATATCAATGTAAAATAAAGATGGTTTTTTTTTTAATGACAGTAGTATTAAAATAGACGACACACTGTGGTCGAAATCACAAATTTAACACGACAAAGTAGATTTTTTTCAATGATGGGTAAATAGTCGATTGATCTATTATATAGAATGGATGAAACAAAATTTTCAGGACTTTTCGTCGGGATGTTTTTATTATTAGGTTAGCCGATGTTTCGACCCAAACATGTGGGTCATTCACAGCACTATCGTTTGGGAATCGAGACAAGAACTAATGAATGACGAACATTTTTGAATCGAAACGTCGGCTAACCTAATAATAAAAACATCTTGACTGAAAATTTAGTTTCCTCTACATTCTTCCTAATGTTTTCATACCAAGTTGTGTATTCATAATGTTTGAAGTTCTAGGATTTAGAGAGGTGGAGGTGGTTTGGAAAATGATGAGAGTATTCAAATTACAATTGAGAGATTATTAGAAATTATATAGAGATCTTGATTATGTTAAAAAATGCTTATAATTTGGTAACTTGTTTGGAGCTTTTCCTGTGTACATTTTATCAAATTCCAATTTTTTTTTTTTTTTTGTATTAATTGGAGAAATTGAATGTATTACCCGAAGAATAATGTCAGCGACTTAACATTATATCCCTTTTAATCTTCGAATTTAAGCACTTGCGAAAAGAGATCCATATTTTACGGGACATGGCTAAACCTGTAAAAAAAAACAAGTGATTGGTCGACTGCTTAAGGCTTAATTTTTTTACATTAACATCGTAAGGTAATATGAAACAATCATGAAATTGCCTCCAAAAATTTGAGTTTTTTTCACTTGGTTTTCGGAAACGTTGTTTATTTCAAGTATTCGACTTTGTTTATTCAATTGATAATGAACTAACTCAATTACTATAATTAATATTCATTTTTTATTGCTTGCACGATAGATTTGATCAACTTTTATCTTCTTATGGAGCTGACATAATAAGACATTTTTCATTCATTAAAAATGATGAATTAAATGGTTATTTTTTCTTGCTTATAGAAAATTAATTTAAAAATTTATGAGATTTAAAGATGATATATTTGTATAGCGAGCGATAATTGGGGACAATAATAAACAGATATAACAGATAACAAATTAAATTGTATTTATACACTCATGACCACAAAAGTCAAACGAGTTATACAACACATTTCGGTAAAACTCTCTAGAAACAGTGAATGGCCACTTGACATAAGTTCCCGGAGGCAATAGATATTATATCCGCTAACACCTACACCTTAGTCCCGTTAAGGAATTTCGAAAGTGCTTATGGAATATTAAAATGTAAGCGAAAATTGACGTAATAGGTAAAACGTCAGTGGTTGTATATGTTCAATTAATAATTTCAAGAAAAACATAAACAAAGAGTTTAATAATATTTTTTGGAAATTAAAATTTCTTTACGCTCGTTTTGCACATTGTTACTAGATTGATCCGTCAGATCTTCGATAGATAGGGCTCGGTTAAAGTCTGCTGAAGTCGACTTATCGAAGTGATTTTGCATATGAATACAATTATCTTAAAAAATAAAATTCAGACCTGAATATTATTAGCAAAAATAAATGTTCATAATTTCATTCTCTTTATAATGAGCTATTATTCAAAATTGTATCTTAATGCGAAGCTCTTTTAGAATGGTGAAAAGGGAAAAAATATTGTTGAAAACCAAATGATAACGAGTTTTATTGAAGACACATTAAAACATCTCAGAATCTAAATATTGTAAACGAGGGATTGTTCAACATTTCATCTTCACAGTAATGGGCGATTATTCAAAACGGTATCTTAACGCGACGCCGTGTTAGAGGCGAAAAGAGAAAATATAGTGTCTAAAACCAAATTATAAAGAATTTTATTTTAGATATGTATTAAACTGCAAAAATGGCGATACTACTGGTGATATCGATATAGATGGTAATATGTTTGAGCAGGTAGATAACTTTAATTATCTAGGCTCTACGATAACTAGAAAAAACGAAATTGAAGAAGAAATTAAGGTTAGAATGAATGCGGGAAACGCTTGTTATTTTTCTGTGACAAGACTACTTAGTTCGCCCCTCTTGTCCCGAAACTTAAAAATTAGAATTTATAAAACAATTATCTTGCCTACAGTTCTTTATGGGTGCGAAACTTGGCCGCTTACATTAAAGGATGAGCAGCGTCTTAAGATTTTTGAAAATAAAGTATTGCGTAGAATATTCGGACCGAAGAAGGATGAGTTAACCGGAGAGTTCAGACGGTTACACAACTCCGAATTGCGTGAACTGTATCCGAGTAATTGAGATAATTTCATCGCGGCGAATCAAATGGGCTTATAAAGTTGTTGAACTTATTAACGAGAGAATTCCTAAAAGGTTAATATTTGCTGTGCCGAATGGTAAGCGTCCGAGGAGTAGACCGAAGCGAAGGTGGGAAGATTGCAATAAAGCCGATCTGAAGGTACTGGGTTTGGACGGCTAACGGTGGAGGGAGGTGTGTAATAAGCGATTGGTGGTGTCGGCATCGAACCTTCGGGTTCGCTAAGCCTTTTATTATTATTATTATTATTATGTATTAAACTATTTCAGATACTTACAATCGGACCTGCATACTGTAAGCGAGGGAATTGTTCAGCATTTCATCGTGTCTGTAATCGACTATTATTTATAATTTATATGCCAAATTATTAACATCGGCTTGTTGATGTTGTCATTTCTATCATTTGGTCTAAAGCACACACTTCACTTTTGTTATTTTCTTCTATAAGTAACTCTTATCATTGATTCATTATGTTTTATCATTAATAAGTCATTAACTGCACGCATGAAGAAGCTAAATTTAATAAAATTTCTAATAATAATAAATTAATAAGTTCGCTAAATTTCTTATTGTTCACTAAAATATTCATAACTCACGATTTTCTCCAATACATTAAGAATACTGTTGAAAAGCTGAATTATTGCTTTTTCCGAGAAATATGTTTTTTTTTAGATATTATACTTTCATAAGATAGAAATAAAGAAAAATATATTGACTGAAAGGTTTACCAATTTCGTTTCATCTAAATAAAGAAAACATTCTTGAAAGCTGTTATTCTACACCTCAGATCCTAAAATCTTAGGTCTTTATTTTTTGATTGATTTAAAAACTCGTATTTCAAACTTTCTGTAAATGTGGCTAATATTTTTTGAACAAGTAAAACAAAAAAAAAAACCAACGATATAATTTATATCAGTCCATATCGGGGAAACCCGATGCCGAATAAAACTGTATTTTCCCCTCATTACCGACCCCAGTGCTTTTATGTTTTCGAATTACATAAAATTCTCCAATGCTCTTGGTTTGTTAATGATACGCACTTTTTTTCGATCCTTTCATTCCTTCTAATAAATATATACCATTAAATAAATAAATAAAACATATACGACATGCCTAGTTAACATATTGCGATATGTTCTTAATTTTTACTTATAAGTGATACTTTCTTCCTTTATTTCAATTGATTACTTTCCATAGAAACTATTAGAATTCTGACCTTGCAATTGATCAGTAGACGTCAAGATCAAGGATAATTTTGCTGAAACTGGAGTTTCTCCAACTCCTCGAATTAATTAGGAATTATTTTGAAAAAGTAATCCCCTCTTGGAAATTTTTAAAAATCGAAATTCTGAAACAATTTATTAATCCATGGCCTTAAATTTATAGGATGACATCGGCCTATGAATAATTTATAAGGGGTTGAAGAATATGTGGAGGAGTGGAGTTCGTCTTCATCATTGTCAGCTCTGCCAGTTTTATTGTTCTCTTTTATTGCATCTATTCTTCATTCCAAGGTGAGATTATTTTTTTTTTTACTTTTTTTGCCGGTTCTTCTTTGGGCTGAACAAATTGCTAAGACGTCAGCTCTTACGGTAGTGTTTTTTTGCTCTCTTTATCGTTATTCATATCAAATGTACTTTAGATCCTATAATCTACAATACATTATCCCGGAATACATGTTGAATATTTCCTTTCTTTTACCTCTTTAAATCGGCGTTTGTTTGTTTTCATTTTATTGCCAACAAACTTTCATAACTATAACTAAAGTACGACATAAAAATTACTTTACATAAAGACCATCGCATACCAATAGTTATATAGGGACAGTTTCTCGATAACATACATGGATATTCAATACTAACACACTCATACCCGATAACACACTTAGGAGGCTCAGAAAAACCAAGATGAGGGATATATTAGCTTCAAAATGTACACTAATATCGTGATAGGATGTGATACCACTGTGCACTCCTCTCTTTCACGCTGATGTTTATTTTATTATAGCATCCCCTTTCTTTACCAGGATAATTATCAAAATAAGTGATAGTGGACTGTTTTTATGGCAAGTTAAATTTGACAATTGTTGTATTTTTATATTAAGAGGTAATTAATACATATCATTACTTTTGTGGCCAAATCCATTACATTATGGTTCGCTAATTTAATTTTGTATCGAATTATTACTTGCTGGTGGTAACATTTTAATTTACGTTGGTTTGTGGCCAATTTTTAATTAGTGCGTTTACTTCCAATTGGTGCAAATTTTCAATTTATCTAAAAATCTATATTGTACATTGCTCCGTTTTGCATATTTTAATTAATTTTATCGCTAATTTGTAACCATAATATATATTCAATTTGTCCAGCTTCATGTAATCCCAACAATAATCTCAGCCTCTTATTTATAATATTTTCATTGTGCTTCCTTTTCTATTTCATAATAATTATAATTATATCACAATATAATATAAATAATATTATATATAATATAATAATTATTATAGTGTATTCAAGGGGAAATATCTAGATCGAAAAATAACTTCTGTCATCAAAATAAAATCAAACTACCTCCTCCAGATAAATACCATTTTCCGTACAGATTTGTAGTCTAAAATCTTTATTTTGTATTATGGGAGTAGAAGATAGCAGGAGCTCAACACATTAGTAATTAAATGAACAGCTGTATACTTCGTAAAATAATCGCCATAGTAGAGCAGCACTACTTGTGCTTCTGTACTCTCCTACTCTCCTAATACTTCAATAAAATAAAATATAAAAGTCACTGAAAACATTTTTTTATAAATAGAGAGGTCAAAAAATATATTCTCCTGGTCTAAATGGCGTTCCTCTCAAGACACTTGCTATCTAGAGAGTTATCTTCCTTGAGAGTTATTAAAAGAAAATTGATAGTTTATTGTTTTCTCTAAACACCATTCAATACTACTACTATCATTCTTCTCGGCAGGAGAAGAATAACTGATTTTCAATATTTCTAGCACATGTGGGTAAAGTTATTACTTAAATTTATTATTTATTATTTTAAGAATAATTTGGGAAGAATAGTGTGTATTAGTACAAAAAAAACTATTTTAAAAAACCAGTGCAATGAGGTCATTTTAAGATTATTTTTGATGATATATTGCTATTATTTGTTTAATACTATAGTCTTAAAAGTAACACTTTCATTGAGTAATAATACATTATGTCACAGTAAAGGTCATTGGTAATAATGAGAAAAGAGTTCATTCACACCATGATAATCTGAAATTAAAGTTATCAACTCGACATTTATATCGTTTAAATAAACAATTTCGATTAAATAATCGAAGCTATATCTGTATATAGCCTTGTAAGCGAAGACAATAAAGCTGCTGACAACAGTGCTTTATAACGGTCTGTGAAATAGAGAATGTTCGCCACGGGGCTGAACCATTGGCATTCGCATTCCTTACTGGCTATATAATGGTATTTATTTATTCAATGTCTATATATCGTACATGTATATACTGTGACTCAGAGTGAATTCATACACTCCCCAGAAAAATAGAAAAAATACTTAAATGATTACAGCTAACAAATACAATCAGAAAATCTTCTGATTATTTGTAATTTCATTTTAAATATGAATAAATCAGTAAAATTAAAATATTCTACTGCGATTATTTAAAAAAAATAAAATTAAAATACTTTTACTGGATAATTTTACCTCACGGACAAAATGATACACCTCACTTTTAAATAATAGTATCAATTTAGTTCAATAACCAGTAGACCACATGTGGATCTACGGGAGGCTGGCTTTCGGGCTGAAGCCCCCTCCCCCCCCCAAAATGGTATAATATAACCATGTTATACAGAAAAAATATTAAAAACTATCTTTTAAAGTATTCTGGTTCGTGTAATTACATTTAATAGGACTTTAAGAACCACTTAAACACCATTCCATATAGGTAGTTAATTTCATTCTTTTTTTAAAAAAATAATTATCATTATATATATATATATATATATATATATATATCTGGAAAAAAAAATCTTTCGTTAGTGAAATTAAGTCCAGAAATTAAATCCTGGATCAGGTAGTGCAGTAGACAAGCCATTATTTTCTACCACTCCTTACATTCTGCTTGTAATGGAGTCGATCAATATTTTGGTGATTTCGGGCTTAAACTGATTTATTCTTCGAGGAGATATTTTTTTACTTCTTTTCTAGAAATTTCGTGTTTTACAATTTCTGTCTCCAATTATTCCCACAATTATATCACATCACCATCTGGTAACTGAGGTGGAGTTTTTAAGTAACTTTAAGGCAGTTATAAAGTAGCCATATTTTAACTTATATGGCAGAGTGTTCGAGGTCATTATAGTGATAGAAAACAAGATTTTTTTCCCTCAAATTTTCCACAATATCTTTCAAGGTTTTTCTTAACATGTTTAAGGAAATCATGTTTATTCACTGTAACATATTTTTATAACATATAATATTTCACTATAAAGTGAACTATTTATTTATTCTATAAATAATTGTGATTAAAATATAGTATAGAATAACATTATTAAGTGTAACCTTTGAAAGAATTTGATAATTGCATATGGAAGAAAAAGAAGTAAAATACATATCCAGAGACTTGGTTATTTGGACTCAGGTACCTCAAAACGTGTATTTCGCTATACTTTCCCTTACTATGTATTACATATATATATATATATATATATATATATATATATATATATATATATACATGTAAGTGAAAGGAAAAATCAATATACGACAGATTCATGTTTAGATCTATCAGTATTAATTCATAATTGTTTGTATGATTTCGTGGATTCTATGAACTATTCCTATGAACGTGAAATCAAGGAAGCCATATCTGGTGACCGGTACCTCCTGAACTATTCATGAATAAATAACAATAATGAAAACCATTTATTTGCTGATAATGTTGGGATACTTTTAGAAAACTTAGAAGAACTTAGCCATTGATATCAACCTCCGAGAAAGAATGGCTACCAAAACAGACCTTATCAGATTAAACTTGGTCTTCTCTTGTAAGTGAAGACCATGTTTATGACGACTGAAAAACATGGGTAAAAAAGTTCAAATGTCTTGGAGAGACCATAGAAGAGAACGGACTAAAAAACAGAATGATTTCATGGCAGCAAATGCCTATCAATGAATTGCAAGTTGAAAAGGCTGGAGCTCCTGGAAAGAAGAATATTACGTAAGATCATGGTTTGGATACCTGTTGAAACCGGCTGGAAACTTCAGAGCAAAATTCACAAAAAATAGTACAAAATGTAGAACACGAGAAAGAGAAGGTTGTCATTTCTTGGGAACTTCTTCAGAATGGACAAAACTATGTTATTTAAAAGGATGTTTGATTTCCTGTGGAATAAGAAGACAATAATGGCATAAATTAAGGAGGGTCGTAAAAATCTAGAGAGGTCCTAACGATCCAGGAGGTTCAGCTGTTAAATAGAAATACTTTCCGGACTATGATTCGAAGTTGGGAGAGGCTTCAGGTCGAGTGAATTACGAGGACTGGAGGAACTTAGATGGATGAACAGAAACAGCCTTAAGAAGGAGTACTGGAGGAAGAGGAAATTTCATACAAAAAATCAATTAAATTGTTGTGTGATCCGAAGTGGCCAATACGAGAACAGAACGGAAAAAAACCATCACTTGTTCAGTGTAAAAAGATAACGATGGATATCACTAAAAGAATAATGTATTATTATGATAAAAATTAGAGGTATTAGTTATTTATATTCATAAGTTAGGTAGTGAATAATAGATTATTTCGAAATTTACCTATCTTATTTACTTTAATCATCTTTTATTTTGCCTTGCTCTTAACTTTCATTGTAATCCGTTATTCCAACTACGTGAAATATCAGATAGTTTAGTTTCCAAGCAAATTGGTATTTGCCTTGAATTAGCTAGGTAAATGGAAATAGAAGTGAAAGTACACAAAGAAATAACTAACTATAAACAAAATAAGGAATCGTGTGCCAATAAAGTATATGTGGATAATGAAGGGAACGAGGGTTATTGAGGACGTATTTGTTATGTAAATAATACCTTCTAAAACTAGAAGGAAGACAAAAATAGACTGCGAGAAAGATAGTCGGGACGCAGTTTTTTTTTTAAAGATTTTGCCAAGGTTTTTATCCAAGCTTATAGGTCACTATCAAGGCGTGTTACTAGCGCTGAAGGTGTTCAAGTACCTGGGCTGTAACATGCCCTAATGCCCCGATTGTTTTTATAATTTCGTTTCAAAACTGTCAAAGAAATGTCCAGAAATCTTGCAGATAGCAACCTGGAAAATAAATTTTTTTTTTTTTTTTTTTTTTTTTTCCTACCCCCCAGGAATTTCTTGAATAAATTCAGTATGTATATAAATGTATATATACATAAATTTTCAACTTTCCTTTTATTGTCCAAAGGCATTTTAAGTTAAGAGGGCTCTGCACGCTGTATGCGTTCTTTGCATTTGTGGCCAGAGGAAAATAAAATAATATTTAATACAATTTTTACTGAGTTTCATACAATTTCTTTGATCGGGAGTGTGTGTTTGTATAAATAATTGGCTATTTTGATGATACCTATTAGTAATTTCTTTTTATGCCAAGACAGGTTTGTGGAGGATCTTTTAGCAGCGTTTGCACATTTCTGCTACATCCGTTTTTCTAACACATCGCCTCCCTATAAGGCGGGTGCACACCCCTGCTGATGGTTGAGAACCCGGCGGCACGACAGATCCCACATCCCACATCCCGAACAGCTGACCTCCGCAAGATGAGGTGAACTTGTCATAAGAGAGTGGACCGGAGAGGTCATAGAGTACCTTCGTGACCCAGAGCTCGGGCCTTATAAGGGCTGCTCTCTGAGGCCAGCCGTGACCTCGGTCATGGTCAAATATCTCATGGCGTCTATAAACCGGAGGTCTTACCTCGCCGTTCATTACCTCTTGCGCAACCGGCGCTTGGTGCTCAGGGTGTACAGTCTGGAATTAAAAGGTTAATGATGATTGTGCTTAGTAGGGGAGTTAGTTACGTAACTTGGAAACATTAGTGTATTGTGTCCATCATCAAATTACTTTTTTTTTTTTTAAATCACATTATAAAATGCTACTAATATTTTTCTTTTTGTTTCAGGAGTCTCAACACTCTCCGATTAGGCAAACCGCATCGGACAATATGAAACTTTCCAACTTATGCTGTAATGGAGCCGAATCCCAATCTAATTGATCAGGAAAAATAAGTGATTACTTTGTTTCATTAATGCTTAACTGAGAAAATTTAATGTTATAATTAGAAAAATCCGAACGAGTCCGAAAGCAAAGCCAAGGGAAGAGGGGCCTACGGCTTCCAAATGTTTTTGCCCGATATTGATTAATCTAGCGCTGGAAATTATTATAATTTAATTATTTAGATTACGAAACTTTGAAAATCAATAGAATTCAGTTGAATACAGGCATTTGGGCGTGTATTTACTTATTAATAAAAATAATAATAATAATAATAAAAGGCTTAGCGAACCCGAAGGTTCGATGCCGACACCACCAATCGCTTATTACACACCTCTCTCCACCGTTCGCCGTCCAAACCCAGTCCCTTCAGATCGGCTTTAATGTAATCTTCCCAACTTCGCTTCGGTCTACCCCTCGAACGCTTACCATTCGGCACAGCAAATATTAATCTTTTAAGAATTCTCTCGTTACTAAGCCCAAAAACTTTACAAGCCCATTTGATTCGCCGCGACGAAATTACCTCAATTATATTTCCCGGATACAGTTCACGCAATTCGGCGTTGTGTAACCGCCTGAACTCTCCGATTAACTCATCCTTCTTCGGTCCAAATATTCTTCGCAATACTTTATTTTCAAAAACCTTAAGACGCTGCTCATCCGTTAATGTAAGCGGCCAAGTTCCGCATCCTTAAAAAACTGTAGGCAAGATAATTGTTTTATAAAAGGCTCAATTCTAATTTTTAAGTTCCGGGACAAGAGGCGCGAACTGAGTAGTTTTGTCACAGAAAAATAACAAGCATTTCCCGCCTTCAGTCTAACCTTAATCTCTTCTTCAATTTCGTTTTTTCTAGTTATCGTAGAACCTAGATACCTACATTTATCTACCTGTTCAAACATATTACCATCTATATCGATATCACCAGTAGTATCGCCATTTTTGCAGCTAACCATATATTTTGTTTTATCCACGTTTATTTCGAGTCCTGGATTAATAAAAATAACAACAGTAAAATATAAACTATTACTGCGGCCTCCATTATGGTTGACTGATCGGATTGCGGGTTCTAATGATAAAAAGGTTCCACACTTATGGCTTAGTGTAACGATATTGCTGTTAATACAAAGTAGCTTGACAAATTACGCCAATCGAGTCATCATCGGCTAAGGAAACAACCTAAATCGCGTTTATATAAAAAATGCACACTTTTCTCTATTGTGAGTGATGTACTTATGCCATGTAATGTGTTTCTCTTTTTGGACTGTTCATGAGAAATGATGTATTTTGCCTGCATAAATGTGATTTCTTATATATCTTAACTTTTGAATAAGCATATACATAATAATTTTTCTTGGTCGCTTACAAACGTCCATTATGGGAAATAATAAACACAAAATATTTTAAAGCTCTATATCTTTACAATACAATTTATGTATTGTAAAAAGAAAAAGGAGTGTCTTTTGTGTCATTAATCTTTGTGTATATCAGTCGAAATTTTTGGTACGGAATATTGCGGCCCATATGATAATCTTTTTTCCCTGTAATAAGAACAAGTTAAAGAAGGTTATATTAATGCAGAGTCCAGATACTTGGAATTTTGTCAGGAGCTGGCTTAATTTTGACGTCCCTAACCACAGCCCCCTCCCACATAAATGTCAACTTCTCATAATAATAGTTTGAGTAATACATTTCGATATAAATATTATCATATCATATCATTAACTCACATTATTCACTGAATCAAGATCAAAACAATTAAAAAACAGGAAAAATATGCGTTTTAAACTGTTTAATATGTTTTGTTTAACAAGTTAAACACTTGTCGTCCTCTAAATTTTGCCGACCGTGGAAAGTACCCTCTTTGCCTCTATCCGGTTCCGGTCGAGCCTTTTATTGCTATTGCCTTTTAAAATTATATGGGCACTGTTTTCATTCCTCAATGCTCTTTGCAGATCTGCTCTGCCACAGCATAAAATTATTTACAAAACCCCTAATTCCAGGGAAAATAAAAAGTCTCAGGGTCAGTTTATGGCACAAAGGATATCATGGTTATTGGATAACCCGGTCAGAAAAAAAATTAGTAGTTGAACGGTACAAATCCAGCTACTTCAAGTTTTCCCGACCGCCGGACTGACGTGCCATCCTAATCGGTCATATTGTCTCGTGGGAAGAGGAAATTACTAGAATAAAACTAGCCAGGGAATTGTGGGAAGTCCTCACTATTAGTTTGTTCAGTTAAAATCTATAACGGTAGCTTGTGGTGGGAAGCTAAATTTTGGTTGCTTTTTGACCTTACTGAAAAAATTACATTCCATGGATATTACGTTATAAAATAAACATTTTGATAGGTCTTAATAATAACAATTTATTTATTCTAGGACGAGTCCCTTTAGAATAATACAGAAAAAACAGAACCTCAGAGATACATAAATAAAAAAAAACAAGTAAATAAATAGTCATAATAAAAAAATGAAAATAATTATAAATTACTTTCTAATTTTAATCAGTTAATAATGAGAAAAAGGAAAAATACATGAAATCAATATAATGACGAACGATCTAATAATTCATATACATAATTACAATAATATCTACTTACAATTTTATGTGTACTGGATGTATAAAAACTGATTAAACAGATATGCTTTAAAGGTAATCAGGATATTGGAATGACGGGTGGCACGGAAACGAGTATTGCGGGAAAGAACAGAAGATTTGAATTAAAGGAGCTCGGATATGTATGAACGACGGCGGAATTGGATGACTTTGAAGATGAAGGATGTCAGGAAATACTTGGGATGGTAGGAAGGATAAAGCCACTGAAACTCTGCATGAAAACTGGAAACAGAGGCGTTCCTCGGGATCCCGAAGATCAGTCGTGTAAAGCAATTTATCAAACTTTTAATTTCGCTTCGAAATTCCCAGAGATGCCCCTATATACCGTGCGGTAATAGTCAAAGCTGGAAAATATTAAGAAAGTGACTAGGAGCCTACTGGTTTCCAGTAGAAATAGGTGACGGAGGTAAATTATGCGTTTTAAATTGGAAAAGGTACGGCGGGAGATATTGGATACAAGTTTTTTCCAGAAAAGCGTTTGATCAAAAATTATCAACAAGGTTTTTCATTGTGAGTTAAATTTGATGAGGTCCTCATGTAGGAACAGAGTTGGGATATTAGGAACAGTTTTAAGTAGCTGATTGGAGCCTTTTCCTCCAGAAAGATTGCTTTTTTCTTTTCCGCATTCAACTTCAACATTTTAGCTCTCACACGGTAACAAATCCTATCCAAGTCTTCTTGAAATTTTTCTGCGGGGATAATAGGTCGCAGGGCGGGAAGGACAGGTATATTTGGAAATCATCTGCACAGATATGGTATAAGGAGTGATGTATCAGGAGGAGAATGTCATTAATATAAATAGCAAACACAGCATGAGATAGAGAGGAACCTTGAGGGACACCACAGGAGAGGTGAAGGGTCTTAGATGGAGGTTGACCTGGGGGCGGGGTGGCCGAATGGGCTAAAGCGTGTGCACAGCACCGCGAGTTGCCCGGCAACCAGATATATGAAGATTTGAGAGACAAGGAAAGTACGAGTTCGCGTCCCGGTGCCAGAGGGGATTTTAAATCCTCACCCTCCGGCCCGGGAAAATCCCGTATAGCCTAAACGGCGAGGTAGGTAAGAACCAAAAAAAAAAAAAAAAAAAATGAAAGTAGAAGGATTTGAACCAACGCAGGGAACTGTTGCAGGACATTACGTTGATTGGAATGGGTTGATAAGGGAACGTTCCTCTAAGAAGTTGGGGAGTTGATTTTGGATAAGGCGCTCCAACGATTTTGGAAGGTTGGATAGGACAAAAACAGGACGGAAGTCGTGCAGTGAGGTAGGGTTGGAAATTTTATTTAAAGGTCGGTCTAGAGCAGTTTTTCAGGAAGATGGAATTTAACTATGTGTTTTTTCAACTCTTTGAGAAATCATGTGTTAATAGGTTATATATTTATTTAGTTTTTAAGGGAGTGATCCGGACGATAACTAAAGCGCTCTGGAGTGAGGAAGAAAGGTAAGAGACTAATATGAGTGAGTGTCTTAGGATGTAAAAAAGAAAGGAGTCAACGGTTATTGAAGGTAAAGCTCAGATGATGTCTCTATACAGCCTTCAATGACTCAGATGCCAACATAACACGACAGATGTAACGTGGATAGACGCAATAAACAAATATACCAAAGAGCAACACTCTGTAACAGAATTTGATAATAACTAAAGACACATAACGCTAAAGCAGGCAAGTCAACGCATCATGAAATTAACATATATTATTTAAAAATGAAATTTTTAAAAGTAATAAGATCTTAACTGTTTACAAGAATTATTGTCGTGGTTAGAGTTAGGATCCTTCAATAAAAGCGCAGTAAAAGAATCTTTTACTTTAGAATTTTTTTTCTGTTTACTAAACTTTTTAGAACTTGTTAAATAAGAAATATTACACTCTCTCTCTCTCAATTAAGGACAGTTCAGTAAACTACATTTTCTACACAGAGCTTATCCAAATTCCATGTTTTAGAGTTTAGCTATAAGCTGGCGTGCCTTTAATAACTTTTACAAGTAAAATCCCTCATTAAATTTGTTAATAGAGGCTTACGTATATATTCACGTACAAAAGTATCTACTAGGAATTTCCGGAATATATAGCGGTTTAGGTTTGACCGAAAAAAGTTGAAAATAAACTTTAATTCACAATTGCGAAGTCAGGAAAGATTTTTCAATTTAAAACAGTTTCTTAATAAAAAATAAATTGGTGTTTATGAGTTTTATCATATAAACTGGCGCATTATTAATTTTCTAGAAAATTTCGATTGTGATCTAATCCATGTATTTTTATATCTAATCCATGCATTTATATCTAATGTGTGTATGTTTATTTGGTCTGTGTATTATTTTATAAATATGAACAAGTTTATACAAAATGTTTATCTGATTTAAGGTTTCTGGAGCTTAAATAACCAATTCTCGTTAAATCGTCTGTTTATCTGACTGTATATGAATAGCCTTGCAAAAAAATGAAACCTTATACGAAAAAGAAATAACGCATTTAAGATTGGTGTTCGCCAAAAATACTAAAGCATCTTCTTCGCTTAAATCGACTGACAGGAATCACCACATTATATTATGGATTTTACAACTTTCTCAAAAACGGCTAAAACTATTTTTTCTGTTCATTTTTCCTAATTTTGGTGTCTTGAAGTTTTATATTTTTTACACTAAATTAGGCCAATTATCACCAACATTTTATTGATACGCATTAATTTCGACGTTTCTACCATACAAGGGTCATTTTCAAATCTGGAAAATTGTAATATCATTATTAGTTAATATTCAACAATTACAAAAAGAATTTCTTATTACATTTAATTGACTTGTCTAACGATCTATGTCATATTATTTTCGATACACATAAATTTATCCAAAACTACACATAAAGTATACACTTTTTCTCATAAAAACCCATACATGTACGTAACTTTAAACATTAAACCTTACATTAAAAACAATTGACTATTACCTTGATGAGTCCTCCGTTATATGTTCATCATTAATGTTGTAATTAATATGTTCAGTGAACATTAATTTCTGGAGGGATTGACTTATATCGTCCTGGTGGGGATAGTCAAAAGGAGAGGGATTTTCCTTCTATTGTTTTGCATTGGTGAATTATTACATTATTATATGCGAATTTCGTTAATTACATTTGCGTAAAAAGTATTTATACTGTCCACATCTGTATGGTTGTCAATGGAATTCGGTAAATTTTTTGTAATATATATAGACTCTATAATCTTTCTTTTATTGTTACAACTTTCCTTTATATTATTTTGGCATTTTTAAAATCAAATTGGTGTTTGTTGTATGTTGCATGTTGTGAAAGGCCGGTTGATGGGTTTGATTTGGACTTACAATTTTGTTCATGATTATTCGTTTTGCGAACCATTGTCCCGTTTGTCTTATATAATGTTTATTAGTGCAATTTTTACAATTTATTTTATAAATAAGTTTACTTTTCATGTCACGTGGTATAATATCTTTGGTATTGGTATACAATTTTTCAATTTTATTTACTGGCTTTTTACCTAATTTAATTTCAGATAGATCATAATCTCTGAACGTCCTTTGAATTTTACTAGTTAGATCTTTAATATAAGTTATTGAATGATATTTAACGTTACATTGTTCAATTTTATTTTCTAATTGTATGGCACTAAGTAACCTTTGAGATTGTTTTTCAAGGTTATTAGATATTTCCTAATTATTATTTTTGTAATTTGTGATTAAAATTTTACTTCCGTAGTTATTTTCGTTATGATTTATTTTCTGTTGTTTGTTATCATTATTAATATCACTCCGTTTCATTTTATGGTTTTTGTACCATATTTTATTTATAATTCTTTTAGGGTACCAATTATCCAGTAATATATTATATATTTCAGTTTCTATTTTATTGATATGTATTTTATCCGTGATCATTTTAGTTTTTCTATTATGTTTTTAGCTAAATTAATTTTTTAATTTGGACAATGGTTACTGTGCCAATTTAAAATTCTATTGCTAGCTATGATTTTTTGCACCAGAAAGTGGTGAGTTCTCCTATTTCATTCCTATATATCATAATGTCCAGAAATCTGATTTTATTATGTTCTATTTCTATTGTAAATTTTAGTTTGTCTGATATGTTATTTTATGTTATCTGTAAAAAATTTTTAGTTTCATTTTTCTTCATTATCATGAGGATATCGTCTATGTATTTTATACAGAGTTTTGGAGTTATATTAAGTTTTTTTAACGCTTGGTCAATTATGTGGTTTAGATAAATGCCGCTAAGATTGACCGAGAGCGAACCTCCCATCGGTTAACCGTTTTTCATTAAATAAAAAATATTAATATATGCAAAATATCCATTTTCGCAACATAATCTTATTCCTTCAAGGAATATTACCTTATTTTTAACTGGTGTATGAGGTTATATTTCCGACCATTCTTTTTCTAGTATTTTATATACTTCTTTTAGCGGGACGTTAGTAAAAAGAGACTCCACGTCATAAATTACTAATTCTTTATATATATATATATATATATATATATATATACATGTACAAGATGGTAAAAGTAGACATGTCGGCAAGTCCATTACCACACCCTTTTAATAACTTCCTCCCAAACCTGAAGAACACCAAAGGCTATAATCTTCATCAAAACGTTACGTGACGGTTATCGTGCATTGCTTCATTACCTGACGGCCATCCTTGCTTTGTGGACTTTAAAATAAAAAAAATACTTCAGTGATGTTCGTTTATTTTTTAAAGTAAATTTAAATAGAAAAATTATCTACGGAGGAATTTCTAAAATGCACAGAGTGGTGCAGTTATTTGAATATAATGTATATACTAGAAAAGTAACAGCAATATGTTATATAGTAAACATAAAGATTCAAAATTTGTTTTCATTCAGGAATAAATACCTATTAATACTGGTACTGGTGGGGGAACTAGTCCGAAAATTGGGCCTCGAGGTTGTTATTGATAATCTCTGATGGCTACCTTCAGATCGCCGCTGCCTGCATAGTTACTAGAGTGGGAATGAAAGATTCATTTTCCGTGACTGCCGAGAAATAAATATTAACCAACATAGGTGTAAATCGAACCCAAAACGTTCATAACCGCTATCGTTTGACTGATGCCCCAATGTGCTCAATGTGCGGCCATTGCGTCCTCACATAATGTTTAAACTCACCTAATGCTTCAAAACACAAGCTTTCTCATAAATAACCACTTACCAATAACTGCAATATTTTGATTCAAAATTATTATTATTAGAAGCTCTTAGATAAGTAAATAATACATTTTTTAAAATAGACTTATATCTACCAGCATGTATGAACATTTCTTCTGAGAATTTGTCATATACTAAAGAGACGCATAGATAAAATTATGATAATAGGCCAGAGAATACGAGGAGACTACTAAAAAATAAAGAGTTGAAGGAAAGATTTCCTTTAGTGACTTCAATTAACTGAATAAAGCTTGGAAAAAGGTCATGGTGGGTAATGTAGTACCAACTGAAAAGTCATAAATCATATGACTATTTCTTGATTGCAAGTCATTATGCCGGCTGTGAATAAAGTCAAATACCCTTAAAAAATATTCTAGTTGGCGAAAAATAATCCGATCTAGTGTAGAAAAAATCAAATTACTTACACATTTACAAAAATACTTATGAGGTATTGTATTTAGAAACCACAGCACACACGTATTATGCTTGATGACTTTTAAATAAGTATTTATGAGGTATTCCATTTTAGTGTATGATAGAAATTAATATGGAATAGATTTTTAATAGCGACTTACTCAAATGGCGCACGTGAATATTTTTCAAGGCAGTATTCAAATGACAAGGTCGCTGGGGTTATATAAACTGCCGCACTCCTACTCATTAACATCTCCTATTGGCTGTGTAAATATTCATCGCGGTGGCGTCAACCAATAGTATACCTGCTTAGAAATAGACAATGTGCTATTATCCACTCTGCTATTGTGTACTGTTAGCAGTGTCAGTAGTTAGTAATTTGGTAAAAACATAACGAAATTATTTGTTTGAAAATGGTCAGAGCTATGAGTGACGAAATACCAGAGGGCACGTTGTGGAGAACGTGACGACGAGACATGGTCCAGGGTGGGAAGGCGATCCATAGGGCGTGAGCAGCGGCCAGCGTGAGCATCCTTCTTGGTACCGGCTATCGTTAAGGTCCCGGAGCTAGTTAGAACAATATGGGGCTGTCTGACGAAAGTGAGCTGATGTCTGTATTTTCAAAACGTGGAGGAGAGATAAGTGGTTATACATTTCGCCTGTGTCTTATTCAAAACTGAATCTAACTAGTATTCGTGAATTCAAAAGAGAAACCAAGAAATTCGATGGTTAGAAAAATATTCAAAATGTTTGATTTTCAAGAATTTATTACTGTTATCTTGTTTTTTTGTGTCTGTTCTTCGCCTTCTGACCACATAGTTGTCGGTCAATTTTGCAGAGTATGTATATGTTACCAATTAAGACCTTGAAGTTAGTCTCCTGGTTACAGAAAAAATAAAATCATGATCTTGTCCTGCAGCAGGCCTCCATCTTTATGCTCGGCAATCGCACTCCTCTCCAATTTACTATTGTCTGCTAGTGGAAGTAGAATAAGTGAATAAGCTAAAAAAAAAACCTATTTGTCCATCTATTTGGGATTTTGGAGACACGTCTCCCATAGTGTTTGAAATAGATTCATTTGTACCTACCAATATTCATTTGTACTTACCAATTGCTTTTTGCGGTTTGTTTCCTGTGCAGGTTAAAATAAATAAACCTTATAATTTTTTTAATAAGTGATTAAAAATAACTAAGTTCGCTATTATTTTAGGAGCGTGGACATTTATCCTTTCTTTGGCAATGGTAAATGTCTAGTAACATCTGCACAATCGCGTTTACACCTTAACCAAATCATAGTAAGCACGATCCTAAGCAAGTGCAGTTGTGTTTGGTTTGCGCAGTTTCTAGTAAGGCCTTAGCATATAACTTGATGTTAACCAAACAACCTTAGTGCCAACTTAAAACATAATTTATTCTGTCTCAATTCGTTAACGTTTTAAACCATATATGTTTTGAAACCTGTAATTTTTTTGGATATTTTTTTTAGTAGTAGTAGTGAGATGTTTGATGCCTCTTATATCAAAATGTACCAATCCTGAGATGCGAAAAAGTGATCTGTACTACCGCATAATATTCAGAGTATGATGAAAGAAAGTCAAAGAGTTCATGCAGTGAATAATTCAGAGTTAATCGACGAACAATTTCAAAGTTTGTTCCGTCTTCTATGAGTATCTCAAGTCCTTTTGAAGTATGTATTCTGAAATGGCAGTAAGAGTTTAAACGTTCAGTGTTTAAAAGAATAGGGAATGTTGACTTGTTGGTATGATTGATAATAATATGAATAATTCAGGAATGCCTAAACAAAGAAAAATAATAAATAAAATTTAACATAAAAATAATAATAAAACATGTTAAACATGGAATAAAATTCGGCTCTTTTGACAAAATTTAAGGAAATATTGGAAAGGAAGTTTACTAATTAATTATTATTAAAATAACAGTTAATTTCAGGTTAACATTTTTTTTTGAAAATTATTTGTTTTTCCTTAAAATTATTAGTGGAATTTGTAAAATTTAAATTGTAGTGTTTGTATATATAAGAGCTATATTATGAGGGTACAATCAGGGGAATGCCGCCTCATCCATCTTTAAGTAGATATCTAAATTTCTAATTAACTTACGTAATATTCTCTTGTAATGAACTAATATATAATTTCAAACAGGGTGTTACACTGTAGTGATGTTCTAACTGTATATTCCATTAATTCTGAAAAAGCAACTTATAAGTCTATTAGTCTCACGATTTAAAATCTAATTTTATAAATGACATATGAGTCACGGATTTAATAAAGTATTCAATTTTTGGAACACTAAATTATTTCTCTTCTAATTCCATTATAACGGGTTTTTAAAGATTGGCAGGTCAGTGAAAATTATCTAACAGTAAAACGCCTTCTTTTATATTACAACTCGAGACCGTCCCGTCAGATTTGAATAAGCGTATTGCTCATATCCTTATTTTGTTATTTAATATTTCACGGAGGAGTTTGTTATGGAGCGAAAGTAATTTGAAAAGAAGAAAATTATATGTCAGTTGACGCAGATGAGAAAATGAAAGGATACTTAAACAGGAAGGGCGTTACCTACATTGCAATTTTATCGCCAATTATAATACCCTTATTTAAAAATAAAACAAATAATTGGGGTATAAATATGCTCTTAAATTATTATATAATTTCAATTATATTATTCAGCGACTTTATATATAAATATATATATATATATATTTAATTTATTTATGTTTTATATATTAGGACATCCTGCAACCATTGAGAAAGAAATCATTTATAAATAATTTGTAATATTAGCTAAGGTACCAGTGACAAAGTTTTTATTGAAGCTTTGTGGTTGACACAGGTGCATAGTGGAACTAAAAAGTTCTGGCCAAAATTCTGACAATTGTAATTAGTTTAACACGAAGTAAATATTTAAAATAAACCTCTGTATGTAGAGTCAGTATAGCTTTCTCAGTATTTATGTTGTGTATAGGATCACTTATATTTTAAGGTCTTCGATATATTTTTTGAGTATAAAATCTACGAGAGAAGATATTCTGGAAGCGTAACCTAGTAAAAGAAAAATGCTCGTCTAAACAAAATTATTAGATGGAATTTCATGAAATCTATATGGGAGCTATATATGTTTTAAACACTCAGTCTCTCGAAAATATCATGACTAACATTAGTAAGTGATATGACTGTCACATTGATTTGACTAATGATAGTCACGGAATCGATTTGTTCCTTGATTTTTATAACGTAAAATAAGAGTGGAAATTTTTGGTTCTGAAATTATACTGTCAAAATGCTAACTGCTTTTTCAACCAATACAATTTTATTGCACCTTCCCGTGACAAAGTAATAGTTTTTTTCTCTTTATATATTATTTTAATCCTCATGCATTAAATGACAATTTTCTAAACAATGAGATAACATCTGCTTATTGTCAATACTATGACAGGTGTGGATAGAAGTATGAAGAGAGAGAGAAAAAAAAATTTACAATTGTTATCGCGAAATATTAACCTAGTTTTTTTTTTTTTTAACCTGCTTTTTTCAATGCTTCCTTATCTTTGACAATGATGAAGCAAAATTTGCAATCAAATCTCATGCGGTTATTTCTGAATTTCGTCAAAACAAATTAATTAAATCTCTAAAAAAGGAGCTCGCCTCTTTATCGAACGCATTTATTTACAATACTTCAAACTAATACATTTGAAACTTTTTAATGCTATAAATAGGAGACGGGACGAAAAAAGTTTATATAATTTTTTCATGACAGTTTAAAACAATAGAAATTTTTAAATCATATTTCGTTTTACATAAAGTTGACATGTCCAGTTAAATTTTTTAAAGCCCCCCAAAAAAAATTCTTCAACCACTGTAATTTTTTTCTTACTCATAGAATAATATCTTGATTAGCATTTGATATGATGAATATAAGATAATTAGTAAAAATTAGTTTGTATTGGTTAACAAATTTTATTTGTTTTTTTAATTTCTAAATAGCCCACCACTAAGATGATAATAGCCGATGTGCAATAATAAGGACAAATTCATCCATAGAGTGAATCCAGCAGCATTAGATATTTTTTCAAAGTTTAGGAACGATTTGATGGATTCCAACGGAAGATTACAAAACATATGGAGGATAAAAAATTTACATAAGGAAATAACTACCTACTGAATTGTTAAATTGTAAGACAGAAATAAATATAGATATATAGTAAAGTGAATATAAATATGAAAAATAAATTGAGAAACAACAATACTGGGTTGATAATGAAGTTACATCGACCCCAAAAGCCAACACAATTGCTGAGGCATTGGTGACTCAAACATTGAATAAAGGAACATCCTTAAATACATTCGTAGTTTCCACCGATGAGATTAGGAATAGGATGGATTTCCAATGCCATCCATGATCTATGCATTGATTTTTGGAAACTCTCCTAATTATATTTATTATGTATTTGGCACAATAAGTTAAGGATACAAATAAATTGTAAGTCGGATTTTACTTAGTACTTTTTTTAAATATATTTTTTATACAAGTGTTCATGGACCAAATAAATGAATTTGCATGGTTCCAACATTTTTTTTTCTACTCTTAAATATTTGTACATACACTTTTTATATTTATTTACAAAAGAAAACAGTGAAATACTATTTGTGTAATTTTTGAGTTATTGGCAAATAAAAATGTGGATCCATTCTAACTTTTTGTAAATCCATATTTGAACCCACGTTTTTCATTCGATGAAAATATTGGGCAAAATACTTTTTCGATATTTATGAAAATTCGTATTTGAGGGCTTTTCCAGGTACGAAATAACAATCTCAATTAGGTTTCTCTTCAAAAAAATACTTCAATCTACTTCGGTCGGAACAAATTGTTTTATTTGAACATTGCAGATACACTATAGCTATAATTCATACATAAATTAAAGAAACCTCTTCTAAGAGACTGAAGAAAAAGTAAAAAAGAAAAGAACTTGATAGCAACGTTATATAAAAATTTCAAAGTAATCAGTGAAGAACATTCTGAGATTAGCGGTTTTCTACTGACTAACATTTACATTTTCAATCAAATAAACTTTTTTTTTATTTATACCACTAAAGATCGCCAATAGCTACTAAAAAAAAGAAAAGAAAATTGATTGAGAAACAGATAATAAAAAGGGACTGAACTGTCGTGTCTTTGCCTATTTATATAATGATATTTCTTTATTCATTCCGTTAATAGGCCATCAAGATGGTACCATCATATAATGAAAGAAAAGTCCAACTAAGCTCAAGGATATCTCGTATTATCTAAGACTAATGCAGTCCCTGAGTAAGGAAGGATTTAGCCGATGGGAAGGAATCTCCTGTCCTATTATAAAGATAAGCTTTCAAAACACAAGTTACACCACCGCACATGCTTATTACCTCTAATCCGAAACTTCAATAAGACTTTATTGGATTTATCTTATTAGTTTTGATGCCAGGGTATTTCACAACGGCTGGATGGGAATCGTTACAGCTTTTAAGGATCATTCAATAGAAGATAATGAATATTTCCTTGGTAATGCATGAAGAAATATTTCTTAAGAGGCAGATAACATGAAGGTTTATGATTGACGCAAAATTAAATTTTGTTATTGTCTATTAAGTATCTAATGCATGGGAAATATACTATTTTTTTATATTTATTTATTGAGTATTACAACGGAGAGAATCGAATAGCCAGGATAGCGTTGAAAAGAAAATTGGAGGGAAGAAGATCTCAGAGAAGGCCCAGGAAGATTTGGGAGGTCAGTGCAATGAGGCTTTGACAGAAGGGGTATTGACTGAAGGAGGCGGAGGCAGTTGACTCAGGACCGAGAGTTGTTGATTCGGCTCTACAAGAAGGCTCCTCACACCGCTCAGGGGTGAAGAGGAAGAAGAAGTAGTACAACAATCTGTCAGTTGGACATTAGTTACAGTGAGGTAGGATAACATTTACACTTTATGCACAAAAAAATATAAAATAAATAGAAGCTAAATAATAATAAAAAATTAAATAAAATTAAATAACCTAAAAATAAGAAAATTAAAACTAAGCAAAAAACACATAAATACATACATACATTATGTACAAACAGGCGAGGGAACTTCGAGGAAGGCTTGTCCCTCCAACTATGGAGGAAAAAGCTGGACTCCAGGAAGACCCTGCACTACTATCTCAACCGCATCACTGGTGATAAAGCCAGCGAAAATAGATCGAGTGCACTTTAGCCACATCCAATATTCTCATAATGATCATTAAAATATATATTTATTTATTTATTTGATGTTTTGTTGCCTCCAGCCTGTAGGGTCATTGGCAACACCTTTGAATTACACTCTATTGTAGAGTTTTATCATTTTTAAAAACCTTATAGTTTTTTTTAATGCACTTTCACTGTCTTGTAGGTTTTCTCTTAGACTCTGTATCATGTCTAACTTTTTCCTAGTAGGTTCAAATGTAGGGCAGTCTTGAATAATGTGCTTTACTGTTTTTTGGACATTGCAGCTCTCGCAGGTCGGAGGATTAAGTCCTCTTAGGTAGGAGTGCGAGAACTCACAATGTCCAATTCGCAGTTTGCAAAGGACTGTCTCCTCTTTTCGAGATGATCGGTGAGAGGTTTCCCATTTTAAACAGTGGGGTTTAATTTCGATTCTCCTTGTTCCCACTAGTTTTGCCAATGGAATTGTACGTCCTTAATTTTATAGAAAAATAGAAAGTGCTCTTATATTATATTAGTTATCTAATTATCTTATATTATCAATTATTGCTTGTTTATAAGGTGATCTATCTCAGATAGTTTGTCATTGTATTGAGGTTATGGCAACCGATTTGCTTTGTTCTTGTGATTGAGATTAAATTTTGAGCTAACGTTCATGTGTTTAGTTTAAATAATAATTAGTTTTGCCACATTTTCCACACATTCCCCTTAATTTTTTAACATAATTCTCTAGAGGGATACATTTAAAACACTCTCTTTAAAAGATAGTTTTGATTGAGCATGTATCGATGGCGAAAAACTGAACTGTTTTTTAAAATTACAATTATCGCTCATTATATACAATTTGTAGAGAGTTAATTAGATTAAATGTGATCCGAAATTTAACACTCGGGTTAAGTCGGCTGGAGTCGACTGATTGGACTGTTTTTGCACATAGATTAGAATATCTCAAAAACTAATAATCAGACTGTTAGAAATATTTAATTTAACGTGGGAAATATTTATCATGTCATCCTCATTGTAACGATCTGTTATTCAAAATTGTAATTTAAAGCGACGCTGTATTAGTGACGCGAAGAAAGGGGAAAAATGGTTTAGAAAACCAAATTATAACGGGTTTTATTGAAGATATGAGTTAGAATATCTCAGAAAATTAAAATCAGACTTGCATACTCTTAGAGGAGGGATTATTCAGAATTTCATCCTCTCTGTAATGGGCTATTATTTAAAATTTTATCTAAACATTGCGCCGGGCTAGAGAGGCGATAAGGGAAAAAATAATATCGAAAACCAAATGATAATGAGTTTTATTGAAGATATGGATTAAAATATCTCATTAAGTAAAAATCGGACCGGAAATGTTCCTCATTTCATCCTTTTTATAATGAGCTATTATTTATAATTTATATTTCATATTATTAATCTCGGCTTGTTGATGTTTTCACTTCTATCGTACGGAATAAAGCACAGATTTTAGTTCTTTTTATTTTATTTATTTAGTTAACACGATTTGTATTATTATAATTTAGTCATGCATATTTCCTCCCTCCCTTGTATTTCTGATAATCAGCTGTTCAATATAACCTCCCTCAGCTATGTTAATAGAACCTTCTTTTATCTTCACCATGAATTTGGATGGCTTTGTGAGATGTCGACTGCAATATATTTTTTTTTCTCCTTGGTTTTTCTTTCTGCATATAAGCAATCTTATTTCTTCTGCCCTAATTATGCCTGACGGTACTATTTATTTACTTTTTATATTTATATTTATTTCTCTATTATGTGTATATATTGTATGAATGAGAACTCTTAGCCCTAATACTTATAGCCCTCCAGCAGCTGATTGTATTATTATCCAATAAATAGATTTAAAAAAAAAAAAAAAATTATGCCTGAATTAGCGAAACGTTCGGATTTTTCCATTTGTAACATATTAAACAAGTTATCATAAAAATTTCAGTTCCTAAATCCATTCGCACAGGCCAGGAAAATTTCAAAAGCATAACCTCGTCATCTTACCCCGCCTTCTCTTGTACTTATATAGGTCCCAATAGATTATATACACTTTACTTCGTTTATATTTAATATAAACATAAACACCACGTGTATACAGTAAACTCCATAAAACTAAAGCAACCTTTATAAAATAATAAAGGAATGCTCTACTAACCATATGCAGACTACATTTAAAAGTATGAGCGGTTTTTAATTAATTATAAGGAAAAAAAGAAACGTTATTTGTGCAACAGTTGCACAAAGCAATTGACTTGAAATCGGTACTCTTCGTCATTAAGTCACTGCAATCATTGCTCTCTGCCACGACTGCAATACCCACTTCGCAATGATTGCTAAGCTCAATAGTTAAAGAAGTAACTGTTGTTAAAGTATAATGACAAAATAATTGTTAAAATAACCATATTATAGATAGAGTAATATGTTATATAAGTCAGTTGTAACTATTATAAATAATCACCACTAGTATACTCCAGTGATAACTGTTATATGTTTTTTCTAAATCTTACTCTGCGCTGTTCCATGAAATGCCTTAGACTCCTCAACGATTCTTCTCCACTCGGAGCAATCCTCTGCATCTCTTCTCCATTCTATCACCCCCAGAAGACCAAGGTCAGTCTCAACATCTAACTAAAACCGAAGCCTGGGTTTACATTTTCTTCTTTTACCATCCGGGTGTCCCTCCATTTTCTTTCTTGGGAATCTTTTCTGATCCATTCAACGTTCATGTCCCAACCATCTTATTCTATCCTGTTTGATACACGAAAACTAATCTGTGGCTCTAAACAGATCCTTATATTTACGGTTTGTTTTTATTCTGTGTGCATATTGACTTTTGGATGGGTTATATATATTTCTTAGAATTTTCCTCGTATGTACTCGTATATTTTTCTTATATATGCAACATACAAAATTTAAAGTAACACTTTATTTAATAAGTGATTAGCTTATCCCATTGGAAAATATCCCTCCAGTATAATGAGACACAGATATCTCAGAACTTACACTTAGTGTTGCCCAAAATAGGTCTTGGTCTTGCACTTTGGAAATACCAAGACCAAGGCCGCTGTTGCAAGACCAAGACTAGAACTGGTAAAAAAAGTCGATTTTTTAAATAAAAATCTAGGCAAAATAGTTACTTATACTCGACAATCTTAGTTACTATATGTTAATAATTGGTGGTATAACCAATAATTTTGTATTTAATTCCTCTAATTTTCCATTCGGGCTTAATTTGGTTTCTCCTATATAAAAAATTACATTAATATTTCTATAGTAATAACCTAACAAGTAACTGCAAGACTCTTGCGCAAGACCAAGACCATGACCGAGACTGAGTTTGCAAGACTAAGACTCGTCTCGGTCTCGTATTTGGGCAACGCAACTAAAACTAGTATACAATTTTACTACCTCAAGACCTATTTTTTTGGTGTATTCGGAGTTTGTAGTTCGAAGTAGGGATGGGATATTGTCATCGATATTAATATAGGTCTATAACTATCGGTACCATAAAAATATCGAACTTGAAATATTAATAGTGGACATTTTTTCATCGATATTATAAACATTTTTAAAAAATATCAATATAAATATCGATTATCTATCACAAAGGCGCATAAAAAAATCTTATTTTCCTCTTTTAATGAATCAATGAAAATAAAAATTCTTTTACTCTCCTTGGTAAAATTAATTTTCTAGATCCTGTCCCTCTTCGTGATTTTGAGTTTATTTCTAGAAATTTCTATTCAACCAATTATGTCTTCCATTCAGCCATAGATAGATAGAATTAAGCGAAATGCTAATTTATTAGCATCCTACATAGATTTCTTTGACAGTTCGTGGCCTTGGTTTGAGATTGTTCTAACTAATAAATTTTTGGCAAATTAAGTTTACTGAGTGACAAGGGTCCCACGCGAGCTATTCAACTCTACTTAGTGATGACCATCGATATATATTTTTCTCTACTGCGCACTACATTCTATATGAAACAGGCAAGATAATCGTAATTTTTTTCCTGACGATCAGATTCATATATTATTTCTCGTTAGGCAACGCCGAGCGTGGCTAGCACTTGGATGGGTGACCGTCCACCAAGGGAAGCCACAGATTCTCTAGGAATCCCCCCCTGGGTATGTGATCCCGGTCAGAATACAGGAGGCTACTCACACTGACCGGGCGTAGGATTGATAAGCTTACCCCGTACTTTACATCGGGAATCGGGATGTGGTCTAGGGGACCACACTCTCGGTCTCAAAACCACACTCTCAAAAATCTTTATTTATATTTATTATTATTTATCACCTTAATTCTTTTTCTTCAGGATCCGATAGTTCATTTGGATTATATGTCACGATGTGCCAAAATCTTTTGACTTTTAAATCATCTGATCTTTGAAATCCTCTCAATTGTTAATATTACTTATTAAATTCGTTGAAGGAATTTAAGGATGAAAATTGGAATTCGTCGCTTTTTCATGAAATTTCTTTTAACTCATTAAACAAAATCTATTCCTCCTGATAAATGTAAAAGGAATCTATACTACCGTATAATGTATATTGTAGATATGATTGTAAGCGAAGTCTAAATTTAGCTTGACTATTCTTCATCCAAACCATGGTATTCGTATTTGTTAAGAGTAATGCATTACAATGTAAAAAAAAGACACTCCTACAAGGATGGATGAATTAATTATAAATATAGGAGAATAGCTTCATAGTGAGCAATTCTACTAATGAATGCTGGGAACAACCCGATTATAAGTGTTGACAATACAGTACGCTTGGTTTCACAATGCGCAAAGAGAGATCACTTACCTATTGTGTCTTTAGCGGTTGCTCTGAGGATAATCTGTAAGTGGGCCACATTGCCTGTTCTTGAAGAGGAAGAAAAAAGGTATACTCTTCATGATTAGTCTTCTGTTTCATGAATTATGAATCCTAGTTTTATGGTGGGAAACCGGATGTTATTAAATTTAATAAACCCTGAGAAAGAACAGATGTTTCCACTATTAAGAACAGAAGTAAGAGTATTAATAAAAGATGTCCGTCATTATTGAATCAGAGACTATCCAGCAAGTTGATGTATATTTGAAAATATTAAATAAATAAAATGATGCCATGGATTCATGACCTCAAATCCATAATAGCTTTTATCGTCCGTGGTACGAGTTTTTTTTTATCGAATTATTAACATCCGCCTGAAACTTTGTAAATAGTTTCATCTAATCTTAACCTACTATTTATTTACGACAACTCTAGGAATTGAGTCGTTTTCAATCTGGAGGCAAATTTTGTCTATTTAATTAGGTACTAAAAACTCGTAAATACCCATTTGCATATTATTTGGATTCTAAGACAATTTGATCCTGAAATCGATAAAAAAGATGCCATACAAAAATATTGGTACCCGTTTACCCTATATAGCCTCGTTATTTTAAAAATTTGGGGGTGTAGGTCACACCAAATGGCTCAATATTTTTGAAGGCTCCCATTTTTCGATTATTCGATTTTGTGATAAAATTACCTTACGATACAAGTAGGAAGCAAATGGGTATTCACGAGTTTTAAGTACCTAATTAAATAGATAAAGTTTGTCCTCCTCCCCTCCAGATTGAAAACGCCCCAATTACAAGAGTTTTGGTAAATAAAATAGTTGTAGTTTACGATGAGATGAAACTATTATGAAGTTTCAGACGGATGTTAATAATTCGAAAAAAGGAGATCTGTACCTCGGACTAATACTCCTCTTCGAATAGAAAAAACCGGCTACACTTTGCCGCATTACAAGAACAGATACACCACCAAAATGCCCAGTATTCTTGTTAAATATTAAACACATTCTTAAAGAACTAAACTGTTTTAAACCGAATGAGGGTACAATTAAAAATATTCATATCACTGAGAAATCTTAGTTAAATGAAGTCATTAAATTAACTTCAACTTATTAACAGATTTCTATTAATTGATGCACTAAGAAGCGAAGGGATATAACGAAAAATATGTTTGAGGTAAACCTGATTGGATTAATTAGTATTTAACTAACAGCCTAGTTTTCAAATGTCTTTCAGTATTTCTATAACCAATTTGTCAATATAAACGGATTTTTAAAATTGTTTTAAATTAATTTTCGAATGATGAGTAGCACTGATCAAAAAACACTTATCGGTTTCATAAATATTGAGGTTTAATCCTTTTTATGAAAATATTGAGGATTTTATGATTACACGTTCCCACCTCATCTTTACCCTGAGAGTATTTTTAAAGCCTATCCTTCTTTTGACACAATACTGAACCTGAGTAAAGAAAAACTTCTATATATTAAAATAAATTTAAATGTGACTGTACAATCTCATAATCGGTAATATTTTCAAAAACTATTTCGAATATTTTAATCATGATGGAAAACGCTACACATTATTACAAAATGATTTGTAATTTCGAAAGAGTTATATATCAAATGTAACATTACTTTCTTTGTCACATAGAGGAGAATAAATAAAATATTCCTAATATTAGCATAATTTTTTTTAAGAAAAAAAAGAGAACATTGCTTCAGTTGATTTAATAGAAATATCAAAAACCAAAACAAAGAATGTAAGCTTTGTAGTAGAACATATGGAAAATAATTAGAACATATCTTTGCACCATTTTTTTTCGATTTCAACTATTTGTTTTGTTCTTTAGAAAATTTCGTAAAATTTAAATAAACAATCACAAAAAAAGTGTATACTTTTTGAGTTTTTAGGAAATATAATTTTACCCCCCCAAATACATTTTTTCAGCTTTTGAAGACAATTTTTATTAATATCGTTACATCCGCTCACGTCCTACAGTCAATACGAAAGAGGTCTTTTGGAAGCTGTATTGACAGTATTGATAAATCGTTGTTAGGCAAAACTCATAAAGTATTGATGAGAGAGAGCAAGAAATGCAAGAGGAGAAGGCGTTAAAGCCTACTACACCCGCAATGCTTTGTGGCCACAGCCGTTGAGGGCGTGTCCACCTTTCCCTGAATCGGGCAAGAAATTTATTTTTATTTATTTATGAATGTTTTAGGCTCTTCAACCACCTGGGTCATTTTCGCTCTATATTACAATTGGATCAACTACTACATAGGCATAAATAGTTACAGATGAATATGACAGTACAATTGAATTAAAGTAATAAAAATTGAAAGTTAAAGACTAAAAGGAGATAACTTAACTAAGAAAATTAAAATGAAGGTTAATGATTTTAAGAACAAATACGTTTTTGAACAATATAAATTAATATTAATTGAGGAAAAGTTAAAGAGGAAAGTTTAAATATTAAAAAGTACATGAAGAAATTTTGAAAAAAAAAAAAACCATGAAAATTAAATATTAAAGATTAAAAAAAGATAAGTTGACAAAGAAATTTAAATAAAAAGTTAATGATTTTAAGAAGATAATTTAAAAATATAGTTTAAAAAATGAAAATAATATTAAAAAGTACGATCTAAATATTAAAAATTACAAGAAGAAAAATTGAAAAACCACTATAATTAAAATTAAAAGAAAAAAAAAAAGAAATAAAACCATACATAAAACAATGACAATGACAAAAACTATTCATATAGTATTTCTTAAGTATATGAAATTATGTTTAATATTTTTTAAAAATAATTTAAAAACTTTATAATATTATATTATAAACAAGATATTTTGTTTGTTTTTATTTTCAACAAAAGTTAGTATCACTAATGATATACTAGTTCTGGTTATATATATTGTAAGTATAATTTTTAATGACTGACATTTTCCATAAAATTTAATTCAGATATTAAATATATATTAATAGTTTTTTTTTACTTTCTAGAAATTAAAAACTAAATATTATTTTATTATTAGATTCCTCTACACGAATAGATAATAATTATAAATATTATCCGTGACTAGAGATACAGGTAAAATATATATATTAAAAAAATGGTGAACTTTGGTTATTCAGAAATTAATTTCATAACTAATATTGTTACTTAATTAATGTCTATGAATGTATAAATTCCATACAATATATTAAATATATAAATTCAATGAATAAATATCATGATTAGTAAATAATAACAAAATATTATTTATAAAAATAAAAATAAGTGATTATTAAAAGTATACAAATTTATTGAATAATTTAATAAGAAAATCTAGAACGCCTCTAAGAAAAAAAAAAGAAAATAATAGCAATGAGAACCTTAAAAAATATATTTTTGTTTTATATTGAACGTGTTATCGTCGATGTTCAGTAAAAATCCGAATTAAACAAATTGGATATTCAAATGATTCGTCAAAAACAGCAAATCCGTGATAAAGGCAAAAAGCTTTGTCAAATGATCTTTTAAAAAGTAGTCTTTGTTACAGTACACCGATTATATGTAACCTTACATTCCATGAATCAATAATGTAAAATTCTAATATTTCTGACAATTAATGGCCTTTTTGTGCTTTCAAACTATTTTTGTCGAATGACTATAAATGAGATTAATGTTTATCAATGAATGCTTGGCTAAAATTAAATTTTATCCATAAGTAAAAAATATTTACAAGTTTATATATCAATTTTAGAATAATATCAAGCCTAAAAAAAGAAAAATTCAATGGAATATCGTTTTATATTAATCTTAATGTTTTTTTTTAATATTTAGAATAAGCTCTGGTGTAATTATTTACTATAACTTTTTTGGATACATTTGTACAAGATCTTATTTGTTTCTTATTTTATTTTATAATTTCAATAAAAACAAAAACATTAAAATTTTTATCTTCTTTGTCGATTTGTCTGAACAACCTCTGGAGCCATCCAACTCATTCTCAAGTATATTATTTTTTCTTTTCAATTCCTAGCAACCGTTAATGAAATTATCCCAAAAAAAAAAGCCTATTAAATTTTATTTTATTTATTCAATTTCATCATTTCTTTCTTCGGACAAAGAAATGATGAAATTGATCATTTATTTCCTCTCCTCATTGTATCATTTAGGCGGACTGTTATGGAAATAATGATTAACAATCGACAAAAAAAATATTACTAACATTTTTTTTCTAATATTACAATACACGTAGTACCATGTAATACAATTACTAAACAGTAGTACATGGTACCAGTACTACTATTTACTACAATTACTAAATAGTAGTAAGTAGTAGTCCTTCCTACCTTATTTTCAGTTTTAAATAAACGATCGTTGAGCGTAGTAAGTAAATACTCTGTTATCATGCTAGGTTAACTAATTATGAAACTTGGTTTTGTAAAATTAAATAAAAATAATTAATTACCTAATTACCTAATTACCTGATTCGAATGAGAAAAATCAAAAAACGTTTTTTGGGGAAAGATATATGTAACTTCACTACATTCACAAACTTCTTACTTACGCTTTCACCTGATCAGTCCTAGCCGAAATGTGTCACTTCAATTCACCTGACGAGTACCTTACGTCAGGAGCCCATCAATGCCTAGAAGTATAAGGGAGGATCACGTTTCGTCGCCGGGTCTCAATTAAATAACCAAGAATCCGTCAGTTCGTGCGAGGGATACTGGAGAATAGGAAGTGCCATCGCCGATGAAGCTACCAGTCCTTGTTATTAAAAGAATAAGGGACCTATCACGATGGTGAAATGCCGGGACGTATCTTCGCAGATCCAACTCACGAAGAGCTTCGGCCAATCACGAAGAGCAGAAAACTGACATTAACGTCTCGTTCACACTCAGACCTTTGGAGGGTCGTGAAGTATGGCTAGGAAGGAGTCCAGGATTGAGGGGACTTGCTTTGCAGCTTATGTATCAATTCATTAATAATCCATTTTTGTATATTGTAAAATCAAGTTTCAAATAATCTACATGTTATTTAATTCCACCATTACTTAATATACTTATATAACTAAAATACCAACTGAAAATAAATAATATACTTTTTATATTACATTCATAAAATTTGCATATTTACACTATGCAATTTTGTTTATTGTAAAAAATAAATGATACTCACACATAATGCTCACTATGTCAGTTAATCACTCACCTGAAATCAAACGAATACAATTTATATTAATTTTTTTAATCTTTTTGAATGTTATATATTTATAATTATCTTTACTCACAATCAGTAAAATTTTAGAATAAAAGAGTAGATATACTCTAACATAGAAATAATTACTATTTAACAATATTTCCTTTCTCGCGCTCTCACCAGAGAAAGGCCAGGGATGGTAAGAAGAAGTGTTAGTTAGTACCCGCGTTACGTAATTATTTCTACTTCCTCAACCATATCCACAACTTATTACTTTTATTTATAAGACTCAGCTGTGTTACAAATAAAATTTATTCTCAGTTTTTTTTCATAAGTAAAGAAGTTTTTTTAAGTACTCCTCATGCGCAAATAAATCTGATATCTTTTTAAGCCCGTTTTCGTTAAGCTTTAGTAATTAGTAACCAATTAAGTTAAACTACTTTTGTTGTTATAAAATTATCCTTTATACGATATCGGCGCCTGAAAGACAGGCTGTGCGAAGCTCATTATTATCGATTATATAGTAAAAGCTCATTAGATGAATAAATTAAAAATATATAAATATTCAGTATGTACTGGGGTATTTTTATTTCATCACGAATCATTAAATTAGCAATTTGAAAATGTGGAATTCTTAATCATTTTAATAATCGCTGCATAACAAACCCGCGAATGTTGAGAGATTACTGTATTTCCGAAAAATGGCTTCTTTCAGAGATATTATTCTCGTACGAAAAATTAAATAAAGATATTGCTTATCCAATTAAAACGGTGGGGAAGCTATACTGACCTTACTTTGCAGCCTTTTTTTTTTTTTTTTTTATTCCATTAAGATTTAAAACAAAATCCTATTACATTAGAAATTTATGTTTTTTCAAGTATTAAATCCGTCAGTTCTGCGCATGTGCTTGATTTGAATACCCACATTTCACGTTGTGTCCCACAGTTTTACTATTTTTTAGTAGAATAAGTGCTCAGTTTTACTTTTTTTAAAAAAAACTAGTTAAGCAGACAGTTATTACAGACAGTGAATTTAGTGATTTAGCGTCTATAGGCTTAATCTCTATAGCCATAACAGCTGACGGCTCCCCACTCCAGTTGTGGCCTTGCCACGTAACTGGCTGGTTCTCAGCCGGCGGTTCATCCATTGTAATAACACGCAGACGTAGTTTTATTTATTTTTTTTTCCCTTTCTTTTTTTTTATATGCGATATTACCACCAAGTAATGTCAACTAAGAGGTCCCATTCAGTTGGCTCTACCCCACGCAATTCACCGCCTAAACAGAAAACACGTCGTAGTAAGCGATTAACACCCCCCGGAACTCCTCCAGCGAACACTCAAGTATCTGTGTCTCAACCACTGCCAGGTACGTCTTCACAAGAAATGGAATCTCCATTTTTTACACCTAATCCATACCAGGTGCTTGAAAATGACAGGGAAGAAATGGAAGATGCACCACACCTCGAGAACCACGCCCACCTCCTATCTTTGTCAAAAATTTGAGAAATTTCCAGTTGTTGTGTACTCAACTTAATAAAATCTGCCCAGGTAGCTATACATGCCTAAACAGAATAAATGATACAAAAATAATACCGGCCACACCTGAGCGTACCGAAAAATCGTAAAATATTTAACAGACACAAATGCGGACTTTCACACATACCAGTTGAAACAGGAAAGAGCATTACGAGTTGTAATAAGAAATTTACACTCCTCAACCCCAATAGAAGTGATTAAAGAAGAGTTAACGGCGTTAGGGTTCAAAATACGTCAGATAACCAATGTTTTAAAAGAAAATAAAGAACAACCAGGTGTAAAGAATAAAATCCCATTGCCCTTATTTTTCGTCGATCTAGAGCCATCGCCTGGGATCGAAAAAATATACGATGTGAATAGAATTTTCTACACCAGCGTAAAGGTCGAAAAACCGTACCCAAAAAGAGAGTTCATCCAGTGCCATAATTGCCAAGCATATGGCCACACCAAGTCTTATTGCCACCACTTACCACGCTGCGTGAAATGTGGTAAAACACACAAGTCTGGTGAGTGTAATAAACCAATTACAGAACCAGCAGTCTTTGCCCTATGCCTGGAAGGCCATCCAGACAACTACAAAGGCTGCCAAATTTATAAAAATCTTAAAGCGAGATATATGAAACCCAGGGACCCTGATGATACACCTAAACCAAGAAGAGGACCCGCTAAAATTGTGAACTCTAAGGTTTCTTTTGCCAAGCTACTTGGGGGTAGAGACCCGACTAATGTATGTGAGGCCCTGCCGCAAGAACAAACTCAACCCCAATCTCAATATCCTATCCCACCTAATGTAAATAATCAACAACAACCTCACCAACATCAAATCCAATATGTTCCTCGAAGCTCGAAGCTCATTATTATCGATTATATAGTAAAAGCTCATTAGATGAATAAATTAAAAATATATAAATATTCAGTATGTACTGGGGTATTTTTATTTCATCACGAATCATTAAATTAGCAATTTGAAAATGTGGAATTCTTAATCATTTTAATAATCGCTGCATAACAAACCCGCGAATGTTGAGAGATTACTGTATTTCCGAAAAATGGCTTCTTTCAGAGATATTATTCTCGTACGAAAAATTAAATAAAGATATTGCTTATCCAATTAAAACGGTGGGGAAGCTATACTGACCTTACTTTGCAGCCTTTTTTTTTTTTTTTTTTATTCCATTAAGATTTAAAACAAAATCCTATTACATTAGAAATTTATGTTTTTTCAAGTATTAAATCCGTCAGTTCTGCGCATGTGCTTGATTTGAATACCCACATTTCACGTTGTGTCCCACAGTTTTACTATTTTTTAGTAGAATAAGTGCTCAGTTTTACTTTTTTTAAAAAAAACTAGTTAAGCAGACAGTTATTACAGACAGTGAATTTAGTGATTTAGCGTCTATAGGCTTAATCTCTATAGCCATAACAGCTGACGGCTCCCCACTCCAGTTGTGGCCTTGCCACGTAACTGGCTGGTTCTCAGCCGGCGGTTCATCCATTGTAATAACACGCAGACGTAGTTTTATTTATTTTTTTTTTCCCTTTCTTTTTTTTTATATGCGATATTACCACCAAGTAATGTCAACTAAGAGGTCCCATTCAGTTGGCTCTACCCCACGTAATTCACCGCCTAAACAGAAAACACGTCGTAGTAAGCGATTAACACCCCCCGGAACTCCTCCAGCGAACACTCAAGTATCTGTGTCTCAACCACTGCCAGGTACGTCTTCACAAGAAATGGAATCTCCATTTTTTACACCTAATCCATACCAGGTGCTTGAAAATGACAGGGAAGAAATGGAAGATGCACCACACCTCGAGAACCACGCCCACCTCCTATCTTTGTCAAAAATTTGAGAAATTTCCAGTTGTTGTGTACTCAACTTAATAAAATCTGCCCAGGTAGCTATACATGCCTAAACAGAATAAATGATACAAAAATAATACCGGCCACACCTGAAGCGTACCGAAAAATCGTAAAATATTTAACAGACACAAATGCGGACTTTCACACATACCAGTTGAAACAGGAAAGAGCACTACGAGTTGTAATAAGAAATTTACACTCCTCAACCCCAATAGAAGTGATTAAAGAAGAGTTAACGGCGTTAGGGTTCAAAATACGTCAGATAACCAATGTTTTAAAAGAAAATAAAGAACAACCAGGTGTAAAGAATAAAATCCCATTGCCCTTATTTTTCGTCGATCTAGAGCCATCGCCTGGGATCGAAAAAATATACGATGTGAATAGAATTTTCTACACCAGCGTAAAGGTCGAAAAACCGTACCCAAAAAGAGAGTTCATCCAGTGCCATAATTGCCAAGCATATGGCCACACCAAGTCTTATTGCCACCACTT
Source organism: Nezara viridula (assembly GCA_928085145.1). Lineage (NCBI taxonomy): Eukaryota > Metazoa > Arthropoda > Insecta > Hemiptera > Pentatomidae > Nezara > Nezara viridula. The sequence continues at coordinate 179,877,741 of OV725077.1, read as the reverse complement.
ACCACGCTGCGTGAAATGTGGTAAAACACACAAGTCTGGTGAGTGTAATAAACCAATTACAGAACCAGCAGTCTGTGCCCTATGCCTGGAAGGCCATCCAGACAACTACAAAGGCTGCCAAATTTATAAAAATCTTAAAGCGAGATATATGAAACCCAGGGACCCTGATGATACACCTAAACCAAGAAGAGGACCCGCTAAAATTGTGAACTCTAAGGTTTCTTTTGCCAAGCTACTTGGGGGTAGAGACCCGACTAATGTATGTGAGGCCCTGCCGCAAGAACAAACTCAACCCCAATCTCAATATCCTATCCCACCTAATGTAAATAATCAACAACAACCTCACCAACATCAAATCCAATATGTTCCTCCACCGCCTAATGCTACAGATCTAACCAGCTTATTGACATCTTTTCTTTCAGAATTTAAATCCCTTGTTACCCCACTGATATCACTTCTCACTAACCTAGTATCTCACGTTATCTCTCCTTTAAAAAATCCTTAAATGACTTCCATCAAACCCATATCCATTCTGCTTTGGAATGCGAATGGTGTTAGAAATCACATACACGAACTAACAGCCTTACTACAAGACAAGAACGTAGACGTAGCCCTAATAACGGAAACTCGACTGACTAAAAACAGCTCCTAAAAATACCACAATACATAACTTACCGTACCGACCATCCTGACGGTAGAGCACATGCCGGTACTGCAGTCATTGTGCACCAATCCCTCTTCCATCACCTACTCCCACTGCCTACACACGATTTCCTACAATCCACCGCAGTCGTAATCAAAACCTTCTCCTTTCCTATTACCGTTGCATCAGCGTATTTCCCTCCAAACCAATCCATCTCCAATATCCAATTTAGTTCCTTTCTCATTTCCTTAGGACATCATTTCATCTTGGGTGCAGACTTAAACGCCAAGCATCAACAATGGGGTTCAAGAACCACGAATTCTCGTGGTCGAACATTGCTGTCTGTACTCAATTCCCAAAATTTTACCCTTCTTCCACCCAACTCATCTACCTACTGGCCCACTGATCCTAACCGTAATCCCGATATCCTCGATTTCTTTATCCATAATGGTTTAGGTGCTCTCAACCATTCTGTTGCCCGTCTTGACGAGCTTTCCTCAGACCACAGCCCATTAATACTCCAAGTATCACTAGCTCCTATTCCTAAACCCTCTCCTCCGTCCTTCATCAGAGGCCCAGTTAGCTGGAAACTCTTTCATCAAATCCTCTCCGATAAAATTGACCTCAGAGTAACCCTGAAAACCTCTGAAGACCTGGACAATGCAGTACATTCCTTCACTACCAAAATTCAAGAAGCAGTCTGGACTGCTTCCTCCCCTGATCACTCCTCAAAAATCCTTAAGAAACATAATTTACCTCAACACCTCCTTGACCTAATCCACATAAAACGCCGTTCCAGATTATTATGGCAACGTACCAGACATCCAGCCGACCGCCACTCCTACAATTATCACTGTAAAAAATTAAAACAAGAATTAGCCACCTTCACATCCCAATCATTCAATTCCTACCTCACCACACTCTCTGCTCATGATAATTCCCTTTGGAATATCACCAGAAAAATCCTCAAATCCCATCATATTTCCCACCCTCTTCGACGAGATGATGGCTCCTGGGCAGCATCTGATGAAGATAAAGCCGAGGAATTTGCCAAACACCTTTCCTATACTTTCGCTCCTCATCCAGAATCCTATCCCAGCCACACAGTAAAAGTAGAAGAATCCCTCTCAATACCTATTCCACTCTCCTTACCACCTAAAGCTGTTAATCCCTCTGAGGTCAAATACCTTTTACGGAAAATCACTCCTCGCAAATCTCCTGGATATGACCTTCTAACCCCATAGATCCTTCGACAACTTTCATCTAAAGCCATCATATTTCTTACATATATATACAATTGCATCCTACGAACTACCCACTTCCCTCTTTTATGGAAACATTCCACCATCGTCCTCTTCTTGAAACCAGGCAAACCTTCCAACAATACAGCATCCTATAGACCAATTAGCCTACTCCCAATCCTCTCAAAAATTTTTGAAAAGATCCTACTGAAACGAATCCTGCCTATAATTGAATCCTATAACCTTCCTACTCATCAATTCGGATTTCGTTCCCAACATTCCACTGTCCAGCAAGGACTCCGAGTTGTTGACCATATATCCTCAACCCTAGAAAGCAAGCAGTATTGCTCGGGTGCATTTCTGGACATAGCGCAAGCTTTTGACCGGGTATGGCACGCCGGATTACTCTTCAAGCTTAAAATCCATCTACCACAGTCCTTATACCTAGTACTCCGATCCTATCTTTCCGACCGCTCCTTCCGAGTTCGCTGTGGCACCGAATTCTCCGACTGTTGCTCAATTGAGGCTGGCGTTCCTCAAGGCAGCGTCTTGGGCCCCATCCTTTACATTCTCTTTACCACTGATATTCCTGTCCATCCCGATACCCTCCTGGCAACTTTCGCTGATGACACTGCTATCCTTTCTTCCAACTCAGATCCTGAAACAGCGTCCGCAAACTTACAAAGGCACCTCTTCCTGATTGAACACTGGTGTAAGAAGTGGCGCATTAAGGTAAACGAATCTAAATGTAAACACATTACCTTCACCATTCGGCGTAATACCTGCCCACCAGTTTATTTTAACTCCATCCAGCTTCCTTTCTCAGATACAGTCCGGTATCTTGGCTTTCTCTTAGACAGACGACTAACATGGAATCCACATACTCGACTTAAAAGACAGGAACTTAACAGACGATATGGCCAGCTATATAGACTACTGAATAGAAAATCTAAACTTTCTGGTGAAAACAAATTACTGATCTACAAGACAATACTGAAACCCATCTGGACTTACGGACTAGAACTATGGGGAACAGCCAAATTTTCTAACATCAAACGCATTCAATCCTTTCAGTCTAAAGTCCTCCGTACAATAGTCAATGCTCCCTTCTATGTAACCAATAAAACCCTACACCATGATCTTAATATCCCATTTATTCTTGATCTTATCCCAGCCAAATTTACCAAATTTCACCAGAACCTTTCTCATCACCCAAATCCCGTTGTACAATCCCTATCAAGCACCACCCATCCCTACAATCCCCTTCGTAGGTTAAAGCGGCAGTGGCCACGAGACCTTTTGTAAATATGGATATTTTGGAGTTCTAGCAATGGCCAGATTCTCCACTCAAGTCATGAGTGTCTGTGGCTGTAGCGCTCTTACTCATCCTCCGCTGGTTTAAAATACCAGTGAAGTGGCTGAGGGAGAAGCGTAGGGATCTGCTAAGCCTCCCTTTTCCCTCCACATGTGGAGGGGACAGGATTGGTTCGGAGATCACCTGGCAAATTGTAAATAATGTATGTTTTATATAAGGTGTTTGTTTTACTTTTATTTCTATTTTTACTTACTTATGTGTATATATATATTTTTTTTTTCTTTACTCTTTTGTTCTTTCTTCTTATTCTTTTGTTATTACTTTATTTATTTATATTTTTGTATATACGGTATGAATGCAATCTCTGAATTATAAGTGACACTATTATAAGTGTCCTTAACTGTGACAAATTGTAATATTTCTGAATAAAGTGTTTTTTAATAAGAAAAAAAAATTAAATCCGTGATTTTGTTTTTCTGATGATTTTTTTTTTAAGTTCACCGTGCTCTTAACGATCTTGTTTTTTATTTTTATTTTTTTAAGGAATAAGGAGTGCCGCAACCTAGATATATTTCATTCACTCTTCACTAAAATTCTTACAGGATAGTCATAAATGTTAGATCTTCGACTTCACTTAGCTCACGATACTGTGTCTCCTTTATTTTTGTCATGTTTAAGAATTTATTTGCGTTGACATGATTGGTTCTCAAACTAATTAGATGTTTCAAATCCTAACTTTCCAAACTTAATTTTTGGATAGTGTTTTGGATATTTTAAAATTAACTCTAACTGCTTTGGAAGCATCTCGAGCAATTCGAACTGCGATTTCATTTCCGTTTAGAAGTGCTTGTCTTTTTACCCACTTAAATGAAAATTTATTGCTTGATGTGGTAATTAAATCATTTATTTTAAACAGAATGCGGTTGAAAATTGGGATCTTGCGTGCCTCCGTTTAATGGAGGCTGAATCTATGAGAAGTACAATATTATACATTTCATAGCAGAGATTAGTATGGTTTGCAGCCTTAAAAACAGCAAGAAGTTATGGATGGAAGATTCTGAAATTGTTTGGGATAGAATAAGCTAGATAAGCTAAAGCTTTTTGAACTAATTTCTAAGACGATTATTGAATGAGAGCCATTCAGTTGTAAACCCATCCAAACCAATAAGAACTGAACAACCTTCGGTGCAAATTGTTCCGTTCTATCAGGACGATGGTTTTCTTGCTTTTGGAAATGCAAGATAATACCTCCAGACCAAAAAGAGTATAGAGCTGACGGTTCGGTCTAACCATTGCGCATGCCAGAATATGTGGTTATCATTTGTAGGTATAAAATTTTTTCAAATTTAAAACTTTCTACCCTAAGTTTTCACAACATCATGCTAACATAGAAGTTGAGGACCTGACGAATTCATATACCGTATTTCCAAATATATATTTGCGATAACATTAGGGATATTGGGACATTTTCATATCTATTAGATACTGTAAGCCCCTAAATTCAAGGGCAGATAATAATAAAAGTGTGGTATGAAAGGTGGGCTAATAGAACGGTGCTTAGTTGTGCCTACTATAGTTTGCAAGATTGTCTGATATCTTTTGTTCAGTTCTTTCAGTTGTTGAGAATAGTAAAACTTAATAAATACAATAGATTTCTCCATCCTATAAAGTACAAAATACTAAAATGGCCAAAATGAGCCCAATTATACTTATTAAATAAACTAGCATAGATATTAGTTTTCCCTCCAAAGATAGGCATGAGGTCAGTGGCACACGGCGAAGGAACCACCACTTGACGTTACATCGTTAGCTAAGATATCAGGGATCGTGAGCTATCTCAACACTTACAAGATGATAATAGCCTGTTCTTTCAGCCATGTTATACTCCTTAACGTTTCAATGGAAATATAGAAATAGGCGGCAGTAAAACGTTCACTGCACAATATTTCTCCTAAAACATATTTAAGAACTTCAAGTGCATGTGTCATCAACACATTAGTTTATAACGTAATAAAAAATCCTGATAATAAAGAAATTCTACACAATTTGAAGTAAGACAGTCAATACTTGACTTATAAAATAAATCTACCCGAACGTACAAATAGTAACAAAAATAAACTGTTTTTTTTTTTTTTCAATTTGACCAGAAGGCAAAGTGCAAGATAAATGAAAAATCGCTTGCACGCATCACAAAGCTTTCACTCGCCTCTCTACTTGGAACGGAAATTATAGTCTCTGAAATTGGGCTATTGCAAAATGTTTCGAATTTTTGGTTATATTTGTCAATGCAAAGGCTGATTAAGGCCATAAAAATAAAACAAAGCCTATTTATTATATCGATAACAGCCAATAAAAATCTCATAAATAGAGAAGTTTATTTGAACCGTTTAACTGCTCTGAGCTCTATATAAAAAGAGAGATTTGAAAGTAAATACATTTAATCTATGAATAAGTGAGGATCGCACTATATAGTAAAAACTACAGAAATTAAATACCTATCACTTTTTATATATATTTATACTCGTATTTTCTCCCTTTTGTGAAATTTACCGAAGTACAGTTACGAGCTTTTCAATACAACATCGATGGATCATGTAATTGTTGTAATCAAATAGAGGTAAAATGTTACTTCATGGTTTTTAGATTAAATCTATGATACTCACCTAATTATTTAAACATAGTATCGACTACAAAAATTATAAATTTCCGTACATATATTAAATGTTAGAAACATATGTTTAACACATCTATGAGACATTTTTATATTCTACTTCTTCTTTAAAATAAGTACAATAAAATAGTTTTTAAGCAATTTCATTACCTCGATTCAGTGGATTATATATACTTTTTTGAAACTAAAAAATAAATAAGTTTACATTTGGTTAGGAAATTTTATTTAGTTTTCATGGAATCATTTGATTTCCGTCAAATTATAATAATTTTCAGAAAGTGTTTTTTAGTTACTATGCATTATCTTCTAGGACTTTGAATATTAGATGTTGTTTTTTCTTAAATTTTCAGCTTTCCAACGATATATTATACATTTACATTTTAACTATTATTTCCGAAAAATCATATTCGACCTTAAAATTTTTTTTTTCTGTTTTCTCATTTAGTCAATTAACAAATCCTTTCATAATTTATATTTAGCTTTTTTGTATTACTTTTAACAATGGGGAAAAGTTAATTATTTAACACACGTACCGTTTTGTGGGTCTTGATTCTTTGGCGTCGGAGGATCTCAAAACGTGTATTTTCATTGAAAACTCAGATTCAGAACTTCCACGATCTCAATACTTTCCCTTAGTCAATATTACATATATAGGCAAAATTAGTGAAAGTGAAAGTGAAAATAAAACATATACATTTTTCATCTAACCTATTGTTGCATTGAATTTTATCTCATTTACAGAACAGTATCAATTTAAAACGCAAGCTTTATAAATCCAATGTAATTTTATAGAGTGATAATTTATGTAATACGTACGTTTCAGACTTTTCAACTTTTTTTTAATAATAGTTAAAAGAACTGAACTAGCTAGTCATTTTTAAGTAAACATCAGCCGTGTATCGATCCTGGTGTCGAGAGATTCTCTTGGGGCACACCCAGCTTCTACGAAGTGGGTAATATTAATTAAATAACTATTTAAAGACGAAAACTTGGCGGTTGAGTGTAATGAAAGTACTTTCTAACAAAGAACTGAATCCAAAATCTTTCATGGATTACAGTGGTGCAGATTTTTTTTAAAGGTAAAGATTACAGAAAAAAAGAAAGAAGGCGATCTTCTACAACTCTATGAAAAAAGTAAGTAGTATTAAGGCAATATTATTGGAGATTGACATAGTAAATCGATTTTAAAAATAAATTGCACATTATAACAGAAAAAGTGCACAATACTGTCGCAACGAAACAGGAAAAATAATTGTTCTCATAGTAACATTATACAGCTGAAAAAGTAAACATATATGAATGAAGTTTTTATTATCCTATTTCGACTACAACAACATTTGAAAATGACTGTATTTCAATTACTTTAAAATTACTACATCGAAATCAAAAGTCCCGTTTTCTGGAAAGTAGACTTTTCCATTAGCATATAATTTTTAATTATGACATTAAATCCTATTACTACGGTTGTTATCCAACCATTAAAAGGTTTCCAATTAACCGATATACCCTATTATGACCAAAACGACTCGGAGGACTCGACAGAGACAACCAGCCTTCCAGAGGACAATACCGCAATAGAGGCAGAGCTAATAGGCAACGTTTAATGTAATGGCTCTTGCGGCAGAACAAAGAGTGGCCGGCTAGATCCAGCGTTAAAGTCTCTAGTTTCTCCGGCGTCCACTTTCCAAGCCGGACCAACTGGGTCACAGATGTTAGACCGCTGCCTTACTTTCTTCTTCATCCAAGTTTTTTATTTGATTAAGGAACTGGAAGACCTTATTTATAATGGGCCGATGTAGAAGGCGGTCTTGCCCAAGGGTTCGCAAACGGGTTCTAAGTTAGACGTTAATGGGACTTTCCCGGTGACACGCCAGACATCCTGGCTCCAACTCTTTACTATCTATATCTAAGTATATACAATACTCATATAGAGGTAAAATCGTTTTAGGAAAAGTTTAGATTAGAAGAATTTTGATTTCACTATGAAACATAACTTTCAAAAGTAAATAAAACCTTGACATGTATTACAATTACAACAATACAACAGCATAACAAATAAATGTGAAATTAGAGAAGAAATTAACTTGTTAATTCTTAGCACATCAATGTATAGGGGGATCTATTACGGGTTGGGAGGCTCTCAGAAAAACTAAAAACAGAATTTTTTTTCATCCGTCCACTGACCAATAAAACAATTATAATATATAATATTTTAAAATTATAATATATATACAGATAAATAATGTAAGCGCATCTCAAGAAAAATATAATGACGAAAATTGGTTTTCCTGAATTATTATTATCCATGTAAATACCGTTTGTTTCTGTTTAAGTATATATTTTCAAACAAGCCTTTAAGGATAACTTTTGTTTTATACATCATTTAATATAGTTTCTTTATTTTCCTTTCAGAGTGGTTACCGTTATAAAAATAAAAATTAAATAAATAGTGAATCCGCTAATGCATCAATAACTACCTTAATAAATCATGATATCTCATGGACATCTTTTCAAGCGCCTAGGACGGTTATCTAGATTATAGTTAGAATATAATGTAAGGAATATAAAAAAAGAAGCCTAAAATATCTTAAAAAAATTAATTAATTATCATGTCTATATTTCGAATTGCGGCACTATCAGAACGGATTGCGAATATAATAACCTTTCGAAATTTATTCAATTCAGGTATAATTTAGATACGGTCGCATGAACGTAAACAGACTCAAAACTTAACTTATATATATTTAAGTTTTGAGTATGTTTACGTTCATGCGACCGTATCTAAATTATACCTGAATTGATTAAATTTCGAAAGGTTCTGATAGTGCCGCAATTCGAAATATAGGCATGGTAATTATTTAATTTTTTAAAAAATATTTTAGGCTTCTTTTTTATACTTTATATATGTACCGTCAATTAGAGACAGCATGCCTCTCCAATTACATCAAAACCCTCTTTTTCTTTCTTGGCATTACAACTTTACCAGAGTCAGGGCCTCACGTAATATGGCCCGCCAGTCATCTCTGTCGGTTGCTGTTGTCCTTCAGTTGAGAATACTCCTAACCACTTATGTCAGGAATGGCTATACAACAAATAAATAAAAAAAGTTGAGAATAGCCGGGATGGATCTCGTATTGGTTGACACACCATTCATATATCGCAATCGTGGTCTTCCCACTTTTCTGGTGACGTAGATTTTTTCATCCATTATCTTTTCGGGTAAATAGTGTCATCTTCGTAATATGGCCAGACCCCCGGTTGTGACCAACCTTGACAACTCTTATAATATCGGCATTCTTAATGTTATAGTGTTCTTAACGAAATCCTACAATATTACTAAATCCGATGTGTCTCAGCCATGGAAACATACACATGGCTTTACTCAATTTAAGAAAACACGTAGCACACTAAATTTTTAGATTAAACCATTTCTAAAGAACTGATATCATTATTTTATCTTTTTAAGATTAAGATATACCAAGTTATTTTAAAAAAAAATAAATTTTAAACCATAAATTTGAAAACAGCCGCGGCGATTCGAGGAGCCCAGAAGCGGATCTCTACCGAGAGCCTAGTCATCGGGAAGTTCCACTTTGGCTACTAGACACCAAGTGATAATACTATACTGAGCAGGTCTGCACTAAATCAATGTATGATCAATGTTCAGTTATGTATGTATGTGTTCTTTTTATTTATTTATTTTTAGGTTATTTTGTTCTTATTTATTGTGTATATATTCTTTTTCTGTATAATTAATTCTATTTATTGTACAAAGAGTGTGAATGTGATCTCTGAACACTATTATAAATGTTCTTTGAGACAGATTGTAATATTTTTCTATAAATAATTTTTTTTTTTTTTTTTAAATATAATACTCCGTCTCATGGACAATAATTATAATGATAAATGAACACATTCACACCATATATATAGAAAATATAAAATCAACAAAAGTAAAATAATAATAAAAAAAACTATGTACAATAAAACAAATAAAATAACCTAAAGATAAGTAAATTAAAAACACAGTCATACTTATATAAAATATATACAATCAGACAGGAAACTCAAAGCCAGGCTTCTCCCTCCAACTAGAGAAGGAAAAGCAGGACTCTAAGAGATCCATGCGCTACTCTCTCAACCGCGTCACTGGTGCTAAAGCCAGAGGAGTTTGTGCGAGAGCGCTTTAGCCACAATAAATAAGTATTAAAAAAACCAAAAACAACCATAAATATCGATTTATTCAACTCATTTATGTTCTTGAAAATTCATCTTTTATGTAACTCAGTTCAGACAATTTTTTATTGCCGCTCTAGCCATGTAAACCTGTAACTTCTTCAATAGAACAATAAGCAATAACTCAGAGTTTTGACAATTGGGATCTGCTACAGATGGAGTTCCTGATTGATGTAGCAAACCTAATCCGATCGGCAGTTAGCTATCGACACAGCTTTGGAGAAATATTGCTAAATAGCTGATCTACGACCCGCCATCTGTTACAGATCAATTTAGCTCGGCTGGAGCGAACGGTCACAGGGAGTGCTCTGGCTGATCTCATATCGCAGTTAAAAAGATTAGCACACAATAGAGTTGTGCTCGCGTTGGATCTCAGTCAATCTGAATCTGTCGGGCTATAACTTGGGGAGGCTAAGGGAAAAAAAATGATATTTATACATCACAAGTAGATCGAATATTCAATTAAGAGTCATTTAAATTCTCATAAGAAACCGACGATTCTTATGAAACTATTCAAATATGTACAACAACACTGGTAGAATAGCTTTCATGTCAGTGCTTACGGAGATTGATTAATAAATAATGGTCATTTAAAGAAATATAAGAATGGCAACAAAAGGGAAAATAAAATCAGTGCTAAATTATGATAAAGATAGCAATATTAATTGAACCCAAACTTCAAATAAGGTACCAACAACATTTTCGTGAAATTGTAAATATTAAAGTTTTAATTTCGCAACAAAAATTAAAATTCTATTTTGGTGCATAGAAGTATAGAGAAAGGCAATGACTTTTGTGGTGAGGGTTTCACAAGGGATCGTCGTTTAGCAACTAAAATTATTGGTATTATTCATAGGTGGAGAACCTTTTCATTATTAGAGATAGAGCTAATAGAGGCCACAAAAATTCTTTCTATTTACTATTTACTATTTATTTTATGTATCATTAAATATTAGTGTTGCCCAAATGCGAGACTAAGACGAGTCCTGGTCTTGTGCTCACCGTCTTAGTTTTGGTCTTGGTCTTGCGCAAATGTTTCGTAACAGTTTACAGTTACTTATTATCTTATCACTATAGAAATATTACTGTAATTTTTTAGGTAGGAAAAACCTAACTAAGCCCGAATGAAAAATTAGAAGAGTTAAATTCAAAAGTATATTGGTTATGCCGATCCTTTAAGTATAGTAACTAAAATTGTCAGGTATTAGTAACAGTTTTGCCTTAATTTTTATTCAGAAAAATTCGATTTCTTTTTTGCAACCAGTTTCGGTCTTGCAACAGTTACAAAACCAAGACCGATTTTGGGCAACACTACTAAATATACACGCCCACATACATACATTTAATTTCATTCTATAAATTTCCAAATTGTCTTTACTTAAACAAGTGAATATTAATTAATTCTAGCTCTACACTAATAAATATCGAGCAAAATCTTTGGAGGCCACAATATTAGTGTTGCACAGAGGTTACATGCGGCCCACAATTTTCTCCACATATGGTATAATTAATACAACAGAATTTCACGAAACTGTTGTTAAGTCCTTTATTGCATATTTGGAGTCAATTTCATAATTCCTCAGTTTTTTTTATTTTCCTACTGATCTTCACTGCTCTTCAGTGATGCAGGACTGATGGAAGTAAAAAAAAAAAAAATAATAAAACACTTGTTTAATAAAAAGAGGCATTCAGAATTTTAACAGTTGTTTTTGTTTTGGGCCTAGGGGCAAACAATTTTAACAGTTTCTTATAAAGATCATATTGTCAGAAGATTTGCTTCGTCGCTGATACTTAGGCTCTGGTGTTTCATTATCTTTCTGCAACCTTTCGTCGCTTCTTAGCTATTTTCATCTTCATTGCTATGGTTAATTTATGCTATGATTGCATTGTATGGTTTTGAGGCATTTCACCTTTTCTTTCAGCAAATTGATTTCATTGAACATCTACATTTATACACTGCACTCTTTATTAAGTTGTAAAAATAAAATAAAATATACATATACAAAATTTTAGGCTTCCAATTAATTAAAAATATTGAAATAGTTATGCGTATGATACGGACTCAATAAACTAAGTTCTTGCGCCCCAGTTGTAAAAACAATATAGTACCACTGTTAGGACAATTAGCAGTGTATTACAAAGTAGATAACATGTTTAACATACTTTCAAAATGTTTTTGAAGAGAAAACTTATTTAGGCTCATTTTGCACTTTTTTGTGCAGAGTAAATAAGATTAAAAGGTCAAATCTCCGATGTGTAAGGCTCGGGTAAAATTGGCTGGAGTCGACTAATAGATGTGTTTATGTATATGAATTAAAATAACTCAGACCTGCATATTGTACCAAGGAAAATGTTCAGCATTTTATCCTCTTTGTAATGAGTTATTATTCAAAGTTGTATCTAAACACAACGCCGTGTTAGAGAGGCGAAAAGCCGAAAAAAAATAGTGTCAAAAAACAAATGACAACGCGTTTTATTGAAGATATGGTTTGAAGTATCTCAGAAACTAAAAAAAAGGATCTGATTACTGTAAGCGAGGGAATCGTTCAGTACTTCATCTTTCCGGTAATGGGCTATTATTCAAAATTGTAACTTGAAGCGACGCCGTGTCAGAGAGGCGATAAAGGAAAAAAATAGTGTTGAAAACGAAATGATTACGAGTTTTATGGAAGATTTGCATTAGAATATCTCATAAATTAAAAATCGTACCTGCGTATTATAAGCAAGGGAAATGTTTAGAACTTCATCCTCTTTATAATGGGCTATTATTTATAATTCATATTCCATATTATTCATCTCGCCTTGTTGGTTTTTTAGCTTCTTTCGTGTGGTTTAAAGAACACACCTTAGTTTTTTTAATTATATTATATGTTTTATTATTTCAAGGAATTTTATAACGTACAGACTATAATAGATATATTCAATTTCTGTGCCGGTTCAATTAAATTAGCTCAAATAAACCTAGAATATAAATTAGGCCCAACCTTATGAAGAAACCGGAGACCTGAGAATATAACAATGCGGAACAGAAAATCGTGTTGGAGAATCCATTATCCAACTTTCTTGAGATAGAAATAAAGCCAAATGCTAACGATAGGAACTGATCGTGGCTCTTGAGAACTGTAAAAGATCAGATACTGGACCTCGAGCAGACAGATAAAGCTTCGGGCTAAACTGTCCGTTGTAGGACAATGAAGAAAGGCGGTGCGCAGACTCCATGAAAATCTGAAACTCGATAAGAGATCTGTCTGGGATCAGTTTGGGATCGGGGGAAGAGGCTGAGAGACAGGGCCTTTCACAGATAAGTATTCCTCCGACAGGATTCCTTTATTTTATACCCTTATCTATTCTGCCTCAGGTTCTCTGTCCTGCATAATTTTATTGTTTATCGGATCAGTGATATTTGACACTCCTTTGTTAGCCATTTGTTTTTTAAAGAGATGTTATCTGCCGTAACAAGGGAAAGTTTTGAATGCTTATTCCATTGACGACGTTCCTCATTTGAAAGATGTCGTTTCAACATTCCTTATGTAAATTTTTGTCTAAAATAAAATCTTTTCATGTTTACTCTCCGGTTTTATTATAAAAAATTTCGTAGCTGTTGTTTGTTGAAAAATTTTATGATACCCAATACAGAAATATACAAAAATTTGGAATATTTGGAAACAGTCGTCCAGGACCAGAAGACTGAGGTTCTTCGGGCACATGGTCAGGATGAATAGTGAAAGGCTGAACAAGAAAATTTTTGACAAAGTTTGCAGCTATAAAAAAATGGGGGATACGTAAAAAAAAAAAAGAGGAACTAGAGAGACTAAAAATCACGGATAAAGATTGCTTGAACAGAGAGCTTTTTAGGGAAAAACTGAAAGAGTTGGGGTTATTGTAGGTAGGAGGGAGAGACGAGGAAGAAAATGGACTAAGAAAGAGCGAGAGGAACAGTCCAGGAGGATGAAAGAGTATTGGAGTAAGAGGAAGGCTGAGGATGTGAAGAGGAAACGGAAATGATATTCGCGTGGTCCTTGCTAGCCGTTTCGGGGAAAAAAAAAAAAAAAAAGGACAATCGCAATAGTGAAAACATAATTCATTTACGGAAAATATAAACAAAATAATTGTTTAAAATGTTAATTTAATATTTTTTTTTAATTTTTCAATAATATAAATACATAATTCTAGGATGTTCTTGTAAGTTAATTAATATTAATTTATATATTAGTATTTAACTTTAGTGTGTGTATCTGTGAGCAGCCTAGCTCAACAAAAATAATTCCTACAAAAATGAAATTACATATTTAAGTTAGATACTGGGTATTTTATGGAAAACGGCTAAAATGATTTTGATTAAACTTGTCATGCTCATGCCGATGTATGTTTTAGAGTGTGTGTATGTGTGTGAGCAGGGTAGCTAAAAAAAAAATCTCATGAAACTGAAATTACATGTTTAAGTTAGGGCGTATGCGCCAGTGTCGTTAGAGAAAGAAACTAACCCGAAATGGCAGTTTATACCATCCATTTTAGAAATTTTCCAATTTTCTCTGAAAAAACTCAAACGATTTTAATTAAACTAATCAGGTCGACGTGAATGAAACTGTCTGATGAGGTTTAAATGTCCATTTTATCTTTGAATCACCTTTAATATTTTTGATTAGAAACAATTAAAGGTCGCTTATTTTGAGTAGTAACACAAAATGGATAAATATTATTTAAGAAAGAATTTGACAATTAATCAAAACAACAAAGGGTGGCACTAGTTTAAAATTCGTCGAGAAATATAGATGTATAAATAAAGACTATATGTTGCTTTTAAGAAAAATATTGAATATTGAAATATTAAGTATTTAAAAAAAATGAATATTTAATATGTAAGGTCTTAGTAGTCCGTGGTACAGACATCATTTTATCAAATTATTAGCATCCACCTATAACTTTGTAAATAGCTTTATCTCATCGTAACCTAAAAATATTGTATTTGAGAAAAAATATCTACAAAGTTTGTTCTATTTAATTATTTACTATACTTCTTCATCAGTATTATTTATTTACTTGTTATATTTATATTTATTTCTTTATTATTTGTATATATTGTATGAATGAGAACTTTTAGCCCTAATGCTTGTAGCCCTCCAGCAGTGGCTGATTGTATTATTATTCAATAAACAGATTAATGTTTAAAAAAAATAAAAAATTATTTACTAAAAACTAGCGAATGCTCATTTGCTTTCCATTTCAGTCGTAAGATAATATATACAGGACATCGAAAGAAAAGTTGGCCTTCAAAAATAGTAAGCCGTTTTGCGTGACCTCCACCTCCAAAATAACAAGGTTATATAGACCAAACGGCCCAATATTTTTGTAAGCTACCTTTTTTTTCGATTTCATGATTATATTATCTTATTTTCATCTCGATACTGAAAACGTCACAATTCCGAGAATTTTCGCAAATAAAATATTAGTATGTTAAGAAGATATGAAGCTATTTATAAAATTTCAGGCGCATGTTAATAATTTAATAAAAATGGGTCTGGTCTGTACCACGGATTATAGAAGGTAACAAAAGCTAATGATTTTTAATTTTTGTAGTTAATTGTCTCTGCGTTTGTATAATTGGATGGGAAATATACGTTTCCATTGAAAATAAACGGAAACTATTTTTTTTCTTAGATTATAAACCAAAAAAATATAGTTCACAGGGTTGTCATAATTTTTATGAAATTGCTCAAGTCTGTATTTATAATTAAAGAAATATTCTTGAGGTTTACGAGGTTAATAAAAAAAATAATTGGTATTAAATATGGGATGGCAAGTGCTGCATTGCACAAGATTTTTAACTATTATATTTGCATATCGTATAGAATTAATAAATTATATTTATTTAATAGACATTCTTCGCAGCAGAAATAATTATTCTCGAGAGGATAAGACATTTCTGAAAAAAAATCATCGGCCGTGATCTTCAATAATTGAATGAATAAAATTAATTCCACAATATTATCCGCATCAAAGGGGAACATAAAAGCATTTCTTAGAATAAAATTGCACAAGAGGGTATTGTAGAAGCAGCCATCGATTGGAGATGAATCATTGCCAAGGAGAGGTTGCTTCAGAGATCTCTGCGCGCGGAAATGCTCAAGATGAAGGGGGAGTCACGTAGCGATGAGGCGGGTGTCGTATCAGCTGTCTCACTATTTCATAGCCCCTTGTTATGTTAATCGCATTGTGCGGTCTGGCGTCTAAAGGGAGCTGCTGTGGTCATTCGAGATAGCTACAGCTCATTGAAAACTCGCATAAGCCGGTATCGACTCACGGTTATTTTCGAATCTGACCCACGAACACATAGATTGAATATAAAATAAGAATGACATCATTCCAAAAACATCATCGTACGGTATATTCAGAATAAGAGTAAATTAATTTTATTTAAAAATGCGATAATGATTAATAGTCCAGTAAATGAATTATTATAGAAGAAAATGGCGGGACAAAATTTTTGAACATAAATTAAACGTAAAAGTCCCCATTCCTTGGTAATGAGCCAGATGTGGAGGGGAGGGATCACTTATTTCGGGTTTTCATTTATATCAGGAAAACTATAAATCGCATCGAAAAAGACGTTATATACAAAATTAAATCTGATAAAATTTGCAATATGATTGATTTTATACCTTTCTTTGATAGCTGTCTTAGTTTCGAGATATCCGTCCTCAACTGTGGCTAATAATGAAAAAAAAAATGTCTCATATTTATTACTGTTTTTCGATTATATCAGGAAAATAATCCATCGCAATGACAAAGACCGTCTATACAAAATTGAAGCTGATAAAATTTGCAATATGTTTAAAAATATATCTTTTTTATCAATGTGAAAAAAAAAAATTACCTCATGTTTTTTACTGAATTCGACTAGATAACTCTTCATCGCTTCGTTTTAAGGTTGAGTCACGAGAAAAAAAAGGTTTTAATAATTAAATTTTCTTCAAGAATATATATCATTTTAATAGCTTATTTTCAACGGTTCAAAACTTATATCAATTATAACTTTATATAACCATTCTTAGTATTTCCTGAATTTTTTTTTGTTTGTAATATTCGTTATTGTATGCATGTACAATATAACGAGGTTCGAAATTGAGTTCTTATCGTACTAGGAAAAAGTCGTATCACCATGTTCTATTCGGCTCTTGATAAGATCATGAAGACAAGATGGGAAAATAACAGCCCTGATTAAAAGAAAAATGAAGAAGCAAAACCCAAATAACTGATAATTTAGAACTCACTTATTCGCTTTTGACAATTATCTAATGGATTCACGAAAGGAAATTTTCATTTTGTGAGGTATAGTAGATGGACAGAGAGGCGTTAGTAATTTTGAGATGAGAAATTCATGAATATATAGTATTCATAAATAATTGTAGGTAGGATAAAAATAATTGGTCTCGTATTACAACGGATTTGTAGAACAATGGATTCCTACAAGATAGGTTGGGAAGGAATATAGGAGATTTAAGAAAAATGCACCCTGTTCCAGAAATATTTCCGCAAATTACATTAAACTGGATAAAGAAAATCGATGCCACAAATTTTGTGAGAATCATATTCATTAGGACAATGTAAAATATACATTAAACATATTCTATAGTCTAAAGTAAAATGAAAAAGCTAAGATCAATAAGTCAGTTAAGGGTTTCAAATCCCGAATTAATTTAGCTCTATAAGAAAAACAAAAGTTTCTACTTCAAAGCTCAGGAAACCTGCACTTTCTATAACAAATTCATTTCTAACAGCCTGTTCCATATCCTTCTGTACTGTGAAAAGCTAACAGAAAACAGACACAAACATTTACGAGCATTTCTCTTTGCGCCAAGTGATGTAAACAAGATACAAGATATACTTCGAATCGATAGCATAGAGAAACTTAAGAAGGTTTACTGGTTCATAATGTCAGCGTGGAATTCACTGGATTCCCTAAGATCTGATGTTCCACACACCAACCAAGTGCTATGACTAAGGATAATTGTAGGTCAGTTCAATTGATTGTTTCTTTTTTTTTTTTTTTTGTTTTTTTGTTTTATTGATAATGTATATAGAAATTAATTGGAATGTAATGAAGTATTATTGTTTAGTTATTGTTTTTATAATAAGTCAATGCACAGTTATGATAAACTAGACTCATGTAGGTGAAATAAAGTTATTCATATATGTACGATTTATACGAGATTGTAAAATAATCTTTAACAAATAAATTCTATTCTATTCTATTCTATTCTATTCTATAATTTATTTCTATCTTCTTGAAGAAATGAAAGTAAAATGAATCTTAAGCATTAAAAATCGAACTCCTTTAAAGATTTATCGAATGATAGTGATCTAAAACTGAATTGCTGTGCAAATTTTTCGGAAGGATATTAATTTTATTTTTGTTTCCTCAACTAGGACTTTTTTTTTACTGCCTTGCCTATTATAGTCTACATTATTTCTTCCTCACTGATGAAAGGTGAATCGATATAAATCATTGAGGAGAAATTGTCGTAAAATACTTTAGAGCTAGAGACACCATAAAGATAACTTGCCTATACTTTCGAACCGAATCTTTACTCAATGACCACCCACCTGGTTAGGGTTTATTGAATTAGGAATTAATGGGCATCGATAGAAGAAGACAAGAAGAAAGCTGTGGAAGGAAACCCCACGTCTTGGGGACAATTACAGCCGTCCTATTGGGCTTTCTCCCGCGGTTCTTCCCATTGTCAGCATTCGGAGAATTTCCCTCAGAGGGAGCAGTAATAGTAGAAATCGCCTTGAATCGGCCGCTTTTTGTATTTTGTCTAGGATCACGTATAAAAATAATTTAATTTCCACATTTATAATTTCTCGATCAAAACGGCAATATATAATTTTTAATTTATGTTGTAAAGATTGAATCAGACACATACTTAGTAAACCAATTTGAACCTCCTTATAATAGTCCGGGAGTCTGAGGCAAAATAAGGTGTCATATTCCATACTAAGGTTTATCTTTACCAGCATGTACCCGCTGGAATACAAAATGGCTCCCATCTCCATGCGTCAATCCTCGTCCACAAATTCCTTCAAACAACTACTGTTCCATCACCTACTCCACATTCAAACTTCCCTTAACATATAAAATTACTTGCATCTGTACACTGTTTAATTTCAATATATTGTACAACTGAAATAACAATTGTAAATAACAACAGTAAATAAGTTTGTATTTTTATTATCATGTCAGACTAAGACCCATAAATTTGTAACTCTGTTATTAATCTCAGGGAACAGTAGTCCCAGAATAAAATTATTTTTTCATTCATTCATTCATTTCATTAAAAAAAAAAATGGCGGTCAGATGAAGATAGAGATCCTTGCTATATAGTTAGTAAACGTAGAGAGGGCTTACAGATGAAGAAAGCCATCAACCCTTTCAATTTATAGTATTTACAGTCTTATGACATAAAATAATAGTCAGATACCTCATACCCGTTGGTTGCAAGTTGTAAAATTGAATTTACGATTAAAAAAATTTACTTTTTTTGCTTATATCAGTGAAACTATGCGTTCTATCTAAAATAATCTCAAATTATTACCATCCGGCTGAAACTTAGTAAAAAGGTTCATCTCATCATAACCTAAAAATATCTTATTTACGAAAATTCTCGAAATTGGTGCGTTTTCAATCTGGAGGTCGGCAAACTTTGTCTATTTAATTAGGTACTGAAAACTGGAAAGTACTCATTTGTTTTCCACTGAGTTCGTAAGATAATTTGATCACAAAATCGATAAAAAAAGATGACCCACAAAAATATTGGGCCGTTTGGCATATATAACCTCGTTATTTTGATAATTTGGGGTTGTAGGTCCCGCTAAATGGCTCAATATTTTTTAAGGCAACCTTTTTTCTTGACTTTGAGCTCAAGCTATCTTGCGATCCAAGGGGAAAGCAAATGAGTATTTACGAGTTTTTAGTACCTAATTAAATACACAAATTTTGCCGATCTCCACATTTAAAACGCCACACAATTCCGAGAATTTTCTTAGCTGCGAATTTTGAATTTCCGAATTGCGAAGTTAAATACGGATAATAATAACTTGATAAAAAGGGGCTTGTAACACGGATTACAACATTTTATTTTTTAAATATTTTTTTCTATATTGTTTAGATGATATGTTAACTAGTATTGTTGTATAATTCAAAGTATATAGTCAGATGGTCAAGTTTTTCTTTTCTTTTACTTATTCTGCCGCTCCTCACCTTTTCGGTTATATGTTTTTTTTCTGAGGCAACGAGGGCGCAATTAAAGGCTTCCTCCGAACCACGATTTGAACTCGTAAACTTGAGTTTGATGGTCATGTCGTCGATCCACAGCCAAAACTGCGAATGTGGTTGAAAAAATGGTTCAAGTGAAGATGGGATATGCGATCGATCTAGGATAGCAATGTGTAAAATAAGCCAAATAAGTTATTTTAACTAACGATGGTTAATTTATAATAGCTATCTAATGTCGTGGGCGGGGTGGCCGAATGGGCTAACGAGTGTGCACAGCACCGCCGTGGGACATATGAGACAACAATGAAAAATAGTTCCGAGATCGCATCCCAGTGCCGGGGGTGTCTTTTAAATCCCCCCCACACTCCATGGTCCGGGATAACACCGTATAGACTTAAAAGCGAGGAAGGGGAGGACAAAAAAAAAAAAATAATAAAAAAAAATAAATAAAAAATAAAATAAAATAATAATAATAATGTAGAATAATAAAAATTATAAGTTAATAAAAATATAGTTGAAGTTAAGCACTATTACATTTAGTTGTATCCATCATCATACAATGGTGGATAACGATAGCATATCGTAAGAAACTGATCAATTTTATACTATTATTTTTTTAAATAAATAAAATAACTATTAAATGAATAACTACAATTATAGTTACTAACTTACTACTATTGAAGATCCAGTTTACCTATAAGAAGCCTGAACTGCGAACATGGAGTTGATCACAAGTCCGGATCAGAATTCCCGCTCTTGGCCTGGATCTGGAAGGACGGAACGGAGGACGTTTCGACTAAGTCATCCAATTCATCAGGTCAGCCAATAACCGAAGGGGAACTGAGCCATGTAATTACTTGTCAACGATAAATCTCGACCGGGAATATTATAGGAAAATACCGCGGTAATCTGGTGAAAGATTGAGGTTACTTCAGGCATCGTTATTGAGTCAAGGTTATCAGAATCAAATATTATTAGGATACTCTATATGACCTTGAATTTCTCATTAATAGTTTTATAGAATTGGATGGACTAAGGGAGAGAGGATATATTAGAATGTTCGCAGCAATATCCATTGAAATCTACGATCCCACGTCTGTACCATTGATAGCGACACCACAACTGTAAACCAGTCAACCGAAGGTCAATGAACAAAGTAGTTCCTTATGGAAGACTGATATTAGTTTAAATAAACTATAATAAAAACTAGAATAATTATAAATAAAAATGAAAAAAATCAAATCTAGTAAGTTAGCCTATCGTTTTTCGGATTTACCATCTGCATATATATTTTTTTCCACATCCCTTATTTATTTTTTTGATGTCTTCTGTGGTCTAAGTAATCTCATTATATTGCATATTTAGCATTTTAAGGAGGTATATATTCTCATAATGATTTCTTGTTTATTTATATTTCAAATTCAAAATATGGCGATGGAGCTCACCCTTCTTTTTATGTTGAACACTAAAATTTTATTTTTATAAATGTTTTGAACTTTTCAACCATCAGGATAATTTCAGCTCTATACAATTGAATCGACTTCTACATAGGCATATATAACAAAACTAACGCTAACAAATACAATTTAAAGTTTAGGAAGTTAAAAATAGTTACAGTTGAATACGATGGTAAAATTTAATTAACGATATAAAAATTGAAAGTTAAATATTAAAAGAAGATGAGTTAACAAAGACAATTAAAATAAACATTAATGATTTAAATAATAAAAGATAAAAATACGGTTTAAAATATAAAAACTAATATTAAAAGAAAAGAAGTTAAAGAGTGCAGATTGAATACTAAAAATTACACGAAGGAATGTTGACAAAAACTTTAGGATTAAAAATCAAAGATTAAAAGAAATGCCAAGGATAGTTCTGATAATGGGAAAATGGATCCAGAAACGTTAAATATATAGTAAAATGCAACAAATATAAAATTTTGATTTTATTCTCAACAAATGAATAGATTCAACAGCTTCCTAGCAAAATAAGAAAATAATTAATAAAAATTAAAACTATCGTTTTCAGAAAGCGTTAGAAACTATAATAAATTCTGATCGTTAAAAAAAAATATAATTGTCATGCATGTTTCATATAGAATGTAGGGCGTAGTTGAAGGGAACATCGATATTTCGATAATATCTACCATTGATGGGTATCCTTAAGTAGAGTTGAATAGCACGCGTGAGACCCTTCTCATTCAGTAAAC
This sequence comes from Nezara viridula, assembly GCA_928085145.1. Lineage (NCBI taxonomy): Eukaryota > Metazoa > Arthropoda > Insecta > Hemiptera > Pentatomidae > Nezara > Nezara viridula. The sequence goes on along the minus strand of OV725077.1, from coordinate 179,855,147 downwards.
TCTATTAGTAAAATTAAATCTGTTAGATATTTCTCAATCTAAGGCCACGAATTTTCAAAGAAATCTATTTAGGATGCAAATAAATTAGCATTTCGCTAAATCCGATCTACGGGCGAATAAAGGCATGATTGTTAATTTTCAGAAAAAAACTGAAGATGAACAGAAAAAAGCTAGAAAATTAATAACGGAAGAAGATTGTCCGGAATGGCGGTCATAAATAGACTAAATAGTGGCAGAACTATTTTATTAAAAGCCAACGTTTCGACCCGACTTTGCAGGTCTTCTCCAGGGAGATGTTTCAGCCTATTTATGACCCCGGACCATCTCCTTCCTTTATAATGCGACGGTCAACTATTAAATATTGAATAGAAAATTAATTTTAACAAGATCGGTGGAAGAATGGATATTCCTATTAATTAATTTAAATAGGAAAATAACATCTTTTTTGATGAGCCTATGTGCTAAAGAATCAATATTCATATTTCAAAAATGTTTATAATATCGACGAAAACCGATATTTCGATAGCATCGATAGTCATATACTGATATTAATATTGAAGACAATATTGATACTGAGCCTTCGATTTACTATCTCTATATAATACAGTATTATACTTATATCTATGAACACTTGAATCTAATTGGAATGATAGAACCTGAGAGACAGAAGAAATACCCTATGGTGGATTCGACGGTAAGGCACTACGACCATCGCCTTTGTCCAGCTGTGAAAGAGCTATTGCCACCTAAGAATAATGCATTCGACCCGGTAATGTTCCGCTTCTCTTCATCAAAACATTCGCTCTTCTTCGATTGAATACTAAGTAAGAGCACGACCAGAGCTTCTGGTACGATTTTAGGTGATTTTTTATTTATTTTTAGGTCAAATTCGTTTTTGAACTTGGGGTCGGTGTGAAAGGGAATATAAGAAATGGTATCAATCGTTTATATATAAATTAAATGTTTATCATTTATGTTAAGAATTTTTTAAAAGTGTTTCGTAGTGCTTCAGTTGCAATTTGTTGACGTTGCTCCAATGCAATACCAATATAATATTAATAACATCTACTCGATAATAAGTTTCAAATGTATAAATAGGAATAACAAACATGACATTGAGTCAAAGACATTTCCTCAACAACAGGTTCTGTGTTGGAAAAATTCGTTCCTCAGAGTATTCAAATTCAAATACCCAGCCCCACAATAATCTCAATCAATGATCAATGGACAGAAATAGACCAGGACAAACAGAACTTTCTCCTCTCTTTCAAAGACATTGAAACCGAAAAATCTCTAGAAATCTAATTGAGGGTGTAAAGTGCTATCGTTTATATAAAAGAATACGGCCAGGTCTCGCTAATGTTGTTGTAAAAAAAAAAACAGAACAAAGAAAGTAAAACTGAGTTCCCTTTCGTAAAACATAAGTTCTCAAGGAAAATGAGAGAGGAACTACTGACCTTAATGAGAGAAATGTAGAGTAGGTCCATATTCATGACATTAGATCAACACACAATGACTTTTATAAAAACAAGACCTACATAAAATCTTATTCAAATAAAACTGCCATAGTACATTTTTCAAATAAAATAAGCTAAATGAGAACGCTATTTCACTTTCACATATTTGACTTAATTTGCATATTCATCAAGATGAACAATTCACCAGACTAACAAGAAAAAATTAGTTTCAGTTTTCGTCTTATCAGCAAATATGGAAGAAACTGATGCTCATTTAAGCAATAAATAATAACTGAATTCGTTTTAGAAACTGTTCCTAAGATAAAATCTCAAAATAGGGATTTATAACTGGTGTACGGCGGAATCTCGGGAGAATTCGAGGCCAAACGCCTAATGAATTGCGCAATACGTTTTGTTCTTGGAATCTCGAAAGATACCCATATAACCCAGTATCACACCAAGTTGAAGTGGCTCTATCCATCCAACCACCGTCTGTGCTTCCAAGCTACCTTTCTATACCAGGTCATCAGAACTCAGCGACCTTCCTATATTTTTCACAGCCTACAATTTAAATATTTCATTCAATCCCGTCCTACTAGATCCCGTACTTCCGACCACTATCCACCTCCTCACCACATTATTGCAGTTGACAAATTCTTTATAATTCAAGCCGTCTCCTTCTGGAATACCATCCCTCCCGATATCCGACATGCACAATCAGTTTCCTCATTTAAATTTCACCTTTTTAAACACCTACTCCTTTTCCAACCCCATTGATCTCGAAATGTACATAAGAGAACTTTTTATGTTCGCAAGAAATGATTTTGTTTACTTAAGTTATTTTATTGTCCCATGTTTGTTTTATAAATATCTGTATTTTTTTTCTTCTTCCAGTATTTTAATTTTAATAAAATATGTAAATATTTAAATTAGTGTATGGCCACTCAGGCATTTTTTCTGTATGCATAATTTGCCCCAAAGGGACAACTTTCCCAGGATAATAAAATAAAAATATTTTTATTTCATTTATCGTGTTATCTAATTATATTTTTCAAAGACCGTTCCTCCGTAACTATTGAACGTAAATAGCTCTATCGTGGCTCTAATTGGAACTGATACAATACACTACAAAGTAATTTTTGATATTTATCTTCGTAGGAATTTCTGATTCTTTGATATTTGAAAAAGTGCAATATCTTGTGAAAACAACATAAATTTGGAATTTTGTCCATTATGAACAAATGTTATTCTTCAAACAAATAACAAAATTTAGATCAGCTATTGCTGCTCTGTGAACTGCTTAGTGAACTCTAACTGCTTTTATCAATGGAGATGAACTTAATTTTTCTGATAGAATTCAAAAGAAACTGCCATTCAATTGAGGAATCTTGTGTTTTAGGTAACTATTGGAGTCAAGAAGACTGACTATATGTTATGTTAGTAACGAATACCAGACACAATAAGTGATGCAATGTAGGTCAATTTTGAAGTCCATTCGCATAAATAGTATTATCGAATACCAAGTACTCCACAATTATAATACGATTACTTATATTAGTTCTATATAAATTATTTGCAACCGCCTAGTTCACCATTATTGAACACTTTGGTCACATACGAGGTAGTGGTGATTCACCAGGAAGGGCCGACCATATCCCAACATTGCACCGCCAGGATGAAAGGCCGATGATGTCAGATCTTATCCTGTTTCTGGAAGGCCGTGAACTTTATTGATCCGCATTGAAAAGGTTAGAATGGGATATCCGAAGCATCTTAAAAAAACATCACGATTCGAAATATAACGAATGAAAAATGTAAAAATATGATTTAGCTTTCTCGCAGAATTGTGGCCCTCTTGCCTGCGAGACACTAGCAATGATCTGTACCTCGAGTGGAACGCTATCAATAATTCCCATCAATAGATATTATCAACACAGTAGAAACTACAATTCTTTTTACGACATCGCTGTTTCATGGTCTGTTTGTTTTTAAAGTATAGAGTACATAAGGCATAGTAAAAATCGACCATTGTTTTAGCAAATAGAAACAAGGGAGGCAGAAAATGTAGGTTAAAGAATGGATCGTAAACCTTTGGAAAGAAATACTTTTGCCGAGGCGGAACCGTTAAAATCACTCATAATTTACGCCTGAGTTCAAATAATATTGAAAAGCTATTTCTCTAAAAAAAACAACAACCCAGAACTCAACTATTAATTTCCGAATTGCACACACACAAAAAAAAAAGAATTAAAGCATTTCCTTAAATAAAATGCTAAGATTTTAATTAGTTATTATACCGAAAGTGAAAAAAAAGAATCAATTTATTTAAAAAAAAAAAATTAGAAAAATTCACTGCGACAAAATAATAGAATTATTATTTAATAAGGAAGAATTACATTAACCATTTCTTGATTTTTTCATGACATATTTCGGATTTCTGAGCCAATCTTGAAGAACAATTTTAAATGAATTTTATTATTATTTCCAATAACATTCATTGTAATATTAATCATTAAAAAAAATATAGATAAAAAAAATTCCCATCATGGGCAAAATCCTAGAAAAACTCATCTTAAAAAGCCTGTATTCCATCCTTGATTCTAACCACATTATCCCAGATCACCAATTTGGATTCCGCACATCCCATTCCACGATCCAGCAATGCCATCGTGTGGTGGACATAGTCTCCTCTGCATCTGAGCGCAATGTACTGCACAGGAGTTTTTCTCGATGTTGAACAGGCGTTTTATAGAGTTTGGCATCCTTGATTGATGTACAAACTCCGTATATTCCTACTACCTACATACTTTCTCATTATCCGTTTCTACCTTATTGAGCTAGGAAAAGGAATACATTATAGATACTTCAAAGTAAATCAAAACAATACCTATTCATCCTTTTACTCAAAGTATGATGGTGTCCCTCAAGGTAGTATCCTAGGTCCTATCCTTTGCACAGTGTACACAGCTGATACCCCAATCCATCCCAGCACTATCAGCACCAAATATGCTGATGGCACATGTATCCTATCAGTTAATAACGATCCATCAATTGCATACCAAACTCTTCAATCACATATTACAAGCCTTTAAGAATAGTGTCAAAACAGGAAAATTAAAATAAATCCCAATAAATCCCATCAAATTACATTCACTCTTCGACGTGAACTTATGACTTCCTGTCCTACAGTATCCTTTAACAATGCCCCACTTTTCCCTGTTGAACAAATCCGAAGCATAGGACTCCATCTGGACAACGACTCACTTGGAATCCTCATACAAAACTGAAACGACAAGAAACTGTTTGACGTTTTCGACTACTTTAGCACTTACTAGACAAACGCTCTAAAATTTCTGTATATTTCAAAAGACTCCTATACATGACTATAATAAGGCCAATCTGGGCTTACGGAATTGAGCTTTGAGGCTCCACTAAACCATCGAATTTCTCTCGTATCCAATCCTTACAATCCAAAATCCTTCGTAAAATCCTCAATGCTCCTTATTTTGTCACAAATAAAAGCATTCATAACGACCTTAACGTACCATGTGTCTCCGATTTAGCCAGATCCAGATTTCTATCCTTCCATAATAAGCTTCAAAGCCATCAGAACCCTCTCGTTTCAAACCTTGCTACCTTTATGTATTTTTAATTTATACAGTTGTAAGTCTTATGAAGAAATAAAAAAAAAATCGGTTCTCAAACTTAGCTGGTATATTCACATTAAAATAAGAATTACTTAACATATATTTACAATGCAATACTCAGGACGACCAAATTTCCTATACAATGGAAATACTCATACATTACAATGATTCATAAACCAAACAAAGACAAATACACCTCTTCATCATATAGGCCAAGTAGTCTACTCCCAATATGATCTAAAATCTTTGAAACACTACTGTACAAAAGACTCGTTAACATACTGGCGGACGGAAAAATAATACCTGACCATCAATTTGGATTTCGACCACAACTTTCAACAATCCATAAATTACACTAGGTGACTGACTACATTGCAACAGCACTGGAGCAAAAATTGAATGCAGCTGAAGTATTCCTGGATGTCGCTCAAGTATTCGATAGAGTCTGGCATAAGGGCCTTCTCTTCAAACTTAAGACGATACTCCCTTCTACCTAGTATCTCTCCCTTCAATCTCTTCTTTCTGACAGATTTTTCTCTGTCTGCCAAAGCTCAGAACTTTCTTCATTAAGACCAGCCATAGCAGGAGTTCCTCCGCTTTTATACATCATATACACACACGACAATCCTAACAGTGCCAGAACTATTATAGCGACTGAAGCAGACGATACAGCTATTCTAACAACACATAAAAACAACAACGCCAAGAACACACGTCTCACAGACTTTACAACATCATTTAACGAACTAAACGATTGGTGCAAACTCTAGAAAATTCGAATTAACCAAGACAAATCACAACATATCAATTTCACTCTTCGACATGGAACATGCCCTCCCATTTACATTGACAATGCCGCAATTCCTCAAACAGACAAAATACAAAATCTTGGACTGACATTCGATAGAAGAATGACATGGGGTCCACATATCAACAAAAAAATTAGATGCTCAAAATTAAACTTAAAACAAAAACTAAACACTTACAATTACCTACTTAAGCCCATATGGACCTACGCTTCACAAATTTATGGGACAGCCAAAACGACCCCCATAAGAAAACTACAAACTTTTCAATCCAAAACTTTTAGGCCATAACTAAAGCTCCATGGTACGTCACAAACATTACATTACATAAAGACCTTCAAGTGCCAACAGTTAACGATCACATACGAACACACTACAAGCGATTTCACAATAATATACATGGACATACTAACGCACTTATACAAATTATGGCTACATTTACCATGCCCGAAAACACACTTAGAAGGCTCAAAAAGAGCTGGTTGAGGGATTTCCTCGCTTAAAAAAAAGCTAAAATCAAGACAGGAAGAGATGCCGCTGGGCATTCCTCTCCATCACGCCGATCAAGCCACCACCTGTACTCTTACGAACAGCAGACCCTCTAATTGTCATAGCTTATGACAGGTATAGGTAAAGAAATAAAGTTTAAAAAAAAATGTTGAAATAGTAAATTTAGTCACCTCCTTCCTATAAAGTTTTGAACTTTTGAGCAATAAAATTATTTTTATTATTATAACAGTTTGCATTTATTCGAGTTTAATTATTTTAAAATTTTATCTATCACTACTGCATAATCTTATTATTCAAAAGGTAAAATAAATTGCGGTATATCGTTATTTTTTTCAGAACAATAAATAACCTACTAAATTTTAAATTGTGTTCAGTGACATTGGTTTTATGTTTACTTTTTTATGTTATTAGGAACTTTTGGATGATTTTTCATTTAATGAAAAAAAATACATTTGTATAGATTTTATATAATAGTGGGGTAATTGCAAATACAAAAATTTTTTTTTGCATTATGTGACTAACGGTACTTATAGATGAAGCTGGTATAGTAATAATAACTTTGATAGATCTGATTAATGATATGGGTTGATTGTTATTGATGACCTCTGAGTTCAATGCTCCGCTACAGGTGGCCTTCGGGGGCTTTGTGGTCGTATAACTATTTATAAAACCAAATGGGATTGGCTAGGTCATGCCGCTAGTGGAGACTAAAACAACTCGTATTGTAAATTCACCGTCTCTCGAAAGAAGGACAATTGAAAGGAAGTTCATAAAATTTGAGGAAGGAGTTTATCTTTCGCTATTTATAATTTAGTGACAAAGTTCAGAACTTTACTCCATAAAACTGATAGATCCAGCAGAAAAACGAATTATAATCATCCATATAGCAAAACTATACTCAGCTCTACCAAAACGTACAGAGACGAATTCATAAAACCATGAGAGCATATTGCCCATCCGTGCAAGTTAATCAAGTTAAAAAATTGTTGAATAATTCAACTTTCACACGCTGGTACTCACACTGTGAACAAGAAAGTAATTAGTTAGTCCTAAACTATTGATAAATAATAATTTCACTTTCGTTACTTATCTTGATGAATGTGCTGTGAATAACAACGTGAAAGTTATTGTATACTTTATCTACAATATTATGAATAAATAAAACATAAACAATAATTTAATTTTTGTTTATTTAGAAATATTACATTCTGTCACATCAAGGACATTTATAATAGTGTTCAGAGAAAGCACACTCACACTCTATTTACAATAAAAAAAAAATAAATAATACAGAAACTTAATAATAATAAATACAATAAAATAAAATAAAAATAAATACAATAAAATAAAATAAATGTATATAAACAAAAGAACTAACCTAATCATACACACTCGGGCTTGAGCGGAGGATCTGGCCATTGCCAAAACTCCAATAGATGCTTATTTACAAAAGGTCTCTGGGCCACTGCCGCTTCAACCTTCGAGGAGGATTGTAAGGATGGGTGATGCTGGATAGAAATTGTGCAAGGGGATTTGGATGATAGGTAAGGTTTTGGTGAAATTTGGAGAATTTTTCTAGAATAAGGTCTAGGACAAATGGGATATTAAGGTCATGGTGTAGTATTTTGTTATTTACATTGAACGGAGCATCAACTATTGTTCGAAGGACTTTAGATTGAAAGGATTGAATACGTTTGATGTTAGAAGCTTTTGCTGTCCCCCACAGTTCAAGTCCGTATGTCCATATAGGTTTCAGTATTGTCTTGTAGATAAGTAATTTGTTTTCAATAGAAAGTTTGGATTTTCTGTTTAGTAGTCTGTATAGCTGGCCGTATCGTCGGTTGAGTTCTTGTCTTTTGAGTCTAGTATGTGGGTTCCACGTTAGTCTTCGGTCTAAATGAAAGCCAAGATACAGGACTGTGTCTGAGTAAGGAAGCTGGATGGAATTAAAGTGTACTGGTGGACAGGAACTGCGTCGGAGTGTAAAGGTAGTGTGTTGGCATTTAGATTCATTAACTTTAATGCGCCAGTTATTACACTAGTGCTCAATCAAGGTGAGGTGGTTTTGGAGATTTAAGGATGTTGGGATCTGAGTCGGATGATAGAATGGCGGTGTCATCAGCAAAAGTTGCCAGGAAGGTATCGGGATGGACAGGGATATCGGCGGTAAAGAGGATGTAAAGGACGGGACCCAATACGCTACCTTGAGGAACACCTGCCTCAATTGGATAGCAATGCGAAAATTCAGTACCGCAACGAACTCGGAAGGTACGATCTGAGAGGTAGGAACGGAGAACAAGGTACAAGGACTGAGGAAGATAGTTTTTCAGCATGGAAAGAAGCCCGGCGTGCCATACCCGGTCGAAAGCTTGAGCTATGTCCAGAAATGCACCCGAGCAATATTGCTTGCTTTCCAATGCTGCGGAAATATGATCAACCACTCGGAGTCCTTGTTGGACTGTAGAGTGTTGTGAACGAAATCTGAACTGATGGGAAGGAAGAGTTTGGGATTCTATAAAGGGTAGGATGCGTTTCAGGAGGATCTTTTCAAAGATTTTTGAGAGAATCGGAAGAAGGCTAATTGGTCTGTAGGACGTTGAGGTGTTGGGAGGTTTGCCTGGTTTCGGAAACAGGATAATAGTGGAATGTTTTCACAAAAGAGGAAAGTGGGTGGTTCGTTGGATGCTATTGTATATGTATGTAAGGAATATGACAGCTTTAGAAGGGAGTTGTTTAAGGATCTGAGAGGTAAGGAGGTCGTATCCAGGTGATTTACGGGTAGGTAGTTTTTGTAAAAGGAATTTGACCTCAGAAGGATTAACTGCTTTAGGCGGTAAGGAGAGTGGGATGGGTGAATTAAGGAATTCCTCTACTGCTGACGTGTGGGTGGGATTGGATTCTGGATGAGAGGTGAATGTAAGGGAAAGGTGTTTGGCGAATTCTTCGGCTCTATCTTCGTCAGATGCTGCCCAAGAGCCATCACCTCGACGGAGAGGATGTGATATATGATGGGGTTTTAGGATATGTTTGGTGGTCTTCCATAGGGAATTGTCATGAGAGAGGGAAGTGAGGTAGGAGTTGAAGGATTGGGATCTGAAGGTGGCCAATTCTATCTTTAGTTTTTTGCAAAAATAATTATAGGATTGACGTTCGGTGGGGTGTCTAGTACGTTGCCATAATAATCTGGCACGGCGTAAAGTATGGATTAGGTCTATGAAGTGTTGAGGTAACTTATTTTTCTTATGAGTTCTTGAGGAGTGGTTTGGAGAGGAAGCAGTCCAGATTGCTTGTTGGATAGTGGTGGTAAAAAATTGTACGGTATTGTCAAGGTCATCTGGGGTTTTCAGGGTCATTCTGAGGTCAATTTTATCGGTAAGGATTTGGTGAAAGAGTTTCCAGTTAACTGGGCCTCTGATGAAGGACGGTGGAGAAGACTTAGGAATAGGAGCTAGAGATAATTGGAGTAATAATGGACTATGATCTGAGGATAGTTCGGCAAGAGGGCTAAGGGAATGATTAAGGGGACCTAAGCCACTGTGGATGAAAAAATCAAGGATATCGGGATTGCGGTTAGGATCTGTGCTCCAGTAGGTAGGTGAGTTGGGTGGAAGGAGACTGAAACGTTGGGTATTGAGTGCAGACAGAAATGTTCTGCCACGAGAATTCGTGGTTCTTGAACCCCAAACTTGATGCTTGGCATTTAAGTCTGCACCCAGGATGAAATGATGACCTAAGGAGTTGAGGAGAGAACTGAACTGGACTTTGGATATGGATCTGTTAGGAGGGCAATATGCTGATGCAAGGGTGACTGGAAAGGAGAAGGCTTTGATTACAATAGCGGTTGACTGTAGGAAATCTTGAGTAGGTAATGGGAGTAAGTGATGGGAGAGGGATTGGTGTACGATGACAGCAGTGCCGGCATGTGCTCTGCCATCAGGGTGGTCAGTACGGTATGTTAAATACAGTGGGATTTTTAAATGCTGTTTTATGGTCAGTCGAGTTTCTGTAATTAGGGCTACGTCAATGTTCTTGTCTTGTAGTAAAGCTTTTAGTTCGTCAACGTGATTTCTAACACCATTCGCATTCCAAAGGAGAATGGACATGGGTTTTGGGATGTGGGTCATTAAGGATTTTTTAAAGGAAGGATGAGGTGAGATACGAGATTTGTAAGGAGTGATATGAGTGGAGTGACTAGGGATTTGAAATCGGTGAAGAAAGATGATAACAAACTAGTGAGATCTGTTGCATTTGAAGGAGGAGGAATATGAGGAATTTGAGGTTGTTGATGATTATGTGTGTTAGGATGAACAGAATATTGAGATTGGGGCTGAGGTAGTTGCTGCGGCAGGGCTTCACATGTATTATTGGGGTTCTTACCTCCAAGTAGTTCGGAGTATGATAAATTATTGTTAACAATTCTAGAAGGTTCTCTTCTTGGTCTGGTTGTCTCATCTTGAATCCGGTTCTTCTGGTATCTGGATTTGAGGCTCTTATAGGTTTGGCAGCCTTTGTAGTTGGCCGGGTGTCCCTCCTGGCATAGTGCACACACTGCAGGATCTTGTATTGGTTTGGTGCACTCCACAGATTTGTGCTGTTCACCGCATTTCACGCAACGCGGCAGATGGTGACAATAAGTTTTCGTGTGGCCATACGCCTGGCAATTGTGGCACTGCACAATTTCCTTCTTGGGGTATGGCTTCTCTATCTTCACGATAGTGTAGTACAATCTCTTGATATCATATATTTTTTCAATGCCAGGTGATGGCTCTAGATCCACGAAAAATAAAGGTAGTGGAACTTTATTACTCACTCCTGGCTGCTCCTTATTCTCCTTCAGAACGTTGGTTACCTGACGCACTTTGAAACTAAGCGTCGCTAGTTCTTCTTTTATCACTTCAGTTGGGGTTGAGGAGTGTAAATTTCTTACCACCACTCGTAGCGATCTCTCCTGTTTCAGCTGGTACGTGTGGAAATTTGCATTCGTTTCTGACAGGTACTTCACAATTTTTCGGTAGGCTTCTGCAGTATCAGGTGTTATTTTTGTGTCGTTAGTCCTGTTGAGGCAAGAATAACTGCCGGAGCAGATTTCGTTTAGTTGTGTACACAGTAGTTGAAAATTTTTGATATTTTTTACAAATATCGGAGGAGGACTTGGTTCTCTGGGTACTGCTGCTGACTCCATTACTTCTCTGTCATTATGAAGCACTTGGAACGGGTTTGGAGTGAAGAAAGGAGATTCTTCAACCATTTCTTGCGAAGAGGTACCTGGTTGAGGCTGAGGTTCTGTATCTGAAGTTTTCACTGTGGTTATTGGAGCTATTTCTCGCAGGCAGCGACGAGTTTTTTGTTTCACTGGTGAATCACGAGGGGTACTAACGCCGTCTGACCGAGTCCTCTTAATGGGCACCTTACTGGACATCACTGGCTGACAATGCCGCATATCATAAGAGAAGAAAAATAAAAAAAAAAAATAAAAAAAAAAATAAATAAATAAAAAAAAAAATGTAGCAAACTGTAAATAACAACATCTCTGGTGTACACTTCAACTGTATTCAGTAAATAATCAAAGAGATTCCGCTGAAAAATAGGCAACAACTGAGAGAAGATTTCAGAACACGTCCTTCGCACCAGCTGATCCACTGCCTTCTTCAAAACATAAACAATAAGGAGCGTTGAATAAATCGATGGAATAATGTGGTTAAGGTTCCCAATGGCCTATTTGGCATGGATTAAATAGGATGTGGGCTCACAGCTTGTCTATGAAAAAAAAAAATGGGGAAAATCTTTAAGAAGGTCTAATCTTTAAACTTATTAGATCTTTAAAATATATTTTATGGATTATCAATATTAAACTTGAAATAACTGCTTTAAAAATAACTTTCAATAACTGAAAACTGAAAGACTAGAGTAAAGAAATTTTAAAAAGCTATTGATAAATAATATGGTATTTATTTTAGCTTTTGTTTTATAATTTCCAATAATGAACCATTGTAATCGAACAAAAAAGTCAAAAACTTAACTCCCTCTCAAAATTTGAAGTTTTATGTTTCTGGATACGTAGAATTCGAAAAACGAAATTTTTTTTTTGTCCGTCCGCAGTCCTCCGTCCGCTCATATTCTCCGAAACTACTGGACTTAATTTGGATTTAAAAACACAGGTCACCCGAGGATGATCGACATTTCTATCCGCCTTTTCCTTACAATTTAGCGGAAAGATATGGTCTCTAGATTTTTTTTAATATGTTATATTGCAAAGGTTATATCCTTTGTTTTGGTTTTTGAATGTGTATCTGAAGTAATGTTTAGGACAGTAATTGGAATCACCTTTTATTTATTTTTCTTTGTCTCTATGAAGGTAATGTTAGATGCATAATGGTTTAGGAATAATAAACCATTATAAAATAATTTGCAGCGTTTTTTTTTTTTGTATTATTTAAGCCATTTGATTTTCGAATTTTAACCTAATTATTTCTGAATTTCAAATTTTTAAAGATATGTTTTGTATTAATCAATACATAGTTTTTACTTGGAGCAACTGCTACATTTAGTTCTTTAAACTATGTAGAATTTTAGGCTTATTTACCCAACGATTTGCAGAAATTATAAATGAATAAAACTATTTCCAGGTATTTTCATGAAGATTATTATTTCTGCTTCTTTTGTATGTTAAAAAGTAGATCAAAATTAAACAAATAAAATAATTTTCGAAAAAAATGAAAACTGTTTACGATAGTTAATAATTTGTAGAATAAAGGTACCAATAATAAATCAATTCGAAGTTTTGACAGTGCAATAAATATTAACATTCCGCTTTTTTTTTTTCATGTTACCAAAAATAGTAATTGTCTTTTTATTATTTTATTTTTGCAGATCGAATTACAAGATCTCAAGTTTATAAATACCTCATTAAGAACAGATCCACAATAGATACCATGACTGAAATTTTAAAATGTACACAATTAACGCACAGAACTCATTAAGATTTCTTATGTTTGAGATCTACTCGTGCCAACAAGAAACGATACTTTCAGTGCAAAAAGTCGTAAGAATTTTATATATTAATTCTATTTGTGCTAAAGATGACTTTTGTTGTCTGCAATTGCAATACTATGCTTCTACGGAAAATAGTATAGGGGAAAAAAAATTGAAATTATACTAATAAATCATAAAAAAATGATCAGTTTTTGAAAAAATACTATTTTGAAACACGACCTTTTGCTCTAAACATTAGCGAAATTATTCCTCCTACTGTTGTTTCTGAGAGGTGTAATCTATTAATATCAAGTTAATCCATAAATACCTTTGCAATAATACGCCACTTATATTTTATATTCTGACTTTATTTTTAGGACGCTTTATGCATTTTTTTTACTATGCCATTAGAAGTCATGGAAGTAACTATGGTATTAAATATATTTATTTAATACCATAGTTACAGAAAATAACAAGTAATATAATAATATTCAAATATTAAACATAAATATACAAATATGTAATACTCCGTATAAAGCTTGTCTGGATTTTCAACAGCAAAAGATGGTAGAAGAAAGTATTAAAAAAACGCATTAAAAATCGTAGAAACTTAACAGCTCACCATTAAGTTACAAGGATGGGGGAAAAGACTTTTACTATGATTATCTTCTAAGTGCAGCCAAAAACATCCCAAACTTAAATGTTTTTCTTTCATCCGTACATTTTACAACCCCCTTTCTTGACTAAATCTGTCGAATCTTGCCATTTTCTACAGTATTAATGCATGGTATAAATGGAAAAATCCAAACAACAAAGACATGAGTCTCGAAATATATATGTGAATAGTTAACTTGATAACGTTTCGTGCAGGGCAGAAAACCGAGATAAATTATATGCAGGAAGAAAAAATAAAAAAGAGAATAATAAAAAAAAAATTGTTGCTGCAGACATCTGACGAAGCCGTCCAAATACATACTGTAGGAAAGAGGAGGTTCTATTAACACAACTAAGGAAGGTTATATTGCACATCTGATTCAATCAGCTAGTATTAAGATGAGGTACTCATCCATTTTTAACAATTATAGTCTTTCGCTAAAAATTTCAATTCTACATTTGTTTGCATGCCCACCAGTTTATAGCAAAGAACCAAATTCCTCAACGAAACACAGTACGTTACTTGGACTAAGATTCGGCAGAAGGATGACATGGGTCCCATACGTCAAAATGAAACGACAGACTTTAAACAAGCGACTGAAAATACTCTACTCACTTTTTTCTAAATCGAAATTAAAAGTTCGACAAAAACTAAATACATTCACTTACCTACTCAAACCAATCTGGACGTACACCACTCAGATTCACGGTCCGGCAAAAAATAAGCAGTTACAAAAACTACATTCATTTCAATCGAAAATTTTGTAACTTATAACTGGAGCTCCCTGGTTGTCAACAACAAAACTTTACATAACGGCTTATGTACTCTCTACTATCGTTTTCATCTCAAACTACACGGACACACAAACGACTGACATGCCCATCAGAAGGAGACTAAAAAAGAGCTTGATGAGAGATCTCCTCAAATAAATCAAGGAAGCAAATGATGACCAGGAAAATGTGCTGCTGGGTACTATCCTTCTTCATGCCTATAATGCCAATCCTTATCATCACAACCCATCTGCTGATTGTCAATATCATGACAAGTGCGGATAAATAGTTAAACAGAAAAAAAAATAAATTATAGTAAGCTTGATTTCTGACACCTTTTCATAGTAACTTTTTCAGTTAACGAGGAATTCACTACAAGGATCTTGAGTAATTGTTTTTTCAAAAATACTATTTCGCTAACACAAATCGATTAATGCGTACTCAAATTCCCAAAATACCGGAAATGAATAGAGTATTCCTTATGTTCCATCGGAATTCATATTGCTCTAAAAAAAAAAAATATTAACTAGGTATTAAAATTGTTCAACATACATTTTTACTGTAATTATTAACTGACCTTTACTCTCTTGAGAGGAAATTAATTAATAACGTACAGCCCAAGGGCACTACGACATAGGTTAAAGTTCAGAGCTGGCATGCAATTTCAGAACCATATTTACAACAGCTTGACATGCAATATTTATTGCGCCATCTAGCAAATTCCCTCGAAGAATGTAATCAGTGACAGTAAAAAAAGTAG
The DNA here is from genome assembly GCA_928085145.1 of Nezara viridula. Classification (NCBI taxonomy): domain Eukaryota; kingdom Metazoa; phylum Arthropoda; class Insecta; order Hemiptera; family Pentatomidae; genus Nezara; species Nezara viridula. Next base: position 179,839,570 of record OV725077.1, on the reverse strand, counting down.
TGTTTTTCGACCTTCGAAGAGTAGTCTGTGGGTGACATCATGGAAAGCTGATCTGTATGCGGTTCCAGTTTTTGGAGAGCAATTAAATAGGATTGTATGTTCTGAATCCCAAAGTGTCTCGAGACTAAGCTAATCGTTTAAAATTGTAAATTAATTGTCTCCTTTTTGAATTTAAAGTGGTCTGTAACTCCAATGGGTAACAGATTTCGATATGAGAAATTTCATAGGGTGCAGCACATAAAGAGTGTAATTCTGAAATTATTAGATCAGACTCAACCTCGATTTTCAAATCCTAAATCCTAAATTCTTCTTATTTGTTTTTAAAAATAATCACACAATTAGAGCTGTGTTCATTTCTCAAAGGAAATTGGTGCCATTTTTTAGTAAAAGTATAAAGATGACTTACTGAATATATATGATTTATTAAAGGCTTTTGTCTACTCTATACCTGCCCCAACACTCTTAATCTCGGGATTTCATGCCTTTTCCTGGTATACAGTATGTGAGTCCCTGCCTTCCAAAAAGTATTAAAAAAAAATCATCCAAAACTTTTTATTCGAATGAAATATAAAAATAAATTTATTTTCTTATACTGTTGGGTTGACAAATAAATCCTTTCGGTTTTTCTGTTTATTTTTATGTCATTATGATACACTTCTTATCTGATGAATTAATCCCTAAGGTGGATTGTTTATCCTGTTTGTAATATGTCAAAAAGTATATCTGTCAACTCTTGTTGAAACTCTTTTAGTATTGTGTTTGTTATTGCACCGTAAATATGGAAGAAAATATCATTCATTATTGGCATATTTTGTTGTACTATTTTAAAAAAAGTAAGATTGCTGCTGAAGCTAAGAAAAAAAATGCATGTTCATGGGGAGGATACCTTAACCGAACGCACCTGTCGAAATTGTTTTGCCAAATTTCATTCACGAAATTTTGACATCTATGATGCTCAATCGTCGTGTCGCCCACATGAAATTGAAACGAGAAATATTAAGGCCATAGTTGATCAAAATCCTATCCAATCAGTGCGAGAGATTGCTATGGCCCTAAATACGTCACACTGAACCATTTGCACGAGCTCGGCTGTTTAATATTCGGGTCCCTCACATGATTTGTTTTCGAAAATCATAAAAATGTTATAACTTCAATACGACTTTAGCAGGAATTTATCACCACATAAACAACACAAAATGACATCAACAGGAGCTTCATAAACAAACTACGAATGGAGTTGAACTTTGGAGAACATCCTGAAAAGTTATGAACGATCGGAAGGGTGTTGTGTTCCACCAAGATAACGCTAGGCCCTACACATCATTGGTCACTCGTAATAAATTCTTGAGCATTGGATAGGACTTATTGCTTCACCCTTCCTATTCACCAGACCTAGCTCCAAGTGACTACCACGTATTTCGGTCTTTGCAGAACTCAATGAATGGATAAAAATTCCAAAAGGAAGAGGACATGAGAAACCACTTGGATCAGTTTTTTTTTCATTAAACTCAAGATATTCTATAAATGTGGCATAATGCAGTCATTAGAAAGATGGGAAAAAAACACATTAAATAACGGTCATTATATTGTAGTTTAAAATATATTTGTTTTTTTATGATACAATGAGTTTTATTTCACTCGGAAAAAACGAAAGGACGGAAAAACCGAAGGTTTGCCAACCCAATATTATCGTAAACAAAAATTCATATAGTACAATTTTAATAACTTTTTTTACCTCGAATCATACACCACTTTTCCTCCACAATTCGTATTCCAATCAATTAGGTACCAAAACGGTCGTTGAAGTTTAAATCATTTCAAAAGCGACTCTATTTAAATTAATCTTTTTTAATTACTATTAATATGATCAATTATTTTTGAAAATATTTAGTACTAATAATGAATTTCTGAATTTTCTTTTTGAAAAATATATTCTTTCCTAATATAATTAAAATAGAAACTATTCGCATTTCCTAAAAAATTATCAGCGACGATTGCGGTTAATTATAAATAGCCTAAAATAGAAATTCTTTACGTTTTATTTCACAATATCTTCTTTTCGAAAATGGCATTTCGATTCATTCCTCCCTCCTTACCTTCATTCATTCAATTACCCAGATCACTTTCAGTAGTTAACTCCCTCGCGCTCTCCTGTTTGTTAATTTGTGCAAATTCTCCAATCATTGACTCCTTACTCTCCCAGAGGGCTGATTCGGATTCCAATTACGCAGGGGAACCTATACTTAGTATTCCAGTAGCCTTGAGGTCCTCCTCATCCTTTCCAGAAGGACAAGAACGTGTTCTTCAGGAAGAAACTCATTATTTGTAATTATTGCTCACTTTCTCCAAACTGATTTCCCGCGTGGTCTGGAGGGTGAAAATGAAATCTTTTATTTTGGTAACGTTTCCTCTTGTTTGGAAACCGTCATTGGAAGTAATGCTGTGGTGTCCAAACCGCACAGGATACGAATTTTATTTTCAGACGTACATGTACAGTTTTGTTTCGAAAAAACTTTCTTCACTCTCGGTTCCAAGGATATTAGAACAAAAGAAACCACAAAACGTCGTTTCTATATTAGGGAAGATCTAACATCGCTGACACGACCTTGTGGAAACTCTTTCTTCGTCAATGATTTCAACAAGCAGCAGAAGAGAGTCTTTGTTCTCTTTCTTAAAAATAAGTATATAAATAAAATCCCGATAATTCTTTTAAAAAAGATATTACAAATTTGAAATGGAGAAGAAATTGTTGATCAGAGAATGCATTAGAATAAACGTTCAAGGCCTACAACGGGGCTAAGTACTAAGAAGATATGAACTAATAAATAATGTATATAAGAAAAGACAACAAAATCACAAGAAGATTATTATAAAAAAATAGTATAAAAATTTGAAGTAGAGCAATGATGAGGATTAACCAAATATGTACCTAAAAATAAATTTAATAAAGAGATTCGCATAAAAATTACGATATGCAGGAATAGTACGATCAATTGGAATATTTAACTATTGTATGTGGTATTATGGTATAATTGAAAAGATCCTTACATGGAGGCTTGAGCATACATGCATTTCCAAAATGCATCTAAAAAAGCAAACCTATCAATGTCTCACAAAGTCGTTTCCGTCTTGATGGTACCTGAATTGGCGAAACTTTGACAGGTTCGTTTGTAGTAGAGATGGGCAAATGCTGCTCTGAGTACTGAGCAAAAAGTATTTTATTCAAATGCTCACCTTTTTTTAGTACCAAAGAAGTTAATTACTAATTCAGTTGATGTCAAACGATTACCTAGATTAATGATTGAATTCTCAATAGTGATTAAATTTGACTCGGTACCCTGCTCTGGTTTGTTGTACCTGTATTTTAGACAATTAATGTTTGGAGTTTTCCAATAATGAACTATTGTATAATTAATATTATTTTTGAGATTATTCTCTTTTTTATTAATTGTATATAATGGCGGAAATGAGTTTATATTTTAAATAATAAACTTTGACAATGAATTTCCCTTTTACAATTGTGAAAAAAACTTATATCGAAATAAATGTTTGAGGTTTTTCAGAACTATAACTTATTTATGGAAAAAAAATATTACAAATATAAGTATAATATAATGTATTAAAGATATTTAACAAATTCAACTCCTCTTATAAAATAAATATAAGTTATAAAATGGACAAAAAATTGAGGCAACTGATATAAAATATAAAACAATCTTGGCCACAATGCTTCAGTGGTATTAAAACTGATACGTAATTAATACATTAATCAAATTATTATCTAGTTAATTTTTTATATCTATGTCATCACCAAATTTATAAATATTCATAACTGTTTATTTGGGTCAATAGGTTTTCGGCGTCCAGCTAGAATATAGCAGACAAAATTAATGGTTGTCACTATCATGGTGATTAAAACTAAATTATTAGGATATCTTATTCCATATGTTTATTTACGCATTCCGATTAAAGAAATTTAAAAAGAAAATGATATTAAAATACTTATAATTTAATATCATTAAGCTAAAAATATTGAAGTATTCTTAATTTATATTCCCTCGATAATAAATAAACTACTATATCTTATCTCTTAGTACCGTCCAGGCTAAAGGGAATCAAACCAAATATAAAATTTGAGTATTTATTTACTGGTACTCGTACTGTTCTAATCCAGCAAGTGAGCATTGTAGAGATTTTTTCCAACTCTTGATGGCTATCTAGAAAGTATCGACGCGTACTATCCAGAGCGGGATTGTCATGATTCAATTATTGAGGCGAGAAACATATATTAACTGACCGAAGTGAGAATCAAAACCAAAACGTTCAGAACTGCGCACTTCTTATACCTCTCTACAAAGTGCTCGGATATCACGTTCTAGGTGTGAATATTTGTCTTATTATTATTTTATTTTTTTATTGCACCAAGCAAGAATGAATAAATAATAACGTTTGATTTATTTTATTATAAAGATCGTGGTCATAAGTCGAAAGAAGTAACATCATTTTAATTAATTTTGCCGAGAGACTATGGCAGAAAGTAGTCTTATTTCATATACATGTTTTTACACTAAAATATAAAGTTTATTTAATAATATAAAAACACTTCAGATATTTTTTTCTTCATTCATTTCCATTAAGAAGAATAAATATACATCCAAAATGTATGTATCTCCTTTCAAAGAAGTGGAATATTGACAGAAACATTACCCCATAATAAGTTGTAATTCACTTTGAATGAACATCTTACAGTCAGAAGAACGTCAATTCAGGACAATATTTTAAATATTTCAAAGTGAAAATTAATTTTAAAATCTTCTATTTAGTTTATTTGGAAACATTTATTTCCCATTAATTGATATAAAAGTAGGAATTATTAATAATAACAATTATTAAAATTTCTTGTCACTCTAGATTTCTTTAACGATTTTATACTTAATATTCAGTAATTTTTTTTTTTTTTTTGTTTTTTTGTCTATCGAAATTATAAATTGCGCCTGTCAACTTATTGTTGACAATCAGCAAATGTGATGGCGATAATTATATAATGACATGACAGGCATGGGGAAGGAAAGTACTCGGCAGTACCTCTTCCCTAACTTGTTCCAATTACTTAGGTTGTCTAAGGAAGGAGATCCCTCATCCAACGCCTTTCTAGTCTCCTGCTCATGTTCTGAGGTATGTCAGTTGTGGCCATGTCTCTTATAAGTCTGTTATTATGTCCATTTAAATTTAAACCACGAAGAAACATTTAAACCTCATAATGACATAAGTGACATACTCTCTACTACAATTGTCCAAAGTCACCTTAACGTACCCTTACCTATGACATTACCACCAAAATCAATTCATCCTTACGAAGTTCAAAATTTATTCAGAGCTTGCCTATGAACAAGGCTCCGAGATTTGACTTAATTATGAATTTCGTCATAAAAAGTTTACCTTAGAAATCAATTCTTTTTCTAACAAATATTTACAATTCTATTTTGAGAATCACACATTTCCCCACTCTCTGGAAATATTCTGAAGTTGTCATGGTCTTAAAACCAAATAAATCTTCAGACTCCCCAAATTCCTATCGTCCGAGTAGTCTTCTTCCTTCCTTTTCTAAATTATTCTTCGTCGCCTTGATTCTCTCGATATATTTAAATTTATTCCAAATCATCAATTCGGCTTCAGAAAGCATCATTCAACAGTTCAACAATGCCATCGATTGGTAGATTATATTTCTAATTCTTTAGATGTTTCACTTGAACCTGTTCCCAAACCTTCTCCACCGTCATTCATTAGGGGCCCAGTAAACTGGGACCTTTTCCGCCAAATAATCTCCGATAATATTGATCTCAACATATCCCTCAAAACTCCCGATGACCTTGATAGTGCCGTAAATTCCTTTACTACCACAATCCAACAAGCCGCCTGGACTGCCTCCTTTCCAAAAGACTCCTCCAGAATTCCTATAAAGACCATTCTACCCCAACACATCCTTAACCTAATCCGCACCAAACGCCGTGCCAGATTATTATGGCAACGAACCCGACATCCTACCGACCGCTGCTCCTATAATTACTACTGCAAACAATTAAAACTGGAATTAGCCACCTTCAGATCACAATCCTTCAACTCCTACCTATCCTCCCTCTCTTCTCGCGACAATTCCCTTTGGAAAACCACAACAAAAATCCTAAATCCTCACCGCATTTCCCATCCTCTCCGACGAGGTGATGGCTCCTGGGCAGCATCTGACGAAGATAAAGCTGAGGAGTTCGCCATTCACCTATCCAATACATTTATTTCACATCCGGAATCCCATCCTGCCCACACCGTAACAGTAGAAGAACTCCTTACATCACCAATCCCACTTTCCTTGCCCCCAAAAGCTATTCATCCTTCCGAAGTAAAATTTCAATTAAAAAAACTAATCCTCCGTAAAGCTCCTGGACATGATCTCCTTACACCTCAAATCCTTCGACAACTTCCATCCAAAGCAGTCATATTCCTTACATATATCTACAATTGTATCCTACGCACCACCCACTTCCCTCTGTTATGGAAACACTCCACTATTATCCTTTTCCCAAAACCAGGAAAACCTCTCAATAGCTCAACATCCTATAGACCAATCAGCCTACTCCCAATCCTTTCAAAAATTTTTGAAAAGATCCTTTTGAAACGAATCCTACCCATTATAGAATCCCAAAATATCCCTTCCCATCAGTTTGGTTTTCGCTCTCAACATTCTACTGTTCAACAAGGACTCCGAGTTGTTGATCATATTTCCTCAGCCCTAGAAAACAAGGAATACTGTTCGGGTGCCTTTCTGGACATTGCACAGGCATTTGACCGGGTATGGCACTCCGGACTGCTCTCCAAGCTTAAAATCCATTTACCTCAGTCCTTGTACCTATTCCTCCGATCCTACCTCTCTGACCGCTCCTTTCGAGTTCGCTGTGGAACAGAATTTTCCAATATCTACTCCGTTAAAGCCGGTGTTCCCCAAGGCAGCGTCTTGGGTCCCGTGCTTTACATCCTCTTTACTGCTGACATCCCTGTTCATCCCGATACTTTTCTTGCAACATTCGCTGACGACACCGCAATCTTATCATCCAACTCTGATCCCGAAATAGCATCCTTAAATCTCCAAAGTCATCTCACCTTGATTGAGCACTGGTGTAATAACTGGCGCATTAAAGTTAATGAATCTAAATGCCAACATATTACTTTTACACTCCGACGCAATTCCTGTCCACCAGTACTCTTTAATTCCATCCAGCTTCCTTATTCAGACACAGTCCGGTATCTTGGCTTTCATTTAGACCGAAGACTAACTTGGAACCCGCATACTAGACTCAAAAGACAAGAACTCAACCGACGATACGGCCAACTATACCGACTACTAAGCAGAAAATCTAAACTTTCCATTGAAAACAAGCTACTGATCTACAAGACAATACTGAAACCTATTTGGACTTACGGACTAGAACTGTGGGGATCAGCAAAATTTTCTAACATCAAGCGCATCCAATCCTTCCAGTCTAAAGTCCTTCGAACAATAGTCGATGCTCCTTTCTATGTATCCAACAAAACCCTACATCATGACCTTAACATCCCATTTGTCCTAGACCTTATCCCAGAAAAGTTCTCCAAATTTCACCAGAACCTTACTTACCACCCAAATCCTCTTGCACAATCCCTATCAAGCATCTCCCATCCCTATAATCCTCCAAGAAGGTTGAAACGGCAGTGGCCTCGCGACCTTTTGTAAATTATATAAATTGGAGTTCTGGCAATGGCCAGATTCTTCACTCAAGACATGTGTGTATGTGGCTAAAGTGCTCTCGACCAATCTCCGCTGGCTTTAGTACCAGTGACGCGGTTGGAAGAGTAGCGCAGGGTTCTCCTGGAGTTCCCTCGCCTGATTGTATATAGGTATGCATGTTATTTATTTTTTTTTTTTTCCTTAGTTTTAATTTTCTTATTTTTTAGGTTATTTTATTTTATTGTCTATTGTATATACTTTTGATTATTATTTTGTTCTATTTATTTTATTTTTTTGTACATATGGTGTGGATGTCATCCTACCTCACTATAACCAATGTCGAACAGACAGATTGTTATAATACTCAATAAAGAAATTTAAAAAAAAAAAAAATTCTTTAGAATCTAAAAATTATTGCCCTGGAGTTTTTCTTGACATTAGTCAAGCCTTTGATAAAGTTTGGCATGAAGGATTGCTCTCCAAACTTAAAATTTTACTTCCTCCGACATGTCAATCTAATATTACTTTCATATCTAACGGATAGACATTTTGTAGTAAAAGTAGGGACAGAACGTTCTGACATCAAACCTATTAAAGCAGGAGTGCCTCAGGGTAGTGTCCTTGGACCAATATTGTTTAATATATATATGTCTGACCTACCGGAACACAACGACACAATACTGGCTACTTTTGCAGACGATACCGCAGTACTAAGCTCAGATAAAAACCCTATTCGAGCATCTACCATCCTTCAAAATCATCTGAACGATATTTCAGGTTGGGCAACAAGGTGGAAAATTAAGATGAATGAAAAAAAAGTGTGCATGTAGTATTCACTCTTAGCCATAAACCTTCCCCTGAAATATATTTTAATGACATTCAAATCCCAACATCAGATGTAATTAGATATTTAGGTTTTTACCTGGACAAAAGACTTACTTGGAAGACTCACATCAGACAAAAACGAATAGAATTAAACAGATGATACGGTCTCTTATCCAGATTACTTGATAGACGTTCAAAATTATCTTTAACTAACAAACTAACCCTTTATAAAGTCTTACTTAAACCTATTTGGACTTACGGCATAGAACTGTGGGGCTCTGCTAAAACTTTCAACATTAAAAAAGTTCAGTCCTTTCAGTCAAAAGTGTTGCGAAGGATAGTTGACTCACCTTTTTATGTCGAAAATGATACACTACATAAAGACTTAAACGTACCTACAATTTTAGATACTGCAAAAGAGAACTACAATAATTTTCACCAAAGACTGACGTACAACATGAATCCTCTGACAGAAATCCTTCATTGTAAAAGAAACCCGTACAGCCCACTACGACGATTACGTAGGCGTTGGCCAAGAGACCTGCTGATCTGATTTATATCCCGGACGTGATGGGAAGCTGTGAAGCTGCTAAAAAATTTGCTTATTGCAAAGAAATTTGCAGATTGCAAATTTAATCTTATGTTCCACATTTTTGTTTGGTTAATAAATAATAAATAATAAATTTGTGTAAAATCGTTGATAAAGGGATGTTATATGTTGGTCAACTGTTGGAAAGTGAAGGTCAGTATGTAGAGTTTTGTTAGTCACGTACCAAGGTGCTTTTGTTATGAGTCGCAATAATTTTGATTGGAACGTTTGAAGTTTTTGTAGATGGGTCTTTTTAGCGATACCGTATATTTGTGATGAAAACGTCCATATGGGTTTAAGTAAGTATGTATATGTATTCAGTTTCTGTTTTAGTTTTCGTTTTGAAGATTTGGAAAAAAGAGAGTAAAGTAGTTTGAATAAAGAAGTTGTTAAGTGTCTTAGGTTTCATTTTAACATGCGGACCCCATGTCATCCTTCTGTCGAAGGTGAGTCCAAGGTTTTCTCCAAAAATATTTCTCCTTATTTTAATTGTCAAATTATGGTCTCCACCAGTTTATAAATTCCTATTGTTTATTTCCTAAAAACGAAATTGAAAATTCTTTTGAGGAAGAAATTTTGAAACCTCGCCAATAAAATCGGTCAGCATATTTCATTGAAGCTAATATGTGAGTTGGTATTTTGGTTTTAATCATTTGATATGATTGATTATTTACGTTCAAAACATAGATTCAAAATTTGCCTGCATTTTATTTATAGGTAGATGAAAGTAAATCTATGACATTTGTAATATATAATTTACTCTAATTAAAAACGAAATTTTAATAAATAATAAAATGCAAGAGAACAGCACAGTTCTCATGAAATGTACTGAAAAATGCAAATATTTCACTTAATACTATTTTATACTAGAAAGAAGAAAAATGTCTGACATTACATTAACGATTTAGACATCAATTATCCCTTTTTACTAAAGTAAATAAATAATTTTTAAAGAGCAATAAAGATTTTCACAATAAAACCAGTAATAATTATATCAATCATTTTATTTTAAAGGTGTTTTATTACTGTGCATTAATGATGATTAAACATGGAACTGACAGGTGTATAAAGGATTCTATCTTGTATAATTGAAGAGCTCTGACAATTAAAAGTACATGTAAACGGCATACTAATGCCATACAATTAACGCGGTGTTTTTCTTATAATCATTAAATATACTAACTATTAACTCCCAGTCCTTGCCTATAAATATACATATGGTCGGCATCATGTTAAATTAACGAGTGTTAACTTGCCCATCATTGCACATTCGTTACTTTAAAATGATTCCGACGATATCATCTACAGATGTAAATATTGAGGGGTAAAATCGATATATATCGAAATGATTTTTTTAATCGATCAAAATATTAATACGATTAATAAAATAAAAAGTATCATTTTTCGATTTATCAATCCTCCACATTTTTAATGTTTGAAGGGAATAGGCATGATATATTTATATTGCATATAATATGTACTATATATTATATTATGTTATTATATAGTCATTTCGTGCTTCGATTTTTATAATGTTTAAAGAAGGGTATATAATGTTCAACTAGAATTGAAGCATTATATTTAATTTTAAAAAATCAAATATTTGTATAATGCTTACTTCAATAAAAATGTCAATTTATTAACACTAATCTAATCGTTACATTTTTAACAATGTTATTAAAAAAAAAAATTATTTAGAAAAAATAGAAAAAAAATTAATTCATTGATTAAACTTAAATATTAAAAAAGAAAATCAATATAGAATGAACTACTAGAAAACTGTAAAATTATTAACATTTATTACTAAAATGATCTAGTATCTGTAAAAAATTGGTCAATATATTTAAATAAGATTTGTATAATAAAAAAAGAAACCCCTATTGCAAATGCATGTATATATCTGGAAACAAATTAAATCAACATTTTTTCAAATATTTTCTGACAAAATAATGACATTTTTATGTCTTTTATCAGTAAAGTGGCGTTATTTTTAGTTATTCTAATATTTTATTTGTTTATTCTCATTTTTTTAATAAGAACATTTTTTTATTTGTAGATAGCAAGATCTTCCATGTTATATATTTATCAGTAGAAAATTGTAGGATGTATAATCATTAATGCTAAATGTAAATAGCCATTCATACAATATACCCAAGAAAAAAAAATCGAATTTAAGAATTTGTCATTTACAACAAAAATAAATCAATAAAAATAATAATAAAATTGTTTTATTTTAATAAAATTATATTTTATTGTTTATTTTAATAATTTAACACTAACAGAAAGACAAGATACAGAAATTGTCGAAAAATATTTATCTGTGATATTAAGGAAGTTTTGAAAATCGGGATACGACCACGAAACGATCAATTAATAAACATATTATATGGAAGAACTTATTTTGCTACCTACACAGAAGAAATCGTCGGTTTATTGAAAAAAGTCAATGAGTAGATTATTGATATAGGTGACGTTTAAATATGTTTTTTCTTGATTTCGATGTTATTAATCGGTACAAAAGCACCATAAGTGCATGTAAATGACACAAACAGCTTTCATTTATGATATAAACATAATACATATTGATATGTACTTATTAAATATCAATATTTCAATATAACGATATTGGTATATTTTGTAATATCCTGAATGCTATTGCTATGACTTTGTCATCTATTTAAAGCGTATATACACAGGACGTTGTATTTGATAATACAATGAAAGTAATACGTGGTTTGAAGAACATTGGGCGTGACCTATAAGTTATAACAAGGGCAATGACCAATGGACCAATGGATAGAGCAGTTACTCAATGAACGAAGGAAGCCCGGGGCCGATTCCATCATCCTTCGTGACTTATTACCACTCAGCGAATTGCTACTGGTCAGTGACCTCTGGATCCTGAAGAAAGATTCCGAAGAACTGTCCTTTGAGATAAAGTCTAATCCAAGAGATGCTAATTATCAATATTGCTCCTTATGTTTTAATTATCGCATAACGCAATATCTCGAATTTGAGTAGAAAGACTTACTCCTGATCTAAAGATTTTTTTGTAGAAATATATCAAAACTTTTGTCAATAATATATATAGAAATAACTATCGGAAAACCTAGAAAAAAACAACTAAACAACTATAGATGTTTTCTATATAGTTTACTGCCTTAAGATGACTCAAAAGGTTCGTTGACAGTTTAGCGTTTAATGCAATAATGAGGCAATAATGGTAGATCCCACGATCAGGTTTGAAATGAACGATCCAAATCAAGTCCACAAGATACAGGTAGAGAAACAGAAAATTTACATGAAATGCATACCGCAGTTAAAAGAAAAGTATAGAGTGAATACGACGAGAGAAAATTCTTAGTTAGAGGGCAGAGGTTCGGTAGAAGGAGAAGCATCCGTCTTACTATAAGTAATTTCTTGCAGAGGCTCAGTGCTGGAAGAGAATAGTTGCCGACCATGGCAGAATCTAATTGTTCAGACTCGTTGAAAATCCTCCATCACCACATACATTAATCTTACATCACTACACACTATTATTATTGTAACATATTTGTTGTCTATTAAAATGGGCCCTCTCATTTCTTTTACTTTTTTATTTCATAAACGATATCTGTTGACTGAAGAGTATGCTTTTAGGTTTAGCAACTCAGTTGTGCATCTATGTTATTGGTATCATTGTAATACAATTATTTAAAAAAAATATGTTAATCGGTTGGTTTTATATTTTTAAGATTTTGTTACTTTTTAAAATTGTGTATTAAATACTGGTGCTCATTAAGTTCAATCTTGGTAGTCTGACATTGGTTAATCCCACAAGCATATCAATTCTGGAGAAGAATAATGTTATAATAGAAAGTGAAAGGGGAGACTTGTTTTGTTTTTTGTCACACGTACCACATTCTTAGTTATAAAGTTTTCATTATTTATTAAGATAACTATGTTTTCTTTATGAAGTAAAAGTAAGAACATAATTTTTCTATTAATATCTTAAATTATCATTATTTTTGTATTAATTTATTTACTGAATATTACATTGAATATTATACGTTCTTTCACTACGACAATAATTATCAATTAAATTACATAATATCTTGAATTGTTTAACTGAGGCCTTCCGTATTCAAGAGCATTTAATAATCCCACAGTTTGCCGCTCCTGTATTAGTAACATGTTTTTAATTTACTATATTATCCAGTAAGCTCTTCAAAAGATTTTAGCTTCATAATAACATAGGTTTAAAATGAAAAAAATTTAAGGTTTTTTTTAATTTAATTTTTTTAAGAGATTTCAACTTACTCGATTTAGACTTCGAAAAATGATAAAACGAAAATGACGCACGCATACCTTTAAAAAAAATTCTGTTATCCAACTTAAGATCTTTAGTGGCTTCCTGTGTCCCATAATTAGACCTCATATCACGAAACCTTGAGTTTTTACCGATATATATATATATATATTTTTTTATACACATTGTATTTCAGGGTAATTTTTCAATGTTATCTTAAAGGATTAGTCTCATGAAATATCAACGTGATTTTTTTGGTCACTTTCAGAACACTGCAATGAATTTAATCTCTGCTTTTCCGACTAAAATTGAATGCGATCTTTAAGAAAACAAAAAAAATAAAAAAATTGTGTCTGTGCAATATAAGCATCATAACTTTATAATAAAAGTACATTGGTTCGTTCAGTCCAATGACTTTACTGGGACTAAATATAAACTGATACACTAAAAATTGTTATCATGTATTGCCGACTCCAATACTTTACATGAAACTTGCATGTTTTATTCTATAAAATTACTTGTTGATAGTTCTTCAAGTCCTCGAAATAAGATAATATTGAAAAATTATTATTTAACCGATCCTCCAATCCGGTGACGAATCTTGGCATCCTCCAGTAACTTTCACCATTTTTTTTTAACGAGCTATTTTTTTTTTAACTTACAGCAGATTATCCTAAAGGTAACCGGCCTATTTTCACCAAAGCGTGGGGGTTGATATTCATTTCATGGGTTCGATACGCAGAAAATTCCAAACCTTCTGCTTGAATCGAGTCACTAAGCAGTCCCAAACTGAAAATAATTATTTAGATTTTTTTGTGTTGAGATTAGATTAGTTAACTTCGTTAAAATAAAATTTCCTAGTAGAAAGACACTTGAGACCTAAATAGTGTCTAAAAATTTAGACACTAACCTAACCTAACCTAAAATATTCTATGAATGGCTGTATTTCTGAAATAAGCAAATGTAAAAATAGAATGGGAGTTGGTGGAGAAGAGAGACGCCGAGCCGTATCGAAGGCGAGGGACTGGGCCAAGTCAAGGTGAGCAGGACAGGTCTGCACCATCTCCTCTGCCTCTGCTACGATACGCCTTCTTCCAGCCTTTTCGTATTCTACTTATTTTTAGAACGAACAGAATTAAATATAAATGTGTAAATTATTCCATTGATAAATAAGTTGCATTCACTATGATTTTTAAATCGCTCCTGAACAAAAATATAAAAAATTCATCTTGCTAAGGGGCTAAGGACTCATTTAATAATAGTTTCATACAACGGACTTAGAAATATAGAAATATGACTAGAAATATGATAGAAATATGAATACAATATGATACTACTAGAAATATGACTACAGAAGACATACAATGAATATGAGGAGAATGATAAAAAGGTACTGAATGAGAGAGCTCTTTTCTTAATAAACGAACGCATCTGTAGCAAGCCAGAGAACAGATGCTTCTCCTTAGATAATGCTGGGTAGCCAAATAAATTATTTTGCTTTACAGGGGAAAATAAATTCGGTGTATTGTAGACATCAAATTTATTTCTACTATTATAATATATTAGCCATTATTTAAGATGACTATTTCCCATCTAACCACTAACTGGTATAAGGGGTTTTTGATGAGCTTTCTGTTTTTGAATTGCTTTCGATTCATGAAGTTCTTCAGAGACAAGAATAAGTTGTAGTTATAGCCTAGGCCTAGTCAATTGGGAGGGCGCACAGTGGAGCAAGTAAGGGAAAACTCGCGAAATCGACTAAATCATTTTTTTTTTTTTTTTAAATTGACCTATTCAATAACAACAGTGAAAAATGTACATTGTGTCAACTGAAATATTCTGAAAATAATACTCCACACAATGTATCACTAAAACAGTTTATCTATTTTTTTGAGTCCTAAAAATAATAATAGATTTAGACAGATTCAAATGGATGTCGCGAGATTTAAGTTACTCGTTCCACTGTGTGGCTGGGCAAATTATTCATCCAAACATTGATAATTTTGCTTGTGACCAATGAGTGACCTAGTGTAATCTTGGTGGAAAACACGACTCTTCCGACTCTGTTCTGTATCTTCGGATAGCTCATTGATCATTGATTGACAATTAATATTTGATAATGCCATTTTGACAGGTGAGTTCGGTTACAGCATCATCTCCGAAAACAAAGCAAACATTGTTTTGAGCTACTGCTAGCGCGCTTACATTTTTCACTTTTTAAAAAAATCATTTGACTTAAACTGTATGCTCTCCTTTACTGGTTTAATTACAAAATATTGGTTGTTAGCTATCAACTGAAAATTAATGATGAGTTACCAAGTAATAAAAGATTTAGACGACGCTGCTTGGCGACAGTATGGTAATTCTTTGTAACCTAACTCCCTGGACTTTTCTAGAGAGTGAATATTTAGCCACTCATAGCCAAAAAAGCTTAGTCAGCTTTTGAATGAGAGTTAATTCAAAATACTCTAATTATCGAACACATTAAAAACGAAAACATTAATATCGAACTTCAGTCAAATTAATAAAGTTTAATAAAATTAACTTATTTTCAATGAAAAACTAATATACTTGGTAGTGAGGCTTTAAATAAAAAATTATAAAAAGGAGTGGAGAGGATCTAGAAGGGGTTTTACTCCTGGGCTCAATGCAGAAGAAAATAAAACTTTTCGCTCTGTTCTGAAAATTCTAGAAAGCAAGCATAAACACTTGTAATACTCTTTAATGTGTGTCTGTGAGGTGATTGGTTTCTGTTATGGTTTCTCTTAATCTGACTATCGAGATAAGTCTTCATGTACTTTCTAAATAGCAACGTTTAGAGCCCTCTCATTAAATAGTCCAAGACGTACAGCTACATTAGTTCATCTGGTTTGTATGAAATGCTGTATTCATTTCACATTTTTTCGATTTTTTTTTTCTATGGATTATCAAAATTTTTACTAAACAATGAATGGTAAGTTTTCTTTCTTTTTTTTTTTTTTTTTGTTGGCATCAAATCACAGATCGTGTAGGTCTCTTACTACCTTAACCAGCCTTTTCCGTCTCAGCCTACCTAGGGATATTTCTTTCCAGTTTTTTGCACGCAGCTCTTTTACATCTTTGTTGATTCCACCTATCCAGATGTTTCCATGTAGTCTCTTGCCCACTTTTGATGAATTCATTGTTACGTAGAGGCTTCCTGATCTATTGCTCCGAGCTACATCCCCCTTTAATCTTAACCTCCTCGCCTTCATTTCATGAGATATTGATTGACCAACTTGTGTAAGCAGCTCTTTATTGGTCTATCTCCGCCATGCTTTAGTACCCTTTTCCCAAATCGCTACGGCTATCGTGTGGATTTGTTTCTCAAATTTTTCAATACTTCCTTCTAGGCTGCTGGTTAGCGTCCACGTCTTGCAGCTATATACCAGAACTGTCTTTATCATAGCATTATGCTCCTTTAATTTGATATTTATTAAGATTTTTCGGGATTTTAATGTCTTTAAAAGAACGAAGAAAGCTCAGTCTGCGGCTAATATACTCTGGTCAATTTCCAACCCTTTTATTGGGGTTGTTATGGAGCCGAGGTTTTTGGATATTGTGGTAACTATGGTTTCAAAGGATTGATCGTGAGAAAAAAATTAACTGCTTTCCTTGGGGATTTAATCTTATTATTGCCCAATGAAATAAATATGAACAAAATTATGAAATGATCCATATTTATTGAATAAATCTCAGTATTCTTATAAAACATATATTAACAAATATTCGAGAAAAAATATGCATAAATAAACATGTTCGGTCTTTATGGATAGACAAAGTGCAAGGCCATCTCAATAATGGAATGAGATCAAGCAGAATGAATAATGGATGCAATACTTAATCGATACGTTACACTTGAGCAATTGCTAATTCCTATTACCCCCATTACAAGGGATCGTAAATTAACTAACATTATTATCGGCTATCTATGTTTTTATCATCGTTCAATTATGCCCCGGTTGAGCGCTATTTGATCCTAGTCACACCCGATATTTATCGATACTAAAATGAGATAATTTCTCAGTGTTGCTACAACCATTATTTAGTTCACTGGTCGAATTACACAACATGCGTGTGAGTTTGGAAAAGTAGATCTATATCGATTGTTTGGCGGAACAAGGTTGTCAGGGAACGTTTATAACTGCGGCTATCAAACATAACCAGACTAAAATCTCATCGTACACGATATTTTCACACCGATAAGATTAAAAAGGAATATTAATAAAATCCAAACTAATGAACTGTATCTTTGATATTTAGAACGGAATTAAAAATTTATTATCGCTTTTTCAGACGATTATTGGAGACAAAGTAGAAAGAAAAAGAAAAATAATATTTTTTTTCAAAATGTCAGGCATCAATTTTCGAACAACAGCCTTCAGAAATTTTGCTTCATTGTTGCTCCATTTAATCAATTTTCCAACGGACTAGCCAATGTGAAGGTACAATTTCAAAGAGCTATTAAGGTTACATATTTCATAATATGTAAACCTAAACTTTAATTATTAAAAAAAAAATCATCAAACCGTTTGATTAACATTAAATTTAAAAATAAATTAGTTTTATAATCCCATTATTATAAACAAAAAGTTATATTATCGTAGTGAAATTTTTATAACTTTTTTCAGCCCGAATCATACTTTTTTGATCAAGAACAGCACTTAAAATTTAATTAATTTTTGATGTTTTTAAATTACTATTATATCAGTCAGTAATTTTAGAATTTTTTTTATAAATTAAGAATTTTTCAATTTATTTTTTTTTTTTTTTAATGTAATAAAGATACTGCTTTTAATATTACAAGTGAAATAGAAAATATAGCTTTTCGCGTTTCCTAAAACATCATTACTGTATTGTATTAATAAAGATAATTACTTCGGAAATAAACGACTCACGTGTAATATATATTATTACTATAATTAATACTATCGATGTAATACGGGAAAAAAAAAACTTAGCACCAATTGTAAGACAAGACTTTCCACAGTAAGTTACTAAAGGTTGAAAAGGTCTGACATCTTTCCATGTTTAATTTTAAACATTACCAGTTTCATTGTTATAGGATGATTACTCCTGATGAAAGTGTAAATTAATAAAAGTAAAGAGAGTTTAATTAGCAGCCAGTAATTCATTGTAAGTACCACTTGTCAGCAGAGTAGATTACCTCAAGAGTCCATTGTTCCGTAACCGAAGAAGGCAGATAGGCAGAAGACTGTGGAGAGCCCATCTTACGCAATCACCGACAATTAGAGGAAGCTCCCACCGCAATCGGAAGTCTTCCACATAAAAGCGTGTGCCTGGCTAATTGAAAGGGACACGCTTATTGGTCGAGTCAGACGATCAGCCGCTGCTATTGGCTGCCGCTCTGACCTTTACGTGCTGAGTTTCTCCGGGATTCGGAAGACCAGTCGCCCATCGTGGTGTAATTGCCGCTAAAGAGTTGTGGTTCGGAAGCCAAAGGAAAGACCACGAGAGGGCAGACATCCTGATTACAGAGCTGTCAGGAGGCCGAACAGGCCTGCCTCTGGGCTTTACATTACCTACCTTTAATTTTCTCAATAACCAAAATGGACAATGATAAATAGCAAGAAGTGAACTGGATATTACAGCCATGAAATATTATAACAATTTCTGGAAATAGGTACTTACATATGAAAAAAAAAAAGAAGTCATGAAGTTTATTTAATAGGTTCAAATTACATTGCTAAAATTCTTTTATTTCTATTGAAAAGAGAAAACAATAGAATAGCTATTATGATTCTATTCATTATTTCTAATGTTGTGAACCAAATTTATTCTTTTTATAAATCTAAGGCAGTTTGATCACAGTCAGTTTATCCATGTAAAATGCGACGAAGGTCGAACCAATATGGCAATTTGTTTTTTCTTACCTAAAACAACTGAAGAAATAAGTGACCTTTGAACTAGCTAGATATATAAAATAATATATAAAAATGAACCTAGTACAGGCCGAAATATAGTCCCTTAAAATATTAATGTAGTAAAAGCAATAACGCAAACGGTCTGAGATTTATGAACAGATAGGATAACTATGTTTAGTTTGATTGAATATATATATATATATATATATATATATATATGCATGCAAGTGGAGTAGCTGTAAAAAACTATATTTATCACTTACAAAAAAAAAAATACAAAATTAAGACAATGTTCATAAATTTATAACTTAGTTTAACAATAATCGGCTTTTATAGTTATTTAAATGCAACTTCTATAATCGTATTGAAGCAAATATCGAATATCTAAAAACTTAAAAGTATCAAAGATTTATAACATCATCATCTAATCAACGTCAATTTAATGAATAAAGTTCAAAATATGTGGTTTAATTAAAAGTGATGAGTTAAATAATAATGAAGAAAATAAGAAAGTTTTCAATCTCTATTCCCTTTATAAATTTAAATAACCATTATCTCTAAATCTAAGACTACCACTATTGTACTCACTCCTAACAAGACATTCGAAATTAAAACTTAGAAAGAGATTGGATACGGATACTTATCTACTTAAGCCCATTTAGACCTACGGTTCACAGATATACGGGACAGCCAAAAAGACTCACATACGTAAACTACAGATTTTTCAATCAAAAACTTTCAGGACTATCGCCAAGGCTCCCTGGTACTTAAGTAAAAAGTTCATAATAATTTACATGGACATACCAACTCATTGATTCGAGGCATGGCCACAAATAACATGCCCGATAGCACTCATAGGAGGCTTAAAAGAAGCTGGATGAGGGATCTCCTCAACTAACTATAAATATTAAATTCAAAACAGGAAGGACGCCGCTGGGAATTCCTCTCCCTCACGCTTTTTCCAAGACCTATTAATCTTCTACATCTCGAGGTCACACTTGGTGATTGTCGGAACTTCTGACAGATGGAAGTTAAAAAATTAAGTTAACGATAAAAAATAATTTATTTTTGAATAAAAGAAAAAATATATATCGATGGATTAATTTGCTTTGCAGAGTTACTATTAAAGTGAAAAAGGTTAAACTGACTAAAATAATTTAATACTTCATCATACACAAATACATTCTCAGGATTGAATCACATAATCAAAGGAATAAAACAGGTTTCGATGTCGTATATTGCCTTCATAAATTCTCAACAGCGAAATGAAGGTTTCGGTAGAGACAAATAAAATCAACAAAAAAAAGAAAAAAAAATGAAAATGACACCATCAACCAATGAGATAGATTTCCACTATTAATTTTATTATGACTGAATCCATTACGTTTTATGCTGGATTTGATCACTGCTGTCCATAAAGTGGAGAATTATGGAAGAAAAAAAATAGACAGTAATATCTTCCAACATAAAACTGTTTAATGCAAACGTGAAATCGGAATAAACTACTTGAGGCAGGTAATTAGTTTTTAAGGACACTGGTAGTTGACTTCTGTAATAAATTAATAAAAGGACCTTGAATATTTTTTGAATTTTCATATAATATTTCCAATTCGACGAGACACATGAGCACCAGCTCATATCGACTACAACGAAATCTCTCAGACGGACACCGTACGTACGAAATTAAACGAAATATTTTTAACAAGTGACTGAAAATATACTCACATTTTTTCAAAACAAAATTGAAAATCAGACAAAAACTAAGTACATACACTTACCTACTGAAACCCATATGGACACACGCCTACAAATTTATGTTTCTGCAAAAAAGACTCACTTACAAAAACAACAATCTTTTTAATCTAGAATTTTAAGACTAAAATTTAGATTGACTTAAAAATTTCAGTAGCCCCCCGGAACGTAAACAACAAAACTTTACATACTGATTTACAGCATCCAACTATTGACCACAAAATACGTAATCCCTACTCCCGATTTCATATTGAACTATACGTACTGAAGAGGAGCTGGATTTGAGATCCTCTTTCCTGAATTAAGGAAGTAAACCAAGACCAGGAAGTCGTGCTGCTGGATGCCATTCTTCCTCGTGCATAAAATACTATTTTTCTCAACAATAACATTAAATTGGAAGTTAAATTGTGTTTAATAACCTACACTTGTATCTGCTTATCTAATCAAATCTGCTTATTGGCAAGCTTATGACAGTTGAGGATAAAGATAAGAAGAAAAATATATTTGAAAAAATAGTCACGAATAAAAATTTTTTTGTCCGTCACGCCGTACACGCACTTTTTCCGAAACTACTGGACCGATTTTTTTCAAATTTAGTTTTAAAATTAGAGGTCTCCCGAGGATGATCCTCCTTCATCGATATTTCTATCTATGGTTATTTTACGAAATTTCCTAAAAAAAAAAATAATTTTAAAATCGGAGAATTAGGAACAAAGATATGGTCTCTAGATGTTTCTATGTTTTATGTGTGCAAAGTTTATATCCTTTGTTTCGGTTTTTATTTTTGAATGTGTAACTAACTAACTTTTTTA